>CM060915.1:116136233-117572900 GCA_030737875.1 Allium sativum
ACGGTTCCGGTTTAGGAGAATCCGACGGTCGGATCTCCCGCAACATCAATTCGAAGTCAATGGTCGAAATTCGCGAACTGCCGCAGCGCGGCGCGTTCTATTCAGGCCATTATATTATATATATAATATATATAATATATACTTCATCGATTTCCATTCGAAACGAATTTTATAAATCGTTTTAAATTCGTTTTCAAAATGATTTCAACTTCCATCTCAAATTCAAATCAAAATTGAATCTCCAAATATAAATTCATTTTAAATTCATTTCAACTCGATTTCAATTCAAATCAATTTCAAATTCAAATCGGTTTCAATTCAAATCGATTTCAGTTCAATTTCAATACGTTTTAAATTCAATTCAAAATGATTTCAATTCTGTTTCAATCTAATTCGAATTTCAATTCTATTCAGTTTAATTCGAATTTCATTTCAATTCAATTTAATTCGAATTTCAATTCATTTCAAAATATCAGATTTTGAAATCACTTCCGATATTCATTGTAAAATGAATAAAATCGATATAGATGTCGTTCATGTCAAAATGGCGTCAATCTAATCAACACGACTTCATATATTTCTATTTTCAAATATTCTATTTCAAATATTTCTTTTTCAAATATTTCTATTCAAATATTTCTATTTTCAAATATTCTATTCAAATATTTCTTTTTCAAATATTCTATTTCAAAACTGGAATGAGGCCCAATCAATTACCATATAATGTTAATTATATGGATTTTCTACCACATGTATATAACAACAATGATAAATCATCAACCATCATCCAAAGTGCGTTCTACACTGTATAAGCATCAAATATAAATATTTAACGCTTATAATAGTCTGTCAATCAATCGATCGACATACAGCTAATTATTGGGATTAGTTTATGTCATATATCATCCCAATACCCGTGCGGGGTTTCAAACAATCAAACACAGATTTTATTTGTGCAGTTGGGCGATGTGTAAAATTTATCGTCCCATTCAATATTAGTCAAATCAGTGTATATAAACGAATTATCGATTTGTTTATAAATATTCATTTCATATACACGTTAAAAATTATATTTTTAACTATAAAATGTTTTCCACTATAAAATATTTTATTTCATTTCACATCACATCACACAATCAACTACACATCAAAATCAAACAAACAAGCATACAAGCCGTCCATAGTCTGTGGACGATGGGTGTCGGGTGCTACTAAACACCGTCTGCATCCTAGTATATATTTTAACTAGAAATGAATTAAAAGTGAGGAGTTCTCACGGACTAGCTAAACCAGCGCCACGGCTCTTCATATGTAGAAATCTCCGCCGTTTCTTCTTTCATCACTTTCGTCATCCGTATTCACTTCATATATAAAAATCGAATTTTTACTTCATTATTCAATATATAAAAATCGATTTTTTTACTTCGTTATCCAATATATAAAAATCGAATTTTTACTTCGTTATTCAATATATAAAAATCGAATTTTTACTTCGCTGTTCAATATATAAAAATCGAATTTTTTCAAAGTTAAAAATCGAATCTTTTCAAAGTTAAAAATTGAATCTTTATATTTTAAAAAAACTAATCCTTTCAGTTATAAAAATATAATCTTTTCCAATGAATAAAGATCAAATTTTTATTCCAATCCTATGTATATAAAAATCAGATTTTTACAATGCTATTTTATATAAATAAAAATCATATTTTTAACTAAGTAAAATCCACATCATTTTCTAAGTAAAAATTGCATTTTTACCTAACTAAATAAATAAATTAATTAAAAACTAAGAAACCATCAATAATAGGAGGATTAAGACTCACATTTATAGGTTGGAGGAGGGTTGTGGGTGGCCGGAGATTGCTGGTGGGGCCTGGAAGCGAAGGTAGGTGGCTGCAAAGGCTAGGGGCGGCAGTCTTCTTCGATTTGGGCTAGGGTTCACGACTGAAATGGGGAAGGGAAGAGAGGAGCGCGAGAAGAGGAGGAGGACCAGAGGTGGCTGTGGGGAGGCGAGGCTGACGCGGGTACGGCGCTGGTGGCGCGCGGTGGGTCATCAGAGGTGGCGGCGGGGCGTTTTTGGGGCTGGAGGCTTCGATTGGCAAGAGGAGGGAGGTTGCGGAGGAAGAAGGGGTGCTGAGGGGGGGTGTGGCGATGGCGCGCCTGCCACCAGCGGCGGCGGCGGAGGCGCGGGTTCCTCTGCCCCCCCCTTCGTTGATTTTTTTCTTTTGATTTTTCCACGATAGTGAAGGAAGGGGGTTGACTAGGAAGGAGAATATAAGGGGGGGGGTTATTATAATTTTATATTTTAATTTAATTTATTTTCAAAAGCAACTTTTTCCTTCGAACCCCGATTCTATCCCAACGACTATCGTCCCTAGCTAATTACCCCCATTCCGAACACAATGGGATATGTATCGTAAGCTGATTCGATCAGTTTCCGTCAAAATCAAAATATAACGCTATATATTGAATTTGAACGCGCTTTTCAATTTTCCGGGGCCACACACGAGCTCGAAAAATTCCAGAAAAATATTTTCTAGCTTCGTATCGACGATACGGTCCTAACAAAACTAGTTTCATTGAATTCTGAGACCGTTTAAAAAATGGCCATTTTCCAGTCGATTAAAATCAACTGAAACTGGTCAAACGCGTTTTCCTTTGTCACACTCACATATTGATTCGAAAAATTACGAAATTTAAAACCTAGCAATAACTTGATATCACGGACCCAACAAAAGTGGTTTCGTCGAAATCCGAGGTCGTTTGCAAAATTTCCATTTTTAAGGGCCTGAATTCCATAGCGACTATTCAGAATTTTTAACTGGACATATCTTTTGATTCCCGCTATGAAATTTTGATTTTTCGGATTCGTTGGAAAGATATTCTCAATCAGATTCTATTATTTTTGGTTTCACTAAAATCCGGTTTATTTTGCACCCGGTACATCCAATTGAATTTTGAAATCGAATTATCGAACTACTGCGCCATTTTCAATTCCTTTTATAGTTATATATAATTATTTATATTCTATCGACGACGTATATAAATTTATACATTCTATTTCTATTCAAAATAAATTTCTCGTCGTTATTATTTAAAATAATCATTTTAAATGATCAAAATTCACTAAAATTGCCAAAATAATTTTTTTTTAAATTGGCCCAGATTTCCGGGTTATTACATCTAAATTGCTCTTTAATCTCATATTTACCTCTCAACTTAGTTTCTATTTTTTATTAGTTTTTGTTAGTTAAACCAATCCAAAGTTTCATTTAAATTGCATATCTTCAATGTCTCACAACTGCACTTCACAATTGAACCGGAAACCAACAAAGTCACGAAACCCCAAGCAGTTACTCGAACCACACTACATCAAACTCCTCCTTCTATTGTCCCCATTCAACACTTACATCTTCCCCACAAAAATCAAACACCACTACATCACAATCACCATGTCTTCACATACCAACTACATCCATACATTCATCAAACCAACCTGCTCGGCCTACATTTACAAATATACATATCACCAATTGACCATCTTCATAATCATCTACAACCAACCATTCACGACCAAAGCCTCACTTCACTATAATACAACCTTCTCCATTTCACCAGATATAGCGCAGATCTCCCTCCAAAACAAACTGCATTTCATCGTGCCCATTTTAACCTCTCATACACATTCACTTCCAACATCGAAACTCCCTTCCATTTTAAACCGTCCACCCCTTTAAAACCATATCAAGAAATAACATAAGGCCGACCCTCTTCAGCCTTCGCTTATTCTTCACGTACTTCTCCACAAGTCCATCACAACCACAAAGCCAAACACTTAACACACCCTTCATCAGAAACTGCAGTAGCCAAGCCATGCAATTCAAAACATCACAAATTCCATCAGTAATCGCCTAACCCCAAATCGCAAGTCACAAACCTCCAGAAAATCAGAAGATCACGTTGGTCTTTAAAAAAATGAAGTGAATTGATTTTTTGAACTGGCAATTTCTGATTTGAATTTCGATTTCGAGTAACTTGTGATTTGCAGCGTTCTTGAAACAAGGATTTCTAAGTTGTGGTTTGAGTAATTAATGGCTTCTAGAATAGAAAGCTTAAAAAAGAATTTACATGGTTCAAAAATGGGCATTGTTATCTGCACTCTAAATATTGTTAAGGGGTCCAATTTTTTATTTTAAAAAAAATTGTTAAGGGGAGTACCAATGAGGAAAGTAGTCCCTTAACAAATAAATTTAATTTTACCTTATTACCCATTTTGTAACACCCCGTAATTCTGTAACATTAAGTTTCACAAATTAAAGTATAATTAAATTTTAGAAGAAGAATTAAGGGAAACGGGTTATGCAATTGCGTTCGTCTCGAAATTCTGCTTGAGATAGAGTCCGAGTTTGCGTAAATTGGTGTAACACCCCACATCCATTAATGTCACTCACAAAGGGAATGCATTAACTTCCATCGAGGTTATAAGTGAATATAGAACAGAAAAATTACAACAAGACAGATAATAAGTAGAACTTGGAAATCTAAAACTTCATTTTATTGCAGCGGAAACATGTTTATTACATTACAAAACCATTTATCAGAGTCAAGTACATTATCCATCTTCATAAAACAAAATACATAATCCCATTACACAAATAGCCATTAAAGAAGATAACAAGCTGGACTTTACTTCAACGGTCCAAGCTTTCCAAGAGAGATGAAGCAATCCAATCAAACTCCACTAGAGCTGGGCCCAACCTGAGGACCTGGAGGGGGAAAAGGATAGAAATGGAGGGGGTCAGACATAAAGTCTGGCGAGTATGATAATTCTAACAATACTATTATCAAAATAACTAGACTAAGGCATAAGCTGGAAGACAAGTAAATGTCTATGAACTATTAGGTATGGAATGAACAGATAAAGACAACGTGAAGGATAACGTTAAAGATAACGGTAAGGGCACACCTAATTACTAACGAATGATTACTACTCTGCACCGCACATTACTACACTGCACCGCACATTACTACACTGCACCGCACCAGTCAACCTAAGGGTTGATCCCACTTGCTTCACACAGAAACAATATAAATAGCCTTACGTACCCCTAGCTGACTACATAGGTGCCGTCTGCCCCTATCTCCACTAGGTGTACCCCACTACCCACTTGCGATCGGCTCCCTACTCGTAGATACCCGTGCTGGCCCCACAGTGGGGTGTATCACTCCCCTAAAGTGGCAACCCGACACAACTTGAGAATGCACGGCTTATACCTACATGATGCAACAACGTCTTACCTACCAGCCCGGGTCCACACACGCATATGAAACCCGTTGGACTTGCGTTGCCACCGCTCCCCGTTTTGGCCTCTTATAGTCAAGCCCAGCATGCGTGTCCCGTCCTCGACTTGGGTCGAGCCCACAAAGATACGTTTGAGATACTGGTTGAAATGGCCCCCCACAAGCTACCCACCTACGCTTGTCATTAATATATCCCACTTAACCCTCTTAGTCATGTTCATTTACATGTGTGTTTGGTTAAGTCTTACTAATCGTATTTCACATGCCACTAAGGGCACCCACTATATTCTTCATGCCACCCAAGGCACCTACTTAACCCCCATGTCCCACCTTACATGTTTATCTGGTTAAGTATTTCTTAATTCATTCAGGCCATAACCTCATAAAGACCTCTCACATTAGACTGGCATTTATGGCAGCTGGATTTGCCGGGCGGGTCCGGGCAGTCTTACACCATAAAAGAGTCTAACCTCGTGTCTTTACAACTGTTACACTTTAGTTTAGGCCAAGGACCTCTCACATTGGGCTGACTTTTGTGACCACTGGATTTGCCGGGCGGTTCCGTGCAGGTTTACGTCACAAACGAGTCCAACCTCGTGTCCTAAGCATTGATTGACACTTTCAATCTTTTACCCCAGTTTTAATAATTCCCTATGCAAATTATTAATTAAGTCCACTTTTATTGATGTCCATAATTGACTCAATTATGGTCATCCACTCATGGTATGCAAAATCATATCATTTGCACCCCAACATCTTATTATTAAAACTTAATATTACCCCTACCCCACGTTTATACGTTCGCTTATTCAACGCATAATATAGGCTAGACTTGAATAGTCTAACACATAGCAATAGGACAACTTACCACAACATATAGACGATAAAAATAAGTCTAATCATAATAGGGGTGAAACTTGCATAAACTACTCATGTTAAGGATCAAAAGGTGTCAATTTGTTAAATGTCACAATTTACATGATATGATCATAGCCCAAATCTATACATAAACTTGCATATGGGTTTTTTAGGCAACATAATGATGGTGTGAACTAGCATAGGATATCACTTATGTCATAGCATAATTCTAGATGTCATAATAGATGTCATGGCATATGTTCATAACTTTTCTAATCAATTTAACTTGCATATGTAACTTGTCATATAGATCAACATAGCCCAAACATGATGATTTAATATGAACTAACTAGCATAGATGGCTTTCTAACATGTATGATTCATCACAACTTAGCATAGAAACTTTCAACATACAAAACATCATCATAGCATGATTTACAACATATAGGATATCATCACCACATAGCATAGGATTAATAACATACATGATAGCATATGACAATTCACATCATCTACTCACAATCCATTCATGACTTAACCTTATTAAAATGATAATAATCTTGTTAAGACTATCATACTCACAATTAGAGAAGAAAAGAGAGTTTGCTTTGCTTTAGGGTTGAGAGAATTAGAAGCGAATTGGATTAGCTATCTTCTTCTTAGTTGGTGGCGGCTCCATTGATTTCCATGGCGACGGTATGACGGCTTTAGTTCCAATTTTAACTAGGTTTAGGGTTAGCATTAGGATGTATTTATAGGTGTAGTTAGTTGTTTTAGGCCTTTAGATAAACCCTAGGATAGATTAGAGCCGTCAGATTTCGTCACAGCCCCCAAAACCCAGCCCAAAAACCCATTCAGGTGCACCCAGGTCGTCTGGGCTCGACCAGGGAGGTCGACCCCCAGGTCGACACCCATGTCGACCTGGTGGGCAGGTCGACCCCCAGGTCGACACCCATGTCGACCTGGTGGGCAGGTCGACCTGGTCTGGGCGGGAATTTTTCCCGCCCAGCCTGTTTGGGCTGAATTTTGGAAATTTGAATTTTCTGAATCTATTTTGAATTTTCTGAAACTTCCGATGGCCATAACTTCTTCATACAAAGTCCAATTCACGCAAACTCAGACTTTATCTCAACCAGAATTCCGAGACGAACACAATGGCGCAACCCGTTTCCCACAATTCTCACGTCTGAGATTAGTTATTCTTTAATTTGTGAATATTAATATTAACCGAATTACGGGGTGTTACATTCTCCCCTCCTTAAAGGATTTCGTCCCCGAAATCTTCAAATCAAGAAGAATGTATATCCTAACATCCAAACAACCATCTACTCAACCATCAAACACAGGCATCCATTGTCCTTATAGACTTCTAATGCTTTCATGTTTAATTGCACAGTGTGTGTATATGTCCCTATCTAATGCAAAATCAGGCGGTCCACTGATTCAGTTGACCTCCTTTAATGCAAACCATGATAGTGCCATGCGTCCATTATGTATGCAAAAGTTCCCTAATGCTACATATTATTTCTACATGCGTGCACAACCATTCACCAAAATGCGGTATCCATATGATAGCACAACCATTATTCATCCATTTTACTAAATATAGCAATTTATATGCAATATGCAGTATGAAGTGACTGAGCCGATCTAGTGCCTAATAGTGTGTGTATATGTGTCCACGAGCAACCACTAGCAAACACTTGCATCCACTTTGCATTCATCATACATAACATGTCTCAAACACATGTTTCAACCATTGGATTATCCTAACTAAAGGTCAAAGATACTAGCGAGAGGATACACTAAAGATAAGATAAGTACAAGATAAGCGATAAAGGAGAAATTAAAAGACATACCCTCAAAAAGAAAAGGGTATCGTGAACGCATCTTCTCTTCTGTCTCCCAAGTAGCGTTGCTCTCATCATCTCCCCATTGCACTTTGACTAGTCTGACTTCTCGATTTCTCAGCTTCTTGATCTCCGACCTAAGAATGCTTGTAGGAGCTCGTCGAATCGTCGCATCACGCTCGATCTCCACCTCTCTAAGCAAGTTCGGCTCTACCACTTCCGTGGTCTCGTGTAGACACTTCCTCAAATGTGACACATGGAATACGTCGTGTACACCACTAAGTCTCTCAGGCAACTCCACTCTATACGCCATCTGTCCAATCTTCTCCTTAATAGGAAACGGCCCTACGAACCTTGGCGCTAACTTCCCAACGGACCCAAAGCGAACTACGTTTCGTAATGGAGACACTTTGACAAAGACCATGCCCCCAACTTCAAATTCAAGATCCGTCCTTCTCTTATCCGCATATGATTTCTGCCTATCTTGCACTGCTTTCATCCTCCTCCGAATCAAGTCGATCTTCTCCGAAGTCTCTCTAATCATATCGGGCCCAAGTAAGATCTTATCCGTAGATTCCCACCAACATGTACGACAAGGTCGTCCATAAAGAGCTTTGAATGGTGCCATACCAATGCTGGACTGAAAGCTATTATTATATGCGAACTCAACCAATGGAAGATGCTCTTCCCATGTACCCCCAAAGTCTAGGATACACAGCCTCAAAAGATCCTCTATAATGCGATTCACCCTCTCGGTCTGGCCGTCCGTCTGAGGATGATATGCGGTGCTCAAACATAACTGAGTGCCTACCGCCTCTTGTAAGCTTCTCCAAAATTCGCTAGTGAAAATAGGATCGCGGTCGCTCACTATGCTAGAAGGAACACCGTGCAAACGAACTATTTCTCGGACGTATACAGAAGCTAACCATGGAGAAGTCCTCTTACTTTTCATGGGAATGAAATGAGCGCTTTTAATAAGTCTATCTACTATAACCCAAATCCCCGTATTACCCTTTCTCGATCTCGGTAATCCGTCAATAAAGTCCAACGAGACGCTTTCCCACTTCCATAGTGGAACCTCCAATAGGTGAAGTAACCCACCGGGTTTCTTTTGCTCCGCTTTTACTTGTTGGCACACCAAGCATCTAGCAACATACTCGGCTACGTCCCTCTTCATACCGGCCCAAAAGTAATCTCGTCTCATGTCCGTGTACATCTTGTCCCCGCCGGGATGAATGGTCATCTTCGAACGATGTGCATCGTCAAGAATAGTCTTCCTTAGGTCATCGTCTTTTGGTACACAAAGTCTACCGTCCCTACGTAACTAACCCTTATCATCTAGGGTATACCTACGGAGATGGCTTGATGACTCCCCTCCTTTGAGCTTTTCTACTAACTCAACCAACTGCGGGTCGTCTCGCTGTGCCTCGCCAATCTATCCCAAAAGTGTAGGTCTAACCTCTAAGGATGCTAGCAAACCGGGTACGAAGTCAACGGAAGGTCTAAAATCAAACATAGAGATGAACTCTAAACTTCGCTGCTCAACAAACAAAGGACTTAAGGATTATCTTTTTCTACTTAAGGCATCGGCCACCACATTACCCCTGCCAGGGGTATACGCTATCTCAAAGTCGTAGGACGCCAAGAACTCCATCCACCTTTGCTGCCTTAAGTTCAAGTCCTTCTGAGAGAATAAGTATTTTAAAGATTTGTGGTCAGTGAATAGTTCGAATTTCTCGCCAAGAAGATAATGATGCCAAGACTTAAGCGCGAAAACGATAGCGGCCAACTCTAGGTCATGCGTGGGGTAATTCTTCTCATGCGCTCTCAACTGCCTTCCACCATAGGCTATTACCCTACCTTCTTGCATTAAGACTGCGCCTAGTCCTGTCCCACAAGCGTCAGTATATACGGTAAATGGCTTACTCCCGTCTGGCAGTACTAAGACTGGGGCTGAGGTCAAAGCTCTCTTCAAACGTTGGAACGCATCATTACAATCTACGTCCCATGTGAAAACTAGGTTCTTCTTCGTCAAGCGTGTCAATGGAGCTGATATCTTTGCGAAGTCTTTGATAAACTTCCTATAGTAGCCAGCCAACCCCAAGAAACTTCTTACTTCAGTAGCATTTTTAGGGACCTTCCAATCTTGGATAGCCACCACCTTCGCGGGATCCACGGCTATCCCTTCTTTGGAAACCACGTGCCCTAAGAACCGTACTTCCTTCCTCCAGAAGTGATACTTAGAAAATTTAGCCTTAAGGCTATGCGCTCGAAGAGTCTCCAACACTTCCCTAAGATGTAGGGCATGCTCTTCCTCATCCTTAGAAAAGATCAAGATGTCGTCTACAAAGACTACCACGAATTTGTTAAGGTACTCCCTAAACACCCTACTCATCAAATCAACAAAGTATGCGGGGGCGTTTGTCAAACCGAAGGGCATCACTAGCCATTCATAGAAACCGTCTGGAGTCCTAAAGGCAGTCTAGCCAATGCTATCCTCAGCCACTCTCAACTGATGGAAACCAGTGGCTAAGTCCAACTGCGAAAACATTGAGGCGCCAACTAACTGATCGAAGAGATCGTTAATCCTCGGCAGTGGGTGTCTGTTCTTCTTAGTAAGCTTATTAAGTTCTCTATAGTCCACACAAAGTCTAAGGGACCCATCCGCCTACGTGGCAAATACTATTGGAGCACCCCACTCCGATATACTACGTCTTATGAACCCTTTCTCAAGCAACTCCTTCACTTGCTTATCGAGTTCCCTCCTTTCACGTGGAGCCATGTGGCGTACTGGCAAAGATAATGGTTTCACATTATCCACAAGATATATTCGAAAATCTATCTCCCGCTTCGGAGGTAAGCCCTTCACCTCCTCAAACACATCCGAATACTCTCGGACCACTCTAACAGATCGTAGATTTTCCTCAGACGCGTCAAGTGATTCTAGATAACTTAGCATAACAGAATTGATGGGATTACAAAAGATTTCGAGAGTGTTGCCATGGCGAGTCACGAGCCTAACTACTCTCCTTTCACAATCAAGAACGGCCCCATTTCTGGATACCAATCCATTCCTAAAATTAGCCCATAGCCCGTGAAGCCCAACACATAAGCATCACATCTAAACTCAACGCTAAGTATAGAAATTTTCAAATCCAAACACATCATGGACAAATGAGCTGAGCCCCCAATTGGATTCGAAACAACTAAGGGATCCTCTACTAAACTGGTGTTTAAGTGCAGTGATTCAACTAATGATGTAGAGATAAACGAATGCGATGCGCCCGAATCAAATAAGGTACGGACAGGATGATCAAACAGAAAAACTAAGCTTTCAACAGAAATGGTTCTACCTCGTTCTTGCAGCGGTGGGACCGCGAGAGCCTGAACTTGTCCCCTTGCCTGCCCTGGTGCTGTAAGAGCCTGCACCTGTCCTCCCGAGGTAGCCCCTGCCCTCTGCCCCTTCCTTGAGCAGTCCTTCACTAAATGTCCTGCATCGCCACAATGAAAGCAGCCAGTCTTCTTTTTCTTTCGCCAGTCCTTGCTGAGATGGCCTGGGGTCCCACATTTAAAGCACTTCTTCTTTCCCTTGCCGTTATTGTCTTTTCCACCCTTCTTGTTTTGCTGTTGTGGTTTCTTCTGATCCCCCTTCTTATCGGGTGCCTTTTCAGCTTTAGCGCTTTTCTCCTCATGCATGAGCGCCATTTCTACCAACTTCTCAAAGGTGGCCCCCATAGGGATGTGGGTCATAGCCAACCCTTGCAATGGTTCATTCAAGCCATTCACGAACCTTAGAGCCTTCTTCTCCGGCGTGTTTACTAAGTCCAAACCAAACCTTGCTAGCTGATTAAATTTGTTGACATACTCTTTCACTGTTGAGCTTCCTTGCTTCAATGTCAAGAACCTTTCCATACATAGATTTTCTTCCGCCCTAGAGAGAAACTTCGCCTCGAACCTATGTCTGAAATCCGCCCAAGAGTCAACAGGACGCTCCCCATTAGTGACCTCCCACCAAAACGAGGCCTCTCCCTTCATCAACCAAGCTACTAATCTAACTCTCTTCCCTTCTTCTACTTCAAAGATTTCTAGCAATTCTTCCACCTCCTTAAGCCAATCTCTAGCTTCCACAAATGTTTCTGACCCTTGAAAGGGTTTTCCACCCATAGCTTTAAATTCCTTGCACGTCTTTGCAAAAGTATTTACGCGAGGAGGAGGAACGGGTGCAACTGGTGGTGGAGGAACATTGGCTGGACCCGCAGCGGCCCTAGCCTCTAACAACCTCCTATACCATCCTGGTATCGCTACACCGTCGGGTAGATTAAGATATTCAGCCATGCTGAAACGAAAAAGGAAAGATTCAAAATGGAGAATTCGAAAGATAAAGATATATGGCTATTGGGGATTATGTTTTTCATAAAAACTTCCTCTTTAAATTTCTCACTAAAACATGTTTTCGAAAGCACTTCTTCCAAAAATAACTATTTTTCTAAAGTATTTTTTTATCTGTTCTGGTAACCTTAAGCTCTGATACCACGTGTAACACCCCACGTCCATTAATGTCACTCACAAAGGGAATGCATTAACTTCCATGGAGGTTATAAGTGAATATAGAACAGAAAAATTACAACAAGACAGATAATAAGTAGAACTTGGAAATCTAAAACTTCATTTTATTGCAGTGGAAACATGTTTATTACATTACAAAACCATTTATCAGAGTCAAGTACATTATCCATCTTCATAAAACAAAATACATAATCCCATTACACAAATAGCCATTAAAGAAGATAACAAGCTGGACTTTACTACAACGGTCCAAGCTTTCCAAGAGAGATGAAGCAATCCAATCAAACTCCATTAGAGCTGGGCCCAACCTGAGGACCTGGATGGGGAAAAGGATAGAAATGGAGGGGGTCAGACATAAAGTCTGGCGAGTATGATAATTCTAACAATACTATTATCAAAATAACTAGACTAAGGCATAAGATGGAAGACAAGTAAATGTCTATGAACTATTAGGTATGGAATGAACAGATAAATATAACGTGAAGGATAACGTTAAAGATAACAGTAAGGGCACACCTAATTACTAACGAATGATTACTACTCTGCACCGCACATTACTACACTGCACCGCACATTACTACACTGCACCGCACCAGTCACCCTAAAGGTTGATCCCACTTGCTTCACACAGAAACAATATAAATAGCCTTACGTACCCCTAGCTGACTACATAGGTGCCGTCTGCCCCTTTCTCCACTAGGTGTACCCCACTACCCACTTGCGATCGACTCCCTACTCGTAGATACCCGTGCTGGCCCCACAGTGGGGTGTATCACTCCCGTAAAGAGGCAACCCGATACAACTTGAGAATGCACGGCTTATACCTACACGATGCAACAACGTCTTACCTACCAGCCTGGGTCCACACACGCATATGAAACCCGTTGGACTTGCGTTGCCACCGCTCCACGTTTTGGCCTCTTATAGTCAAGCCCAGCATGCGTGTCCCATACTCGACTTGGGTCGAGCCCACAAAGATACGTTTGGGATACTGGTTGAAATGGGCCCCCACAAGCTACCCACCTAAGCTTGTCATTAATATATCCCACTTAACCCTCTTAGTCATGTTCATTTACATGTGTGTTTGGTTAAGTCTTACTAATCGTATTTCACATGCCACTAATGGCACCCACTATATTCTTCATGCCACCCAAGGCACCTACTTAACCCCCATGTCCCACCTTACATGTTTATCTGGTTAAGTATTTCTTAATTCATTCAGGCCATAACCTCATAAAGACCTCTCACATTAGACTGGCATTTATAGCAGCTGGATTTGTCGGGCGGGTCCGAGTAGTCTTACACCATAAAAGAGTCTAACCTCATGTCTTTACAACTGTTATGCTTTAGTTTAGGCCTGGGACCTCTCACATTGGGCTGACGTTTGTGACCACTGGATTTGCCGGGCGGTTCCGGGCAGGTTTACGTCACAAACGAGTCCAACCTCGTGTCCTAAGCATTGATTGACACTTTCAATCTTTTACCCCAGTTTTAATAATTCCCTATCCAAATTATTAATTAAATCCACTTTTATTGATGTCCATAATTGAATCAATTATGGTCATCCACTCATGGTATGCAAAATCATATCAATTGCACCCCAACATCTTATTATTAAATCCTTAATATTACCCCTACCCCACGTTTATACGTTCGCTTATTCAACGCATAATATAGGCTAGACTTGAATAGTCTAACACATAGCACAAGGACAACTTACCACAACATATAGACGATAAAAATAAGTCTAATCATAATAGGGGTGAAACTTGCATAAACTACTCATGTTAAGGATCAAAAGGTGTCAACTTGTTAAATGTCACAATTTACATGATATGATCATAGCCCAAATCTATACATAAACTTGCATATGGGGTTTTTAGGCAACATAATGATGGTGTGAACTAGCATAGGATATCACATATGTCATAGCATAATTCTAGGTGTCATAATAGATGTCATGGCATATGTTCATAACTTTTCTAATCAATTTAACTTGCATATGTAACTTGTCATATAGATCAACATAGCCCAAACATGATGATTTAATTAATATGAACTAACTAGCATAGATGGCTTTCTAACATGTATGATTCATCACAACTTAGCATAGAAACTTTCAATATACATAACATCATCATAGCATGATTTACAACATATAGGATATCATCACCACATAGCATAGGATTAATAACATACATGATAGCATATGACAATTCACATCATCTACTCACAATCCATTCATGACTTAACCTAATTAAAATGATAATAATCTTGTTAATACTATCATACTCACAATTAGAGAAGAAAAGAGAGTTTTGCTTTGCTTTAGGGTTGAGAGAATTAGAAGCGAATTGGATTAGCTATCTTCTTCTTAGTTGGTGGCGGCTCCATTGATTTCCATGGCGACGGTATGACGGCTTTGGTTCCAATTTTAATTAGGTTTAGGGTTAGCATTGGGATGTATTTATAGGTGTAGTTAGTTGTTTTAGGCCTTTAGATAAACCCTAGGATATATTAGAACCGTTAGATTTCGTCACAGGCCCAAAACCCAGCCCAAAAACCCATTCAGGTGCACCCAGGTCGCCTGGGCTCGACCAGGGAGGTCGACCCCCAGGTCGGCCCTAGGGTCGACACCCATGTCGACCTGGTGGGCAGGTCGACCCCCAGGTCGACACCCATGTCGGCCTGGTCTGGGCGGGAATTTTTCCCGCCCAGCATGTTTGGGCTGAATTTTCGAAATTTGAATTTTCTGAATCTGTTTTGAATTTTCTGAAACTTCCGATGGCCATAACTTCTTCATACGAAGTCCAATTCACGCAAACTCGGACTCTATCTCAACCAGAATTCCGAGACGAACACAATGGCGCAACCCATGTCCCACAGTTCTCACGTCTGAGATTAGTTATTCTTTAATTTATGAATATTAATATTAACCGAATTACGGGGTGTTACAATTGGACTCCGTATGAAAAAGATATCCTTAAATTAAATATTGCAGCAAAACATGAAAAAAGAGGAATGAGAAAAGAATAATGTTTAGCATTGTTCTAACTTTTGTAAGCAAAAGACTTAGTAGCTTATTTGGTTGGAACACATGACTTGCATACAAGAGGTACAGAGTTCGATCCCCGTCAGCGCCCTATTTTTGTTTTAGGGGAATGGCTTAAAATAGCCTAGTGTGAATGCAGTTCAAAAAGTGGTTTAGTGTGAAAATGGGTAATTAGGAAGATAGATAAAAAGAAAAAAAATTGAATATATATATATATATATATGACGTGTACGCTTCATGTAGCGTACGTTGCGCATTTTTGGTTGTCAAGGATTGTTTTTTTTAAATGGCATTCCCCAATTGGATTTATGACAAATTAAAAGTAAGAAAAGATTTATTCATATATATATATAAATATTTATATATGGGTAATTAATGTAAACGGTAAAGGGAAAATGTATATATTAAATACAAATTTACGTTTGAATTGACTGACAATAAATAATAAAAAGAAAAGATGAATATTAGAATATCACTTTTGTTATGTTAATATTAGGATAACATTTCGTTAAGAAATGTATATTTAGATTAAAATGTTTATTCAGATTAAATTGACATTTCAGTTAAGAAATGTTCATTTAGCTAATGTTTTGTTTTAAAAAAAAAGTCCTTTTAGTTATGATATGTTAGGAAAGAACCAATGTGTCATTTATGAAAAAAATGAACATTTAATATAGCTTGGAATGGCCGCCGCCTAAAGCTTAAAGACAAACATAGCTAGAACAAATCTAATTCAAAACTAAGAATCAAAACAACGTTTATCTACCCAAAGGAAAGCATCCCAATTTCAGAACTCAGAATCCAGAACTCAAGTTCATCGATCGTTGTAAGTATAGTGACTCTTTAGATGAGAATATGATTAAGACATGATTTGATGTAAATTGTAATATGGAATTATATCAGTATTGTAAAATATAGATGATGTTGTTTTGGTTTTGTTTATCATGATAATTTGAATGTTTGTGGTGATTGGATCCATTATCTATTATGCGAATTGTATGTATACTGTTAGATCGATATATGTGCTTATGCAAGTTATAGGTTGCAAGTTAGATTTACACATATACGTATATGATTCATGTAGGTTCTATGTATATATGTTTATGTTAAACCAATTGTACCTACATGATTAGAATAGATCAATATTCACAAATTCTTATGCAAGTGAAAACTTATAATTGGATCCATGTTAAAAGATTCGTTTATGATTCATATGATTTATAAAAGTTTATTGTTAGATCTATGTTATACATATGTATTGCAAGTTCATACATGTTCTATATGTTAACTTAATTATGTTGTAGATTTATGAACCTATGCAAGTTGTTAGGTTGAGATTCATGAGCCTATGCAAGTCGTTAATTAAGTTGTTAATTCATGAACCTATGCAAGTTGTTAATTATGTTGTTAATTCATGAACCTATGCAAGTTGCTAATTATGTACATGTTTATGTTGATTATGTTAAAGTTGCAAGTTCACACCTATGTACATGTTAAAGTTGCAAGTTCACACCTATATGTTTATGTTCATGTTGATTTTGTCAAAAATTGCAAGTTCATAGCTAATGTTGATTTCATGCCAATTTTGTGAACGTTAAATTTGGCTAAGTTATTAGCCTAATACTTTATGTGAAATCATGTGAACGGTAAATTAGGCTAAGTTGTTAGCCTAATATTTAGACGGGGGTAACGTTGGGTAAAAACTTAATTATAGGGAACTTGACATAAATTGGCCAATAATCACATAGGTGATTTATGGTATGAAACAATATAAATTATTAATTTAAAACATGTTAATACATAGGTGGGCCCAAAACCATGAAATTGGTTAAGGCCATGAATGGTGTAAATTTATACACCGTTAGTTTTGAAATAAAATATGTGAAATGAATAATTTACATAATTAAAATGTAAATTTAGACAATACGAATATGCTTAACCCGAGGTTGGATTGAATTGTGATGTAAACCTGCCCGGACCCGCCCGGCTGTCCAGTAATCACAACAATACCTATCCAATGTGAGAGGTTAAGGCATTGAGCCCAATAAAGACCCGAGGTTAGACTGAGTTGTGGCGTAAGACTGCTCGGAACCGACCGACATACAAGCAGCCATAACAATACCTATCTAATGTGAGTGGTTGGTGCTTTAATAAGACAACTAAAGCTAAGCTAGGATTGGTAGGGTTAAGTAAATTTAATACACTTAGCCAAATTAACATGTTGACTAGATTAAATGGTGGGGTTAAGTAAATTTAATACACTTAGCCAATTTAACATGTTAACTAAACTAGAGGTTGGGGTTAAGTAAAATTAATACACTTAGCCAAATTAGTATGTTAGCTGGACTAAAGCGTAGGGTTAAGTAAACTTAGAACACTTAACCATCATAGTGTGATAAATGAATAGGGTTAAGTTAAAGCATGAAGGGACAATACTTAACCATTAGAACATGTTAATTAAACGGATGTTAGGGTTAAGTTAACTAAGGGAACACTTAACCGTTATAACATGTTAGTTAAAACAGATGGGCAAGGTTAGGTTAAAAGGGACACTTAACCAATACAAGATGAATGGGGAGGGCTAAGTAATAAGAAATACTTAACCAATATAACTTGGTTTGTGATAGGGTTAAGTCAACATGGACTACTGATAACACTTAGCCAGTTTAATATGACAAAGGAATGGGTTAAGCTAACTTGAATTGACTAATGACACTTAACCAATCCAACTTAACGAGAAAGAGGGCTAAGTAGTAAACCTTAGTTAAGAAACAATCGAGAATGGGAGCTAAGTTGAAATCCCCAGTTAAAGAAACTAAGTGATAAACCTTAGTTAACAAGATTTATGGGAAAAGAAACTAAGTGGTAAACCTTAGTTGAGAACAACTAAGTAATAATTCTTAGTCAAGAAAACTGAGCCGGTCCATAATAGATGAATAACCCGATATGGTAGATCATCGCTTAACAAGTACATGAGGAGGAGCAACATTTATCTGATTTCGAAAAAGGCTCCAGCGGACGGGGTTTCGAAGCACGTTGCTTCGGGGGACGTGAGGGTATCCCTCTGTGAGGTTGCAGATGATCCGCCTGGGCTCACAGAGGTTAAGATCTACGGTAGAAGAACCAAGGGTATGCCTTGGTTGCAGTATGAGCAACCTAAAGGCTAGGGTGGATCAGCATGGGTCGGCGATACTTAGTTTAGCCCTATGATAGCACGTCGTCGACTACCTACCATCTTCAGTCAATCGTAGTACGCATGCAGAAAGGCAGAGAACTCCCAATAGACCATATACTTGCTATCTAGTTATGGGTGAGGCTGGCCAATAGGAAAGTGGGGGCATAGGTGGCAGGAGTATAGTTTTCGTGCTTGATTCTCTTGGATTGCCTTTCATTAGTTGAGGGAGGGGTTACGTGGGACAATAACAACTGGTAGAAAAACAGACCTTAGCATCTGCATCGGCAGATAACCTAAAGCTCCCGACCGAGTTCCGTAATTTCTTGATTTAGCCCTGTCACGGGACTCAGGCCGCACACATAGTTGTTTGACATAGAAATGTGTTATTTTTATGCTCTTATATCTTATCTTTTTATATAAATAAATATTACTTGGGTATTGTTTTGTCACTTTTACAGATATTCCAACCCAGCCCGCATGCAAACAGAAAAGTAGAGAAATAGAGATCAAATTGCTGTGTATTTGCATTTTGAAGAATTGTAGATGAAGATCTCACCTCTAGCTGCTGTTGGACAAGAAAATGATTGGTAGAAAGGCCATGTACATATCAAATTAAAAGAGGCTTGCAAGAGGAAAAGAAGAAAGGCCAAAAATTTAATAGATTTAACTAAGGCCCATTTGAAACTCTCATTGTAAACTCTTTTGTGAATTCCCTAAGGCCCATCTATCATTGTATTAGGGTTAGGGATTGGCTATCTACCCTATATATACCCTTGTAATATCATTGTAGCCACCATCCTATTTTCTATTCCATCACTCCATTAATAAAAGTTCTTTTTCTTCTTTTATTTTCTAGCATTTTTCTATTTTCTTAGCGATTAGTGTTGTCTACACGATTAGATTCGGTAGAACACCAATTGTATTTTACATTTTTTATTTATTAGTGATTAGTCGTTTGATTAGTTTCAACGACAATCCTAAGTTTACTTTTTGTTGTTCTTCTTTTCCTGCAATTTTAATTTCTGCATTTTATTTCTGTTTTGCATTTTAATTTCCAATTGATAATTGTGATTTGATCGTCGGTTCAATTAGATTTGTTCTGAATCGGATCGCAGTTTCAATTTCGTTTGCTTTCAAAACCAACCTCAAAGATTTGTCTAACTTGCCCAAGAGATTATTTAAATAATTTGATTTAATTTGCCTCCCTGTGTTCGACCTGTATGCTACACACCTGTGCGCTTGCAGTATTTAATTTAAAATTCGCGCTTTTCTAATTCATAGGAAAGCGACGATCAAGTTTTTGGCGCCGTTGCCGGGGAGGCAATAATTAAATTTTATTATTTATTTGATTTCGGATTCGTGTTAGTTTTTTTTCCTTCTTGTTTTTGTTTCTATTTAGTAAAAAAAAAATCTTGATTGAATAGATTTGGTGTTGTTCTATGATGCTGTAATCTTTCAAATAAGAAAACAAAAACTTGCCAATTTTTCTTTTCGATTTCCTTCCTTTCTTTCTTTCCTTCTCAATTTCTTTTACATTTGTTTCCTTCTCTACTCTCTTCTTTCACAAGTTTCACAAAAAAATAAAAATATATATATACAAATTTTCTTCTCTGTTTTCCGTACACAGCTCCACCATCACATCGGATTACCTTTGTAACGACCCAGATTTTTCATCGATTAATTTTAAATATTCACTATGGTTTTAAATATTGAATTGATTATATAAAGGAATTTTATCGGATTCAAAATATCAATTTCGATTTTTATATCGAATTATCGTGATACGGAAACGGTAATTCAAATTTCGAATTATCGTGTTGAATTTAAATTATATTTATTTAATATGGTTATTTTAAATATGCGTTCAAATTAAATTGTATAATCTATTTCGTTGAACTCAAAATAGCGTTATAACATTATAACAACAGTGTTTACGTTAAAATAGCGGTTCGTAATGGACCCCGAGGTATTTATATTGGATAAGATCGAAATCGAGTCGAAGATCAAATCAATATCTGTTTAAAATATAGTGAAAATCTCTTTGAATCAAATCAATTTAATAGGAAAATCTTTTTTTTAAAAGAAATAAAAGGTTTGTTATGTACTTAGCCGACCACACCTTTAAAACTCTGTACCATTGTCTCCCTCTTCATCTATATAATCGCAAGCACCTCCCTTCCAATTCCTTCAGCTCAAATTCAACAGGACCGACCCATTCCCCTAAAATTCTCTTCTGAAGTTAAAGCTGTGAGTTCAATCGAGAGTAATCAGAAATGGCCGCACTCCATCTCCTCAAAACCCTTTCCGTTCGAAATTCAAGGAGTCAGATCATTTCAAAATCAAACTCGCGCATCTAATCAAATCGCGATGGCGATCTAAAATCACTTGGCTCCTGAAGCTCGACACCGGATTCAAGGTGTTCGAAGTTGTGCAATTTTGTTTTGCTGAGGTCCGACCATTTTCTGGTGTTCGATTTGAGCATCATGGACCCAAGTTGAAGCTCGCGGTTTACAGAGTGCGATGGGGTGGACTATAGGAATTTCGATGGAGTTTTAGGGGATCGAGCGTAATCAAAGTCGAGATTCAAAACCCAAGTTCGGTGCACAAATCAAAGCTGAGGTTGCGGTGGATCTTTGGAGAAGACCGATGTGTTGTTGAAATGATGTTGTGATTCCGCGAAGAGGCCAACGCTAGTTAAACGATAATGTCTGAGGTGCTGGTGAGCAGTGTTTGACAGTGGAAAATGCTGGAGCTAAGTGTGGGTTCAGCGTGGTGGAGGCAGTTACTGATGCAGGCGGCGAAGAGGTTGGTATGGTCTGTTGTTGACTATGGTAGGAGATGAAAGGTATATATATTCATGAGATTTAAATTTTATAAGTTGATTTATTTATTTATTTATTTATTTTAGTAGTTAATTTATAATGAATAGAATTTAATCGGTAAATAAAAATAAATAATCGTAGGTGCTACCGTGCTAGATAAATTCGTTCAAGAGGATTCATAGTCGCGACATTTGTTGAACTAAACAGGATATTCGGCAGATATAAAATCCCCGGTGAGTAAATCTCACTCACCTTTAAAATTATTTTTATTTCATTAAAAATAATTGTCTGTTGCTTGTGTGAATATTTCATGGTTGTTTTATATATATTAGTTATTTAGGCTATATATATATATATATTGGGTTGATTGATTTGTTGGATTCCCGCAGTCTCATTAGCGGATGCCCGCAGTTTCATAGCGGATGATTACCCTATATACGCCCCACGCTATGATTAGTGGATGACCTTCTTTACCGCGATATTCTGCCACGAAGCAGAATGGGTATTATTTATGTGCTAACATCTGTGGATGCAGGAAAACAGGTTGGAGGAATCCAACTGGATTCCTCAAAAATATATTATCTGTTTGTTTATTTGTTTGCATATATATTGTTATATATGATGTGTTAGAAAAAAATAAATAATTCGTTGCTTTGTGTGTTTAAATATCACTGGGCTTAAATAATGATATTTAAAATATCGTGGAAGGATATTTAAGATTTTAAAAGGAAAAATTCTATTTTTAAATAGAATTTGAATTTTTAAATGGAATAAAAATATAACTTGTTTGAAAAATAAAACAAGTAGTTTCTTTTTAAACGAAGTTTATAAATAGTTCTTTTATAACGAAGTTATAAATGAAGTGGAAAAAAATTATCATTTGATGATTCAGAAATAGAAATACAAGTTTGAAATTGGAATTTGAAATGAAATTTCAAAATAGGATTTGAAATGGAATTTTTAAATATATAACTCAAATGGAATTTGAGTATAACATTTGAATTTTAAAAGGAGTTTAAATGTTTGAATTTTAAAAGGAGATTTAATATTAGAAATTCAATTAGAGATTTCAATGTAAAATTTCAAAATAGAATTTGAAATATAGTATTTCAAAGAAGAATTCAAATGTGAAATGTGAATAGAGATTTGAATGGAATTTAAATATGAAATTTGAATTGAGATTTGAAATAGAAATGCAAGTATTGAATCTGAACATGGGATTGAATATAGAAATTCAAGTAGAAATTTGAATATGAGATTTCAAAATAGAATTTGAAATAAAATTTGAAAACAAGGTTTCAAAGTAGAATTGGAAATAGAATTTCAAATAGGATTTCAAAATAGAAAATCCAAATGGTTTTGAAATGGAATTTGAATTTAAGGGAATTCAAATGGATTTGAGTAAAGAAATTCAAATGGTGTTAAAAATGAATTGGAATATTAGAATTCAAATGGGGCTCGAAATGAATTTGAATATTAAAATTCAAATGAAAAATGAAATTTGAATATAAGAGATTCAAATAGAATTCAAATAGGATTTGATCTATGGGATTTGAATATGAAATTCAAATGGGTTTTAACTATGGAAATTTTGAATATAGAATTTAAAAGGAGTTTGAATATTTGAATTTCAATAGAATTCAAATATAGAAATTGGATTATAGCAGTTCAAATGGAATTTAAAAATAAAGTTTGAATAAGAGAATTCAAATGAATTCAAGTATTGAATTTGAATATAGGGAATTCAAATAGAAATTTAAGTATTAAATTTGAATATCAAAGAGAAAAGGAATTTGAATTTGAAATGTAGAATTCAAAGGTGAGATTGGAATTTGAATCAAGAATTCAAATAGAGCTAAACAGAGTTGAATTCATTTTAAAGAAGTTTAGAAGTTTAAAGTTTATATATATAAATATAATTAAAACGAACTCGCCGCAGCGCTGCAGTTCGTAAAATAGCGATTCGAACTTCAATCGAGTATACAGAACCCAATTGAAGTCGAAATTCTTTGAAACAAGAAACGTCAGGACCGATTTGATAATTGTTTTCTAATGAAGGATAAAAATCTGGATTTCGTCGTATAGATTTTGAGTTATGTCAAAATCAAATTTTCAGAAAAGCAGCGCCAGAATCATTTTAAAACCATAATGGTTTATTTAATATTATAAAAGGATTTTAAGCAAAATAAATCCGAAGTTCTATTTAGAAAATCTCAGAGTTGAGTTGTAAAATATATGCGAATTCAAGTTGTGTAAATGAATATGATTTCTGAAACAGAAATCAGATTTTTGATTTATTGAATAGAGTTAACTAATTCGAATAGTAATTAGTTAATGAGATTTCGAATTTATATTGGGCTTTGAATAAGCGAATTCGATTTGAAAATGTATATTCGAAATAGGAAAGAGAACTAGAATTGAAATTGAAATTCAATTTGGTCGTGAGCGAGTTAAACATTTTATTTGAACATGTTATGTTCAAACAAAGAAGCGAAATAGGCAAAATAGCTAATTAAAGAATAAATGAGCGGAAACTGAATTCAGACGATTGAATTAAGTTGAATGGAATTGAAACAGGTGAACATGTGTTAGACAGGTATGGGATAAAGTGATGAAGGTATATAATTAATGTGCTCGACAAAAAGGTACACGTTTAATTCATATATGAGGTTTTATGCGCCGTATCGGCAAGCCGCTTGGCTTTTCCTTTTTCTTTTCGATTGAGGAAGATACCGGGAAGCTATTTGAAATTTCCCGATGCTCCCGATACAGGGGAGGTTATGGCGAAATTTTCCGGAAATTTAAGGAGTTAAAATATTTTTAAGATATTTTGATAAATTTGAAATCATTATATCGACGTATTGAATTCGATAGTAAAGTGAATATAAAAATCGAATGTTGTAAACAAAAGGGGATAGAGATAAGTGATTGAAATTGATTTCAATTGCAAATAGGGACATTTTCTAATATATAGAAAATAAAAGAATTGATATTTGGAACGTTTTCCAAATGGCATAAGAGGCCAAGATTGATTATTGAAATATTTGGTTAACAAATATTGATAGAGAAAATGGAGAAGAGATTTAATTAATGAATATTAATTAAAGAGCCCAGTGATTTGTTTGATATGTTGGATGAACACTTATTTTTATTCGATAGTTAAATCACAGACTATCGAAGTTTTGACCATCGTTGTCAATATGGAGAGACCGGTTGGATTATTATTCGAGAACCACTCCGTATCGGCATAAGCGTTGCGAACCAAGTATGCTGAATATATTGAAGACGGAGTAAAGTGCAAGGGCTTTTCTATTTATAGAAATGGTGCCTTCGGTGTCGTTCAATCCCAGAACGAACGTAAATGGACGAATGTCTGACAAAGTATTTCCAATGATCAAATGGGTTGGTCTGTATGAATGTATATGGTTGCAACGGATTTATCCCTTAGCATAATATCCAGAATATTTGTGCAAACTCAACTAGTGATTAACGGATTTGACAATGTGACATTCAAAGTGATTGTGTTATCGATGAACGGTAAGTATGCGTAGCCTCAGGCCTCAACAACCGGGAAAGGACAAAAATCGGGCAGGCAGCATGGCTATGTGGGTCGCTCCCATTAGGGTGTATAATCACCTATCTAGAGAAATTCCTTTTGTTTCTAAATCTGTCAATTCTGCCCATTCGGGAAACGGTGGTTTGAGTCCAACCGTTGGTGATATACATTCGATACACTCAAGTGAAATGAGTGGTCGGTCATGTGTGGGCCGGGTTGCAAGACGTTCTTGTTGAACCCAGGTGTATTCGCCTCTAGAGATACATTATCGGAAGGTGGTTCCATACCTTGTCATAGTTGGAATCCAATCTCCAATAAGCGCCATGCGGTTTTTGATTTTATACTATATATGTAGAGCGTGAGATGCAAGCGTTCTGCTATTTGGTTATTTATTTGATGTAGACATTATTATAATATCACTGGATTTTCGTATCAAAGTGTTTTGGGTTATAGTAAGGTAAAAACCGTCCGTGTTTATGTGTGGGCTGGTCTTACTATTACCTTTTCTTTCGGAAAGAGTTTTGAAAGTTAAACCAGTGGTTGGAGTTTACTCACACCAGTCCCATGACTGACCCAGAGTTTGTTTTGTTTTGTTTTCCCTAAACTCTTGGGTGCCCAAATTTGTACGGACAGTCAAGTGTTTCAGGCTTTTACAGATACACTTGGAGGAGCTTGAAGCAGGAGGCTTCAACGTTAGTTATTTAGAGTTACTTCCGCTGGATCAAATGTTATGTGTACTCTGATGATGGTATGTATGTATGTACAAAACAGATTTGTATTTCGAAGCTTATGTTATATAATATATTTTATTCGTTCCGCTGTGAGTTTGTGGTCTTCGTTTTCTTCTATTCTAATATTTCTTTCTTTCTATTTCTCATCCTCTAACTTCTTTCTAATAATGAGTCGTATTTCTGTGTTATTTGGGTTGGACTTGTGGTGTATTTAGTCAACTCAGATAGCACGGATTTGCGGGTCGTTTCAGTTGGTATCAGAGCTTAGGTTGAGCGAATACCTAGGCTTGTGTGGCATGTGCTCATTAGAGATAGGGTCAGTAGTACCCTAGAATGAGTTGAGTGTATAGATACGAGAGAGCGTATTTGTAAATTGATATAAAATTGTTTTATATTGTGTTGGCTTGTCTGTTGAGTGGTTTATGAATTCTGGTCGAATCGTGGGACGCCACGAAGTCGATAGGAGTTTGAAAACACTTGGACAGAAGAATCGACATAATATTGTTTTAAAAGTGGGTAGATGAAATAATTTTACCCCAAATTTCTATTTTTGATATAGAAAGAATAAATTTTCTAGAATTATTATTATATGGATGTGTTGGATGTTGACTTTATAATCAAACGAGATTATAAAATTGAAATGGTTATATATAACCAAATAGAACTTGTATATGAATTAAATATACAAATGGGATGAATTAGAATTGGATTCAGAATTAGAATTAAGAATTCAAAATCCTGGGGAGTTGAAAAATATTTTCTAAAGTATATTAAAATAATATAGCTTTGTTTTGCAAGGGTTTTGAATCAAAACCATATTTGAGTGGATTTTGAAAGTGATTAAGCACTGAACTCACTTCAGCGACTGGGAAATAATTCTGATGATGATTGCAACATCATCAGTGTTCATTTTCGAGTTTCTAAGTGATGAATTGCTACCTTAGAAAGTTTTGATGGAAATTTGTTGGAAAGAAACCAAATTGGTTTGAAATATTCAAATGTTTTGAATTTGAAATGAAAATAAATATATGTATATATTTATGGGATTTCAAAAGAATTTGAAAAGAGAAACCCAGGGATTTGAGTTCTGGAATTAAAATTTAACTTAAACAAGTTAAATGGGTCGAAGTGAATGAATTGATTAAAATCAATTTGAATTGGTTTAATAGAATATAGATTGGATATAAATGGATTGATCATAGATCATTCGAATCAAATGTGTGAAGACCAAAAGTTTTGGTTGGAGTTAATTTGTTGAAATATGAGGAGTTGAGTTTCAACATAAGTGAGATGTGGGAAAGAAATGGATTTGTACCCTTTTTCCTAACTTAACAATTTCGAGGACGAAATTATTTTAAGGGGGGAAGAATGTAACGACCCAGATTTTTCATCGATTAATTTTAAATATTCACTATGGTTTTAAATATTGAATTGATTATATAAAGGAATTTTATCGGATTCAAAATATCAATTTCGATTTTTATATCGAATTATCGTGATACGGAAACGGTAATTCAAATTTCGAATTATCGTGTTGAATTTAAATTATATTTATTTAATATGGTTATTTTAAATATGCGTTCAAATTAAATTGTATAATCTATTTCGTTGAACTCAAAATAGCGTTATAACATTATAACAACAGTGTTTACGTTAAAATAGCGGTTCGTAATGGACCCCGAGGTATTTATATTGGATAAGATCGAAATCGAGTCGAAGATCAAATCAATATCTGTTTAAAATATAGTGAAAATCTCTTTGAATCAAATCAATTTAATAGGAAAATCTTTTTTTTAAAAGAAATAAAAGGTTTGTTATGTACTTAGCCGACCACACCTTTAAAACTCTGTACCATTGTCTCCCTCTTCATCTATATAATCGCAAGCACCTCCCTTCCAATTCCTTCAGCTCAAATTCAACAGGACCGACCCATTCCCCTAAAATTCTCTTCTGAAGTTAAAGCTGTGAGTTCAATCGAGAGTAATCAGAAATGGCCGCACTCCATCTCCTCAAAACCCTTTCCGTTCGAAATTCAAGGAGTCAGATCATTTCAAAATCAAACTCGCGCATCTAATCAAATCGCGATGGCGATCTAAAATCACTTGGCTCCTGAAGCTCGACACCGGATTCAAGGTGTTCGAAGTTGTGCAATTTTGTTTTGCTGAGGTCCGACCATTTTCTGGTGTTCGATTTGAGCATCATGGACCCAAGTTGAAGCTCGCGGTTTACAGAGTGCGATGGGGTGGACTATAGGAATTTCGATGGAGTTTTAGGGGATCGAGCGTAATCAAAGTCGAGATTCAAAACCCAAGTTCGGTGCACAAATCAAAGCTGAGGTTGCGGTGGATCTTTGGAGAAGACCGATGTGTTGTTGAAATGATGTTGTGATTCCGCGAAGAGGCCAACGCTAGTTAAACGATAATGTCTGAGGTGCTGGTGAGCAGTGTTTGACAGTGGAAAATGCTGGAGCTAAGTGTGGGTTCAGCGTGGTGGAGGCAGTTACTGATGCAGGCGGCGAAGAGGTTGGTATGGTCTGTTGTTGACTATGGTAGGAGATGAAAGGTATATATATTCATGAGATTTAAATTTTATAAGTTGATTTATTTATTTATTTATTTATTTTAGTAGTTAATTTATAATGAATAGAATTTAATCGGTAAATAAAAATAAATAATCGTAGGTGCTACCGTGCTAGATAAATTCGTTCAAGAGGATTCATAGTCGCGACATTTGTTGAACTAAACAGGATATTCGGCAGATATAAAATCCCCGGTGAGTAAATATCACTCACCTTTAAAATTATTTTTATTTCATTAAAAATAATTGTCTGTTGCTTGTGTGAATATTTCATGGTTGTTTTATATATATTAGTTATTTAGGCTATATATATATATATTGGGTTGATTGATTTGTTGGATTCCCGCAGTCTCATTAGCGGATGCCCGCAGTTTCATAGCGGATGATTACCCTATATACGCCCCACGCTATGATTAGTGGATGACCTTCTTTACCGCGATATTCTGCCACGAAGCAGAATGGGTATTATTTATGTGCTAACATCTGTGGATGCAGGAAAACAGGTTGGAGGAATCCAACTGGATTCCTCAAAAATATATTATCTGTTTGTTTATTTGTTTGCATATATATTGTTATATATGATGTGTTAGAAAAAAATAAATAATTCGTTGCTTTGTGTGTTTAAATATCACTGGGCTTAAATAATGATATTTAAAATATCGTGGAAGGATATTTAAGATTTTAAAAGGAAAAATTCTATTTTTAAATAGAATTTGAATTTTTAAATGGAATAAAAATATAACTTGTTTGAAAAATAAAACAAGTAGTTTCTTTTTAAACGAAGTTTATAAATAGTTCTTTTATAACGAAGTTATAAATGAAGTGGAAAAAAATTATCATTTGATGATTCAGAAATAGAAATACAAGTTTGAAATTGGAATTTGAAATGAAATTTCAAAATAGGATTTGAAATGGAATTTTTAAATATATAACTCAAATGGAATTTGAGTATAACATTTGAATTTTAAAAGGAGTTTAAATGTTTGAATTTTAAAAGGAGATTTAATATTAGAAATTCAATTAGAGATTTCAATGTAAAATTTCAAAATAGAATTTGAAATATAGTATTTCAAAGAAGAATTCAAATGTGAAATGTGAATAGAGATTTGAATGGAATTTAAATATGAAATTTGAATTGAGATTTGAAATAGAAATGCAAGTGTTGAATCTGAACATGGGATTGAATATAGAAATTCAAGTAGAAATTTGAATATGAGATTTCAAAATAGAATTTGAAATAAAATTTGAAAACAAGGTTTCAAAGTAGAATTGGAAATAGAATTTCAAATAGGATTTCAAAATAGAAAATCCAAATGGTTTTGAAATGGAATTTGAATTTAAGGGAATTCAAATGGATTTGAGTAAAGAAATTCAAATGGTGTTAAAAATGAATTGGAATATTAGAATTCAAATGGGGCTCGAAATGAATTTGAATATTAAAATTCAAATGAAAAATGAAATTTGAATATAAGAGATTCAAATAGAATTCAAATAGGATTTGATCTATGGGATTTGAATATGAAATTCAAATGGGTTTTAACTATGGAAATTTTGAATATAGAATTTAAAAGGAGTTTGAATATTTGAATTTCAATAGAATTCAAATATAGAAATTGGATTATAGCAGTTCAAATGGAATTTAAAAATAAAGTTTGAATAAGAGAATTCAAATGAATTCAAGTATTGAATTTGAATATAGGGAATTCAAATAGAAATTTAAGTATTAAATTTGAATATCAAAGAGAAAAGGAATTTGAATTTGAAATGTAGAATTCAAAGGTGAGATTGGAATTTGAATCAAGAATTCAAATAGAGCTAAACAGAGTTGAATTCATTTTAAAGAAGTTTAGAAGTTTAAAGTTTATATATATAAATATAATTAAAACGAACTCGCCGCAGCGCTGCAGTTCGTAAAATAGCGATTCGAACTTCAATCGAGTATACAGAACCCAATTGAAGTCGAAATTCTTTGAAACAAGAAACGTCAGGACCGATTTGATAATTGTTTTCTAATGAAGGATAAAAATCTGGATTTCGTCGTATAGATTTTGAGTTATGTCAAAATCAAATTTTCAGAAAAGCAGCGCCAGAATCATTTTAAAACCATAATGGTTTATTTAATATTATAAAAGGATTTTAAGCAAAATAAATCCGAAGTTCTATTTAGAAAATCTCAGAGTTGAGTTGTAAAATATATGCGAATTCAAGTTGTGTAAATGAATATGATTTCTGAAACAGAAATCAGATTTTTGATTTATTGAATAGAGTTAACTAATTCGAATAGTAATTAGTTAATGAGATTTCGAATTTATATTGGGCTTTGAATAAGCGAATTCGATTTGAAAATGTATATTCGAAATAGGAAAGAGAACTAGAATTGAAATTGAAATTCAATTTGGTCGTGAGCGAGTTAAACATTTTATTTGAACATGTTATGTTCAAACAAAGAAGCGAAATAGGCAAAATAGCTAATTAAAGAATAAATGAGCGGAAACTGAATTCAGACGATTGAATTAAGTTGAATGGAATTGAAACAGGTGAACATGTGTTAGACAGGTATGGGATAAAGTGATGAAGGTATATAATTAATGTGCTCGACAAAAAGGTACACGTTTAATTCATATATGAGGTTTTATGCGCCGTATCGGCAAGCCGCTTGGCTTTTCCTTTTTCTTTTCGATTGAGGAAGATACCGGGAAGCTATTTGAAATTTCCCGATGCTCCCGATACAGGGGAGGTTATGGCGAAATTTTCCGGAAATTTAAGGAGTTAGAATATTTTTAAGATATTTTGATAAATTTGAAATCATTATATCGACGTATTGAATTCGATAGTAAAGTGAATATAAAAATCGAATGTTGTAAACAAAAGGGGATAGAGATAAGTGATTGAAATTGATTTCAATTGCAAATAGGGACATTTTCTAATATATAGAAAATAAAAGAATTGATATTTGGAACGTTTTCCAAATGGCATAAGAGGCCAAGATTGATTATTGAAATATTTGGTTAACAAATATTGATAGAGAAAATGGAGAAGAGATTTAATTAATGAATATTAATTAAAGAGCCCAGTGATTTGTTTGATATGTTGGATGAACACTTATTTTTATTCGATAGTTAAATCACAGACTATCGAAGTTTTGACCATCGTTGTCAATATGGAGAGACCGGTTGGATTATTATCCGAGAACCACTCCGTATCGGCATAAGCGTTGCGAACCAAGTATGCTGAATATATTGAAGACGGAGTAAAGTGCAAGGGCTTTTCTATTTATAGAAATGGTGCCTTCGGTGTCGTTCAATCCCAGAACGAACGTAAATGGACGAATGTCTGACAAAGTATTTCCAATGATCAAATGGGTTGGTCTGTATGAATGTATATGGTTGCAACGGATTTATCCCTTAGCATAATATGCAGAATATTTGTGCAAACTCAACTAGTGATTAACGGATTTGACAATGTGACATTCAAAGTGATTGTGTTATCGATGAACGGTAAGTATGCGTAGCCTCAGGCCTCAACAACCGGGAAAGGACAAAAATCGGGCAGGCAGCATGGCTATGTGGGTCGCTCCCATTAGGGTGTATAATCACCTATCTAGAGAAATTCCTTTTGTTTCTAAATCTGTCAATTCTGCCCATTCGGGAAACGGTGGTTTGAGTCCAACCGTTGGTGATATACATTCGATACACTCAAGTGAAATGAGTGGTCGGTCATGTGTGGGCCGGGTTGCAAGACGTTCTTGTTGAACCCAGGTGTATTCGCCTCTAGAGATACATTATCGGAAGGTGGTTCCATACCTTGTCATAGTTGGAATCCAATCTCCAATAAGCGCCATGCGGTTTTTGATTTTATACTATATATGTAGAGCGTGAGATGCAAGCGTTCTGCTATTTGGTTATTTATTTGATGTAGACATTATTATAATATCACTGGATTTTCGTATCAAAGTGTTTTGGGTTATAGTAAGGTAAAAACCGTCCGTGTTTATGTGTGGGCTGGTCTTACTATTACCTTTTCTTTCGGAAAGAGTTTTGAAAGTTAAACCAGTGGTTGGAGTTTACTCACACCAGTCCCATGACTGACCCAGAGTTTGTTTTGTTTTGTTTTCCCTAAACTCTTGGGTGCCCAAATTTGTACGGGCAGTCAAGTGTTTCAGGCTTTTACAGATACACTTGGAGGAGCTTGAAGCAGGAGGCTTCAACGTTAGTTATTTAGAGTTACTTCCGCTGGATCAAATGTTATGTGTACTCTGATGATGGTATGTATGTATGTACAAAACAGATTTGTATTTCGAAGCTTATGTTATATAATATATTTTATTCGTTCCGCTGTGAGTTTGTGGTCTTCGTTTTCTTCTATTCTAATATTTCTTTCTTTCTATTTCTCATCCTCTAACTTCTTTCTAATAATGAGTCGTATTTCTGTGTTATTTGGGTTGGACTTGTGGTGTATTTAGTCAACTCAGATAGCACGGATTTGCGGGTCGTTTCAACCTTCCTCGTACCAGCAACACCAAATCAATCCATCCACCATCTTCCTGTCATCACGCAGTCCTCCATAAAACCACCACACGCAAACCCTTCATCCGCAAATAACCCAACTTTCAGCGATCATCATCAACAAAACACGCTACCTCCACAAACACGTCCACACAATCACCAATCCCAAACCATCAGACAATCAAATCCACCAACCTTTTCAAAGCACAACAGTCTTCCCACAAAAACCCCCTCTCAACAATCTCACAATCCCCCTTCTACCTTACCATAATCCATGAGACCCACTGCAAACAATCAATCCATTCATACATTTCTCCACGCTCATCCATAACCTTCCACAAATTGCTTTCTTTTCAGACCATACTGACCATCATCTCCCTTTCACAATTCCACTTCCATCACCTCTATCCAGTTCCAACAAGCCCTCCATCTATTTCTAACCAAACTTTCCCACTGCCGATCCACTCCCTGCCCAAATCAACCCATACCACTGCTGTTTCAAACCATCGCAACACCTTTCTTCACCAATACGGTAACATCAGCCATCCCCTTCATTCACAAAAACAAACACCATCGCCTCAAATCACAGAAAAATCCGATTCGAAAACCTCTGTAACCAGTTCAAAAATCCCCATAACAAGCCCCAAATCAATCTCGAAACCCCAATCCGAAGTCGCGTAATTCCCATCCGCCGATCCAAAAAAAAAAAAACCCAGTTCCGCTACTGAAATCACTGCAACCTCAAACCGAACCCCTACCTGATTCGCAACAAGGAACCTAGAAAATTGTAGTGGATTCACTCACAGCAAAAACGTGGCACTTCCCTGAACCGTTTGATTTACAGTGTTCGTTGTTTTCTGGGTTTGGGAGAAACTATATTATACATGAATCGAATTGAGGGGCGCTTGATTGTTTTTATTTGGTTCATTTTAATTTTGTTGAGGAATCCTTGGAGCGTTTGTGATTTCTGAAACAATAAGGGGGTGAGGAAGGCGTGTTTATTTTAGATTGGTGTAGTTTATTTGTGAGAATTAGGGTAAAGAAGGGGTGATTTATTTGCGTGGTTTTGGTGTTGAATATTGAGACTTGAGAGGTACACTGAATTGATTTTGCTTATTGGTGTGGGTTTGGTTTAGTTGGCCCTAGTTGTTAACAGTTCATTTTTTTCCTTTCTTTGAATTTAGATTTATTTATTTTTAGTGAGTTTAGCTTTGTTGAGTCTAGTCAGTTTGTTTTGCCATTTTGTTATTTTTTAGTTGTTTGTTAGTTTTGTTTTAATTTGCAAATTCATTTCTTTTCTTAAAAAAAAAAAAAGATTTGTGACTGCCATTTTTGGTTTCTTGAAAGATTTTGGGAAAGCATATCTTCTATTTTTCTTTTGGCCTATTCGAGTGTGCCAAAGCAAATAAAAAAAATTGATTTGTTTTTCTTTCTGAGTGGTGATTTGGATTTTCTTCTTTTGACTTTGTAATCGTGGCGGCGTACGATCTGTTCATGTGAGTTTTGTTTTATGGATTCAAGTTAAGGCTAAAGAATCAAAGAGAAGAAGCAGTTCAAGCAAGCAAATCAAAGGCCAACCGATTTCAAATAGCAAACAGTGAATTCTCATAGCTTTGGTCAGACAGTCATACCCCACTGTAAAATATTTCTAACTCTACAGGTTCTGCAGCTACTTTGAAAATATAGAAATTGCTTGTAAAAGTCTTCTGCAGGGACAACGGCTTGCTTGTAAAATATTTTAATTTTCTGTTATTACTCTGTGACTGTTCTGTGGTTGATATTTCTGAATTTGTGCGTGAGAAACGAATTTACACACTTGAAGTCATCACTCTCATCGATTTTCAACACTTGACTTGATTTGCAAAATCATATAATTGAAAAGTGGTGTTTTGTGAAGTTGATTGTCTCGTATAATTGGATCGCGGATATATAGTAGTTCAATTTATTGAACTATTAGCAAAAGAGGTTGCATACTACCCGTAAAACATTGGTCGTATCCCTTAGTATTTATACTATACGTGAACGGCCATAAGACCCTCTTCCCCCTTCCAATTGAGTCAGTTAATTAATAGAGCGCAACTGAGTATTTTATACTATTTTGAAGTGAGAATAATTTCTGTCTTGCCGTGATTTCATATCAAATGTCTGATTCAAAAAAAATCCTTGAGAGAATTGTGGGATAATAATCGGAGTAGACGTCCTCTTGAAGAGTATGAGTATGAATTACAACTCATGAAGCAAAATTTTCCAAATTTTTGTGAGCCCAATGCCAACAATTTTCAAAATTTTCAAAATGACCAACATTTTCAACATCATGAATATAATCGAAATGGCGATTTCAATTCAAATTTCAATAATTTCGATTATGGGCCACATCCGTATCAAAACGACTTTGAATCCCAATATAGCTTTGATCCACAACAATATGGGGTTGGAAACACTTCCAAAATAATTTTGAAAATGATTTTCAAATCGATCAAAATTTTCAAAACTACAACCCATATCCACATCTTGAGAATGACCAAAATTGGAATTTTCCCACCAATTTTAACAATTTTGGTTACGAACCTAATTTTCAAAATCAAAATGATTTCCAATCTCAATTTCAATTTTCTGAAAATTCAAACTATTTTGAAAATCAAGAAATCCAAAGCGAGAGCTCCCAAATCAACGACTCTGAAGAATGTAATTTTGATGAGAGGGCGGAAAGGCTAAATAAAAAGATGGATGAACTTCTTTGTTTAATGGCGTCTTATAAAGAACAACAAGAGCAACAAAATCAAATTCAAACAAGCCTTGAATCATAATATAATTCAACTCTTAGTGACAACGGAAATTTTCAAATAACGACTTTTGAAATTGAGAATAACCATCTAAATGAAGTTGTTCACAATTCAGCAAGTGATTTGGACTTCGATTCTTTTCAAGAAAAAGATTTAAACTCAGATTTTGATCTTCCTCTTTCAGGCTGTGAAAAACTTGAAATTCTAGAAATTGAACAGAATAAAAATGTTGAAATTTTCAATTCAAATGTGGAAAAGGATTTTAACGAACATGAATTCTTTGGGTTGTACGAGGATGAGTTGCCAAATGAGGAATAAGTGGAATCACGTCACGAGTTCGAATTAACTTTGAGAAAATTTCAAACGAACTTGAAATTGTCAGTGTTGAAAATACGTTGTCAATTAATGATGAGAAATGTGATCACATACTCGTGAACAACACTCAGATTTCAAATTTCACTGAATTTATATACGATCACAAATTTTTGAAAAATTATACTGACAAATTTGTTGAATACATGAACTATTTTTGGAATGTTAGCTTTGTTGAAAAACTTCATGTTAGGACGACCCTGAACATTCATTTACTGGACTATAAATCAAGGTATAAAGATGAGATGATTTTCGAAAACCATTGCTTATTAGAAAACATGCCTAGACATAGTGGGAATGGGACTCATAGGGCTAGAACCAAGTGTGGGGGGAAAAGTTGGTGGAATTCTTTGCATCGCGTGCACCGCAAATACATATATCATTGTACATATGATCCATTCTTACATATAGTTAGATTGCATTTCATTCTACAAATAATTTTGCATCTCATTCACCTTTGGGTACGATCTTTCAAATTTAGAAAAAAATTACAGTGTGGACACTGTATAATTCTAGTGTGGGGGGGGGGGGGAGTCTGCATTTCACTCATTTTCGTTTTTTTATTTTTGTTTCTTTTCATTTTTCAGCCATTTAATAGGACCATCGTGAATTTTAGACTGCAGTAACGTGCCATTTTTTTTGAAACATGACTCATTTTAGTTTGATACAACAAAATAAGTTAAGGATTATTAATCTGTTGATAGTATTTTTTACTCTCAATTTAGATCAAATAAGAAATATAATGAAAAGTTTGATTCTGAGGGATAATAGTGTAACCGGTACATAGGGAGATTCTTAGGTGATGGCCATGAAATCTATTCTATATTGTAGACTTTGTTTAAATAAGTGGAGGACTTAAAATACTTATAATGGCTTGTCAAACCTTTAAAACTAAGTTGTGTTAAGTTGAATTCGCGTAACTCTCTTTTTGTGCTTATAAATTCAATAATAATAATAGTAATCCAAGGGTATCCAACATTGCTTGTATATCGAGCGTTGGTGTGCAAACCCGCTAAGCTCTATCCGACACGTTGTTGACAAAGTCAGCGTTGGAATATCTTGGTCTCATTTTATGAGATTGGACACCTAAGGATTACCGACATGTTGTTGACAAAGTCAAAGTCGGCCTGCACAATCCGCCAAGCTCTTTACCCACTCTCCGTTAGTCCGCGAGGCAGTGCATGGGTGGTAAACCTTGGTCTTCTAAGTTAGGTGTATGTACTTAATCATAAATTTTAAAATTTTATAGAATAAAGAATAAGCGATGATGCCCAAACACTTCTTGACCTTATTGATTTGACTAGCCATACATTAGAAAATTAGAATACCACTTTACAAATTGTGCCAAGCAAACTAAGAATCTATTTCATGGCTGCACTATGTTATCGACCGAACTAACTGGCCAAACTGGAATTTAACATTTGAAAACTTGATTTATATTGAAAATTTGTGACAAGTTGAGGTATCTAGAATAAAATCAACTGATTAGAAATTGTTAATTTAATTTGTTGTACCACTTCAGAAACAAGTCGTGTTTTCAATTTTTGTTTGCATAAGTCTTTTGCATTCATTAGAATCATAGCATACTGCATTTCGATTTTGTGGGTAGTATCCGCTGAAAACCCTCACGAGACACCACTCGTCCTAATAGGGACACCTAGAGGTTTAACGGCTTGTTGCATATGCTCAATGCAATCGTGTTTCCTACGAAAGTGTGACCTATCTAGTTTAGTTTTTCATTTCTTGTTTTACTCGAGGACGAGTAAAAGATAAGTGTGGGGGTATTTGATTGACATAGAAATGTGTTATTTTTATGCTCTTATATCTTATCTTTTGTATATAAATAAATATTACTTGGGTATTGTTTTGTCACTTTTACAGATATTCCAACCCAGCCCGCATGCAAACAGAAAAGTAGAGAAATAGAGATCAAATTGCTGTGTATTTGCATTTTGAAGAATTGTAGATGAAGATCTCACCTCTAGCTGCTGTTGGACAAGAAAATGATTGGTAGAAAGGCCATGTACATATCAAATTAAAAGAGGCTTGCAAGAGGAAAAGAAGAAAGGCCAAAAATTTAATAGATTTAACTAAGGCCCGTTTGAAACTTTCATTGTAAACTCTTTTGTGAATTCCCTAAGGCCCATCTATCATTGTATTAGGGTTAGGGATTGGCTATCTACCCTATATATACCCTTGTAATATCATTGTAGCCACCATCCTATTTTCTATTCCATCACTCCATTAATAAAAGTACTTTTTCTTCTTTTATTTTCTAGCATTTTTCTACTTTCTTAGCGATTAGTGTTGTCTACACGATTAGATTCGGTAGAACACCAATTGTACTTTACATTTATTATTTATTATTGATTAGTCGTTTGATTAGTTTCAACGACAATCCTAAGTTTACTTTTTGTTGTTCTTCTTTTCCTGCAATTTTAATTTCTGCATTTTATTTCTGTTTTGCATTTTAATTTCCAATTGATAATTGTGATTTGATCGTCGGTTCAATTAGATTTGTTCTGAATCGGATCGCAGTTTCAATTTCGTTTGCTTTCAAAACCAACCTCAAAGATTTGTCTAACTCGCCCAAGAGATTATTTAAATAATTTGATTTAATTTGCCTCCCTGTGTTCGACCTGTATGCTACGCACCTGTGCGCTTGCAGTATTTAATTTAAAATTCGCGCTTTTCTAATTCATAGGAAAGCGACAATTAATAGTGAACAAGTGCATCTAGACATCAAAAAACGATTCGCGATACATACGTGGGAAAAAGGGATCGTTCGACAGGTAGCATAATCCCTAGTTGGACCTAGGTGGCTTAAACCTTGAATCCGAGAAGCGTTCAATAGGTAACATAAACCCTAGTTGGATCTAGGTCATGTAAACCATGGTTAAGTCTAGAAAGCGCTCGATAAGAAAACCCTAGATTAGATCTAGGTAATAAATAATAGATGTACACCTAAAAGCAAGCGCAATTATAGGGATTGGGATCACGTTATCATCTTTATACAGATTACTAGTTGGGATACTAGTTAGGTGGTGCAGAGATATAGAATGGGGTGTGATAGTATATTCGGTTTAAACTGTCTTGCTTTGGTTTATATTAGTCTGTTATTCTGGTACTGTCCCATTTTCCAGTTTACTCCTGTCATGAACTTTATCATGTTCGCATGCTAAAAGCCACTAGACTTACTCAGGCTTTATGTCTGACTCTGTTTTTCTTTCGTCTTCTTTTCTTCCGTTCCCCCCAGGTAGTCAGGGAGGGAATAGCTCTGCTTAGTATGGACTGTTACTCTTTCCAAGCTTAAAGACTCTTGGATATATCGCTTCAGACTCTCTTTTCTGCTGCTACGGCTGGCTTATGCTACATTGGGGAATATAAATGTTATTTTATGCTTCTTTATTTTGTAAGACAGATGATACTCTGGTATTGGAAAGCAATTGTTGTACAAACTATTTTATCAATAAAGTAAAGTTTTATTTTCCGCTGTTTTAATTTTGTCTGTCTTGTAATTTATCTGCATCTTTTACCTTAAATACTCCACAGAACTTAGTGCATTCCCTTTGTGAGTGACACTAACGGATGTGGGGTGTTACACTTGGTATCAGAGCTGAAGGTTACCGGATCAGATAAAAGATTTGAAAAATTATTTTCAAAACGGTTTTAAAAAAAAGAAGCATTTTCAAAAGAAAAAATTTGGTTTAAATGCATATTCCCCAAAGCCATACGCACTATCTTCCGATTCTCTGTTTGAATTCTTGTCCCCTTCTTTCTTGAGTCTTCGGGGTTCCTGGCTTTCTGGGAGGTAACCTCATCGCAGCATGGTTCCGTAAGCTTGATAAGACTACGATACCTATCGAAGGGCAAAGCAGTGCCCGACTTCCATCTATAGTCGCGGTAGTTTCACCTGCGGCTAATTTTCTTCCAAGCTTTGTAGGGTTCTTTGTGTGATAGAGGTAGCTTTAGAGAGAACTGTAAACATGTTACACAAGGATGGTAAAGGTGGGAGATGAATAATTATGGCAGGTGCCCTAGGTAGGAAGAAAGACTGACCTTAAGAGAGGTAAAAAGTACATAGCAACCTTTAGCTTTAGACCCTCAGATTTGTTACATGATGGATAAGCTAAGTAGAGGAGAGATCTCTAATCATCTTAGTATATACACTAGTATCAAGGTTAACATCTGTTTATCTTGGAAATGGAGGTGAAGAAGCTTCACAATCATGAAGTTAAATCAGATAAGGTACCGTATAGTGAAGCTCAAGAAGGTGCGACATATAAGACTGGAGACTAGACACGAGCATCATACCCTTTTTCTTAAGGGTATATCCCTGATCTCTTTTTCTAGGAATTTTATGCATACTTTCTAGCTTTTAAGGTATATCCTCTAGGACGTATCATCGATCCTTAGGTAGAAGCCAATGGATGTAAACATGTATTTGAAACATGTTATGATTGATGGTTGCAAGTGGTTGCTCGTGAATGCATATACACACCATAGTCGCTAGAACAACTCAGTCACTTTCATATTGCATTCACATGTATGTATTTGTTTACAGATTGAACTCAATGTGTTATCATATGGACGTTGCATTTGAGTGAATGGTTGTGTACTCATATAGAAATGATATGTATCAGTAGGATTGCATACATGATTGGACGCATGGCACTGACATAATTCGCATTAAGGAGGTCGACTGAATCAGTAGACCGCCTGATTTTGCATTAGATAAAGACATACACACACACTATGCATATAAATATGAAAGCATTTAGAAATCTTTTTAAGGACAATGAATGCCTGTGATTGAATGGTTGAGTAGATGGGTGATTGTATGGTAGGACACATTCTTCCTAACTTGAAGATTTCGGGGACAAAATCCTTTTAAGAAGGGGAGAATGTAACACCCTGTAATTTTGTAACATTAAGTTTCACAAATTAAAGTATAATTAAATTTTAGAAGAATAATTAAGGGAAACGGGTTACGCCATTGCGTTCGTCTCGAAATTCTGCTTGAGATAGAGTCCGAGTTTGCGTAAATTGGACTCCGTATGAAAAAGATATCCTTAAATTAAATATTGCAGCAAAACATGAAAAAAGAGGAATGAGAAAAGAATAATGTTTATCATTGTTCTAACTTTTGTAAGCAAAAGACTTAGTAGCTTATTTGGTTGGAACACATGACTTGCATACAAGAGGTACAAAGTTCGATCCCCGTCAGCGCCCTATTTTTGTTTTAGGGGAATGGCTTAAAATAGCCTAGTGTGAATGCAGTTCAAAAAGTGGTTTAGTGTGAAAATGGGTAATTAGGAAGATAGATAAAAAGAAAAAAAATTGAATATATATATATATATGACGTGTACGCATCATGTAGCGTACGTTGCGCATTTTTGGTTGTCAAGGATTGTTTTTTTTAAATGGCATTCCCCAATTGGATTTATGACAAATTAAAAGTAAGAAAAGATTTATTCATATATATATATAAATATTTATATATGGGTAATTAATGTAAACGGTAAAGGGAAAATGTATATATTAAATACAAATTTACGTTTGAATTGACTGACAATAAATAATAAAAAGAAAAGATGAATATTAGAATATCACTTTTGTTATGTTAATATTAGGATAACATTTCGTTAAGAAATGTATATTTAGATTAAAATGTTTATTCAGATTAAATTGACATTTCAGTTAAGAAATGTTCATTTAGCTAATGTTTTGTTTTAAAAAAAAAGTCCTTTTAGTTATGATATGTTAGGAAAGAACCAATGTGTCATTTATGAAAAAAATGAACATTTAATATGCTGAGTTAATGCTGAGTCATTTCTGACTCATTGCTGAGTTATTTGGATAATTCTATCTTGACTGAACGGTTGTGGTCATTTCTAGGGTTAATCAAATGGCCTAAATTAATCCTAAAATTCTACATATACAACCTAGCTCTTAACCTAATTCACACAATTAAACTTGGAGCCGTCACGCTGCTATAAGATAGCTTGGAATGGCCGCCGCCTAAAGCTTAAAGACAAACATAGCTAGAACAAATCTAATTCAAAACTAAGAATCAAAACAACGTTTATCTACCCAAAGGAAAGCATCCCAATTTCAGAACTCAGAATCCAGAACTCAAGTTCATCGATCGTTGTAAGTATAGTGACTCTTTAGATGAGAATATGATTAAGACATGATTTGATGTAAATTGTAATATGGAATTATATCAGTATTGTAAAATATAGATGATGTTGTTTTGGTTTTGTTTATCATGATAATTTGAATGTTTGTGGTGATTGGATCCATTATCTATTATGCGAATTGTATGTACACTGTTAGATCGATATATGTGCTTATGCAAGTTATAGGTTGCAAGTTAGATTTACACATATACGTATATGATTCATGTAGGTTCTATGTATATATGTTTATGTTAAACCAATTGTACCTACATGATTAGAATAGATCAATATTCACAAATTCTTATGCAAGTGAAAACTTATAATTGGATCCATGTTAAAAGATCCGTTTATGATTCATATGATTTATAAAAGTTTATTGTTAGATCTATGTTATACATATGTATTGCAAGTTCATACATGTTCTATATGTTAACTTAATTATGTTGTAGATTTATGAACCTATGCAAGTTGTTAGGTTGAGATTCATGAGCCTATGCAAGTCGTTAATTAAGTTGTTAATTCATGAACCTATGCAAGTTGTTAATTATGTTGTTAATTCATGAACATATGCAAGTTGCTAATTATGTACATGTTTATGTTGATTATGTTAAAGTTGCAAGTTCACACCTATGTACATGTTAAAGTTGCAAGTTCACACCTATATGTTTATGTTCATGTTGATTTTGTCAAAAATTGCAAGTTCATAGCTAATGTTGATTTCATGCCAATTTTGTGAACGTTAAATTTGGCTAAGTTATTAGCCTAATACTTTATGTGAAATCATGTGAACGGTAAATTAGGCTAAGTTGTTAGCCTAATATTTAGACGGGGGTAACGTTGGGTAAAAACTTAATTATAGGGAACTTGACATAAATTGGCCAATAATCACATAGGTGATTTATGGTATGAAACAATATAAATTATTAATTTAAAACATGTTAATACATAGGTGGGCCCAAAACCATGAAATTGGTTAAGGCCATGAATGGTGTAAATTTATACACCGTTAGTTTTGAAATAAAATATGTGAAATGAATAATTTACATAATTAAAATGTAAATTTAGACAATACGAATATGATTAACCCGAGGTTGGATTGAATTGTGATGTAAACCTGCCCGGACCCGCCCGGCTGTCCAGTAATCACAACAATACCTATCCAATATGAGAGGTTAAGGCATTGAGCCCAATAAAGACCCGAGGTTAGACTGAGTTGTGGCGCAAGACTGCCCGGAACCGACCGACATACAGGCAGCCACTACAACACCTGTCTAATGTGAGTGGTTGGTGCTTTAATAAGACAATTGAAGCTAAGCTAGGATTGGTAGGGTTAAGTAAATTTAATACACTTAGCCAAATTAACATGTTGACTAGATTAAAAGGTGGGGTTAAGTAAAGTTAATACACTTAGCCAATTTAACATGTTAACTAGACTAGAGGTTGGGGTTAAGTAAAATTAATACACTTAGCCAAATTAGTATGTTAGCCGGACTAGAGCGTAGGGTTAAGTAAACTTAGAACACTTAACCATCATAGTGTGATAAATGAATAGGGTTAAGTTAAAGCATAAAGGGACAATACTTAACCATTAGAACTTGTTAATTAAACGGATGTTAGGGTTAAGTTAACTAAGGGAACACTTAACCGTTATAACATGTTAGTTAAAACAGATGGGCAAGGTTAGGTTAAAAGGGACACTTAACCAATACAAGATGAATGGGTAGGGCTAAGTAATAAGAAATACTTAACCAATATAACTTGGTTTGTGATAGGGTTAAGTCAACATGGACTACTGATAACACTTAGCCAGTTTAATATGACAAAGGAATGGGTTAAGCTAACTTGAATTGACTAATGACACTTAACCAATCCAACTTGACGAGAAAGTGGGCTAAGTAGTAAACCTTAGTTAAGAAACAATCGAGAACGGGAGCTAAGTTGAAATCCCCAGTTAAAGAAACTAAGTGATAAACCTTAGTTAACAAGATTTATGGGAAAAGAAACTAAGTGGTAAACCTTAGTTGAGAACAACTAAGTAATAATTCTTAGTCAAGAAAACTGAGTCGGTCCATAATAGATGAATAACCCGATATGGTAGATCATCGCTTAACAAGTACATGAGGAGGAGCAACGTTTATCTGATTTCGAAAAAGGATCCATCGGATTGGGTTTAGAAGCACGTAGCTTTGGGGGACGTGAGGGTACTCTTGGTATCCCTCTGTGAGGTTGCAGATGATCCGCCTGGGCTCACAGAGGTTAAGTTCTGCGGTAGAAGAACCAAGGGTATGCCTTGGTTGCAGTATGAGCAACCTAAAGGCTAGGGTGGATCAGCGTGGGTCGGCGATACTTAGTTTAGCCCTATGATAGCACGTCGTCGACTACCTACCATCTTCAGTCAATCGTAGTACGCATGCGGAAAGGCAGAGAACTCCCAACATACCATATACTTGCTATCTAGTTATGGGTGAGGCTGGCCAATAGGAAAGTGGGGCATAGGTGGCAGGAGTATAGTTCTCGTGCTTGATTTTCTTGGATTGCCTTTCATTAGTTGAGGGAAGGGTCACATGGGACCATAATCACTGGTAGAAAAACAGACCTTAGCATCTGCATCGGCAGATAACCTAAAGCTCCCAACCGAGTTCCGTAATTTCTTGATTTAGCACTGTCACGAGACTCGGGCCGCACACATAGTGAACATGTGCATTTAGACATCGAAAAACGATTCGCGATACATACGTGGGAAAAAGGGATTGTTCGACACGTAGCATAATCCCTTGTTGGACCTAGGTGGCATAAACCCTGAATCCGAGAAGCGTTCAATAGGTAACATAAACCCTAGTTGGATCTAGGTCATGTAAACCCTGGTTAAGTCTAGAAAGCGCTCGATAAGAAAACCCTATATTAGATCTAGGTAATAAATAATAAATGTTCGCAATTACAGGGATTGGGATCACGTTATCATCTTTATACAGATTACTAGTTGGGATACTAGTTAGGTGGTGCAGAGATATAGAATGGGGTGTGATAGTATATTCGGTTTAAACTGTCTTGCTTTGGTTTATATTAGCCTGTTATTCTGGTACTGTCCCATTTTCCAGCTTACTCCTGTCATGAACTTTATCCTGTTCGCATGCTAAAAGCCACTAGACTTACTCAGGCTTTATGTCTGACTCTGTTTTTCTTTCGTCTTCTTTTCTTCCGTTCCCCCAAGTAGTCAGGGAAGGAATAACTCTGCTTAGTATGGACTGTTACTCTTTCCAAGCTTAAAGACTCTTGGATATATCGCTTCAAACTCTCTTTTCTACTGCTATGGCTGGCTTATGCTACATTGGGGAATATAAATATTATTTTATGCTTCTTTATTTTGTAAGACAGATGATACTCTGGTATTGGAAAGCAATTGTTGTACAAACTATTTTATCAATAAAGTAAAGTTTTATTTTCCACTGTTTTAATTTTGTCTGTCTTGTAATTTATCTGCATCTTTTACCTTAAATCCTCCATAGAACTTAGTGCATTCCCTTTGTGAGTGACACTAATGGATGTGGGGTGTTACACATTTAGGCTTAATTTCACTCTTATGTTCATTAATCTATTTTTTTAATGGTTAATCGCGACATCCTCATGCCGAAGTAAAAAAAAATCAATATCCCCACAGCGAATAACACATACAGTATTTCGAAACCTACTTCACCGAACTAAAATCATTATCACGACATCCCCTACCGAAAAAAATTATGTCCAGTAATTCTAAAAAGTTTCAAAATTCGATGAGTCGAGATGATTAATTACACCAAAATCTAGACTTTTAGAACGAAGAAATTTAACTGCAACCATTGAAATAAAGAAGAATGAAGATCAATATCACATACCTTTCGATTAGCTTCTTCGCTATCCCACAATCTGGTAGAGAGGATTATGATGTTTTCTTCGTTCTTGCCATTTTTTCTTTGACTTTTCCCTTGATGTTGTTTATAATTGAAACGATTTTGGGTTTTTATGATTAGGGGAGTTATGATTTTACGGTGAGTAATTTTTAGAAGTAACGGTAAAAGCGTAAGAAGTTAAAAAAATTAGTCACCTACATTGACCACTCCCTTAACAATTTAAGAAAAGTGGAGTGTCCCTAAAATTTGGTCCCCTAATAGAAAATGTAGTATCAATAACAATCCCCTTAACAATTTCGGCATCTAAAACGGTCGAGTTTGGGCTTATTTGGCTTTCAATTGGGTCTTTAGTTTAGTTTTCTTTTTATTCTAATTTTGGTCTTAGTCTTTAGTTTCACTCTTGTATTAGTGTTTGTTAATTGTTTCATGTTCTTGGAAAAAAAGAATTTCTTTCTTCTATTTCTGTTCGTTTTAGATTTAGTAGTCCATTTACATTTAATTCTTGCATATATTTGAGTTGTTCATTTAAAAAAAGCCTTCTTAATTCAATTTGCTTTTGCTTTGTGAATTTCCTCATTTAATCTTGTTTTGTCATTTTCTTTTTGCTTTTGTTCATTTTCGAAAAAAAACATTTTCCTATCTTGTATATATATACACACACACACACACACACAGATATATATATATATATATGTATATTGTTTCCACTTTTCAGGTTGGCAGAATTTAGCGAAAGAAAATTGCTTGTTTGCTTTCCACGCACCGCTTTGCTTGCAAAATAAAAAAAATCGCCGCATAAAAAAAATTGCTAATAAAATTCTTCACACTCTAGTATTGTACTCTTAACTTTGTTTTTATTTTCCTTGAATTGTTATTTGCATGCATTTGCATTTAAAATTCAAAAAAAAAATCATTCGTAGTTGAATTATAATTCACGTTTAATTTCTGATTTGCATTAATCTTATTTTTGTTTTTATTTTCTAAGGACATCATTATATTTTGAAAAATTGGTTTATTTTTAATGAATTATTCTTGGTGTCTAGACTACGCAGAGTAATAACCATTTATAAATATTACGATGATTCGTAAATATTATATCGGTTGTTCGCTTGAAGGTACTTAAACCTTTGGCTGCATTGCTAGGATGATTCCTAGTGCACCGATAACTCATGTCCGTTAACTAGCTGAGAAATCTTTTGTTGAAATAAATCTAACCGTCATTATATAATTTAGAAAATTTGTAAATAGGTAATTTGCATTCATATTGTTGCACTAGGTTCACATAAACATAAAAAAATCAAAATCCAAAAAAAATTTCCCTTTTGTAATTATTTATTTTCTTTTTTCTTACAAACCAAAAAGAAAAAAAAGAGAACCATTTTTTTTGAAAATGCCTCAATTTCCTTATTTTCACGAATTTTACAATAGTTGTGAAAATCAATATAATTCATATAATTTTGTACCAAATTCCTATGGATATTTTAATAACAACTATCGTGCAAACAATTTGGATTTTGCACCACCAACTTTTCAAAATTTTCAAAATAATCCTAATTTTGCACCACAAAATTTTCAAAATGATGATCAACCCTCAAGTCTTGAAACAAGTATTCAATCTTTACTTGAATTAAGTCAAAGATTAAATGAAACCTATAATTCATTAATGTGAAACAATTCAAGTCAAAGTTTTCAAGATAATGAAGATGTATGGGAATATTTTAAAACAATCATGATTTTGCACCACAAAATTTTCAAAACAACGATTAACCCTCAACTTTGGAAACTAATATTGAATCTTTACTTGAAATTCGAAGAATGAATGAAAATATTTCAAACTTGTGCAACAATTCAAGTCAAAGTTTTCAAAATAATCAAAATTCAAATTCAATTCCAAATTCAAATGATTTTGATTATAACCTTTACGAATTCAGTTTCGAACTCCAAAATGAATCTTAAATTCAAAATGGAAATATGAATGAATTTTCAAATGATTTTGGTAATGGGAATGATTTCAATTGTGGTGCAACTGAAAATATTTGTTCTCAACAATTTCAATTTGGGAATTCTCAAGTAAATAATTATAAATTTGATTTTTTAGAGCAAATGAACGAAGATGTCTACACAAATTTGTTGCAAGAAAACTACTTGAAGTTTCATGAGAAACAAAATCAAATCCAAACGTATGATGATTCAAACATTAATCCACCTTTTACCTCAATTGGTGATTTGAACTAACAACTTTTGAATTGGAAATGACGATCTTAACAAAGTTATTAATAATACGGTAATTGAGTTAGATTTCAATTCTTTTGAGAGGGTGGAATAAAATTTAGAATTCGATCTTCCTTTTTCTAAAAATAACGAATTTCAAACAACAGCTTTGAATTTTGAAAATAATACATACATAGAAGTTGTTGATCATTTAAAGGAAGACGAATTTGATAAACACGAATTTTTCGGACTTTTCAAAAATGAGTTGTCGAATTACGTAGAGGTAAAGTTAAACCACCGTTTTGATTTTAAAATCAATAGTTTTGAAGAATTTGTCAACGATGGGCTTAAATTCGAAGTTGGTGAAAATCAACTTGAACTCCAACAATTTATCATCGAAAATGAGACAACTAATACGATTATCAAAAAAGCGACATTTGTTTTTCCAAATATACAATCAACTTCGAATTCTTTTACGAAATGGTTTTCCGAGTTTAAGCTTTGTCTCTCAAACTTGAAGAGAAGTGAATCAGTCTTTAGAAGACCGTTTCGTTTACTTCTTGTCAATATATTTTCTGATATACTATAAATATTTTTTTCTTTTCTTTTGTAAATATAGGGCATATTTTCCAAATTTTCTTTTCTCCTTCCACTTGGGTTGGCTGTGGGGTCACAGTCAAAATCAAGTGGGGGAGGAGTTTCATATTTATTTTAGTTTTGCACAGTTTTTTTTCATTCAAAAAATAAATAAATAAAGCATTTTAATTTACTTTTAAATGGGCATGATGAAGTAAATATATGGTTTTCTCGTACGATTAAAATGTTTGGAAAATCACATTTCTTAACGGATAACGAAAGGAAAGTTAGAATTATGAGAAAATTTAGTGTAATCGGTATATATAGAGATTCGTAGGTGATGAGTACAAAATGTTTTCTGAATTGTAATCCGATTAATAGAATGGTTGATTTAGACTACTTGCGATAACATATTAGATCTTTCAAGTGAAGTTGTGCTAAGATATTCTTGCTTAACTCTCTCTCTCTCTTTAAACAAAACAAAAAACATAACAAAAACAAAAAAAAAAGAGAAGAAATATATATAATAATCCAAGGGTATCCCACATTGCCTGTAAATATAGCGTTGGTGTGCAAACCCGCCAAGCTCTGTCCCAACTTTCACGTAAGCTGTAATATAGTGCATTGGTGGTATATCTTGGTCTAATCTTATGAGTTAGACATCCAAGGATTACCGACATGTTGTTGACAAAGTTAGCGTCGGTCTGCATAATCCGCCAAGCTCTGTCCTAAACCTCATGTAACACCCCGTGTATTCTATAACCGTGAAATTCATAAATTAAAGTATAATTAATTTCAAATCAAAGAATTAAGGGAAACGGGATATGCCATTGTGTTCGTCTCGGAAAAATACGCGAAATAGAGTCCGAGTTTTCGAAAATCGGAGTCCGTATGAAGAAGATATGGCCTCCGGAAGTTTCAGAATTCAGTTTAAAATTCAAACAGACGAAAACAGCTCAGAAAAACAAGTTTAAAATTCAAAATCGGGCCCAATTGGCCAGGGCGGGAAAATTCCCGCCTAAGGCACCCAGGTCGACTTGGCAGTCGACCTGGGCTAGAGGTCGACAGGGCAGTCGACACCCGTGTCGACTGCCAAGTCGACACGGTGTCGACTGGGTTGTCGACCTGGCCTCAGAGCCAAGTCGAACCCAGCCCACCCTGGCTGGCCTGGTCTATGTTTGGTCGATTTTCTGAGCCTTGCCTTGTCACTAGGGCTAGGTGTCAGCTCCGGATTGGCCTCTCCTTCAAACGAACGACTATTATTGAATCAAGCTCCATCGACGGTCTAAAACAACTCACAAACATTATAAAAAGGACCTAAGACCTAGCCTAAATCATACTATCTCATTTTAGCCTCAGGCCGCCGCCATTAAACCTAGAGCTCTGAATTAAAATTATAGAAGATAGAGGACGATTCTTGAAGGCTACAACTAGAAGCTACAACAACTACGACGCTTTAGACAACGAATTTGGGACTATTTGATTTGGGATTTTTATTTGGGTTATTTGCTTCATATTGTAAGTTCTATGTTACTTTTTAGGCAAAAACGCTAAAACAATATGGACATGCCATGAATTGAAACCGGATTTAGGAACTATTGTTAATCCATTGTTTATATTTGAATTATAATTTGGGGATATTGCTATGGCAACTTTGCAAGTTAAACTTGTCATGATTTTTATGTTGTTATGAATCACTTGGGCTTAATTGTTTGGCAAGTTGGACTAATACATGTCCATGGAATCGCTATGTTTATTGAAATCTTTATGTTGATTAAACCATGCCTATGGTACTAATTAAACCATGGCTATGACTATTGATGGAATTATGCGTGTGATGTTAATATACCCATCATGATTAATGAAAAAATTGGGTATTGCTAGGTTATGATGAAAAGTTGGAATTATTATGTTTATAATGTTAGATATGTTAAAAACGCTAAATTGGAATCATTATGTCTATAACGTTAGTTGAGAATCATTATGTTAAAAATGCTCAATTGGAATCATTATGTCTATAATGTTAGTTGAGAATCATTATGTTAAAAATGCTAAATTGGAACCATTATGTTTATAATGTTAGTTGAGAATCATTATGTTAAAAACGCTAAATTGGAATCATTATGTCTATAATGTTAGTTGAGAATCATTATGTTAAAAATGCTAAGTTGGAACCATTATGTTAGATGAGAATCATTATGATAAATTGGAATCATTATGTCTATGAGAATTATTATGTTAAAGATGCTAAATTGGAATCCACTATGCCTATTAGGATTACTATGCCTTTAATGTTTCATGTTTATAATAAAATTATTATTATGCCCGCAATGATTATTATGCCTATGATGTAAAGTTGAAACCATCATGTTAAATTAAGTTGGAGTCATTACTATGCCAAGTTATCATCATACTAGTATTGCAACCATGTGATATGTTATAGCCTGTTTATTATGCAAGTGATGTTGGAATTGTCACATATGCCTATCACATGTTTGGTGTTATTCACCTTTATCTCTTGAATTGTTTATGCTTGTGAACGAAGTACGTTTATATACGTTGGGGATACGATTGGGTAGAATAGGCAAAACTTGAATTAATTACAAGCATAAACTGCGAAATTTGGCATAAGTAGAACATGAAATATGGCACGAAAACTTGACTTGAACATGCCATAACTTGACTTTAAACATGCCTTAGTTGGGCACGAAGTTGACATATGAACATGATGTGGGAATAGCAAAATCTGATAAGAACATGGGCATGACTTTAGAAAACAAGAAGGTGGCCAACTCGAGGTTGGGTTGAGTTTGTAGTGTAAATCTGCCCGGAACCGCCCGGCAAATCCAGTTGCTACAAACAATAGGATCCAATGTGGGTAGTTGGTCACATCGCGCTCGAAACCCGAGGTTGGGTTGAGTTCGTAGCGTAAACCTGCCCGGAACCGCCCGGCAAATCCAGTGGCTACGAACAACAGGATCCAATGTGAGTGGTTCGGTGCATTAACGGATCAATTAATGCCAATTAGGTTTAAGTCATGAACATGAAAAGACAACTTAACCAACTTGAACACGATTTGTAGGGCTAAGTCATGAACTTGGAAACGACAACACTTAGCCAACTTGACATGAAACGTAGGCGGGTTAAGTCGCGAACTGAAGTGACATACTTAACCATCTTGACATGACTAGACTAGAAAAGGATTAAGTCACGAATTACATGACTTAACCTGTTAGGCGGGTTAGGTCACGAATTACATGACCTAATCTATTAGGCGAAACCCTAGACACAACCCCTTTCAGCAGTAACCCTCTAGAAGTATCAAGGTACCCTGGGGCTAGGCCAGGTGGGGCACGATTACTGGGCTGATTGTAAGAGGTGAACGACGGCAGTGGGGTACGCCAGTGTAGGTTCGGCGGACTACGATCGTGCACGTATCCGGGGCAGACACTGGGTATCCGTAGATTTATCTGTGCATCTTGAATCGTGTCAGGGGTTGACACCCTAGGGCTGATACACCCGAAGGTGGACCCAGCACAGGTGACTACATTCGTGATTAGCCGTATGACACGGACACTTGACGAGCTAGAACTTGTAGGGAGCCGATCGACTAGATAATCGCTCCGTAGGACCCCGTACTTGGGTCAGACCCCGTTTCAGGGTCATTTCATGACATTGGGCCGTGGGATTTATTTCGTGATTAACTTGTGATATGGGTTTAGTATACTAGTACAGTCGATGCAACGAATCTCGAACATGTGATGCTTTACTTGACTTGTCTTGACTTATCCTGATCACCTTAGTCTATCTTGTTCACCTTGACACCATTCTTAAGTTTAGTTCCAGTTCATACATGACAGGTTGTTTTAACCGTTTCTACACTGAAAGTCACTAGAACTTACTCAGTCTTTATGACTGACCCTTTTCCTTTCGCCTCTTTTTCTTTCGTCCCCCCCCAGGTTCTCAGGGAGGGAATACCGCAGCTTGATCAGTTTTCACATCCAGCTTGAAGAGGAAGAATGTATTGCTTAGATCTTTTCCGTTTTGGACTATGGCTTTGGACAACAATTAGGGGACTTTTGCAGTTTATTTATGTTTTCTTCATGCTTCTTTAAATAATGTAATCAAGACAGTTATGATTTTGGGAAGTATTATGGCATGGTTTGTGTAACACGTATTTTGAAGAAATAAAAGTTGTTGTTTTCCGCTGTTCAAAAATATGTGTTATTATATCTGTCTTGTATATCTGTGACTTATACTTATAAACCTCCATCAAAATTAGGGCATTCCCTTTGAGAGTGACCCTAACGGAGGTGGGGTGTTTCACCTCACGTAAGTTGTAATGCAATGTAAGGATGTTATACCTTAGTTTTTTCAGTTAGATGTTTATAAATAATAATAATGTAAATATTTTTATAAATAAAGAGAGAGTTAGCACTTGAAATCCAAGCACCTTCTTTACTTATTTGACCTAACTATTAACCAAAAGGAAATAAAAATGCCATTTTACAATTGTCGATATCGATTATAGAATTCATTTCATATTTGCATGCACTATGTTTCTACCAAAACAATTAGCCAAGATGGGGGAGTTTATATTGGTAACCTGGCTTTTGTTTGAAGTTTTGAGTAGTAACGGACTTAAATTTCATAGTGATGACTCAAACTTGTGTTAACTCACTTGTTCAAATTTAAAACTAAATTACTCGTTTGAAAATATTCTTTTAAAAACTTACATTCATCTTGTAAATATTTTTGAATCTTGCATTTTGTAAAAAAATTTGCTTTAACATTTGGATTTTGTGGGTAGTATCCGCTGAGAACCCTCAAGAGACAACACTCGTCCTACTGAGGACACCCAGAGGTTTAACGGCTTGTTGCATATGCTCAATGCAATCGTGCTCCCTACGAAAATGGATTTATCTAAGTTTTTTTTACTTTATTCGAGGACGAAAAATAAGATAAGTGTGGGGGTATTTGATGTGCAAGTATATGTATATGTATTTACATCCATATTTCATCTACTTTTATTTAAATAAATGCCATATGTGGGTATTTTATCATGTTTAAACCATAATTCAACTGATAACAAATGTCATGCATTCATCTTCATATTGAGGCAAAATGGTCATTTATGCATGTATTTATTTTTGATAACATTTACTTGTTCATTTTTTTTTGTTGTTTTGTAGGAATTTGGCTACAAATACAAGCGGTTTAATGAGAGATATGCATGCACAAAGAGGAGATCAATGAATTGAGATGGAATTAATTCACATAGAAGATTAGTGGAGGATTGCACCCACTCTCCCTCTTTCATTAATGGAATAATTAGAGACAAATATATTGGCATGTGGAGACAAAAAAGGCTTTATACAGTTTTAATGAATCATTAGTAGCTAAAGACAAATGGAAGCTTCATGAAGGGGCATTTATGATAGTCCCCGACAAATGTAATTAGGGTTTTAGAGCACGTATAAATACCCCCTTTTGTTGATGTAAACATCTTCTTTTAGTTAGTTAGTTAGTTAGTAGGAAAGCTCTTTCTTTTTCTTCCTTGGCTTTTAGCCATTTCCCTCTTATGTAATTTTCATTTTAATGCAATTTTATTTCTTGTTCATTTAATTCTTGTTATTTACTTTATGCATTAGTGTAGTTTAATTTTATGCAAGTAGTTTAGTTTTATTTTGTTGTTGTTAATTAGTTTTTCCTTTTGTTTTGTTTATGTTTATATTGAAACTTACATGTGTTGATTTAATAACACATACGAGTAGCTAAGTCCCTATTTAGGGGTAATAAAGCTCTCTAATTTTATGTAAGTTCAACATTTATATGATTTGTGATCTCTCTAATTTGTGCTTCATGTTAATGGATTTTGATGTAAGTTTATACAAGTGGGTTTGATAGTTTATGTTGCATATGCAAATAAGCTATTCTTATTCAATATAAACACAATTTACATCAATATTTGCCAAGTAGTTATTGATTTTGAAATAAAAGTAAGAACAAAATTTTATAGTCTATAGTTCTAATTAATAGTTCATAGGTCATGCTTATAATAGTTTTATCTTTAATTCCATTTTCATAAGAATCATAAGTGGTTTAATTGTTGTGTTAAGGTTTGATAGTTTATGTTGTGTTAATTAATAACTTAAATAAAATATACTTATGATAAATGCAACATTTATGTCACTTAAATAGAGATCATAGATCATATGTTTGTTAATTTATATAAATATGAAAGGGGATTTACCTCTAAATTTCTCTTTAATCTCATATTTAGCTCTCAATTTAGTTTCTAGTTATCATTAGTTTTTGTTAGTTAAACCAATCTAAAGTTTCATTTAATTTGATTGAGTAAGATTGAAGTTATTTCTTTCCCTGCGGATCGACCCGTATTTGAAACGACCCGCAAATCCGTGCTACCAGAGTTGACTAAAAACATCACACGTCCAACTCAAATAACACAGAAATACGACTCATTATTAGAAAGAAGTTAGAGGATGAGAAATAGAGAGAAAGAAATATTAGAATAGAAGAAAAACGAAGATCACAACTCACAGCGGAACGAATAAAATATATTATATAACATAAGCTTTGAAATACAAATCTGTTTTGTACATATATACATACCATCATCAGAGTACACATAACATTTGATTCAGCGGAAGTAACTCGAAATAACTAACGTTGAAGCCTCCTGCTTCAAGCTCCTCCAAGTGTATCTGTAAAAGCCTGAAACACTTGACTGCCCGTACAAATTTGGGCACCCAAGAGTTTAGGAAAACAAAACAAAACAAACTCTGGGTCAGTCATGGGACTGGTGTGAGTAAACTCCAATCATTTGTTTAACTTTCAAAAACTCTTTTCGAAAGAAAAGATAATAGTAAGGCCAGCCCACACATAAATATGGACGGTTTTTATCTTACTATAACCCAAAACACTTTGATATCAAATCCAATGATATTATAATAATGTCTACATCAAATATATAACCAAATAGCAGAACGCTTGCATCTCACGCTCCACATATATATTATAAGATCAAAAACCGCATGGCGCTTATTGGAGATTGGATTTCCAACCTGACAAGGTATGGGACCACCTTCCGATGATGTATCTCTAGAGGCGAATACACCTGGGTTCAACAAGAACATCTTGCAACCCGGCCCACACATGACCGACCACTCATTTCGCTTGAGTGTATCGAATGTATATCACCAACGGTTGGACTCAAACCACCGTTCCCCGAATGGGCAGAATCGATAGATTTAGAACAAAAGGAATTTCTCTAGATAGGTGATTATACACCCTAATGGGTGCGACCCACATAGCCATGCTGCCTGCCCGATTTTTGTCCTTTCCTGGTTGTTGAGGCCTGAGGCTACGCATACTTACCATTCATCGATAACACAATCACTTTGAATGCCACATCGTCAGATCCGTTAATCACTAGTTGAGTTTGCACAAATATTCTGGATATTATGCTAAGGGATAAATCCGTTGCAACCATATATATTCACACAGACCAACCCATCTGATCATTGGAAATACTCTGTCAGACATTCGTCCATTTACGTTCGTTCTGGGATTGAACGAAACCGAAGGCACTATTTCTATAAATAGAAAAGCCCTTGCACTTTACTCCGTCTTCAATATATTCAGCATACTTGGTTCGCAACGCTTATGCCGATACGGAGTGGTTCTTCGGATAATAATCCAACCGGTCTCTCCATATTGACAACGATGGTCAAAACTTCGATAGTCTGTGATTTAACTATCGAATAAAAACAAGTGTTCATCCAAACATATCAAACAAATCACTGGGCTCTTTAATTAATATTTCATTAATTAAACCTCTTCTATATTCTCTTATCAATATTTGTTAACCAAATATTTTCAATAACCATATTGGCCATTTACACTATTTTTGATTTCGTTTCCTTATCGAATTCTATATATATCGATATATAGATTTCCAATTGTCAAATTTCTTAAAATTATTCTAACTCCTTAAATTCCCGGAAAAATTCGCCATAACCTCCCCTGTATCGGGAGCATCGGGAAATTTCAAATAGCATCCCGGTATCTTCCAATCTCAAAAAGAAAAAGAAAAAGCCAAGCGGCTTGCCGATACGGCGCATAAAACCCCATATATGAATTAAACATGTACCTTTTTGTCGAGCACTACATTTATAACTTCATATACTTCATCCCAAACCTGCTTAACACATATTCAATTCAATACTATCTAATCGCTTGAATTCAGTTTCGCCCATTTATTCTTTAAATTGGCCCTTTTGCCTATTTCACTTTTTTGTGAACATAACATGTTCGAACAAAATATTTAACTCGTTCATAACCAAATCGAATTTCGATTTCAAATTCTAGTTTCCTTTTCTATTCCGAATATAAATTCTCAAATCGAGTTCACTTATTTGAAGCTCAATATTTATTCGAAATCTCATTAACTAATTTCTATTCGAATTAGTTAACTCTATTCAATAAATCAAAAATCTGATTTCTATTTCAGAAATCAACTCATTACTCCACTGGAGTTCACATATATTTTATAACTCACATCTGGATTTTTCTAATTAGAAATTTCGATTTTTATTTACTTAAAATCCTTTAATTTAATTAAATAAACCGTTATGGTTTTATAATGGTTCTGGCGCTGTTTTTCTGAAAATTTGATTTTGGCATAACTCAAAATCGATACGACGAAATTCAGATTTTTCTCCTTCATTAGAAAACTATTATCAAATCGGTCCTGACGTTTCTTGTTTCGAAGAATTCCGACTTCAATTGAGTTCCGTATATTCAATTGAAGTTCGAATCGCCAATTTACGAACTGCAGCGCTGCGGCGAGTTCGTTTTTAATTATATTTATATATAAACTTTTAAAACTTCTCCAAAATGAATTCAATTCCGCTCTAATATATATATCGAATTCCATTTGAATCTTTACATTTCAAATTCCATAGTTTTAAATCCTGTATTCAAATCCCATTTGAAATCCTTTATTCGAGTTCCATTGCAAATTCTTTATTCGAATTTCATTTCAAATTCTTTATTCGAATTCCCATTTCAAATCCAATTCTTTTTTGAATTTCTATATATGAAATTCATGCTTGAATTTAAATATCCAAACTCCATTTAAATTTCTATTTGAAATTCTAAATGTTTCAAATCCATTTGAATTTCTTCACTCAAACCCATTTGAATTCCCCTGAATTCAAAATCCCATTTTCAAAACTATTTGGATTTTCTATTTGAAATCCTATTTTTGAAATTCCATTTTCCATTCTACTTTGAAATCCTATTTTCAAAGTTTATTTCAAATTCTATTTTGAAATCTCATATTCAAATTTCTACTTGAATTTCTGTATCCAATTCCATGTTCAAATTCAATACTTGAATTTCTATTTCAGATCTCTATTCAAATTTCATACTTGAATTCCAATTCAAATCTCTATTCAAATTTCACATTTGAATTCTTCTTTGAAATTCTATATTTCAAATTCTATTCAATTCTTCTTTGAAATTCTATATTTCAAATTTTATTTTGAAATTCTACATTCAAATCTCTATTTGAATTTCTTTATTCGAATTCCTTCGAATTCAAATTCCATTTTAATTCCTCGAATTCAAATTCTAGTTTTCATTCTAATTTCGTCTATTCAAATTCTATTTGAACTTCTATTTAAATTTCTAATATTCAATCTCCTTTTAAAATTCAAATGTTATACTCAATTTAATTTACATATTTAAAATCCCATTTCAAATCTTATTTAAATTTTCTTCTGAATTTCAAATATTCCAACTCCTTTCAAATATTTAAATCCTTTTTAAATTTCCACTTAAAAATTCTATTTCAAGTTCTATTTTGAATTTCATTTCAAAATTCTATTTTGAAATTTTTATTTCAATATTCCATTTGAAATTCTATATTTTTAAATTCTACTTGAATTTCAAATTCTATTTGGGAAAAATAGAATTTTTCTTTTAAACCTCAAATATCTTTCCCATGATATTTTAATAAATTAACACTTGGCCCAGTGATATTTAAAGCAATCAAATCACTCCATTTTTCAATCATTTGATTTTTAACACGTCATATATTAATATATTAATATATGAAATCAAGCAAACAACAAACAACACAACAGATAATATATTTTTGAGGAATCCAGTTGGATTCCTCCAACCTGTTTACCTGCATCCACAGATGTTAGCACATAAATAATACCCATTCTGCTTCGTGGCAGAATATCGCGGTATAGAAGGTCATCCACTAATCATAGCGTGGGGCGTATAGGGTAATCATCCGCTATGAAACTGCGGGCATCCGCTAATGAGACTGCGGGAATCCAACCAATCAATCAACCCAATATATATATATATATATATATAGCCTAAATAACTAATATATATAACACAAGCAGAAAACATTCACACAAGCAACAAACAATTATTTTTACGAAGTAAAAATAATAAAAGGTGAGTGAGATTTACTCACCGGAGATTGCAGTTGTCGAATATCCTGTTTATTTCCAAATCATCGACTATGAATCTTCTCGAATGAATTCGCACCTACGATAATTTGATTTAAATTTTCTGATTAATATTTATTTAAATTAACTATTTAAATAATTACTTCCCTATATTTTTCTTCTTCTTTTAGAGGTTATTAATTGAAACCTTACTTAACAAATAAAATTAAACTAACCTACGTATCTTTAAACACATATATATATATGTTAGGTTTTTTCTCGAACAAATAAATAACACATTTTAATTGTTATTTTCTTCCATTTTTATTTATGATCTTTGACATAAATCAAACTGATTTCATAAAAGAAACATAACTAAACTAATATCTAAATAGATTCACTTTAATTAGATTACTAATTGTATAAATTAATTTCCTGTATTATTAAAAATAAAAATAAAAATTACCTTAATTCTCTGAAATCATTTTCTTCCCAATATCCATCGAACCCAGTCATACGCGAAATCTTCTTCAAGAAATCACCACTGTTCCAAAAATCCGAATTGTGATGAACACCTTTTCCAAAGCTTGAATTGACATCGCATCCCAGCACCTCAAGATCAACTCGCAGGCCCTTTTTCTGATCCCGACCTGTAGCTTTGAGCTACAGTACGCTGTCGCACTCATTTATTTGCCACCAGCGATGGCGCAATCGGCCTCTGAAAACCCAAAATCGACGGAGAACTCAACCCCTTTGCCACCGACGTTCAATGCATAGTATCGCCTCAGAAACCCTTCCAGAAATCGAAATCCCTACTCGTGAATGCTCCTGGAAATCGCGACCCTCGATCAGAGCTTCAGCGTATCGCGTTTCCAACTCGCGATATCCGATTTGAGTTGAGAGCTGAGGAAGGGGCTATTTTCTTCTGAATGATTCTTTTGTTGGAAATGGAATAGAATACGAAAGGCGGAGGGTTGGTCACGGTTATATAGAAGAGCAAGGAAACAATTCGTACACGGGCCATTAAATTATTGTCTCTTAGATTAGGAAGGAGGTAGACAGAATTTACAGCTCGAGAAGAAGAAAATTAGCTGCGCGATTAACTCCTTAGGTCTGCGAAATGAAATAATATAGGTAGGACGGCTGATGGAAAATATTTATTTAATTTTCTTTAAAATATTTTATGGTCCCTAACTCGAAGTCCCGAACCGCTATTCAACCGTAACGACTGATGTTTCTAACATTACCTATTATTCTAAATTCAACGGAACGGTTTTTTTCTAAATTAATTCGGCTGCATAGAAGGGATAACAAATTAAATTAACATTTTAAATTAAATTCGATTTAAATATAAATCGATCTCAAACCATTAAATAAATTATTATTATCGTTCTAATTCAAATAGAATTTATACTAATCATCTAAATTGTTTTGATTCAGTTTACAACTTTGATTTCAATTATATTCCGAATTAAAATAATTCGATGTATTCAATTTAAATTATATTTGATTATCAAATCGATAACTCAACCTAAAAATTAATTTATATTATCAACCAAATATTTAAAAATAAACTGTTCAAAAATCTGGGTCGTTACAGTATTCGCCCTGTACTAACAATCGTACCCGTGTGTTTGCAGTTTTATTACAATATTTTGTTGATGGTTTTCTAATTCGATAGAAAATCCGTTTGCAAACAACAACATATCACGTGAAATATGGATAACTGTGGAGCAAATTTTCAGTTCTCAATCACCAGTAAGGATTATGCAATACAGAAGAGAACTACAAAATTCTAGGTAGGAAGACGCTAGCATGAAGGAATATTTAGGCATGATTAAAAATATTTGTGATAAATTAAATGTTTTTGGGCATAAAATTAGTGATAGTGAGAAAATACTTTTCATTACCGAGGACTTAATGAAGAATATGAATCTCTTGTAACTGTTATTGCTACACAACAAACATTACCTGATCTACAATTTGTTCGATCCGCACTCCTCCCTCACGAAGGCAGAATTGATCAAATAAAAACAACACATAGTGAGTTTTTGTAAAGATCTCGAAACTTTTAAAGAATTAGAAATGAATTAATAACTTTGAAACCTTGGAAATAAAAATTTATTATATTAAATTTCTAAAATTTAATGTCCATGAATTCAACGTTAATAATATTCAGTGTGTCCTAGCCGTAGCGTGCATACACAATAATAGCTGGAATCACGTGTAAAATAAATAGCGTCGTTAGTCCGTTCATTGCGTTATCCGTTCGTGTCTTTATAAAAAATGAATTTATTTATAATTTTCTAAACCGCGTTAACAAACTAGGAAGGAAATGAACGGTGAACACAATTTTGAACCATGCAATAGCGGTAGAATTTTTTTAGCCAACTTTGACACTTATCACTATTAACAAGTGTCCTTTCTTCCTCTGAAATAGCTCTCCACGTTGCTTCTTAAATCTGAAAATTTTAGTCTCCCTAAAAATATGGCAACAACTCGAATATCTTTCCCTATCGGTTACAAGATTTTTGAAACAGTGTACGAAGATTTTGAAATCTCGGTGTACAGGGAATCCAATGCTATACTCAATAAACAATTTCGAACGACAGGAATAAAAGGACTCACGTCTTCTTCACAACGTCATTTCCTCTGATCCATATTTCTTTTATTCTTCTTCACGCAACCAATCTTCATCCTACCCATTTTCTCCTATCCCAAACTTTACAATACCATTTCCTTTCTACTCATTTTCTACAAAAAAATAAGTTTCGAATGCCTGGAAAGTAAAGAACTTCACGTTTTCTCCACTTACCCCATTTTCCCTTCCTATCCATTTTCCTGAGCACCATATTTCACCCATTCCGTCCCAAACCTCAACAGCCCCTTATCTGACGCCGTTTGTCAGAGCCGCGCCTTGCCCATCCTAATTCCTGTCACCTGACATCAGTCGCCATCATCAGCTGCCGCTCAGTCGCTGCTCTCAACTCCGACAAATCCCGAAGTCGCGCAAGGACAGAAAAAACAAGAGCAGCATCCCGCTCCGCCCGTAAGCACCTAAGTCCTCCCTTCGTAGAGTTCCCAAGATCAATCACCATTCCAGTGAGCTCGTCAGCTTGATTTCCGTGAGTTTTGCACCTTTGTTTTGCTATAGCAGCATATATGTATGTATATACTTGAATGTATATATGCATTTAGCTGCTGGTTGTGTCAAAACGTGACAACCTCATCTTTCTTCTCGTTGGATTTATAACCCGCCTTGAGTGGCGTTAAAACCTTGAGCTTGACCATCTTTGTTGTTTATAAAACTATGGCCAAAGTTAATGCATGCAAGAGCATAAGACTGATTTGTATACACACTATATCTGTTAAGACTTGGTCCTTATTTAAGGCTGTAGCAGTGAAATATATATGCAGGTCTTGACGGATGGTGTTGGGTCTCTTCCAGTCAATTTGCTAGTGCATGTAAGATCGCCCTTTTATATTTTGAACAAAAATGGTATCTAATTGAGTGGTTTGACATGTGATTCAAAACCGAGAGGTCACTAGTTCGAACCTTATTGTAATAACTTGGTTTTGGTCAATTTTTTTGTCTGAAATCTTTCGAAAAAAAATTCACTTGAAATTGATCCGCTATTTCTGAATAAAAATCGTGCCTTTGTTCTAAGTAACGAATTTCTTCTTGTACCTGTTAGCGTTGTTCTACTCATATCATGTCTTCTCATTTTGCCATGGAAGGTGAGTTTTTCTCACTCATGACTAATTGATTATTAAGTGAATTAAAAACTTGAGATGTTGAATGAAATGTTAGGGTGCTCTACATTTGTTTGCTTTGTGATTGTGCACATGCGACAGGCACACCGTTTCCTTACATGATACAATATGAATGTTATGTGTGATATGCTATGTTTATTGTTTTCACCATGCAATTTCCCAATAGATTCGGAATCCATTATGGGTTGAAATGATAAATAACCGAAGAAATATATGTTCTAGTCGATTTGGGATGCAGGTTGAAATGATATATACCCGGGGTTCGAATATTTTTAAAAGAACGGATTGAAATGATAAATATCTGCATCACTTGACCATAAGAAGAAAATTTTACATAGACACCGTGGTTAATACAATAAATAAAAAAATTTAAAATATTATATCAGTTTTGAAATAGAAATTTTATGAAATTTCTACATAGCGTAAAGAAATGTTTAAAGAAAAATTTGAACTTTTATAAGAAATTCAAAAGTAATCATGCAAGTTAACATTTAAATTTAATTTTATTTGAATAAATTCTACATATACTTTGTGTTTCACACAATAAATTTAATAATGTAAAAATCTAAACTTGGTAATTCAATATAAAGGATTTGCAAGGACTTGTTAAGTGTTTTAGAACTTATTTTGATTGTTAAATGATTTCTCACCATTTTGATGTAAGAAGGGTTTTGTCAGAATGTAAATTTGTTAAATTCAAGTATAAGAGGAATATGCTTATCTAAGTCATGGTGAGTACAAGTTTTGTTAAGAAATTGGAATTTAACAAATCATCATTTGGTTAACAACTAACGTTGTAAGTTGTTTGGGAATTTATTATATGAAATGGATGTGAAATCCAAGGTAAACAATGGTATGGAAATCATTTTAACCATGAAGTATTAATATTGAACCAATAAAAAGGAAATTTCATTTGAATGTGAAATCTATATGGAAAGGGTAAATTATGAACACGGATTTAGATTAGATTGGATCAATGTTGTTTGAATAAAACTATGTTTTCATAAAGACAACTTTTTCACATTACTTAACCATGTAAACTTTCTTTATAAAATTTATAACTGTTACTAAATATTTATGTACATACACACACTGTAACGGCCCGTATTTTCTGCCTATTTATTTGGAATATTTTAATTATTTTATTTTATTTAAAATATTGGTTTGGAATTAAATAATCGAATTTAACGATTTTATTTGGAATATATTATTTAAATAAATAATAAAATAATATTTTAATTTTCAGAATATTTGGGGAAAATATAGAATTTGCCATATATTGTGATCGGGCAGTTTAAAGTGTTCAAATATTGGTTATATTGAAAATATAGGGACGATTTCGATTCGAAAACGATGGTTGAACGATATGGTTTATAATTTAATTAAATAAGGAGCTGCAGCAGCGTGACAGTTCACGATTTGGCGTTTTGAACTTCAATTGGTTGTACCGGGTTCAAAATAAGTCGGATTTCCTCGAAACAAGAAAGGTTGGGACCAGTTTTGACGATATCTTTCCAATGGCAGAGAAAAATCCAGTTTTCATCGCGTAGATTTTATTTTATGTCCAAATCAAATTTTGAAAAAAAAACGCTATGTAATTTCCTTTATATATAGCGCTGTGTTTATATAAAATGAAGGTTTTTAAATATTTTATATATCGATTTGGCTTCAAACTCAACCCGTGATATTTTATTATGGTAGTATACGATATTATGGTTGTGTATGGGCGATTTCAATATTTTAATATTATTATATTGAGATATTTTAAAATTGGTTTATTTTATTTGAATTGGCCAGTTATAAATGGGCCAATTTTCAAGCGACCTCTGTTTTCAACGAAATACATTTTATTGGGACCGCAACAGCAAATTATTGCTAGATTTTCAAGTTGCACGCAAAACGGTGTTAATTTGTGAGTGTGGCAAAATAAAATACAAATAAAAACGACCATTTAGACGTGAACAATGGCCATTCGAGCAAACGAACTCGGAATTCGACGAAACAAGTTTCGTTAGGACCGTATCGTCAAATTATACTATGCCGTACAGTCGCATCTTGAACAGGGTTCGTATGTGAGCGCAGCAGCGAATAAACGATGTTTGAAATTGCGATAGACACGAAATTAAAATCGTTAGTCAACGTCGATCGTCACATCGACTTAAAACATATTTTCTCCACTCTATATATACCCCAAACTTCAGAATTTCCAGCCACAACCCATTCTTCACCTTCACATTTTGCAAAAAAGTCCTCAAACACAAATTAATTTATATCTCCAAATCCCTCAAGAATTAGTATAAGGGACCTGAACGAAAGTCGTAGATCGGGTCGAGATCTACATGCTGTAAAAAGATGGGGACCTATCATGGTTGGAGGTGGCCGGAAATCGCGAAGAACGGCAAGAAATCAGTTTCGTTCTTGGCCAAAATTATAGTTATTTGGTTGATTTCAGAGGACGAGACCAGTTGAAGGTGGAAGAGGGGAGACATGGCTTTGATTTGGCTATGGTCTGGTGGTCTGAAACGGACTGTGGTGGCCGTGGCAAGGAGATGAACGAAGGACAGAAATTTGGGTATTTTCGAAAAGATGGTGGCGGTTTTCATGGGTTTCCGATGGCCATGGTCAGTGTCAGACGGAGGTAACTTAGGGGACAGAGCTCTGATGGATGATGGAGCGATGGGAAGTGGTCCGGTGACCTATCGTTGCCAGCGGCGGCGGAATTTTGCAGTTGAACGGATTTGGGGCAAATTAAAAATTCAGGCGACGACGGAGGTTATGGCGGCCGGGGTTTAGGGCGAATGGGCATTGGTCGAGGCCGATGCCAGTGGTGGCGTTCGCAGGTGGTCCAGGTGCTGGTATGCGTCACAGCGAGGGAGGTAATGGGTGGAGCGGTTTGTTTCAAAGGGTAGAAGACGATGAACGGGTTTGCAAACGAAGGGAAGAAGGAAATGCGTTTTTTCATTCCAACGAGAATGATGTGGCATTGGAGGTAATTAAGGTAATTTATTAGTTAAGAATTTAATTAAGTTATTAATTAGTTGGTAGATAAATCGTATATATATTCAATCTTTGAATTAGCATAACTTCCTCATACGATAACGAAATCTGATGAAACTGGATCCGTTGGGATCGCAGGGACGAGGCCTAGACGATGGCACTGACTAGGCTCTGATCCGACGCAATTGAAAATTCAGCTAATTTTGAACGTCCGTTCAAGATTAAAAGCAACAAATGCGTCAACCGTCAACCAGAGCAAAATCTGGTGAGTTAATTCTCACAACTTCTGGAGTCCTGTGATGTGGTAAATCCATAGAAAAATATAATCTACAATTTACAATATAAATTGGTTGATTGGATGTAATGGATGCAAATTGGTTGTTGTGGTTTGATTGGTTGCAGTTATTTATATTCCGTCATTTATTTAATTCGTATATTTTTATCAACTGATATCTGTGATGCAGAGAAGGACAGGTTGGAGGGACCCGACCGGATTCCTCAAATAAACTGTATTTTTGTTTGTTGTGCATATATATGAATTGTTCACTCCGACTGACACAAAACCTGTCTGTATGTTGATGGTTGAATAAATATTCACCTGTGTTGTGTTTAAAATCAACCGACAGTGTTGATTGGGTAATTGGCAGTGAATGGCCTAAAACGTGTTGTTTCTAACATCAGTTGATCATTCGGTGAATTGACGCAGTTGAAAGTATAAATTCTTTTATAACTGGATTAAGTTCTTCAATTATTTTGTGTAAATATTTAGATTTTGAAATTTACAAATATATTTTTTAAATCAAGTTTATATAAGAAATTATATAAGTGGTTTACACAGGATTTAAAAGCTAGAAGGGCAAAGAAATTACCTACGGGTTGGTAAAATAGAATAATTGTTTTTATAACAATTAAATAGTTATTTTAAATTAATTAAATTGTTTAATTAATTTAAATGGGAAATGACAAATGGAAAATCAATTAATAGTTAACTGGTGTGTACGGTTGGTGGAATCAACCGTTTTTAACTGAAATAAATAATGGAATTAATTTGAATATTCGTTAAATGAATTGAATAGCATTAACATTAGTTAATCTTCGGTTAACTATAAATTAAGGAATTATTGAAGTATTTAGTGTTGATAAAATTAATCTTTATTTGATAAGTTTTTTTAAAGGCGTTAATTATTATATTTATAATTAATAGCAAGGTTAAATATTTTTAATATAGTTAATGTTAAAGTTAATCATTATTTGAATTAATAATAATTAAAGAAATGACCTTTAATTGAAATTCCATTTGAAGTAATTAGGTAGAGGTGAGTTAGATTGGAGTTAAATCAGGTTGTGGTAAAGGGATTTATAAACCAAGTTTCAACGAAATTGGTAAAAGGAATTTAGGAGGGAATGCAAGGATTTAAATAAGGTTTTCCTTAATGTTTAATTTACGTTAAGAAAATTCAGTCGTATGAAATTATTAGGGAAGATGGAAAATTGATTAGTAGAATAAAATCTAAGAAGCTGGGAAAAAGATGGTAAATGGATTATTCAAGCAAATTTTTGAAATGAGGTCCTTAAAGACCAAAATGATTACTTAAAAGTTGAAGAATTGAATTAAGTGAAGTACGGTAATTGAAGTAAGAGTTTCCAACACAAAGAGAAAACCATACAATAACTATGGTATTAAATAGTGATAAATGGATTTTTGGAAGTAAAATCCAAGTTTTTAAAAAAGTCTTATTACAAAAGAGGGATAAGCGGATTTTAATTATAAATTCCAAGATAGAGTTTGTTATAGAAAGGCTCAATAGATGGAAGCAAAGTATTTGATAAAGTATTCTTATTATAAATCGAAATGTTATAAACGAAATAATGATTTGAGTTAAAAGTTGTGTTTTAATGGATATTTACTTAATTAAATGAATTAAGTAAACTGAGCGAGGATTTCAGAAGTATGAAACAATTTATAAACCAGAAGTTGAAATCAAGGGGTAGACGAGATTTGAATATCGGTGTTTAAGTGACAAACTATTATTTTTTTGAGTTAAGAACGTCATCGATCAACGTCTGAGAGGTAACTAAAATACCCCAACTTGATTGGCTTCACTATTATCGAGGAATGGTATTAGTTTGGAACGAGGAAAGGTGTTGAGAATTAGTTTTATCCTATACGAGGATTATCAAACTCTAATGCAGGGTCTTGGGAAATTACATAATATTGCGATATTAGTTTCAAAAGAAATAAGAATATTGATTTCAAATTATATTGAATATTTGTTATTCAATTAGAGTTGATCGAATATAGTATTTGAAATAGAGTTAGTCAAACATAGTTATTCAGGAAGAGTTGCCATTGCGTACGACTGCTAGCGTAATTCGCAGGGCTGCAAATAGCCTACGGCGGTCGGATGTTTCTTGAGGGAATCAGGCATAACCGTTGTGACTGCTGCGATCTAGAGTCAAGCGAATGGAGTTAAGTCGAATATTAGTTAATCGATAGGAGTAATCAAGTCGAATATTAGTTAATCGATAGGAGTAATCAAGTTGAATATTAATCAATAGGAGTAATCAAGTCAAGTTAGTCAAGTGAGTTAAAGAAGTCAAGTTATGTCAAGTACTGAATTAGCAAAAGCTCATGTATTCACACTATTGTTATTTGATAGTTAAATCACCGACTATCAAACCTGACCAATACGATTGTTGGTACAGAAAGACCGGGATCGAATTATATTCGAATACCATTCCGACCAACAAATACGTGAAGATGGTAATTGAAGACGGAGCAAGTGAAGACCGTGGATCTTCATAAGCGGAAGGACTACTCGTCAAATTTCTCTGGCTTGCAACCAGAGTTATTTTGATTTGTGATTCTATCGTAGTTGAAATCTACGGATGTGCAAGGACTGCTCGCTACTGATCCATGGGGTGATTCCTATATGAGATGCAGTAGGAGAGTACCTTCGGTTCATCCTGTTCCTGGATGACTTGTATGGATGGACGTCTGACAGAGTATTTCCAAAGGAATTACAAGCGTTGATTTCTCCAAACGTACCATAGTTGATGACCAGATGTTTTAAAGTTAAGTTCTGGCCTCAAGCCCCATCAACCGGGAAATGAGAAAAATCGGGCAGGCAGCATTGCTATGTGGGTCGCTCCCATTAGGATGTATGATCACCTATCTAGAGAAAATCTATTTGCTTCTTTAATCTATATTTCGATGTTGTCCCTTTTCGGGAGGCGGTTGCTGATCCCAACCGTCAGTGATATACATTCGATACGCTCAAGCAAAATGAGTGGTCGGTCATGTGTGGGCTCGGTTGCAAGACGTTCTTGTTGAACCCAGTGTATTCGCCTCTAGAGATACACTATCGACAGGTCGTCCCATACCTTGTCAAGGTTGGAATCCAATATCCAATAAGCGCCCGCGGTTTTCGTTTGTATACTACATACGGGAAGCGTGAGATGTAAGCGTTCCTCTAGATTGATATTATTTGTATTTAGACATTATGATAATATCAGAGCAAGCTATGATTTCAAAACCGTTTTGGGTTATAGTAAGGTAAAAACCGTCTGTGTTTATGTGTGGGCTGGTCTTACTATTATCCTTTGAATTCAGAAAAATTTTCCAAAGTTAAACAAGAGTGTGTTCTGTGAATTTATCACTGATAGTATTCCAGACTGACCCGGTGTATTTTGCTTTGCTTCAAATGTGCTCGAGTCAGACCGAGTATGTTCCAGGTTAGATTCCCTTGGAGTTTCAGGAGTTAGAAGCAGGAGGCTTCACCGCTGGTTATATAAAGTTATTATTCCGCTGTGTCTGACGTATGTGTACTCTGATGATTGGTATGTATATACAGTTTTTGTATAAAGAAATTTGATATTATATTTTATCTGTCCCGCTGTGAGATTCTGATGTGTTCTTCTTCTTTCTTTTATTCTAATATTTCTTTCTTTCTTTTCCCACCCTCTAAATTCTTTCTATTGACAATCCAGTGTTTTCAATGCTTGAATAGTCAACATGGTGATTTTATGTCGATTTTCGGGGTTGAAAATCCTTGGGTCGTTACACACACTCACACACATATATTTACGCTATGTTCCTAAAAGTTACCTTCTTATCATATTTTGTAAATCCAATTAAACTTATTACTATTTTGGTAAATAAAGGTTTTCATGCCATCTTACAGCTACTTACATAAGTATATATGTATATACATTATTTTCAATTTAATACATATATATACACACACTATTTTCAAGCTTATCTATTCTATATATATTTTATAATTCAAATTGAACCTATGTCCAATCTAGTCTAGTGAAAACGAAGGGTGAAATTAAAGAATTTCAAGCATTAACGATATTTTATGGAAGTTGAAGTTTAAAACCAAATGGTTGACAAGGGATGATGGGGAATATTGGGTTTGTAAGCTTAACTGAACCAATGGTGAATTTATTTGAGAAATTGGGTTTTGAGCAATACTTTGAAAAAATTTGATTTGCGATACTTGAAATATGATTTCAAATCTAATGGCCATGGTAGGAAAGATGTAAGCCTTTGGTTGTTAAAGAGATTGGAGTCAGTAAGTGGCATACTCTCTATCACTGCCATACTACTTTAACAACTGTGTACGTGGTGGAGATTCTAAAATGAAGCAGGATGGCTTGGAGGCGATTACTGGATTTGAAGAAAGAGAACGCTGATGGATTGGCCTTGACCTTCAGGTCATAATTAAAATGAATAAAATAGGAGCCATACCCGGGTTAAGTGAGATCGCACCTCTGATGGAACATGCTTCTTCGATACCATCTCTATTAATATGTAATTGTTTTGGGGGCCCCTTTGATTATGGGAGTGTTGTTCGAGGTGGGCGGTAGTTGCTACTATGCGTTACCACCGGCCGTGGGCCATAAGCCCATAGAATCCTACCGTGGGTATTCCTCGTGTGTCTTGTCATATTATCCTGATCGAGCCCCTATGATTTTGATTTGTACCATACCTATGGAGTGCCCTCTGATTCCACCATGTTATGATGGTTTACGGTACTGTATAGACTACGGTATTATAAACGGTGTAAGGGTAAAAATGTAATCCCGCTTATGCTATTTTCATTATATTTGCTTTACTGAATATACACTATAATAATAGCGTACTAAAATATGTATTAGTTTCATGGATCCTTAGAGGATGGAAATCCCGAACATCCTTTAAGTTGTTGTACATTTCAGTGAACACTTCACTTGAGTTAATTCACTTATTTGAGACTGCTAGTCCTGACTCGAGTATATTTTTTCTTTGACTGTATGCTTGGGTCAGCTTGAGCACCATAGCCGTTCGCGACGCACTTTGGAGGTCGGCATCTCATTTGGATCCTTCAGTTATCCGCTACCTAGTTATCTTTATTATTCAGGCTTATTATTAGTTATTTGTATGTACTCTATCTATTATATGAGCTTATGTCTCATTATGTATTATTATGTATCATGTAAGAACCTATGTACTATTATGTTTCTGCTGCGAGTTACTCTGCTTTTGTGTCTGTGATTATGTGTTCTAATTTGCATTTACCTCAAAAGCTAAAATAACAATTCACCGGTTTGCGAAATTCAGGTCTGACATGTGTGGTGTATTGTCAATTTGAATGGCTTGAAATTGTGGGTCATTACAATTTTCTACCAATTATCCTGCAACTAAAAACAAGCAACCACAGGGAAATAGCAATAACAACAGTAGCTTCAAGGGCAGGAAAATCAATATCAAAAAGGGTATTAACCACAAAGAGGAGGATTTCAGCCTCAAAGAGGTCATGGAAGAGGTAGATGGAATAATAACAGTTGAGTAAAGTGTCAAATATATCAAAAATTTGGTCATATGGCAAATAAATGCTATTTTAGATATAATTCAGATGGTGGACCATAGAATAATCAAAGTAACTCTGCACAGAAAGGAGCATAAGCAAATATGGCTATAATGAACTTAAACAGAAACAACAATGATAATAGCATAAATCAAAACATGGCTAATGATGATGCAAGAAAAAGTGACGATAATAGCTTTGAATGACGATACCCAGACTCAGGTGCAACTCATCACATCACAAACAACCTTCAAAATCTAAACATTGGAAGCAAAAGCTACTCAGGTATAAAATCTCTTCACATGGGTAATAGTCAAACTGCTAGTATTACACATATTGGTAAATGAATTATTTCAGGCAAAAGTGAACCCAAATTAAATAGCTTACTTAGGGTTCCTTCTATTAACAAAAATATATTAAGTGTTTCCAAATTTTCTAATGACGACAATATATTTTTTGAATTTTGTTAACGATATTTTTGGTCAACATCGGAGATAGGTCTATGGAAATGGAGCTAAGAGAAAAATAGGTTGTTTAGCCTTCGCTAGTTTGAGTTAGTTCTCCATTTCCTAGGTATCAAGGTCTGGAATCGGAAAGAATAGTTACTCTTCCCTCGATGGGGTGAGCATCATGCTTAAGCAACTCAAGAACCAACAGTTACCTTTCGAAGAAGGATCCCTAAATACAACCCTTGATAAAGGACTTAACGAATGGTAGGAGGGGGTTATGCACCAAGCTTGCCGAAGGATCTTAGCTTATAGGAAGGGATTAAGCCTGTTGGAAGGGGTATTTCACTTGACCTACGAAAAGGCTTGGTTGAAGGTTTATGTATATGTAGGAAACAAACAATAAGCTGTGGCAACAATAACTAGGACATAGCATAGCAAACTCATAAAGAAATATCATAAGTATTGATTCACTATTTATTGATCTTTGATTTAGAATACAAGAATAGAATAGGAAAAAATCCCTAATTTGATTTAAGAATTAGGGTTTACTTTAGAGGAACAGAGTACAGGAATTAGAATGAAAAAATCGTCCCCGTAATATGACCCCTGGGGTCTTATTTATAGAGAATTCGGGGCCCCTTCTACTGTTGGGCTGTTGGGCCTGCAGGAGCCTCTGTCGGCTGCTTTTCTCCCTGGTCTCGGATGTTTTGGCTTCCGGCCGCTTTGTAGTGCTGATTATAGCTTTCATAGCAATCGGTTGGGGATTTTTTCTGAGATTGATATGCGCTTGTTGATGTAGTAGCTTTTCAGAAGGTATTTGAGCTCCCGGTTGTATGCTCTCGGTCATAAGCTTCCAGATGTAGGCTTTCGGTTTTCTCATGAATACTTAGAGGAGCTTTCCCTCATGATGTATGCAGATAGCTACCGGTTTGGAACCACTATCGGTGTTTATACCAAGTAGACTATTATAGATAGCCTGTACCCCTTTTAGGGTTCTTGTTCGCCTTCCAGTGTGGTCTGATCTTCCAGAAGGTTGTTCCGGGTGATTTGCCTATTGTCTATCAATATGACCTTTCAGTGTTTATGCCATAGACGTTTCGGAAGCTGGTTCCAGATAATCTCTATGTACTTCTGGCTTGATACTCTTGATACCTTCGCCTCCAGATGTATAAGTATTAAGCAGATTAATACCGATAGCCCTTCCGTCTTTTTGGGTTTCAATTATCGGAGCTCTTACCCCTCTTCTTTCTTAGCTTTTGACTTAGATATCCTTTCTCTATAAGATCCCTCTGTCGGGTATATCCCGCTGGATGGACTCTATAGGATAGACCTTGTCGGATCGTCCCTGTCTGGCTGATCCTATTTGTATTTTGTAGCTTTTGAGTTCCTTTCTCCCAGGAAGGTGCTGGTTTATGTAGCTCTCGTATCATTCCTTCCCACTCTTTGTTCTTTCTAGTGTTTGACTCTTGTTTTTGTAGAATTCCTATGTGCTTGCGGTTACCCTATACCCCTTCACCGTCAGCTTGTTTCGTAGTTAATTTTGGTAGTAACAATTTCCCCCTCCCAGTAAAGGGGTATTTTCGACTTTTCAAGTCAAACTTTTCTTGTCTGAGCGGCTGTAAGGTTTTCAACTATAGAAGATTCCTAACTTTTTGCTTTTCTAGTATGAATCTTATTTGTTGATTTGATTTTAGATGTGTGGTGGAGATGAAAATGAAAGTTCTTGCCAAAAAGGAATCTTCTTTTCTTTTCATCCTTTTTCCTGGTAGGACTATGTCTGGAATCCCATAAATTGGTGACTCCAGTTTGAGCAAGTCAACTGGGATTTGTTCAAAGGAGGGGAAGCCCGGAGCTAAGGAGCTTCAAGTTGTCGACGCTATGGGTGAAGTTCCTGATGACTTGAGTCGGCATTTTGCTCTAATATTTTTGAAATATCTTTGCAAACATGCCCCTTACCCTTGGGACAAAATTTCCTAGGACAACCTTCTCTCTTACGTTCAGTGTTTCTTGTGGATGATTCACACCTGTCTCCCACTGCCTTTACCCATTTTAAGTCTTTGCCTAAAAAGAGGACGGCTTCGGCTGTCAGCAGTGGTTTTACCAAGGGAAAATTTTATCATCCGTCCTTTTGGTGATGAAATCGATGAGTTGCCTGGTCGTAGATTATTGTCCAGCTCCTCCCCCTTTTCCTGGAATCTCTTTTAACACGTATCCTTCTTCAGTGGAGATCACATGAAGTGATTTTGTTGCTGGCTTTTTGATATCCGACTCTCAGGGAGTTTCAGATTTAAGAGAGTATGGGTCACTCTCCCCTTCTTATAGACTATGTGACCCCGTTATTCCTCCTTTACCAACTTCGAACTTTAATAGTATTATTAGAACTGTCCTACCCTCTATTGAGGTTTCCGATATTCCAGAGTTTGCTTTCACAGATTGGTCTGATTTTTATCTCCGTCTTGTTAAGCGACAACTTCTAGTTTGTACTCTTGTTTTCCTGAACTCTTCATCTGTTTTCTTTATGTAAAGGCTAACGTTAAATTGTTCCTTTTTAGATATCCAAAGGTTGGTACGTTGCCGGGGCAAACGGTAGCCTCACTATCTCGTGAGACGAAAGAGCTCAAAGAAGAGTAAGTGGCGTTAGAGTCTAAGATCCATGACTTAGCTTTAACGAGGAACAATAACGAAGAAGCCTATAGTTATCTGAGAGTGTCTCTTGAGAGGGAAAGGGCTGACAACAGTTCCTTAGCTACTAAAGCTTTAACCGTTAAGCCTGAGTGGTCGTACATGCTGGTAGAGCATGCAAGGAGGTTGAGAACAAAGGAGTCAATTCTTTCCAGTGCTAAACGGATAATTTATGAGATTCAGGACCAGATTTCCTTGTTTTTGGGGGTGCATCTTCTAGACATGGTGTCAGAATATTATGAAAAGGCTTTCTCTTTAGTGTATCGCGATAACCGTGGCAAGTTTCCGGACATGGATTTTCCTTCCCTTCATCCATCCCTTCAGGGCAACATCTTGGGGAGAGTTAGGATGACAAAACAGGACATTGAAGTTTCCAAAGGGAAAAAGGCGAGGGTTGAGGACCATCTATTTGTTGAAGTGCTGCCCGATTATTCAGTGTTTAGTAACGACGAAAATCCAATTTCGGGTATAAAGGGTGATGATATAGGTGATCATAACAACAATTTTGACTCCAAGTGTGGGCATGATAAGGATAGAAGAGAGGAAGTATGCTTTTTGTGTTCGTAAGTGACTTCTTGGGCCTCGCGAGTGCTAATTCATCTCATGTTTCAGTTACTTCATGTGGAGATGGTGGGTTTTGTTAAAGAGGTCGATCTCCCAGAACTAGTGAGAAAGGATAGACAATACATACAGTTTCCCCCATTCCTCAGGTATGAACCTTTATTCTAGAATTTCTTCTTGACTTGTGGGAATCGACCCTTAATGACTCATTCTTATGGTGATGGAGATTATGTTTCCACTAATTATTCTTTTTCCAAGGATGACTTGCACTCTCTCTAGGTCGAGGAGGGAATTCCTCACAAAACATTCCTATAAATCCGGCAGAGAACGCATTTTGAGAGAGCTCAAGCAAATTTATATGAAGTATCCTCAGCTGTCTTTTAACTTCTTAGGGGATAATAGGGAGATGGTATTAAAGAAACTTTGGTCCCACTATGCGAAATTAATATGTAATATGAAGGAAGGGAGTATTGAAGAGAAAAATTAGTTTGTTATACCCCATGTAGTTGACGTTAATTTGTATTGTCATGAATCACATTTGTATTCGTTTTCTTTCTATTGTTGGTAGTTCAGTGGTTCAAGTATTGATGTTTATTTTCTGGAAATTGATCCTACAAGCGGTAGCTCATTTGTATACATAAACATGAAAATTCACTTGAAGACAATTCCTTTTACGTAGATAAGGGTGTTCAATTTACTCTGCGCCTAGGAGACTTTCTGGGGGACTCTCTTAGCAATAGTGATGACAGATCTGCCTTGTCCGGGGGAACTACTTGTGCGAGCTTGAAAGAAAAAATTGGTATATTAGAGGCTCAGATAAAGAAAAAGGATAAAGATATCCTCGAAGTGAAGAGGGATATCCTTCTATCGATTTTGATGGGGAAAAGGATGAACTCCGCTGTCAAGTCATTGACTTAGAGGCAGAACGTGATGATGTGTTAACAAAATACAAAGAGTGGAAATCTATCTTTGGATGTGCTCATGAAACTTCAATGTCCGAATTCTTGCGAGCTTCAATAGAGTTCAAATCCTTAGAGCTTGGGATAAGGGATCTTCCTTTTAGACTGGATCACTCCCTCGTCGCTAGGTGGCATAGAAAGACTAAGGCCAACATGAATGGCTTTTACGACAGGAAAAGTGTTGGAGATAACTCTCGACGAATTGATCTTTACACTTCCAAAATCAAGAAATTAAAAAAGGAGAAACAAACTTTACGTAAAGATGCTTTCGACTTGAAGAAGGAAAACAAAAGTCTTCGGGAAATGGGCAAAGCTTTCAACTGAGCTTTGAAGTTGCAGCCTAAACCCTCGGACGATTCATACGTGGTCATAGAAAAGATGCGAAAAGCCGATGGACTTTTATGTACTGCGATTCATCATTATGTAATTTTTTCCTTGTCTAATGAATAAAAAGCTTTTCATTGAGAGCTAGGTTACATTCATATGAAATTTCTAGCATTGGGGAATGGGTGTTCTCTTTCTCGGAGATGCGTTTATTTTACAACCCTTTTGTAAATAACTATGTAAGATGTTAGGCACTTGGCATATCACCTATCGCATGTAATGTTTTATAATGATGGTGTTTATGAACAGAGGCAGGACCATAACAGTGTCACATAGTGCTTGGTTACACATTTCAATGTAAACGTTTTTCTTTCATTATGGCTTTGTCATGACATGGTGCACATCCAACACACTTTGTTAGAAGCTTGCCTTATAGGCCTTCGCAAAGCGCCATTCACTCTCAATGGGGTTAATAATACCGAGGTGTGAAATGTTTATAGTGCTTACTAGTGTTTTGTGCATTAGTGCAAACATTTGATATACTTGGATAATAAATTGATGAATGTATAAGTTAAAGACACTTCCCTGGACAAGTGAGTAGGCCATAAGTTTGCACCTAGTTATAGCGGAAATGTGATTCCAAGCCAGGTACGAGTTGGTGAGAAGGTTGAATAATTCCTTATTCAGTTTTGAACATCTGAATCGATCCAGATCTGGATATTTGTGATGAGACCTGAAACCTACCTCCGGTTGTGATTCACTCCTGAATCGACCTGGATTTGGGCACTAAGATAGAAGACCAAGAATCTGCTTCTAGCCTTTGTTAAAAGTTGACTCAACCTGGATTTAGTGTTGAGATAAGACCGGGTTTTCCCTTTCGGTATTTATGAAGACCTGAACCAACCTAGATTCGGGTTATTTAAAATAGGAGACCGAAAAACCACTTCCGGTATTTGTGATGGGCTGAACCAACCCAGATTCGGGTATTAATGTAGAAGACCAGAACAAACCTTGTTCAAGCAATTAAAGATTGAAGACCAGAAATTCCCTTCCGATATTTGTGAAGAACCGAATCAACCCAGATTTGGTATTAATGTTTTGGTGCCCCCTTGGATTTGATTTGCGAAGAAGAGGTTGCACGTGCATCCTGAGCCTCTCTCTGGCCTTTTGATGTCAAAGCAGAGGATGTACATGCTTTGTTGGCTACTCTCTGGGCCTGTGCGTCCGGTGCGCTTGGCTAGCTTATGCACATTTAGGGCCCAAGGACTTACCCAACCTCCCTCCTTGAGGCGCCTTATCCTGACTATCGTAGGTGATGATAAGGACATAGAAACTTAAATTGGGCAATTGTAGACATAGAATTAAGATTTACTCTTTTGATGCTCTATACTGACCATCGTAAGTACTGTTAGAGGCTTACACATTACCCCCTCCGAGGGGTGCCCTATCCTGACCATCACAGGCGATGATAGCGGTTGGCGCTCCCTTCAATAGGTAGCGCGGAACATAATCAGAGGTATGACGTGCTCTTCTTGGAGCAGAGGTAGGATGTGCTTAGTTCATAGCAGAGGCAAGGCGTACTCTTTTATGAGCAGAGGCAGGGAGTGCTAACGTTAGATGCACCGCCATGACCATTTCTAGTGTGAAATGGAGGCTTATGTTTTTGATGCTTTAACCTAGCCCCCTCTGATTTGGGGATGGAGAAAGACTGACATACTATCACCCTCTGGGGGATGCCTTGCCCTGACCAATTTGCTGACGACAAGGGATTGGATCCATTCGTGGTTTGACCCATTTTGGGTTTCTTTAAACTTTGAAAGGAGGGTTTTTCGTACCCCTGATCATGTTTGTTAATCCTTTTCCTAAAGACTTTTATTGAACTTAATTTGATCTTCTTATAAACTCTTGTAATCGGCCTTGGTTGATGAATTGGATGATTGTTTCTCAAGGACTCTACAGTGGTCAGTTTCATGTTCATTCATCATGTGGTAATGTCAGTAGGGTCCTCCTGTTTTCCTTTCGTATTCGGGTTTTTCTTTGTGATCGGCCAATAGTTGAGTACGTGTTTGGTTATGAAGTAGATATTTTGCATCAAAGTGGCGGGGTAGTATTCCTTGGGTAATCCTGGCGTAAGCCTCTCTTCTTGCCGCTGGGACTTAACCCTCTTGTGACCCGGTCTTGTTGTTTTACCTACATCTTTGTTCCTACTTCCCAAAATATACTGAGTTTGGGGTGTTATCCTTTCAGACCATTTGTTGGTGAAGTGGTCAAAATCATTCATTGTTTCTTGTTCAAGCACCATTCCTATGATTTGCTTGTAGAGAGTTTTCCTTAGGTGAGAGAAAATGTTAGTGTCCTTTGGTGTAGAGCCATTTGGAGGAGGTGCTAGGGTTTGTACTATATGGGAAAGGCTATAATCCCCGGTGTCGAAAGCATATTGTTCTATTTCTCTCTTCCGCTTTATTATCTGCAAGGCTTCTATTCTTAACCTTCATTCTTCTCTCACTCTTAAGTCAGTGATTTCCGACTTATCCATTCGAGATCATGAAGGTTTTTGTTGGGACCTCTTCCCCATATCTTTGCTTCTTCAAAGCCTTAGTCCAATCTGGGATGGAATAAGACAGGTAGATATGTGGTAAGTTTAACCAAAGGGTCGGAGGTTCAAAGCCCTCCTTCTAGCACAAAAATGTTAACGATATTTTTCGTCAACACCAGAGATAGGTCTATAGAAATGGAGCTAGGAGAAAAATAGGTTGTTTAGCCTTCGCAAGTTTGAGTTAGTTCGCCGTTTCCTAAGTATCAAGGTCTGGAATTCGAAAGAATAGTTACTCTTCCCTCGATGGGGGTGAGCATCAAGCTTAAGCGATTCAAGAACCAACAATTACCTTTGGAAGAAGGATCCCTAAATACAACCCTTGATAAAGGAATTAACTAATGGTAGCCGGGGTTTATGCACCATGCTTGCTGAAGGGTCTTAGCTTGTAGGAAGGGATTAAGCCTATTGGAAGGGGTATTTCACTTGACCTGCGGAAAGCTTGGCCGAAGGTTTATATATATATATATATATATATATATATTTATTGGAAACAAACAATAAGCTGTGGCAACAATAACTTGGAAATAGCATAGCAAACTCATAAAGAAATATCATAAGTATCGATTCACTCTTTATTGATCTTTGATTTAGAATACAAGAATAGAATAGGAGAAATCCCCAATTTGATTTAAGAATTAGGGTTTACTCTAGAGGAACAGAGTACAGGAATTAGAATGAGAAAAATCGTCCCCAAAATGTGACCCCTAGGGTTTTATTTATGGAGAATTCGGGGTCCCTTCTGCTGTTGGGCCGTTGGGCCTGAAGGAGCCTCTGTCGGCCGCTTTTCTCCTTGGTCTCGGATGTTTTGCTTCCGGCCGCTTTGTAGTGCTGATTATAGCTTTTGTAGTGAAGGTTCCGGTCGGTTGGGGATTTTTTTTAGATTGATATGAGCTTGTTGATGTAATAGCTTTTCAGAAGGTATTTAAGCTCCTGATTGTATGCTCTCGGTCATAAGCTTCCAGATGTAGGCTTCTGGTTTTCTCATGGATACTTAGATGAGCCTGCCCTCCTGATGTATGCAGATAGCTGCCGGCTCGGAACCACTGTCGGTGTTTGTACTAAGTAGACTAGTATGGATAGCATGTATCCCTTTTAGGGTTCTTGTTCGCCTTCCAATGTGGTCTGATCTTCTGGAAGGTTGTTAGGGGTGATTTGCCTATTTTCTATCAATATGACCTTTCAGTGTTTATTCCATAGACGTTTCGAAAGCTGGTTCCGGATAATCTCTATGTACTTCTGGCTTGATACTCTTGATACCTTTGCCTCCTGATGTATCTGTATTAAGCAGATTAATACCGACAACCCTTCCATCTTTCTAGGTTTCAATTATCGGAGCTCTTGCCCCATTCTTTCTTAGCATCTGACTTAGATGACCTTTCTCTATAAGATCCCCCTGTTGGGTATATCCTGCCGGATAGACTCTGTCGGATAGACCTTGTCAGATAGTCTCTGCCGGACAGATCTTGTTGGTATTTTGTAGCTTTTGAGTTCCTTTCTCCTAGGAAGGTGCTGGTTTATGCAGCTTTCGGATCATTCCTTCCCGCTCTTGGTTCTTTCTAGTGTTTGACTCTGGTTTTTGGAGAATTCCTATGTGCTTGCGGTTACCTTGTGCCCCTTCACCGTCAGCTTGTTTTGTAGTTAATTTTGGTAGTAACATTTGCCCCTCCTAGTAAAGGGGTATTTTCGAATTTTCAAGTCAAACTTTTCTCGTTTGAGGGGCTGTAAAGTTTTCAACTATAAAAGATTCCTAACTTTTTTCTTTTCTAGTATGAATCTTGTTTGTTGAATTGATTTTAGATGTGTGGTGGAGATGAAAAAGCAAGTTCTTGCCAAAAAGGAATCTTCTTTTCTTTTCATCCCTTTTCCTGGTAGGACTAGTTCTGGAATTCCACAAATTGGTGACCCAAATTTGAGCAAGTCAGCTGGGATTTTTTCAAAGGAGTGGAAGCTTGGAGCGAAGGAGCTCCAAGTTGTTGACGCTATGGGTGGAATTCCTAATGACTTGGTTCAGCATTTTTCTCTATTTTCTTTGAAATATCTTTGCGACCATGCCCCTTTACCCTTGGGATAAAATTTCCTAGGACAAATTTCTCTCTTACTTTTAGTGTTTCTTGTGGATGATTCACACCTGTCTCCCACTGCTTTTACCCTTCTTAAGTTTTTGCCTAAAAAGAGGATGGCTTCAGCTACCAGCAGCGGTTCTACTAAGGGAAATAAAAGGGAAAATTTTGTTGGATCAAGATTAACCCTAGAGGGGGGGGGGTGAATAGGGGTTATCACAGTTTTTAACTAAATTAAAAATCAAACGAGATAAATAATAATAAACAGATCACAGAATATAGCAGAAACAGAAATGCATAAAATAAATCACACACAAATATACCCAGCTTCGGCAAGACCCTGCCTACTGCTGCATTTCTAAGGTTTCTACTAGGTGATAGAACAGATCCCACATACAAGACCATGTACACTCGCAACCCCTGCTCCTATTCTAACCCTACGCTCAAAACTGTAGACTGATCTAAACCCCTAGATCAGATTTCCCCTGATTACAACCCCGTAACCAGTAACCCAGATTTTACAGACTCTGTCAATTGTCAGTCAACACCCTGACTAAATTCCTAGTATTTTACAGACACTAGAAACTGGTTGATCGTTTACAGAAGAAATTGGAAAACAAAACATTACAAAAATAAAGATTAAAAGTTAAAATCCTTAGGAGTAAAAACAAGGGGTCATCCCTTTAGAAAATTATGGCCGGCCCATTTTATTATCTCTTGCCCGATCTCCTTTGTCTCTGAAAAATGGCGGCTAGGGTTCTGAAACTCCCCCCAAATCGAATCGAGATATTTGGAATTTGCTGAGATGATTCTCTGATGATCGGATCAACCTATGCTTGTCTTTGGTACTTCGATTTGGGATTGTTGCGATCGAAACACTCGTGGAAAAATTACGAGTTCTCTGTATTATCTTTCTTCGAACTGCTCTTGAATTTTTTAATGGTTTTTCGACAATTTCTCTTTGAATTGTTGTCTGGTATTTTTTATACCTTTGCCAATGATGTAACGCGTGTACATATAGGGTTAAAAACGAAACCCTAACACTCTGATTTCAATATGACTTAGTCTGAAATTTTGCTGCTTTCGTCGATTGAAATATTTCCCTGATTTTGCGACTTCCTCTTCTGGTTGCCTTGATTAAGTTTCAGCTTTAATTCCTTATGTGATTGAAACATTTATGTTTGAGTTTTTTCCGTATACCCTTAAATGAATTATGAGACAAAAATCTGCCCAAAACTGTGAATCTGGAACTGATTCTGAAACTTGGCATTGTTGACTTCATGCATTCTTGTTCTGAACTGTTCGGCTAAGAGCTGCACCCTTCTTTGACCATTTTGCACATCTTGTAACCATACAATTTGGAGACTTGACTGCTCACATATATGCTAACTCGTGTATTCTAAAAGGCTGTGAATAGCTGAAACATTTTTCTTTGACCATGCGCACTTGCATGATGTCATGTGCATATGTATGCACAACACATAATTGTTCCATCCACTATCATCTTCTACATCCAGAACTGATTTACCTTGTGCACCAAATTGTATTTGTGTAGACAATGTTGCTCCATTGTGCCATCATGCTTGCACTATGAAAACTTAAATGATGCTGTGCACATTGCTTGAATATGATATACACGCCACTTGGATTATTTTCCATGAATGCTTCACTTGCTTGTAAACTTCCTGTTTGGATCCTTGTGCATCCTTGAAACATATGCTACTGCTTGCATTTGTACATTTGTTTAGATTGCTCAACAACTTTGTTATTGCAGTGCTTTCTTGAGACTTGACTGATTAGCTGCTGGACCATTTGCTTGTACTCCTTGTCATGTACACCATTTTGTACCAATCTTGTACTTGTATGATATTGTTCATGCTGCAGCTTCACTAATGTGTTGTCTCGGCCATATGTGTTGAGCACATTTCTTTGAGTTGGTCATTGCTGGCTTGTACACTTGCTTATTATTAGTTCGACCCTTGTACCGTGTATATAAAGTTGCATACTTGTTTGGCTTCACTTGTCTTGAAAAGTGTGGAGTTGTGCACTGTGTCGAGCTTGGTCCATGTGACTGCTCCACAGCTGTATACACTGATTGGCAAGGCAGTGCACACGTGTATTTGCAGCCATCAGAAAAATTTTCTTGTCCCTGTACTATATATATACTGTCTAGACACAGATGAATCAGATCAAGTCATGAAAAATGATGAGAAACACACCAGAAAACTGAGGCAAATAAAAATTTTAAAATAAAAAAATATTTGCTAGAGTATGAAATTATTTCTGTTCAAGATTACTGTGTGTGTGTGTTTCTGTACATGACAGGTATAAAGACTGGTGACTGGACTGACAGTGAAGATGCTGCGGAGACAGAAGATTGAAGATGAAGACAAGAACAGTGTTGGTGTGTGTCTGTATTTGAAAGTGAAAAATGTATGTATAAGTGAAAAATTACTGAGTGTTGAGTGGTATAGTGAGGAGCTAATGTATATGAAAAAGTGATTGAACTGATTATTTGAAATAAACAAAATCTATTTGAAATAAAATATTATTTCATTGTTGTCAAACAGACTTGTCTATTCTATTCTATTTATTTATAAGTAAATATGTGAAGTGGTTAAATAGTGGAGTTAAAATAGATGTACTGTTTGAATGTTTTAAATATAATATTTATATTTAAATACAACACTGTATGAATATATGAATGTCTGTACAGTCGCATATAAATATAAATATTATATTCCTATCTGTGATGTATATATAGAATAGTACAGTAACAAACACATTTAAAATATTATTTATTTGGTTGTTATCATAAAAAAAATTCATATAATTGCGTGTACAACTACGTCATATACAACAATCTCCCCCTTTTGATGATGACAAACAAATAAAAGATTTTGATCAAAATAAATGTGTTTGATAGTGAATTTTGAACTCCCCCTATTTATTATCTCTCCCTACAACAGAAAACTCCCCCTATAACTGTGCATGCTGAATATTTATAAAATATTCACTCATAAATCAAAATCTCAACCCATTCTCCCCCTTTTGTTATCATCAAAAGGATTCAGAAATTTAAATATAAATGAAAAATGACTAAAAATATAATTTCATCATAAGAGGAAGAACGATCATCATAAATTTCAATCAGTCAAACAAAAATCATAATATTCTGAGAACAGGAGGCAAATTTCACATTGTAGAGAATGACGGATTTATGATGAATTTTATATAAAATGGAGAGAGTTTTAAAAACAATTCATTTCCAATTATTTTCAAAGGATTTTTATAAAAATAAAGTACAAAAACAGTGATGGATTTGGACTATAATTAATAATTAAATTTAAGTGACAAGATCGAATAATCTCAAATCCCAATATCTATCAATCAACAAATCATAATACGTCATAATATTTCAACACATTTCACAGATTAGAAAGATGGATTGATAGGCTGGTTTTTATACTCTAAGGAGAATTTCAGATTAATTTATATTTATAGCACATTTCCTTTTTATTTATTTTTTATTTTAGAGCAAACTGACCACACATAACCAGAGCTTGGATTTTTAAATGGGATCAGTCGCAGCTTAAATTATAAGATGTCTCATAACCATGCATAGCCAGAGCTTGGATTTTTAAACGAGGTTAGAGACACTCTTATATATTAATTATATTTTTATCATTCTCAGCTTTATAAAGGAAAAACTCCTCGGTATATGAAACCAATATGAATGATAGAAATGCAGTAGATACAGAAATGGTCTATGAAATAAATTTCTAAATTAATTATATTATGAAATACACTCGACTATACTGGGATTATTGAACATTTTCGATTATCACTAATTCTGAATAATAACGTAGCCAAATTCTATCACAAATATTTTCATTGTTTATTCAAAAAGTTTTTTAAAAAAATATCAAACTCTCCACATTAATATAGAACTATCATGGATGGCAGAAAGATGATAGATAAAGGAGATGATTGTGAAATAATGACCAATTCAAAGATATTATAATAAATGTTCAACCATCGTGAAAATCTAAATAAAATCTCCTCTTGTTGTGAAATATACTGCAGTCACAATTCATCACAATTTCAAAAACTGATAATTATTTTGGTGAATTATAAATATAGTTCAATTTTGGATATTGATTTCAATTTCTGAATGAATAATCAATAAATAAGTTTAAAATTGAAAATCAATTACAAGAGGAATATGAAGAGCTATACATAGCAAGAGGGATAAGAAAAAATATATATACATAAAAATTCAGCGCTTCTGATACCACTTGGTGTCCCTATTAATGAGGATTATAATCACACTGGAGATAACAAGAATTTCATGGACAAATTGAAAAACGATCACAAGGCCCAAGCAGATAAGATAACAAATTAGGCCCAGTAATTTCATCTATCAGAGCAGTAGTCACAAAATAGGCAGTTATTTGAAAACATGTTTCAAAGACAGTATCAGAGCAGCACAGAAAACAATATCACAACAGACTTGTCAGAAGATGTTTCTGATGGTCACTAAAATATATTCCATGATCCAAGATTATATAAATACCGTTTATTTGAAATCATTTGAGTAATATGAAAAACTCTAGATTCAATGAATAGATTACACCAAATTATTAGTTTCACATTCAAGATATATGTGTGATTCAGTAAATCAATATTTTCAAATGATTTTAAACAAACAAATATTTAAATCAAATCATCATGAAATAACAGTGAGATTTAAGACTGGATTTTCAAAGAATTTTTCACAAGAATTTCTGTCAAGTACAAGAGTAATTTCAGATCATATACATCAAGTTTGAGAGGTATTCATGATTTAACAATAATTTATTTGAAATCACTTGAATCAATGTTAAGTTTGAGATATAATGAATTATTCACACAAGGTTGATAATTTCAAATTTAAGAGGTGTGTGAAACTCAAAATATCAAGAAATTCAGATGATTTCAAATAAACAAACTTCAACCATACTGATCATGAAAAAGAATTTCAAGATGTATCACTGAGATTCAAGACAGATTAGAATTTCCAAGCCAATCTGAAAATCAATGAAATTATCACAACTGATAAGTAGCAGTGTGCTGTAATGAGTATAACATTTTAAGTTTTTCTAAAATGAATTAGAAAAAAACTCAAAACAGAAGTGTTGTGTAAAATTCCATTAAACTTTCAGATCTTGAAAGAATTTAGAATTCATATTAACAGTGTACAGGATATAACCAGAATACATCAACACTGTTAGGAATTCAGAATACAGAAAATGAATTTCAAAACAATTGCAGATATTTATTAAATTCAAGATCTGGAAATAATTAAAACATCAAAGTTCTATTCAACTAAGGTGAATTTCCAGAAGAAATATGAATTTTGCAATTAGAAATTTAATGAAGCACAGAATAAGAAGAATATGGCAGTGACAAATCAGATAAGAACAAACAAACAAAAAATAATCAGAAGGAGATAGAAGAAGAAATAAACAAGAAAAAAAAACAGAGAATATTTACAAGGTGAGTTTAGAGATCATACCAGAATCCAATGTAAAACAAAATCTCTAACTCAATAGACTTGGCTAAGGAACTCTAAATAAATCAAAGATGTGGAATAGCTTGAAATCAAATTTACTTTTCCAAAGCAGTTCCTCAGCCATCACTGGTACCTAGCAGTTGAGAGGGTTAAGTGGTCTAACAAAGATTGTTTTACCACTCATAGTCGTGTATCGAACTTTCTGTACCCAAACCTGTATATATAACAAACCATCTGAATTTATCTTTGTACCCTTGGGAACCCAAAACTGTTTGAATTTAACAAAGCCCGTAATATTTTCTTTTTAGATCCAAGATTGTTTAAATGGTTTGTTATAAAACACATACTCATTTCGTTTGTGATTTAAAAAACTTTTGGAATTATCAGAGTTAAAATTTCCAAAGTTATTCTTTTCAAAGGAGTTTGAAGGATTTTTAAAATCACTTGAATTTCGTTTTTCAAAACCATTTATTCTCCCAAAACCAAGACCACATTTATTTCCAACAGAAAATTGGTTTTTCAACAACATATTCAAAGATTTTTCACTGTTTGAAAATTTAGCCAAAATTGTTTCAAGTTGTTGAATTTCAGTTTTAAGATCACCGTTTTCTTTCAATAAGTCTGAACAACGATTTTTAGTGATCTTACATCATTCAAAATCAGATTTTAAAACCAAATTTTTATTTTTAAGCAAATTAATTTTGGTTTGGGACTCAGCAATCTCAGATTCAAAAAGTTTATGTTTTTCAAACTCAAATTTCTTAGATTTTTCAATCTCGTTTTCCAGTTCTTTCAAAATCAAATCGGATTTCAACAAATTCTCCTTTTCAGCTATTTCAAATTTGGAATATATATCAGTAAAAATTTCAAATTCCTTTTGTAAAAAATTATTCAAACTTGATAACTCAATCTTGTTTTCTTTTAAGATCAGAATTTCTCTTTCAAACTTTTGAATATTTTTATTGAGATGAACAAGGTTGGTTTTCAATTTCAAACAATTTTTGCAATCTGAATTTGAAGAATTTTTAAAATGTTCAAGCTGTGATTCCAAATCATCAATTTTGCTGGTCAACCTAGAATTCTTAGATTTCAGAGATTTTTTTTAGATTGGAGTGTATCAACAGATTTAGTCAAATCAATGCACATATAAACTAAATCTTCGTATGAAAATTTTTCTGTTTCAACATCTGTTGATTCTCCATCTGATCTTTCTGAATTTTCATTTGTAAAACCTGTTAAACAGAACTCTGAATCTGAGTTGATCTTCTCGGGTTTTGAACTACCATTGTCAGATCTTCCATACTTCGTATTGAGAGTATCCCATATTTCCTATGCAGATAAATAATGGCAGATAAGATTAAACTGTTCAGTACTAAAATAATCAAATATAATTTTTATAGCACAGGTATTGAAAGTAATATCTACACTATCAAATCCATTGAAAACAACATCCCAATATTTAATATTAACAGATTTTAAATAAAATTCCATTTTGGATTTCCAGTTTAAAAAATCTGTTCCATTAAAAATAGTTAGGGATGAACTGGACTGACTCTCTATCGACTGGCAACTAGGAATCACCATTACTCTAGAGTTAACAGAATACCTGCTTTGATACCACTTGTTGGATATAGATTAACCCTAGAGGGAGGGGGGTGAATAGGGTTTGTCACAATTTTTAACTAAATTAAAAATCAAATGAGATAAATAATAATAAACAGATCACAGAATATAGCTGAAACAGAAATGCAGAAAATAAATCACACACAGATATACCCAGCTTCGGCAAGACCCTGCCTACTGCTGCATTTCTAAGGTTACTACTAGGTGATAGAACAGATCCCGCATATAAGACCATGTACACTCGCAACCCCTGCTCCTATTCTAAGCCTACGCTCAAAACCGTAGACTGATCTAAACCCCTAGATCAGATTTCCCCTGATTACAACCTCGTAACCAGTAACCCAGATTTTACAGACTCTGTCAACTGTCAATCAACACCCTGACTGAATTCCTAGTATTTTACAGACACTAGAAACTGGTTGATCGTTTACAGAAGAGATTGAAAAACAAAACACTACAAAAATAAAGATTAAAACTTAAAACCCTTAGGAGTTAAAACAAGGGGTCATCCCTTTAGAAAATTATGGCTGGCCCATTTTATTATCTCTTGCCCGATCTCCTTTGTCTCTGAAAAATGGCGGGTAGGGTTCTGAAACTTCCCCCCAAATCGAAACGAGATATTTGGAATATGCTAAGATGATTCTCTGATGATCGGATCAACCTATGCTTGTCTTTGATACTTCGATTTGGGATTGTTGCGATCGAAACACTCGTGGAAAAATTGTGAGTTCTCTGTATTATCTTTCTTCGAACTGCTCTTGAATTTTTTATGGTTTTTCGATAATTTCTCTTTGAATTGTTATCTGGTATTTTTTATACCTTTGCTAATGATGTAACGCGTGTATATATAGGGTTAAAAACGAAACCCTAACACTCTGATTTCAATATGACTTGGTCTTAAATTTTGCTTCTTTCCTCGATTGAAATATCTCCCTGATTTTGCGACTTCCTCTTCTGGTTGCCTTGTTTAAGTTTCAGCTTTAATTCCTTGTGTGATTGAAACATTTACGTTTGAGTTTTTGTCGTATACCCTTAAATGAATTCTGAGACAAAAATGTAACGACCCGGATTTTTTCAGCAGTTGAATTCTGAATATTTAAATTGGTTTAAATATTTTAATTGAATTATATATAGGATTTTATTTAATAAAACGATATTTAAACGTATAATTTATAATATAATTAAAACGAGTGCAAAATGGTGCGGTAGTTTGAAAATTCGATTTCAAATTTCAAATGAATGTACAGGATTCAAAATAAATCGGATTTTAGCGAAATATGAAAGTTTGAATCTATTGAACTGTATCTTTCTAATGGAAGTGAAAAATCGAGATTTCGTTTTATAGATTGTAAGTTACATCCAAATCAAATTTTCAGAAAGTCGCTGTAGAATCGTATATAAGCCATAACGGTTTATTTAAAATAACTAGAGATTGGTTATGAATTTGGGCAAGGTTCTTTTGAAGCATAGTGATAAATTAATTTTTAGAATTTTACTGTAATTTTTAATTAATTAAATATGCAACTTTTTATTTGAAGTATTTTACACCCTATATCAATATTTTGGGATTTCACAATATGAGTTAATCTACCGATATTATTATCTTTCTGGAATCGTGACACCTCGCTGGGCACGATCATAATCTTACTTCTGTCCATGGCAGCTCGGTCACATACGAAAATTTACGCAACTGATACCCTTAGAAAATATCAAGTATCTACCTATATTCCTTGGTTCATACAAAGTTAAATAGAAAATTTGTCTACAAACCTTAAAGGAAGCCTAATCAAACTTAAATGCTCCAGAGAAAACTATCTTCACTCATATGTCATCTGAACACCCTATCAGCTATGCATATTAATATATGCATAGGCATGTCCAGTGTACACTGCACAGATTTAACCACTCATATAGCTCCCATTGATCGAAGTGATATCGTACTAGTGACCATTCTATATGTTTTCTTTTCAAATAGTCTACCAGACATTATATATGTACAACCGCACATTTTCAATGCACATGGATACATTCATACACAGACCTAAGGGAATAACAGAAATAGCCCACTACCCTGAAAAGAAAATACAACACCTTCTTTTCTCTTGCAAGTCTAAATCCAAAAGCTACCGAATTACTTTCGCCTATATCTTCATTTCTAAGTAAAACCGAAAACAACAGAGTCTATACTTCGAAATGAAAACTCACTATATACAACCCTACCTAAATATATGGCACATGCTTTATCTTCAAATCACCTCACGTCCATCATGCAGCTATGCTACGTTGCTATCAGCTAAAACTTGCTGACCAAATTTCATTACTTGGCTGCCAAACCTCCTCACTTTATAAATACCATCGCCTCATTTCCTCTTATTCCTGCACGATCGAAATGAAAGCTCCTTTCTTAAATAAAAAAAAGGAAAAATGAAAATGAAAGGTAGGGAAAGCTATAGCGTGGAGCGAGAGGGAGAGTATGTGCGAGAAAAAGAGGGAGAAAGGGGTTAAGATGCATGGAGTATTATGTAATGGCTGTGAAGGGTTCGAATGTTTTAATAAGGGAAAAGAAGCAGAAATTTTTAACTATGGATTTGTGTTCAAACTATGGTTAACGATAATTAACGGGAAAGCAGGGGTTAAACTTGGTGTTAGAGGTGAAGTTGGAGTTAAAGACGTGAGGTTTGGAGGATAGAATACTGTAGCGAGAAAATCAAAGGGCTCAAGAAAAAAAAGGGATCAAAGAACTGAAATTTGATACCGTGAATTCATTGGAATGGAAGAACGGTTCAAGTAGCTGCTACACAGGAAGATGAATTATGGAGCTTGGTTAATACGGTAATGAAGATTTGCAATAATTAATTAAATATGATAATACTATTGACTTGCTTAAAATTGTTTACCCGGTAACGAAATAACTATTTCAAACATTGATTGTTTTTCTGTACATCATGGAATAGGTTTGTTAATTGTAAAAGAAAATAATTAAAGTTAAATTATTTATATAATTAAGGGCTAGTGATTTATATTAAAATTGTATTGTCTATAACGATTATATTTTGTGCGTATATGATCAGAATTTGACGCGACCAAATCCGATGGATTCGAAATGACGAAATCTACGTTATGGCACCGACGTGGCTAAAGACTAAGCTACTAGGATTTCGGGGAAAAAAACCAAACATTCATTTGATTTTAAAACGAAACAAAAGCAGAATCGTCAACTGCGAACCAAGGTGAGTAAACTCATTAACTCTGCTTCGTTTGTATTTTTATATAAACGAGGTTTAAATTTATTTTATACCGTGCAATGGTTGCTTGGTTGAATGGTTGATAAAAATGGTTGATATGATTACATCGTTGATTGATCTTTAGTTCCGATACTTCATATTGATGTGAAATAAAATTATTGATGTTATTAACATCTGTGGATGCAGGGAAACAGTTTGGAGGGACCCAACTGGGTTCCGCAATATTTATATTACTGTTTTTCCTAAATTTTGATGTGTGGTGTGATTTATATAGTCAGCGATTGACTTTGTGTGTTGGTTTACCCTGGCCCTAGAAGCTTGGTATTTTAGATACCGTAAAATATTTTCAATTATAGAAATTAAAATTTGAGTTTTAAAAAGGGAAATTTATTTTCAAAAATAGAAATGTAATAGAGTTGAAATCAAAAACATGTTAGTGGAGAAAACAAGAATTTGTTTACAAACAAGAATATAAATTAAGTGGATTATTTATCATTAGATAAATTGAAATATAAATTCAAATTTGAATTTATATAGTGAAGTGGAAATGGGTTTTGAAGCAAATATTTGAAATGAGATTTAAACTTAGAAATTATTAAGGAAATGTTCAACGAGATTTTAAACGATTAAATGAAAAAAGAAATGAGAGTTATATATAATTCTGAATTGAAGTTATAAATAAAAAATTTGGATTTAAGATAGTATTTATAAGCATGTAATCAAACTGTGTATAAAAGGATTTTATTCACAATCTAAGTGAATAATGATTTAACGGAAATATTTTGCAAATGAAATATCGATAAAAGAAATTTTAGATTTGAAATATGAAATAGAAGTGGAATTTGAATAAGGAAGGGAAATGGATAATCGTTTAAAATTAAAATGATGAGTTTTATTCCAACATTTGGAATATAAGTTGTAATAAATGTTTTGAAAATTCTAGATAGCGATTTTAACGTTACCGCTATAATAAGTGTTGGTAATTTCTAGACAGCGATTTTAACGCTGCAATTATAAAAGATGTTTTGTAAATCTTAACAGCGATCTTAATGCTATTGCTATAATAAATGTTCTAAATTTTTAGACAGCGGTTGTAACGCTGTTGTTAAAAGCAATGTTTTATAAATCAAATATTTGGAGACAGCAGTTATAACGCTACCGTTATAATCAACATTTTGTGTAAAGGAAGTGTGTTCTTAGATTAGAATCCGAGAGTTACATAAGAAGTTGTTAAAGATTTAAAAGATAAACTTTGACCATTTCAAAGTTAAAACGTTGTTCAGTTAAGGTCTGAGAGGTAATTATACCCCAACTTAATTGACTTCCTTCTTAACTAAGGAATGGTAAGGTTTGATCGTGAAGGAGTTTTGGAAATGTTTTCCAAACGAGAATCAGAAATGTTTTCTGATAATAGAAATAAGAATTTAGAATATATAGAAACAGGAGATAGGTAAATTTATGAACTAAAGAGATAAATGTTAAATGATGATTGATCGATATAATTTTCATTTGGAAATGATATCGTTGTTTGCACACTTGTTTTTCTTTGGTAGTTAACTCACCGACTATTGAAGTTTTTGACCATTTTAACGTTGTTAATATGGAGAGACCGGTTGGATTATTATCCAAAGAACCACTCTGTATTGGCATAAGCGTTGCGAATCATATATGTCAAAGATAATTGAAGACGGAGTAAAGTGCAAGGGCTATTGTATAAGTCTTAGATTACAGTGCCTAAGATGGATGTACGGAATAGTGCCTTCGGTTTGTCCAGACCCAAGACAACTTGTATGGACGAGTGTCTGACAGAGTATTTCCAAAGGGATTACGTACGTTGATTCTTTCAAACGTACGAAGTTGGTGGCATAGAAGGGAAACTTCTTTAGCCTCACAAACTGAGTATTTTTGTCGGAATCAATTAGTGATTTCCGATGGATCTGACGATGTGGCATTCAAAGTGAATGGTGGCCAGATGTTCTGGAAGATAATTTAAACCTCAAGCCTCACATCCCGAAATTTGACATAAAATCGGGCAGGCAGCATGGCTATGTGGGTCGCACCCATTAGGATGTATAATCACCTATCTAGAGAAATTCCATTTGTTCTTTAATTTATCGATGCTGTCCCTTTCGGGAAACGGTTGCTGATCCCAACCGTTGGTGATATACATTCGATACACTCAAGCGAAATGAGTGGTCGGTCATGTGAGGGCCGGGTTGCAAGACTTTCTTGTTGAACCCAATGTATTCGTCTCTAGAGATACACTATCGGCAGGTGGTCCCATACCTGTCATGTTGGAAATCCAATCTCCAATAAGCGACCTGCGGTTTTTGATTTTATATTATATATGGAGCGTGAGATGCAAGCGTTCCGCTAGATTCTATTTATTTGATTTAGACACTATTATAATATCACCAGATTTTGATATCAAAAATGTTTTTGGTTATCGTAAGCTAAAACCATCCGTGTTTATGTGTGGATCGGTCTTACGATTATCATTTCTTTCGAAAGGATTTTGAAAGTTAATCAAATGGTTGGAGTTTACTCACACCGGTCCCATGACTGACCCAGAGTTTATTTTGTTTGTTTTCCCTAAACTCTTGGGTGCCAAATTTGTACGGGAAGTCAAGGAGTCGGGATTTTTCAGATTCACTTGGAGGAGCTCGAAGCAGGAGGCTTCATCGCTTAGCTATAGACTATCATTTTTTTTCCGCTGTGTACTATGTTGTATCTGGAAACAGGAGTTTATAACTGTTCCAGAAATAGCTATTGTGCTCTAATGATGGTATGTATATACAAATACTGATTTGTGTTTCAAAGTTTATATTATCTAATATATTTTATTCGTTCCGCTGTGAGTTTATGATCTTCGTTTTCTTCTATTCTAATATTTCTTTCTTTCTATTTCACATCCTCTAACTTCTTTCTAAAAATGATTCGTATTTCTGTGCAATTTGGGTTGGACGTGTGGTATGATTAGTCGACTCAAAGGGTACGGAAGTTCGGGTCATTTCAAAAATCTGCCCAAAACTATGAATCTTGAACTGCTTCTGAAACTTGGCATTGTTGACTTCATGCATTCTTGTTCTGAACTGTTTGGCTAAGAACTGCACCGTTCTTTGACCATTTTGCACATCTTGTAACCATACAATTTGGAGACTTGACTGCTCACATATATGCTAACCTGTGTATGCTAAAAGGCTGTGAATAGCTGAAACATTTTTCTTTGACCATGCTATTGAGAATCTGGCACTTGCATGATGTCATGTGCATATGTATGCACAACACATAATTGTTCCGTCCACTATCATCTTCTACATCTAGAACTGATTTACCTTGTGCACCAAATTGTACTTGTGTAGACACTGCTGCTCCATTGTTCCATCATGCTTGCACTTTGAAAACTTAAATGATGCTGTGCACATTGCTTGAACATGATATACATGCCACTTGGATTATTTTCCATGAATGCTTCACTTGTTTGTAAACTTCCTGTTTGGATCCTTGTGCATCCTTGAAACATATGCCGCTGCTTGCATTTGTACATTTGTTTAGATTGCTCAACAACTTTGTTATTGCTGTGCTTTCTTGAGACTTGACTGATTAGCTGCTGGACCATTTGCTTGTACTCCTTGTCATGTACACCATTTTGTACCAATCTTGTATTTGTATGATATTGTTCATGCTGCAGCTTCACTAATGTGTTGTCTCGGCCATATGTGTTGAGCACATTTCTTTGACTTGGTCATTACTGGCTTGTACACTTTCTTATTATTAGCTCGACCCTTGTACCATGTATATAAAGTTGCATACTTGTTTGGCCTCACTTGTCTTGAAAAGTGTGGAGTTGTGCACTGTGTCGAGCTTGGTCCATGTGACTGCTCCACAGCTGTATACACTGATTGGCGAGGCAGTGCACACGTGTATTTATACACGTGTGTATTTGCCGCCATCAGATTTTTTTTTTGTCCCTGTACTATATATATAGTGTTTAGACACAGACGAATCAGATCAAGTCATGAAAAATGATTAGAAACACACCAGAAAACTGAGGCAAATAAAAATTTTAAAATAAAAAAATATTTGCTAGAGTATGAAATTATTTCTGTTCAAGATTACTGTGTGTGTGTTTCTGTACATGACAGGTATAAAGACTGGTGACTGGACTGACAGTGAAGATGCTGTGGAGACAGAAGATTGAAGATGAAGACAAGAACAATGTTAGTGTGTGTCTGTATTTGAAAGTGAAAAATGTATTTATAAGTGAAAAAGTACTGAGTGTTGAGTGATATAGTGAGGAGCTAATGTATATGAAAAAGTGATTGAACTGATTATTTGAAATAAACAAAATCTGTTTGAAATAAAATATTATTTCAATGTTGTCAAACAGACTTGTCTATTCTATTCTGTTTATTTATAAGTAAATATGTGAAGTGATTAAATAGAGGAGTTAAAATAGATGTACTGTTTGAATGTTTTAAATATAATATTTATATTTAAATACAATACTGTATGAATATATGAATGTCTGTACAGTCGCATATAAATATAAATATTATATTCCTATCTGTGATGTATATATAGAACAGTACAGTAATAAACACATTTAAAATATTATTTATTTGGTTGTTATCATCAAACAAAAATCATATAATTGTGTATACAACTACGTCATATACAACAAATTTTATCTCCCATCCTTTTGGTGATGAAATCATTAAGTCGCCTAGTCGTCGATTATTGTCCAGCCCCTCCCACTTTTCCTGGATGCTCTGCTAACACGTGTCCTTCTTTAATGGAGATCACAGGAAGTGATTTTATTGCTAGATTTTTGAGATCCGACTCTCAGGGAGTTTCGGATTTGAGAGAGTGTGAGTCACTCTCCCCTTCTTATCGACTACGTGACCCCGTAAGTCCTCCTTTACCAACTTTGAACTTTGATAGTATTGTTTGATGTAACGACCCGACTTTTCAGCTCTCGAAAATCAATATTAATACATCCTCTGTATTTATGTATTTCAAATCAAGTACCATAAATTCTGATAGTTAGGGGAAAAGAAAAGAGATAGGAGAATAGAAGAAAGAGGATACAGAACAGAATCTCACAACGGAACGAGTAATCTATAACAATAACAGTGCTCTTTTTCTAAAAAGGGAAAAACTTTAAAATATACATACATCAATCAGAGTAGACAATGAATCAGTCTGAAAATTTATAACAACCTGTCCTTACAACTTCTGATACATACAATAACATACACAGGGAAAAAGAATATGAGTATGCATCTCGTCACCAACTCCTCTTCTGAAGCTCCAGAGCAATCCAAATCTGATATGCAAATATACTCGGTCTGACCCGAGCCAAAATAACATCCAGATCAGGCTAGCAATCGCGTGAGATAACTCAACATTTAAGTAACACATATCTCAATACAATGAGAAGCCGTACGCATATCCATAATGGTTATCCCCTCAATAACATCCAACCATTTATTAGGAGAAGCATAGTTGTAAACAAATAATGTCTAGGGTGTAGAATATAAATAAATTCACATAGAAGGAATGGTTACATTGGCTACATTCGACAACTATTAAGTATACAAACAAAACCAATAAGGCACGTTCACATATTGGATTTTCCATCGGAGATCTCTCAATACAGATCTGAACTCCATGCACAAGGGTCCGAAAGTATCTCTAAGCGTCGTATATCTCTAGATAAAATATATCGTAAGGTAAACACAACTGGCCCATGCACGAAAACACCGAAGTGCACCACGTGGAATTAAATATACCCAACTCATGCGTGCAACTTCGAGGAGCTCCCGCATGATTCGATAATAAGCATACACTACATATGGAGTCAACATATCCTGCCATAGGTTAGCAAAACCCCAGATTGTGCTCCTACTCTGTTTTCTAGCCATTTCCGATGTCGAGGTTTCGTTCGACATCTTTCACACGAGTCTTCATCACTCAAATAGAACAAAAATTCCCAGATGGAATCCCATAGCTCAATAGATCTTGGAATCACTTATAGATTCCTTCGCAGATCTCGGAATCACACATAGATTCCAATACATCAACAGATCTTGGAATCACACATAGATTCCTTCATAGATCTTAGAATCACTATATGTGTTCAAGCATCCCAACAGATCTCGAATCGCCACATAGCCTTCACTTCACAACCGCTTTCAAAACATAGAATCTGTATACTAGTTTTGAATTGGTTTTCAATAAGTGGAACACTTACCGATCCCGGTCTCCTCAAAACCAGTCGCTAGATTTATGGTCAAGTCCCATAGTCGAAATCGACTATAATTCATGCAGTAGATGATTGTATATGGAAAACAACCTCGCTTAATTTCCATAACAATCGAATAAACATCCAAGACATTATCAAGATCACGAAGCATGATAAATAGTCAACGCACGATTAACTCATATAAACGGCTTCTAACCCCTTTCCTGTTTAATTAATCTTTCATTAATTAAAACTTCTGTTATTGGTAAAACTCCTTTTAACTAATAAAACTCATTTGTCAAATACTACTTCGCTTATTAATCGATAACTCATACTCAATTAATATTCGTTTATTAGTAAAACTTCTTTTAACTAATACAACTTCATTTATCAAATTAGACTTCGCTTATTAATCAATAACTCATACTCGATTAATATTCCTTTATATACTAGTGTATATATTCGACTTACTCATATAAAAGATATATGTATATACTCTATGAATTCCTTATTCCTTTATGGTCTTAATACCTAAAAAGTATTAATATACTTATCCTTCTAGTATAATTATAAACACAATTCATTTTCAAGATTTCCTTTCTAACTTCAATACTTCAAAACGTATTCGTATACTTATCCTTCCGGTATAAGTATAAATATAATTCATTTCTAAGATTTCTTAAAATATAATCAAAGAGGTTAAACCATTATTTAATAAACAACCTCTTCTCTTTTATAAGTTAAACATCTTATTCCATATCTTTATCCTGAAAGATTTCCTATACTTGTTTCTATCTTTAAAATCAGTTATTAAAGATCTAAGTATATTCAAACTCATTAAACCGTATATTCCAGTTTATCTATATTCTATGGGTTTAAAAACAAGTGTTGCTAAAACACCGTTTACAACAAACCCAAAAACTATTCCTTTAATATAATTATCTTTAAATTTTTGTTTAAAGATTCAATTATATTTTGCTTCCATGATATATCCGAGTGGGTTAAAGACGAATGTAAATAACACATTGTCACGAAAAACCCAAAATCATTTCTATATTTATTTACATCTTTAAAGTACCTTTAAAGATGTAAATATCGCTAAACATTCAATATGGTGAAATACTGTGATTTCAAAATCATTGATTATAACATATGCGTTATAATCCAAAATCGTTTTCAAATCTTGTAAAACCATTCACTTTCAGTTTTCCCATTCCCGTCCCTATTCATATAATTTTCCAATTCAGTCCCATTATGCCAAACACACCAATTTTTGTGAAATAGATAAACACAATATATTATATAAAATAATATACTCATTTCACAATAATTTCACATATAACAACGTTATATAGTCCATAGGGTCCACAGTTAGGCTTAACACACAATCAATTCATAATACAACATATGAATATAAATACGATAACAATAATATTGAAGAATCCTGTTGGATTCCTCCCTGTCCCCTTGCATCAAAGTTCATATATCAGACATACATATGTAATACAATTTAATATATTATATGGTACAACAGTATTGCGATAGGCTTGGGTTAAACTCAACATCAATTCCAGTCGATAATAATGCACTATTTTATCTAATTTCAAATAGACGTTTGAAATTAGATAAAATTACAAACTCTCCAGAACTTGTCTAGTCCACAACGTAAATGTAGTACTCTTCTCCGCGAACCCAACGCAACTGACGGTTCGTCAATCCGATGTCGTATGAACTAGATATGACTTTTACAAATTAAAACCAGATTTAAATATAATGAACTTAATTTAATTTGAATTTAATCCTCACCCCCTCATGTCTTAAGCATGTGCCGCACCTTCTTCTTCTTTTATATGAACACAACGCTCTTTTCTCTAGTAAAAAAATCCATTGACCATGTCTTTGACTGCCATATTCTCCTCCTCCAATCCACTATTTGACATTCCGCCTTCACCACCAAGATTCCCTTCATGAACCCTACCTAAGCATCACCATCAGATGAAACTCGAACACCCACCCCAATTTTCGACCTTCTACCCCCTTCCCTGCCATGAAAAAGCACACCTCCAAAACGCTTCGAGTTCAACCAAACCACTGCCAAAAGACTCGGCGCCTCATCATCTTCTCGTTCCTAGCCTCGAAAACAACTCCGGTCACCACTTTAAAGTCGCGACTTGTAGCCCTACTTCATCACTCCTTAGAGACGGAATTTGCCTCTGACCACCGTGCTTTGCCAAACCATTGCCAGAACGACCCCCTCGCCCTCATGAGTTCATTGATGAGCTCCTCCTTGACTCCATCGTCCCCACTTAGAATCCGGCCCAAACCCATCATCGCTGGAAAATAATGGAGCTCCAGAAACAAAGTTCGAACCCCCAAAAAAGGATACCCGTTAGAATCTCCTCCTCATACGAGATTAACAAGCCCAGACTTGTCTAGTTTCAATGAGTATTCAATTTTAAATTTTAGGTTAGAGCAAGGGAGTTAAGTTGATGCAGATTTTAGGTTAGAACAAGGGAGTTAAGTTGATTTTATAGACATAGGAGTTAGATATTTTGAAGATATTTTCCTTAGATATTTTCTTTATAAAATGAATTATATTCCGTTGAGTATTTAAGCTTGTATGGCTTCATTACAAACCTGAGATTCACGAAATTTGTTATTCTGCTACATTACAATATTCTGGACTTGATGACATTGCTTTCGTCGAATTCTGAAAGCGTTTGAAAAAACACTATCTTCACGTGTAAATAAAATCGAATAAATATCAATCAATTTCCAAACACTTCTATTCTTCGATAATAAATTAACATTATCGTTCCCATTCAATTACGAATTTTCATAAGCTTCTAATTCGATTTAATTCCATATTAAATTCCAGATCGATTTAGTTATTTTTAATAAATCGTATACTCTGAATTTAAGTTATTCAACTTTTAATATTCAACCACTTTCATATTTAAATTAAATTAAATATTCAGACGCTAAAAACCCGGGTCATTACATTCTTCCCCCTTAAAAGGATTTCATCCCGAAATCACAAGTTAAGTCGAGTGTCAATAAACCCGCTAACTTCACTTAGAAAATCTATTTTCCTTAATCATGTTAAAATTTTCTAATGCCTGAAAATTACGGAAAGTTTCGCCAGCACCTCCTTTGTACGGCTCGATACTGAAAATCCCAAATGCCTCGCACGGCGTCATTCAATCCAAAATGAAAACAAAAGCCAAGCGGCTACCCATCTCAGGGGAATAAAATCCATCAAACCCCATCAATAACAGAAAAGTGTACCTATTTGTCGAGCAAACAAATCTCTACTTATGAAATCAAAAAGCCACTAGTGCCATTTGCTTTCATAAACCAGTATATACTTACATAACACAAAAGAGAGTTAAGAAAATGACAAGTACATGATAACTCCAACATGTGCATAAACAACATAAAAATGATATGCAATACCCAATATGACGCAACTGGTGATAATGGTGCAAATCCATAAGAACAATCATATAACTGTATCATATCACTAACAATCATAACTTGAGGTTAATTCAAGTTTTGAAACCCCATCACCGCACAAGGATGATAAACAATCTATCAGGCACCACCTTATGCTCAACAGCCTCAGGTTAACACTTAACCAATCATTCACGCTACCTCAACAATTCAAAGATCCAATTCCCAAATTCTCCACAAGTCAACAACATAGCATGAATTATTTACAAAGCCCGTACGATATACATAATCCATTCGTACGCACTATCAAATTCGATCGCGCGCTCAATCACATGATTTCACTTCTAGACTAGTATCGCTCACTCAGTCACTCTAGTGCGGACTCAGATCTGGTTTCATGATTGGAAACCGCCATTCTCCTTATGTAGCCATACTATGACAGAGAATCACAGAATCAAATCAAAAATCCTGTATCCAACTTCATCGTCAAGAATCGAGTGAAAAATTCCAACTCTGATTGGTAATAAGCTACCACAAAATCACGCACTCAAATCTAGATCAAATCCAAAGCGAATAAAATGTCCTACGTAAATCTTACGTACTCATTCGAACTGGTTTATTAAATATTCCATTTCTTATATTCAACTTCATTCTCCTACTTAGTATATTCTTCTATACTAATATTCCTTATGCATCATTCAATCAACTTTCCTTTAAGTTATTAAACTAACCTTCTCATTTTACAATGCTTGACTTTTGAACTATTCCTATAATCAAAACGATTATATTCTTATAGTTCTCTTCGTACTGAAATTCTTATTATATACTGAATCAATTTCACACACGTTTATAATCCATTCAATACTTATATCCAAACTTCAACATACTCAAATATTCGCTAAGTGTATAAACACACAGATGTTCGTTTTACTTAACTAAACTGGTTCAACAATTTCAAAACTAGTTCACTTCTCAGATTTGATATTCTAAACCTCGATTTCATATATATTTAGTTTTAAATCGCGAACTAGCCAACCGCGATTTTTTTTGGAATTATGATCTAGCCATAACTCAAAATCTACACGATGAAATATAAAATTTTCTCTTCCATTAGAAAATTATAATCCAATAGATCCGGATAATTCTTGTTTCAATGAATACCGAATTATATTGGATCCTATACATTCATTTAAACTTCAATTCGGAAAAACACGAACTGCTGCTACGCGATAAGCTTGTTTTAATTAAATTTAATTAATTCGTTTAACCTTTTGTTAAGTTTATAAATGATAAACCTTTTCTCTTATGTTTTCACATAAACTAATTAAACATTCAATTTCAACTTGGCAATATCGACTATCCAAAATCGTCGAACGTTCCATTCCACTAATAGAAGAAATCTACCAAACATCAAATTCAACTAGGATGCAAATTATATACCTCTAATATATATACCATATGAATCCATATCATACTTATTTGAAAACTTTAGAATTGAAATCCCGGATTCTTATACTTCAAACAATCTGGATCCGAAACTGAAATATATTCAGATCCAAACTACTATCCATGGTAGCAAGTTCTTACTTAGAAACTCGAAAATGAATCTCGATGATGCTGCAATCATCATCAACATTATTTTTCGGCGACCAAAGCAAGATTAATGCTTTTCTTATCTTTTAAAATTTAAACACTTTCAAACCAACTTCAATATATATTTCAAGCTTTGAAAATCAATTTCAAACTTACCGGAATTCCAAATCCTTTGGTTTTCAATACGAATCCATTTCATATTTATAAATCATGTTTATAAATTATACTTGCATATTTCTCATTCAAATTCCTTTTAAACAACTTTAATTCAGATTTAATTATTACCCACCATTATCTTCGAACACCTTACAGTCAAATCGTGAAACTGAATTCACAAGGTGTTCGTTTTCAATATTCTCCTACCATACGTCTACCCAACCAATGCAAGCAAATGGATAAGATTACTCTTATCCAAACATAGTAGTCGATACCCATAAACTGGTCAGGCACGGCTACAAATCAACCAATGATAGTCAATGCTCCTAAGTGAGCATGACCAATCAACCAACGAATGATAATAATTTAATATCATCATTCCTTAACAAAGAACTCATCCATATAACTAAAATTAGCTATGAAATCTTTCTTTATATATAAAATATATAAATCTTGGTAACTTACTTCGTTTACCAATTTCGAAAACAATATCGACTCGAATGAATTGTTCGAATGTTTCGGAATCTTCATCAAAACGATGATCAGTCGATTGATTCAGATCCAGAATTCAGACATACAAATCAAACCACCCAATACAAAATATTTTGTATTCACTAACAAGTATGCGCTCATATATACAATATATGTACTCTCAGAACTCAACCTAAGGTGTTACTAACCCTATCTCTAGTGAGCTATTGCCCCATACAGGCCTAGGTGTTCGCTAAACCTAGGCTTTGATACCAAATGTAACGACCCGACTTTTCAGCTCTAGAAAATCAATACTAATACATCCTCTATATTCATGTATCTCAAATCAAGTACCATAAAGTCTCATAGTTAAGGGAAAAGAAAAAAGATAGAAGAATAGAAGAAAGAGGATACAGAACAGAATCTCACAACAGAACAAGTAATCTATAATAATAACAGTGCTCTTTTACAAAAAATGGAAAAACATTAAAATATATACATCAATCAGAGTAGACAATGAATCAACCTGAACAGTTATAACAACCCATTCTTACAACTTTAAAATATACATCCAACGGAGATCTCTCAATACAGATCCGAACTCCATGCACAAGTGTTAGAAAGTACTTCCGAGCGTCGTATATCTCTAGATAAAACATACCATAAGGTAAACACAACTGGCACACGCACGAAAACACCGAAGTGCACCACGTGGAACCAAATATACCCAACTCCCGCACGCAACTTCGAGGAGCTCCCACTCGATTCGATAATAAACATACAAAAGATATGGAATCAGTATATCCTGCCGTGGGTTAGCAAAACCCCAGATTGTGCTCCTCTATTTTTAGCCATTTCCGATGTCGAGGTTTCGTTCGGTATCTTTCACATGAGTCTTCATCAACGAAACAGAAAAAGATTTCCCAGATGGAATCCCACATCTCAATAGATCTTCGAATCACACATAGATTCCTTCGCAGATCTCAGAATCACACATGTATTCCAATACATCAACAGATCTTGGAATCACACAAAGATTCCTTCACAGGTCCTAGAATCACTATATGTATTCGAGCATCTCAACAGATCTCGAATCGTCACATAGCCTTCACTTCACAACCGCTTTCAAAACAATGAATCCGTATACTAGTTTTGAAGTGGTTTTCGATAAGTAGAACACTTACCGATCCCGGTCTCCTCAAAACCATTCACTAGATTTAAGGTCAAGTCCCATAGTCGAAATCGACTATAATTCATAAAATAGACGATTGTATATGGAAAACAACCTCGCTTAATTTCCATAACGATCGAATAAACATCCAAGACATTATCAAGATCATGAAGCATGATAAATAGTCAAAGCACGATTAACTCATATAAACGGCTTCTAATCCTATTCCCGTTTAATTAATCTTTCATTAATTAAAACTTCTGTTTCTAGTAAAACTCCTTTTAACTAATAAAACTCATTTGTCAAATACTACTTCGCTTATTAATCAATAACTCATACTCAATTAATATTCCTTTATTAGTAAAACTTCTTTAATTAATACAACTTCATTTATCAAATAAGACTTCTCTTATTAATCAATAACTTAAACTCGATTAATATTCCTTTATATACTAACATATATATTTGTCTTACACATATAAAAGATATATGTATATATTCTATGAATTCCTTATTCCTTTATGGTCATAATACCTAAAAAGTATTGATATACTTATCCCTCCGATATAAGTATAAACACAATTCATTTTCAAGATTTCCTTTCTAACTTCAATACATCAAAACGTATTCGTATACTTATCCTTCTGGTATAAGTATAACTATAATTCGTTTCTAAGATTTCTTAAAATATAATCAAAGAGGTTAAACCATTGTTTAATAAACAACCTCTTCTCTTTTATAAGTTAAAGATCTTATTCCATATCTTTATCTTGAAAGATTTCCTATACTTGTTTCTATCTTTAAAATCAGTTATTAAAGATCTAAGTATATCCAAACTCATTAAACTGTATATTCCAGTTTAACAATATTCTATGGGTTTAAAAACAAGTGTTGCTAAAACATTGTTTACTACAAACCCAAAAACTATTCCTTTAATATAATTATCTTTAAACATTTGTTTAAAGATTCAATTATATTTTGCTTCCATGATATATCCGAGTGGGTTAAAGACGAATGTAATTAACACATTGTCACGACAAACCCAAAATCATTCCTATATTTATTTACATCTTTAAAATATTCCTTTAAAGATATAAATATCGATAAACATTCAATATGGTGAAATACTGTGATTTCAAAATCATTGATCATAACAAATGCTGTGACACCCCATGTCCATTAATGTCACTCACAAATGGAATGCATTAACTTCTATGGAGCGTTTTAAGTGTGTATAGAATAGAAACTTAACAAAAGAAAGATATAAAATAGTACTTAAAAATTTAAAACTTTATTCACTGCAGCGGTAACAGATAAGTTTGATTACATCATCAAAAACCAAAGACTAGAATCAAGTACATAATATCCATCTTGATTAAATCAGAGTACATAAAATAAAAGACATAACCCCAACATAAAATAGCCATAAATAAGATAGGCTGAACTTTCACTTCAGCGATCCAAGCAACTTCCAAAGAAAGATATAAAGCTGTCCAAATCAAGCTCCACTAGTACTAGTCCCACCCTGAGCACCAAGGGGGGGAAAGGGAAGAAAAGAGGTGGAAACAAGGGGGTCAGACATAAAGTCTGGCGAGTGCAATAACTTTAACAATATAATCATTAAGTAACTAGGATAAGGTATAAGCTGGAAAATAAGGAGATGACTATGAACAAATGGGTATGACAGAGCAAACAAAGGAAATAAGACGAACAAAGATAACGTTAAAGGCACCCCTAATCACTATAGGATAATTACAATACTGCACCACCACTAGTCACCCTAAAGGTTGATCCCCCTACATAACTTAATAATGATAATGGTAGTTTCGTGTACCCCTAGCTACCTTCATAGGTGTCGTCTGCTCCTATCTCCACTAAGTGTACCCACTACCCCCTTTCGATCGGCTCCCTAACTTGTAGATACCCGTGCTGGCCCCACAGCGGGGTGTATCACTCCCCAAAGTTGCAACCCGATACCACCAAAAATGCACGACATATATCTACATGATGCAACAACGTCTTACCTACCAGCCCTGGGCCACACACGCGTATGAACCCGTTCGACTTGCGTTGTCACCGCTAATCTGTTTTGACCTCTTATAATCAAATCCAGTACGCGTGTCCCGTCCTCAACTTGGGTCGAGCCCACAAAGATACTTAATGGGTTACTGGTTTGAAAAGGGCCCCCATGCATGACACAAGCTTTCCACCTATTCTTGGTCCCCTCTAAGGTTTTCCCAGTTAACCCCATTCTTATTCATGTCTTCTTACATGTTCCAATCTTAGTTAAGTGCATCTAATCGTATTTCAAATGCCACCCAAGGAACCCACTTAATTCCACATGCCACCCAAGGCACCCACTTAACCCCTCATGTCCCACCACATGTTTATCTGGTTAAGTGTTTCTTAATTCACTAACAACGTAACCTTGTAAAGACCTCCCACATTAGACTGACATTTGTGGCAGCTGGATTTGCCGGGTGGGTCCGGGCAGTCTTACACCACAAACGAGCCTAACCTCGTGTCTTTACAACTGTTATGCATTTAATTCATGCCTTTGACCTCTCACATTAGACTGGCATTTGTGGCAGCTGGATTTGCCGGGTGGGTCCGGGCAGTCTTACACCACTAAAGAGTCTAACCTCGTGTCTTAGTCGGTTTATTATTACATATCTTCATTTAACCCCAAATTGGATTATTATCCCTATTCAAATTTGTAAATAAATTCCAAATTCATTTATGTCCATAATTGTCTCAATTGTGTCCATAAATACCAATTATGCCAATTAATATCTTTAATTTATTATATGCCTTTTTCAGGCCATTTATGCCAATTCTCAATAGGTGTATATTCAATATTACCCCCATCGTCCCCACGTTGTTCGTTCGTTTATCATGACATATATATACATATATGTTAGACTATAAATTAGTCTAATACATAAAAGGGAAGAAACATCACAAATTTTCCTAACACCTAAAATAGATCTAACTTGCAAATTAGAATTACAACATAACTTGCATAAACTTTGTATAGTCATGAATATAAACATAAACCTAAAAGGTGTGAACTTGCATGTATGTGATATAGTTTTTCACTTAAAACTTGCATAGGCCATAATCACAAACTTGCATAAAACTATACATGTCATAGATCTAAACATAGGGGTGTAAACATGCATATATGTGATATAGTTTTTCACCTAAAACTTGCATAGGCCATAATCACAAACTTGCATAAAACGATGTATGACATAGATCTAAATCTAAAAGGTGAACTTGCATATATGTGAATCCAATTTCTACCTAAACTTGCATATAATCACTTTATTTGATTCAAATGTAAACTAGCGTACAATTCACATAGAAACTAGCATATAATTTACACCCAAACTTGCATATAAAATGATGTCAAACGTGAATCAAGTTGAACATAGATGATTTGGCATATGAAAAGGGATCCACAACAAAACTATCATGATAAACATGTAGCATATATTCAAAAAAATTACATTTTTCCAATGATTCACAAACATAGCCATATAACCCAATTTATATCTCAACCTAATTAACTTGTTAATTATCTTATTAAAGAAATTGAACTCACAACTCAAAGAAGGTCTTGAGTTCTGAATTATGAGTTCTAAAATTGTTTTAGCTCGCCTCTGTGGTAGACAATTCGTTGTAGTTCTTGTTATAAACTTGAATTGGATTGAGTTGATTAGCTTTACTTTCTCTCTAATTGGTGGCAGCTACTCTAGGTTGCAAGGTGATAGCATGACGGCCATGATTCTAATTTTAATTAGGTTTTAGGGTTTGAGTCTACTTGTGTTTATATAGAATTTATGATTAATTTAGGCCACTTGATCAACCTAGAACTAACACAACCATACAGTCCAGATCTGAACCATCCAGAAACCCTAATGACTCAGCAACCAGTCACAAAATCGTCATTACTCAAATCTGCCCGGAGGGGGGGGGGCAGGTCGACCCCCTGGTCGACCTATAGGAGGGAGGTTGACATTAGGGTCGACCCCCTGGTCGACCTGGGTCCTGGGCGGGAATTTTCCCGCCCAGCCCGCTTCGGGCTTCTGATTTGAAATTTGAAATTATTTTGAGCTGTTTGAATTTTGTTTAATTTTCTGGAACTTCCGACAGCCATAACTTCTTAATACAAAGTCCAATTTATGCAAACTCGGACTCTATCTCAACCAGAATTCCGAGACAAACACAATGGCTAACCCGTTTCCCTTGATTCTCTCATTAAAATTAAGTATTCTTTAATTTGTTAGTTTATGTTAATAGAAAACACGGGGTGTTACATTCTCCCCTCCTTAAAGGATTTCGCCCCCGAAATCTCCAAGTTAAGGAGAATGCATATCCTAACATCCAATCATCCATCTACTCAACCATCAAACACAAGAATCCATTGTCCTTACAAAATTTCTAAAGCTGTAGGAACATATGCAAGAAGTGTGTGTATATATTCCTTATCTAATGCAAAATCAGGTGGTCTACTGATTCAGTTGACCTCCTTAATGCAAATCATGATAGTGCCATGCGTCCATTATGTATGCGAAAGAATCCTATCGATACATATTATTTATACATGTGTGCACAACCGTTCATCAAAATGCAGCATCCACATGATAACACAACCATTATACATCCATTAATTTAAATATGCACACACATTTATATGCAACATGAAGGTGATTAAGCTGATCTAGTGCCTAAGGTGTGTGTATATGCATCCACGAGAAACCACAAGCAACCACTTGCATCCATCAAACATAACATGTCTCAAACACATGTTTCAACCATAGGGTTCTTCCTAACTAAGATCGAAGATGTCATCGCAAAGATAATACTAAAAGATAGGACAAGTATATATTAACAAAGCGGTAGAAAGAGGAGAAACTAAAACATACCCTCAAAAAGGAAAGGGTACAATGTACGCATCTTATCTTCCGTCTCCTAAGTCGCGTGACCTCTTTGTCGTGGAGCTTTTTGACCTCCGACCCGAGAATGCGTGTAGGACCTCGTCTGATCATGGCATTGCGCTCTACTTCCACTTCTTCGAGCGTGCTCGATTCTACCACTTTCGCTGTATCGTGTAAACACTTACGCAAATGTGAAATGTGAAACACGTCATGAACTCCGCTGAGCTTTTCTGGCAACTTTACTCTGTATGCCATCTGTCCAATCCTCTCTGTAATTGGAAAGGGTCCTACGAACCTCGATGACAACTTCCCTACTGATCCAAAACGGACTACGTTTCTCAACGGTGACACCTTAATAAAAACCATGTCCCCAACATTGAACTCAAGATCGGTTCATCTCTTATCAGCATATGACTTATGTCGGTCCTGTGCTATCTTCATTCACCGTCGAATCAGGTCTATCTTCTCCGAAGTCTCCCTAATCATGTCAGGTCCAAACAAAACTTTATCGGTGGATTCCCACCAACATGTAGGTGATCGACACGGTTGTCCATAGAGAGCCTCAAAAGGTGCCATGCCAATGCTAGCCTGAAAACTATTATTATAGGCGAATTCTACTAGTGGAAGGTGTTCTTCCCATGTTCCTTCAAAGTCTACAATGCATAGCCTCAGAAGGTCTTCTAGAATCCGATTCACCCTCTCGGTCTGACCGTCCGTCTGAGGATGATAAGCGGTACTTAAGCATAGTTGCGTTCCAACCGCCTCTTGTAAGCTCTTCCAAAATTCGCTTGTGAAAATAGGATCTCTATCGCTCACAATGCTGGAGGGTATGCCATGCAAATGAACTATCTCTCGAAGGTAAACAGATGCTAATCATGCGGCGGTCCTTCTACTTTTAACGGGAATAAAATGGGCACTTTTAGTAAGTCGGTCTACAATTACCCAAATCCCCGTATTACCCTTCCTCGATCTTGGTAACCCATCTACAAAATCCATGGAAACGATTTCCCATTTCCAAAGCGGAATCTCTGAGGGATGGAGCAAACCTCCGGGCTTCTTTTGTTCTGCTTTAACTTGCTGGCACACTAACTATCTAGCAACGAACTCGGCCACGTCCTTCTTCATTCCGGCCCAAAAGAAAACTCGTTTCATATCCCTATACATCTTATCACCACCGGGATGTATGGTCATCTTAGAGCGATGTGAGTCTTCAAGAATTGCCTTCTTCAAACTTTCATCTTGTGGTACGCAAAGTCTTCCATTTCTACGTAGCCAACCTCTTTCGTCTACAGCATATCTATCAAGATGTCTTGAGGACTCCCCTCCTATAAGCTTGCCTACAATTTCAACCAATTGTGGGTCGTTCCGCTATGCCTCTCTAACTCGACCCAAAAATGTAGGTTGCACCTCTAATGATGCCAATAATCCGGGTACATAATCGACAGAGGGTCTGAAGTCAAAGGAAGATATATACTCCAAACTCTTCCGCTCTACAAACAAAGGACTTAAAGTTAATTTCTTTCTACTTAAGGAATCAGCTACAACGTTACCCTTGCCAGGGGTATATGCGATCTCAAAATCGTAGGATGCCAAAAACTCCATCCATCTCTATTGCCTCAAGTTTAGGTCCTTCTGAGAGAATAAGTATAACGACTTATGGTCTATATACAACTCAAACCTTTCGCCAAGCAAATAATGATGCCATGACTTAAGTGCAAAAACTATGGCCGCCAACTCCAAATCGTGGGTAGGGTAATTTTTCTCGTGGGCTTTCAACTGTCTTCCACCATAGCATATCACCCTTCCCTCTTGCATTAAAACTGCGCCAAGCCCTGTCCCGCAAGCATCAGTATATACAACGAATGTCTTACACCCGTCTGGAAAAACTAAAACTGGAGCTGTCGTCAAAGCTCTCTTCAGACGTTGGAAAGCATCGTCACAGTCAACGTCCCAAGTAAAAGTCAAATTCTTCTTCATTAATCGAGTGAGAGGGGCAGATATCTTCGCGAAGTCCTTAATGAACTTCCTATGATAGCCAACCAGCCTAAAAAGCTTCTTACTTCAGTTGCGTTCTTAGGCATTTTCCAATCTTGGATTGCCACTACCTTGGTGGGATCCACAACTATCCCTTCCTTAGAGACCACGTGTCCTAAGAACCTCACTTCTCTTCTCTAAAAATTGCACTTGGAGAACTTAGCTTTTAGCTGATGTGCTCGTAGGGTCTTTAAGACTTCCCTAAGATGTAGGGCATGCTCTTCTTCATTTTTAGAGAAAACCAGAATATCGTCTACAAAGACTACTGCAAACTTGTTCAGAAACTCCCTAAACACCCTACTCATTAAGTCAACAAAGTATGCGGGTGCATTCACCAGACCAAAAGGCATGATGAGCCACCCGAAGAAACCGTCAGGAGTTCTAAAGGCAGTCTTATCGATGCTATCTTCAGCCACCCTTAGCTGATGAAACCCTGTAGCCAAATCCAGTTGCGAGAAAACAGAAGCACCCACCAACTGATCAAATAAGTCGTCTATTCTCGGTAACAGTTGTCTGTTCTTCTTTGTTAGCTTATCCAGCTCTCTATATTCCATGCGCAATCTAAGTGAACCATTAGCTTTTGTAGCAAAAACGGCTGGAACACCCCACTCCGAAATACTTCTTCTTATGAACCCCTTCTCAAGCAGTTCTTTCACTTGCTTACTGAGTTCTCTTCTCTCTCGGAGCCATGTGGTGCACTGGTAATGCAACTGGCTTTGCATTATCTACTAGGTATATTCGAAAGTCTATCTCACGCCTCGGGGGTAAACCTCGAACTTCATCGAAGACGTCACTATATTTACGGACCACACAAATAGATTTCAAATCATCATTGGATGCATCTAGGGATTCTAGGTAGCTAAGCATTACCGGACCTCTAGGGTTATAAGAAATATCAAGGGTCTTTCCACAAAGAGTCAACAATCTAACTACCCTTCTTTCACAGTCTTGGATGGCCCCATATCTAGTTAGCCAATCCATACCTAGAATCAAGTCGTAGCCAATGAAGCCAAGAACAAAGGCGTTGCAATCAAACCCAATGCCCAAGATAGACATTCTCAAATCCCGACAAATCATAGAAAGATGAGCCGAACCACCAATAGGATTTGAGACTACTATGGGATCCGAAACTAGACTAGTATTTAGGTGCAGTGTTTCAACTAACGAAGCAGACACAAATGAGTGTGAAGCGCTAGAGTCAAACAAAGTACGAACAGGATGATCAAACAGAAAAACTAAACTTTCAACGAAAATGTTTCTACCTCGTTCTTGCAGTGGTGGGATCGCGAGAGCATGACCTGCCCTGGTGCCATGAGAGCCTGAAGCTGCCCTCCAGAAGTTCTTTGCTGTTGCCCCTGTTTCCTTAGGCAGTCCTTAACTAGATGACCTGCCTCTCGACAGTGGAAACATCCAGTCTTCTTCTTTTTCCTACAGTCTTTACTCAGATGGCCTGGTGTCCCATAATTAAAGCACTTCTTCTTTCCTTTGCCATTATTGTTCTTTCCGCCTTTCTTGTTTTGTTGTTGTGGTTTCTTTTGATCTCCTTTCTTCTTAGGTGCCTTATTAGCATTAGCGCCTTTCTCCTCTTCATGCATAAGCGCCATGTCAACTAGTCTCTCAAAGGTGCCCCCCATAGGGATGTGGGTCATAGCTAACCCATGTAGCGGCTCGTTCAAACCCTTAACAAATCTCAGGGCCTTCTTTTTGGGTGTATTCACCAAGTCCAAGCCAAATCTCGCCAACTGATTGAACTTGTTGACATATTCTTTCACTAGTAGATTCCCTTGCTTCAACGCCAAAAATCTTTCCATATATAAATTCTCTTCAGCCCGTGAGAGAAACTTTGCCTCAAACCTACGCCTGAAATCTATCCATGTATCAACTGGACGCTCTTCATTAGTAACCTCCCACCAAAACGAGGCCTCATCCTTCATTAACCAGGCAGCTAACTGGACCTTTCTTCCATCTTCTGCATCAAAGATTCCAAACAATTCTTCCACCTCCTTTAGCCAATTTCGAGCTTCAACAAACGTCTCCGACCCATGAATAGGTTTCCTGCCCATTGCCCGAAAGTCCTTGCATATCTTTGCGAAAGTGTCAACACGGGGAGGAGGAGGAGGGGGAGGAGGAGGAGCATTTGTTGGGCCTGCGACATTGACCCTAGCTTCCAGATACCTTCTAAACCATCTTGGTATTGGTATCCCCTCGGGTATCTTGGGAATTCCAGACATACTGAAAAGTAAAATGAAGAGATTCAAACGAAGAATTCGAAAGAAAGATATATGGCTCTTATGGGTTATGTTTTCAAAATAAAATTTTCTCTTGAAAATACTTTCCTTAAAACGTACTTTTGAATGTATTTCTTTATAAAAGTGCTTTTAAAAAATAGTTTTTCAAAATTCATATTTGTTCTGGTAACCTTCATCTCTGATACCACGTGTGACACCCCATGTCCATTAATGTCACTCACAAATGGAATGCATTAACTTCTATGGAGGGTTTTAAGTGTGTATAGAACAGAAATTTAACAACAAGACAGATATAAAACAGTACTTAAATATTTAAAACTTTATTCATTGCAGTTGTAACAGATAAGTTTGATTACATAATCAAAAACCAAAGACTAGAGTCAAGTACATAATATCCATCTTGATTAAATCAGAGTACATAAAGTAAAAGACATAACCCCAACATAAAATAGCCATAAATAAGATAGCCTGAACTTTTACTTCAGCGATCCAAGCAACTTCAAAAGAAAGAGATAAAGCTGTCCAAATCAAGCTCCACTAGTACTAGTCCTACCCTGAGCACCTGGGGGGGGAGGGAAGAAAAGAGGTGATAACAAGGGGATCAGATATAAAGTTTGGCGAGTGCAATAACTTTAACAATATAATCATTAAGTAACTAGGATAAGGCATAAGATGGAAAATAAGGAGATGACTGTGAACAAATGGGTATTACAGAGAAAACAAAGGAAATAAGATGAACAAAGATAACGTTAAAGGCGCCCCTAATCACTATAGGATAATTAATATACTGCACCACCACTAGTCACCCTAAAGGTTGATCCCGCCTACATAACTTAATAATGATAATGGTAGTTTCGTGTACCCCTAGCTACCTTCATAGGTGTCGTCTTCTCCTATCTCCACTAAGTGTACCCACTACCCCCTTTCGATCGGCTCCCTAACTTGTAGATACCCGTGCTGGCCCCACAGTGGGGTGTATCACTCCCCAAAGTGGCAACCCGATACCACCAAAAATGCACGACATATATCTACATGATGCAACAACGTCTTACCTACCAGCCCTGGGCCACACACGCATATGAACCCGTTCGACTTGCGTTGCCACCGCTAATCCGTTTTGACCTCTTACAATCAAATCCAGTACGCGTGTCCCGTCCTCAACTTGGGTCGAGCCCACAAAGATACTTAATGGGTTACTGGTTTGAAAAGGGCCCCCATGCATGACACAAGCTTTCCACCTATGCTTGGTCCCCTCTAAGGTTTTCCCAGTTAACCCCATTCTTATTCATGTCTTCTTACATGTTTCAATCTTAGTTAAGTGCATCTAATCGTATTTCAAATGCCACCCAAGGAACCCACTTAATTCCACATGCCACCCAAGGCACCCACTTAACCCCCCATGTCCCACCACATGTTTATCTGGTTAAGTGTTTCTTAATTCACTAACAACGTAACCTTGTAAAGACCTCCCACATTAGACTGACATTTGTGGCAGCTGGATTTGCCGGGAGGGTCCGGGCAGTCTTACACCACAAACGAGCCTAACCTCGTGTCTTTACAACTGTTATGCATTTAATTCATGCCTTTGACCTCTCACTTAATAATGATAATGGTAGTTTCGTGTACCCCTAGCTACCTTCATAGGTGTTGTCTGCCCCTATCTCCACTAGGTGTACCCACTACCCCCTTTCAATCGGCTCCATAACTCGTAGATACCCGTGCTGGCCCCACAGTGGGGTGTATCACTCCCCAAAGGCAACCCGATATCACCAAAAATGCACGGCTTATATCTACACGATGCAACAACGTCTTACTTACCAGCCCGGGGCCACACATGCATATGAACCCGTTGGACTTACGTTGCCACCGCTAACCCATTTTGACCTCTTACAATTAAATCCAGCACGTGTGTCCCGTCCTCGACTTGGGTCGAGCCCACAAAGATACTTAATGGGTTACTGGTTTGAAAAGGGCCCCCATGCATGACACAAGCTTTCCACTTATGCTTGGTCCTCTCTAAGGTTTTCCCACTTAACCCCATTCTTATTCATGTCTTCTTACATGTTTCAATCTTGGTTAAGTGAGTCTAATCGTATTTCAAATGCCACCCAAGGCACCCACTTAATTCCACATGCCACCCAAGGCACCCACTTAACCCCCATGTCTCACCACATGTTTATCTGGTTAAGTGTTTCTTAATTCATTAACACCGTAACCTTGTAAAGACCTCCCACATTAGACTGGCATTTGTGGCAGCTGGATTTGCCGAGCGGGTCCGGGCAATCTTACACCACAAACGAGCCTAACCTAGTGTCTTTACAACTGTTACGCATTTAATTCATGCCTTTGATCTCTCACATTAAATTGGCATTTGTCGGGCGGGTCCGGGAAGTCTTACACCACAAAAGAGTCTAACCTCGTGTCTTAGGCGGTTTATTATTACATATCTTCATTTAACCCCAAATTGGATTATTATCCCTATTCAAATTTGTAAATAAATTCCAAATTCATTTATGTCCATAATTGTCTCAATTATGTCCATAAATACCAATTATGCAAATTAATATCTTAAATTTATTATATGCCTTTTTCAGGCCATTTATGCCAATTCTCAATAGGTGTATATTCAACATTACCCCCATCATCCCCACGTTGTTCATTCGTTTATCATGACATATATATATTAGACTGTAAATTAGTCTAATACATAAAAGGGAAGAAACATCACTAATTTGCCTAACACCCAAAATAGATCTAACTTGCAAATAAGAATTACAACATAACTTGCATAAACTTTGTATAGTCATGAATCTAAACATAAACCTAAAAGGTGTGAACTTGCATGTATATGATATAGTTGTTCACTTAAAACTTGCATAGGCCATAATCACAAATTTGCATAAAACTATACATGTCATAGATTTAAACATAGGGGTGTAAACTTGCATATATGTGATATAGTTTTTCACCTAAAACTTGCATAGGCCATAATAAAAAACTTTCATAAAACGATGTATGTCATAGATCTAAATATAAAGGGTAAACTTGCATATATATGAATCCAGTTTCAACCTAAACTTGCATATAATCACTTTATTTGATTCAAATGTAAACTAGTGTACAATTCACATAGAAACTAGCATATTATCTACACCCAAACTTGCATATAAAATGATGTCAAATGTGAATCAAGTTGAACATAGATGATTTGGCATATGAAAAGGGATCCACAACAAAACTATCATGATAAACATCTAGCATATATTCACAAAAGATTACCTTTTTCCAATGATTAACAAACATAGCCATATAACCCAATTTATATCTCAACCTAATTAACTTGTTAATTATCTTATTAAAGAAATTGAACTCACAACTCAAAGAAGGTCTTAAGTTCTAAAATCTAAGTTCTGAAATTGATTTCGCTCGCCTCCGAAGTAGATAATTCGTTGTAGTTGTTGTTATAATCTTGAATTGGATTGAGTTGATTAGCTTTACTTTCTCTCTAATTGGTGGCGGCTACTCTAGGTTGCAAGGTGATAACATGACAGCCATGGTTCTAATTTTAATTAGGTTTTAGGGTTTGAGTCTACATGTGTTTATATAGAGTTTAGGATTAATTTAGGCCATCCGATCAACCTAGAACTAACCACAACCATTCAGTCCAGATCAGAACCATCCCGAAACCCTAATGACTCAGCAGCCAGTCACAAAATCGTCATCACTCAAATCTACCCCCCCGGGGGGGGGGGGGGTAGGTCGACCTGTAGAGGGGAGGTCGACACTAGGGTCGACACCCTGGTCGACCTGGGTCCTGGGCGGGAATTTTCCCGCCCAGCCCACTTCTGGCTTCTGATTTGAAATTTGAATTTATTTTGAGCTGTTTGAATTTTATTAAATTTTCTGGAAACTTCCGACAGCCATAACTTCTTCATACGAAGTCCATTTTACACAAACTCGGACTTTATCTCAACCAGAATTCCGAGACGAAAACAATGGCATAACCTGTTTCCCTTGATTCTCTCATTTAAAATTAAGTATTCTTTAATTTGTTAGTTTATGTTAACAGAAAACATGGGGTGTTGCAAATGTGCTATAATCCAAAATCATTTTCAAATCTTATAAAACCATTAACTTTCAGTTTTCCCATTCCCGTTCCTATTCATATAATTTCCCAATTCAGTCCCGTTACACCAAACACACCAATTTGTGTAAAGTAGACAAACTCAATATATTATATAAAATAATATATTCATTTCACGATAATTTCACCTATAGCAACGTTATATAGCCCATAGGGTCCACAGTCAGGCTTAACACACAATCAATTCATAATACAACATCTGAATATAAATACAATAAAAATAATATTGAGGAATCCTGTTGGATTCCTCCAACCTGTCCCCCTGCATCACAGTTCATATATCAACACATAAATATGTAATACAGTTTAATATATTATATGGTACAACTGTATTGCGATAGGCGTGAGTTAAACTCACCATCCATTCCAGTCGACAATAATACACTGTTTTATCTAATTTCGAACAGACGATTGAAATTAGATAAAATTCCAAACTCTCCAGAGCTTGTCTAGACATGTAGTACTCTTCTCCACGAACCCAATGCAACTAACGGTTCGTCAATCCGATGTCGTATGAACTAGATATGACGTTTAAAAATTAAAACTAGATTTAAATATAATTAACTTAATTTAATTTGAATTTAATCCTCACCCCCTTACGCCTTAAGCATGTTCCGCACCTTCTTCTTCTTCTTTTATATGAACACAACGCTCCCTTCTATAGTAAAAAAACCCATTGACCATGGCTTTGACTGCCATATTCTCCTCCTCCAAGCCACTATTTAACATTCCGCCTTCACCATCGAGATTCCCTTCGCAAACCCTACCTAACCATCACCATCAGATGAAACTCAAACACCAACCCCAATTTCCGAACTGCTACCCCCTTCACTGCCATGAAAAGCACACCTCTAAAACACTTCGAGTTCAACCAAACCACTGCCAAAAGACTCGGTGCCTCATCATCTCCTCGTTCCTAGCCTCGAAAACAACTCCAGTCACCACTTTAAAGTCACGACCTATAACCCTATTTCATCACTCTTGGAGATGGAATTTGCCTCTAACCACCGCGCTTTGCCAAACCATTGCCAGAACGACACCCCTGCCCTCACGAGTTCATTGATGAACTCCTCCTTGACTCCATCATCCCCATTTAGAATCCGACCCAAACCCATCATCGTTGGAAAAAGATGGAGCTCCAGAAACAAAGTTCGAACCCCAAAAGAAGGATACCCATGAGAAGCTCCTCCTCATACAAGTTTAACGAGCCTAGACTTGTCTAGTTTCAATGAGTATTCAATTTTAGATAAATGTTTGAGGAGTTAAAGAAGATAGCGGCTTCACTTTTTGGTTTGCAGAAGAACGCAAATTTTAGCTTAGAACAAGGGAGTTAAGTTGATTTCATGGGCATATGAGTTAGATATTTTGAAGATATTTTCCTTAGATATTTTCTTTATAAAATGAATTATATTCCGTTGAGTATTTAAGCTTGTATGGCTTCATTACAAACCCGATTTCCACGAAATTTGTTATTCTGCTACATTACAATATTCCGGACTTGATGACACTGCTTTCGTCGAATTTTGAAAGCGTTTGCAAAAACACTATTTTCACGTGTAAATAAAATCGAATAAATACCAATTGATTTGCAAACACTTCTATTCTACGATAATTAATTAACGTTATCGTTCCCATTCAAATACGAATTTTCATAAGCTTCTAATTCGATTTAATTCCATATTAAATTCTAGATTCGATTCAGTTATTTTTAATAACTCGTATATTCTGAATTTAAGTTATCCAACTTTTAATATTTAACAACTTTCATATTTAAATTTAATGTTCAGACGCTAAAAACCCAAGTCATTACATTAGATTTGTCCTACCCTCTATTGAGGTTTTCGATATTCCAGAGTTTTCTTTCACAGATTGGTCTGATTTTTGTCTTCATCTTGTTAAGCGCCAACTTCTGGTTTGTACTCTTGTTTTCCTAAACTCTTCATCTGTTTTCTTTATGTAAGGGCTAACATTACATTGTTCCTTTTTAGATATCCAGAGGTTGATATGTTGTTGGGGCAAATGGTGGCCTCATTATCTCGTGAGATGAAAGAGCTCCAAGAAGAGAAAGCCATGTAAGGGTCTAAGATCCGTGACTTAGCTTTAACGAGGAGCAATAATAAAGAAGCTCGTATTCATCTGAGAGTGTCTCTTGAGAGGGAAAGGGCTGGCAACAGTTCATTAGCTGCTAAAGCTTTAACCCTTAAGCGTGAGCAGCCAGACATGTTGGTAGAGCATGCAAGGAGGCTGAGAACAAATAAGGCAATTATTTCCAATGGTAAATGGATAATTTACGAGACTCAGGACCGAATTTCCTTATTTTTGAGGGTGCATCTTCCAGACATGGTGTCGGAATATTATGAAAAGGCTCTCTTTAGTCTATCGCGATAACCGTGGAAAGTTTCTGGACATGGATTTTCCTTCCCTCCATCCATCCGTTCAGGGAAGCATCTTGGGGAGAGTTAGGATGGAAGAGTAGGACATTGAAGTTTCCAAAGGGAAAAAGGCGAGGGTTGAGGACCTTCTATTTGTTGAAGAGCTGCCCAATTATTCAGTTTCCAGTAACGACGAAAATCTAATTTCGCGTATAAGAGGTGATTATATAGGTGATCGTAACAACAATTTTGACTCCAAGTGTGGGCATGATAAGGATAGTAAAGAGTAAGGTATGCTTTTTGTGTTCGTAAGTGACTTATTGGGCCTCACGAGTGCTAATTCGTCTCATGTTTCTGTTACTTTATGTGGAGATGGTGGGTTTGTTGAAGAGGTCGATCTCTTAGAACCTGGTGAAAAGGGACATAGAATACATACAGTTTCCCCCATTCCTTAGGTATGAACCTTTATTCTTGAATTTCTTCTTTACTTGTGGGAACCGTTCCTCAATGACTCATTCTTATGGTGATGTAGATTCTGTTTCCACTAATTATTCTTTTTCCAAGGATGGCCTACGCTCTCTTTCTAGGCTGAGGAGGGAATCCCTCACAAAACATTCATATAAATCCAGCAGAGAACGCTTTTTGAGAGAGCTCAAGCATATTTATATGAAGTGTCCTCAGCTATCTTTTAACTTCTTGGGGGATAATAGGGAGATTATATTAAAGAAAATTATGGCCCACCATGTGAAATTAAAATGTAATACGAAGGAAGGGAGTATTGGAGAGAAAAATTAATTTGTTGTACCCCTCGTAGTTGACGTTAATTTGTATGTACATGAATCACATTTGTATTCGTTTTCTTCCTATTTTAGGTAGTTCAGTGGTTCAAATATCGATGTTTATTTTCTGAAAATTGATCCTACAAGCTGTAGCTCATTTGTTTACATAAACGAGAAAATTCACATAAAGACATTTCCTTTTACGTAGATAAGGGTGTTCAATTTACTCCACGCCTAGGAAACTTTTTGGGGGACTCTCTTAGCGATAGTGATGACAGATCTGCCCTATCCGGGGAACTACTTGTGCGACACTTGAAAGAACAAATTGGTATACTGGAGGCTCAGATAAAGAAAAAGGATAAATACATCCTCGAAGTGAAGAGGGATATAAAGACAACTCCTTTTATCGATTTTGATGGGGAAAAGGATGAACTCCGCAGTCAAGTCGTTGACTTAGAGGCAGAACGTGACGATGTGTTAACAAAATGCAGAGAGTGGGAATCTATCTTTTGATGTGCTGTTGAAACTTCAATGCCCGAATTCTTGCAAGCTTCAATAGAGTTCAAGTCCTTAGAGCTTAGGATAGGGGATCTTCCTTTTAGATTGGATCACTCCCTCGTCGGTAGGTGGTATAGAAAGCCTAAGGCCAACAAGAAAGGCTTTTACGATAGGGAAAGTGTTGGAGATAACTCTCGTCGAATTGATCTTTACACTTCCAAAATCAAGAAATCACAAAAGGAGAAACAAGCTTTACGTAAAGATGCTTTCAACTTAAAGAAGCTAAACATAAATCTTTGTGAAATGAGCAAAGCTTTCAACCGAGCTTTGAAGTTGCAGTTTAAACCCTTGGACGATTCGCACGTGGTCATAGAAAAGATGCGAAAGGTCGATGGACTTTTACATACTGCGATTCATTATTCTATAATTTCTTCCTTGTCTAATGAATAAGAAGCTTTTCATTGAGAGCTCGGTTGCATTCATATGAAATTTCTAACATTGGGGGCATGGGTGCCCTTTTTCTCGGAGATGCATTTATTTTACAATCTTTTCATAGATTACTATGTAAGATATGAGGTACTTGGCATATCACCTGTCACATGTAATATTTTATAATGATGGTGTTTATGAACAGAGGCAGAACCCATAACAGTGTCACGTAACACTTGATTACACATTTCAGCATAAACATTTTTCTTTCATTATGGCATTGTCATGACATGGTGCACATCCGGCACACTTTGTTAGAAGCTTGCCTTATAGGCCATCATAAAGCGCCATTCGCCCTCGGTGGGGTTAATAATACCGAGGTGTTAAATGTTTATAGTGCTTACTTGTGTTTTGTGCATTAGTATAAACATTTGATATAATTTGATAATAAATCGTTGAATATATAAGTTAAAGACACTTCCCTGGGCAAGTGTGTAGGCCATAAGTTTGCACCTCATAATAACGGAAATGTGATTCCAAGCCAATTACGAGTTGGTGAGAAGGTTGAACAATTCCTTCTTGTTCAGTTTTGAACATCTAAATCGATCCAGATTTAGATATTTGTGATGAGACCAGAACCCTACCTCCGGTTGTGATTCACTCCTGAATCAACCTAGATTTGGGCATTAAGATAGAAGACCAAGAATCTTCTTCTGGCCTTTGTTGAAAGTTGACCCAACCTAGATTTGGTGTTGAGGTAAGTCCGGGTTTCCCCTTCCGGTATTTGTGAAGACCTGAACCAACCCAGATTCGCGTTATTTAAAATAGGAGACCAAAAAACCACTTCCGGTATTTGTGATGGGCTGAACCAACCCAGATTCGGGTATCAATATAGAAGACCTGAACCAACCTTGTTCAAGAAATTGAAGATTGACGGCCAGAAATTCCCTTTCGGTATTTGTGAATAACCGAATCAACCCAGATTTGGGTATTAATGTTTTGGTGTCCCACTTGGATTTGATTTGCTAAGCAGAGGTTGTACGAGCTTCCTGAGCCTCTTTCTGGGCTTTTGATGTCAAAGCAGGGATGTACGTCCTTTGTTGGCCACTCTTTGGGCTTGTACATCCGGTGCGCTTGGCTAGCTTATCCACAAGCAGGGCCCAAGGACTTACCCAACCTCCCTCCCAAAGGCGCCTTATCCTGACCATCGTAGATGATGATTAGATCATAGAAACTTAATTTGGGCCATTGTAGACACAAAATTAAGGTTTACTCTTTTGATGCTCTATACTGACCATTGTTGTAACACCCCGAAATTTTAACAACACTAAAAGAGGATAAATTAAATAATAATTAATTTAATATTTAGAATTAAGGAGAACGGACTGCCCATTGTGTCCGTCTCGAAATTCTGGTCAAGATAGACATTTGCATAAAATGGACACTGTATGAAGAAGTTATGAGGGTTTTAAGTTTGTATATGTGTAGAAGATACACACACACGCATATGAGTCAGGATCTTATCCAAAACCATTCGAATTTGAAAAAGAAAAAGCGGCGGTAGTTTTTCTGCTCTAGGGGGTTGACCCCCTGGAGGGGTGTCAACACCGGGATCGATCCCCCTTAAGGGGTGTCAACACCGGGGTCGACCCACCTTCAGGGGTGTCGACACACCTAGGGCTGACGTGGCAGTCGGTTTCAGGGTGGCTGGCAGCTATAAATACGTGTCCATTTCTCTTGTTTTCTTCATTGACAATCCATGGGGGCTAGACTCTGCCAGTGTTTGAACTGAACTAGATCCGTTAATGTCCTACAACTATCAACCTAAGCAAATCAATTGGAGATTCAGGATCCAATATTTTTTAGTTCTATCTTCTTATCCAAACTCAGTGAATCTCTTGTTGCTTTTAGATTTGAATATTTAAAAGTAAATATAACACGACTATGACTTGGATTTGTTCATATGCCTAGATTATATCAGATTCATTGTGAATTGTGATTATATGACATTCTGAATTGGTTAGGATTTGGACCAAAACCTCTATCTAGTCAGATCTATTGTAACTCCTATGACATGCTATGATGTGAATCAAAATCTCATTTGTGTAGTTCCACTTTTAAACTATTGGATCTAAATTGTGTGGACATTTAAATTGTTAATCAGATCTAGGTTATCATCTTTGGCCTATTATGTTAGATCTGAATAGTTGGACATATAAATGGTTAATTTAGATCTTATTATGCTCACTATGACATCATAGTTATGTTAGAACTAATAGTTGCTACATGCTCACCAGGTTTATGCTCATATGTCCACCTTATCACCATGCCAGTTTATGTTTATGCCAAGTTATCTTAAAACAATCACTTTGGTTATATTCCTATTTATTTTCCCTTTTATTGTTTATGACTAGGCTATTATCTAGCCTAAGCATGCCGCCAATTTTGTGAGTGCACTAGTTAAGGAACGGGGGAAAAAGGTTAATACTGGTATAATTTGAATATAAACGTCATTGGACATGTAATTCAATTTATTGGGTAAAACAGGCATTAACACCTATAAAGGCATAGGTTTTATTAATTGATTAATTAATAATGAATGCCTAGGATTACAATTAGAAATTGTAACTGTACTTATGGCATGAGGTTAGGTTGCATTAGTGCTGGAAGTTTGCCCGGACCCGACCGACATATCCAGCAGTCACTAATGTTGAAACTAATGTGAGAGGTCTAAGTACGCAAAGACGGGCTATGATACGAGGTTAGGCCCAACTTGTGGAATAAGTCTGCTCGGACTCGACCGACATATCTAGCATCCACAAGTTTTAGGCCTAATGTGGGAGGTCTAGCCCATTATAAACCATAAACGGACATGGTAATAAATTGGACTGCTTAACCAAATCTAATCCATAGTGATTGTATTATTGTGAACTAAAGGTTAGGGTTAAGTAAAATTGGTTGGACAGTGGATGGGTTAAGCAAATCTGAGGGGGTGGGTAATATTTACGTATAGGCCCACAAACTTAACCCGATAAGGTTATGTAATTAAAGACACCAAGTGGTATACATGACCGGGGAGAGTAATAAAGTTATCTAATTAAAGACACCTTTTAGGGTAAGCATAACTTGTAGAAATGACAGGGTTATGTAATTAAAGACACCTAGTGGTATACATAGCCGAGGAATACCTGGTGGGGGATACAAGACAAAGGGGAGAGCTTGTATCATATTGTGTGGGACCCATTTCATCCAGTAACCCAGAGTAGGTATCAAAACATGTACTCCGTACTAGGTCAGATATGGGGCACGCTTACTGGACTGATTATAAGAGACCCACTACAAGAAAAGGAGTTATCTACAACTGCAACTCACAGCGTTTTGGTCTTCATGCTGTAGAAATCAAGTAGGAGTACGTTGGTTTTATCTTAAAATGTTGAGTTAAATTCAAGCGTGAATGTATTTTCACTTCCCTCCACTATTACTAAAATCGGCTGCAAATCCTTAATATTTCCCCAAAATTTTAAATTCTCAATTACAAATTTTCTACCTAATTTCCGTCGTCCGCCTGGTCTCCGTCTCACTTTCGAATCTCCAGTCGCTTCGCACTGTTGCTCTTGGTTTCTTGGTTGTCATAACGAAAGGAAATCGGTTCCAGTGGAGGAATTTCCATTCTAGTGGAGGTCAGACCCATAGATCATGTTCAGTCTTCATTGTCCTTTATTCGCTATAAGCGTCGCCTTGATTATTTTATCTTTTTCATCGATTAGCCAATGTTCAGTTTTTTCTAACATCTGGTATGCCTGCTGAAAATGTTGATTGTGTTATTAGCAGTTTGTAAGTTGTTGTGTCTCATTTAGTATCACTATTTTATTTTAGTAGTTTTGTTAATTTGATTGTACTCGACAATAAACTATTACTTCAAATTTTAGAAATTTGCTTGCTTATGTAGTAGACGATGATGGATAAAAATTGGGTGAATCTACACAGGTAACTACATAATTCTCAACATAAATATAGTTTGAAAATCATATCCTATATTTTGACGCAAGCTAAAAGATAATTTTTTTTTCAAAGAACTAGTAGTGAGTATCATCAAGGAGCTCAGAAGTTTGTGCATACCGCTATGAAAAATTCTGGAAATGTAGAAAAAATTCTATGTCCTTGCGTAGATTGTTGAAATATTAGTCATCAATATGAGAAGGTGGTAGTTGAGCATCTGATTATAAGAGGAATGGATCATGTATATAAGACAAGTAGGTGGTATTGTCACGGTAAGCACATAAATATAAGCACAGATGTTAAGGTTGATGACATATATGATTTATTTGAAGTTATCGATTATGAAAATGAAGATTTCATCAATTATATTTTTTTCGATGATGATAAAGATGAAGATAGCACACAAAAACGAGAGGATGATTTGTTAAGGAACTTGGAAGAAGCAAAAGCCCCGTTGTATCCTGATTGTATCAATCAAACAAAATTGTTTGCCATCCTCGCCTTGTATAATCTTAAATGTGAGGCTGGTTTGTCTGATACCGGCTTCGATAAACTTCTAAATGTGCAACAATTATTGTTGCCAAAGAATATTGTACTTCCGAAAACATTATATGAGCTAAAAAAGTTTCTCAAAATATCCGATATGGGTTTTGACAAAATTCATGCTTGTCAAAATGATTGTTGCCTTCTTAGAAGAGAGTACAAAGATTTGGAAAGTTGTCCTAAATGTGTTGTGTCAAGATGGAAGAAGAATGAACGTACTAATGAAATTATGCATGGCATTCCGATTAAAGTTTTTAGATATTTTCCAATCATTCCTAGATTTAGAAGAATGTTTAGATCTCAAAAACGGCAGAAGATTTAAGATGGCATTTCATTAATAAAAGCAATGACGGGAAAATTCGCCATCTTGTGGATTCAATAACATGGAATGCAGTAGATGAGAAATGGGAATTGTTTGCAGCGGATCCTTGCAATATAAGACTTGGTCTTGCTACCGATGGTGTTAATCCTTTTATGACAATGAGCTCCAAATATAGTTGTTGGCCTGTAATGCTTATGACGTACAACCTCTCGCCAATGTTATGCATGAAAAAAGAAAATATCATCTTAACATTGTTGATTCCTGGTCCAAAGCAATCAGGAAATGATATTAACGTAGCCATTAATTGAAGACTTGCAACATTTGTGGAGTAATGGAGTTCAAACTTATGATGCCGTTAGTAGATCGCTTTTTAACATGAGAGCGATTTTACTATGGATGATAATGACTTTCCAGCGTATGGAAATCTTGCTGGATGTTGCGTGAAAGGTAAAAATGGTTGTCCATTATGTGGTATCAATACTCACCATCGATGGTTGAAACATAGTCGGAAGAGTGTTTATATGGGTCATAGGAGATTTTTACCCCATTCAGATTCATTGAGAAATAAAAAACCTGGTCTGATAATACTGTAGAAAATGGTCGTAGATCTAGAGTTTTGACTGGAAGAAACATCTCTGCTATTTTGAAAAACTTTCTGAATAATTTTGGGATAGAAATCAAAAATGTAAATAATAATAATAGCAAGAATAGGAAAGGTAAGAAGAAAAATAATTAAGCAGGAGAGCAGGAAGAGAAAAAATACTAATAAAAAAAATAAATAGAGGTAAAGATGGTGATCTTGTGAATATAGAGCTATCAAGGTGGAAAAAATGATCAATCTTCTTTGATTTACCATATTGGGAGGTTAGTTTTTTTATTTTTCATTGATCAATAATACAGTTCTTTAGTAATGAAATTTGACATTGTTGATTTTTGTATGAACTGCCAATGCGTCATAATTTAGACATAATGCATGTAGAAAAAAATGTTAGTGAAAGCGTAATAAGCACGATGCTGCATGATAACAAATCGAAAGATGGAATTAACTGTAGAAAAATTTAGAAGAGTGGGGAATTCGATGTGGCCTTTATGCACAATCTCGTGGAACAAAAACATATCTTCCACCTGCTCTATATACATTGTCCAAATCTGAAAACAAAATTGTAAAAGACTGTATGATTTTAAGGGACCTGATGGTTATTGTTAGAATTTCAAGAGCTCTATATCGTTGGAGGATTGTAAAATTAGTGGTTTGAAGTCACATGACTATCATGTCCTAATGCAACAGTTGTTTCCTGTTGCAATAAGAGGATTGTTACCGCAGAAGCCAAAGAAAGCAATAATTTGTTTATGTTTCTTCTTCCATAAATTATGCCAACGTGTTCTTGATAGAGAAAAACTACAACATCTTGATGATCAGATTATTCTAATTTTATGTGAACCTGAAAGATATTTTCCACCTTCGTTCTTTGATATAATGATACACTTGATGGTTCATCTTGGAAAAGAAGCCAGATTATGTGGACCGATCCATTTTCGTTGGATGTACCCATTTGAAAGATACATGAAGACACTAAAACATTATGTAAGAAACATTGCACGACCTGAGGGGTGTATTGCAGAATCCTATCTTGCAAAGGAGTGCATGAAATATTTTAGTCAATTCTTAAAGAAATTAGGAAAAATAGAAGAGAAGGAAGTCCAAAATGAATATTATGAAAATGATGTCATGCTTGAAGGACGACCAACTTCAGCTTGCAAAATAATTACACTGTCCGAGAATGAGAAACAAGCTGCTCATTTGGCTGTGCTAATGAATACGGCTATAGTGGAACCATTTGTAGAGTAAGTAACTAGTGCATTTTGTTCTATTGTTCAATTATTTTTATAGTGCAACTTATCTGTTTTTTTTCCCTTTTACAATAGTTTGCATCTTCAGGAGTTGCAACTCTCAAATAAGCGCATAGAAAAAAAATGTGACCTTACTTTGGAAAACCCACACAAATAACTTTGCCGATTGAAGAAGAAGGTGAGTTGAATTTTAAAATATATTCTCATTAATTTTGAATATACTATTATTGAGTTCTAACATAAATAATATTTTAATTTATAGATACCTTATGATGCAAACGATGATGACATAATGTTAAAATTGATCGCCAATGGTCCAAGGAGTAGTGCATTGTCTTGTACATGTTATATCATCAATGGAGAACGTTTTCACACAAAAAATATTGAGAGAAAAACTCAAAATAGTAGAGTCACTTATGATGCAACCACCATTTATAGGGCTAGCGCAAAAGATATTTCCCAATGGTTGACATGATTACTTATTTTGGGATGTTGACCAATATATTTTTGCTAGACTATCATGCCTTTTATGTTCCCATCTTTAAATGTCATTGGACAAATCTAGGAAATGGTGTGAAGGTAGAAGATGGATTTACCCTTGTTAATTTACAGCAAAATCAAGCTTCATTTTCAAAAGATCCGTATATCCTTGCATCTCAAGCAAAACAAATTTTCTATTCAAGGGAAGATGATGATTCTAATTGGTATGTTGTGATGAGGGCACCGTCAAGAACTTTTCATGAAACAGATGCAGATGACTCGTTTGAGGAATTTAGCATGGATACTGGAAATTTTGAAGAAACCAATATGGAGATTGATGATGTTGTCGAGGATCTTAGCTATGTTAGGGAAGATTGCGAAGGAATACTTGAGTAATATATCACTAGCTATGTTAGGGAAAGCCATTTTATGGGATTGCATTGAGGTATATTTTGTAATTTTTATCTTGGTATGTCTATCTAACTCATTTTTTTACACCAAATAAAAAATCCAGACGTCTGGATTTAATATCAGACGTATGGATACCTATTCTGGATAAAATATCAGACGTCTGCATTCTTCTGCAGAGATAATTCTCTAGCCCGAGAAATCTATCAGATGTCTGGCTAAACTAACCAGAAGACTGAATATTTATTCAGGTGTATTACTTTAAACCCAAAAAAGATCCAGGCGTTTGGATAGAATATCAGACATCTGAATTCTTCTACAGATATTTTTTTTAGATAGAGAACATTTTCAGACATCTGGATAAAATATCCAGACGTCTGAAAACAACTTAAGGCATTTTACTTTAGTCCGGAGAAAAATCCAGACATTTGGTTAAAATTCAGATGTTTAATTGATATTTAGATTGCTTTCTTTTTCTACTCTTAGATGTCTGAAAAAATATCCAGATGTCTGACACACAGGTTTCACATATGCATGTCTTCCTTGTTGTCGAGCTATAGCCATATATAATTAAAGTTCCATATCCACAATAGTTTCCATCCACAATAACATACACGAATTACATAACAATAGCATATCCGAATTACATAACAATAACATACCCAAATATCATAACGAAATAGCAACAACGTGTCTGAATTGCATATCGAACATAACATATCCAAGCTGAAAGTTTTAACTTAATTTCTGGTTGAGAATTTACTTGGTAATCCACTAGGTGGATGCATTTTAGCTCACGTACCTATTTGGGATTTCATTCTTATTAACTTTATTCAAGTGACAAATGCTGCTTCACTTAACGTAATGAAAATTGCAACTCCTTGCAGTTCAGCAATTTATTTTGAAGCAACCTTTACTATATTTAAAGCAAACCGTGTAGTGCAAGTAATATATATTTGTGTTGCTGTACATGGGAAATGTTTTCATGGGGTTATCTGTTTTTCCTTTGCAGTAAAAGAAAAAGAGATAACCTCAGGAAAACATTTCCCTACAGTAGCACAAATGTATATTACCTACACTACACAGTTTGCTTCAAAGATAGTAAAAGTTACTTCAAAATAAATTGCTGAACTGCAAGCAGTTGCAAATTTCATTACGTTAAGTGAAGCAACATTTGTCTCTTGAATAAAGCTATTAATGCATGAAAGCCCGAATAGGTCCGTGAGCTAAAATGCACCGCCTAGTGGATCACCGAGTAAATTCTTCAGCTTGGTCACGCTTCGTCTGCTTCATAGTCTGTAGACAGTTAAGATACATGCATTAATACATCATTCAATCAAAAAATACACAACTAAATATGGATAACTTGAACTTTAATCACAAGTTTAATTTTAAATATACACATACAAACTTTATACAATAGATTTAGGCAAACTTACTAGTAGGAGGCGGTTGACAATAAGAGGACGCCATTGAAGTTAATTTTAGATGAATTTTTTTGTTTTTTGGACATTGAAGTTAATTTTAGGAGGCAACTAATGTTTATACCCAAATGAGGCCTAAACCAACAATTTATATCCGTTATAAGTTCTCAGAAGAGGGCTAAATATAATTTTTCCTTTTTTTTAATTATAGGTTAGATTTATGTTGAATGAGGAATGGCAAAAGGTCCCCATATTTTGGAAAATGGGGTGTATTTTTAGGTGTTCAAAATGCATGTTAGTTAATAAATTGGTTATTTGCAAATAGTTATTTGCATTCTGTGAGTTTAGAATCATAGTAAGTCATTGAATAAACTCTTTGTTGAGTAATGACTACATATATAATTCATAAAAAAATTCAAGTTGTTATATAAACCCAAAGATAAAATAAAGGTTGAGTACATGCAGCAGTTTCATACTTCACTTTTCGCAAAACCAAAAGATGAATCCAGAGATAGAATAAATTCAAGCTGAACACTGCTGCATGTACAGGCTTGACATTGCTGCATGTACACATGGTTTCTATGTTGTGGTATGCTCAAAGGGTGAATCAATGAATCATGGTTATATGCCAAAACATAAAAAGTTGGACCCTATTCATAAAAGATGATTCAGTATGTGTATATACATGCATCTCCTCATCTAGAACTTATCAAATGAGCTGTTCATAAAAGGGGAATCAATGAATAAATATCCAGACGTCTGAATGATTTTTGATGCATAATATTTTAGGCCGAGATGTAATCCAGACGTCTGATTGCTGCTTCATTTACAGACATTTGAAAAACAAACATTTGATTTAGGTTTTTTTCGACCCGAGGAAATTTTCAGACCTCTGGGAGTAGTTTCAAACGTCTGTGTTGGACGATTTTTAAACCTATGTATAATTTCAGATGCCTGCTAATTTTTTCAGACGTCTAATTTTAGTTTTCCTATTTTTTATTTTAACCCCGTCAATTTTCAGACTTCTCGTTTATTGATTCAGACGTCTGGTTTTTTATTTTTTGTGAGACGTCCCCTTAATTTTCATAACTGTTTACATAATTGCATCACGATCACCACTAATTAATAATTATTTACATAAATGTATACTTAATTCTTTATGCACTCGTTAGCTCTACGATTTAATTTATAAAAACATGCATATACCTTGATACTGTTTTATTATTATACTCACTTTTGTTTTGTAGAAAACATATTTAAACTGTTTCAATATTGCATGATAGACCACTAGTTTCAAGTCAAACATTAAATGCAAGTTGATTAGTGTTCATGAAGAGAAAGAAGTTATTGCTGAAGGATGCATGTCTTCGACTGACCCAAATGCGATGGTCCATTTTGTTCGTTTGGGAGAACATGCTTTTAAAGTTTGGATTGATATTGTTAAAGTTCCAAATGCACCTTTATGGAGACCTACATCTGAGTTTGAGTTTATTGAAGATGCAATTGGTTCTACTATAGCTTGGCCTTCTGCAAATGTCGTCGCAGAATCGTTTTCAAGTAAGAATGACTTATACTTCTCTTTACTTATCGTTAGTATGAATGAAGGAAATACTCCTTATTATGATTATTTTGGTAGAATTTTACTTCAAGTATGATTTTCCTTTTCACCTCTTAAAACTGAATTAATATTTAAATTTTGTTTAGGTAGATAAAACTGGAAAAAATAGATGATACTGTGACCTAGATGTGCTAAAACATTTTGATCTTATACAATTTTTCTTTCTTGCAATTCGGTCGTACTAAGCCGTACGCATATTTATTGACATAGGAAATGTTGCGCAGTTTCCCAATGTCATACATATACAACAAAAGTAGTTATATATTTTCTTATTGCCAATCAGGTGTTGATGTTTGATGCATGACGGAAATTCAACTTTGGAGCACACAAGCTTGGACTTTGAACGATTTATATTTTTCTTTTTTGTCAGTAAGCATCTTTTGTAAAAACAAGTTAGATGGGAACATCGATTACAAAATGTTATGTCCAACTATTGTATATTTGGCATATGGAATTATTATAACTTATGTGACATAGTTTTTATAATTATAATTCTTTTGTGTTGTTTAAATTTCGTGATGATTTTGAACTGCATTGTGTAAAAATGATAAATGCTGATAGATTTACCGCAACAACTCTACAGAAACGTTGTGATATATTTTGAAAACGCTGTGATATGTAGAGAGTAACATCTTTTCTAACCAGAAATAAACGCTGTAATATATGTTGGAAAACGCTGTGCTATATGGACGGTTATAACATTTCTTGACTTTATAAAATGCTATTATATATGTTGAAAACACAATAATATATGGATGATGACATTGGTTATAGACATTTTAAAACGCTGTTATATATTCATAAAAACGCTGTGGTATGAAGATGGTAACAACATTTCTAACCCATATAAAACACTGTTATATATGTGATGAAGGAGGAATAATTTGTGTTACCTATGCAAACACAACAACACAAAACGCTATATAAACATAATCACAACGCCAATTAAAACGCTGTACAAAACATAACAACAACAAGTACTAAAACAATGTAGCATCTCCTTTTTCTACAGCGTTTTCAAAGTATTGTGATAGTCCCCATGACCTATAACAACGTGTTGGTAGATAGCGTTCTTCGAAACGCTGTAAATTTGTATAACATCGTTTTTTCAATGCCGTCAATGAACATATTTGTTGTAGTGATCCAAACGTGGAGGAAGGTGTGGGCTGCGCAAACCGACCGGGCCATGTGCGTGTATGAGCCGGGCAGAAGGGAATAAGATGACCGTGACACCTGTAGATATGGGGCAGTGCATATCAGCGAGGGGTTGCCACTATAGGACGTGATACATCCTACCGTGGGGCCGACACAGAGTATCTACGGAGTAGGGAGCCAATCGATTAGGGTAGTAGTAAGGTACCTTTGGACGTAAGCTTAAGTCTACCACCTTATAGTGGAAGGGATCATCTCATTCTGGGTATACTAGTAATAGTGCAAAGTAATCTTTAGGGAAGCGTATATACCTGATCCTGTCTACCTTGTCACACCTGTCTTTTATGTAGTGATCTCTCTTATCCATTTTATATACCTGTCATGCTACTTTTATTTATTTACTTGCTAAAAGTAACTGGACTCACCAGACTTTATGTCTGACCCTTTTTGTTTCCTCTTCTTTCTTCCATTCCCCATCAGGTTCTTAGGGAGGAAACACTCAAGCTTAGTCAGGACTCAGAAATCATCTTGCTAGAGCTGCTTCCGAAGTATAACTCAAGTTCTTATCTCTACTATGGATTTGTCTCTTTTATTTGGGGAATTATGTTTTCTTTTAAGTATTTATGTACTCTGATGGTAAAAGACAGAAGTTATATTGTTGTAATGGTTTTAATGACTTATGGTATTTTGGACCACGATGTATGATTTATGGTTGAAATAAAAATTTTCATTTCCACTGTTATCTTATTTATATCTAACTTGTGATATTCTATGTCTATTTATCTATAACGCTTCACAAAACTTAATGCATTCCCTTTGTGGGTGACATTAACAGACGTAAGGTGTCACACTTGGTGTCAAAGCTGAAGGTTACCAGATAAGATAAAAGTTTTTGAAAACAAAGCATTTTCAAAAAGAAAAGTCTGTTTTGGAACACATTTCCTGTAACACCCCGTGTATTCTATAACAGTGAAATTCACAAATTAAAGTATAATTAATTTCAAATCAAAGAATTAAGGGAAACAGGATACGCCATTGCGTTCGTCTCGGAATTCTGCTTGAGATAGAGTCCGAGTTTGCGTAAAACGGACTCCGTATGAGGGAGATATGACCTCCGGAAGTTTCAGAATTCAGTTTAAAATTCAAACAGATAGAAACAGTTCAGAAAACAAATTCGAAATTCAAAAATCGAACCAGATTGGGCTGGGTGGGAATTTTCCCGCCCAAGGCACCCAGGTCGACTGGGTAGTCGACCTGGGGCACCCAGGTCGACTACATAGTCGATCTGGGGGTCGACTGGGTAGTCGACCTGGCCCCTGAGCCAGGTCGAACCCAGCCCCTCCTGGCTGGCCTGGTCTGTGCTTGGCCGAATTTCTGAGTCTTGCCTTGTCACTAGGGCTAGGTGTCAGCTCCTGATTGGTCTCTCTTTCAAACGAACGGCTAATATTAATCTAAGCTCCATCGACGGTTCTTATCAATTCACAAACTCTATAAAAAGGACCTAAGACTCCACCTAATTCATACAAATAAAAATGAGAATGAGACCGTCATGCTGCTGAAGAAAGACTAGGAGTAGCCGTCAAAATTGAGAGACGATTAGGAGACGATTCGAAAGCTTAAAGCAACGACAACTAAATCAAAACAACGCCTACAACAAAGGATAACATCTCCAAATTCAGAATTCAGAAACCTGAATTGAAGAGTCGTCATACGTTGTAAGTAGAGTGCTATTCCGATGTGAATGAATAATTGTGTTTTGATTTGTGTAAAATGAGAAATGGAATTGTACTTAATTTGTGGTGATGATAATTCATAATCGTATGTTGCTATGATTCTAATTTTGAATAGATTTGGGATGTTGTGGTATAATGATGTTAGACCTAATGGATATTTGCAAGTATATGACTCATGTTGGAAGTTATATATGTTTGTGGTAGTTTATTACAACACCAATTGGATATTTGCAAGTATATGATTCAAGTTGAAAGTTAACGACTATACGTTTGTGGTAGTTTATTACAACAAAGTTGAGATTCATTCAAGTATGTGATTCACTATTAGGCCAACATGATGTATATTTTTATGATCATTTTTAGCGTAGTTGGATCCATTTGGGTATTATGATTCATATGAATTTATGTTGGAATTGGCATCATGATTCAAGTGTAAAACCATACTTTTGTATTAGTGACAAAAGTAAGCATCTTTGTGAACTTGTGTTAACTTTATGAACATGGCTAGTTTATTTTTAACTTTATGCCCAAACAAAATATGTTTTAGGCCTATGTTGTTATCAAAATCATATTATAATATATGCGACACAATTAAGTTAGATTTACATTTTAAATGCAAGTTTACATGAATAGATTAAAAACCATGATTCATGTTTAGGTATGTTTTATGTCATGATTATATGCTATTACAATGCAAGTTCACAAGTGCCTAATTTATGTTAATTAGATCGTTATGTTGCAAGTTCATGCGTTCACATACCCCTTTTGATGTTACTTAGAATATATAAACACCATGTTCTAAGCCTCCCATTTTTCATGTGGCTAAGTTGGGTTTAAATGTTAAACCCAACATATCTTATAATATAGCGAACGTATAAAACGGGGGTAATGACGTTGGGTTAAAAATATAAAACATATGTGTTGGCATGTCTGACGCATGCCAATGACCTTGAGAACATTTAACGGGTATAAATTAATTTTACCCAATAAAGATGAATTTGAATAATGGGCTGCAAATATTTACACATAAAAAGAAAAGAGACAAAATATGTAAACTTAGAAAATACGATGTGTTTAACTCGAGGTTGGTTTGAGTTGTGATGTAAACCTGCTCGGACCCGCCCGGATGTCCAGTATTCACAACAATACCTATCCAATGTGGGTGGTTAAACATTGAGCCCAATAAAGACCCGAGGTTAGACTGAGTTGTGACGTAAGACTGCCCGGAACTAACCGGCAACAGGCAGTCACAACAATACCTGTCTAATGTGAGAGGTCGAAGCTTTAATAAGACAATTAAGGCTGAGTCAGGATTGATAGGATTAAGTAAATTGAATTAATACTTAATCAAATTGAACATGCTAAACTATACAGACTGATTGGGAGTTAGGTTTATTCAGAACACTTAACCAACTTAGCATGTTGGCTAGAAATAGAAAACCTAGTAGCGGGGGACCCTTTTTAGCAGTAAGCCTACAAGGTGTATCAGGATACCCTGAACTAGGCAGGGTGGGGCACGATTACTGGGCTGACTGTAAGAGGTCAAATCGACGGCGGTGGTGCAGCAGTGTAGGTTCTAATGGGGTGCGGGCGTGCACACACTCCGACGCAGAAAAATTAGGCACTGGGCACCAGTAGTATACCTGTGTATTCTAGAATTGTGTCGGGCCGCCACCATGGGACTTGATACACCCCATGGTGGGACCAGCATAGGTAGCTACAACATCGGGGGCCGTAAGACACATGTAACTATGCGAGTAGGAGCCGATCATTAGAAATGGACCACTTCACCATGATTATGGGGTGCCTGTTGGGAACTAGTTTATAGGGGTGCAGAGATTAATATGGGGTACAATAGTACATTCGACTCTAGACAACTTAACTTAGCTTATAATGCTTTCCCATTTCCAGTTTGTACTTATCATGCTCATTTTTTTATTCATAGACTGAATAGTTCTAGACTTACTCAGGCTTTATGTCTGACTCTACTTTTCTTTCGTCTTCTTTTCTTTCGTTTCCCCCCAGGTCCACAGGGAGGGAATACCGCAGCTTGACCAGTTTCCACATCCAGCTTGAAGAGAGAGAATGTATTGCCTGGATCTCTTTCGTTTTGGACTATGGCTTTGGATAACAACTATGGGGACTTATGCAGTTTACTTATGTTTTTATGCTTCTTTAAATTATGAAATCAAGACAGTTATGGAAATGTAATGTTTTTTGGAAATATTGTAAGACAATTATGGCATGGTTTGTGTAACACGTATTTTTGATGATATAAAAGTTGCTGCTGTTTCCGCTGTTCAAAAATATGTGTATTTATATCTGTCTTGTGTATCTGTGACTTATACTTATAAACCTCCACCAAAATTAGGGCATTCCCTTTGAGAGTGACCCTAACGGAGGTGGGGTGTTTCACTTGGTATCAGAGCATAGGTTTACCAGATAAGATAAAAAATTTTGGAAATTTATTTTCAAAAGAAAATTTAAAGAAGCATTTTTTTAAAGATAAAATGTTATTTTATTTTAAAAAGGCATAGTCCCCCAAAGCCATAGGTACTATCTTTTATCCTTCGTTTTGAATCTATCCTTTTTGTTTCAGCATGTCCGAAGAACTTAACTTGCCAGAGGGTGTACCAATACCTGGTTAGTTTAGACGATTCTTAGAAGCAAGGGCCAATCAGCCAGGTCCCACTGTTCCTCCTCCCCCAACTGCAGGAAATCATCCAGCTGCAGCAGCACCTCTTCCTCCACCTCCTCCGCGTGGTAATACTTTTGCTAAGATATGTAAAGATTTCAATGCTATGGGAGGGAAGGACTTTCATGGAACCGAGTCCTACGTGGCAGCCAGGAATTGGCTGAAGGAAACCGAGGACTTATTCGTCATCTTTGAGGTAGAAGATAGGCAGAAGGTACAACTGGCAGTATGGCTACTTAAAGGTGAGGCTTCCTACTGGTGGGAAGTTACCAATGCAGAAAGACCAGTGGAAACATGGGAGGACTTTAGGGCAAGGTTTGAGGCTAAATTTCTCTCAGAAGCTGAAAGGAGTCTTCAGTTGGAAAAATTCTTATTTCTTAAGCAAGGGAATATGACAGTCAAAGAGTATGTTAATCAGTTCGATCAGCTGGCTAGGTTCGGGATGGACCTAGTCAACACTCCGCACAAGAAGGCTCTCCGTTTTGTCAAAGGGTTGAATGAGCCATTACACAGTTTGGCCATGACCCATATACCCATGGGAGCTACGTATGAAAGATTGGTACAGATGGCATTGCTGAACGAAGAGGATAAGGGCAAGAAGGAGACAAAGGCAGAAGGCTCTCAAGGGAAGAAAGAGGGTTTACAGCCTAAGAAGGCAGACTTTAAGAACGGCGGGAAAGACAACAAAGAGAAGAGGAAGTGTAATTTATGTGGCAAAGTGGGGCACTTAGTGAAAGATTGCCGGAAAAAGAAGGCCAAGTTGAATGGTGGGTGCTTTTCTTGCGGTGAGACAGGCCACATGGCTAAGGATTGCCCAAAGAAGCGAGGGCAGGGGCAGAGGGCTGGATCCACCTCAGGGGCACAGGTTCATGTGATAGAAGCGCCACCTCTGCAACAGCGAGGTATAAATACTTCTGTAGAAAGTGTAGTTTATCTTTATGATCACCCAGTTCGCACTTTATTTGATTCTGGCGCATCACACTCCTTTATTTCATCTGCTTTAGTAGAATCTCTGCACCTAGAAACTAGCATGGTAGAGGACCCCTTAATTGTTTCAAATCCAATTGGGGGCCCGGCTCATTTGTCTATGATCTGTGTGGGATTGAAAATTTCTATTCTAAGCGTAGAATATGTAGTGCCTTTGTTTTGGGCTTCTCGGGATATGGTTTGATTTTGGGCATGGATTGGCTATCCAGTAATGGTGCCATCCTTGATTGTGAGAAAAGGGTGGTTAGGCTTCTGACCCAACTCGGTAACACTCTGGAAATTACTTGTAATCCCTCGTATGCGGTTATGCTTAGTTATCTCGAATCGCTAGATGCTTCTGTTGAGAGTTTGCAATCGGTTAGAGTGGTCCGTGAATATCCGGATGTCTTCGAAGAGGTGAAGGGCTTACCTCCGAAGCGGGAGATAGACTTCCGCATATATCTTGTAGATAATGCAAAGCCCGTTGCGTTTCCCGTCAGACACATGGCTCCACGGGAAAGGAAGGAGCTCAGTAAACAGGTTAAAGAGCTTCTAGAGAAGGGGTTCATTAGGAGGAGTATTTCAGAATGGGGCGCTCCAGTGGTGTTCGCTACAAAGGCGGATGGTTCACTCCGTCTGTGTGTTGACTATAGAGAGCTCAACAAGCTAACGAAAAAGAATAGACACCCTCTCCCCAGAATTGACGATCTGTTTGATCAGCTTGTAGGAGCGTCTGTTTTCTCCCAACTCGATTTAGCGACCGGATTTCATCAGCTAAGGGTGGCTGAAGATAGCATCGATAAGACAGCATTCAGAACCCCAGACGGCTTCTTTGAATGGCTTGTCATGCCTTTTGGCTTGACAAACGCACCCGCTTACTTCGTGGACCTGATGAGTAGGGTGTTCAGAGAATTCCTCAACAAGTTCGTAGTAGTATTCGTAGACGATATCTTGATCTTCTCGAAGAGTGAAGAAGAACATGCTCAGCACCTAAGGGCAATCATGGAAACTCTGCGAGTCCATCAGCTAAAAGCCAAATTCTCCAAGTGCCACCTTTGGAAAGAGGAAGTGAGGTTCCTTGGGCACATAGTATCCAAAGAAGGGTTAGTTGTGGACCTTGCTAAAGTAGTAGCGGTGCAGGATTGGAAGACACCAAGGAATGCAACTGAGGTCCGAAGTTTTCTAGGACTAGCAGGTTTCTACCGAAAATTCATAAGGGATTTTGTGAAAATCTCAGCTTCACTCACAAGGCTAACAAAGAAGAATCTAGTGTTCAATTGGGACTTGGATTGCGAGTTTGCTTTCCAACGACTAAAAAGGGCTCTTACAACAGCCCAGTTCTGATGTTGCCAGATGGAAGCAAGATGTTCACAGTTTATACAGATGCATGTAGGACAGGGCTAGGCGCTGTCTTGATGCAATAAGGGAGGGTAGTAACTTATGGTGGAAGGCAATTGAAAGTTCATGAAAAGAACTACCCGACCCACGATCTTGAGTTAGCCGCCATTGTCTTTGCACTCAAGTCTTGGCGACACTATCTCCTAGGTGAGAAATTCGAACTGTATACTGACCATAAATCGTTAAAGTATCTTTTCTCGCAGAAAGATCTTAATCTGAGGCAATAGAGATGGATGGAGTTTCTTGCCTCGTACGATTTCGAGATCTCCTACACTCCGGGCAAAGGCAATGTAGTGGCAGACGTGTTGAGCCAAAAGAAATTGACCCTAAGCCCGCTATTTGTTGAAAGGCAAAGCCTAGAGTTTATAGCCAGCTTTGACTTTAGGCCCTCCTCCGATTTTGTACCGGGCTTGCTAGCATCTCTCGAAGTGCGCTCGACTTTAGTAGACTCAATAGGGACAGCACAACGCGAAGACCCTCAGCTTGTGGAGACGATTGATAGGCTAATTAGGGGTGAGACTTCAAGTCACCTCAACAGATACTCCATCGACAATAAGGGTTGGCTAAGGCGAGACGGAAGACTATGCGTCCCACAGACAAGGGATTTAGTAAAGATGGTTCTCGAGGAAGCACATCACTCCAAGATGACGATACATCCAGGCGGAGATAAAATGTACAAGGACATAAAGAGAACTTTCTTTTGGAGTGGCATGAAGAAAGACGTGGCAGATTTCGTTTCTAAGTGTATGATTTGCCAATAGGTTAAGGCGGAACAGAAGAAACCTGGCGGTTTGCTCCATCCTCTAGAGGTCCCGCAGTGGAAGTGGGATAGCATCTCAATGGACTTCATTGATGGGCTGCCTAGGTCTAGAAGAGGCAACACTAGCATTTGGGTAATAGTGGATAGGCTTACTAAAAGCGCCCACTTTTTACCTGTCAAGAGTAAAAGGACTGCCTCATCCCTAGCATCTCTGTATCTCAAGGAAATTGTTCGACTCCATGGAATACCCTCCAGCATTGTTAGTGACCGAGACCCTATCTTCACAAGTGAGTTTTGGCGGAGTCTGCAGGAAGCGGTAGGCACACAGTTATGCTTGAGTACAGCCTACCACCCCCAAACCGACGTCTAGACAGAAAAAGTGAACAGAGTTTTGGAGGACCTTTTAAGACTGTGCGTCCTTGACTTCGGAGGGACGTGGGAAGACCATCTTCCTTTGGTGGAATTTGCCTACAACAACAACTACCAAGCCACCATCGGAATGGCGCCCTTCGAAGCTTTATATGGAAGACCGTGCGGATCGCCCACTTATTAGTGGGAGTCTACTGACAAGCTCATACTTGGACCAGATATGATCCGAGAGACTTTAGAGAAAGTAAACTTGATACGAAGAAGGATGAAGACGGCCCAAGATAGACAAAAATCCTACGCCGACAAGAGAAGGACCGACCTTGAGTTTGAGGTTGGGAACAGAGTTTTTCTGAAGGTATCTCCGCTAAGGAACATTGTTCGTTTTGGAACCACAGGGAAGCTAGCACTGAGATTTGTAGGACCATTTCCAATTATCGAGAAAATTGGGAAAATGGCCTATAGATTAGAACTACCTGAAAAACTAGCTGGAGTTCACAACGTTTTTCATGTTTCGCACCTCCGAAAATGTCTACATGAATCTGCTGAAGTGGTAGAGCCAAACATCCTAGAAGAAGCTGAAGTGGAACGCGAAGCAACTGTGAGGAAAGTTCCAACATGCATCTTAGGAACTGAAGTGAAAAAGCTACGCAACCGCGAAGTCAAGCTCGTCAAAGTTCAGTGGAGCGACGCCGAGGAAGACGCGACTTGGGAAACTGAGGCTAGAATACGCGCAACATACCCTTTTCTTTTCGAGGGTACATCTTTGATCTCTCTTTTTCCCTAAGTTATGCTTTTATCTATCTTTTTAGGTATATCTCCTCGACCTTATCTTTTAAGTAAAAACCCTTTGGATGAAAACATGTAATTGAAACATGTTATGGATGATGGTTGCAAGTGGTTGCAAGTGATTGCTAGTGGTTGCTCATGGTTGCATATACACACACAATCTAGGTTTTAGATCGGCTCAGTCACTTCATATTGCATATGCATATATGTATTTATATTCGTATATGGTTGAAGTTTAATGTGTTGTCATATGGATGTTGCATTTATATATGAATGATGGTGCACTCATGTAGAATCATGAATAGGAAAATTTGCATACATAATGGATTCATGACACTTACATAATTTGCATTAAGGAGGTCAAGTGAATCAGTAGACCGACTGATTTTGCATTAGATAAGTACATGTACACACACACTACGCATATGATCATAAAGCATTAGAAGTCTTTTAAGGAACATGGATGCTCGTGTTTGATGGATGAGTAGATGGACGTTTGGATGTTAGGATATACATTCTTCCTAAACTTGAAGATTTCGGGGATGAAATCCTTTTAAGTGGGGGAGAATGTAACACCCCGTGTATTCTATAACAGTGAAATTCACAAATTAAAGTATAATTAATTTCAAATCAAAGAATTAAGGGAAACGGGATACACCATTGCGTTCGTCTTGGAATTCTGCTTGAGATAGAGTCCGAGTTTGCGTAAAACGGACTCCGTATGAGGGAGATATGACCTCCAGAAGTTTCAGAATTTAGTTTAAAATTCAAACAGAAAGAAACAGTTCAGAAAACAAATTCAAAATTCAAAAATCGAACCAGATTGGGATGGGCGGGAATTTTCCTGCCCAAGGCACCCAGGTCGACTGGGTAGTCGACCTGGGCCACCCAGGTCGACTGGGTAGTCGACCTGGGGCACCCAGGTCGACTACATAGTCGACCTGGGGATCGACTGGGTAGTCGACCTGGCCCCTGACCCAGGTCGAACCCAGCCCCTCCTGGCTGGCCTGGTCCGTGCTTGGCCGAATTTCTGAGTCTTGCCTTGTCACTAGGGCTAGGTGTCAGCTCCTAATTAGTCACTCTTTCAAACGAACGACTAATATTAATCTAAGCTCCATCGACGGTTCTTATCAATTAACAAACTCTATAAAAAGGACCTAAGACTCCACCTAATTCATACAAATTAAAATGAGAATGAGACCGTCATGCTGCTGAAGAAAGACTAGGAGTAGCCGTCAAAATTGAGAGACGATTAGGAGACGATTCGAAAGCTTAAAGCAATGACAACTAAATCAAAACAACGCCTACAACAAAGGATAGCATCTCCAAATTCAGAATTCAGAAACCTGAATTGAAGAGTCGTCATACGTTGTAAGTAGAGTGCTATTCCGATGTGAATGAATAATTGTGTTTTGATTTGTGTAAAATGAGAAATGGAATTGTACTTAATTTGTGGTGATGATAATTCATAATCGTATGTTGCTATGATTCTAATTGTGAATAGATTTGGGATGTTGTGGTATAATGATGTTAGACCTATTGGATATTTGCAAGTATATGACTCATGTTGGAAGTTAACGACTATATGTTTGTGGTAGTTTATTACAACACCTATTGGATATTTGCAAGTATATGATTCAAGTTGAAAGTTAACGACTATACGTTTGTGGTAGTTTATTACAACAAAGTTGAGATTCACTATTAGGCCAACATGATGTATATTTTTATGATCATTTTTAGCGTAGTTGGATCCATTTGGGTATTATGATTCATATGAATTTATGTTGGAATTGGCGTCATGATTCAAGTATAAAACCATACTTTTGTATTAGTGACAAAAGTAAGCATCTTTGTGTACTTGTGTTGACTTTATGAACATGGCTAGTTTATGTTTAACTTTATGCCCAAACAAAATATGTTTTAGGCCTATGTTGTTATCAAAATCATATGATAATATATGCGACACATAATTAAGTTAGATTTACATTTTAAATGCAAGTTTACATGAATAGATTAAAAACCATGATTCATGTTTAGGTATGTTTTATGTCATGATTATATGCTATTACAATGCAAGTTCACAAGTGCCTAATTTATGTTAATTAGATCGTTATGTTGCAAGTTCATGCGTTCACATACCCCTTTTGATGTTACTTAGAATATATAAACACCATGTTCTAAGCCTCCCCTTTTTTCATGTGGCTAAGTTGGGTTTAAATGTTAAACCCAACATATGTCATAATATAGCGAACGTATAAAACGGGGGTAATGACATTGGGTTAAAAATATAAAACATATGTGTTGGCATGTCTGACGCATGCCAATGACCTTGAGAACATTTAACGGGTATAAATTAATTTTACCCAATAAAGATGAATTTGAATAATGGGCTGCAAATATTTACATATAAAAAGAAAAGAGACAAAATATGTAAACTTAGAAAATACGATGTGTTTAACCCGAGGTTGGATTGAGTTGTGATGTAAACCTGCCCGGACCCGCCCGGCTGTCCAGTAGTCACAACAATACCTATCCAATGTGGGTGGTTAAACATTGAGCCCAATAAAGACCCGAGGTTAGACTGAGTTGTGACGTAAGACTACCCGGAACCAACCGGCAACAGGCAGTCACAACAATACCTGTCTAATGTGAGAGGTCGAGGCTTTAATAAGACAATTAAGGCTGAGTCAGGATTGATAGGATTAAGTAAATTGAATTAATACTTAATCAAATTGAACATGCTAAACTATACAGACTGATTGGGGGTTAGGTTTATTCAGAACACTTAACCAACTTAGCATGTTGGCTAGAAATAGAAAACCTAGTACGGGGGACCCTTTTCAGCAGTAACCCTACAAGGTGTATCAGGATACCCTGAACTAGGCAGGGTGGGGCACGATTACTGGGCTGACTATAAGAGGTCAAATCGGCGGCGTTGGTGCAGTAGTGTAGGTTCTAACGGGGTGCGGGCGTGCACACACTCCGGCGCAGAAAAATTAGGCACTGGGCACCAGTAGTATACCTGTGTATTCTAGAATTGTGTCGGGCCACCACCATGGGACTTGATACACCCCATGGTGGGACCAGCATAGGTAGCTACAACATCGGGGGCCGTAAGACACATGTAACTATACGAGTAGGAGCCGATCATTAGAAATGGATCACTTCACCCTGATTATGGGGTGCCTGTTGGGAACTAGTTTATAGGGGTGCAGAGATTAATATGGGGTACGATAGTACATTCGACTCTAGACAACTTAACTTAGCTTATAGTGCTTTTCCATTCCCAGTTTGTACTTATCATGCTCATTTCTTTATTCATAGACTGAATAGTCCTAGACTTACTCAGGCTTTATGTCTGACTCTACTTTTCTTTCGTCTTCTTTTCTTTCGTTTCCCCCCAGGTCCACAGGGAGGGAATACCGCAGCTTGACCAGTTTCCACATCCAGCTTGAAGAGAGAGAATGTATTGCTTGGATCTCTTTCGTTTTGGACTATGGCTTTGGATAGCAACTATGGGGACTTATGCAGTTTACTTATGTTTTTATGCTTCTTTAAATTATGAAATCAAGACAGTTATGGAAATGTAATGTTTTTTGGAAATATTGTAAGACAATTATGGCATGGTTTGTGTAACACGTATTTTTGATGAAATAAAAGTTGCTGTTGTTTCTGCTATTCAAAAATATGTGTATTTATATCTGTCTTGTGTATCTGTGACTTATACTTATAAACCTCCACCAAAATTAGGGCATTCCCTTTGAGAGTGACCCTAACGGAGGTGGGGTGTTTCATTTCCCCAAAAGACATATGTAATATCCTTAGGTCCTTTGTCTAAATCTTTTCCTTTTTCTTTTCAGCATGTCCGGGGAACAAAACATTCCTAATATCCCAGAGGGCATTACGATACCTAGATTGTTCCGTAGGTATCTAGAGGCCACGGCGCCTTCCGAAGGCCAAGGAAACGTTCCTCCCCCATCTGTACCAGTCATTCCTCCTCCTCCCCCTCCAAGAGCAGATAATTTCGCTAAGATCTGCAAATACTTCTGTGCTATGGGAGGAAAGCCATTCCATGGGAACGAGACATTCGTAGAAGTGCGTAATTGGCTCAAGGAGACCAATGACTTGTTCGTAATCTTCAAAGTAGAGGACAGAAGGAAGGTTCCGTTACTCGCCTGGATACTGAAAGACGAAGCCTCATTTTGGTGGAAGTTACCCAAGCTGGACATCCGGTGGAAACTTGGGAAGATTTTAGACAAAGATTTGTAATGAAATTTCTTTCCCAGGCCGAGAAAAGCATGCAAATGGAGAGGTTCTTGGCACTCAAACAAGGGAACTTGACGGTGAAAGAATATGTGAACAAATTCAATCAACTAGCAAGGTTCGAGTTAGAATTGGTGGATATTCTGCACGAGAAGGAGTTGCGGTTTGCTATAGGGCTAAATGAACCCCTTCATGGGTTAGCCATGTCCCATATTCCAGGAGCCACTTTTGAAAAGCTTGTCGATATGGCCTTAATGCATGAGGAAGATAAGGGAGAAAAGAAGGAAGTAAAGACTGAGGAAACATCACAAAATAAGAAGGTGTGACCCAAGAAGTGGCAACAACAACAACAACAATAACAAAAGAAAGGTGGAAAGAATGACAAGGGCAAGGATAAGAGAAAATGTCATAATTGTGAAAAAGAGGGTTACTTAGTCAAAGACTATAAGCGATGGAAGAACTCTTGCTACCATTGCGGAGAGGTCGGTCACTTTACTAGGGAGTGCCCGAAGAAACAGGGATCGCAGGGACAAGGTCAAAGGGCATGAACTTCTGGAGGGCAGGTGCATACTCTCGCGATTAGTTCTCCTGATAGAGGTAGAAAATTTTCTATGGAAAGTTTAATTTCTCTTTCAAACCATCCTATTAGAACACTTTTTGATTCTGGTGCTTCACATTCATTTATATCTAGTTTTGTGGTTGAATCTCTATACTTAATTACTAGTGTGGTAGTGGATCCCGTAGTTGTTTCAAACCCCATTGGTGGTTCGGCTCATTAATCTATGATTTATCAGGGTTTGAAAATATCTGTGTTAGGCGTCGAGTTTAAGTGCGACGCGTATGTGCTCGGGTTTATGGGCTATGGGTTGATTCTAGGAATGGACTGGCTTACCACGTATGGTGCCATTCTAGATTATGAAAGGAAGGTCGTTAGGCTTCTGACTTGTCATGGGAGGACCCTCGAGATTTCTTGTGACCCATAAGGGTCGGTTATGCTTAGTTTCCTAGAGTCTCTTGATGCATCTATCAATGATCTGCAATATGTTCCAGTAGTCCGAGATTATTCCAATGTTTTTGATGAGATACGGGGTTTACCCCCGAGGCGCGAGATCAATTTTCGTATATATCGAGTGGACAATGTAAAGCTAGTTGCATTACTAGTGCTCCATATGGTTCCAAGGGAAAGGAGGGAGCTGAGTAAGCAAGTAAGGGAGCTACTTGAGAAAGGATTTATCAGACGAAGCATATCTGAATAGGGTGCTCCAGTTGTATTCACAACTAAGGCAGATTATTCGCTTCTTTTGTGTGTTGACTATAGAGAGTTGAATAAACTCACCAAGAAGAATAGGCACTCGTTCCCGAGGATTGATGATTTATTTGATCAGCTTGTTGGTGCCTCGGTATTTTCCCAGTTAGACTTGGCCACGGGGTTTCATCAGTTGAGGGTAGTTGAGGACAACATATATAAGACTTCTTTTAGGACTCCATATGGTTTCTTTGAATGACTAGCTATGCCTTTTGGGCTGACGAATGCACCCGGCTATTTTGTCGATTTGATGAGTAGGGTGTTTCGGGAGTTCCTAAATAAATTTGTAGTAGTCTTTCTTGATGATATTTTGATCTTCTCCAAGAGCGAAGAAGAGCATGCCCAACATTTGAAAGAAGTTTTGAAAACTCTCCGTGCGCATCAGCTCAAGGCAAAGTTCTCCAAATGCCATTTTTAGATAAAAGAGGTGAGATTCTTAGGGAATGTGGTCTCCAAAGAAGGGATAGCTGTAGATCCCACAAAGGTGGTTGCAGTGCAAGATTGGCAGATTCCTAAAATTGCAACTGAGGTGAGAAGCTTTCTTGGGTTGGCAGGTTATTATAGGAAGTTCATTAAGGAATTCTCAAAGATATCATCCCCACTCACCAGGCTGACAAAGAAGACGTTGGCGTTTTCAGGGGATATCGATTGCGATATTGCTTTCCAACAACTGAAGAGGGCTCTGACAACTGCCCCAGTCTTGACCTTGCCCGATGGGAACAAAGTGTTTGAGGTTTACGTTGATGCATGTGGTACAGGTCTTGGTGTGGTTCTGATGCAAGAAGGGAAAGTGGTGTGTTATGGGGGTAGACAGTTGAGAGTTCATGAGAAAAACTACCCACCCATGATCTAAAGTTAGCTGCCATAGTATTCGCGCTCAAGACGTGGCGCCATTATTTACTTGGAGAGAAGTTCGAGTTATACACCGATCATAAATCTCTCAAGTATCTGTTCTCGTAGAAGGATCCCAATTTAAGGCAACAACGGTGGATGGAGTTCCTAGCTTCTTATGATTTCGAGATTGTTTATACCCCTAGCAAGGGTAATGTGGTGGCAGACGCACTAAATAGACAGTGGATGGCCTTAAGTCCTCTGTTTGTGGAGAGGAAGAGCTTGGAGTTCATATCGGCTTTTGATTTCAGACCCTCCATTGAGATTTTGCCTGATTTGTTTGCATCCTTGGAGATACGACCAACTCTTATGGATCAGATAGGAGCTTCGCAACAAGGTGACCTAAAAATTTTAGACATCATGGAAAAGCTCATAAAAGGGGAGACTTCTAGTTACCTCGGTAGATATGCCATAGATGAAAAGGAGTGATTGCGACGAGATGGAAGGCTTTGTGTTCCTCAAACTGGAAGCTTGATAAAGGCAGTCCTAGAAGAAGCCCACCATTCTAAGATGACCATTCATCCAAGCGGTGATAATATGTACAGTGACATGAAAAGAATTTTCTTTTGGGATAGGATGAAAAAAGATTTGATCGAATTTGTTTCCCAATGTGTAGTTTGTCAGCAAGTTAAAGCTGAGCAAAAGAAGCCCGGTGGTTTACTTCATCCTTTGGAGGTTCCTCAGTGGAAATGGGAGAGCGTCTCTATGGGTTTCATAAATGGTTTGCCTAGATCAAAGAAAGGCAATGCCAGTATTTGGGTAGTAGTGGACAGATTGACTAAGAGCACTCATTTCATTCCAGTGAAAAGTAAGAGGACGACATCATGGTTGGCAGCAATTTATGTTCATGAGATAGTTCGTCTTCATGGAGTACCATCCAGCATCGTGAGCGATCGTGACCCCATCTTCACTAGTGAATTTTGGAGGAGCTTGCAAGAAGCGTTAGCTACACAGTTGTGTTTGAGCACCGCTTATCATCCTCAGATCGATGGGCAGACGGAAAGGGTAAATAGAATTCTTGAGGATCTTTTGAGGCTATGTATCCTAGATTTCGGAGGGACTTGGGAAGAGCACCTTCCTTTAGTAGAGTTTGCCTATAACAACAGCTATCAATCCAACATCGGCATGGCACCCTTTGAAGCATTGTACGGACGACCCTGTAGATCACCAATTTGTTGGTGGGAATCTATAGAAAGATTATTACTTGGACCAGATATGGTTAGAGAAATGTCCGAAAAGATTGACCTTAGTCGACGGCGGATGAAGACAACTCAAGATAGCTAGAAGTCTTATGCAGACAAGAGAAGGACTGACATTGAATTCGAAGGGGAGACTAATTTTTTATCAAAGCATCACCTCTGAGGAATGTGGTTCGCTTCAGATCTGTAGGGAAGTTGGCATCTAGGTTTGTGGGACAATTTCCCATTACCGAGAGGATTGGCCAAATGGCCTATAAAGTAAAGCTCCCAGAAAATCGATCCGGCGTTCATGATGTTTTCCACATTTCTCATCTGCGGAAGTGCCTACATGACATCGTAGAATTTGTTGAGCCAAGTGTATTGGAAGAGATAGAAGTGGAACGGGAGGCGACAGTCAGGCGAGTCCCTACTCATATTCTTGATCATAAGTTAAGAAGCTGCACAACAAAAAGATCGAGTTGCTGAAGTTTAAATGGGGGAGATAACCCAGAGGATGCGACTTAGGAGACCAAAGCCAAGATTCGTGCTTCATACCCTTTTCTTTTCGAGGGTATGTCCTTAACTCCTTTTCCTAAGTTTTATCTGTGCTTGTTCTATCAGTTGAATATATCCTATCCATAGTATTTTCGACCTTTAGATAGGAATCCTATGGATGTAAACATGTGTTTGAGACATGTTATGTTTGATGGATGCAAGTGGATGCAAGTGTTTGCTAGTGGTTACCTGTGGATGCATATACACACATTAGGCACTAGATCGGCTCAATCACTCTCATATAGCATATGGATGTGTGTGCATTTTCTTTTCTTTTATGGATGGAAATGGATGTATTACCATATGGATGCTGCATTTGGACGAATGAGTGTGCACAAATATAGAACTCACATGTTATAACAGGATTATTTGCATACATATTGGATATATAGCACTAACATACATTGCATTAAGGAGGTCAACTGAATCAGTAGACTGCCTGATCTTCGCATTAGTATTGGGACATATACACAAACCTTTGCATATGTTCATATAAGCATTATAAAGTTTTAAGGACAATGGATGGTAGGATACAGTCTTCTCAACCTAGAGATTTCAGGGACGAAATCCTTTATGTAGGGGAGAATGTAACACCCCAAAATTTTAACAACACTAAAAGAGGATAAATTGAATAATAAATAATTTAATATTCAGAATTAAGGAAAACCGAACTGCGCCATTGCGTCCGTCTCAAAATTCTGGTCAAGATAGACATTTAGTTTGCGTAAAACGGACACCATATGAAGAAGTTATGAGGGTTTTAAGTTTGTATACGTGCAGAAGATATATATATATATACACATATGAGTCAGAGATGAGTCAGAATCTTATCCAAAACCATTCGAATTTGAAAAAGAAAAAGTGGTGGCGGTTTCCTCGCTCTAGGGGGTCGACCCCTCTAGAGGGGTGTCGACACCGTGGTCTACCCACCTACAGGGGTGTCGAAACCCCTAAGGCTGATGTGGCAGTCGGTTTTAGGGTGGCTGGCAGCTATAAATACATGTCCATTTCTCCTGTTTCCTTCATTGAAAATCCATGGGGGCTAAACTTTGCCGGTGTCTGAACTGAATAGATCCGTTAATCTACTATAACTATCAACCTAAGAAAATCAATTGGGGATTCAGGATCCAATCTTTTCTAGTTCTATCTTCTTATCTAACTCAATGAGTCTCTTGTTGCTTTTAGATTTGAATATTTAAAAGTAAATATGGCACGAATATGACTTGGATTTGTTCTTATGCCTAGATTATATCAGATCCATTGTGAATTGTGATTATATGACATTCTGAATTGGTTAGGATTTGGACCTAAACCTCTATCTAGTCAGATCTATTGTAACTCCTATGACATGCTGCGATGTGAATCTAAATCTCATTTGTGTAGATCTACTTTTAAACTATTGGATCTAAATTATGTAAACATTTAAATTGTTAATTAGATCTAATTTATCATCTTGTTCCTATGTTAGATCTGAATAGTTGGACATCTAAATGGTTAATTTAGATCTTATTATGCTCACTATGACATTATAGTTTTGTTAGAACTAGTAGTTGCTACATGCTCATCAGATTTATGCTCATATGTCCACCTTATCACCATGCTAGTTTATGTTTATGCCAAGTTATGTTAACAATCACTTTGGTTATATTCCTATTATTTTTCGCTTTTATCGTTTGTGCCAAGTTATGTTAACAAGATGGATTGGTTGAAAGAAAACACAGATACATAGTTGAAACTGGTTTAACACTATTATCTCAAGAGGGTTGGCCAATGAAATATTGGAATGAAGCATTCAACACTTCTGTGTATCTTATTAATAAGTTACCGACAAAAGTATTGAATTACAAAACCCCATATGAAATGATTTTTAATGTTAAACCAGATTACAAATTTCTCAAGTGTTTTGGGTGCCTGTGCTTTCCATGCTTAAGAGATTACAATAAACTTAAATTAAGCATGAGATCCACTCCATGTACCTTTTATTGGTCATCCTCAAAATCAGAAAGGTTATAAGTGTTTAGATAAAAATGGTAGGGTTCTTATATCAAAACGTGTCATATTTGATGAAAAATTTGTTCCATATGCAGAAAAACAAGCTTTAAGTGAAGGTAACAATTATAATTCAGGCACAATAGTTACAATAACGCCAAATTTTGCTTAACAGCTGATAGATAGTTTTCATGAAGAAAAACAGGATGGAAACAGTTGTGATAATCAAAGAATCCTCAATGATCAAGTTATTATTTCAGAAAATGAGACTAATACCAATATTGAAGAAACACACAACAATCAAAACATGGATGAAACTGAAGAAGACAATAACACAACAAATGCGGCAAGTTCCAGTACCAATAAACAACATCAGACACAACAAATTGGATATCATATGACTACTAGATAAAAAAGTGGAATTTTCAAACCCAAAGTATATAATGTATCTATGAATGAAATTATACCAATCAATTACATTCAAGCAACAAAATCAGATAAATGGAGAGAGGCTATGGGTAGTGAATATGAAGCACTCATGAAAAATAAATCATGGAGTCCAGTCACACGACCCAGTCACAAAATTTTTATAGGATGCATGTGGGTTTACAAAATAAAGAGGAAAGCTGATGGGACTGTTGAAAATTACTAGGCCAGACAAGTTGTAAAAGGATATGCCCAACAATTTGGATATGATTTTAATGAAACTTCTTCACCAGTCGTAAAACCCACAACTATTTGAATAATCCTAACAATTGCATTAAGTAATGGCTAGAATATTAGGCAATTAGATGTCAATAATGCTTTTTGAATGGTTAACTAACTAAAGATGTCTACATGTATCAGCTATAGGGATATGAAGTCAACATTAAAGACAAGCAACTTTTATGTAAGCTACATAAGGCAATACATGGTCTTAAATAGGCTTCAAGAGCATGGTATGAGAAAATGAAAATGACTTTATCTAAGATTAGTTTTATGAAGAAAAAAAATCAGACAATTCATTATATATGAGAAGAAATAACCAAGGAATTATCTACATTCTCATATATGTGGATGACATTTGATTATTGGTGAAAACAGTGAAGAAATCAACAGAGTAATACAAATACTTGATGAAAGTTTTGCTATTAAGTATTTGGGAAAGTTAAGTTACTTCTCAGGGAGTCATATTGACAAGAGAAATGAAAATGAATTATTATTATCTCAGCAAAACTATATAAATCCTACAGAGATTAAACATGCATCAAGCCAAACCCTTACCAACACCCATGGTCAGTAATTTAAGACTTTCGAAACTCATAGTAGAAGCTATCAACAATGCTAAGCAATACAGATGTGTCATTGGGGCATTACAATATGCTACAATAACCAGACAATACATATATGTTATAGTGTAAATAAACTAAGCCAATATATGCAAAATCCCCTATCTGAACACTGGGTTGTAGTCAAGAGAGCTTCACGATATTTACAAGCAATATGGAATTAAACTAAAAGCAGATAAAAATTTAAACTTACAAGGGTTTAGCGACGCTGATTGGGCAAATGATTTAGATGATATGAGATTTATATCTGGCTATTGCGTTTTTCTCAGCACAAATATTATTTCATGATGTACAAAAAAACAATCGACTACCTCAAGATCAAGCACCGAAGCTGAAAACCAAGCTCTTTCAAATACAGTAGTTGAAATTTCATGGATTGAATCTCTATTGGAAGAGTTGGGGTTTGCCTCCAGAAGAACACCGATTGTCTGGTGTGATAATAGAAGCACTGCATCACTATCCCTCAATCCCATTCAGCATTCCAGAACCAAACACATGGAGATTGATTTCCATTTCATTTGGGAAAGGACGCAAGCAGGAAAATTGATGGTCAGTCATGTGCCTGCGTATTATCAAAGAGCATATGTGCTCACAAAGCTCTCTCAACAAAAAAATTCATTAGATTGAGAGAATAACTTAAAGTAAGTGAAGGCGGTGGAATGACAGAAGTGAGAAACCCTAGCTAAGTTTAAGGGAGCATATTATCGAATATGGATGTTTCTCGATCTTATCCGATATCATCAAATAGAGTAGGCTTTGCCACTTTGGGCTTCTTTTATTTTTTATACTATATGGGCTAACATAAAAATAGCCTATTTGATATTTTAGGATAGTTTTCATTTTCAGTATGTAGCGTTGCAACATCGGTTATATATACACCAGTCCTTATATCTCATTTACAACTTGTACAATTAGAATTACATCAATAAATTTACATTGTTGAATAATTCAAAACCCTATTTTTCAATTAATGCTACCATACTGATAAAGTTTGGCCCACTGTTGTGAGGCTATTTTGCCTTCAATGGATATGCATAGTTCGTTAGCCATAGTCAAAAAGCTTGATTTAATAGCTTGATGTAGTTTGGACAATGGCAGCTAATAGATAACTGCTCTATTCACAACTTTCTTTTTAAGGTGAAAATACAACTTGCTTTAATATAGGAACCATGGTTCGCATCAACTATGGGATACCTTTGGAATTTTGATCCATTTTGCAGTTCAATCTTGAATATTTCCTTGTTCATTCAGATTGCACTAATCTATTATTGACGCAAATCACTTTTCTATGGTATGTTGACCTATCGCATGGTGCTTTCGTTTGAGTTGTAGCATGTGTGATCTCATGCAAATGCCTTTCTTAGAGATTCTCCTACAATTACACCATCCAAACTTACATTATCACCAATTTACAAAATGTAATCCTAAATTTTCCCTAATAGAATATGGGCCAGGCGCATGTTGAACAACTGCCTAGGCTCTAGGGACCCGGTCAATGAAAAAAAACTTCAGACTGCTATTGAACAAACATCTGAGCTCATAAGCTTGCTCAACTAGGGCTGTCAATGAATACCCAAAAAATCCGATATTCGTCTGAATCCATATCCGAAAATATGAAAAATATTTGTTATTCGACATTATCTGAAAAGCAGATATGAATATCCAAAAAGCTTTTCGGATATGGATATGGTTATAGTGGTACCCGTACCAGAAAAATATCCATCCTACTGATTGATGTAATATATAACTCAAAACAAAAAAATAGAGTTAATAATTACTTTGTAACTATTGTATGTTACTATGACATGGATTTTTATCCATTTTTAGTGAAAAATGCTAGTTTTAGTGATTAATTTTGGAATATTTCTGGATATGCTTATGGATATTAGTATAAAAAAATGTTTCATCGTCATACTTCTTTATTTCGTTGTTTTTTATAAACATTAGTATAAAAAGTATTTTATGTTGATCCAAATTTTTATTTATACTCTTAAATTTATTAATTATAGGCGAAGTAGATAAATATCCGATGTTCGTCCGTATCTGAAAATTAAGCAAATACAGATATCCGATATCCGAAAATTAAACGGATACGGTTGCAGATATAGCACTAACCGTTTCTGAAATCATCTGTTGACAACCCTATGCTCAACAGGCGCTTGAAGCCTGTTTTTTTTTTATACAGGCACTGTTTGAACATGCGCTCCATCCTAAATGCCTGTTTAACCAGCCCTTTTATGATTACATTTTTGTAACCAAAAACGCTAAATAATTAGTTGGTTCTATGTTGGTGAGGAAAATAAGTGTATATATATTACATACTTGTAATTTTCGATCTTTGTTGGAGACGCTATTAGGCGTTAAATCACTTGATCTTGAAATTACACGGTGATGTGGAAGTAAGCTACTTGGCTTGTCTTTGATTCTAAGCCGCCAACTATTTTTGCCTACTTGGTACTACAATAAAGAATATTATAGTAGAAAAAATTGGATGTAACACTTACAACCCAACTCTAGGTTGAATTACTTCAAGGCTGGCTTGCAATTTCATATCCATGCTTCTGAATAGTCTGGTCAGACACCTTTCACATTTAATATTTCCTACATATGGCAGTTGGGATTGGAGACCTTACGAGTCATTTCATGACCTAAAATATTCCTCTCATTTTTTGTTTGTAGTTATTAAAATCTAGTGGGTTAGAACTTGCTATGTTGATTTAATCAGGGGTTCTGACTTTTCCGAGTAAACTATATGTTTTTAATCTTTCTTTATGTATTCCTTTAATCTTATCTTAAATCTCCTTTTTTTTAACTATATATATAGTTTCCATCCATGTCATTCATCTATTTTCCCTTGGGAATCTAATTATTTCTTCCAAAGGTTCCTAAAATTTTCTTTTAATCTGTGTATTTGTGTATGAAATTTTCTTGTTTATTCATGCATTTATATGTGCCTATATATGCTCTTAAGTCGGACAAACAAATGTTTGTGGTGGTTTGTCTTATAATAGTCTTACCATCTCCTGAACGACATCCATTCCCAAAATGGCACTTCTTATTGTATTTATAACACATAACTTCAGCCTCACCTTTTGTTACCCAATCTTTTGGCTTGACTTTCAGAAGCTATTCGGATTGATATCATTCGACTGTTATCAAAGCTAAACGGCTCATAAACATCACTTGAAGACCTGGAGATCAAGTTCGGATGATACCATATGACAATGATCATATTAACTCACCACAACATTGCTCGAGAACTCTTCAAATGAGAGATTAACACTACCAACATGAAGAGATCTGTATAAGTCTAAGACAAACCAACAGGGCTACACTTCCTCTACAATCTAATGAGCATAACTCACAAAATACAACTCCAAACCATACCAAACTTCAGGAAGCAACTCAAAGCAACCAGAGGGACCCACAATCGGGATTGCAGGCCCCACATGAATAAATTCAAGGATCATTACAGATCCCTTTAAGGGGATCGAGGCCGATCCATACCTTAGATGGTTTAGGGCCTGATCTCCGTTGACTTCCTCTCGAATATCCTTCCAATTTTCTACCTCTAACCGCATCTATACACACACCCATCTCAGAAAAATGGATCATTTTAGCATATGATTACTTAGAATAGTCTTATTCATAGTCTTACTAATCTGAGCTATTGTACTTTGATAATTCAACAATAATGTGATCAAACTTATAAAGTGGATGTTGGCCAATCAACTCTGAACCAATATAAATCATTGTTTCTCTTTCTTATTGCATTTCCATTATTCTATTCCTTGTTTTCCATTTGTTCTATTTTAACGTACGTCGAACTCATTGGGTATTATCCCAGTTTTTGGGGTCAACAATATGGTGCTTTTATTGGGAATAAAAAGCTCAAGTTTTTCCTATCTTCCCACCATTCAAGTTTCCCAATCTCTTAAGATCTTCATCCAGTCTACATATGAAGCTTGGAATAATGGTGAAGAAAAATAAATCTCAAGCAGTTGGACCTTCTAATGTTGACTATCAAGAGACATTAATCCAACAACAACCATCTAACAAATTTGATCAAAAAGCACTTTCCACAACCGACGTAGCTACTTCTCCTAATCTCGACGCTCTAATTACTAACACCTAGGTGCACTCTTTCATGAAGAAAATAGAGGATACTCAAAGCTAGCTCAATCAGTAGATTAAGCAAAACCTTGAACTTGTTCAACGACTACAACAATTCACTCAAAGGAGTATTGATCGCCTTGAGAGAATAAGAGCAACCGCGATCCTAACAACTATGCTTTTGAGAACAACCAACTCCCACCATAACAACCCAAACCAAAGGAGAATGATACCTCAAGACATCATGGGAGCCGCCACCAATGAGGGAGAAAATTAACTTGATCGTTCCCGGTTCGGATTGATCTCGAAAGAAGTACTGGGGTCCAACCCCCAAACAGGCTACCTCATGCGCCACTATCCAAAACTTATGTCTGAACATCCAACTGCAAGAACCAAGTAGCACCTGCTCAGCCTTTGTAGAATCAACCCAAAAATGATGCGCAACTTAATGAACTAGATCTTCCTCTAAGGAGGCGCAACAGGGAAGACACTCTAGAGTTGGATCATGATTGCAGGAATTCGGTGGAGATCCTAACCCTTGACCTCACCGCATGGTCCATAGGATCATAAGAGAATCAAAAGGTTACGTCGTCGATGACTAGGAAGTCAGTATGAGGCATTATCCTTTCATCGATGCTATTCGGAATGTCGAATGGCCTCGATGATTTAATATGCCATGGATTATAGCATACTCAATGAAAAACAATCCTTCATAATTGATAAACCGATGTGAGTGACACATGGACTCAGCATGCGCCACCGATGCAATAAAGTGCAAGTGCTTTTCTATATTCTTGAAGGTGTGAATCAATTATTATTCTCACGGTTTCCACAACGGACTATATCTTCCTTCGATCACTTGATAAGGAAACCGATCGTATGCATACCACGAGATCCAAAGACATTTCGTCCCTTACTAGCATCTTCCAAAAGACTGGAGAGTCGCTCAAAAGATTTTTGGAATGCTTTAGTAATGCCTTGGAAGAGGGGGACAATTCGTAACAAAATGTCATTCTCTTTCAACTTGCCAAAGGCGTTCATCCTGAAATCGAGTTCGGGAATTGGCTTTATCGAAAGCCTCTAAAAGCTTTGGAGTGATTCTATAAGAAAGTCAATCAATACCTATGCTAAGAGGAAGCACGTAGGACCGGTGCCACACAGGGATACCCCCATAAAATTTTAATAGGGTAATGCTCAAAGAAATGTCGCATCAAAGTAAGCTGAAGAAGACCGGGTAAAGGCAATCTTTATGCCCGAAATAAACCTGCTCAAGGTGGTAACAATGGATTTAGTCTTAACAAAAAGAAAGACTCCAAGAATCGACTGAAATTCTAGTCATATGACAATTACACTCCACTCAACAATTCCTTCGAAAACATTTATTTTGAAACCTATAGCACTCTCCAGTATAGAAACTTAAAGTGAAAATTAGGCACACATCCCTAAAACCAAACTTAATTAGGCTCACATCCTTCCCTACTTTTCAATGCAAACCCGGTCCGTCTTTTTTAAAGTTCCACCTTTTATGTTTTTCTGCCTAAAAAAAAAGTGCTGTTAGGTAAAAAATAATAATTCTAAATTGTGGAAATACTACCAGAAGTCGACAGAAACCAAAAAAAAGAAAGGTTGCATACATGTATGCAACTTTTGCCAATAGTTGCATACATGTTTGCATCTATCTGAATACACATGCACAAAAATGTGCACGCCTATTGAATAATTGCATGCAAATATACAATTATTCAGACATAACTACATGCTTGTATGGAAGAATGTTTTGCAAAATTGAAGCATGGCAATATTTGCATACTTATATGCAATTTTTTATGTATAACTGCATACAAGTACGCAGATATATGCTGCTGCATGTTATCTATGCAGAAATTGAATTGTTGCATGAAAACATGCACGTATTTCATGAAACCTGCACATATGTATGCATGTATGCAGCTGTTTGACGCAAAAAATGAAATAGATGCATACCTGTATGTAATTATTTTGAAAAAAGTGCATCTTTCGATGCATTTTCGCTGTTTTTTTGTTTTTTAACGTGGTTTTTGATTGTGTTGCCATCTTAATTTTTTGCAAGTACGTTTTTTATTTAAATATGAATTTACGTATTTTTTTAATGAATTTTCAAAAAATAGGGATGTTTTTTATAATAAGTTTATGACCGGACCTGAGCCTAATTTTGAAACTTAATAAGGACCTATGCCAAACAGACCCAAAGTTAAATCCTAGAGAATGAACAGAAAAGGTGAATGAATCTGGAAAATACTACATATATCACGAAACGTAAGGTCATGACACTAATGATTATTATCACTTGAGGGGTGCCGTTAAAAACCTCATCCGTTGGAGAAAACTTGAGCAGTACAAACAAGCTTCTCCAAATGAAGTTCTGGAGCCTTCCTTTGCTCCTCAGGAATGATAACCAAGGAGGGCCTTGGTCAAAGAATAGATCCCTATGGATCAGTTGTCAACTTGGTGAACTTGCGACATAAATAAGTGACTCGGACATATGACACCACATCTTTTATTTCATCTGAGTTTTAATTCAGCATAGGCTTTGCGAATTATTTTATTTTAATAAACATTTTGATTGTAGACATCATTTTCACTTTTGTTTGAGTTGAGGACATGATCGACTAAAAAAAACTTTGCTGAGAAATGTGTAGGAATCAACATAAAGCTTTGTAATCCATTTATAAACCACTGTAGTAGAACCGTGATAGGTGAAATCAAGTTGTTCAACATTCTTGTTCACCTACTATGCTGGGGGCAGGGATACAAGTCAGATGGACATGAGAAAACACACCTGTGCTTAGGCATATTTGAAAGTCCATCAATCCACTTACCGTTTCGTTCTTTAAATCAACCACGAGTTTAACAGACATAATGTGACTTATTCATGCTTAAGAGTCTACCCGTCGACTCAAATTCAAACTATTGGGCAAAGTGCGACTAGAGACAATTGTGATCCGTCCATTCACTCATTGAATCACACTCCTGATAATTATCCATTATACGTGGCATGTTTGGTGTGCTATTAACGACTTCCATGCACAAGTGCAGCACATTGAATTTGATGCCTCGGAGCCTGGCATCAATATATTGATTAAATTCCATCAGTGGAATTCAATCCAGCGGGTATGTATATACCACCCACGAGCTAATTTGAGTCTTGAACAAATGTCAAGGCCAAGTATAAACAACTCATGGCGCTCATGACTTGAGGTTCCAACCATAAACCTTAGGTCTCAGGACACGGGGCAACCACTCCGCCCTACGTAAATGTGATACCAAACGTTCATTTAACCAACTCTAATCTAAACAAACAATGGGAGAGTATAAAGGACAACCAAATGACGCTCATAAATTGAACCAAACCAACGAAGGGTGAGTATAAAGAGCTGACAATGACGCTCGACTTTGGTCTTCAGAATACTTGGGATCACCAACCAAAAGGAGATACCGAGAGAGAAACTCCACAACTTCAGGATCCACATGACTTGGATTAATGACCGAAAGGAAGTCCTGAGAGTAACTCCCTACCATGAGCTCCTTATGAATTAGGGCTGATGATCTAAAGGAAGTCCAAAGAGTGGAGCTCCTAACTCTGAATTCCATATGATTTGAGTCTGACAACAAAGAGGAGGTCTCGTAAGTGGAATTGAAAACTTTGGACTTCACATGACTTGAGTTCACGATCGAAAGAAAATCTCGGAAGTGGAGTCTCGCATGACAGTCCCCAAGTTTAAGTGCAAACAACTCACAAGCATAGTTAATGGAACATGCACAGAAGCTCGAACATTTAGAATAAATTCATACAAAATAAAAAAAAGCTAAACTTTTATTTACAAGCACCGATATCCATACAAGTGTTATCGTATATCCAAAAGTGAGGGCCACACTCACACAATACTCCGCCAAAAATATAAAATCATACTTAAAAAATCCTAAAAGACACCAAATTATGTAATAACTATATTACTTTCCTTCAGGCTTACTCTTTAATAATGGTGGTTTGCTCTTCTTGTCGTTCCTCTTCTCTTCCTCCCAATGCCTCCGTCGGTGCTTTGACCCTTTTTCCCATTAGTTAGAGTTGACCAGTGGTGGAGTTTCATTTCAATGCCTTATGTTAATTCTGGATTAGATGACTCTTAAGCTTCGTCTAGTTCTTCAGTAATTTATCCCTTGTCACCCTCTAGAGGGATTGCTTTCAAAGGTGTGGGATCAATAACTCTTTTTATTAGTGCCAACGCTTTCTTGATTTTTTCTTGTGCCTTCTTCTCCACCTCATTCTCCTCCTTCTTTATGGAAAGTCAAGCATGTTGTTTAGCTAACTCTTGCAAGCTTGGCTCATCAGTCTCGCCATCGGTACCTGTGATGGCTACCACCACTTTTTCCAGTCCTTATCCAAACTTCAACATCAATGCTAAGTATCTCCTATCTCTGCCATCATCAAGTCATTATAGGCGCGTTCATCCTAGGTTATTCCTTTTATTATTGTAACAACCCACCCGGAATGAGCCTAAATTTGACCCAAAATAGGCCCACTAAAACGTAGAGCCATTCTAAATGGATTGTTGGTTCCTGTAAGGATTCATTTGCACAGAATACACACACACACAAATACTTCAAATGGAAATCTCACACAGCGAAAAGATAAAATAGAATATTCAAATAAGATGTACCATTATTTAAAAACCACAGAAGTACAATTGTCACATTTACATCTGTTCAATTGGTACATCAAATAATTCTTTCTCACAAGTTTCTAAAAGAAGTAAAGCAATTACTGCTAATAATAACATAACAACTTCGTCTTCTTCATCGGCTTCAATCATAACTTCATCCATGGATTTTACCCTGTCTACTCACCTATTGGATATGTTAAGGAGAGGGGTCAGAACATAAAGTTCTGTGTGACTGAAATATAGTGTTACTTAATGTCCATACCCTATATTTTTAGCAGGTTACATATGTCAAGGTATGCCTATGCAACACACAAGATTTATACAAACATAAGTATCTAACCAATGGGGTGGATATTCAAGTCAATCGCCCATTAGTGTTTTTAGGGTAAAGCCCAATGAGGTGGCATTCTCGTTTACTTATGGCTTTATTAAAGGTGGATTCTTACGATCTCTTATAACCCTGAGGCGGACCCCTAGCTCTTTAAGATCCCGTCCTAGTACGTTAACATTCTTAAGTCTATTCTCTCATTTGTAATATGAGAAGTTGTATTGCAAATGTTACTGCTTAACTGATATTACCCGGTAGGACACCTATGTCGCTTAAGACTTCCCTTAGACATTTGGTGAGGCTGCAATGGCCACATATCTCTCAATTAACAATCTATCCCTAGTTGAGCCCTTACGAGCTTCTAGAGGAAGTGGACATCCCTGTGAACTACCTTACTCCATTACCGTTTTATGGCTAATCACTTTTAGAGAAGGAGGACCCAAAGACCTACTTCAAATATAATAAGGGTGGGTCTGATGGCTTTGGTTCCTTTTCAAGGAATAAACCTTCGGAGGGATCCTAGTCCTAACCACTTAAGACCTAAACTTGATAAAAAGTGAGTCAGCCACTTAAGACCTTCTCAAGGCATAGTAAACCTGCCAATTTTCACATAATATACCTATATATAGTTATATATATACGTACTAGACCTTTTACATTAAACCGTACACATGTAGATGCTGGATATACCGGTCGATTCCGGGCAGACTTCTACTACAAGTTGGTTTGACCTCGTGTCTAGTGTACTAAGTTTATGAATGGCCCATGGCACCTAGACATCTCACATTAGTTGGGCCTACTTGTGGTTGCTGGATTTTCTGGTCGATTCCCGACAGACTTCGACCACAAATAGCAACTAACCACGTGTCTATGTGTCACTATTTATAAATATTCAAAGCCATTCTATATACGCACACACAAGCATAGAAGTATATTTATTATGAGGACATTTCAAATTCAAGTTCTAACATAATCACATTTATTACGCTAATACAACATTAATTACATTTATATAAGTATAATAATAATGCCTAATTAATGTAAACATTCGTATAAACGAGGAAACATTCTAACAAGGTGGCAATTGTCAATTTGTCAAAATCAAGGCATACAAGTTAGATTTTCCATATTTTTACCGCTACAACTTAGGCATGATGGCATAATGACAATATAACAAATAGCAGTGAAAGGTAAATATACATACATAACAATTTCAGCTTGCATCCTAGGCTTGTTGGAATGATTTGAACATTAGATTAAAAATAGAGTATTACATACACTTATACTTGTATGTTTATAATTCCTACTTCACCTAATTCACCTTTTTTGGCATTACACACAAAAAATGCTTACACTTGACCTATTTCAATTATGAATGCATTTGTATTCAAAATCGGATCCAAACCCAAACCAAATCATGAAATAATCAAATTTAAACCTTTTTAGGTCACATCAAATGGTAAATAAAGGTGAATTACATAAAATAGAAATAATAGTAGCAATTCCCCCTTATTCATCTTTAATCCAATATCAAAACCAAAATCCACAAAACATAATTAATCATGATAATTCATACACAATTACAAGATAGAGGATTTGGGGGTTTTAATGTTTATATTATCGAATTTCCAAATCCTCCTCAACATATCTATTCACATGACATTCTATTAAAAACATGAATATGCCTGAAGTAAACCACATTCCACTCATAGATCTAGGCGGATTAGAGAGAAATCTATGGTAGTTCTATATCTGCACTAATTCTTTGCTTTCAAGCATGGTCCAATAATCCTACTAATTATATACATATAAGAGACATGCATTAGAATCTTATACATATATGTTTATGCCAAATTCCAGAATATTAAACTCATGTAAATTAGAATAGAGAGAGATTAAGAATAAAGTTAGAGAAATAGAAGAAAACCTTAACCTATTCTTTTATTTTTCTCTGAAATTTAACAATGGTGGAGAGGGAACATGGAGGTAGGGATGGGGAATGATTAGGGTTTTTAAAGTGTGATAGGAGGGTTATATGTAGTTGCCCATGTGAGCATTGACCATTGGATTACTTAGAATTAATCCAAGCCTTTAATTTATATATATCCTCATTGAAAAAACCCTAACCAGCTAGCTTTATTGGTCTGTCCAGCGGCGATCAATACCCCTTAAGGAAGGGAGGTCGACCCCTTTGGGGCTAGAACGCCCAATAAGGTTGCGTTGCTGAGTTGTTTATTTTAATTAATATGTTCCTTAATCTCTTAATCTTATTCCATATATATAATATGCTTTGTTCCCCCTGATCCTATCTTGAATTCAAAATTTGAATTTTCCCTCGTTATTTATAATTTATAATTTGGACACATATATAATATTCATATAATTATATATATATATATACATATATTCTGTGTTTACTGTCCAGATTTCTTTGTTTATAACTTCTTCGTACATTGACCGTTTTTGACATATTATATATGAAAATGATGTAGAGTTTCTCCACAAATCCAAATAAAAGAATTTCGTAGCCAAACTCCTAAAGATGCAAAATCTCATTTTCCAGGAATATTATTTAATTGCTTATTTTTTATTATTTGTTTATTATTAATGCTTATGAATTTTACGAGGTGTTACATTCTTCCTCCTTAAAATAGATTTCGTCCCGAAATCAGTTTAAGGGGCGAAAAATACAACTCGCTCGAAACATCCATGTTGTAAACCCATGTTCTAATAATTCATCCATAAACATCCATGAATTGCAGTGATTATGAACTACAGACCCGCTACAGTGAGCTCTATCTTAGCATGTAGGTGTAATAAGTGATGCAGTATGTATGCAAACAACCTAAATACGCATATGTTTCTATATGATTGCTCGGTGCAATGGTGTTACATCCATTTCCTAACATCCAATCTAGCAATCACGATGTATCCTTTTGTTCTAAAAATTGGAATTTAATGGGGTGTTACATATATGTTGGGAGTGGGGGCACAAAGGGTCAAAAAATTGGAATTAATGGAATAGTTATCGGTATATGCATTTCAAATGTACCTATAGCATGAATAAGAAGAAGGATTATTCTCCTTTTGTTCTCCAGTGATTCAATGGGATGCGAAATGGCTTCTCCACATGCATTAATCATCTTCTCAAAAAGATGGACACAAAGTAAATATACCTTCAACTTCATGTCTAGAGTTTTCCATAGAAGTTGTACCTTCAGCGATTGGCGATAAGAATCCAATGCCTAAAAAGGATTATCGGGTTGTACCCCAGATCATTGACGATCAGTTGAGAAGCAGAGTGGTAGGTGGAATGACTAAGGGCTGGGAGGTACTCATATGACTAGATGATTGTTCCTTTGAATTAATAGTATGAGCCAAGATGACACTCTTGGTCATGATCACAACTTCCTTTTCCTTATATCCTTTATAGCCGCTGCTTATGCTACTGCATCATCTTTTAATCGACGTCTCCCCTCTTTCAAAATTTGAGGCTCATCTCCCTTTAAGTACACAGTCGCCAACGTTTCCTCATCAACTTCCTCAATATCCAAGGCAACACCCTTATCGTCAAGAAACCACTCCCATGTAAAAGCGAAAATCCTTTCATAGTTTCTTATCCATGTGAGATCACCATAGCAGATTGCTTTAGCATAAAATCGCAAGATTAAAGAATCGAGTTTTGCTTTACTTTTAGTCTCAGCATCTTGAGTTTGAGCCTTAAATTCTTCAAGATGGGATTTGAAACCCTTTATTACATCGTCGACATGTTTGAGACAAGTATGTTTGATTCCTCTACCGTCGTTTTGGCTTTTCGAGCCTCTTCCAATTCGAGCTTGTTGGCCGCTTTCTCCTTTCTAAACTTTCGATTACTTTTTTTAATCACTTAGCTTCCCCCGACTCTTACTTTAGTCACTAATTCTTCTTAGTGAGAGATTCGTTGTATTTATTAACACTCACTATCCTGAAGGAGTGAGAGGCCAACTCCTCTTTGAAATTCTCTCTAGTTACCCTTTGGCCATGTCAGCTATTTTCTTGTTGACTATATCCAATTATCATTCAACTCACTGATCTCGGTTTCCTCTGCCTTCCTACTATCTAAATCTATAGGCCTTCTATCTCCGCATTCTTCTTATTTATCAGATCAGATAGCTTTTCGTCATAATCCATTATGACCTTGCATTGATTGTAAGCATAAAACACCTGATCATAAGTTTCTTTATCAATGTGTCAAGGGATCGGGTGCATTTGAGGAATAAAAACTATTTGATTAAATTATAACCTTGGGAATAACTGCTTAAGATATTCTTTCTATTGTTGGGGAGTCGGTTCCAAATCAAGCTCTGGTTCCTTTTCAACTGTCTTCTTCTTCCTGTTATCCCCTCATCCTGGTTTTTTCACTATCTTTGTTCTCTTATTAAGTTGACTTCTGCTCATACCTTTGGGCGGAGGTGGTGGAGGCAACAGTTTAATGGGAGGAGGCGGGGCACAATAGATTGCCTCGTACTTTTGGAATCTGACCCTTTGTCACGATTGTTGTTTAACACCAACTGGTGGAGACTAAGAGCGAGGAGGATATTCATGTCTTCAGTAGTGACTACTTCTATAATCATATATGTGCTTTTGAAAAGAGTAGGACCTTCTAAATCAATAAAGAATGATCCATCGATATTTGTTTACCCTGAGTCGAGGCTTTCCCGACCTCTGTTTTTTTCTCAGTCTTTCTCGTCGAGGCTTTCCCGACCTCTGTTTTTTTCTCAGTCTTTCTCCCCTCCTTTGCCTCCATCTCTCTTTTGCTCTCTATCTTGATCCTTCTCTCCCTCTTAAACCATTGCACCTGTGCAAAAACAAAACTCAAGATAGAGATAATCAATCAACATATAGGTAGGTGTTGTGTCAAGCAATGATTATGAGTGTGTGTCCCATTGTTCCCCACGATGGACTAATTTCAGTTTGCTCGAGGGAGTTATCTCCTCGGCGCACGAAGGAGCCAAAGCTATTTTGGAGCATGGAAGTAGACTCTCTATATTAGCATCATTAAATCCAAATGATGACCATTCTAACCGTATTTTTCCCCAGTATTTAAATTTCCCTTCCATCTCTAATTATTTGGTCGTCTCACTTGTTGCCGCGGGGGATGTCAATTAAGTAACCTTGCCCAACCTAGTCTCTAATGTAAAAGAGGGAATATGAGTAGGTGGTGGATCCTCTCCTCTTTCATGTTCCTTTTTGGTAGCTATGCCTTCACATTCAATCTGCTGAGCTTTGACAACTTCCTCCTTATACTTGGGCAAGTCCAAATGCACGATAAGGGGCATGCCTTCAATATCTCCTTCATGTTTACACTCTTTTTGATTAAAGCTATCACACGTAAAATTCCTGGTTAACAACGCACTCGAACATCAAGAACATTGTTAGAAAACACAAAGTGATTCAATCAAAGTCACGACGCATTCAGAAAAGAATTGAAAATAGCGTCCATCCCCAAAATCATCGTCGATTGACTCGGAAAAGGTGATGTAGTGAAAATACGTGATCGACATGGTCTGATCAGCTCAAAATAGTTGAGTGAGTCGGTCCGATCATGTGACAAAACTCATCGAGAAAAAATATACGACTTTGGTTAAAAAACAGTGTCGCTTATTGAAGAATAACTGATTAGCACGTAAAAATGATGAAAAACCATGTATTTTAGCTTGGTCGATCAATCAGAAAAAATATATGGCAAAAGCTGGTTTGGCGCGAAGAAAAACAATGGAAAACCTTGTTCGATCACCCAAAAACGTGTGCACAACATGCAGTGATCAAGCTGGAAAAATTGGCGGATCATCAGATTTGGCACTTCAAAAATGATGGCTCAGCATGAGAGGGTCACTGAGAAAAGTATGGAAACCCAAGACTGATCACCACCGAAAAAATGGAGTGGGTGGCAAATCCGAGGAAATAGGATACGAGAAATCCCTAATCAATGTGAGGGAACCACCGTTTTTCTCATGCGCATACTGAGGGATCTGATACGAAAAAAATTAGCAAGGCAAGGGATACGAAAAAATGGAGTGAGATCCGAAATTCTAGGAAAGTGGCAGATCACTTTGGCATGACCCAGAACTCATGCTGATCACTAATTTTCACATGCGCAACACGTGATTTTGACAGATTTTTTGGATTTGAAGTTTTTGGCATGGGAAACATTCTAGAATTGGTAGATCACCTTGGCACGGCCCAGAACTCGTGCCGATCACTGTTTTTCACGTGTGGAACCAATGATTTTGGCAATTTTTGGGGATTCGATTTTTTCAAACCTCGGGATATGAAATTTTTACAAAACACTAATTTTTCGACTTTATTTTTGGCAGCTAAATTTCGGACCCCTCATGGGTACGAAATTCTACTATGTAGGCCTCATTTATCACCTACTCCACTACCAAACTCCACTATAGATACCCCTTCACTTCCAATGCAAAAAGGTTTGGTTTCTTGGCTATTGGGACTTCTTGAAGCTCTCTACCCCCATTAATGGCTTCCATCTTCTTACTTATGACCATTGGACATGGCATGAAGAGCTAAAACATTGCACAAGCACTTTCCTTTACTTTTTGACATCCAAAAGCATAAAAACACCACTTTTGGGCAATTTTGGGCGTTTCTTGGATTTCATGGACATTGAAGCTAACTTTGGATGTAGTTGACCAAGTCAACCCATCTCAACGAAGAAGAAGAAGGACATTTTAGTCAAAGTTTAGAATTAACAAGGATATTGTTGTTCTATTGTAATCCTTCGCACACAAATATTGTAATGCTTTGCACACAAATATTGTCCGAACTTGTACAACAATTGTAGTCGAATATTATAGGATGAATGATTACTACAAAGTGGACGTAGGCATTAGTGCTGAACCACTACAAAAATCTGTGTCTCCCGCATATACTTTATTACATCTTTGGATTACTGTGTTTCTATTAGTCATACACATTGGATGTTGGAGTTTGCTGAATAAAGCGACAATTCCCCACGTCAACATTTTGGCATGTCAGGAAGGTGGCGCACTACTTTGACCTCTACTTCAGATTACTCACTCGAATCTTTCTTCGGATTTCGTTCTTAACTTCAACTTTACTCGCTTTTCACCATGACTAAGCGTAAGAAGCTCCAAGCTATAGCTGAAACTTAAGATGCGGCAGGAGATGAAAGAAGTCAAGGGCTTTCTTCGACTGGAGTTCCATCGAACTATGTCACTCAAGAAGACATTGATGGAATGATTAAGAACCTAGCTATGGATTTGAACGCTCGAGTTGAGCGACAGGAAGGTGCTTTCAATAACTTTCTTGCTTGGATTGAGGACAGGATAAGGAACACTTCAAGGCTGCCTGGCCAAGCAGATATTATAGATCTAGTACCAATGTTCCTCCACCTGCGATTCAGGACTTGGAGGAAACCATGCAAACTAGTTAGCAGGTTGACGCCACTCCTCAGAATGGTGCCGGTCCTGCTACACTCGAGGGTACCCCTAATCCCGATGTCGCTTCGGCCCGTGATGCTTTTGTTGGACAAGTTGCGGGCTCTGTTGTTGATAATGTTTCTTAAGCGCTAGTGCGCACACCTTTGGATGGTAATGCTCCCATGGTTCCGGGAGTCAGAATTATTCTCAATGTGGCTCCTCAGATTGGAATTTAACCAGATATTCTTCTTAATCAACGGACTCCTAACTTGGGCTTAAACACTTGGGGGCACCAGTGTCGCTTTGGATAATCTTAATCAGCTGCTTACTTTTGGAAATGGATCTCAGATCGTGGATGACATCCGTCAATTCACTCGAGGAAATGCCTCTTCTATGGACATGGATTGTGTGACTCGCAATCCGCTTTCTTTGGATATTAGGAACTCTTGTAATCCAATGGATTTCAATTTACCGGTTCTAGAACCTTATGACGATCGCAAGGACCAGACTGCTCACCTCATGAGATACATTCGGCATATGAAATTTTTCTCAGCTTCGGAGAATGTCATGGCCAAGTGTTTTTCGCTTTTCTTAACAGACATAGCTGCAATGTGGCATAGGCAACTGGAGCCGGACTCCGTCACTTCTTGGAATTCTTTGATCAGTAGATTTTTTGAACAGTTCAGAGTCAACATAGCTCGTCTGAAAAGTTTCATGACTCTCAACGACATTAAGCAAAAGTCCGGAGAGACTCTGTGCAAATTCTTGAAATGCTTCGTTGCTTCAATGTTGCGATTTCTTCAGTCGATAGACATGACGCTTCAGTGATTTTTATGGCCATAGTATCTGGTATTCTGGATAAATCTGACTTCAAGACTTCACTTCACTTCACGTGACCCACCTCGGGATCTCGAGGAATTCTATTTTGAAGCTGAAAGGTTCCTTTGAGAAGAAGATGCGAAGGCCGACAATAACAAAAAGGTTGTAGATCTTATTGTTGTTAAGGACACGGAAATCGTCCGATTCTGGAAAAGCTAAAGTTTCTGCTATTGCTCAACAACCTCCTCCGGGGAATGACCGTAACAGGGCTAATGGGCAACATAGATTCCCATCCTACTCGGAGCTTACTCACACTCTCAAGGAGGTCTATCGGGAAGCTCACCCTATTGCTCCCTTTAAAAAGACTCCCGCTCGGGAGCCCTCTCAATAAGAAAGAGATTCTGGTCGACAATGCATATTTCATGACATCGATGGTCACAATACAAACGAGTGTCTTCATCTCAAGAATGCTATAGAAGAACATGTTAGAAATGAAGAGCTGGCACGATTCATTCGAACTCGGGCTCGGATGCCAGGACAGGCTTAGTCCCCTCAAAGGAATCAAGATTGGCCTTGGACTAGTAAGTGTCCTGGCAGCATCATCATCAACTAAACCTCTCACTGGCTCTGATGTCTAGGGTCCAAGCCTCCCTCGTGTCAGTATCTTACAACTTTCGGTCTTCTTGTTTCCTGGTTCTCTAGTCTTCTGGTTTTCTTATGTTATTCTATGGCTCTCAAATAATGATCTCCTCACTTATGGCTTTTTCATTTATGATCTTCCACTTTTAGATTCCTCGAGTCTGATGATATTGGCTCTCTTGGACTTCTCTAGTTATGGATATTCGGGGTCTTACCCTATAGTTTCATCTATTTTGGCTCTATGGAATGTAAATGGTTGAATCAACCTACCCATGCACGGGAGCAGATATAATCCCAAAGCATGCTCTTTGCTCAACAAAACACCATCTAGTTATCAATAAAATGAATTTTCTGACATGTCTCAGTCATCTCACTAATGTGAGGACGCCTTGAATGCTACATGCCTCGGTCGTCTCATTAATGTGTGGCGGCGTTGAATGCTACTTGCCAAGGTCATCTCGCTAATGCGAGATTTCCTTGAATGCTACTTGCCGAGGTCATCTCATTAATGCGAGATTTCCTTGAATGCTACTCTCCAGGGTCATCTCACTGATGCGAGATTTCCTTAAATGCTACTTGCCAAGGTTATCTCGCTAATGTGAGATTACCTTGAATTCTACTTGCCAAGGTTATCTCGCTAATATGAGATTTTCTTGAATGCTATTTGTCGAGGTCATCTCACTAATGGGAGATTTCCTTGAATGCTACTTGTCGGGGTTATCTCGCTAATATGAGATTTCCTTGAATGTTACTCGCCAAGGTATCTCACTAATGTGAGATTTTCTTGAATTCTACTTTCCAAGGCCATCTCACCAATTTTGAGATCTCCTTGAACGCTCTAACATGCTTGGCCATCTCACTAATGTGAGATCGCCTTGAATGCAGTTTATCAAATAGATACGATGACCTGTGGCAGCCTTGTTGATAACACGGCAAGATCGCTCACATATGGCTATGTGTATTCCTTTTCTATGTTGGTTATTGGGCTCCTTTAGTCCCTTGGATATTCTAGCTATTCTGGTTATCTGAATAATATGATCTGAAGCGATCGTGGATTTGTATTAATACGATCCAAAGTGATCGTGGTATCCTATCGATATGATCCAAAGCAATCGTGGTTTTCTAAATAATATGATCACAAGCAATTGTCGATTTCCTTTCTTAATACAATCCCAAGCGATCGTGGTCTTCTATTAATATGATCCCAAGTAATCATGATCTTCTATTAACATGATCCCAAGTGATCGCGGACTTCAATTAATACGATCCAAAGCTATCGCGGTTTTCTGAATAATACGATTGGAATCGATCGTCGGCCATCATCAAAGCACAAGCTTTCTGGTTTTCCGACTCATGGATAATACAATCCAGAGCGGTCATAGATTTCTAGTCTTCTCGCAAAACACACCTTCCTTGGATCAAGCAAGATATGTTTCGGGGAGGAAAATGCTGACACGCTTTTTGGTTAAAGTCGTCACACGTAAAACTCCTGGTTAGCAACGCGCTCAAGAGTCAAGAACATCGTCAAAAAGCACAAAGCGATTCTAGTAAAGCCGCGACACGCTTGAAAAAGAATTGGAAATAGCGTCGATTCATGAAATCATCGTCGATTCATGAAATCATCGTCGATTGGCTTGAAAAAGGTGATGCGGTGAAAATACGTGATCGACATGGTCCGATTAGCTCAAAATGGTTGACCGCATCAGTCCGATCACATGGTAAACTCATCACGCAAAAATATACGAATCTAGTTAAAAAACAGTGTCACATGCTGAAAAACGACTGATCGGTGTGTAAAAATGATGAAAAACCACGTATTTTAGCTTGATCGATCAATCTAAAAAAACTGGCAAAAGCTGTTTTTGCACAAAGAAAAACAATCAAAAACCCTGTTCGATCACTCAAAAACGTGTGCGCAACATGTGGTGATCAAGCTGGAAAAATTGGCCGATCATCAAATTTGGCAATTCAAAAATGGTGGATCGGCATGAGCGGATCATTGAAAAAAGCATGAAAAACCAAAGCGGATCACCACCGAAAAAATGGAGTGGGTGGCGGATCCGAGGAAATGGGAGACGAAAAATCCCTGGTCAACACGAGGGATCCGGCCTTTTTCTCATGCACAGACCGTGGGATCCGATATGAAAAATTTGCAAGGCAAGGGATATAAAAAAATGGAGTGGGATCAGAAATTTTGGAAAAGTGGAAGATCCTTTGGCACGACCCAAAACTTATGTCGATCACTGTTTTTTGTGTGTGCAAGACATAATTTTGACAGATTTTTGGGATTTAAAGTTTTTCCATGGAAAACACTCCAGAAGTGGTAGATCATCTTGGCCTAACCCAGAACTGGTGCCGAGCATTGTTTTTCACGTGTGCAACACGTGATTTTGGCAGTTTTTGGTGATTAGAGTTTTTCGAACCTCGGAGTACGAAATTTTGACAAAACACTGTTTTTTCGATTTTGTTTTTGGGACCCAAATTTCGGGCCCCTCAAGGGTACAATATTCTACTGTGTGGGCCCCATTTCTCACCTACTCTACTACCAAATTCCACTGTAAATAACCCCCTCACTTCCAATACAAAAGGGGTTGGTTTTTCTTCGTTAATGAGACTTCCTGAAGCTCTCTACCCCCATTAATGGCTTCCATCTTCTTCCTCATGACCATTGGACAACGCGTGTAGAGCTAAAATGTTGCAAAAATGTTTTCCTTTACTTTTTGGACATCCACAAGCATAAAAACACCACTTTTGGGCTGTTTTGGATATTTCTTGGATTTTATGGACATTGAAGCTAACTTTGACGTAGTTGACCAAGTCAACCCATCTCAATGAAGAAGAAGAAGGACATTTTAGTCAAAGTTTAGAATTAACAAGGATATTGTTATTCTATTGTTACGCTTTTGTCTGAACTTGTACAACAACTGTAATCGAATATTATAGGATGATTGATTACTATAAAGTGGACGTAGGCGTTAGTTTCGAACCACTATAAAAAGTTGTATCTCCTGCATTTACTTTATTACACCTTTGGATTACTTTATTTCAATTACTCATACACATTGGGTGTTGGAGGGTGTTGGATAAAGTAACAATTTCCCACGTCAACAGGCAAGTCCAAATGCACGATAAGGGGCACGCTTCATTTTCTCCTTCGTCAACTACCATTGCCCTCATCGTCTCTATAATCAATGGAACGAACTTCATGTAGTAGATTTAGAATATGAAGGTGATAGTCCAAGATTAGGGTTTGTGCATTGCGAAAATCTTCTATCACATCTCACAAGGTCAAAACTCTGTCCAAGTACTCTTATCGTGACGGCCTTGGGGGATTTCCTACATAGTTTAGATTTTTGTTAGTCTAGAGTTTACTACTCGATTATCTTGAAATACTACAATTAAATGTTAACACACTTACGTCCTTCTATCCATTGCTTCGCGATCCTGGGTGGACAGTGCATGTAAAACCAATTGTTCTTAAAATTGCTCAATTAATTCCACTCCCTAAGGATTATCCGACTGGTTGTTAGAGCTTCTAGACACATAAGTGATAGGGATATACTTCGACGCTTGATAGAATATAGATATCTGATATCATCTCCGATCGACTCATGGCCTAAGTTCTCCACAGAAAGAATATAAGTTATGAGTAGGGAAACGTAACGTTCAGATGGAGTTGTGATCACATTAATCGCATATAATAGAATGCATCCCAAATGAATGGATAAAATGGAGGCAGACCCCCACGGAGCACATATATCTATTACAAGTTGCAAACCCTTCCAGAGGTGCGTTCGCTCTATCGTCTCATCCAGGGGCGAAGCATTATTTGAAGGTATACCACACTTCACGTAAATTCTCGCCAATATCGCTCCATCAATCATGGAAGCAACCGAATGTGGAGGATTGCCTAATGTCACCGCGTCTTTCAAAGTTTCTAGTGCTGGCGGAATGCCTTCCCGACCGATTTCTATTCTCCTACCCCTTGCAAGCCATCTTCTACTTGCTGTAGACCATCGTCAACATTCAGTTCACCATCGGGCTGATCAATCAGCGGTTGTTCTAAGAAATGCTCCTTTTGATTGATCCCTTCAAGTTGATCTGATTGCTGAGACAAGTTAGACTCTTCTGAAGCTAAATGCTTACTAGATAAAGGGCTTGATTAATATGCTATATGGTTGAACTATGGGATATATGCTGGACTCTTGACCTCCAAGCCTTTGAGTTTTCTTGAACTTCTAGTTTCCATATTTTGAATTACCTACAAACAATCACAGTCAGCACAATTAATCTATACCACTATGTTAGTGTAAACTAATATGGAACATGCAGTGTCGTGCGTGCTCATAAAGTTTAATTAAACACTTCGGAACGTCGTGACAATATCTTATTCATAACTAGAGCGATTATTATTGCTAGCCATATTTTCAACATTCCAGTTGAATCATGTGATTTCATTAAAGAATAGATCAGGAAACAAACTTTTGGATCAAAGTTTAGTTATATGTTTGTAGTCCAGTTTTATGCTTTATCATATGTGCATGTCTGAGTTATTTGTTTAATTCGATATCCAAGGCCATTCAGGTGAATGATTTGATCGAAATATTGACATCAACAATGAAATCACGAATCCGCTAACTTGAAAATTCGTAATCGAATTTTTAATTGATGATTTCGTGATGACATAAACTCGGGCGTTGAATTGATCACTTTAAATTCAAGGGTCGACCACTTGCTCTATGAATTTCTGACCTAATTCCAATTGTTTGACACTTTCCTCTAAACTAAAAAAGCATAGATTTTGAAATAGATCACTGCCAGCGTACAAGTGTGTAGTATGTAAGTCGAACACAGGGGGGGAAAATAAAATTTATTATTTATATAATTTCATGGGTGAGTAAGACGAAGTTTGAGGATGTGATTTAAATAAAATTGGAATTACAATCTTGTTCAAAACAAATCTAATTGAATCGACAAATAAATTTGCAATTATCAATAATAACAAGTAAAACTACAACTGAATTCACTATAGATTCGAATTTAATCAAATATGTAGTAAATTAATGATTAACTAAGAGGAACAAAAGAGAATACTAAAAAATAAAATTTCATAATAGAAATAAACAAATATAAAATAAAATTAGGATTACCGTTGAATCTAATCTAACGTTTAATCACTAATACGAAACTATAATGCAATAACAATTTATGCTCTATCAAATCTTATTGAATAGACGACACAAATTGCCATGAAAAATAAAGATGCAAAAATAAAAGAAAAGAGCTTTACTAAGAAAAAAAGAAATAATATAGAAAAATGTACATAAGTTTACAATGAATACAATGGGTATTTATAGGAGATGTAGTCTCCTATCTATGTGAATATTGGGCCTAAGAAAAATATACGAAAATATTTTCTTTCCATGAATAAAGGAATGTTCCCTTCATGATGCTTGAATGAAGATTGATAATCCAGATGTGGTATGCTATCAATGCAATGGATTTTTATTGATAATCAAAGATTTCCTTTTCTTCTGCATAGCAGTCTAAATATAAATGATTAGATTTCTTTAAGAAGAATATGACTAACTCTTCAAATCTTTATCAGTGCATATTATATATATATATATATATAATGTACCACTAGTCCATATATTCTTCAGAGCAAAGGAGGCGGTGTGTATATATCCGTGTTCCTTTCTTCAGCAAAAATAGGGCTTGATCGGGATCAAACTCAGGACACTCTATCCAAATTTCCAGGCCCTTACCAGTGAGCAACATCATGTTTTTGGATTGAGATAGTGTTGATATAGGAAAGTAGCTTTTTCTTTGAAGTTGGTCTTTAATTGAAATGAAGGAGACATTTATAGAACAACCCACGAAAATATATAAAAATACATAAAGTCGTATTTATTTATATACAATAAAGATAAGGTATGAGCATAAAAATGAACACTTCTACATGTTAATCAAATACCCCTATACTTATCTTTTACTCATCCTCGAGTAAAATAGAAATGAAAAACTAAACTAGGTAGTCACATTTTCATAGGAAAGACGATTGCATTGAGCGTATCAACAAGCCGTTAAACCTCTAGGTGTCCCTAGTAGGACAAGTGGTGTCTCATGAGGGTTTTCAGCGGTCACTACCCATAAAATTTGAATGTAGTAAGTTATGGTTCTAATGCAACAGACATATGCAAATGAAACAAAAATGAAAACATGAATTATTTTAGAAAATTTGCGACATAGAAGTATACAGTTCGAAAACAATATATAGAAATTTTTGGTTCCTCAACTCGTCACAATTTTTCAACATAATTTAAGTTTTCATCCATTAAGTTCTACTTTGGCCAGTTGGTTCGGTTAATAACATAGTGCAACCATTAAATAAATTATTAGTTTTCTTGTCATATTTTGCAAAGTGGTATTCTTATTTCCTTGTGTATGACTAGTCAATTCTATAAGGCCAAGAAGTTTTTGGGCATCGTTGCTTATTTTATATCTCTATAAAAATAAAGATTTATAATTAATTACACACATCTAACTGAAAAAACTAAGGCATACCACTCACGCACTGCCTCGGGGGCTTATGTGAGAGTTTGGGACAGAGCTTGGTGGATTGTGCAGACGGACGCTGACTTTGTCAACAAGATGTCGGTAATCCTTAGGTGTCCAACTTATAAATGAGACCAAGGTATACCATCCTTGCATTGCCTTGCGGGCTGACGTGAGGTTGGGCAAGTGCTTGGTGGGTTTGCAAACCAACGCTTGATTTACTAGTAATGTTGGATACCTTTGGATTACTATTTTTTTACCATAAGAAAAAGAGTTATGCAAATTCAACTTAACACAACTTAGTTTTAAAGACTCGAAAAACCAGCATATGTACTTTAAGTCCTTCACTCATTAAACAAAGACTACAATTTAGAATAAACTTCATAACCATCACCTAATAATCTCCCTATATACTGGTTACACTATTATCGCTTATAATTCATTTTTTCATTAAATTTCTTATTAGATCTTAGTTGAGAGGAAAAATTACCATTAGTTGACTAAAAATTGTTAACTTACTTCATTGTACAAATATAAAATGAGTCATGTTTCAAAAAAAATGGCATGTAACTATAATCTAAAATGCATGATGGTCCTATCTAAATGCATGAAAATAAAAAAAATTATTAAATAAAAATAAAAAGAATGCAATACAGACTCCTCCCACCCACTTGCTTAAAATGGTGTCTACACTATACACACATTTCCTAAATGTGAAAGATAGTACCCAAAAATGGATTAGACGCAAAATGGTTTGTAGCATGAAATGCAATTTAAAAACTATACGAGTATGCAAATCATACGCGAAGTGAGATCTATGATGATGGTGAATGTTCTGCGAAGAATGAAATTTCCTTTTTCCCTCAAACCTGCCTCTATCGAATATGATGCATGATAATTTCTTATCTTATTTTTGAGGTACAATAGGCATGCCAATGAATTCTAAAATCAAAATCCTTCTTATGAATTTTTTTTCATGCCAAAGGTTTATAAATTTTAGATGAAGATTGTAATGACCCGGGATTTTCGGACAACGACTAAAATACGTCAAAACTAAAATTTTTGCAATACATTAATAATTTAGTTATTAATGTTGATATTCACTTGAATGACCCGGAAATTTTGAATAAGTTTATTTACAACATCGTAGAGCGTCGCTAAAAAACATGACAACTTTTAGTGTGACTAAAATCTGTAGTAAACAGCAGTAGTAGAACTCTATAGCAGCGTTAGTGAAGCGCTATAGCAAAGCGTTACTAAAGGAACTGTAACTAAAGCGTCGCAAATCTTTAACTTGAGAAATCGATCGATTGGAGAAATAACTTCAACTGCAACCAAAAGGGAAATTAATCGGATGATGACTAGACTATTATAGGACCTTAGTGCAACCTATTTTAGACATAACTCAGCAGAGAATTTTGGAGAACCAATGGATCCAAAACGAGAAGACAAGCTAGTTTAAACAACATGAACCAGCCAAGCATCTCAACACAAACAAGACCAATATAATTCGACTTAGACCATGCCATGATTAGCCAGTAAGGCTTGCGCAAAGACCAGCTAACACAAGAGTTTAGTGGTCTTAGAAACACATGCAAACATTGGACAAATAGCTAGCAAACCATGGTTGAAACATCACCACTTCAAAGGGCTTAACAGCCCATACTTGCGCAACCATTTTACCCAAGACCAGCTGGAAAACAAAACCACTTCAACACATAAAGCCAACCCATCCTCTTAGATTTAAAAGCCCATTTGAACCCATTGCTTCACAGCAAAGAATGCAAGGACCAAAGGTGAAAGGGACATATGTAATTTATGGATTAATACTTTAATGAAAATAGGAGATGCTACAAGATTTGTGCGCAGGCAAATAGGTGGTGAATCATGCTAGAATTAAAAGCATTTGTTTAAATCATCTTCTAGAAGCTGAGGACAAGTAGGATAGTGATGTTTGTCATAGCTTAAAACAATGAATGGCTCACCTTTCTCCAGCAAGATATAAACATATAAAACAAAGTAACAGGTTGCTTTCCACCATATATTATTTGCTGTACATACTTGCGCAATATCTTTTGATGAGAAAGAATATAAACTAAATTATACTAAGTAGAAGATACATGTATAACCCACATTATTCCAGCGAGCTCCATTCATGCAAAACAAAAGAAGATGTTGCTTTCAAACATATATGCTGCTGCGCGCAAATCTTATGATGTAGGAAGTATTAGATTTTTGTGAATTAAACTAATACACAAACTAATAAAATACACTATAACATTTGCCTATAAAAGAGGCTATCATTTCTCCATTTTTATGGATCTTAAAACCGCAAGCATTGAAGGAGAAATGGAACCCATTTTACTACTATCAAACCGTGAGCATGTAAGAGGAAAACTGGCGCATGCAAGGCTGTCAAACTACAAGCAAAAAGAGAAGAATGGAAACCTCTTTGCTGCCGGATCTAAGTGAGTAAACCCTCACAAATCTTCCTATGTATGCATGCGTGTATTCACTGTTTCCATGCTAGTATAGTTGATGTTTATTACTACTGTTAAACCGCAAGCTGTGTGTGACTAAAACTGGTGAGATCTTCACGTATGAAATGCATATACAAAGTTAGAGAAAAATAAATGTATATATACTAGTTTACATTAGTATATATGAGTAGTATAGGACCTTGTTTGATGTGGTGTTGTGTTAGTTTGAGAAACACACCAAAACCCGCAAGCTATGCTTGACTGTGTGCACCAAAACTATCATGATTCTCCTGTATGACTGTATATGCTAGTTAGAATATGATGCCTGCTCATATACTAGCCTATATTAGCATATATAAGTAGTTACAAGGTTTGTGTTTACTGTGCGAAGTATTGTTTGAGGAAACAAACTAAACCGCAAGCTATTATCAATATATGCGCACCCAAAACCATGAACAAAACTTATATGAAACCACTATTCAGGGTACGGTAGTGACGCGCACTTATATGTCAAGATTATACAACCAAACAGTAGGATATTTGGTTGAGTAGATCAAGAGAACAAGTCGTTTAGTCGAATCATGTTCATAGCTTGAACACAAAGTATATACACGGTATGGGGATCGAACGGAGTTGCGTACACTCGCGCAACTATGTTTAGAACACTATAGAATCACTGAAATGAATTCGTAGCATATTGATTAAGAGTTTGAACGTGTTTGTTTTGAATGGGGTACTCGCGGCTGTTTTCAGTTCGAAGAAGAAATGCTCCTCGCCGGAGCCATGGTGAACCACCGCACCAGGTGGGATAGAAGCGTCTGGACGTGGCCTTGACGTGGGTAGAAGCGCTGGCGTTCCAGCGGGAGAAGATGGTTGTACGGTGGTAATTCTCCGATGAAGCCACGGTGGGTAAAATGAAAGGTGACCGCCCCTTTTGTTGATCAGCTGAAACAGATGATCTGCACGTACGGATCACCAATTCTGAACTGATCCGCGAAGGTAAACCTTTTCCGAGAATAAAATTAAAGTTAAATAATTTATTTATTTATTTAAATAATTAAATAAACGATAAGCTGATCCGTGTGAATCGAATGTTAGATATTCGAGATAGAGATGATTAAACAGAAGTGATGAATCGAGTTTAGTTGATTAAACGTAGTTAATCAAGTTAAGTTGAACGGATGTAGTTAATCAGTTAAGTTGATTAGAAGTAGTTAATCAGATTAAGTTGAACATACGTAATTAATTAATGATGATCGAATATCAGATATTCGAGATTGAACAGAAATAGTTAATCAAGATAAAGTTGAATAGAAGTAATGAGTCGAGTTAAAGTTGATTAAGCTAATTAATTAGATTATAATTTAATTGAATATTAGTTATTCGATTAAAGATAATCGGATGTTAGACATTCGAGTTAAAAATGATTAAACATAGTTAATCAGTGAAGTTAATCAAGTGAAGTTAATCAATTTAAGTTAATCAATTGAAGTTAATCAAGTTAAGTTAATCAAGTAAAGTTGATGAAGACAAATTAATTAAGTGAAGATTAATTAAGTGAAGTTGATTAGTAAAGTTTAGCCCGTGCTCCGCGCACGAATATAAAATGAAGTAAATTAAAAGAAGATTTTTCACTAGAAAGGATTAAAGCCCGTGCTCCGCACACGGTATAACATGATATGAAATAAAGAGGTTAAGTTAATATTTTTCGAAATAAAAATATTAAAGGAACATGAATTCTTGAAAATAAGAATTTCAAATGAAGTTACTGAAATTAGAAACTGACTTGAATTAATAAGTTGAATGATTTTCTGAGGATTTATCTGATGTTGGTTTCGGCCTTCGGGGTTTATACTTAGGAAGTTGTTCTCTTAATGATTACAGTCAGCGACTGATTGATGTGAAGGGATAGTGATACGTAAACACAGAAATATCAATATATATATATATATATATACATATATGATGATTGATCAAATAGGAATTTCAATTCAAAATAAGATTGTTGTGTGCACACGTATTTTCATTTGATAGTTAAGTCATCGACTATCAAAGTTTGACCATTTTAACGTTGTTAATATGGAGAGACCGGTTGGATTATTATCCGAAGAACCACTCCGTATTGGCATAAGCGTTGCGAGTCAAGTATGCTGAATATATTGAAGACGGAGAGAAATGCAAGGGCTATTGTATAAATCTTAGATAACATTGGCTAAGATGGTTGTACGGAATAGTACCTTCGGTTTGTCCAGTCCCAGGACAGCTTGTATGGACGAACGTCTGACAAAGTACTCCTAACTAATCACATACGTTGACCTTTTCAAACGTAGTTATAAGTGGTAGAGAAATTCGTTTCTCTTACTTTATACTTGTAATATATTTTTGGGGAAGTCAATTAGTGGATTAGCGGGTTTGACGATGTGACGTTCAAAGCAAATAAAAAGCATGTGTCAGGGTACGTTTAGCTTCAAGCTTCACAACCGGAAAATGACAAAAATCGGGCAGGCAGCATGGCTATGTGGGTAGCTCCCATTAGGATGTATCATCATCTGATCTAGAGTTTCAATTACTTCTTAAAATCTATTGTCGATTCTGACCCGTTTCGGGAAACGGTGGGTAGCTCCCAACCGTTGGTGATATACATTCGATACACTCAAGAGAAATGAGTGGTCGGTCATGTGTGGCCGGGTTACAAGATGTTCTTGTTGAACCCGTGTATTCGTATCTAGAGATACACCTCCGGAAGGTGATCCCATACCTTGTCATAGTTGGAAACCAAATATCCATAAGCACTTAACGGTTTTTGTTTGTATACTATAAGTAGAATGTGAGATGAAAGCATTCTACTAGATTGTAATTATTTGTGGGCACCTAGACATTATCATAATATCTGTTTTAAATATGCAAACTGACTTGATCTCATAAGGTAAAAACCCGTTCCGTATTCACGGCGTGGTCTTATGAATCATTGTGATTTATTAAACTTGTTTATAAATCGTTTACTCATACCAGTCCATGACTGACCCGGAGTTTATTTTCTGTGTTTTCCTTAAACTCTTGGGTACTCATAATATTTATTATGAGTAGACAAGTGATCCAGGTTTTAAAGTAACTTGGAGTAGCTGGATGGCAGGATCAGAAGTGTTGGCTTATCTATCATATGTTGTGTAGAATTATCTGCAAGTTAGTATCACAAATGTTAAGTATGTAAATTCTGATGATATGTATCCCTATGTATGAAGTATTCCAATGTACTTAAATTATGTCATGTAATATTTTGGGTTATTAATATATTGAACCAAGTTCCGCTGTGAGATTCTGATGTCTTTTCTTAGTTCTATCTTCTATCTATTTCTTTTCTTTCATAATTATCTGGATTTTGTCGACTCTTGGACGCTCGATATGTGAGATATATCGGATATCCAAGGTCTCTGAAATCCGGGTCGTTACAGTTGGTATCAGAGCTTAAGTTTAGAATTACTTGGCTGTGTGGCGTGACTCGATAGAGATAGGGTTAGTAACACCCTAGATTGAGTTTGAGTGTATACATACGAGAGAGCGTATTAGTTATTGAATATAAAGTGATTTATATTGTGGGGATTTATTGGTTGAGTAGCTTAGGGATTCTGGACGAGCAGTTTGATCCACTGTATCGAAAGGAGTTTTATAAACACTTGAATACGATGAACCATCATGATATATTTTGAAATAAATAAACTGGATGTGTTGGTTGTCAGTATAATCGAATAAGATTATAAAAAGTGAAATGATTATAAATAACTAATCAGGATTCATATAAGTAAAGTATTTGAAGAAGATGAAGTAAATCTGAATTTAAATCAGAATTGGAATTAAGTGATGAGTTTAGAGTTTGGAATTGAGAATAGAACTCGAGTTTGAAATTGAATCTGACTGGGTGATATGTAAATAATTTAGTTTGAAGATATAAATTGATTGGAGTATGATTAAGATGGCTTTGGGATTAGAGTTGAGAAAGCATATTAGAAAACATAGTTATATACACACTGAGGATAGATTGTCTTAAGTTTTCATAGGAACCCCGTATTCTAATATCCAATCGAGTTTTGACATAGACCTATACCTCTAGGTTAGTAACTATGGCAACCCGTACACGAAGTAGTAGAGCTAATGGAACCATCACCACTAACAGTCGTGACACTACCCAAACTCCAGTAGAAACAGATGGGAGAAGTTGAACCAATCGTACCAGTAGTATCAGTTGCACCAACTCAACCGAGGACGAGTTTGCGACTATTTGTTAGAAATACCATATACTGGGAAGAGAACCTTTAAGGGGACTAAATCGTTTATTGAAGTACAAACTTGGTTGAGATCCTGCGAAGAACTTTCGAAGGACAGAACCTAAATGACGAACGAAAAGGACCTTTAGTTTAGTAACAACTAGAAGGAGCTGCAACAATCTGATGAGATGAACAAACTGCGAATGTTCCGGAAACTAATTTTTCTTGAGACAGAATCAAGAAGAGTTGAGCTAATAGAGAGAATCCTCTGAAGAGGAAATTCAATACAAACAAGGGGAGATGGGAGAAAAGTCCCAGGATCGTTACGAGGATTTTATATACCACAATTATAGAAGGTACCTTAGCCTGTTAATAATGAAGTTAAGATTATTAATTGAATTAAAATTTGGATTTCCGATAAATTAAGTCTAGGCTTAAGTTAATCAAACTTAGGAGAAGTAAACTAGTTGATTATTGAAATAAAATCAAATTCGTGAGTCCCGAAACGAAGGTAACTAATTTAGGAATAAATTGGTATAAACTTAACGGAATTAAGTGAAGTGAACTGGAGATTGTTGAATATAGATTCAAGTGAAAAGAGAATTCAGTGCAGATGAATATATTTGGATGAGTCAATTCAAATGGAGGGAAGTATATTAGATTTGGAATTTTTTTTCAAAATATAATCGATGATATTTTGAAGAATATGGATAACGAGAAATTAAGATGTGAAGTTAAGAAATTGGAACCTAACTGGAAATTGATTTAGTTGGATGATTTTCTAGGTATCAATCTGATGTTGATTTTGATCTTCGGGATTGATATTTAGAGAGTTATTCGCTTACCAATGTACGGTCAGGAACTGATGGATATTGAGATAGTGATGCAGTGGTGGAGGTGTTTTCAAACTGTAGTAACTGATATTTGAAGTTAGGGAAATAACTGCGATAAATAACAATTGGCTGATGTATGTTGATTATTTATGGATATAAGTTTATAACTTTAATTATAACTTGAATTTACGCCTTACTTACAAATTTCGAGGACGAAATTTTTATAAGGGGGAAAGATTGTAATGACCCGGGATTTTCGGACAACGACTAAAATACGTCAAAACTAAATTTTTTGCAATACATTAATAATTTAGTTATTAATGTTGATATTCACTTGAATGACCCGGAAATTTTGAATAAGTTTATTTACAACATCGTAGAGCGTCGCTAAAAAACATGACAACTTTTAGTGTGACTAAAATCTGTAGTAAACAGCAGTAGTAGAACTCTATAGCAGCGTTAGTGAAGCGCTATAGCAAAGCGTTACTAAAGGAACTGTAACTAAAGCGTCGCAAATCTTTAACTTGAGAAATCGATCGATTGGAGAAATAACTTCAACTGCAACCAAAAGGGAAATTAATCGGATGATGACTAGACTATTATAGGACCTTAGTGCAACCTATTTTAGACATAACTCAGCAGAGAATTTTGGAGAACCAATGGATCCAAAACGAGAAGACAAGCTAGTTTAAACAACATGAACCAGCCAAGCATCTCAACACAAACAAGACCAATATAATTCGACTTAGACCATGCCATGATTAGCCAGTAAGGCTTGCGCAAAGACCAGCTAACACAAGAGTTTAGTGGTCTTAGAAACACATGCAAACATTGGACAAATAGCTAGCAAACCATTGTTGAAACATCACCACTTCAAAGGGCTTAACAGCCCATACTTGCGCAACCATTTTACCCAAGACCAGCTGGAAAACAAAACCACTTCAACACATAAAGCCAACCCATCCTCTTAGATTTAAAAGCCCATTTGAACCCATTGCTTCACAGCAAAGAATGCAAGGACCAAAGGTGAAAGGGACATATGTAATTTATGGATTAATACTTTAATGAAAATAGGAGATGCTACAAGATTTGTGCGCAGGCAAATAGGTGGTGAATCATGCTAGAATTAAAAGCATTTGTTTAAATCATCTTCTAGAAGCTGAGGACAAGTAGGATAGTGATGTTTGTCATAGCTTAAAACAATGAATGGCTCACCTTTCTCCAGCAAGATATAAACATATAAAACAAAGTAACAGGTTGCTTTCCACCATATATTATTTGCTGTACATACTTGCGCAATATCTTTTGATGAGAAAGAATATAAACTAAATTATACTAAGTAGAAGATACATGTATAACCCACATTATTCCAGCGAGCTCCATTCATGCAAAACAAAAGAAGATGTTGCTTTCAAACATATATGCTGCTGCGCGCAAATCTTATGATGTAGGAAGTATTAGATTTTTGTGAATTAAACTAATACACAAACTAATAAAATACACTATAACATTTGCCTATAAAAGAGGTTATCATTTCTCCATTTTTATGGATCTTAAAACCGCAAGCATTGAAGGAGAAATGGAACCCATTTTACTACTGTCAAACCGTGAGCATGTAAGAGGAAAACTGGCGCATGCAAGGCTGTCAAACTACAAGCAAAAAGAGAAGAATGGAAACCTCTTTGCTGCCGGATCTAAGTGAGTAAACCCTCACAAATCTTCCTATGTATGCATGCGTGTATTCACTGTTTCCATGCTAGTATAGTTGATGTTTATTACTACTGTTAAACCGCAAGCTGTGTGTGACTAAAACTGGTGAGATCTTCACGTATGAAATGCATATACAAAGTTAGAGAAAAATAAATGTATATATACTAGTTTACATTAGTATATATGAGTAGTATAGGACCTTGTTTGATGTGGTGTTGTGTTAGTTTGAGAAACACACCAAAACCCGCAAGCTATGCTTGACTGTGTGCACCAAAACTATCATGATTCTCCTGTATGACTGTATATGCTAGTTAGAATATGATGCCTGCTCATATACTAGCCTATATTAGCATATATAAGTAGTTACAAGGTTTGTGTTTACTGTGCGAAGTATTGTTTGAGAAAACAAACTAAACCGCAAGCTATTATCAATATATGCGCACCCAAAACCATGAACAAAACTTATATGAAACCACTATTCAGGGTACGGTAGTGACGCGCACTTATATGTCAAGATTATACAACCAAACAGTAGGATATTTGGTTGAGTAGATCAAGAGAACAAGTCGTTTAGTCGAATCATGTTCATAGCTTGAACACAAAGTATATACACGGTATGGGGATCGAACGGAGTTGCGTACACTCGCGCAACTATGTTTAGAACACTATAGAATCACTGAAATGAATTCGTAGCATATTGATTAAGAGTTTGAACGTGTTTGTTTTGAATGGGGTACTCGCGGCTGTTTTCAGTTCGAAGAAGAAATGCTCCTCGCCGGAGCCATGGTGAACCACCGCACCAGGTGGGATAGAAGCGTCTGGACGTGGCCTTGACGTGGGTAGAAGCGCTGGCGTTCCAGCGGGAGAAGATGGCTGTACGGTGGTAATTCTCCGATGAAGCCACGGTGGGTAAAATGAAAGGTGACCGCCCCTTTTGTTGATCAGCTGAAACAGATGATCTGCACGTACGGATCACCAATTCTGAACTGATCCGCGAAGGTAAACCTTTTCCGAGAATAAAATTAAAGTTAAATAATTTATTTATTTATTTAAATAATTAAATAAACGATAAGCTGATCCGTGTGAATCGAATGTTAGATATTCGAGATAGAGATGATTAAACAGAAGTGATGAATCGAGTTTAGTTGATTAAACGTAGTTAATCAAGTTAAGTTGAACGGATGTAGTTAATCAGTTAAGTTGATTAGAAGTAGTTAATCAGATTAAGTTGAACATACGTAATTAATTAATGATGATCGAATATCAGATATTCGAGATTGAACAGAAATAGTTAATCAAGATAAAGTTGAATAGAAGTAATGAGTCGAGTTAAAGTTGATTAAGCTAATTAATTAGATTATAATTTAATTGAATATTAGTTATTCGATTAAAGATAATCGGATGTTAGACATTCGAGTTAAAAATGATTAAACATAGTTAATCAGTGAAGTTAATCAAGTGAAGTTAATCAATTTAAGTTAATCAATTGAAGTTAATCAAGTTAAGTTAATCAAGTAAAGTTGATGAAGACAAATTAATTAAGTGAAGATTAATTAAGTGAAGTTGATTAGTAAAGTTTAGCCCGTGCTCCGCGCACGAATATAAAATGAAGTAAATTAAAAGAAGATTTTTCACTAGAAAGGATTAAAGCCCGTGCTCCGCACACGGTATAACATGATATGAAATAAAGAGGTTAAGTTAATATTTTTCGAAATAAAAATATTAAAGGAACATGAATTCTTGAAAATAAGAATTTCAAATGAAGTTACTGAAATTAGAAACTGACTTGAATTAATAAGTTGAATGATTTTCTGAGGATTTATCTGATGTTGGTTTCGGCCTTCGGGGTTTATACTTAGGAAGTTGTTCTCTTAATGATTACAGTCAGCGACTGATTGATGTGAAGGGATAGTGATACGTAAACACAGAAATATCAATATATATATATATATATATATACATATATGATGATTGATCAAATAGGAATTTCAATTCAAAATAAGATTGTTGTGTGCACACGTATTTTCATTTGATAGTTAAGTCATCGACTATCAAAGTTTGACCATTTTAACGTTGTTAATATGGAGAGACCGGTTGGATTATTATCCGAAGAACCACTCCGTATTGGCATAAGCGTTGCGAGTCAAGTATGCTGAATATATTGAAGATGGAGAGAAATGCAAGGGCTATTGTATAAATCTTAGATAACATTGGCTAAGATGGTTGTACGGAATAGTACCTTCGGTTTGTCCAGTCCCAGGACAGCTTGTATGGACGAACGTCTGACAAAGTACTCCTAACTAATCACGTACGTTGACCTTTTCAAACGTAGTTATAAGTGGTAGAGAAATTCGTTTCTCTTACTTTATACTTGTAATATATTTTTGGGGAAGTCAATTAGTGGATTAGCGGGTTTGACGATGTGACGTTCAAAGCAAATAAAAAGCATGTGTCAGGGTACGTTTAGCTTCAAGCTTCACAACCGGAAAATGACAAAAATCGGGCAGGCAGCATGGCTATGTGGGTAGCTCCCATTAGGATGTATCATCATCTGATCTAGAGTTTCAATTACTTCTTAAAATCTATTGTCGATTCTGACCCGTTTCGGGAAACGGTGGGTAGCTCCCAACCGTTGGTGATATACATTCGATACACTCAAGAGAAATGAGTGGTCGGTCATGTGTGGCCGGGTTACAAGATGTTCTTGTTGAACCCGTGTATTCGTATCTAGAGATACACCTCCGGAAGGTGATCCCATACCTTGTCATAGTTGGAAACCAAATATCCATAAGCACTTAACGGTTTTTGTTTGTATACTATAAGTAGAATGTGAGATGAAAGCATTCTACTAGATTGTAATTATTTGTGGGCACCTAGACATTATCATAATATCTGTTTTAAATATGCAAACTGACTTGATCTCATAAGGTAAAAACCCGTTCCGTATTCACGGCGTGGTCTTATGAATCATTGTGATTTATTAAACTTGTTTATAAATCGTTTACTCATACCAGTCCATGACTGACCCGGAGTTTATTTTCTGTGTTTTCCTTAAACTCTTGGGTACTCATAATATTTATTATGAGTAGACAAGTGATCCAGGTTTTAAAGTAACTTGGAGTAGCTGGATGGCAGGATCAGAAGTGTTGGCTTATCTATCATATGTTGTGTAGAATTATCTGCAAGTTTGTATCACAAATGTTAAGTATGTAAATTCTGATGATATGTATCCCTATGTATGAAGTATTCCAATGTACTTAAATTATGTCATGTAATATTTTGGGTTATTAATATATTGAACCAAGTTCCGCTGTGAGATTCTGATGTCTTTTCTTAGTTCTATCTTCTATCTATTTCTTTTCTTTCATAATTATCTGGATTTTGTCGACTCTTGGACGCTCGATATGTGAGATATATCGGATATCCAAGGTCTCTGAAATCTGGGTCGTTACAAAGATTCTCATAATCCCATAAACTTAAGCGTTTAATCACAATTTGTTTTGATGATACGGAATTAAGATTATCTTCGACATGTTCCCTAGATTCATTTTCGTCATTTAAGAATTTAAGTTCATTTTCAAACAATTCTTCAAAAGACATAGTGGACACATTTATTGAGGAAAGTGAAGCTTTTAGAGGAGATAAATTAGATGTGTCATCTACAACTATTTGTATTATGTCGACTTCTCCTATTTCGAACTCTTTTGGTTGATAAAAATATTCTGTTCAATTGTTAAGTCCCCAAACAATAGTCGACGTTGGCTGCTCCTACAATTTATGATAACATTCGAGGTGGCGAAGAAGGGACGACTCAAAATCATTGGAATTTGACTATCTGGATTCGAAATAGGTTTGGTTTCAAGAACAATGAAATCCATAATGAAATAAAATTCTTCAATTTGAATCAAAACATCTTCAATTATACCCAGTGGTTTTTAATAGATCGATCGGTCAACTGAATTGTGATATTCGTGGGTTTCAATTCCCCTAGTCCTAGTTGACGATAAACGGTGTAGGGAAGAAGAATGACACTTGGACCATGATCAAGTAAAGCATGATGTGAGTATTTCCTATTTTCAACCGATTGTAGGTCAGCCGGGGTCCTTGTGCTTGATTGGTGAAGGATTTGAGAAAAAAAAAGAGCTAGCATTTCCTATCGCTTGAACCTTTCGATCCTTAGGTAGAATTCGATGGTTGGAAACATGTGTTTTGAGACATATTACGTTCGATGACTGCAATTGGATGCTCATGGATGCTTATACACACACACATGGCACTAGATCAACTCAAACACACTCATACTACATATGGACGTGTGTGCATTAGGATTTTATCTGGATGAAAATGGATGTATCATCATATGGGTGTTGCATTTGGATGAATGATTATGCACACATATAGAGTTAAAATGGTATATTAGGTACATTTTTGTTACATGGTACGAACATAAATTGCATTAAGGAGGTCAACTGAATCAGTCGACCACCTGATTTTCACATTATTGTTAGGACATATAGACACACCATTGCATATGTTCATACAAGCATTAGAAAAATCATAAGGACAATGGATGCTTGTGGGTGATGAATAAGTAGATGGTTGTGGATGTTAGGATAATAACATTCTTCTTAACTTGAAGATTTCGGGGACGTAATCCTTTAAGTAGGGGAGAATGTAACACCTTGTAATTTTAAAGAACATTAATGACAATATACTAAAGGATACTTGATTAAATATTGGGAACTAAGTAAAACAGACTATACCATTGCGTTCATCTCGGAATTTTGGTTTAGACTGACTCCGAGTTTGCGTAAAACGAACATCGTATGAGGAAGATATAAAGGTTAGAAGTTAGTATACATATAAGATGGATATATGTAAATAAAACAAGCTAGAATTGAAAACTAATCAAATAAAAGAAGCGACGAACCAAGGTGGGAATAAGACTCGCTGGGGGTCGGCCCACAGCCCATAGAGGTCGATCTATGGGTCGACCCACACAAGGGTGTGTCGACCCTCGAGTCGACCCCGGGGTAGACCCACCCTAGATCTGGGCGGATTCACTTTCTAAACCTGGACTTGTTTGTTTGCTGGGTTCGTTAGAGATAGTCCATATAAAGGCCAGCATTTCTATTGTTTTCCTATATCTAAAAAAATGGAGATAAGGAGATGTTGCCTTAGCTTGGATTGAATCAAACTATCTTCTACAACACCAGCCTAGGCATACATCAGAGACATTTCTTGTACTCCAATCCGATCTCTGTGAGTTCACATTATTTTTAGATATAAAAATTTAACAATAAACATAACATGTTAATAAACCTGGATCTGAACCAATGCATGTTAAGAAACTAATTCATGTTTAAACAGTTATGCTATAATTACATATGCTTTTCCATGTACTTGTTTTGCTGTTCAGTTGTTATTATATTCCTATTTCTATTCTTCTCCCTCTCTTATTCCCTTTTTATTTTATAAGCCTAGGCCAATCTCGTAAGAGACATACGTATGAACAAAATTGGGACAATTAAGGAATGTTTGGGAATGAAAATAAAAGTGGGAAAATTTGGGGCATATCTTGTACTCTGAAACATGACTGAAATCTTGGGGTGTATGAATATGTAATTTTGCAGGCTTAATTCAAAAGATTAAGCGAAACATGTTAATAGATCTGTATGTAACCTATGGAATCCATTAAATCTATGGGGTTAAGTAAGCTTATTTAATATGTTGGGGTTATATGAACCTGTTAACCTATAAAACTTAACCTGTTAAATCTGTTGGGGTTATGCAAACCCGTTAATCTATAACCTGTTAAATTTTTCGGGGTTATGCTGTAAGACTAAACCTGTCAAAATCCTATTAAATTTAGGGACACAAGTTTAGGGATTTAGCTTGTGCCATCTGCTGTGTGGGTCCCATATCACTCAGTAACCTATTCTGGTATTAAACGGGGACCTCGCACTAGGTAGGGATCAGGGCACGCATACTGAACTGATAGTAAGAGGTTCATCTGAAAGGAGGTGTTTGATGGTGCATTCCAATGGAGTCATGTGCATGCATGGGTCCGACCTGCCTGGGAAAATAAGCTGCTGTAGCACCGGTAAATAGGTCTGTGTCCTTCTGCAGGTTGCCCCTTTAGAAAGTAGTACACCTTACTGTAGGGCCGATACAGGGTATTTACGCATTAGGGAGCCGATCGCTTGGGGTAGTAATTAGGGTACATTTAGTCCTATCTATTTCTGTTGAGGTACCCATTTTTATGTTTGGAGTAACATCCGTTATATTCTGTTGGGGTACCTGTTATTCTATTTGGGGTAAAACCCATTATGAAACTAGATTACACCTAAAACTACCATTATGTTTCCGTTGGGATAATTTTGCTTTCTATTATGTTTGGAACACCTAATTCTGTCATAATTCTTGTATACTAGTATCGGTGCAGAGAATGTAGTTGAGAAGCATAGTTTATCCTGTTTATTCTGTTTATCCTGTCTATCCAGTTTAAACATGTAATATGTTACTATTATCTCTCATCCACTTTATTTGCCTGTCTTGATACTTTTACTTCTTTATATGCTAAAAGTCACTGGACTTGCCGACTTTATGTCTGACTCGTTTTTTTTCCTTTCTCTCTTTCCTTTCCCCCAGTTTCTCAGGGTGGGAACGCTCATGCATGATTAGGACTTTCCCTCTCTTATGTTTCTGCTTGAATCTGGATCTGCTTTGATGTATCGCTTCGACTATTTGTCTATTTTGTTATGGCTACTTATGGAGATTATGATTTTACATTTCCGTACTCTGATGGTTTTTAGTGCAAGACAGGTGTTTTTGTTTGATGTATCTTGTTCTAGTATTTTAGTCTGATTTTGTAACTGGATTTGAAACTACGATGTTTTCTGTTGAAAAATAAAATTTTAAATTTCCGCTGCTATTTTACATATCTTTCTTGTGATTCTATTTCTGTTTATCTATAATGCTTCACAGAACTTAATGCATTCTAATAAAGAGTGACATTAACAGACGTGGGGTGTCACATTTGGTTTCAGAGCTGGAGGTTACAAGATAAGATAAAAGTTTAGAATAATTGTTTTCAAAAGAAGAAAAGTTTATTTTTGAAAAATTTACTCCTAAAGCCATATAAAATATCTTTTGATTCTCTGTTTGAACCCCTTTTTCCTTTTCTTTTCAACATGTCTGGGAAATGAACCTTCCTGAGGGTGTTCCGATACCGGCTTGGTTCCGTAGATATCTTGAGGCTATGACACCTGCCAAAGGCCAAGGAGATACCCCTCCCCCAGCAGCAGCCGTTGTACCTCCTCCTTCGCGAGTAGATAATTTCTCTAAGATATGCAAGGACTTATGTGCTATGGGAGGAAACCATTCCGAGGAGCAGAAAGCTTTGTGGAAGCACGTAAGTGGCTGTGAGAAACAGAGAACTTGTTTGGAGTTTTTGAGGTCGACGATCGTCGAAAGATATAGTTGACCGCATGGCATTGATCGTCACTTTCCTATGAATTAGAAAAGCGCGAATTTTAAATTGAATAATGCAAGCGTATAGGTGTGTAGCATACAGGTCGAACACAGGGAGGTAAATTAAAATCAAATTATTTATCTAATCTCTTGGGCGAGTTAGACGAAGCCTGGAGATTTTGTTGAAATAAAAACAAATTGAAATTGCGAAATTAGGATTATCGTTGAATCTAATCAACGATTAATCACTAAAGAAAGTAAATTGCAAAACAAGAACAACAATGCAGAAAATAAAAGTGCAGAATAAGAAGAACAAAAAAAATTAGGATTGTCATTGAAACTAATCAAACGACTAATCACTAATGAAACAAATGTAAAATACAACTAGTACTCTACCGAATCTAATCGGGTTGATACATTAGTTGCTAAAAAATACTAGAAAATAAAAGAAGAAGAAGAATTTTTATTAGAGTAATGGAATACAGAAAATGAGATGGTGGCTACAATGACATTACAAGGGTATTTATAGGGGATAACCAAACCCTAACCCTAACCCTAATACAATGATAGATGGGCCTTAGGGAATTCACAAAAGAGTTTACAATGAGAGTTTCAAATGGGCCTTAGTTAAATCTATTAAATTTTTGGCCTTTCTTCTTTTCCTCTTACAAGCCTCTTTTAATTTGAGATGTGCAAGGCTTCTAAATCAGTCATTTTCTTTTCCAACAGCAGCTAGATGTGAGATCTTCATCTACAATTCTTCAAAATGCAAATACACAGCAATTCGATCTCTATTTCTCTACTTTTCTGTTTGCATGCGGGCTGGGTTGGAATATCTGTAAAAGTGACAAAACAATACCCAAGTAATATTTATTTATATACAAAAGATAAGATATAAGAGCATAAAAATAACACATTTCTATGTCAATCAAATACCCTCACACTTATCTTTTACTCGTCCTCGAGTAAAACAAAAATGAAAAACTAGACTGGATAGGTCACACTTTCGTAGGAAACACGATTGCATTGAGCGTATGCAACAAGCCGTTAAACCTCTAGGTGTCCCTAGTAGGACGAGTGGTGTCTCGTGAGGGTTTTCAGCGGATACTACCCATAAAATCCAAATGCAGTATGTTTCTAATGAAACTACATGAGTGCAATGGACATATGCAAAATAAAAACAAAAATGAAAACAAGACTTGTTTCTGAAGTGGTACAACAAATTAAATTACCAATTTCTAGTCAGTTGATTTTATTTTAGATACCTCAACTTGTCACAAATTTTCAATATAAATCAAGTTTTCAAATGTTAAATTCCAATTAGGCCAGTTAGTTCGGTCGATAACATAGTGCAGCCATGAAATAGATTCTTAGTTTGCTTGGCACAGTTTGTAAAGTGGTATTCTAATTTCCTTGTGTATGGCTATTCAAATCAATAAGGTCAAGAAGTGTTTGGGCATCATCGCTTATTCTTTATTCTATGAAATTTTAAAATTTATGATTAAGTACATACACCTAACTTAGAAGACCAAGGTTTACCACCCATGCACTACCTCGCGGACTAACGGAGAGTGGGTAAAGAGCTTGGCGGATTATGCAGGCCGACTTTGACTTTGTCAACAACGTGTCGGTAATCCTTAGGTGTCCAATCTCATAAAATGAGACCAAGATATTCCAATGCTGACTTTGTCAACAACGTGTCGGATAGAGCTTGGCGGGTTTGCACACCAACGCTTGATATACAAGCAATGTTGGATACCCTTGGATTACTATTATTATTATTGAATTTATAAGCACAAAAGAGAGAGTTACGCGAATTCAACTTAACACAACTTAGTTTTAAAGATTCGAAAAGCCAATATAAGTATTTTAAGTCCTCCACTTATTTAAACAAAGTCTACAATATAGAATAGATTTCATGGCCATCACCTAAGAATCTCCCTATGTACCGGTTACACTATTATCCCTCAAAATTAAACTTTTCATTATATTTCAAATTCGAATTTAGCTGAGACAGAAAAATACTATCAACTGGCTTAAAATTGTAAACTTATTTTGTTGTATCAATTGAAAATGAGTCGTATTTCAAAAAAAAAATGGCATGTTACTACAGTCTAAAATGCATGATGGTCCTACATGAAAAGAAAGAAAGAAAAATTAAAGAAAAATCAAAAGAATGCAATGCAGACTCCCCCCCCCCACACTAGCACTATACAGTGTCCACACTGTAAACGTTTCCTAAATTTGAAAGATCGCACCCAAAGGTGAATGAGATGCAAAATTATTTGTAGAATGAAATGCAATCTAACTATATGTAAGAATGGATCATATGTACAATGATAAATGTATTTGCGGTGCACGCGATGTAAGGAATTTCACCAACTTTCCCCCCACACTTGGTTCAAGCCCTATGAGTCAGATTCCCACTGTGTCTAGGCATGTTTTCTAATAAGCAAAGGTTTTTGAAAACCATCTCATCTTTAAACCTATATTTATAGTCTAGGAGATAAATATCCAGGGTCGTCCTCACATGAAGTTTTTCAATAAAGCTAACATTCCAAAAATAATTCATGTACTCAACAAATTTATCAGTGTAATTTTTCAAAAATTTGTGATCGTATATAAATTCAGTGAAATTTAAATTCTGATTGTTGTTCAAGACTATGTGATCACATTTCTCATCATTAACTGACAACGTATTTTCGACACTGACAATTTCAAGTTCGTTTGAAATTTTATCAAAGTTGAAATTTTCGAACTCGTGACGTGAATCCACTTCTTCCTCATTTGGCAACTCATCCTCGTACAATCCAAAGAATTCATGTTCGTTAAAATTCTTTTCCAAATTTGAGTTGAAAAATTCAACATTTTCATTCTGTTCAATTTCAAAAATTTCAAGTTTCTCGCAGCCCGGAAGAGAAAGATCAAAATCTAAACTTAAATCTTTTTCCTGAAAAGAATTGAAGTCCAAATCATTTGTTGAATTTTGAACAATTTCATTTAGATCGTTATTCTCAGTTTCCAAAGTTGTAATCTGAAAATTTTCAATATCAGTAAAGAATGGATTATTTCCAGATTCATCGCATTGAATTTGATTTTGTTGCTCGAGTTGTTCTTTAAAACACGTCATTAAACAAAGAAGTTCATCAAGCTATCTATCTTTTTCACCAAGCTGTCTATCTTGCTTTTCTACCCTCTCTCTAAGAATGTTGAGGTGATATTCTTCAGAATCATTGATTTGAGAGCTCTCGTTTTGGATTTCTTGATTTTCAAAATTATAGTCCACATCAATTTCACAATCAATATTATTTCAAATGTGGTAGTTGTTTGAATTTTCAGAAAAATGATATTGGTAATCATTTTGATTTTGAAAATTAGGTTCATAACCAAAACTGTCGAAATTCGAGAGAAAACTGCAATTTTGGTCATATTCAAGATGTGGATATGAGTTGTTATTTTGAAGATTCTGATCGGTTTGAAAATCATTTTCATATCCAAAATTATTTTCGAATTGGTTTCCAACCCCGTATTGATGTTGATCAAAGGTATATTGGGGTTCAAAGCTATTTTGATATGGATGTGGCCCATAATCGAAATTATTGAAATTTGAATTGAAGTCGCCATTTCGATCATAACTTTGAAAATGTTGGTCATTTTGAAAATTGTTGCCATTTGGGTCGCGAAATTTTGGAAAATCTTGCTTCATGAGTTGTAATTCAAATTCATACTCTTCAAGAGCACGTCTACTCCGATTATTATCCCACATTTCTCTCAATGATTTTTTTGAATCAGACATTTTAAATGCAATCAAGGGAAGACATAAATTATTCTCACTTCAAAATAGTATAAAATACTAAGCTGTGCTCTATTAATTAACTGACTCAATTAGAAGGGGGAAGAGGGTCTTATGGCCGTTTACGTATAGTATAAATACTAAGGGATACGACCAATGTTTTACGGGTAGTATGCAACCTCTTTTGCTAATAGTTCAATAAATTGAACTAATATATATCCGCGATCCATTTATACGAGACAATCAACTTTACAAAGCACCACTTTTCAATTATATTATTTTGTAAATCAAATCAAGTGTTAAATTTGAAAATTGACGAGAGTGATTAGTTATGGAAATTCGTTTCTCATAAACAGATTCAGAAATATCAATCATAGAATAATCAAAGAATAATAATGGAAAATTAAAATATTGTACAAGCAAGCCGCTGCCCCTGCAGAAGATTTTTACAAGCAAATTCTATATTTTTTCAAAGCAGCAGAGCACCTGTAGAGTTCAGAATTTTTTTACAATGGGGTATGGCAGTCCGTCCAGAAAATTTGAGTAGTGCTGTGCTAATTGTTCAATTCCACTGTTTGCTTTGCTTTGTTCGCTTTTGACTCCTTGTTCATTTTCTTGAATCCGGATTTCTTTGTTTGCCTTGCTTGAAATCTTTCTTTCGATCCTTTGATTTGATTTGTCCTCCTTTTTTTTTAAGAAATGAAATCAACGACTAGAAAGAAGCAGAAAAACAAAGCTAAAAAAACTAAGGTTAACAAAAACAAAATAAAATAAAATAAGACTGCACTCAAGCGGCGTACTCAAGAGGAAACAAATCAAGGAGCCAATTCAAAATAATCCCTTTTTAATTCAAATTAGGGAACACTCGAACCAAAAGATGAAACAAATCGCACCCTCGACTAAAACAAATGCCCCTCATCAATTATATATTGCCAGAAATAATCTAAACAACAAAAACTGTACGCCCCCCACAGAATAAGCTAAACGCGCACCTCATCAATTTGCAAAGCTAACGCCCACTGATTTCTGACGTTCAAAACCAACGCTATTGTAGAAGACACGGTCAGAATTCCAACAACACAAGAGATTTCAACTCTTCTCAAAACAAATCGATGGCCCAAAACGAAAATTGCAAATCCAATTTTTTTCTTTAATGGTTTTGGATCTTTGTGCCTTCGGATTGGGTTTGTTTTGCGAATCGGGTTTCAGATCGGTAGGTGGCTTGAGATCTGTGGACTCGGTTGTGAATGGGGTTTCGAAATGGGTCTTGGGGTTAGGCGGTTGTGGATTTAGGACATGGTTTCGGTTGGAGCAGAGGGGTCTTGAACTGGTAGGTGATGAGGTGGTGAAGCACGGTTTGATGATGGAGGATCTTGCAGATAATGGACGTGGGTTGTGGGTTCTTTGAAGTGGAGGAGGGGGGTACGTTGTGGTTCTGAGCGTGGTATGTAGGAAGAAGGAGAGGACGTGTGAAGTTGATATGGTTTTGGACTTGCTGATCTTGGATTTTGGGGTATGTACTGTGGAAGGGAGAGGATTTTCGTGAGTGAAAAGTGCAGATGATGGTACAACAATGGTTGTTTCCTATTTTTTTTTTGAAAAGGGAGTTTTTTCGAAGAGGGAGGGATGTGGGTTTTTTTTTTGACTGTTGCGGGTCTGTTATGGCTTGTGTGGTGCTTCAGTTGCTAGTATGTTGGTTTGAGGGTGGTTTGGGCTGATCGCTATTGGAGAATTGGCTTGGCAATGGTGAGTTGGATTGTGGTTTATTGTGAAGCTGAGCAGCAGTGGTTGTTTCTGGGCAGTGCGTGAACTATGAGGCCGATGCGTGGTGTTTGTGCCGTCACTGTAATAGATTGTTGGACGGTTTTGTTGATGGGCAGGAGGAGGTTTGTGAGGGGTTGGTTTCAGGTCTGCGGAGTGGTAGGTGCGGCAATTTGTTTGGTCAGGGGTAGTTTGGATGTGAAGATGGATGTATTGGCAATTTGTATGGTATGTGAATAAGAAGGATTCAACAGTGGTGATGTGGCTATAGGAAGATGGAAGTGTTGCGACTGGATTATTGGCGAGCTGACAGGAGCGATGGCCGGTTGGGGTGACCGTGGTTGTGAGTACTGCAGTGGGGCGGTGAAGAAGATGAGGGGTCAGACAGTAGTTATCGGATTATTTTTTCTGAAGTAAGGGGATTTGGGATGAAAATGAGGTGCTGTAGATGGGCGTTCGGTGAAGCTGTGATTGAGTAGCAAGGTGGTGTCTTTTTGTTTACGGTGGGGATTATTAGTGGTGATGGCGAGGACTGTCGAAGGTGAAAGCAACAGCAAAAGCTTGATTGTTGAAAGAAGGGGTGCAAACGTGGTACGGACGCTGATGAGGGATCTGGTAGTAGGGGTTTGGGATATGATGTGAAGGAAGAAGACGTATGTGGTATGTGATGTGGATTGTAAAAATGTGGATATGGTGCAAGGAGAAGAGGATGTTAGGTTGGGACTGAAGAGAAAGAGAGAATAGAGAGGAAATCCTGTATTGAAATAGAAAAAGAAATAGAAAGAAATTAGAAAAGGAAACAAAAGATTTCTTTTAAAATAAATTTTGGGAAGAAAGTGGGAAGACGGAAAGAAATAAAGGAATATTTTTTTTTGAATTGAAAAGAAGAAAGGATGTAATAGACTAGAAAGAAAATGGAAGGAAAGAAATTGGACAGTGCAAGAAATTGAAAGAACAAATAGCAAGAAACTTTTTTTTTTGAAAAGAAAGAGATTGAGAAATAAAAAGGAAAGAAATCAAATAAAAACTAGGATGGAATTTTTTTCTCTTTTTTTATATGAATACACAAAACAAGGAAAAATAAAAACTAACACGAATCATAAATTAAATAAATAATAAAATTTAATCGTTACCTCCCCGGCAACGGCGCCAAAAACATTATCGTCACTTTCCTATGAATTAGAAAAGCGCGAATTTTAAATTAAATACTGCAAGCGTACAGGTGTGTAGCATACAGGTCGAACACAGGGAGGTAAATTAAAATCAAATTATTTATCTAATCTCTTGGGCGAGTTAGACGAAGCCTGGAGATTTTGTTGAAATAAAAACAAATTGAAATTGTGAACTTAGGATTATCGTTGAATCTAATCAACAATTAATCACTAAAGAAAGTAAATTGCAAAACAAGAACAACAATGCAGAAAATAAAAGTGCAGAATAAGAAGAACAACAAAAAAAATAAAATTAGGATTGTCGTTGAAACTAATCAAACGACTAATCACTAATGAAACAAATGTAAAATACAACTAGTACTCTACCGAATCTAATCGGGTCGATACACTAGTTGCTAAAAAATACTAGAAAATGAAAGAAGAAGAAGAAGAATTTTTATTAGAGTAACGGAATACAGAAAATGAGATGGTGGCTACAATGACATTACAAGGGTATTTATAGGGGATAACCAAACCCTAACCCTAACCCTAATACAATAATAGATGGGCCTTAGGGAATTCACAAAAGAGTTTACAATGAGAGTTTCAAATGGGCCTTAGTTAAATCTATTAAAATTTTGGCCTTTCTTCTTTTCCTCTTGCAAGCCTCTTTTAATTTGAGATGTGCAAGGCCTCTAAATCAGTCATTTTCTTGTCAAACAGCAGCTAGATGTGAGATCTTCATCTACAATTCTTCAAAATGCAAATACACAGCAATTTGATCTCTATTTCTCTACTTTTCTGTTTGCATGCGGGCTGGGTTGGAATATCTGTAAAAGTGACAAAACAATACCCAAGTAATATTTATTTATATACAAAAGATAAGATATAAGAGCATAAAAATAACACATTTCTATGTCAATCAGGCATCTCAAGGACGAGGCTTCATTTTAGTGGGAAGTGATACAAGTAGGGTGTCCAGTTGATACTTAGGTTGATTTCCGATAGAGATTCGAGACGAAGTTTCTTTCTCAGGCAGAAGAGAGTATGCAGATGGAGAGATTCTTGGCACTTAAGCAAGGAAGTATGTCTGTTAAAGAGTATGGTAATAAGTTCAATCAAGTGGCAAGGTTTGGTCTGGAATCAGTGAATACCCTGCACAAGAAAGCTTTGAGGTTCGCAAGAGGATTGAATCAACCTCTCCAAGCATTGGCATTATCTCATATATCTATGGGAGCAACTTTTGAAAGACTTGTTGACATGGCATTGATGCACGAAGAGGGTAAGTATGAGAAAAAAGAGGTCAAGACCGATGAGACACAAAGCAAGAAAGTATGACCCATGAAAAAACAACATAAGAAGGGTGGAAAGAACAATAAATCTCAGAATAAGAAGAAATGTCATGGTTGTGGAAGCTTGGGTCATCTGGTCAAGGATTGCAGAAAAAGGAAGAATGCTTGTTTCACCTGTGGTGAAGTTGGACACTATACTAAGAATGCCTGAAGAAGCAAGGACAAGGGCAAAGGGAAGGACCTTCTGGAGGGCAGGTGCATGCTCTCGAGGCTAATGCACCAGATAGAGGTAAGAAAGTTTATGTTGAAGGTTTGATTTCCCTTTTCGTTCATCCAGTTATGACTCTTTTTTATTCCGGTGCTTCTCATTCTTTTATATCCGATTCTGTAGTTGAATCTCTACACCTTAGTACTAATATTGTTTCTGATCCCGTTGTTGTCTCAAACCCCATTGGGGGAATGACTCATATGTCTATGATATGTCCGGTTTTGAGGATATCTGTGTTAGGCATCGAGTTCGAGCGAGATGCGTATGTGCTTGGTTTTATGGGCTACGGTTTGATACTAGGAATGGATTGGCTATCCATGTATGGTGCCATCCTAGACTGTGAAAGGAGGGTCGTTAGACTTCTAACTTTCCATGGGAGCACTCTCGAGGTTTCCTGTGATCCAAGGGGGTCTGTCATGCTTAGCTTCCTAGAATCACTTGATGCTTCTGCCGATGATTTGCAATCTGTACCCATAATCTATGAGTATCCGGATGTTTTTGATGAGGTTATAGGCTTACCTCTGAGTCGGGCGATTGATTTCTGGATATACTTGGTGGACAATGCAAAGCCAGTCGGATTGCCTGTGCACCACATGGCTCCTAAGGAAAGGAGGGAACTTAGAAAGCAAGTAGGGGAGCAACTAGAGAAGGGGTTTATTAGGCGAAGTTTTTCAGAATGGGGTGCTCTAGTCATCTTCGCAACCAAGGCGGATGGCTCACTTCGTCTATGTGTAGATTATAGGGAGTTGAATAAGATCACCAAGTAGAATAATCACCCACTCCTGAGGATAGATGATCTGTTTGACCAACTTATTGGCGCGTCTGTTTTCTCGCGGTTAGATTTAGCACTGGGATTTCATCAATTGAGGGTGGATGAGGACAGTATAGACAAGACTGCTTTCAGAACTCCAGATGGCTTCTTTGAGTGGTTAGTCATGCCTTTTGGGTTGACGAATGCACCCGCCTATTTTGCGAATCTGATGAGTAGGATTTTTAGGGAGTTTTTGAACAAGTTCGTGGTGGTATTTGTGGATGACATCCTGATTTTCTCGAAGAGCGAAGAAGAGAAAGCCCTACATTTAGGAAAGGTCTTGAGGACTCTCAGAGCACACCAGCTTAAGGCAAAATTCTCCAAGTGACACTTTTGGAGAAAGGAGGTGTGATTTCTAAGGCATGTGGTCTCCAAGGATGGGATATCGGTGAATCCCATGAAAGTAATTGCAGTTTAAGATTGGAAGGTTCCAAAGAATGCAACGGATGTGAGAAGTTTTCTTGGTTTAGCAGGCTACTATAGGAAGTTTATCAAGGACTTCGCAAAGATATCAGCCCCACTTACCAGACTGATGAAGAAAAATCTGAGCTTTTCTTGGAGTATTGATTGTAAGGATGCTTTTCAACGGTTGAAGAGGGATCTGACAACTGCCCCAGTTACGACATTGCTTGATGGGAGCAAGGTGTTCACAGTGTACACCGATGCATGTGGTACAAGGCTTGATGCCATCTTAATGCAATAGGAAAGGGTAGTATGTTATGGTAGTAGACAGCTGAGAGTTCATGAGAGAAACTACCCTACCCATGATCTAGAGTTGGCTGCTATAGTGTTCACACTTAAGACTTGGCGGCATTATCTATTGGGAGAAAGGTTCGAGTTATACACGGACCATAAGTCGCTAAAATATCTGTTCTCGTAGAAGGATCTCAATTTGAGACAACAAAGATGGATGCAGTTCATGGCGTCCTATGATTTTGAGATTGCTTATACCCCAAGCAAGGGTAATGTAGTTGCGGACGCATTAAGGAGACAGAGGATGACCTTGAACCCTCTATTTGTAGTGAGGTGGAGTTTGGAGTACATATCGACCTTCGATTTTAGGCCATCTACGGATCTTACACCTGGTTAGTTGGCGTCTCTAGCGGTGCGACCTACTCTTATGGATCGAATAGGATCTTCGTGTTGGAGAATGGAGTTTTGATGACAACAACCTTATTTCTGGTATCATTAATTATAAAATATATACTAACACTTTTTTATAGAATATATATATACACACACACATATGCAGGAATTATATACAGAAAATATTACTGAAGACTGTACAGTTTAAAGATGATAAAGATTTAGAATTCAGAGAAATATCAAGACTCAAGAGCGTTCACGATTTCAAGAGTTCAAGATTAATATAGTTATAGAGTAGATTTTGTAAGACTCTAAATAGCACTCCAGGTTCAATTTCAAATTCTGATTTTCAAATTTTATCCTCAATTCTCTCTATTTTATTTTTTTCTATATTTTCTATTTTATCTTTTTTTTCAACCTTAAGTTTTATATATTTATAATTCTATACTTTATATTTATGTATAGTTTAAAACCTTATAATTTTATAAATATGTTTATATAGTTTAAATATGTTTTCATATGTTTTTCTACTTTATAATATTAATTAACAACACTATATTATTATTTAAGAATTTCCAGAATTATATTTGTATCAAAACACTTGAAAAATGTTTAAAATTCAAATTTGCACTAGAGTACGTCGACATACAGAAAACGCAATGCCGACATATAACTGTCAGAAATTTAAATTTGAAAGGAAATGTCTTTTCACCATTTCACACACCATAAAAAGAGCTTGAATTCGAATTTTTAATCATCTCTTCTTCTCCAATTTCACTCTCTTTCATTATATAATCATTTTTAATCATTTTTAATCATTTTTATGATTTCTACATTTATACTCTATCGAATTTAATTCCGTTTTGATCAAATTACTTCCCTATACACTCTCTTCTCATCTCTCTCTAAATCAAGTGCTATTGATGAGTTATAGGGTTATTTGTAATTGTTTGGGTTGTATTTGAGTTGAATTGGTGGTATACCTTGTAGCCGTGAAATCAAGAACGGAATCGGTGGTATCCCTTGTAGCCGTGAAATCAAGGACGGAATCGGTGGTATCCCTTGTAGCCGTGAAATCTAGGAGGCTGTACTTGACTATTGATATAGTAATACAACTTTGCGCAATCCAGTGTTGTGCGGGGCTGGACGTAGGAGCAATCTGAACCAGTATAAAATCCGGTATGTCCTTCCCTTTTCTGCATTTTTATTTCTGTTTATTTTGCATCTGTGTTTGAAATTGTGTCTTTGATTGTGTTTGATTCATTCTATAATTGACATAAGTTTTAGATTTTTTCTAGATTCTCACAAACACTATTCACCCCCTCTAGTATTTGTTTTGCCTTAACGTTCCATTCTGCAACCCTTAACAATTGGTATCATAGCAAGGTCTTTCAAAAAGTTCATAATCTGATTTTTGAAAATTTTTAAATGGAAAATTTTGGAATCTCTGTTAATACTAGTGTCAATTCATTCATTGCATCAATGTTGAAAGAGTCTGCATATAATAATGTTAAAGAGGCATGTGATCTACTGAAATATTGTTCAATTCAGAAAAGGACGAGTTCTATGGATTTTGAAAATTAAAAAGTTGAAATGATGGTAAAGTGACTATTGTCAATTCAAAATCGGAAAAGGTGGTTGCTGGAAATGCAAATCCTGAACTGGTGTGTAACATGACTATTGAAAATTCAAATTCTGGAAAGCAATTGGTGGAAATGAAAAAGGACAAATGGATACTGGATAGAGGCTATTCGAGATATATGACTGGAAATCCAGAACTACTCAATAATATGAAATATAAAGATGGTGCAATGGTGAACTTCGGAGATAACTCTAAAGGATACATTATTGGAATCGACAATGTTGGTAATTCTGAAACTCTTCTATTTCTGATGTTTTATTAGTTAGGAATTTAAAATACAACTTGCTAAGTATAAGTCAACTTGGCGATAGGGGTTATAAAATAAATTTTGAAAAGAACAAATGTTTATAGAAGATAGGAATTCAAAAGTTATATTCGAAGGAGATAGATAGAAAAATATCTATATATTGAGTATGAAAATCTCCTGCGATAATTTATGTCTTATAGCCAATACAAGTGATCCCTGGATCTGGCATAAGAGATTCGGTCATACAAATTTCAAACTCATTTCTAGGATTTCTAAATTAGATTCACTTAGAGGATTACCCAAAATGAAATTTAAAGTAAATAATTTATGCGATGCTTTTCAATTCGGAAAATTAAAGAAGAGTTCGTTTAAATCAAAAGAAGAAATCACTACTTCAAAACCATTAGAGTTAATACACATGGATTTATTTGGTCCATCCCAAGTTCAATCGATAAATCATAATAGATATGTGTATGTAATGGTTGACGATTGTAATGACCCGCATTTTCAGCGATATAATAATTAATTAATTTAATTATTTAAATAGTGGTTTAGAGAATTTAATGGTCGTTTAATTAAATAACTTTGAACATTTAATTAAAATAATAATTAAATAATATATTTAATTCTAAAAAAAACAGAATTGGCTGAAATGGCGATATGGTGTGAATTGGGCAATTCAAATTATATAATTCAGTTTAAAATTGAATTATGATAACGAATATATTTAATTAACAATGGTTGAATGTATAAATTATATTATAAATATAATCGAGCATGAAATGGCGCGACAGTTCGTGATTTGGCGATTCGAAATTAAATGAATATACATAAGGCGTTTTAAATCGGATTTCTGTGAAACAAGAAACGTTAGGAGCTGTTGAAGTATATTTTTCTAGTGGAAAAGAAAATTCGAGATTTCATCGTACATATTTTGATTTATGTCCAAATCAAATTTTAGAAAAGTCGCTGTGGAATTCCTTTGAAATTTATAAATATTTATTTATATTTATAAAAGGGATTTCATTCTAAATCGAATATCGATTTATATCGGGATTTGAAATATCGAGTTAGAGATTCATATAGGAATATTCTAGAGTTGTATATATTCTATTGTGAATATATACGATAATATTTATTTTTAAATATTAAATTTAATTGTTTTTAAATATATTTATATATTTAAAAGGGATATTTAGAGCTTTAAAAATAGCCAGTTTTTCAAACGACCTCAGAATTCGATGGAACTAATTTTGTTGGATCCACAATATTAAATTATTGCAAGATTTCAATTTCCGTGATTTTTGAAGTCAGTATGTGGCCATACGGGATTTTAGTGTGAAGAACAGTCAGTATTTTAATGGTTAAAAATACGCTGTGTGAGCATATGAAGTCGGAATTCGACGAAACCAGTTTCGTTGGGACCGTAATGTCAAACTCTAGCTGCATGTCAATTTTAGTGATTTTTAGGTATCGTGTGTGGGAACACGGATTTTTAGAGGATAAATACAATTAGCGTTTGCTTAAAAATCGAATATAAAAATCAATTAAAAATATCTAAAATTTACTATAAATACTCTACCACTCCCTAACCTAATTCATTTCCATTCCACAGTCAACCGAAGTGTAGCTGCCACCACCAATGTTCTAAAACGTGGGAAAAAGAGTGTTTGGTAAAATCAAAACAAATTTATCAAAATGCCATAAATCACAAAACATGTATATTTGGATTCAACACCGATAGGGCTTCGATTCCGTGTGAGTATTGATGGGTTCGGTGACCTTTCCACGCACTGGAAAAAATGCTGCGAGCTTAGGGTTGCGGATTCTGGGATGAGGAGCATCGATTTGGGTTTTCTGGCTTTGGGTTTGAGTTCGTAGGGTGGTGTAGCATCGAGTATGAAAGTCTTGAAGGGTTCGGTGGTAATAGTCTTCACAACACTACTGTTCACCGCTGCTACAGTTCGGAATCACGACGAGAATGGCGAACTCGAGTTCTGTGTGAAGTGTATCAACAGAAAGAGGACGCCAAGAGATGGTTTTTGGTGATTTTTGATCGATTTATAGTGAAAGAGAGGAGGAGAGGTGATGCAGTTTGTGAGCTGAAATGGGTGGGTTTTGTTTACTGGAGGAATGCGTAAAGAGGAAGAAGAAGGGGGCGGCTGTGGGCTTCAATGTGTAGGGGTATGGGCCTGGTTAAATGGTGAAGCCCATCTTTGAATTAAGTTGAGCTAAATTCAAATAAATTAGTATATTAACTTTAATTTATTTTATCTTACCCATACGTTAACCAAATTCAGCGAAACAAGATCCGTCGGGATCATATGGACGACGGCTACGCATTGGAACTGACTAGGAGTCAGTTGGAGCTCATTATAATTTATAGCAAAATAAATTGTCTATCTGAATCAACAAACACAAATCTTTATTTAATGGTTAACTCGAAATGTGAGTAAAACTCACCAACTCTGAACCGTTCTATTTTTATAACATATATTTAGAACTGATAAATGATGACTGATTAATGTGTGTTAACTGTTTGGTTGAATTGTTTTTGTATTGGTTGAAAATATAGATAACGATATATATAAATATCATTAATCGAATATTGATTCTATTTATCAGAATACTTTATATTTGTGTTATTGGTGTTGATTAACATCTGTGATGCAGGGAAATAGGTTGGAGGGACCCAACTGGGTTCCTCAATATATAAAATACTGTTTTGTTTTTTATATTGTGTTATACGATGTGATATGAAATCTGTTGATAATTTTATATGTTTGAATGATACTGATCATCGTTATATGGTACGTTAAATACCATAAGGAATACTGGAATGTTAAAAAGGGAATTTTCAAAGTGTATCTTGAAAATAATTTATTTATAAAATCAAAGGATTTTATAAAAGAGAAAAGATTTATAAAATCAAAGAATATTTTATAAAAAGGAATTTATTTATAAATGGAATATTTATAAATAGGAAATATTTTTAAGTGGAATTATAAATAAAGGGAAATCTTTATAAATGAAATATTTATAAAAGGAAATATTTATAAAATCATAAGATTTTATAAAGGAGACATTTATTTGTTAAATAAATAGGAAATATTAAATGGATTATTTATTTAGAGATAAATAAAGATATACAAGGAAATATTTTTGGAAACAGATATACAAGGAAATTATTTGTAAAACAAAGATAAAAGGAAGAGATGTGTAAACCAAATAGAAAGAGAATTTACTTGTAAAACCTTTACAAATAAAATAGAAATAGGAATATTTATAAAACATTTACAAATAGAATTTAAAGGGAAATATTTGTAAAACATTTACAAATAGAGAAAATGGAATATTTATTTATTTAATAAATAAAGAATTAAATCAAAGGAATATTTAGAAAATGAATAGAAAATGGAAATTTGTTTCAAAAGATAAATGGAAAACACTTATTTAAAGTAGAATTAAATAGAAATTTGTTTTAACAGATGAACTGGGAAGATTAATTTATAAACAATATTTTATATATTAAGTTAGATATTTATCATTGGATAAATAAAATATATAAGTCAGGACTTATATAGAGAAGTAAGAATCGATTTCAACATCGATATATGAAACTGAATAAGGACGAAGAGTTAACCAGTTAGAGTTAACCAGCTAAGTTAATCGAATATAGTTATTCAAAGAAAGGAGTTATGGAATATAGTTATTCGAAGTGCGATAATCGAATATAGTTTATTCGAAAGGAGTTAAATCGAATATAGTTTATTCGAGAAGAGTTATCGAATGTAGTTTATCCGAGAAGAGTTATCGAATATAGTTTATTCGAGAAGAGTTATCGAATATACTTTATTCGAAAGGAGTTAATCGAATATAGTTATTCAAAGAAAGGAGTTATCGAATATAGTTATTCGAAGTGCGATAATCGAATATAGTTTATTCGAAGGGAGTTAATCGAATATAGGTTATTCGAAGAAGATTAATCAAATAGAGATTACTTGAAAGAGAGTTATACGTCGAATTCGGGAAAGTATTATTTACTTTACAGTTTTCAAATCAAGATTTATTTATTTATAAATAAATTAGTTGTTAGGTTAATTATTCAAAGTAAAGAAATAAAATTTATAATTGAAGTTATATAAATTCGAAAGTAGGGAATATAATGTATCGTTACAACCAATGTTTTTTTATATAAGAAGTGGATTCGTAAATAGAATCCGTGAGTTCGTAAGGAAGCTTGTTAAAGGTTTAAAAGATAAACTTTGACCATTTCGAAGTTAAAACGTTGTTCAGTTAAGGTCTGAGAGGTAATTATACCCCAACTTAATTGACTTCCTTCTTAACTCAGGAATGGTAAGGTTTGATCGTGAAGGAGTTGTGGAAATGTTTTCCAAATAAGAATCAGAACTGTTTTCTGATAATAGAAAGTAAGAATTTAGAATATATAGAAACATGAGATAAGTAAATTAATGAACTAAAGAGATAAATGTTAAATGATGATTGATCGATAAAATTTCCATTTGGAAATAATATCATTGTTTGCACACATGTTTTTCTTTGATAGTTAAATCACAGACTATCAAAGTTTTGACCATTTAACGTTTTTAATATGGAGAGATCGATTGGATTATTATCCGAAGAACCACTCCGTATTGGCATAAGCGTTGCGAATCATATATGCCAAAGATAATTGAAGACGGAGTAAATTGCAAGTATTGTTGTATAAATCTTAGATAATAATTGCCTAAGATGGATGTACTGAATAGTGCCTTCGGTTTGTCCAGTCCCAGGACAACCTGAATGGAAGAAAGTCTGACAGAGTATATCTAGTAGATCGCGTAAGTTGATCCATTCAAACGTATGCACATTTGGTGGTGGAGGAATTCGTTTCTCTTAGCCGTATACCTGTGTTATTTTTGGATAAATCAATTTTTGATTTGGCGGGTATGACGATGTGACATTCTAAGTGAATGAAGATGTGGCATGTAAAAGATAAGCGTAGCTTCTAGCCTCACATCCGGTAAATGACAAAAATCGGGTCGGCAGCATGGCTATGTGGGTAGCTCTCATTAGGGTGTATAATCACCTATCTAGAGATATTCATTTCATTCTTAAATCTGTTCGATGCTGTCCCATTCGGGAAACGGTTGTTGATCCCAACCGTTGAAAATATACATTCGATACACTCAAGCGAAATGAGTGGTCGGTCATGTGTGGCCGGGTTGAAAGATGTTCTTGTTGAACCCAGTGTATTCCTCTCTAGAGGTACACTAGCGAAAGGTGGTTCAATACCTTGTCATAGTTGGTAATCCATTATCCAATACGTGCTTGCGGTTTTGATTGTATACTACGTAGATCGTGGGATGAAAGCGTTTCTGCTAAATGATTATTATATTGTGGTTGATAGACATTATTATAATATCAAAAGGATTTTTGATATAAAGATTTATTTGGATTCTCATAAGGGAAATACCCGTTCCGTTATACGGCGTGGTCTTATGAGATATCGTGTATGTTTTTAAACTGTTTTACTCACACCAGTCCCATGACTGACCCGGAGTTTATTTTGTTTTGTTTTCCCTAAACTCTTGGGTGCCCAATTTTGTACGGGCAGTCAAGTAGTCGGGATTTAGAAATACTTGAAGAGCTGGAGAAGGAGGCTTCAGGATTTTATATAGCTATTGTTATTCCACTGTGTTTAAGTGTTGTACTTGATAATGATATGTATTCAAGTACAATCTTTTATTTCAAAGTTATGTTGTATTTTATTCGTTCCGCTGTGAGATTCATGTTTACTCTGATGTTGTATGTTCTTTTTCTTCTATTCTAAGTTTCTATCTTATCTATCATCACCCTCTAATTTCTTTCATTAACTACTGGTATTTTTCGATGTTTGGTTAGTCGTCATTGATTTTATGTCGATAACCAAAGTCGCTTAAAAACCGGGACGTTACAGTTGGTATCAGAGCATAAGGTTAAGTGAGCTACCTTGGCTCTGTGGCGTGACTCGGTAGAGATAGGGTTAGTAATACCCTAGATTGAGTTTGCGTGTATATATACGAGAGCGTATTTGTTATTCAATATAAAATTGTTTTATATTGTGGGGATTTATTGCTTGAGTTGTTTATAAGTTTTGGTCGATCAGTTTGATCCACTGTATCGGTAGGGGTTTCTAAACACTCGTATACGATGAACCGTCATGGTATGTTTTGAAAAAGCGTAAATGAAATGATTTTACCTAAATTATATTTTGGTATAAAGGATTTATATTGCAATGATTACAAAAATATTGGATATATCGGTTGTTATTATAATCGAGTAAGATTATAAAGTAAAATGGTTATGTAATTAACCAATCAGAATTCATATAAGTGTAATATATGAAATTGAGATGAATTAAAATTTGAATTAAATCAGAATTGGAATGAAAACCCTGGGAATTTGAATAAGTGTTGGTAAATGAATTTGGATCAAGTATAAGAGAATTTTAAAATCCTGGGAGATTTTAAAATTGTTTTGAGAATGATATTTTGAAATGAATTTCAAAATGGAAGTGTTTAAATATGGTTTTGAAAGAAATATAGTATTGAACTCACTTTGATACTGGGAAATAACTCTGATGGTGGCGGCCATATCATCAGTGTTCATTTTCAAGTTTTAAGTGATGAATTACTACCAGAGATACTGTTTTGAATTTGTTTTGGGAAAAACAAGTAGTGTTGAATTTCAAAAAGGAAAATTTGATTTTTGAAAGAGGTAAGCTGGTTAAAACTCGCAGGAAGAAAATTTGTTTGAATTAAAAACAAATTTAATTAAAAATTTGTGAAAAAAAATTGAGATTTAATTAAAGGCAGTTAAGTGAAAACTGAATGGAAATAGAATGATATCAGGAAAAATTTGTTCTTGAATAAAACTGGATTGTCGAAATAAGAATCTGAAATGAAAATTGGATTGGGAAGCTAAGAGTTTGAAATCGAGAATGGAACTCGAATTTGAAATGGAATTTGAATGGGGTACAAGCAATTCAATTGGTTTGAAATGAATTGATTGGAGTTTTGATTGGGATAACACTGGTATATGTTGAATTGATAACATGTGAAAATGATAGAGTTGATATGCCCGACAAAAAGGTACAAATTTATATTTGGTATAAGCATGAGATTTATGAGCCGGTTTGGCAAGCTGCTTGGCTGTTTGATTTTCTTTTGGGTTGGAGATGGCCTAGAAAGGCGAGTTGTGGTTGTGCCGATTGAGCCGTACAAAGGAGGTATTGGCGAAATTTTTCGAAAAGTTAAGGCGTTAGAAAATTTTCAGGATTTTTGAAAATATTCGTTAATAGAGATGAATTAATAATTTAATTGAAATTAAATTGGTTCAGTTGAAACTGAAGTTAAGAAGTGAACAAATAAGTTCTAACCAGTCGATAAGGTTTGTTTTCTACCTTAGCAATTTCGTTTATGAAATTATTTTAAGTGGGGAAGAATGTAATGACCCGCATTTTCAACGATATAATAATTAATTTATTTAATTATTCAAATAGTGGTTTAGAGAATTTAATGGTCGTTTAATTAAATAACTTTGAATATTTAATTAAAATAATAATTAGATAATATATTTAATTCTGAAATAATCAGAATTGGCTGAAATGGCGATATGGTGTGAATTGGGCAATTCAAATTAAATAATTCAGTTTAAAATTGAATTACGATAACGAATATATTTAATTAACAATGGTTGAATGTATAAATTATATTATAAATATAATCGAGCTCGAAATGGCGTGGAAGTTCGTGATTTGGTGATTCGAAATTAAATGAATATACAAAAGCCGTTTTAAATCGGATTTCTGTGAAACAAGAAATGTTAGGAGCTGGTGAAATATATTTTTCTAGTGGAAAGAAAAATCGAGATTTCATCGTGTAGATTTTGATTTATGTCCAAATCAAATTTTAGAAAAGTCGCTATGGAATTCCTTTGAAATTTATAAATATTTATTTATATTTATAAAAGGGATTTCATTATAGATCGAATATCGATTTATATCGGGATTTGAAATATCGAGTTAGAGATTCATATAGGAATATTCTAGAGCGGTATATATTCTGTTGTGAATATATACGATAATATTTATTTTTAAATATTAAATTTAATTGTTTTTAAATATATTTATATATTTAAAAGGGATATTTAGAGCTTTAAAAATAGCCAGTTTTTCAAACGACCTCAGATTTCGACAGAACTAATTTCGTTGGATCCGTAATATTAAATTATTGCTAGATTTCAATTTCCGTGATTTTTGAAGTCAGTATGTGGCCGTACGGGATTTTAGTGTGAAGAATAGTCAATATTTTGATAGATAAAAATAGGCTGTGTGAGCATACGATTTAAATGTTGAATTCGACGAAACCAGTTTCGTTGGGACCGTAATGTCGAACTCTAGATACATGTCAATTTTCGTGATTTTTAGGTATTGTGTGTGAGCACACGGATTTTTAGAGGATAAATACAATCAGCGTTTGCTTAAAAATCGAATATAAAAATCGATTAAAAATATCTAAAAATTACTATAAATACTCTACCACTCTCTAACCTAATTCATTTCCATTCCACAGTCAACCGAAATGTAGCCGCCACCACCAATGTTCTAAAACGTGGGAAAAAGAGGGTTTGGTAAAATCAAAACAAATGAATCAAAATGCCATAAATCACAAAACAGGTATATTTGGATTCAATACCGATAGGGCCTCGATTCCATGTGAGTATTGATGGGTTCGGTGATCTTTCTGTGCACTGGAAAAAATGCTACGAGCCTAGGGTTGCGGATTCTGGGTGAGGAGCATCGATATGGGTTTTCTGGCTTTGGGTTTGAGTTCGTAGGGTGGTGTAGCATCTAGTATGAAAGTCTTGAAGGGTTCGATGGTAATAGCCTTCACAACACTACTGTTCACCGCTGCTACAGTTCGAAATCACGACGAGAACGACGAACTCGAGTTCTGTGTGAAGGGTATCAACAGAAAGAGGACGCCAAGAGATGATTTTTGGTGATTTTTGATCGATTTATAGTGAAAGAGAGGAGGAGAGGTGATGCAGTTTGTGAGCTGAAATGGGTGGGTTTCGTTTACTGGAGGAATGCGTAAAGAGGAAGAAGAAGGGGGCGGGTGTGGGCTTCAATGTTCAGGGGTATGGGCCTGGTTAAATGGTGAAGCCCATCTTTGAATTAAGTTGAGCTAAATTCAAATAAATTAGTATATTAACTTTAATTTATTTTATCTTACCCATACGTTGACCAAATTCAGCGAAACAAGATCCATCGGGATCATATGGACGGCGGCTACGCACTGGAACTGGCTAGAAGTCAATTGGAGCTCGTTACAATTTATAGCAAAATAAACTGTCCGTCTAAATCAACAAACGCAAATCGTTATTTAATGGTTAACGAGAAATGTGAGTAAAACTCACCAACTCTGAACAATTCTATTTTTATAACGTATATTTAGAACTGATAAATGATGACTGATTGATGTGTGTTAACTGTTTGGTTGAATTGTTTTTGTATTGATTGAAAATATAGATAACGATATATATATATATATATATATATATAAATCGTTAATCGAATATTGATTCTATTTATCAAAATACTTTATATTTGTGTTATTGGTGTTGATTAACATCTTTGATGCAGGGAAATAGGTTGGAGGGACCCAAATGGGTTCGTCAATATATAAAATACTGTTTTGTTTTTTATATTCTGTTATCCGATGTGATATGAAATCTATTGATAATTTTATATGTTTGAATGATACTGATCATCGTTATGGTACGTTAAATACCATAAGGAATACTGGAATGTTAAAATGGGAATTTTCAAAGTGTATCTCGAAAATAAATTATTTATAAAATCAAAGATTTTATAAAAGAGAAAAGATTTATAAAATCAAAGAAGATTTTATAAAAAGGAATTTATTTATAAATGGAATATTTATAAATAGGAAATATTTTTAAGTAGAATTATAAATAAAGGGAAATCTTTATAAATGAAATATTTATAAAAGGAAATATTTATAAAATCATAAGATTTTATAAAGGAGATATTTATTTGTTAAATAAATAGGAAATATTAAACGGATTATTTATTTAGAGATAAATAAAGATATACAAGGAAATATTTGTGGAAACAGATAAACAAGGAAATTATTTGTAAAACAAAGATAAAAGGAAGAGATGTGTAAACCAAATAGAAAGAGAATTTATTTGTAAAACCTTCACAAATAAAATAGAAATAGGAACATTTGTAAAACATTTACAAATAGAATTTAAAGGGAAATATTTGTAAAACATTTACAAATAGAGAAAATGGAATATTTATTTATTAAATAGATAAAAAAATTAAATCAAAGGAATATTTAGAAAATAAATGGAAAATGGAAATCTGTTTTAATAGATAAATGGAAAAGACTTATTTAAAGTAGAATTAAATAGAAATCTGTTTTAACAGATGAACTAGGAATATTAATTTATAAACAATATTTTATAAATTAAGTTAGTTATTTATCATTGGATAAATAAAATATATAAGTCAGGACTTATATAGATAAGTAGGAATCGATTTCAACATCGATATTTGAAACTGAATAAGGACGAAGAGTTAACCAGTTAGAGTTAACCAGTTAAGTTAATCGAATATAGTTATTCAAAGAAAGGAGTTATCGAATATAGTTATTCGAAGTGCGATAATAGAATATAGTTTATTCGAAAGGAGTCAAATCGAATATAGTTTATTCGAGAAGAGTTATCGAATATAGTTTATTCGAGAAGAGTTATCGAATATAGTTTATTCGAGAAGAGTTATCGAATATACTTTATTCGAAAGGAGTTAATCGAATATAGTTATTCAAAGAAAGGAGTTATCGAATATAGTTATTCAAAGTGCGATAATCGAATATGGTTTATTCGAAGGGAGTTAATCGAATATAGGTTATTCAAAGAAGAGTTAATCAAATAGAGATTACTCAAAAGAGAGTTATACGTCGAATTCGGAAAAGTATTATTTACTTTCCAGTTTGTAAATCAAGATTTATTTATTTATAAATAAATTATTTGTTAGGTTAATTATTCAAAGTAAAGAAATAAAAGTTATAATTGAAGTTAGATAAATTCGAAAGTAGGGATTATAACGTATCGTTACAACCAATGTTTGTTATATAAGAAGTGGATTCGTAAATAGAATCCGTGAGTTCGTAAGGAAGTTTGTTAAAGGTTTAAAAGTTAAACTTTGACCATTTTGAAGTTAAAACGTTGTTCAGTTAAGGTCTGAGAGGTAATTATACCCCAACTTGATTGACTTCCTTCTTAATTAAGGAATGGTAAGGTTTGATCGTGAAGGAGTTGTGGAAATGTTTTCGAAATAAGAATCAGAACTGTTTTCTGATAATAGAAAGTAAGAATTTAGAATATTTTGAAATATGAGATAAGTAAATTTATGAACTAAAGAGATAAATGTTAACTGATGATTGAACGATAAAATTTCCATTTGGAAATATTATCATTGTTTGCACACATGTTTTTCTTTGATAGTTAAATCACAGACTATCAAAGTTTTGAACATTTTAACGTTGTTAATATGGAGAGACCGGTTGGATTATTATCCGAAGAACCACTCCGTATTGGCATAAGCATTGCGAATCATATATGCCAAAGATAATTGAAGACGGAGTAAAGTGCAAGGGCTGTTGTATAAATCTTAGATAAGAATCGCCTAAGATGGATGTACTGAGTAGTGCCTTCGGTTTGTCCAGTCCCAGGACAACCTGTATGGAAGAAGGTCTGACAGAGTATATCTAATAGATCACGTAAGTTGATCTCTTCAAACGTATTCACATTTGGTAGCGGAGGAATTCGTTTCTCTTAGCTATATACCCGTGTTATTTTTGGATAAATCAACTTGTGATTTGGCGGGTATGATGATGTGACATTCTAAGTGAATGAAGATGTGGCATGTAAAAGATAAGCTTAGCTTCTAGCCCCATATCCGGTAAATGAAAAAAATCGGGCAGGAAGCATGGCTATGTGGGTAGCTCCTATTTGGGTGTATAATCACCTATCTAGAGATATTCATTTCATTCCTAAATCTGTTCGATGCTGTCCCATTCGGGAAATGGTTGCTGATCCCAACCGTTGGTAATATACATTCGATACACTCAAGCGAAATGAATAGTCGGTCATGTGTGGCCGGGTTGCAAGATGTTCTTGTTGAACCCAGTGTACTCCTCTCTAGAGGTACACTAGCGAAAGGTGGTTCCGTACCTTGTCATAGTTGGTAATCCATTATCCAATACATGCTTGCGGTTTTGATTGTATACTATGTAGAACATGAGATGAAAGCGTTTCTGCTAAATGATTATTATATTGTGGTTGATAGACATTATTATAATATCAAAAGGATTTTTGATATAAAGATTTATTTGGATTCTCATAAGGGAAAAACACGTTCCGTTATACGGCATGGTCTTATGAGATATCGTGTATGTTCTTAAACAGTTTTAAACTGTTTTACTCACACCAGTCCCATGACTGACCCGGAGTTTATTTTGTTTTGTTTTCCCTAAACTCTTGGGTGCCCAATTTTGTACGGGCAATCAAGTAGTCGGGATTTACAGATACTTGAAGAGCTGGAGCAGGAGGCTTTAGGATTTTATATAGCTATTGTTATTCCGCTGTGTTGCAAGTGCTGTACTTGATAATGATATGTATATTCAAGTACAATCTTTTATTTCAAAGTTATGTTATATTTTATTCGTTCCGCTGTGAGATTCATGTTTACTCTGATGTTGTATGTTCTTCTTTTTCTTCTATTCTAAGTTTCTATCTTATCTATCCTCACCCTCTAATTTCTTTCATTAACTAGCGGTATTTTTCGATGTTTGGTTAATCGTCATTGAGTTTATGTCAATAACCAAAGTCGCTTAAAAATTGGGATGTTACAACGACTTTTCTAGATTTACTTGGACTTTATTTCTTAAAAATAAAAGTGATGCTTTTGATTAGTTTGAAGCTTTTCTAAAAGAATTCAAAATTTATTATCCCAAAAAATTAAAACAATATGTAGTGATCACGGCGGAGAATTTGAAAATGAGAATTTTGAAAAATATTGTAATAAAAAGGGAATAACCCATAAATTTTCAATTCTAAGAACCCCTCAACAAAACGGAGTAGTTGAATGTAAAAATAGAACAATACAAGAATGTACAAGAACTATGTTATCCGATAGTAATTTACCAAGGAATTTCTGGGATGAGGCAGTTACAACAGCTTGCTATATTATTAATAGAATTTCAATTAGACCTTTAACTCATAAAACCCGATATGAACTTTTGTATAACAAGAAACCAAAAGTATCATATTTTAAAATATTTGGAAGTAAATGTTTATACTAAATACAAAAGATAATTTAGACAAGTTTGATTCGAAATCCGATAAAGGAATATTTATTGGATATTCAAAAAGAAGCAAGGCTTATATAGTTTTCAATACTCAAACCAATACCATAGAAGAAACATTAAACGTATCTTTCATTGAAAACTATAAATGTATAACTCAAAACAATGAAGACGATTGTGAAAATGAAATTAATGAAATATATCATGAAGATACTCAACAAATAAAAGAATTTGATTACTTAGAGATCATCGTGTAGAAAATATCTTAGGAGATACTGAATCCGTTGTGAGAACACATAATCAATTAAATAATATGAGTAATACTGCATTCATATCAACTATTGAACCTAAAAATCCAAAGGAAGCTTCTTTCGATGATTCATGGATACTTGCTATGCAAGAAGAACAAAATCAGTTTACTAGGAATGAAGTATAGGAACTTGTTCCTAGACCAGAAGATAATACAATAATAGGAACCACATGGGTCTATAAAAATAAAATGAACGAACATGGTGAGGTAGTAAGATATAAGGCACGAATAGTAGCACAAGGTTATACTCAACAAGAAGGAATAGATTACGATGAAACTTTTGCCCCTATAGCAAGACTAGAGGCTATTAGAATTTTACTAGCTTTTGCGAACTATAATAATTTCAAATTATATCAAATGGATGTCAAAAGTGCTTTTCTGAATGGATTTGTCCAGGAAGATGTATATGTAGAGCAACCACCTCTATTTGAATATGAAAAATTACCAAACCACGTATATAAGCTAAAGAAAACGTTATATGGAGTAAAACAGGCTCCTAGAGCTTGGTATGATAGGTTACGAAATTATTTTGTTACAATCAAACTTTGAAATAGGAAAATTAGATAATACTTTGTCTATCAAGAAGAATAACAAAGATATACAAGTAGTACAAATATATGTTGACGATATAATTTTTGGGTCAACTAATGATAAAATGAATAAAGAATTTTCAGATATTATGACTAAAGAATTTGAAATGAGCCATATGGGAGAATTATCATTCATTTTAGGATTACAAATTCGACAATTAGAGAATGGAATATTGATTAATTAAGAAAAATATGCAAAAGATTTAATTAATAAATATAATCTAACAAAAACAAATGGTAGACTAATACCTATGGCAACTAATATTGCTTTAAGTAAAGATGATACATCAAAAGACGTCGATCAAAAACTATATAGAGGAATGATATGATCATTATTATATATAACCGATAGTAGACCAGATGTAATGCATAGTGTATGTCTCTGTGCAAGATATTAATCACAACCTAAGGAAACACATTTAAAAGCCGTAAAATGTATTCTGAGGTATGTAAAGCATACATCATATTTTGGATTATTTTATCTTAAGAATGGTTCATTCAATCTAGTTTCGTACTGTGACGATGACTATGCAGGATGTAAATGTGATCGTAAAAGTACTAGTGGAACATGTCACTTCCTAGGACATTCCCTTGTACCATGGTTTAGTAAAAAAGCAAAATACCGTACCTTTGTCAAAAACTGAAGCAGAATATATCTCTGCTGCTTTGTCTTGTTTACTAGTAATATATATGCAACAAACTTTGAAATGATTTTGGATTAATTATTAATAAATCACCTATATACTGCGATAATACAAGCGCTATAAATATTCCTAAAAATCCAACTCATCATTCAAGAACTAAACATATCGATGTGAGACATCATTTTCTAAGAGATAACTTAAGTAAAGAAAAGATTTCACTCGAATTTGTAGAAACAGATAAACAATTAGCAAATATTTCAACTAAACCTTTGAATGAAGCAATATTCACTAAATTAGGAGGGAATTATACATATGTTCATTAAGTGAGTTAGAATAATTAAATATATTAAAATATATAAAAATAACATAAGAAATTAAAATAATAAAATTTAAAACAAGAGTATGTCGACATAGAGTTTTTGGTATGTCGACATATAACTGCCAAAATTTCAAAATTTAATTCCCACAAAAAGTTAGTTATTTTACTTTTTTAAACCTTCTACTTCGACTTTTCTTCTTCATTTTCATTTCTCTTCTCTGTAAAAAGTCTGAATTAAAATATACAATGGCCTCCACAAACATAAACATCCAAATCAACTCTGATTCGCACGTTGGACCATCAGAGGGTCCATTTCAACGATCTACGCTCTCTCGTGTAATCAAAATCGAAGAAAAAAAATGGAGTATGCTCTGTAAATGATGGCTGAAATACAAGTACTCCAGATTAGAATGAGTCAGTAGAAGAATAGGAAAGGGAAAGTATTAAGAAGCCTTCTAAAGTTTATAATGGATAATGAGGCTAATCCAACTATCATAGACAATGATAATCAAACCATGGATGAGGAGGAAGAACCGGAAGAAGAACCTGAAGAAGAAGAAGATGAAATGATGGAGGAAGAAGAGCATCAAGAGGCTCAACAAACAATTACGGAAGAAGATGATAAGGTTGAATGTGTAGGAGTAGTCTTATTTGACCAAAATGGGAATGTGATTGAAAGGAATGGAGAATTTTGTCTCCATTATCCAAATTGTCTAATTCACAAATCTCCTATTGTCAAAAATAATTAGTGATTAAGGTTTTCTTTGATTCTCATTTTATTATGTCTCTACGATGTATCGTACGTGTATAAATCTATGTATTTGTACAAATTAATGTTTAATGAAATTATCATTTATGTCTTTGATAAATTATAACTCTTTAAACATAAAATAAATGAATATAAGATTAAGGGGGAGTATTCTACTTAGAATTAGTAAAAAAATTAAGGGGGAGTATCATTGTTTTGTTAGTTACTTAAGTTCTATTCAGATAGTTATACAATTTTGGGTGAGTATCTTTAAAATTTCTTTTTGATAATGCAAAAGGGGGAGAAATTATAAAATATAGATATAGTTTATGGGATTCTTACAGACAAGGGGAGTATTAGAAGGATCATCAACAACAGGTATATACAGGTATGATATTTTATGAAGTATGGTTGTCATAATCAAAGAAGGGGGAGATTGTTGGAGAATGGAGTTATAATGACAACAACCTAATTTCAATTATCATTAATTATAAAACATATACTAACACTTTTGTATAGAATATATATATATATATATATATACACATATGCAGGAATTATATACAGGAAATATTACTTAAGACTGTACAGTTTAAAAGATGATAGATATTCAGAATTCAGAGAAATATCAAGACTCATGAGTATTCAAGATTTCAAGAGTTCAAGATTAATATATTTATAGTGTCTAGATTTTGTAAGACTCTAAATAGAACTCCAGGTTCACTTTCAAATTTTAATTTTCAAATTCTATCCTTAATTCTCTCTATTTTATTTTTTCTATTTTACCTTTGTTTTTCAAACTTAAGTTTTATATATTTATAATTCTATACTTTATATTTATGTATAGTTTGAAACCTTATAATTTTATAAATATGTTTATGTAGTTTAAATTTATGTTTTCATACGTTTTTCTACTTTATAATATTAATTTACAACACTATATTTTTATTTAAGAATTTCCATAATTATATTTATATCAAAACACTTGAAAATGTTTAAAATTCAAATTTGCACTAGAGTACGTCGACATAAAGAAAACGCTATGTCGACATATAACTGTCAGAAATTTAAATTTGAAAGGAAATGTCTTTTCACCATTTGAAACATTTTAGAAACGTTGCAACCTTTCACACACTATAAAAAGAGCTTGAATTCGAATTTTTAATCATCTCTTCTTCTCCACTTTCACTCTCTTTTATTATATAATTATTTTTATTTATTTTTATGATTTCTACATTTGTACTCTATCGAATTCAATTCCATTTTGATCAAACTTCTTCCCTCTACACTCTCTTCTCATCTCTCTAAATCAAGTGCTATTGACGAGTTATAGTGTTGTTTGTAATTGTTTGGGTTGTATTTGAGTTGAATCGGTGGTATACCTTATAGCCGTGAAATCATGAACGGAATCGGTGGTATCCCTTATAGCCGTGAAATCAAGGACGGAATCGGTGGTATCCCTTGTAGCAGTGAAAACAAGGAGGTTGTACTTGACTATTGATGCAATCCAACATTATGTGGGACTGGACGTAGGAGCAATCCGAACTAGTATAAAATCTGGTGTGTTCTTTCCTTTTCTGCAATTTATTTCTATTTTTTTTTGCATCTGTGTCTATGATTGTGTTTGTGGTGTTTGATTCATTCTGTAATTCACATAAGTTTTAGATTTTGTTTAGATTCTCACAAACACTATTCACCCCCCCTCCAGTGTTTGTTTTGCCTTAACGATCCATTCCGCAATCCCTAACACTTCGCAGCGCGAGGGCCCACAAATAGCATAGATCTTGGATCGACTCGGTAGAGGGGAGATTTCAAGTCACCTTAGTACATATTCTGTGGATGATAAAGAGTGGATATGATGAGACGGTGGGCAATGTGTTCCTTGAGTTGGAGATTTGTTAAGGACAGTTCTTCAGGAATCCCATTATTCTTGTAACGACCCGAACTTCCCCAGTAAGGAAAGCACGAATTGAATTGAGGACAAGCCACATCGGAACGCAAACAGAAGAACATTTCATTGTTTATTACAACAATTCCATCAGAATACAGGAATATACAGAGTATGAATAAATATTATACAATAGAAAATATCAGAGATTTAAATACATTACTGTAGCGGAAAAAACAATACAAAACACAACTGAAAGTAATACACGTATACAGAGCTTTCCGAGTATCGTTCCAGTTGTAAACCAGGTTCCTATGAATATAAATCTACAAAACCAAAACTACTACATGCCCGTGTCAAAATAAGGGCACCAAGAGTTTAGGTTAAAACAATAAACTCCAGGTCAATCATTTGACTGGTGTGAGAACTAAAACAGTTATTAATCTTTATTTAAAGTTAGGTAAATCAAAGGACCACGCCGTATAACATGGAACGGGTTTCCTTCCAGGAATACCAGTGCATAAAACAACAGCGCAATGCTAAATAAAGAAAAATGAAGCTACTATAAGACCCAGGTCCCATCACACAATGCAACACAAGCCGGAGGATAGGGTTTTACCTTATAATAGCCAAAGAATGCTTGATACGCTAAATTTCATCTTTTATTACTATAGGTGTATAGTGTAAAAACAATTTCAGTCATAAGTATCAATCATAGACGGCATGGGTACCATATATCATGTCGCCAATACTAGGCTCTACAATCAAAACCGCAAAGTCACGTATTGGAAGTTGGATTTCCATCTATGAACCGAGGCAAAGAGTTGTCCTCTACCGATTCGAGACAATCTAGCCTATGTCTCAGGAACAGAACGCATCGTCCCTTGGACCGTCAGGGCAGGTCCACCGATGTGGATTAAAATGCCTGAACACTACGTTTCCCCGCCTTTTGGGGCGTAAATGAGCCAAATGACTCCATCGCCTCCACACAGTCACTGATATATCCGAGGAGCCTCACAACAGCAACAACCACACAGGTGAAAATAATATAAATTTCAGGGCTGGTAGGTGACTGACACCACCCTAGCTAGAAGGAAACGCGTGCCCTCCCTGAGGTCCTCTCCCGTTTTTGGTTCACAACCGGGGTGTGAAGCTCGCGAATCAACGCTACAAAAAGCTATGCCACACAGGCCGTGCTTTGATCATCAACCACAAGACTTTGCTTTTCAACAAAAGCCTTGATCATTTGCCACTTAGGCATGCCATATAGGAAATTCACTCCATGCGATTGATATCCATCAATAGATAACCCCTGAGCTCGTACGTCTCAGAGAAGGGCGTTAAGCAAGAGAATAAATTCTCCGCCGCCAAACAAATATATATTTAACAGCAATCAATCACACAGAATAAAATCCAATGTCAGACACACAGTCCATTTACAAGTTCGTTCTGGGTCTGAACGAAACCGGAGGCACCTTATACCTCGCATATCCATTGATCTCCAACTACGTCTGGACGATCACTAATTGATTCCCTCCTCTTGGGTGTACAGCCCAATCAAGATCACCAGTAATCACCCAAACGATGTGAAGACCTCCTGTCTTCGACCACCGTCTTCATGCTCAACACCACGTCGAATCGGTTATTCAGAACGGGATAAACCCGGTATTTCTGAATAACTCGCGTATATAATAAACAAGTGTTACACAAACACAACATATGCCTCATTCCAATTCAGAATATTCCTTTATTCAAATATTCTTACACTTTGGGAAAAGTTCCCATTAATTTTATCAAAGATAAATTCTTTAAATTTATTCTTTAACCTTCTTTGAATATCAACTCAAACTAGTAGGGATTAGCGAACCATACCGAAGTAATCATTTATTTTATTTCCCAATCCCAACCTATTCATCCCATGAAGTAAAACTGGTAATACTTCATATCTAACACCATAGTGTTATCGGTAAATTCAATTAGCATTTCACATTCAAATCTAATTAAAGATTTAACTATCGCCTGGAGCAAAACTGGTGATACTCCATTCTCGATCATTTCAATCTAATTAAAGATTCATTAAAACTCCACTTGGTTTTAATCTTCCCAAAAATCAGTATCAATGATTGTTTAACTTAGGAAATCATATCCTGTCTTTAACTGGGTTAAAGAACCAATTTCATTTAAAACACAGTTCAATACAAACCCAAAATCACATTCCGTTCCAATTCAATTATTGAAACTTCTGGTTACTTTTAAAACCCTTTAAAACCCAATTTATTTATTTAAAAATAAATAAATTATTATTCTAGTTCAAAACTAGTTCATTTCGATAAAAATCTATTTTTATCTTTTCAAATTGGGAATTTTTCATCTTAATTCGTCATAAATCATTTCTTATGATTTTACACCAATTATTACTATTTTTAATAATTTATCAAGGCCCGTACAGTCGAATTCCATCAACGGCCATCGAACTGCACTTACAACGACCTTTTCCAAATTTGATTTGGACATAATTCTAAATCCAACCATTAGATTTCTAATTTTTAATATTCTTAGAAAGCTCTTTTCGATACGAACCCAATGGTTCCATTTTTAGGAGAATCCGACAGTCGGATCTCCCGTAATATCCATTCGAAGCCAATGGTCGAAATTCGCGAACTGCCGCGGCGCGTTCTATTCAGGCCATTTAATATATAATATATATATTATATATATTTCGTCGATTTCCTTTTAAAACGTATTTTATAAATCGTTTTAAATTCGTTTTCGAAACGATTTCAACCTCATATTCAATTTCGAATAAAAATTGAAAATTCCACATCATCGATATACAAATGACAATATTTTCAAAATGTTATATTTCGAAATCACTTTCTTTCTTATATTCATTATATAAATGAATAAAATCGATATAAATATCGTTCACGTCAAAATGGCGTCAATCTAATCAACACGGCTTTTATTCAACACAAGAATGTTTATTCCATTCAACACATGAATATTTATTCTATTCAACACATGAATATTTATTCTATTCAACACATGAATTTATATTATTCAACACAAGAATTTTTATTCTATTCAACACATGAATTTTTATTCTGTTCAACACATGAATTTATTTCTATTCAACACACGAATTTTTATTCTATTCAACACATGAATTTATTTCTATTCAACACGTGAATTTATTTCTATTCAACACATGAATTTATTTCTATTCAACACATGAATATATTTTCTATTCAACACGTGAATTTATTTTCTATTCAACACATGAATTTATTTTTATAATATTCCTTATTTTCTAAATCGGAATGAGGCCCAATCAATTACCATATAAGGTTAATTATATCGATTTTCTACAACACATGTATATAATAGCAATGATAAATCATAAACCATCATCCAAAGTGCACCACACAACTGCATAAGCATTAAATATAAATAATTAACGCTTACACAGTCTGTCAACTCATCGATTGACATACAACTAAAAAATCGGGATTAGTGTACGTCAAATATCATCCCAATACCCGTGTGGGGTTTCACATCAACAAACACAGATTTCTATTTGTGTAGTTGGGCGATGTGTAAAATTTATCGTCCTAATTTATATCAGTCAAATCGGTGTACATAAACAAATCGTTCGATTTGTAAATGAATATTTATTTTACTTTAACACATGAATATATATTTTACTTCAACACATCAATATATATTTTACTTCAACACATGAATATATATTTTACTTCAACACATGAATATATATTTTATTTCAACACATGAATATATATTATATTTCAACACACATGAATATATATTTTATTTCAACACATGAATATATATTTGATTTCACAACACAAACAATCACACAAGCATATAAGTCATCCATGGTCTGTGGACGACGGGTGGGTGCTACTAAGCACCGTCTGCATCCTAGTATATAGTTCAACTAGAAATCAAAATAAAAGTGAGGAGTTCTCACCTTGGGGTTCTACTCCGCCATTATCTATTCCTGAACTTCTGAACCGTTTGGATTTGTTTGCAATTCAAATCCAGTCCTTACCACGCTGTTCATATTAAAATCACATTTTTAATATGATGTTCTATACATTAAAAATCATATTTTTAATCTTTCTATAATATAAAATAATAATTTTATTCTTTCTATAATATAAAAATCATATTTTTATTACTCTATATTAATAAAAATCATATTTTTATTCTCTATATAATAAAAATCATATTTTTAATCTTCACGTATAATAAAAATCATATTTTTAATCTTCACATATAATAAAAATCATATTTTTAATAACTAAAAAATCTCATACATAAACCACATCTTTCTCTACATATAAAAATATGATTTTTATAAACTAAAAATCCTATATATTTTTTTATCAATTAAAAATCCTATATTTTTTTTATCAATTAAAAATCCTATATTTTTTTATAAACTATATGAATGAAAATAAAAGACAAAAAAAACTTACATTGAGTCGTTAGAAATAAAGGGGTTTTCTGCGAATTTAAGTGGAGAGGGGGGGGGGAGGGAGAAAGGAGCGGCCAGAGGTGGTATGGGCGATGGGGTTGGTCGGAGTAGTTGCCTGAGGTGGCGGGGGAGGTTTGGGAGGGGCGGTTTGAGGTGGTTGCGGCGGCTGGGTTCAGGGTGTCGCAGTTTTTTTGGGAGAAACGGGGAGAGAGGCGTCGGGGCAGAGAGAAGGGAGGAGGGGGGTCCGCCTGCGACGACGATCGCTTGGAGGGGGCGGCGCAACTTGAACGGCGGGAGGACGGAGGAAATCGAGACTCAGTAGGCGGGCGGCGGGGTTTTTCTATTTTGACTTTGGGAGGGTAGTTTGACCGTAGGTTTAAAGGAGGAAGGATTATATAACTTTTTTATTTAATTTATTTTATTAATCCCATAAAGTAACTTTTTATTTCGAACTCGAAATCGAACCCACCGACTGTTGTCCCTATCTAATTACCCCCATTCCGAACACAATGGGATATGTTTCCTAAGCCGATTCGATCGTTTCGATCAGTTTTCGTCAAAATCAAAATATAAATCTATATATTGAATTTGAATGCACATTTCAATTTACCGGGGCTACATACGTACTCTAAAAATTCCTAAAAAATATTTTCTAGCTTCATATTGACGATATGGTGCTAACAAAACTAATTTCATTGAATTCTAAGACCATTTGAAAAATGGCCATTTTCCAGTCGATTAAAATCAACTAAAACTGGTCAAACGCGTTTTCCTTTGCCACGCTCACATATTGATTCGAAAAATTACGAATTTTGGAATATAGCAATAACTTGACATCCCGGATCCAACAAAAGTGGTTTCGTTGAAAACAGAGGTCGCTTGCAAAATTTCCATTTTTAAGGGCCAAAATTCCACAACGACTATTCTGAATTTTCAACTGGGCATAACTTTTTATCCCCGCTATGAAAATTTTATTTTTTGGATTCGTTGGAAAGATATTCTCAATTAGATTCTAATATTTTTGGTTTCGCAAAAATCCGGTTTATTTTGAATCCTGTACATTCATTTGAAATTTGAAATCGAATTTTCGAACTACCGCGCCATTTTCAATTCCTTTTATATTTGAAATAAAATATTTATATTCAAACGACGATCTATATAAATATATAAGTTCTAATTCTATTCAAAATAAATTTCTTGTCATATTATTTAAAATAATTCATTTTAAATATTCAAAATTCACTAAAATTGCCGAAATAAAATTTTTAAATTGGCTCGGATTTCCGGGTTATTACAATCTCCCCCACTTAAAACTTTTCGTCCCAGAAAAGGAAAGAAGCCGAAAGTTGTTTTACAAATCAACTCAACTTTCATTATTTCCATTATGGCTTAAGTTCTTTAACTTTTCAGTTTCTAAGAACTTTTCAAATTTGGCTAACACCCTAAATTTTCGAATTTTTTTTCCATAACCTCCCCTGCACCGGGAGCTTCGGGATATTTCAAATAGCCTCCCATGGCTCTCACCAATCCAAAAGAAAAAGAAAAAGCCAAGCGGCTAGCCAATCGGCTCGTAAAATCATCAAAAACCCAAGAAATACAATAAACATGTACCTATTTGTCGGGCAAACAATTTTATTCCTCTTCTCTAGCCTCCTTACAATGACCTGCCCAATGTAAGTACATGTATATGCATGCAGATGCGACTAATTTTCAATAAAATTCACTATTTGGTTCAATTTGGCTAAAGGTTCAATTTTTTAATTAATCAACCAATAATCTAACAACATAACCAACAATCAATTAGTTGATTAGCTTTTCAAATTCATGTAATTTTGATATATAGTCAAAAATCACATTTTTGATGCCAATTCACAATAATAAGCCCTATCTAATTTTGGTTCTCACACCAGTCTAATGGAAATATATAAAAATCCCACCTTCGAAACTCGAACATAAATACTGGTAATGTGATCACAATTATCAGTATCATCCCCGGGCGACTAGAGTGTGATTCTATATTTTTCCAGTATATTAAAACTTTAAATACACGCGGATCATACGTATATGCAAAATCTTTATATACTGGACTGTCCAAATCAGTACAAATAAATATTCAAATACGTTGAATAAGGTTTAAATTTTCAAAACAAAATTTGTTTTCATTTTAAAAATATACTCTTCACACTCGTTCTAGGATACTACTGATCCCATCTCTAACGAGTCATTCCCATTGGATATTACTAATCCAATCTCTGATGAATTCTTTCGTATGGTTCTAATGTGTCTTGTCCTCCGAGCTCGGTAACCAAAGCTCTGATATCAAGCTGTAACGACCCGAACTTCCCCGTTAAGGAAAGCACAGATTAAATTGAGGACAAGCCAGATCGGAACGCAAACAGAAGAACATTTCATTGTTTATTACAACAATTCCATCAGAATACAAGAATATACAGAGTATGAATAAATATTATACAATACAAAATATCAGAGATTTAAATACATTACTGCAGCGGAAAAAAGTAATGCAAAACACAAATGAAAGTGATACACGGATACTAAGCTTTCCGAGTATCGTTCCAGCTGTAAACTAGATTCCTGCGAATATAAATCTGTAAAACCAGAACTACTAGCTTCCCATGTCAAAATAAGGGCACCCAGAGTTTAGGTTAAAACAATAAACTCTAGGTCAGTCATGTGACTGGTGTGAGAACTAAAATAGTTATTAATCTTTATTTTAAAGTTAGGTAAATCAAGGGACCACGCTATATAACACGGAACGAGTTTCCTCCCAAGAATACTAGTGCATAAAACAGTAGCGCAATGCTAAATAAAGAAAAACGAAGCTATTACAAGACCCAGGTCCCATCACACAATGGAACACAAGCCGGAGGATAGGGTTTTACCTTTTAATAGCCAAAGAATGCTTGATATGCTAAATTTCATCTTTTATTACTATAGGTGTATAGTGTCAAAACAATTTCAATCATAAGTATCAATCATAGACGGCATGGGTACCATATATCATGTCGCCAAAACTAGGCTCTACAATCAAAACCGCAAAGTCACGTATTGGAAGTTGGATTTCCATTTGTGAACCGAGGCAAGGGATCGTCCTCTACCGATTCGAGACAATCGAGCCCATGTCTCAGGAACAGAACGCATCATCCCTTGGATCGTCAGGGCCGGTCCACCAGTGTGGATTTAAATGCCTGAACACTACGTTTCCCCGCCCTTTGGGGAGTAAATGTGCCAAATGACTCCATCGGCTCCACATAGTCACCGATATATCCGAGGCGCCTCGCAACAGCAACAACCACACAGGTGAAAATAATATAAATGTCAGGGCTGGTAGGTGACTGACACCACCCTAGCTAGAAGGAAATGCATGCCCTCCCTGAGGTCCTCTCCCGTTTTTGGTTCACAACCGGGGTGTGAGGCTCGCGAATCAACGCTACACAAAGCTATGCCACACAGGTCGTGCTTTGATCATCAACCACAAGACTTTGCTTTTCAACAAAAGCCTTGATCATTTGCCGCTTAGGCATGCCACACAGGCAATTCACTCCATGCGATTGATATCCATCAATAGATAACCCCTGAGCTCGTACATCCCAGAGAAGGGCGTTAAGCAAGAGAATAAATTCTCCATCGCATAATAGATATATATTTAATAGAAATTAATCACAAAGAATAAAATCCAATGTCATACACACAGTCCATTTACAAGTCCGTTCTGGGTCTGAACGAAACCGAAGGCACCTTGTACCTCGCATATCAATCGATCTCCAAGTACGTCTGGACGATCACCAACTGATTCCCTCCTCTTGGGAATACAACCCAATAAAGATCATCAGTAATCACCCAAACGATGTGAAGACCTCCGGTCTTCGACCACCGTCTTCGTCCTCGACACCACGTCGAATCAGTTATTCAGAATGGGATAAACCCAGTCTTTCTGAATAACTCGCGTATATAATAAACAAGTGTTACACAAACACAACGTACGCCTCATTCCAATTCAGAATATTCCTTTATTCAAATATTCTTACACTTTGGGAAAAGTTCCCATTAATTTTATCAAAAATAAATTCTATATATTTATTCTTTAACCTTCTTTTGAATATCAATTCAAATTAGTCGGGATTAGCGAACCACACCGAAGTAATCATTTATTTTATTTCCCAATCCCAACCTATCCATCCCATGAAGTAAAACTGGTAATACTTCATATCTAACACCACGGTGTTATCGGTAAATTCAATTACCATTTCACGTTCAAATCTAATTAAAGATTTAATTATCGCCTGGAGCCAAATTGGCGATACTCCATTCTCGATCATTTCAATCTAATTAAAGATTCATTAAAACTCCACTTGGTTTTAATCTTCCTAAAAATCAATATCAATGATTGTTTAACTTGGGAAATCATATCCTGTCTTTAACTGGTTTAAAAAACCAATGTCATTTAAAACACGGTTCACTATAAACCCAAAATCACATTCCATTCCAATTAAATTATTGAAACTTCTAGTTACTTTTAAAACCCTTTCAAATCCAATTTATTTATTTAAAAATAAATAAGTTATTATTCTAGTTCAAAACTAGTTCATTTCGATAAAAATTTATTTTTATCTTTTCAAATTTGGAATTTTTCATCTCAATTCTTCACAAATAATTTCTTATGATTTTACACCAATTATTACTATTTTTAATAATTTTATCAAGGCCCATACAGTCGAATTCCATCAACGACCATCGAACTACACTTACAACGACCTTTTCCAAATTTGATTTGGACATAATTCCAAATCTAACTGTTAGATTTATAAATTTTAATATTCGTTAGAAATCTCTTTTCGATATGAACCCAAAGGTTCCGGTTTTAGGAGAATCCGACGGTTGGATCTCCCGTAATATCCATTCGAAGCCAATGGTCGAAATTCGCGAACTGCCGTGGCGCGACGCGTTCTATTCAGGCCATTTAATATATATAATATGTATGTTATATATATATTTCGTTGATTTCCTTTTAAAACGTATTTTATAAATCGTTTTCGAAACGATTTCAACTTCATATTCAATTTCGAATCAAAATTGAATATTCCACATCAACGATATACAAATGATAATATTTTCAAAACGTTATGTTTTGAAATCACTTTCTTTCTTATATTCATTATAAAAATGAATAAAATCGATATAAATATCGTTCACGTCAAAATGGAGTCAATCTAATCAACACGGCTTTTTTTCAACACATGAATGTTTATTCTAATCAACACATGAATATTTATTCTATTCAACACATGAATATTTATTCTATTCAACACATGAGTTTATATTATTCAACACATGAGTTTTTATTCTATTCCACACAAGAATTTTTATTCTATTCAACACATGAATTTTTATTCTATTCAACACATGAATTTATTTCTATTCAACACACGAATTTTTATTCTATTCAACACATGAATTTATTTCTATTCAACACATGAATTTATTTCTATTCAACACATGAATTTATTTCTATTCAACACATGAATATATTTTCTATTCAACACGTGAATTTATTTTCTATTCAACACATGAATTTATTTTTATAATATTCCTTATTTTCTAAATTGGAATGTGGCCCAATCAATTACCATATAAGGTTAATTATATGGATTTTCTACAACACATGTATATAATAGCAACGATAAATCATCAACCATCATCCAGAGTGCACCACACAATCGCATAAGCATTAAATATAAATAATTAACGCTTACACAGTCTGTCAACCCATTGATTGACATACAACTAAACAATCGGGATTAGTGTACGTCAAATATCATCCCAATACCCGTGTGGGGTTTCACATCAACAAACACAGATTTTTATTTGTATAGTTGGGCGATATGTAAAATTTATCGTCCCAATTTATATCAGTCAAATCGGTGTACATAAACAAATCGTTCGATCTGTAAATGAATATTTATTTTACTTCAACACATGAATATATATTTTACTTCAACACATGAATATATATTTTACTTCCACACATGAATATATATTTTATTTCGACACATGAATATATATTTTGTTTCAACACATGAATATATATTTTGTTTCAACACATGAATATATATTTTATTTCAACACATGAATATATATTTGATTTCACAACACAAACAATCACACAAGCATACGTCCACGGTCTGTGGACGACGGGTGTCGGGTGCTACTAAGCACTGTCTGCATCCTAGTATATATTTCAACTAGAAATCAAAATAAAAGTGAGGAGTTCTCACCTTGGGGTTCCACTCCGCCATTATCTATTCTTGAACTTCTGAACCGTTTGGATTTGTTTGCAATTCCAATCCAGTCCTTACCACGCTATTCATATTAAAATCACATTTTTAATATGATGTTCTATACATTAAAAATCATATTTTTAATCTTTCTGTGATATAAAAATCGTAATTTTATTCTTTCTATAATATAAAAATCATATTTTTATTACTTTACATTAATAAAAATCATATTTTTATTCTCAATATAATAAAAATCATATTTTTAATCTTCACATATAATAAAAATCTTATTTTTAATCTTCACATATAATAAAAATCATATTTTTAATCTTCACATATAATAAAAATCATATTTTTAATAACAAAACATCTCATACATAGAAAAAAAAAGAAATCAAATCTTTCTCTATGTAAAAACCATATCTTCCTCTGTATATAAAAATATGATTTTTATAAACTAAAAATCCTATATATTTTCTTTTATCAGTTAAAAATCCTATTTTTTTTTTATCGATTAAAAATCCTATATTTTATTATAAACTATATTAATGAAAATAAAAAAAGTTACATTGAGTCATTAGAAATAAAGGGGGTTTTCTGTGAATTTAAGTGGGAGGGAGGGGGGAGGAAGAAAGGAGCGGCCTGAGGTGGTACGGGCGATGGGGTTGGTCGGAGTAGTTGCCTGAGGTGGCGAGGGAGGTCTGGGAGGGGCAGTTTGAGGTGGTTACGGCGGCTGGGTTCAGGGCGTCGCAGTTTTTATTGGGGAGAAACAGGGAGAGAGGCATTGGGGCAGAGAGAAGGAAGGAGGCGGGGGGTCCGCCTACGACGACGATCGCCTGGAGGGGGCGTCGCAGCTCGAACGGAGGGAGGATGGAGGAAATCGTAACTCAGTAGGTGGGAGGAGGGGTTTTTTTTTACTTTGGGAGGGTAGTTTGACCGTTGGTTAAAAGGAGGAAGGATTATATAATTTTTTTATTAATTTTTTTATTAATCCCATAAAGTAACTTTTTATTTCAAACTCGAAATCTAACCCATTGACTGTCGTCCCTAGCTAATTACCCCCATTTCGAACACAATGGGATATGTTTCCTAAGCCGATTCGATTGCTTCGATCAGTTTTCGTCAAAATCAAAATATAAATCTATATATTGAATTTGAACGCACATTTCAATTTACCGGGGCCACATACAGACATTAAAAATTCCCAAAAAATATTTTCTAGCTTCGTATTGACGATACGGTCCTAACAAAACTAATTTCATCGAATTCTGAAACCATTTGAAAAATGACCATTTTCCAGTCGATTAAAATCAACTAAAACTGGTCAAACGCGTTTTCCTTTGCCACGCTCACATATTGATTCGAAAAATTACAAATTTTGGAATCTAGCAATAACTTGACATCCTGGATCCAACAAAAGTGGTTTCGTCAAAAATAGGGGTCGTTCGCAAAATTTCCATTTTTAAGGGCCAAAATTCCATAGCGACTATGCTGAATTTTAAACTGGGCATAACTTTTTATCCCCACTATGAAATTTTGATTTTTCGGATTCGTTGGAAAGATATTCTCAATTAGATTCTAATATTTTTGGTTTCGCCAAAATCCGGTTTATTTTGAATCCTGTACATTCATTTGAAATTTGAAATCGAATTTTCGAACTACCGCGCCATTTTCAATTCCTTTTATATTTAAAATAAAATATTTATATTCCAAACGACGATCTATATAAATATATACATTCTAATTCTATTCAAAATAAATTTCTCGTCATTATTATTTAAAATAATTCATTTTAAATATTCAAAATTCACTAAAATTGCCAAAATAAAATTTTTTAATTGGCTCGGATTTCCGGGTTATTACAATTCTAGGATGACTATCCATCCGGACAGCGATAAGATGTACCAAGACATGAAGAGAATTTTCTTTTGGGCTGGAAAGAAGAAAGATTAGCAGAGTTTGTAGCCCGATGTTTGGTTTTCCAGATAGTTAAAGTTGAACAGAAGAAGCCTGACGGTTTGCTTCATCCTTTGGATGTCCCATAATAGAAGTGGGACAGTGTCTCTATGGATTTCATCGATGGATTGCCTTGATCGAGGAGAGGCAACACCAGTATCTAGGTTATAGTAGACAAGCTTACTAAGAGCGCTCATTTCATTCCTGCTAAGAGCAAGAGAACGGCAGCATGGTTAGCATCGGTTTATCTTCGTGAGATAGTCCGTCTACATGGAGTACCTTCTAGCATGGTGAGTGATTGTAATCCCATCTTCACTAGTGAGTTCTGGAAGAACTTGCAAGAGGCATTAGGAACACAGTTATGTTTAAGCACTGCATATCATCCTCAGACTAATGGACAGAGTGAGAGGGTGAATAGAGTTCTAGAGGATCTTTTGAGGTTGTGTATCTTAGATTTTAGAGGGACTTGGGAGGAGCACCTCCCATTGGTAGAATTCGCCTATAACAACATCTATTAGACTAATATTGGCATGGCACCCTTCGAGCCACTATACGGACGACCTTGCAGATCACTGATTTGTTGGTGGGAGTCTACGGCAGGCTTCTACTTGGACTTGAGATGAATAGAGAAACTTCAGAAAAGAGTGACTGTAACGTCCCGTATTTTCTGACCATTTATTTGAAATATTTTATTCATTTAAAATATTGATTTGAGTTTAAATAATGGGATTTAACTATTTTAATTTGAATATTTATTTATTTTGAATATTATAATAATATTTTATTTTCGGCATATTTGGGAAAAATGTTGATTTTGCTGTATAATGTTAACTAGCGATTTAAAGTGGTTTAATGTGATTTATATTGAATTATATAAATACATTCGTTATTAAAACGACATTAGAACGTTTAGTTTATAATTATATTATAAAACGAGCTGCAGCGACGCTGTAGTTCGTAATTTGGCGTTTTGAACTTTAAACGGCTGTACATGATTCAATATAAATCGGATTTTTTTGAAACAAGAAACGTCCGAATCTATTAAATAATAATTTTCTAATTAAAGAGAAAAAACAAGTTTTCATATTGTAGATTTTGTTTTATATCCAAACCAAATTTTGAAATAGTTGCTATGGAATTTCGTTATACATTACAATGTTTATTTATATTAAATAAAGGGTTTTTAAATATCAATTTGGCTTGAAATTCAACCTGGGATATTTTACTTTGGTAATATATGAATTTCTGGTCCTGTACGTCAAATTACAATATTTTATTTATATTATATCGAGGTACTTTAAAATTGTTTTATTTTAATGTAAATTAGACCTTTACAAAGGAACTTTATTCAAACAACCTCTATTTTTGACGAAACAAATTTTATTGGGACCGCAACAGTAAATTATTGCTAGATTTCAAGTTGCGTGTCAATCAGGGTTATTTTGTGAGCGTGGTAAAATAAAATACAAATAAAAATGACCATTTGAATGTGAACGGGGGCCATTGGAGCAAATGGACTCGGAATTCGACGAAACAAGTTTCATTAGGACCGTATCGTCAAATTACACCATGCCGTCCATTCGCATCTCGAACGAGGTTTGTACGTGAGCGCAGGAGCTAATAAACAACATTTAAAATTTGCGATAGACGTGAAATAAAAATCATTAGTCAACATTGCTTGTCACATCAAGTTAAAATAATAATTTTCCCGCTTATAAATCCCTCCTAAATCAGAAATTTCCAGCCAAACTCCCATTTCCGTTCTGCAAATTTACATAAAAGTCCAAAATCTTTAAATAATTTATTTCTCCCAATCGAGTGAGAGTTGGAGGAGGTGATCAGCAACAAAGTTGTAGATCTGGTCGAGAGGAACCTACTGACAAAAATTGGGGTGATCGGAGCATTGGGGTCGCCGGAATCGGCCTAAAACCGGCGAAATTCACTTCCGTTTTTTTTAGAAATTAAGGAGATTGGATTGATTTGAGGTGATAGGTCCTGGGGGAAATGGAAGAGGGGAGTTCAGGCTTTAATTTGGTGGTGGTCTCGAGTTCTCTGGTGGTCTGTGGTGGTTGGGGCGAATAGATGAATGTTGGTCAGTGATTTGGGGTATTTCGTGGGTGTTGGGTACGGTTTTGGTGCACGTGAGGGCGGAGTAGGCCTCGAGGTGGTCGCGGTCTGAAGGGGAATGAAGCGATGGAGGATGGCCGTGGCGATGGAGGTAGTCCGGTGACCTACGGTGGCGTGTGGTGGTGTCGGTTGGACATTGAACGAGATCCGTTAAATTCTCGTTTTCAGGCGAAGGGGGCGGTTCTGGGTGGCGGCACTACGGTCATGGGGGGTTCAAGGCATGGCGGTTCTGATGGGATCGGAGATGGTGGTTCTGGTGGCCTGGGGTCGGCGTGGTGATGGATTAAAGGGAGGGGTCTTCGTTGGTTATTGACGGAAAGGAAGGAGGAACGGGCTTCATATTTTCTGAAGAGAGAAAACGCGTAACCAACTAATTAACATTGCTGATGTGGCACCATTATTAAGGTAATAGATCAGTTAATACTTAATTAATTAAATAATTAGTTAGTTTATTTTCGTTTAATGTTTATAAACTTAAAATCATGATAATTTTCTCGCACTTTAACGAAATTTAACGAAACTGGATCCGTTGGGATCGTAGGGACGAGATCTAGACAATGGCACTGACTAGGAACTGATTGGACGCAGTTGAAATTTCAGCTAATTTTGAATGTCTGTTTCAAATTAAAAGGAACAAAAAAGTCAACCGTCAACCGTAATGAACTGGTGAGTTAATTCTCACACCTTTTGGAGTCGTGTGATGTGGTAAATTCATAGAAAAATATAATCTACAATTTACAGTACAAATTGGCTGATTGGATGCGATGGATGCAAATTGGTTGTTATTGTTTGATTGTTTGCAGTTATTTATATTCCGTCATTTATTTAACTTGTGTATTTTTATCCAACTGTTATCTGTGATGCAGAGAAGGACAGGTTGGAGGGATCCAACCGGATTCCTCAAACAAACTGTATTTTTGTGCATATATGAATTGTTCACCCTGATTGACACAAAATCTGATTTAAATGTTGATGGTTGAATATATATATTCGTCCTTGTTGTGGTTAAAATCAATCGACAGAATTGATTAGATAATTGACAGTAAATGGCCTAAAATATATTGTTTTAAACGTCGTTCTACTGTCAGGTGGATCGACGTAGTTTTAAAGTTATAAATTATTTTATAACTGAACTAGAGTTTTAGTTATTTTGAAAAAGTAATTAAATTAGAAATTTATAAATATATCTTTGATCAAGGTTATAAAAGAAATTATTTAAAAGGGTTAGACCAGTTTTAAAAGTAGAAGGCTAAAGATTTTACATACGGGTTGATAAATGAAATCATTGTAATTAAAACAATTAAATAGCGATTTTAAATTAATTAAATTATTTTAATTTAAAAAGGGAAATAATAGAATGAAAATAAGTGAATAATTAACTGAGAGGTACGGTTGGCAAAATCAACCGTGTTTAATTAAAATTCATAATGGAGTTAATTTGATATTCATCAAATTTAACGAATATTGGAATTTAATAGTTAATCTCTGATCAACTATAAATTAAAGGAATTTATTGAAGTGCATAGTGTTAAAATACTAGTAATCTCCAATTAACTATAATTTAAGGAATTATTGAATTAGTTAGTGTAAATCAAGTAATTATTATTTAATCAGCTTTTAAAATGATAATTATCCTATTTTTGATTAATAGCAGAGTTAACTATTTTTAATATAGTAATATTAAAGTTAATTATTATTTTAATTGATAATAATTAAAAGAATGGTTTTTAATTGGAATTCCATTAGAAGTGATTAAGCATCGATAAGCTTGATCAAGGACAAATAAGGGATTTATAAAATCCAGGTTTCCAAACAAGAATGGTAATTAGGATTTAAAAGGAAATTCAATAAGGTTTTACTTAATTATCAATTAAGTAAAGAAAATTCAAATGGAATAAATTCCCAAGGGAGATGATAAAGCAGAATGGTAATAGTTTTAGAACAAATCTAAGAAGTTGTTCTAAGAGGCTATGCGGATTAATAATCGATTTGGAATAAATCCAAATATGGTTTAAACCAAAGCGAGGACTTAAATGTTAAAGAGTTGAACTTAAGCAAGATAAGGAAATTGAAATAAGGATTTCAAAAGAAAGGAAAAATACTGATTTTTGGTTAAGTATTTGTAACTGGATTTTGGAAATAAAATCCATGGTAACAAGGCCTTATTGTGAAGAAGGTGGTAAACCTATTTTTATAATCCAAGATAAAGAGTATTATAAGAAATGGCCAAATAGATAGAAACAAATTATTTGAAGAGGATTTATATTATAAATCAAAGGGTTATAAGTAAAATAATGCTTGATGTTAAAGTTGTGTTTTAGTGGATATTTACTTAAATAAAGGAAGTAAGTAAAGAGATTATCAAACAAGGATTTCAAATGTAAGAAACAGATTTACAAAACCAGATTTGGATCAAAGGGCAATTGAAATTTAATATCAGTGGTTAAGTGACAGACTAATATTATTCTAAGGTAAGAACGTTGTCGATCAAGGTCTAAGAGTTAAATAAAATACCCCAACTTGAACGGCTTCACAATTATCGAGGAATAATATTCGTTTGTGGTAAGTGCAAAGTGTTGGAATTGGTTAATTATCTCATAAGAGGAATATGGAACACAAGCGTGAGATTTTGGGATATAAGTAATACTTAAATTTAAGTTACAATGTAAAGGAAAATATTTGGTTTTAAATTATATAAGTTGACACTAGTTTTGCCGTATCAAAATCGAGAATGTGTTTTATACCGTTAAGTATGCTATGTATATAGATCGAGATGCTGAATTTGAGGAAAGGGAAAAAGATTTTGATAAATATAACGATATATCCAATGTTAAAGGAAATTGGAAGTTAAATATATCTGCTCCAAAGTATTTAAAATAGTTTTTGTTATAAATAAGAATAAATATAACGTTTCAATATATGGGAAGATTTAAAGGTTGATTTAATTATTTTGTTAAATATATTTTAAACAGGATAAATAATGCCAAATACTGAATCAGTGAAATCATTTTATGAACACGATTGCAATTTGATAGTTAAATCACCGACTATCAAACCTGACCATACGATTGTTGGTATGGAAAGACCGGGATCGAATTCGAAAACCATTCCGACCAACAAATACGTGAAGATGGTAATTGAAGATGGAGCAATTAAAGACCGTGGATCTTCATAAACGAAAGGACTACTTGTTGAATTTCTCTGGCTTGCAACCAGAGTTATTTGATTTGTGATTCTATCGTAGTTGAAATCAACGGACTGCAAGGACTACTCGCTACTGATCCTCGGGGTGATTCCGATATAAGGATGCGGTAAGAGGGTGCCTTCGGTTCATCCTGTTCCTGGATGACTTGTATGGACGAATGTCCGACAGAATATTTCCAAAAGAGTCACGTACGTTGATCTCTTCAAACGTATCATAGTTGGGTCGCTCCCAACTAGGGTATTTTTGTGGATGTCAATTGGTGATATCTGGCGGATCTGACGATGTGGCATTCAAAGTGAATGATGACCATATGCTCTAAAAGATAGATTTCTAGTCTCAAGCCTCACAACCGGGAAATGACAAAAATCGGGCTGGCAGCATGGCTATGTGGGTCGCTCCCATTAGGGTGCATAATCACCTATCTAGAGAAATTCCATTTGCTTCTTTAATCTATTTCAATGCTGTCCCTTTTCAGGAGACGGTTGCTGATCCCAACCGTCGGTGATATACATTCGATACACTTAAGCGAAATGAGTGGTCGGTCATGTATGGGCCGGGTTGCAAGACGTTCTTGTTGAACCCAGTGTATTCGCCTCTAGAGATATACTATCGGTAGGTGGTACCATACCTTGTCATAGTCGGAATCCAATATACAATAAGTGCCCGCGGTTTTGGTTGTATACTATATATATGGAGCGTGAGATGCAAGCGTTCTGCTAGATTGTAATCTATTTGTATTTAGACACTATTATAATATCAGGAAAAGTTATGATTTCAAAAAAAATGGTTTGGGTTATAGTAAGGTAAAAACCATTCGTGTTTATGTGTGGGCTGGTCTTACTATTATCCTTTTATTTCAAAAGGATTTTACAAAGTTAAACAAGTTGTTTGTGCTGTGAATTTATCACTGAAAGTATTCCAGACTGACCCGGTGAATTTTGCTTTGCTTCAAATGTGCTTGGGTCAGACCGAGTGTATTTCCAGGTTAGGTTCGCTTGGAGTTTCAGAATCTGGAAGCAGGAGGCTTCACCGCTATTTATATAAAGTTATTTCCGCTGTGCAATTATATGTTGTACTCAAATGATTGGTATGTATTTATAGTTCTTTTGAATAAGGAGATTTGATATTATATTTTATTTGTTCCGCTGTGAGATTCTGATGTGATGTTCTTCTTCTTTCTTCTATTCTAACATTCTTTCTTTCTTCTTCTCACCCTCTAATTTCTTTCTATTAACAATCTGGGATTCGATACTTGGATTTTGGGCAAGTAATACGGTTTGTACGTTATTGTCAAAAATTCGAATGTCGAGTTTTTCCCTGGGTCGTTACACTGGTATCAGAGCTATTGGTTTGGTGATAACCTTGGCTCTGTGGCGTGACTCAGTAGAGATGGGGTTAGTGATACCCTAGATTGAGTTTGATTATATTTATGATAGCGCATATTTTTAAATTGATATAAAATTATTTTTGAAACTTTTTTTTGCCCAATTTATTTTATAATAAAATAAAAGTAAAGGTTATTATAGTATGGGCAATCGTTTGATTTGTTAATGCTAATTTGTATGATATGTTTGGATGGTATGCTCGATCTCATGGATGTAAACCTGAACATGAATCAATTTGTTTAAAACCAATCCGAAATAAATAATTAGAATAAATCAATCCAGATAAATAAATTTGAATTGATAATTAAAGAAGTAAATGAAGTTGTTATAAATAATTATAACCTCGTATGGATTGAATTGCATGTAAAATGGGTTGATATTAATGGTATGGATGCTTTGAAAATAATTGGCATTGTTGTGATGACTGATGAATTCGTTTGAGTTGAGAAACAAGTGTAGAAATGCCAATTCAGCTTTAAGATCCATCCAAGAGAAATTCTGGAGTTAATTGAATCCAGTTTGAATAGAGCTGCGTTATAATTCAGCGGCTCGAGTATAAATTATCATTTATCACATAATAACGCTCGCACAAAGGTACGCCTACAAAAATATGAAATTTTGGATTTTATTTGGGTTTTGAGTTTGGATTTTTAATTTTTTTTCGACCATGAGAGTCGATGTATATATATATTTCTTGAACCTGCGATATTGCAGATGTCCTCCATAGAGGGGAGACTCTGCCAAAAAAATTCCAAAATTTAAGGTGTTAGAATTTTTTTTTGAAGATTTTTGGAAAATTCTTTTATTTGAAATAAATCAGTTTTAAAATCAATCAGATTAGTTTTGGAAATAAAATCGAGTTTCAAATTAAATATTTTTGTAAAGATAATAGGTTATAACATTCTTTCTACCTTAGCAATTTCGTGGACGAAATTATTTTAAGGGAGAAGGAATGTAACGTCCCATATTTTCTGACCATTTATTTGAAATATTTTATTCATTTAAATATTGATTTTAGTTTAAATAATGGGATTTGACCATTTTAATTTGGATATTTATTTAATTTGAATATTATAATAATATTTTATTTTCGGCATATTTGGGGAAAATGTTGATATTGCTGTATAATGTAAACGAGCGATTTAAAGTGGTTTAATGTGGTTTATATTGAATTATATAAATATATTCATTATTAAAACGATGTTAGAACGTTTAGTTTATAATTATATTATAAAACGAGCTGCAGCGGCGTTGTAGTTCGTAATTTGGCGTTTTGAACTTTAAACGGCTGTATAGGATTCAATATAAGTCGGATTTTCTCGAAACAAGAAACGTCTGAATCTGTTAGATAATATTTTTCTAATAAAAGAGAAAAATCGAGTTTTCATATTGTAGATTTTGTTTTATGTCCAAATCAAATTTTGAAATAGTCGCTATGGAATTTCGTTATATATTATAACGTTTATTTATATTAAATAAAGGGTTTTTAAATATTTTAGATATCTATTTGTCTTGAAATTCAACCTGGGATATTTTACTTTAGTAATATATGAATTTCTGGTCGTATACGTCAAACTGCAATATTTTATTTATATTATATCGAGGTACTTTAAAATTGGTTTATTTTAATGTAATTTGGACCTTTAAAAATGGACTTTATTCAAACGACCTCTGTTTTTGATGAAACAAATTTTATTGGGACCGCAACAGTAAGTTATTGCTAGATTTCGAGTTGTGCGTCAATCGGGATTATTTTGTGAGCGTGGCAAAATAAAATACAAATAAAAACGACCATTTGAACGTGAACGAGGGTCATTGGAGCAAACGGACTCGGAATTTGACGAAACAAGTTTCATTAGGACCGTATCGTCAAATTATACCATGTCGCCCATTCGCATCTCGAACGAGGTTTGTACGTGAGCGCAGGAGCCAGTAAACAACGTTTAAAATTTGCGATAGACACGAAATAAAAATCGTTAGTCAACATCGCTTGTCACATCAAGTTAAAACAATAATTTTCCCGCTTATAAATACCCTCCTAAATCATAAATTTCCAGCCAAACTCCCATTTCCGTTCTGCAAATTTACATAAAAGTCCAAAATCTTTAAATAATTTATTTCTCCTAATCTAGTGAGAGTTGGAGGAGGTGATCAACAACAAAGTTGTAGATCTGGTCGAGAGGAAGCTACTGACAAAAATTGGGGGTGATCGGAGCATTGGGGTCACCGGAATCGGCCTAAAACCGGCGAGATTCACTTCCGTTCTTTTCAGAAATTAAGGAGATTGTATTGATTTGAGGTGATGGGACCTGGGGGAAATGGAAGAGGGGAGTTCAGGCTTCGATTTGGTTGTGGTCTCGAGTTCTCTGGTGGTCCGTGGTGGTTGGGGAAAATAGATGAACGTTGGTCAGTGATTTGGTGTATTTCGTGGGTGATGGGTTCAGTTTTGGTGCACGTGAGGGCGGAGCAGGCCTCGAGGTGGTCGCAGTCTGAAGGGTAATGAAGCGGTGGAGGATGGCCGTGGCGATGGAGGTGGTCCGGTGACCTATAGTGGCGTGTGGTGGTGTCGGTTGGACATTGAACGAGATCCGTTAAATTCTCGTTTTTAGGCGAAGGGGGCGGTTCTGGGTTGCAGCGCTACGGTCGTGGGGGTTCAAGGCACGACGATTCTGATGGGATTGGAGATGGTGGTTCTGGTGGCCTAGGGTCGGCATGGTGATGGATTGAAGGGAGGGGTCTTCGTTGGTTATTGACGAAAAGGAAGGAGGAACGAGCTTCAGATTTTTTGAAGAGAGAAAACGCGTGACCAACTAATTAACATTGCTGACATGGCACCATTATTAAGGTAATAGATTAGTTAATACTTAATTAATTAAATAATTAGTTAGTTTATTTTCGTTTAATGTTTATAAACTTAAAATCGTGATAATTTTCTCGTACGTTAACGAAATTTAACGAAATTGGATCTGTTGGGATCGCAGGGACGAGACCTAGACAATAGCACTGACTAGGGACTGATTGGACGCAGTTGAAATTTCATCTAATTTTGAATGTCTGTTTCAAATTAAAAGGAACAAACGTGTCAACCATAAACCTAATGAATTGGTGAGTTAATTCTCACACCTTCTGGAGTCCTGTGATGTGGTAAATTCATAGAAAAATATAATCTACAATTTACTGTATAAATTGGCTGATTGGATGCGATGGATGCAAATTGGTTGTTATTGTTTGATTGGTTGCAGTTATTTCTATTCCGTCATTTATTTAACTCATATATTTTTATCCAACTGTTATCTGTGATGCAAAGAAGGACATGTTGGAGGGATCCAACCGGATTCCTATAAACTGTATTTTTGTTCATATATGAATTTCTCACCCTGACTGACACAAAATCCGTTTTAAATGTCGATGGTTGAATATATATTCATCCTTGTTGTGCTTAAAATCAATCGACAGAATTGATTAGATAATTGACAGTAAATGGTCTGAAATATATTGTTTTAAACGTCGTTCTACTGTTAGGTGGATCGACGTAGTTTTAAAGTTATAAATTATTTTATAACTGAACTAGGGTTTTAGTTATTTTGAAAAAGTAATTAAATTAGAAATTTATAAATATATCTTTGATCAAGGTTATAAAAGAAATTAGTTAAAAGGGTTAGACCAGTTTTAAAAGCAGAAGGCTAAAGATTTTACCTACGGGTTGATAAATGAAATCATTGTAATTAAAACAATTAAATAGCGATTTTAAATTAATTAAATTATTTTAACTTAAAAAGGTAAATGACAGAATGGAAATCAGTGAATAATTAACTGAGAGGTACGGTTGGCAAAATCAACCGTGCTTAGTTAAAATTCATAATGGAGTTAATTTGATATTCGTCAAATTTAATGAATATTGGAATTTATAAGTTAATCTCTGATTAAATATAAATTAAAGGAATTTATTAAAGTGATTAGTGTTAAAATACTAGTAATCTCCGATTAACTATAATTTAAGGAACTATTGAACTGGTTAGTGTAAATCAAGTAATTATTATTTAATCAGCTTTTAAAAATGATAATTATCCTATTTTTGATTAATAGCAGAGTTAACTATTTTTAATATAGTAATGTTAAAGTTAATTATTATTTTAATTGATAACAATTAAAAGAATGGTTTTTAATTGGAATTCCATTAGAAGTGATTAAGCATCGATAAGCTCGATCAAGGACATATAAGGGATTTATAAAATCCAGGTTTCCAAACAAGAATGGTAATTAGGATTTAAAAGGAAATTCAATAAGGTTTTACTTAATTGTCAATTAAGTAAAGGAAATTCAAATGGAATAAATTCCCAAGGGAGATGATAAAGCAGAATGGTAATAGTTTTAGAACAAATCTAACAAGTTGTTCTAAGAGGCTAAGCAGATTAAGAATCGATTTGGAAGAAATCCAAACATAGTTTAAACTAAATCGAGGACTTAAATGTTAAAGAGTTTAACTTAAGCAAGATAAGGAAATTGAAATAAGGATTTCAAAAGAAAGGAAAAATACTGATTTTTGGTTAAGTATTGGTAAATGGATTTTGGAAATAAAATCCATGGTAACAAGGCTTATTGTGAAGAAGGTGGTAAACCTATTTTTATAATCCAAGATAAAGAGTATTATAAGAAATGGCCAAATAGATAGAAATAAACTATTTGAAGAGGATTTATATTATAAATCAAAGGGTTATAAGTGAAATAATGCTTGATGTTAAAGTTGTGTTTTAGTGGATATTTACTTAAATAAAGGAAGTAAGTAAAGAGATTATCAAACGAGGATTTCAAATGTAAGAAACGGTTTTACAAAACCAGATTTGAATCAAAGGGCAAGTGAGATTTAATATCAGTGGTTAAGTGACAGACTAATATTATTCTAAGGTAAGAACATTGTCGATCAAGGTCTAAGAGTTAAATAAAATACCCCAACTTGAACGACTTCACTATTATCGAGGAATAATATTCGTTTGTGGTGAGTGCAAAGTGTTGGAATTGGTTAATTATCTCATAAGAGGAATATGGAACACAAGCGTGAGATTCTGGGATATAAGTAATAATTTAATGTTAGTTACAATATAAAGGAAAATATTTGGTTTTAAATTATATAAGTTGACACTAGTTTTGCTGTATCAAAATCGAGAATGTGTTTTATACCGCTAAGTATACTATGTATATAGATCGAGATGCTGAATTTGAGGAAAGGGAAAAAGATTTTGATAAATATAACGATATATCCTATGTTAAAGGAAATTGGAAGTTAAGTATATATATGCTCCAAAGTATTTAAAATTGTTTTTGTTATAAATAAGAATAAATATAACGTTACAATATATGGGAAGATTTAAAGGTTGATTTAATTATTTTGTTAAATATATTTTAAACAGGCCAAATAATTCCAAATACTGAATCAGTGAAATCATTTTATGAACACGATTGTAATTTGATAGTTAAATCACCGACTATAAAACTTGACTATACGATTGTTGGTATGGAAAGACCGAGATCGAATTCATATTCGAAAACCATTCCGACCAACAAATACGTGAAGATGGTAACTGAAGATGGAGCAATTAAAGACCACGGATCTTCATAAACGGAAGGACTACTTGTTGAATTTCTCTGGCTTGCAACCAGAGTTATTTGATTTGTGGTTCTGTCGTAGTTGAAATCTATGGATTGCAAGGACTACTCGCTACTGATCCTTGGGGTTATTCCAATATAAAGATGCGGTAGGAGGGTGCCTTCGGTTCATCCTATTCCTGGATGACTTGTATGGACGAATGTCCAACAGAGTATTTCCAAAAGAGTCACGTACATTGATCTCTTCAAACGTATCATAGTTGGGTCGCTCCCAACTAGGATATTTTTGTGGACGTCAATTAGTGATATCTGGCGGATCTGATGATGTGACATTCAAAGTGAATGATGACCAGATGCTCTAAAAGATAAATTTCTAGCCTCAAGGCTCACAACTGGGAAATGACAAAAATCGGACAGACAACATGGCTATGTGGGTCGCTCCCATTAGGGTGTATAATCACATATCTAGAGAAATTCCATTTGCTTCTTTAATCTATTTCAATGCTGTCCCTTTTTGAGAGACGGCTACTGATCACAACCGTCGATGATATACATTCGATACACTTAAGCGAAATGAGTGGTCGGTCATGTGTGGGCCGGGTTGCAAGACGTTCTTGTTGAACCCAGTGTGTTCGCCTCTAGAGATACACTACCGGTAGGTGGTACCATACCTTGTCATAGTCAGAATCCAATATACAATAAGTGCCTGCGGTTTTGATTGTACACTATATATGTGAAGCGTGAGATGCAAGCGTTCCGCTAGATTGTAATCTATATGATTTCAAAAAAAAATGGTTTGGGTTATAGTAAGTTAAAAACCGTCCGTGTTTATGTATGGGCTGGTCTTACTATTATCCTTTTATTTCAAAAGGATTTTACAAAGTTAAACAAGTTGTTTGTGCTGTGAATTTATCACTGAAAGTATTCCAGACTGACCAGGTGAATTTTGCTTTGCTTCAAATGTGCTCGGATCAGACCGAGTGTATTTCCAGGTTAGGTTCGCTTGGAGTTTCAGGAGATGGAAGTAGGAGGCTTCACCGCTATTTATATAAAGTTATTTCCGCTGTGCAGTTATATGTTGTACTCTGATGATTGATATGTATTTACAGTTCTTTTGTATAAGGAGATTTGATATTATATTTTATTTGTTCCGTTGTGAGATTTTGATGTGATGTTCTTCTTCTTCCTTCTATTCTAACATTCTTTCTTTCTTATTCTCACCCTCTAATTTCTTTCTATTAACAATTTAGGATTCGATACTTGGATTTTTGGCAAGTAATACGGTTTATACGTTATTGTCAAAAATTCGAGCATCGAGTTTTTCCCTGGGTCATTACAGTGACCTTACCCACCGATGTATGAAGATGGCTCAGGACATGCAGAAGTCCTACGCAGATAAGAGAAGGACTAACATTGAGTTCTAGGTAGGAGACATGGTTTTCATCAGAGTATCTCCCCTGAGGTATGTGGTTCGCTTTGGGTCTATAGTGAAATTGGCACCAAGGTTTGTAAGGCCATTTCCTATAGTGGAGAGGATAGGTCAGATGGCATATAGGATGAGATTACCAGAGAGGTTGATGGGTGTTCATGATGTTTTCCACATTTTCCATTTATGGAAATGTTTTCATGATACAGCAGAGGTGGTTGAGCCGAGCATGCTCAAGGAAGTGGTGGTAGAAAAGAAGGCAACAGTTAGACGAGTTCCTACCCAAATACCGGGATCAGAGGTTAAGAAACTGCGCAACAGAGAGGTTAAGTTAATAAAATTGCAATGGGGAGATGATTGTGAGGATGCAACATGGGAAACTGAAGACAAGATTCGCACTTCATACCCATTCCTTTTCGGGAGTACGTTCTTAACTTCTTTTTCCAAGCTTTTATTTATACTTGCTTCTGTCATTCGAGTATATCCTATCGTTTGAACCTATCGATCCTTTGGTAGAATTCAATGGTTGGAAAATGTGTTTGAGACATTTTATGTTGGATGGTTGCAAGTGGATGCAAATGGTTGCTAGTGGTTGCTCGTGGATGCATATACACAAACACTAGGCACTAGATCGGCTCAAACACACTCATGCTGCATATGGATGCGTGTGCATTAGGATTTTATATGGATGAAAATGGATGTATCATCACATGGGTATTGCATTTAGATGAATGGTTGTGCACACATATAGAGTTGACATGTATACTAGGACTATTTGCATACATTTTGGTTACATGGCACGAAAAATGCATTACGAAGGTTAACTAAATCGGTCGACCGCCTGATTTTCGCATTAGTATAAGGACATATACACACACCATTGCATATGTCCATACAAGCATTAGAAAAATCTTAAGGACAATGGATGCTTGTCGATGATGGATAAATAAATGGTTGTGAATGTTAGGATAGTAACATTCTTATTAACTTGGAGATTTCCGGGATGAAATCCTTTAAGTAGGGGAGAATGTAACACCCTGTTATGTTAAATAATATCAACGACAATAAACTAAAGGATATTTAATTGAATATTGGGAATCAAGTAAAACAGACTGCACAGTTTCGTTTGTCTTGGAATTCTAGTTTAGATAGACTCCGAGTTTGCGTAAAACGGACATCGTATGAGGAAGATATAAAGGTTAGAAGTTTGTATACATAAGAAGGATATATGTAAAAAAACAAGCCAGAATTCAAAATTAATCAAATCGAACCAAGGCAGGAATAAGACCCGTCGGGTGTCGATCCAAACCCCACAGGGGACGACCCATCCCAGATCTGGGCGAATTCATTTTCTGAACTTGGACTTGTTTGTTTGTTGGGTTCATTGGAGATAGTCTATATAAAGGACAACATTTATATTGTTTTCCTACACCTAAAACAATAGAGACAAGGAGATGCTGCCTCATCTTGGATTGAATCAGACTATCTTCTGTAACACCAGCCTATACATACATCAGAGACATTTCTTGTACTCTGATCCAATCTCTGTGAGTTCATGTTACTTTTAGGTATAAAAATTTGACACTAACCTTGACATGTTAATAAACCTAGATCTAAACCTATGCCTATTAAGAAACTAATTCATGTCTAAACAGTTCTGCTATAATCACATATGTTTTTCCATATACCTGTTTTGTTGTTCAGTTGTTATTATATTCCTATTTCTGTTCTTCTCCCTCTCTTATTCCCTTTTTATTTTATAAGCCCAAGCTACCTTCGAGCCTAGGCCAATCTCGTAAGGGACATGCATATGAACAAAATATGGACAATTATGGAATGCTTGGGAATGAAAATAAAAGAGGGAAATTTTGGGCATATCTTGTATTGTGAAATATGACTGAAATCTTAGGGTGTATGAATATGTAAACCTATGGGCTTAATTTAAAGATTAAGTGAAACATGTTAATAGATCTATATGTAACCTATGGTATCCATTAAATCTATAGGGTTAAGTAAGCTTGTCTATTTTTGTTGAGGTACTCATTATTTCTGTTTGGGGTTAACTCCCGTTATATTCTGTTGGGGTACCTGTTACTTCTGCTTGGGGTAAAATCCATTATGAAACTAGAGTACACCTAAAACTACCATTATGTTTCTGTTGGGATCATTCCGCTTTCTATTATGTTAGGGGATACCTAATTTTGTCATAAATCCTATATACTAGTATCGGTGCGGAGAATGTAGTTGGGAAGCATAGTTTATCCTGTTTATACTGTCCATCCTGTTTATACATGTGATATGTTACTATTATCTCTCATACAGTTTATTTGCCTGTCTTAATACTTTTACTTTTTATATGCTAAAAGTCACTGGACTCGCCAGACTTTATATCTGACCCATTTTTTTTCCTTTCTCCTTTCCTTCCCCTCAGGCTCTCAAGATAGGAAAGCTCAGGCATGATTAGGACTTTCTCTCTCTTCTGTTTGTGCTTGGATCTGGATCTGCTTTGATGTATCGCTTCAACTATTTGTCTACTTTATTACGGCTACTTATGGGGATTATGATTTTACATTTATGTACTTTAATGGTTTTTTAGCGCAAGACAGATGTTTTTGTTTAATGTATCTTGTTCTAGTATTTTAGTCTGATGTTGTAACTAGATTTGAGACTACAATGTTTTCTGATGAAAAATAAAATTTTGAATTTTCGCTGATATTTAAAATATCTATCTTGTGGGATTCTGTTTCTGTTTACCTATAACGCTTTACGGAACTTAATGCATTATGATAAAGAGTGACATTAACGAACGTGTGGTGTCACAGGGTGAGAGTCAAGATTTTGAATTGGAGTTAGGATCAAACCATTATCGAGATTGCCGATATTTTTGTCAATCATTTTTTTGAACCTAGGGGTGATGACCAAGTTGGCCGAATTTTGATTTTGGTCCTCACAAGAGTTCACATTACAAGAATTATATTTTGGATTCACTTCCGGTTAACTAGGCAATTTTTCCTTCTTATTACTTTTCATTTGTTCCTTCATCATATTCATCGTTTGTTCGAGTTTAACATTTTGATCGTTTATTTATTTCTCTAATCGAACAATTTCTAGAAAAGATATAGGAGACTGAGTTAATGATTGAAAGTTGGAATGCCTATATGGTTGACTTAAAGGTTTGGATTGAAGTGAAACTTGAGGAGTGTGAGGACTAGAAAATGGAGCATGGTAGTTCGAATTTGGCATCATGTGAGATGGATTTGCAACATTATTGGGTTTAGATCATGAGAAATTTGGATGATTTCTACAATCAGGATTATATATGGATGAGTAGGGACTATTTTGAGCTATGACATTGACTTGGTCTTGAGGGTAATAATGGGGTTTTCCTTCTTTAATTTGAGGAGTTCGAGTTTCTAACGGAAAATGAATTGGATCCACGACATGCACTCCTCTAATAGAAGTATGAATGGCAAAAATATTTGACTCCCGTTGCATGTCCTTTTCAGAATAATCTTCTAAGAATTCCCAAGCTTCATCTGCTATTTTAGACATAAATTCTCCTCTACACATTGATTCTAGTTGTGTTCGAGTTTGATAGTTTAACCCTTCATATGCAATTTGACATAAGTGATATTTTGGGATTGCATGACGAGGACAACTATATAATAATTGGTTGAATCTCGAGAAATATTTGAAATAGTTTCCTCTTCAGTCTGAGAAAACTGATTTATCTCAGTTTTGTTTTTAAAAGTTCTATGAAATGGGAAAAACTTTTTCAAGAATATAGTGATAAATTCATCCCAACTTCTTATGGAATGTTTTGGAAGAGAATTTAGCCAACTTTTAGCGCTCTCAAGTAATGCGAGTGGAATTAGCCTTAGCTTGATTGATTCATCAAATAATTGCTGCATTTTAGTTGTAGATGAATACAATTCAAATTCACTTAAAAATTCATTAGCATTTTTAGAACCAATAAATTTTGGTACCCCTTGAATGAAAGAATGTTTAAGCTTAAAATTTCCTTCAACTGTTGGAAATACTATGACAGAAGTTTGAACATTCCTAGTGGGGTAACATCGATCTAGAAGAGATAAGGGTCTATCCATTCCAACATTGAGATTTTGAAAATTTTGATTTATTCGATTGTGTTGGTTTATGTCATTTGAAAAGTTTTGATGTACATGGGAACCCTTGGAGAATTATGATGGCTAAAACTTTTTTCGCTCATCGTTATCAAATGCAAACATATAAAAACCTAAACGTAAGGCTCAATTAGCTCTTATTCAAAATAAATAACGTACTCAAGTATATCTTATTAGTTGATAATTTCAATTTGAAGAGGGTCTTATGACCGTTCACAATGTAGTATAAATACTAAGGGATACGACCAATGTTTTACGGGTTGCAACATCTTTTGCTAAAAGTTCAATAAATTGAACTAATATATATCCGTGATCAAACCTTTGAGAGAATCAATTTCACAAAATACACTCTTGTAGTTGAATATTTTGAAAATCAAATTAAATAGATAGATCAAAAAAGTTAAGTTGCTAGAATAAGCAAAATAAAGAGGTTTTTAGGTTAAAGGAAAAACTTATTAAAAAAATTAGTTAAAAAGATTAGAAGTTTGATTTTCAGGGAGAAAGGCACTTTCTAGTGTAAAAAAGGAATTCAGGGGGCCAACTGCCTCTTGTAGCTAAATTTCAAACTTTTCATCTTTTTCACTAAAATTTTGGCAATGTTTGTCCTTTAGCCTATTTTTAACCAGAAAAAATGTTCAAATATAAATAGTTAAACCAATTTGTTTGTGACAACCATGTCCGTTAGTGTCATTCTTTATTAGAATGCATTGAGTTTCATGAAGCGGTATAGGTTAACAGATACAGAATTTCACAAGACATATATAAAATAGCAGCGGAAATATAATAGTTTGTTTTCCAAAAGAAAATATCGTGGTCCAAAAATCCAGTTACAACATAAGTCTGAAATACTAAAAACCAGTTACATCAAATTAAAGTATCTGCCTTGTGATTAAAAACCATCAGAGTACATAAATATAAATCCGTAGTCCCCAAAAACAGCCATAATAAGGTAGATAGGTAGTGAAAGTGATACATCTAAGCAAAGCAAAGCAAATCCAACTCCAATTAGAAACAGGAGACAATGTCTTAATCAAGCCTGAGTATTCCCACCCTGAGAACCTGGAGGGGGGAAGGAAGAGAGAGGAAAGGAAACAAAATGGGCTAGACATAAAGTCTGGTAGGTCCAGTGACTTTTAGCATATAAAGAGATAAAAGTAACGAGATAGTAAATAAACTGGATGAGAGATAACAATAGTATGTAACAGGTATAAACATGATGAATTATGCTTCCCAAATACTTTCTCTGCACCAATACTAGTATATCTTATTAAGTGTTTTCAACTACTTAACATAAATAGAATGATCCCAACATAGCATAAATGGTAGACTTAGGTGTACTTCTAGCAACGGGCTTTACCCCTAAACAGAATAACAGGTACCTAAATAGAATATAACGGGTGATATCCCAAACAGAAATAACAGGTACCTAAACAGAACTAGATGTACCTTAATTACTACCCATGCGATCATCTATCTACCACATAAATACCCTGTACTGACCCCACAGTAGGGTGTATTACTTCCTAAAGTGGCAGCCACAAGAAGGACACAGTCCTATTTACAGGTATTATGGCGTCTTATTTTCCCAGACAGATCGGACCCATACACGCAGATGACCCCGTTGGAACGCTCCATCAGAACACCCCATCCCAAATGAACCTCTTATAATTTGTCCTAGTAAGTGTGCCCTGACCCCTACCTAGTGCGGGGTCCTCCTTTAATACCATAACAAGTTATTGGCTAATATGGGTCCTATACAACAAATGACACAAGCAACCCTAGACTTGCATCCCCAATCAATAGGCTTTACATAGGTTAAGTTTTCCACGGGTTGATAGTGTCCCTACAACCCCAATAGATTAACAAGTTTACTTAACCCTCCCAATAGATCAAACATAATACATAAGTGTCATACCATTCCATGTACATGTTCCCTTAATCTTTGTATTAAGCCTACATGTCTCCATATTCATACTCTCCATATTTCAGTTATATTGCATGATATAAGTTATGTTCCAAACTTTAGTCATATTTATAGTATAGGTTATGCCCCCAAATTACCATTTCCAATTAAACCCAGTTTCGTTCATACTCATATTTTAGCGTTATCGGCCTAGGCTCGAAGGTAGCTTGACTATAAAAATAAAAAGGGAATGAAGGAGGAAGAAGAACAGAAATAGGCATAAATAACAGAGATAGACATAGAAATAGGCATATAGAAATAACTGAACAAAATAGGTGTAAGGCAGGTTTCATGTCAATTTTAGCAGATCTGTTTAAACATTAATCAACATCTTAATAGGCATAAGTTTTAGATTCAGTTTATTAACATGTTAATATTACTTATTAAGTATTTATATCAAAAAGCGACATGAACTCACATTGACTGGAGCTAAAGAACTGAGAAAAGAATGTTGATGTTATAGTAGAGATTCTTGTACATGTGTAAGCTGTTGTTGAAGAGAAATAAGCTAGTTCAATCCAAGCTGAGGCAGCATCTCCTTGTCTCCATTGTTTAAGGTGAATAAAACAATAGAAATGTTGTCCTATTTATAGCCTACCGCAATGAATCTCGTTCAGAAACGCATCCACGGTCAGGGAATGAATCTACCCCGAATCTAGGTGGGTCGACCCTGAGGTCAACCCTAGGGTCAACACCCCCTTGCGTGGGTCGACCTTAGGATCGACCCTCATGTGACATGGGTCGACCCCCAAATGGGTTGATCTCCGGCGTGGTTTCCCGCTCTTCGATTTTGATTTGTTTCGAATTCTAAACTGGTTTTGTTTACATATTTTGCTTATAGGTATACAAAGTTCAAATCTTAATAACTTCTTTATACGGTGTCCGTTTTACACAAACTCGGAGTCTATCTTATGTAGAATTCCTAGACGAATGCAATGTTATAGTCCATTTCCCTTAGTTCCTAATATTTAGTTAAGTATTCTTTAGTTTATTGATATAATGTCCTTTAAAATTACGGGGTGTTACATTCTCCCCTACTTAAAGGATTTCGTCCTTGAAATCTATAAGTTACGAAGAATGTATATCCTAACAACCACATCCATCTACTCATTCATCAATCATAGGCACCCATTGTCCTTAAAAGACTTATAATGCTTTTATGAACATATGCAATAGCATGTGTATATGTCCTTACACTAATGTGAAAAATCAGGCAGTCTACTGATTCAGTTGACCTCCTTAATACAATTTATGTTTGTGCCATGTAATCAAAATGTATGCAAATAATCCTACTTTAACATGTAAGTTCTATATGTGTGCACCACCATTCATCCAAATGCAACATTCATATGATGATACATCCATTTTCATCCATATAAAATTTAAAATGCACACACATCCATATGCAGTATGTAGTGATTGAGCCGATCTAGTGCCTACCGTGTGTGTATATGCATCCGCGAGCAACCACTAGCAAACACTTGCATCCATCAAACATAACATGTTTCAAACAAATGTTTATACCCATTGGTTTTCTACCTAAAGGTCAAAGATTCGATCGTTAGGATACAACAATAATAGAAACAAGCACAGATAAAAGCTTGGAAAAAGAAGCTAAGAACATACCCAAGGGTATTGAGCGTGAATCTTGTCTTTAGTCTCCCAAGTCGCATCCTCATTGTCTTCTCCCCATTGAACTTTCATTAGTTTAACCTCTCGATTGCCGAGCTTCTTAACCTCTGATCCAAGTATACAGGTTGGAACTCTTCTAATATTCGCTTCCTTTTCTATCCTTACCTCCTCAAGCATGCCCGGCTCAACTACTTCTGCCGTATCATGTAGACACTTCCGTAAATGAGAAATGTGGAAAAAATCATGCACACCCACCAATCTCTTTGGTAGCTTGACTCTATAGGCCATTTGACCAATCCTTTCTGTTATGGGAAATGGTCCTACAAACCTTGGCGCCATTTTCCTTACTGATCCAGAGCGATCCACATTCCTCAAAGGTGATACCTTGATGAAAACCATGTCTCCCACATTAAACTCATTATATGTCCTTCTCTTATCTGCGTAGGACTTCTTCATTTCCTAAGCTATTTTCATGCGTCTACGAATAAGGTCGATCTTCTCTGAAGTCTCTCTAATCATCTCAGGTCCAAGTAGAAGTATATCTGTAGATTCCCACCAACAAGTCCGTGATCTACAGGGTCGTTCGTACAATGCCTCGAAGGGTGCCATGCCAATACTAGCCTGATAACTGTTATTGTAGGCGATCTCCACCAATGGAAGATGCTCTTCCCAAGTACCTCCGAAGTCTAGGATACACAATCTCAATAGATCCTCAAGAACTCTATTCACCCTCTCGGTCTGCCTATCGGTCTGAGGGTGATATGCGGTGCTCAAACATAACTGCCAAGATCCTCTTACAAGCTTCCCCAGAATTCACTGGTAGAGTTGGGGTCACGATCGCTTACTATGCTGGAAGGTACTTCATGTAGATGGACTATCCCACGAAGATAAATTGGTGCCAAGCATGTTGCCGTTCTCTTACTATTAACAAGAATGAAATGAGCGCTCTTAGTAAGCCTGTCTACTATAACACAGATGCTGGTATTTCCTTTCCTCGATCCAGGCAACCATCAATGAAATCCATAGAGACGCTCTCCCACTTCCACTATGAAATCTCCAAAGAGTGCAGCAACCCGCCAGGCATTTTCAGTTCGGATTTAACTTGCTGGCATATCAAACATTGAGCTATGAATTCTGCTACATCTTTCTTCATCCCAGCCGAAAGAAAACCCTCTTCATATCTCGATGCATCTTATTGCCACCCGGATGGATAGTCATTCTAGAACGATGGGCTTCCTCAAGGACTGTCTTCAATAGACTTCCAGCTCGGGAAACACAAAGCCTTCTACCCCTTCGTAGCCACCCTTTATCATTCGTGGAGTATCTGCTAAGGTGACTAGAAGTCTCTCCTCTGCTGAGCCTATCCAAAATGTCTGCTATCTGTGGGTCCTCTCGCTGCGAAGATCCTATCTAATCCCAAAGAGTAGGTCGCACCTTTAACGATTCCAATAGACTAGATTTAAACTCGGTAGAGGGCCTAAAATTGCTGAAAAACATCCTTACAATCAACATTCCAAGCAAACGTCAGATTCTTCTTCGTCGGTCTGGTGAGTGGGGCTGATATCCTCGCAAACTCTTTAATAAACTTCCTATAGTAGCCCGCAAAACCAAGAAACCTTCTCACCTCCGTTGCACTCTTTGGAGCTTTCCAATCTTGAACTGCAACTACTTTTGCAAGATCCACCGCTATCCCTTCCTTGGATACCACATGCCCTAAAAATCTCATTTCCTTTCTCCAAAAGTGGCACTTAGAGAATTTAGTCTTAAGCTGGTGTGTTCTAAGAATCCTCAAGACCACTCTAAATGTAAGGCATGTTCTCCTTCATTCTTCGAGAAAATCATGATGTCATCAACAAAGACCACAAAAAATTTATTCAGAAACTCCCTAAACACTCTACTCATCAGATCCACAAAATAGGCGGGTGCATTAGTCAACACAAAAGGCGTGACTAGCTACTCAAAGAAACCATCTAGAGTTCTGAAAGCAGTCTTATCTATATTGTCCTCGGCCACTCTCAACTGATCAAATCCCGTAGCCAAATCTAACTGCGAGAAAACAGACACACTAACAAGCTGGTCAAATGGATCATCTATCCTCGGGAGTGGGTGCCTATTCTTCTTAGTGAGCTTGTTAAACTCCCTATAATCCACACATAAGTGAAGCGAGCCATCCGCCTTAGTTGTGAAAATGATGGGAGCACACCATTCCGATATGCTTTGCCTAATAAACCCCTTCTTAAGTAGCTCCTCTACTTGCTTGTTGAGATCCCTCCTTTCTATAGGATCCATGTGGCCCACATGCAATGAAACTGGCTTTGCATTATCTACCAAGTATATACAGAAATCAATCTCGCACCTCAGAGGTAATACCCAAACCTCCTCAAAAAATCAGGATACTCATTGACTACCGACACAGATCGCAAACCATCTACAGAAGCATCAATCGGTTCTAGGAAATTAAGCATGATAGACCACTTAGGGTCACAAGAAATCTCGAGAGTCCTCCCATTGCAAGTCAAAGGTTTAACGACCCTCCTCTCATAGTCTAGAATGACACCATAATGGATAACCAATACATACCTAAAATCAAACCGTTGACCATGAAACTAAGCACATATGCATCACATTCAAACTCAACGCCCAACACATATATCCTCAAACCCCGACAAATCATAGAAAAACGAGTCGTGCAACCAATGGGGTTTGAGACAACAACGGGATCAGAAACAGTACTAGTACTAAGGTGCATAGACTCAACTACGAAATTAGATATAAAAGAGTGAGAAGTGCCAGAATCAAAAAAGTCCTAACTGGATGATCGGAAAGAGAAATCAAACCTTCAACGGAAACTTTCCTACCTCTATTCGGTCTGCTGGCTTCGAAAGCGTGCATTTTCCCCCCAGAAGGTCCTACCCTCTGCCCCTTTCCTTGCTTCTTCAGGCATTCCCTACTATAGTGTCCAGCTTCACTGCAATTGTAATAAGAATTCTTCCGCTTTCTGCAATTTTTGATCACATGACCTGAGTGTAACACCCCACCTCCACTAGGGTCACTCACAAAGGGATTGCACTAGTTTTGGAGGAGCGTTATCAAGGTAAACAAATACAGAAATATTACAAGACAGAACATAAATAAAACAGCGGAAGAATCAGAAGAAAAATTTCATTACTTCCAAGAAGAGTCAAAACCTTTTACATCCAAAGTACAAAATAGCCAAAGTCATTATTTTCCATTACAACAAATTCTGTCTTGCATAAATAAAGAAGCATAAACTTAAAACAACAAAAGTAGCTTAATTCCCCAAAGGTAGCAGAAATGCAGCCATAGCATAGCTCAAGATCAAACCGTACATGAGCTAAACCAAAAGCAAGCGAAATCCAAGCTAAGTGCTAGAGTTTCCTCCCTGAGAACCTGGGAGGGAAACGAAAGAAAAAGAGGCGAAAGAAAATGGGTCAGTCATAAAGACTGGTAAGTCCTAGTGACTTTTAGCATAAAAACAGGTAAAGGTAACATGACATGTATAAACTGAAAGTAAACATAAGGATGATGACAAGATGGGCAAAGTAGACTAAGATGGCATGATAATTCAAGTATAAATCAAGTATAGCATCGCATGTTCAAGGTTCGCTGCACCAACTGTACAAGTATCCCAAACTCATATCATATATTAACCATGAAATGATCCCTTGGCCCAATATCATGAGATGACCCATTTCGGGGTCCTACGGAATGATCCATTAATCGATCAGCTCCCTACAAGTTCTAGCTCGTCATGTGTCTGTGTCATACGGCCCTATCACGAATATAGTTACCTGTGCTAGGTCCACCATAGGGTGTATCAAGCCTTAGGGTGCCAACCATCGACATGAATCTAGCATGCACAGTGTAAACCTACTGATGCCCAATGTCTGCTTTTTCAACTCCGGACTACGTACACGACCATAGTCCGCCTGAACCTACACTGGCGCACCAACTCAGTCGTCGTTTTGGTCGCTTACAATCAACCCAGTAATCGTGCCCACCCTGCCTAGTTCCAGGGTACCATGATACATCTAATTGGGTTACTGCTAAAATGGACCGCGTAACTAGGGTTTCTGTCCAGAAGGTTAAGTGTTGTCATTTAAATTCGTGACTTAACCCTTATCAGTCTAGCATGTCAAGTTGGTTAAGTGTTGTCTTTCAATTTCATGACTTAACCCTACTAATCCAGTGTCAAGTTGGTTAAGTGTTGTCTTTCATGTTCATGACTTAACCCTATCATGTGGCATTAATTCATTAATGCACCCCAACCTCTCACATCCGACCTATTGTTGTGGTCACTGGATATGCCAGGCAGTTTCGGGCAGAATTACACCACAACTCAGTCTGACCTCGGGTTTCAAGCGCGATATGACCAACTACCCACATTGGATCCTATTGTTTGCAGTCACTGGATTTGCCGGGCGATTCCGGGCAGAATTACACTGCAAATTCAACCTAACGTCGAGTTGGCCATTTTCAAGTTCATTCTAGTGTCATGTCCATGTTCAGTTTCATGTCAAGTTCGTGCCAATTTTTCATGGCAAGTTTCAACTTATGCCTATTATCAAGTTCATGATTCATGTTCATAACCAATTCATGTTTTGCCTAATCTACCCAAATCGTATTCCCATCGCATGTAGATGTGAATCGATTTAAATTACAAGTAAATCTAGATCCATAAATAAAGGGAATAACATCAAAACTATGATAGACAAAAGAACGAGCACAAGGTAATAAATCTAGCATGATATAACTTGAGATAATTGGTTTTAATGTCACTGGCATATAAAAGAATAGTCCCAAAACAGATCTAGCATAATAAGGTGATAGTCATGATAAAGGTGATAGTCCCAAACTTGTAACTAATAGACTGATTGAACATCACAGGCATGATAATGTTATGGACATGAAAGAGTTTGATTAACAACATGAATAGGTCCAAACTGATTTCATAGCAATATTCCCAAATGTCAAGATCCAAGATGGAAACTAGAATAGATGTGAATCGATTATCATACTTAAATCCAATCTCACTTTATCTCATGTCCAAATTACATTTAAAAAGTTTAAATCTCAAAGCAACTAGAACTTACAGATCGTGGTCTAAGAAATTGAGATGCAGAAGTCAAGTCTAGAAACTAGTCGTCGTATTGTTGAATCGTTGAATCCTGATTTGATTGTAGAAGAAAATCCCCAATATGCAATTCCTAGCCGTAGTCTTCAAGAAACAGTCTTCGTGTTTTATATTAGTTTAATTTAATTTAAAAGAAGCCATGTCCATCAAGAATTTGTGCAGCATAAGGTTAGAGAAGAATGGTGTAAAGAGAATGAGGCTAGGAGGTTGTTTATATAGGATTAGGCGGACGAATCTAGACTGAAAACGAGACCAGATACATCAGAAAGAACCCAGGCTCAAAACTGGGCCCCCAGGTCGACCATAGGGTCGACCCCCAGGTCAACCATAGGGTCGACCTGGTCCCTGGGAGGTCGACCATAGTGTCGACCCCCAGGTCGACCTGGTCTTGGGCGGGAGAATTCCCGCCCAGTCTGCACTGGGGTTTGAATTCGAATTTCGAATTCAAATTCGAGCTGTTTTTCTGTTCTGAAAATTCCTGAAACTTCGGAGGGTCATATCTCCCTTATACGGACTCCGTTTCTCAAAAATTCGGACTCGTTTCCAAGCAGAATTTCGAGACGAACGCAATGGAGCAACTCATTTCCCCTGATTCTTGTTTTCAAAAATAATTCTGCCTTGATTTATGGTTTTAACATGTTATAAAAATACGGGCTGTTACATTCTCCCCTCCTTAAAGGATTTCGTCCCCGAAATCTTCAAGTTAAGAAGAATGCATCCTATCATCCAATCATCCATCTACTTAACCATCATCCACAAGCAACCATTATCCTTAAAAGATTTCTAATGCTGTATGAACTTATGCAAGAGTGTGTGTGTATGTACTTATCTAGTGCAAAATATTAGGCGGTTACTGATTCAGTAAACCTCCTTAATGCAAAATATGTTAGTGTAATGAGTCCAACATGCATGCAAATTCCTAACATATTTTATAATCTCTACATGAGTGCACAAACATTCATTCATATGCTACGTCCAAATGATAGCATATCAAGTTTCCATTCATATACAAGTATGAGCACCCATGCATATGCAATATGAGATATGTGACTGAGCCGATCTAGTGCCTAATGTGTGTTATGCAACCACGAGCAACCACTTGCAACCACTTGCAATCATCAACCATAACATTTTTCAATCACATGTTTACATCCAAAAGGGTTCTACCTAAGGTTCTCAAGATAGGATCGAGAAGATAAGAAGACAAACATGGATAGCAAAAGCATGTACATGATACGAAGGTATGTAAACTTATTGGAAAAAGAGATCGAGAATGTACTCTCAAAAAGAAGTGGGTATAGCAATCGTATCTTTTCTTCAGTTTCCCAAGTCGCGTCTTCTTGGGCTTCACTCCACTGTACTTTAACTAGCTTGACTTCTCGATTCCTTAGCTTCTTGATCTCCATTCCTAAGACACGAATCGGAACTCGCCTCAATGTTGCTTCCTTTTCCACTTCTACGCCTTCAAGGATGCTTGGCTCAACCACTTCGGCAGACTCATGTAAGCACTTGCGGAGATGCGAAACGTGAAATACATTGTGTACTCCGGCCAGCCTCTCGGGCAACTCTACCTTCTAGGACATCTGTCCAATCCTCTCGATGATAGGGAACAGTCCTACGAACCTCGGTGCTAACTTTCCAACCACTCCAAAGCGAGCCACATTGCATAAAGGGGAAACTTTTATAAAGACCATATCTCCGACTTCAAACTTTAGGTCTGTCGTTCTCTTGTCCGCGTAGGATTTCTGTCTATCTTGGGCCGTTTTCATCCGTCTTCTAATCAACTCAACCTTCTCGGAAGTGTCCCTTATCATGTCGGGTCCAAGTATGAGCTTGTCTGCCGACTCCCACCAACAAGTTGGTGACTTGCACGGTCTTCCGTATAAAGCTTCGAATGGTGCCATCCCTATGCTAGCTTGGTAACTATTATTATACGCGAACTCAACGAGAGGTAGGTGATCTTCCCAAGTACCACCAAAGTCAAGAATGCATAATCTCAAAAGATCCTCTAGTACCTTATTTACCCTTTCGGTTTGTCCATCCGTCTGTGGGTGATAGGCCGTGCTTAAACTTAGTCGTGTACCCATTGCTTCTTGTAAACTATTCCAAAATTCGCTAGTGAAAATCGGGTCACGACCGCTAACTATAATAGAAGGAACTCCGTGCAACCGTACTATCTCTCGAAGGTATAAAGACGCTAGCCATGATGCGGTCCTCTTGCTCTTCACAGGAATGAAGTGAGCGCTCTTCGTGAGTCTATCTACTATAAACCATATGCTAGTATTGCCCTTCCTTGACCTAGGCAATCCATCCACGAAATCCATTGAGACACTCTTCCATTTCCACAGTGGAACCTCCAAAGGATGCAATAGCCCACCGGGCTTTTTCGACTCGGCCTTTACTTGTTTGGCACACCATGCACTTAGAAATGAATTCCGCCATGTCCTTTTTCATCCCGTTCCAAAAGAAAATGCATTTCATATCCTTGTACATTTTATCCCCTCCGGGATGTATAGTCATCTTCAAGTGATGCGCCTCTTCGATAACTCTCTTTACTAAGTCTCCCACTTGTGGGACACATAGTCTACCATCACGCCTTAGCCATCCCTTGTCATCTATGGTCTACATACTGAGGTGACTTGACATCTCAACTCTAATCAACTTGTCCATGATCTCGACTATCTGTGGGTCTTCCTTCTGTGAAGTCCCTACTTGGTCTAGAAGCGTAGGCCTTAACTCGAGAGATGCTAACGTGCTAGCCAACGACTCAACAACAGGTGCTAAATCAAAGGTTGTTATAAATTCTAGACGTTTCTTTTCAACAAACAAATGACTCAAAGTCAACCTTTTCCTACTTAGCGCATTCGCCACCACGTTACCCTTGCCAGGGGTATAAGCTATATCGAAGTCATACGATGCCAAGAATTCCATCCACCTCTGTTGCCTTAGATTCAAATCTTTTTGCGAAAAGAGGTACTTAAGCGATTTGTGATCGGTATACAAATCAAACTTCTCACCTAGAAGATAGTGGCGCCAAGACTTAAGCGCAAAAACAATCGTGACCAATTCCAAGTCATGTGTGGCTAGCTTTTCTCGTGAACTTTAAGTTGTCTACCCCCGTAGCATATCACTTTCCCTTCTTGCATTAAGACAACGCCTAATCCCGTGCCACACGCATCTGTGTACACCGTAAACATCTTACCTCCGTCGGGTAATGCCAAAATTGGAGCTGTGGTACGGGCTCTCTTAAGCCTTTGAAAAGCAACGTCACACTCTATGTTCCATGCAAAAGCTAGGTTCTTCTTCGTTAATCTAGTAAGAGGGGCTGAAATCTTAGCGAAGTCCTTAATGAACTTCTTATAGTAGCCCGCCAAACCGAGAAAGCTTCGCACTTCCGTTGCATTCTTAGGAACTTTCCAGTCTTGTACCGCAGCTACCTTTGTGGGGTCCAAGGCTATACCTTGCTTAGAAACTACATGTCCAAGAAATCGAACTTCTTTCCTCCAAAAATGACACTTGGAGAACTTAGCCTTTAACTCGTGTTCTCTAAGCGTATCCATGACTTCCTTGAGATGTCTAGCATGTTCTTCCTCATCCTTTGAGAAGACCAAAATATCGTCCACGAAGACCACCACAAACTTGTTAAGGAACTCTCAGAACACCCTGCTCATTAAATCAACGAAATACGCGGGTGCATTCGTCAAACCAAACGACATGACGAGCCATTCGAAGAATCCATCCGGAGTCCTAAACGCGGTCTTGTCAATGCTATCCTCAGCCACTCTAAGCTGATGGAATCCTGTAGCTAGATCAAGTTGAGAGAAAACAGACGCTCCTACAAGCTGGTCGAACAAGTCGTCGATTCTCGGTAGTGGGTGCCTATTCTTCTTAGTCATCTTGTTTAACTCATGATAATCTACGCATAGACGAAGCGAACCATCCGCCTTAGTAGCGAATACCACCGGAGCACCCCATTCAGAAATGTTTCGCTTAATGAAATTTTTATCTAGCAACTTCTTAACTTGCTTACTAAGCTCTTTTCTCTCTCGCGGGGCCATGTGTCTAACGGGCAATGCAACTGGCTTAGCATTATCAATAAGATATATACAGAAATCTATCTCGCGTTTAGGGGGTAACCCCTTAACCTCATCAAAGACATTAGGATATTCTCGGACTACCCTTACTGATTGCAAATCATCGATAGACGAGTCAAGAGATTCTAGATAACATAACATGACATGACCCATAGGGTTACAACAAATTTCAAGGGTATTACCAAGGCGAGTCACAAGCCTAACAACCCTTCGTTCACAATTGAGAATGGCTCCATTATTGGACAGCCAATCCGTGCCTAGAATCAAACTGTATCCCATAAATTCGAGAACATAAGAATTACACGTGAATTCAACGCTTAAGATAGAAATCCTCAGATCCACACAAATCATAGATAAACGAGCAGAGCCACCAATTGGATTTGAAACAATAACGGGATTCTCAACTAGATTAGTACTTAGGTGCAGAGTTTCAACAATATCAGAAGAAATAAAAGTATGCGATGCGCCAGAATCAAACAAGGTTCGAACAGGATGATCAAAAATATAGACTAAACTTTCGACAGAAATATTTCTACCTCATTCTTGCGGAGGTACCGTGAGAGCACGGACTTGTCCTCCAGAAGAAGGTCCAGCTCCCTGCCCTTGCTTCCTTGGGCAGACCTTAGCGATGTGCCCTGTCTCACCATAGTGGAAACAGCCACCCATCTTCCTTTTCTTCTTCCTGCAATCTTTGACCAAATGTCCAGGAATGCCATAGAAATTACACTTTCTCTTTTCATGGGATTTGTTGTCCTTCCCACCTTTCTTTTGATCAGTCTTCTTGTTCTGTGACCTTCCCCCTTCTTATCTTGTGGCCCTTATGCTTTTGTCTCATTCTTGCCCTTGTCTTCCTCACTTAAGAGTGCCATGTCTACTAACCTTTCGTAAGTAGCCCCCATAGGTATGTGTATCATAGCCAAGCTATGGAGTGGCTCATTCAACCCCTTGATAAAACAGAGAGTCTTCTTATGAGGTGTATTCACTAAGTCCAGTCCAAATTGTGCCAGCTGATTGAATTGATTGACGTACTCCTTGACTGTCATACTCCCTTGCTTAAGAGATAAGAACTTTTCCAGCTATAGACTTTGTTCAGCTTGTGAGATGAATTTCATCTCAAACCTTATCCTGAAATCCATCCATGTGCCAACATGTCTTTCAGCGTTAGTGACTTCCCACCAATAGGAAGCTTCGTCTTTGAGCAACCATACTGCCAATTGTACCTTCTGCCTATCGTCCACTCAAAGATAACGAACATATCCTCAGTTTCTTTGAGCCAGTTCTTCACTTCTATGAATGATTGTAACACCCCGTGAGTTCTATAATGTTAAGCTTCACAAATTAAAGTATAATTAATTCTAAATGAAAGAATTAAGGGAAACGGGTTATGCCATTGCGTTCGTCTCGGAATTCTGCTTGAGATAGAGTCCGAGTTTGCGTGAATCGGACTCCGTATGAAGGAGTTATGGCCTTCGGAAGTTTCAGAATAAAATTTAAATTCAAACAGCTCAGTTTAAAATTCAAAAATTCAAAAATAGGTTCAAACTGGGCTAGGCGTGAAAATTCCCGCCCAGAGACTAGGCCGACCATATGGTCGACCATGGTGTCGACCTGGTCACCCCAGGTCGACCATGGTGTCGACCTGGTCCCCCCCAGGTCGACCATAATGTCGACCTGGGTGTCGACCTGCTTGGTCGACTTGGCTGGCTGGGTATGGCTCGAATTTATGTGGCTCTGTGAGTCACTAGGGCTGACGTGTCACCTCTTGATTGGCTCTTTGAACTTTGGATGGCCTAGATTCCTCCTGTCTTCATCTGACGGCTCAAAACAATTTAAAAATCTATAAATACACCCTAAGTCTCAACTGAAAATTCACACAAAAAAATAAGAAAGGAGTCGTCATGCTGCTAGGGGGAATTGAACATAGCCGTCAAGAGAGGAAAGCCTAAGAGACAAATCAAATTAAGAAGAAGATTAAAGTTTAATCAAATTAATCAACGCAACGTTAGTCTACCCAAAGGAGTGCATCTCAATTTCAGAATTCAGAATCCAGAATTCAAGATTCTGCATTCGTTGTAAGTATAGTAACCTTTCAGAATATGAATAAAAACTATGATGTGATTCGGTGTAAATGAAAATAGAATGGTGTTATTGTATAAATTCTGTGCATTGTAATGTTTATATCATGACTTGTGTATTGATGTTTGTGGCATAAATTGATGGATGCAAGCCTATTGAACAATTGTATATGAAAACAATGGCACTTGCAAGTTTGTGGCCAGAACTAGAAATTGATCCCTTATGTATATGTCGATGGCATGGACTATGTATATTCTCTTAGTCTAAATTAGAATTATGTAAACATGTTCTAGATTTGAAACCTTTTATGCCTACAAGACCCAAAACCTATGATATCATTCTCATGTTCATTTGCAAGTATAATTGGATATATGTTAAGTATTGTTTGGGTTTCATAAACTATGCAAGTTCATGTTTATTTGCAAGTATAATTGGATCTATGGTAAGCATCGTTTGGGTTTCATAAACTATGCAAGTTCATGTTGAAATAGGCTATATGATTTGAGGTAAAAAAAAATTGTACATTTTGGTGAATATTCAACGTGCTAGTTTTGTGGTCGACATTATGCCAAGTTCAACATGTTTAAACATAAGTTTGTATTAGCCTAAACTATGCCATTTCATATGTCACCTACTTAGTTATACTTTGATTTGAATGCAAGTTCACATGACCCATCATTTATGTTAGTATCACTAAATTGCAAGTTCATGTGCCACACACCCTTATATGTTGTAAAATATTACATGTTATTGATTTCCCCTTTTCTCACGTTTATAAAGTTGGGCTGAATTGTGTCGAGCCCAACATTTGTTATAATGTTACGAACGTTACAAACGGGGGTAATAACGTTGGGTGTAAAACATGAAAAATATATATGCCGGCATGTTTGGCACATGCCAATGACAATGACATTTAAGCGGTATGAATTAACATACCCAAGAATAAAAGATATGACATTTACATATATAATTGAGAAGTAATAAAATATGTAAATTTAGAAAACACGATGTGCTTAACCCGAAGTTGGATTGAGTTGTGATGTAAACCTGCCCGGACCCGCCCGACTGTCCAGTAGTCACAACAATACCTATCCAATGTGGGTGGTCAAGCATTGAGCCCAATAAAGACCCGAGGTTAGACCGAGCTACGGTGTAAACCTGCCCGGAACCGACCGGCACATCCAGTAACCGTAGCAATACCTGTCTAATGTGAGTGGTCTGGTGCTCCTAAGAGGCTAAGGACAGATGGTAGGGTTAAGTCAACTATAAAACTTAACCAAATTCAACATGTTAACAAGAATTGATGGGTGGGGTTAGGTAAATACAGACACTTAACCACTTAACATGTTTGACTAGAAAATCCTGGTAACGAGGGACCCATTTCAGCAGTAACCCAAGTTAGGTATCAATGGTACCCTGAAACTAGGCAGGGTGGGGCACGATTACTGGGTTGATTATAAGCGGTCAAACGACGGCGGTGGGTGCACAGTGTAGGTCTAACGGGGTGCGGGCGTGCACACACTTTGGAGCAGACAACCAGGGCACTGGGGACACCAGTAGTATAACATATGCCTTCTAAAATTTGTGTCGGGGCCGCCACCATGGGTCTTGATACACCCTATGGTGGGACCAGCATAGATATCTACAATTCTTGGGGGCCGTATGACACATGTTAACGCAAGTAGGAGCCGATCTTTTAATAAGAATGGGGATCACTTCACCCTCACCATGGGGTGCCAGTTAGAATAAACCCGAGTAGATGCAGAGATACAGTATGGGTGCGATAGTATATTCGACACTTCCTTAGCTTGTGACACTTTCCTATTTTCAGTATATATCTATCATGCCCTTTTCTTATTCACATACTGAAGAGTTACTAGATTTACTCAGGCTTTATGTCTGACTCTATTTTCTTTTCGTCTTCTTTCCTTTCATTCCCCCCTAGGTCCACAGGGAGGAAATAGCTCAGCTCAGTCAGGCTCTTTACAAGCTCCAAGAATGTAGATGTATGATTTGGATCTCTTTTGCTCGGATTTTGGCTTTGGATATCACTATGGGGATTTTGTCACTTTATTTATGTTTTATGCTTCTTTAATAATCAAGACAGTTATGAGGTTGTAATGATGGAAGTATTTTGAGACAATTATGGAATGTTTTGTTTTGAACACGTATTGATGAAATAAAAGTCTGTTTGGTTTTTGCTGTTTAAAATATGTGTATTTATATCTGTCTTGAGTTTATCTGTGGCTTTTACTTATAAACCTCCACCAAAATTAAGGCATTCCCTTTGTGAGTGACCTTAACGGAGGTGGGGTGTTTCAATGGTTCAGTTCCCTTGAAATCCTTTCCACCCATGGCCCTAAAATCTCTACAGATCTTGGAGAAAGCATTTGCATGAGGAGGGGGCGGAGGAGGAGGAACCGCTGCAGCTGGAGGAGGAATATCTGCTGGCCTGCATCGTTGGCCCTAGCTTCTAAGTACCTCCTGAACCAGCCAGGTATTGGCACGCCCTCTGGAAGGTTAAGATTCCCAGACATGCTGAAATGAAAAAGAAGGGATTCAAAACGAGGAAAAAAAGGATAGTGCTAATGGTTTTTGGGGAATAGCCTTTAAATAAAACAAGATTTTTCATGAAAAATGCTTCTTTGTAAACGGTTTTGAAAATAGTTTTAGAAGGTTTTAAAAACTTTTGCCCAATCTGGTAACCTTCTGCTCTGATACCAAGTGTAACACCCCACCTCCGCTAGGGTCACTCACAAAGGGAATGCACTAGTTTTGGAGGAGCATTATCGAGGTAAACAAATACATAAATATTACAAGACAGAACATAAATAAAACAGCGGAAGAATCAGAAGATAAATTTCATTACTTTCAAGAAGAGTCAAAACCATTTACATGCAAAGTACCAAATAGCCAAAGTCATTATTTTCCATTACAACAAATTCCGTCTTGCATAAATAAAGAAGCATAAACTCAAAACAACAAAAGTAGCTTAATTCCCCAAAGGTAGCAGAAATGCAGCCATAGCATAGCTCAAGATCAAACCGTACATGAGCTGAACCAAAAGCAAGCGAAATCCAAGCTAAGTGCTAGAGTTTCCTCCCTGAGAACTTGGGGGGAACGAAAGAAAAAGAGGCGAAAGAAAACGGGTCAGTCATAAAGACTGGTAAGTCCTAGTGACTTTCAGCATAAAAACAGGTAAAGGTAACATGACATGTATAAACCGAAAGTAAACATAAGGATGATGACAAGATGGGCAAGGTAGACGAAGATGGCATGATAATTCAAGTATAAATCAAGTATAGCATCGCATGTTCAAGGTTCACTGCACCAACTGTACTAGTATCACAAACCCATGTCATATATTAACCATGAAATGATCCCTTGGCCCAATATCATGAAATGACCCATTTCGGGGTCCTACGGAACGATCCATTAATCGATCGGCTCCCTACAAGTTCTAGCTCGTCATGTGTCTGTGTCATACGGACCTATCACAAATGTAGTTACCTGTGCTAGGTCCACCATAGGGTGTATCAAGCCCTAGGGTGCCAACCATCGACACGAATCTAGCATGCACAATGTAAACCTACTAATGCCCAATGCCTGCTTTTTCAACTCCGGACTACGTGCACGACCATAGTCTGCCTGAACCAACACCGGCGCACCAACTCAGCCGTCGTTTTGGTCGCTTATAGTCAGCCCAATAATCGTGCCCCACCCTGCCTAGTTCTAGGGTACCATGATAAAAAAGTGGGTTACTGCTGAAATGGACCGCATAACTAGGGTTTCCGTCCAGCAGGTTAACTGTTGTCATTTAAATTCGTGACTTAACCCTTATCAGTCTAGCATGTCAAGTTGGTTAAGTGTTGTCTCTCATTTTCATGACTTAACCCCACTAATCCTGTGTCAAGTTGGTTAAGTGTTGTCTTTCATGTTCATGACTTAACCCTATCATGTGGCATTAATTCATTAATGCACCCCAACCTCTCACATCCGACCTGTTGTTGTGGTCACTGGATATGCCAGGTGGTTCCGGGCAGAATTACACCACAACTCAGTCTGACCTCGGATTTCAAGCGCGATATGACCAACTACCCACATTGGATACTATTGTTTGCGGTCACTGGATTTGTCGGCCGCTTCCGGGCAGAATTACACTGCAAACTCAACCCAACGTCGAGTTGGCAATTTTCAAGTTCATTCTAGTATCATGTCCATGTTCAGTTTCATGTCAAGTTCGTGCCAATTTTCATGGCAAGTTTCAACTTATGCCTATTATCAAGTTCATGATTCATGTTCATAACCAATTCATGTTTTATCTAATCTACCCAAATCGTATTCCCATCGCATGTAAACGTGAATCGATCTAAATTACAAGTAAATCTAGATCCAGAAATAAAGGGAATAACTTCAAAACTATGATAGGCAAAAGAACGAGCACAAGGTAATAAATCTAGCATGATATAACTTGAGATAATTGGTTATAACATCACTGGCATATAGAATAATAGTCCCAAAATAGATCTAGCATAATAAGGTGATAGTCATGATAAAGGTGATAGTTCCAAACTTGTAAATAATAGACTGATTCAACATCACAGGCATGATAATGTTATGGACATGAAAGAGTTTGATTTACAGCATGAATGGGTCCAAACTGATTTCATAGCAATATTCCCGAATGTCAAGATCCAAGATGGAAACTAGAATAGATGTGAATCGATTATCATACTTAAGTCCAATCTCTCTTTATCTCATGTCCAAATTACAATTAACAATTTTAAATCTCAAAGTAACTAGAACTTACAGATCATGGTCTAAGAAATTGAGATGCAGAAGTCAAGTCTAGAATCTAGTCGTCGAATTGTTGAATCGTTGAATCTTGATTTGATTGTAGAAGCAAATCCCCAATATGCAATTCCTAGTCGTAGTCTTCAAGAAACAGTCTTCATGTTTTATATTAGTTTAATTTAATTTAAAAGAAGCCATGTCCATCAAGAATTTGTGCAACATAAGGTTAGAGAAGAATGGTGTAAAGAGAATGAAGCTAGGAGGCTGTTTATATAGGATTAAGCGGACGAATCTAGACTGAAAATGAGACCAAATACATCAGAATGAACCCAGGCTCAAAACTGGGCTCTGGCACCAGGTCGACCCCAGGTCGACCTGGTCCCTGGGGGGTCGACCATAGTGTCAAACCCCAGGTCGACCTGGTCCTGGGCGGGAGAATTTCCGCCCAGTCTGCACTGGGGTTTGAATTTGAATTTCGAATTCAAATTCGAGCTGTTTTTCTGTTCTGAAAATTCTTGAAACTTCGGAGGGTCATATCTCCCTCATATGGACTCCGTTTCTCGAAAAATCGGACTCGTTTCCAAGCAGAATTTCAAGATGAACGCAATGGTGCAACTCATTTCCCCTGATTCTTGGTTTAAAAATTAATTCTGCCTTGATTTATGGTTTTAACATGTTACAAAAATACGGGTTGTTACGTTGAGCCTCCATAACCATTACATTTCTTCTTACTCTGAACTTTTTCGTTCTTCCCATCTATCTTTTGTTGTTCTTTCTTGGGCCACAATTTCTTATTTTGAGTCTCATAACTCTTTGCCTCTTTCTTTTCGCCTGTCTTTTCTTCGTTCATCAACGCCATATCAACGAGCTTCTCAAAAGTTGCTCCCATCGGAATATAAGACATAGCCAGTCCATTTAGGGGTTCATTCGATCCTCTTGCGAACCTCAAAGCTTTCTTGTTGGAGTATTTACCAGCTACAAACCAAACCTTACCAACCGATTGAAATTAGTAACATACTCTTTGACCGACATGCCTCCTTGCTTAAATGCCAAAAATTTCTCCATCTGCATACTCTCTTCTTCTTGAGAGAGAAACTGCATCTCGAACCTCCGACGAAAATCAGCTCAAATATCTACTGGATGTCGTGCTTGCGTCATTCCCCACCCGAATGAAGCCTCATCTTTCAGCTGCCATGCGACCAACTGAATCTTCCTATAGTCATAAACCTCGAAAATCTCAAACAAGTCCTCTATCTCTTTAAGCCAGTTCCGTGCTTCCACAAAGATTTCAGTTCCGTGGAATGGCTTTCTGCCCATAGCACATAAGTCTTTGCATACCTTAGAGAAATTATCTACTCGCGGAGGAGGGGGAATAACGGGTGCAGCTGGGGGAGTAGCGTCTACTTGGCCTCTGACAGGCACTGTAGCCTCGAGGTATCTACGAAACCAAGCCGGTATCTGAATGCCCTCTAGAAGATTTGGTTCCCCAGACATGCTGAAAAGAAAAGGAAAAGTTATTGAAGCAGAGAATCGAGAGATATTTTATATGGCTTTGGGGAATATGTTTTTCGAAAGAAACTTTTCTTTGATAAAATTTTCTTTTTAAAGCCTTTTGAAAACAATTTTCAAAATCTTTTATCTGATCTTATAACCTTCATCTCTGATACCAAATTTGACACCCCACGTCCGTTAATGCCACTCTTTATCAGAATGCATTAAGTTTCGTGAAGCATTATAGGTAAACAGATACAGAATTTTACAAGACAGATATAAAATAGCAACACAAATATAATACTTTATTTTCCAAAAGAAAATATCATGGTCCAAAAATCCAATTACAACATAAGTCTAAAATACTGAAAACCAGTTACATCAAATTAAAGTGTCTGCCTAGTGATTAAAAACCATTAGAGTACATAAATATAAATCCATAGTCCCCAAAAACAACCATAATAAGGTAGGCAGGTAGTCAAAGCGATACATCTAAGCAAAGCAAAGAAAATCCAACTCCAATTAGAAACAGGAGAGAATGTCCTAATCAAGCCTGAATATTCCCACCCTGAGAACCTGGAAGGGGGAAAGAAGAGAGAGGAAAGGAAACAAAATGAGAGAGACATAAAGTCTAGCGAGTCCAGTGACTTTTAGCATATAAAGAGATAAAAGTAACGAGATAGTAAATAAACTGAATGAGAGATAATAATAGTATGTAACAGGTATAAACATGATGAATTATGCTTCTCAAATACTTTCTCTGCACTAACACTAATATATCTTATTTAGTGTTTTCAACTACTTAACATAAATAGAATGATCCCAACATAGCATAAATGGTAGACTTAGGTGTACTTCTAGCAACGGGCTTTACCCCCAAACAGAATAACAGGTACCTAAACAGAATATAATGGGTGTTACCCCATGCAGAAATAACAAGTACCTAAACAGAACTAGATGTACCTTAATTACTACCCATGAGATCATCTATCTACCATGTAAATACCCTTTGCTGACCCCATAGTAGGGTGTACTACTTCCTAAAGTGGCAACCATAAGAAGGACACAGTCCTATTTACAAGTGTTATGGCGTCTTATTTTCCCAGACAGACCGGACCCATGCACGCACATGACCCCATTGGAACGCGCCATCAGTATACCCCATCCCAAATGAACCTCTTATAATTAGTCCTAGTAAGTGTCCCCTGACCCCTACCTAGTGCGGGATCCTCCTTTAATACCATAACAGGCTACTGGCTAATATGGGTCCCATATTACAAATGACATAAGCACCCCTAGACTTGCATACCCAATTAATAGGCTTTACATAGTTTAAGTTTTACACGGGTTGATAGTGTCCCTACAACCCCAACAGATTAACAAGTTTACTTAACCCTCCCAACAGATCAAACATAATACATAAGTGTCATGCCATTCCATTTACATGTTCCCTTAATCTTTGTATTAAGCCTATATGTTTCCATATTCATACTCCCATATTTCAGTTATATTGGATGATATAAGTTATGCCCCAAACTTTAGTCGTATTCATAGTACATGTTATGCCCCCAAATTACCATTCCCAAATAAACCCAATTTCGTTCGTATGTGTATTTCAGCGTTATCGGCCTAGGCTCGAAGTTAGACTAGCTATAAAAATAAAAAGGGAATGAAGGAGCAAGAAGAACAAAAATAGACATAAATAACAGAGATAGACATAGAAATAAACATATAGAAATAACTGAACAAAATAGGTCTAAGGCAGGTTTCATGTCAATTTTAGCAAATCTGTTTAAACATTAATTAGCATCTTAACATGCATAATTTTAGATTTGGTTTATTAACATGTCAAGATTACTTGTTAAGTATTTATATCTAAAAAGAAACATGGATTCATAATGACTGGATCAAAAGAACTGAGAAAAGAGTGTTGATGACGTAGCAAAGATTCTTGTATATGTATAAGTTGTTGTTAAAGAGAAATAGCTTAGTTCAATCCAAGCTGAGGCAGCATCTCCTTGTCTCCATTGTTTAAGGTGAATAAAACAATAGAAATGCTATCCTATTTATAGCATATAGCCAAAGAATCTCGTTAAGAAACGTATTTAGGTTCAGAGAATGAACCTGCCCCCGATATGGGTGGGTCGACACCCCTTGTATGGGTCGACCCCCATAGGGCATGGGTCAATCACCAACGGATTGATCTCTCATGTGGTTTCTCGCTCTTTGATTTTGATTTATTTCGAATTCTGGACTGGTTTTGTTTATATATATTTTTCTTATATGTATACAAACTTCAAAGCTTATTAACTCTTCGTACGATGTCCATTTTAAGCAAACTTAGAGTCTATCTTAAGCTAAATTCCTGGACGAAGGCTATGGTACAGCCCATTTCCCTTAATTTCCAATATTTAATTAAGTATTCTTTAGTTTATTGATATAATGCCCTTTAAAATTACGGGTGTTACATCATTTTTCCTATTAATCTTGGGTTTTGATCCTAAGGCCAACATCTAATCAAGTTTTATTTATGTCCAAGGTATATGAAAATGACAAATTTTAATTATTTTGGAGCCAAGAAAAGGTAATGACTTACTCACCTTATGTTTGTTAAGGGCTTTGCTCATAACTAAATTTATTATAATATGTAGCCAAAGTAACAACCACACAATAATAATTGCATATATTAAAATTGTATAAGCAAACCGCTGCCCTTATAGAAAATCTTTACAAGAAATTTCTATGTTTTTTTAGTAGTAAAGCACCTCTAAAGTTTAGAATTTTTTTACTGTGGGGTATGGTAGTCCGTCCAGAGCAGTTGAGTAGCATAAGTAATTAAAATCCTACCAGTTGCAAATTTCTTGACCTCCGAATTCCTTGTTTGTTGCTTGAACTCTATTCTTTACATTCGTCTTAATTTTGATTCTTTTTTTAAAAAATAAATTAGAAACAAAATCGAAAAAAAGGAAAACAAAACAAAAAATGCAAGAAAAAGTGGCAAAATATAACAATTAGAAAAAAAAATTAGCAAAGCAAACAAAAACAAAGAAAGAAAAGGAAAAATATGCAAAGGATTCTTTTGTTTGTTTTTTTTTTTGAAATTTGTCAAAAGGAAATATCTATGAAAATTGAAAAAGGGAAAGAAATCGAGAAAAGAAATGGCTAGTTATTTATTTGAGAGAGAGTGTAACGAAAAAACTAAATAGGAATAAAAAATTAAGCTAGAAAGAAAAACTAAACTAAACCAATGTCACAACAAAAACTAAAAACACTTCAATAAAAGAAACCGACATGAAAAATAAAATAAAAGAAAGACTGGCCTAAACCTACCTAATTAAACAAAGAAAAATGATTCCTTAAGTTTTGTGTAGTTGTGGTTTGAATTTTAGAGTAGGATGAAGATGAAAGGAAAAGAATATAAAGAAAGACTTGCAATGTAGAACAGAGTAAATAAAGTTGAGAAAAAAGGAAATTTAAAGCAAGAGGGGAAACGATTAAAAACTGCAAGAAGATTTTTTTTGTGAAACTTGGAAGGAAGGTAATGTAGTGGAAAAAAGAATGGAAGTTGAAAAAAAAGGAGAAGAAAGAACTTGAAAAATGAAAAGAAATTGAGAAAATTGACAACTTTTTTTCCTCTTGTTTAGTTGATGATAGTACTAATATAATTGATATACCAAATCAACTAACCAAGATTTTTTTATATATATAAGATAACAAAAATAAAAATAAAGAAAGTATGGAGGTATTTGATTCTGAAGTTGGTGGGTGATGGAAGGAAAAGCAATGGATGTTGTGATGAATGTGAGTTGGAGGGTGATGTAGTAGGTTGGCAGATGGAAGGAGGATGTATGATATTGGTGAATTATATGGAGTAGATGTAGAGAGAAGACCGGAAAAAAATCTTTTTGGGAAAGAAATCAAATTGCAAAGAATGTAAGAAGGGGAAGAAATAAATGAAAAGAAGAAAATGAAAATTGGTATTATTTTTTTCCTCTTTGTTAGAAGGTTATAGTATCAATGATTAATACTGAATCAACTAATCTAGAAAATTTTCTTTTTATAAAACCAAAAATAAGAGGAAAAAACAAAATAAAACTAACACGAATCGAAAATTAAACAAACAATAAAATTTGAGGATGTGATTTAAATAAACTTGAAATTACCATTTAGTTCAGAACAAATCTAACTGACTCGACAACTAAAATTGCGGTTATCAATAAAAACAAGTAAAACTACAAGTGAAATCACTATAGCTTCGAATCTAATCAAATATATAATAAATTCAATGATCAACTAAGAAGAACAAAACATAATACTAAAATTGCAGAACAAAAATAAACAAATAGAAAATAAAATTAGGATTACCGTTGAATCTAATCAAATGGTCAATCATTGTCTGAAACTAGAATGTAACATCAATTTGTGCTATATCAAATCTAATTGAATAGACGACACAAATTGCCATGAAAAATCAAAATGCAGAAATAAAAAAAAAGAGTTGTACTAAGAAAAAGAAGAAAAGAATACAGAAAAATGTACAGAAGTTTACAATTAATACAATGGATATTTATAGGGGATGTAGTCTCCTATCTATATGTATATTGGGCCTAAGGAAAATATATATAAAATATTTTTTTTGAAAGACAACATGAATTTTTTTTGTTTCACAAACAAAACAAGTACAATGTATAAGTCCATAAACACACAACGACAATAAATGACAAGCAGACCACTTGCACAAAACAAACCATAACCAACACACAATATTGACCACACAAAAACTGGCTAACAACAATGACTCCCCAAAGACATAAAGTGAAAGTTAACTCTAACATGCATGCAAACTTTAGGAGATGCCGAGGCATTCACAAATCCAAAATGTCAGCAAATGACCATAAGCTCTAATTACCAAATTAGATATTCATCTAACAAAGGGCCACATAATCAATAAACTAAGCAGGTTACCCCAATTATACCTGATGCGTCTGCTAATTACTGATTCTTCCTCAATAAAGAGAATAACAAAACATTCCAAAGGATCAAACTAAAAACTATATATAGTACATAGAAAAACTGATACCCATCAGCCTCGAAACAAACCAGAATCAGGTAAAAAAATGGATCAAAAAGTGGAGAGGGGTTCCTTCTCGTGTGCCTCTTTGTAGATTTTACGTTGTTGCCCAAGGGTTACACATCCTCCTGATTATAATCTATCCCCTCAATCATATCCACCCAAAATTTACCTTTGATTTTGCTACACTTAGTTTTAGATTAGGGGAATGAACTATTTGGTATAGCAAATGAAATTGAAGTTAAAGTAGTATTAACATTTGGGAATGTCAAACCAGCGTCAGTAACAGTGTGAGGAGACAGCTGAATATCCGATGGTGGTCTATAGTGAGCATAAGGAGATGATATTGATTGAGAAGAGGAAGATAAAACATAAATATTAGACAAATAACTAACAACCAAGGGTGCTTGAGAACTAAATGTTGAAGAACAAGACATAGTAGAAGAAGAGATTATAGCAGACAACGAAGATTTACCTATAGTAGAACTCGTAGAAGAAGAATTACCAAAGCAAGAAGCTAAACAGGTAGATGATGCAGAAGATGAATTACCCCCCAAGTGAACTACATTAACTGAATCTACATTACCATCAAACAAGTTGCCAAATAACGAATCAACATCTGAAAAAGGTTTGTCCAAATGATTTTGATTCCCATTATTAACCTCCTTGCTTGTTCCAGGAATCTCTCCAGCATTTGTAATATTTGCATTTAATTCATTATCATCAGCAACTTTTTATTGATTGATATTAATATCGTCCACACTAATACCATCCTTACTAATATCTGGAGTTTGATCATTTAAACCAGCATCTACCTCATTTCTATTGTCTCTAGCATCAGAAGAAAGAACATCAAAAGGATTTGTGTTAGTTTTATCCACATCAGAATTTCCAACAACATTCCCATTTAAGTTTTTCTCACCTTAATTCATCTAGACTTTCCTTTGTCTAGGGTTTACAGTGGTCTAATTGTTATGGTCCTCCTATTATACTGTCCAACGTATTCTTTAGATCAAACATGAACCTCCTCAAAATAATTCTCTACATCATTCTCAAAATCCTTATCATCCTTAGAATAATATTCACATTTTATAGTATCATGCCCAAAAGTCTTGCATATTGTATATATCCTAGGCCTCCAGTCATAAGTAATCATTACAGGGGGACATTCTTTCCCTAATCCATCAACCATTATTTTCTCAAAAGGTTAAAATCAGAGGAAATTTCAATCAATGCCTTTATGTATCTAAACCTATGAAGTTTTTCTGTACTAGTATCGAAACAAATTAACCTTCCTATTGACATGCAAGCTAGTTAATACCCAATAATGTCCAAAGAATAAGTGGTATTATATGAAACTGAACCCATACCGGCACTTTCCTGATCTGCAATTGAGAATTACCAATCGATGGATCCCATTTCGTAATAATAAACATTCGACCATGAATAAAAATTGGACCAGCTTTAAGTATTCTATATCTATCCAATTCATTCGAAAATTTTAAATAAAAATGTATTTCATCTAATTTAATATCTACATCACCAACTAGTTTCCAATAATGGTATTTTTTTTTTCAATCGTAGGGTAAGGTAGAGAACCATCCAAGATGAATTCCACTAAATAATTTGTCCAAAATTTCGAGCCTTTATTCTTTACTATATCAGGCATCCACTTAGACACACCATCTCTAGCAATTTCAAAATCGTGCAGTTTAAAGACGCCCACGTTTCGAGGAAGCAAATTGAAAAGAGAAGCGTAATCAGCTTTTGTGAATGAAGGAAAAGAGGCATTCGATGTTTTGAAATTAACAGAGTTGGGTTGTCTGCCGAATTAACATGAGAAATATTATGTTGAGGAGGACAAAAGTTAGAGATATTAGATCTGGAAGTGAATTGTCCCAAATCTGGAATCGAAGAATTCAATCTAGGATTCGCATCAGAGGGTTTCGTTGTTGAGGATTTGACACCAGAGGGTAGTGGATATGGGGGAATAAATGGAGAAGGGCGAGATGGAAGAGGTGGGAAAGCGATGTCGAAGGTAGAGGATGTGGAAGAAGAAGAGAAGGGTGATGCCATGGTCGCCATTTACAAAAGCACGAGGCCATTTTAACTAATTTATCATTTAAAATTATAAAAAAAATCCTTCATGATGCTTGATTGAAGATTAATAATCCAAAAGTGGTATGCTATGAATGCAGTGGACTTTTATTGATAATCAAAGATTTCCTTTTGTTTTACATGGCGGTTTCGATATAAATGATTTGATTTCTTTGAGAAGAATACTGAGCAGCTCTTCAAATCTTTATTAGTGCATATGTTATAAACATACGTATGAATATATATGTATATATATAATATACCATTAGTACATATATTCTTTGGAGAAAAGGAGGCAGTGTGCGTAAATCCATGCTCCTTTCTTCTGCAAAAACAGGGTTTGACAGGGATCGAACTCAGGACACTCTGTTCAAATTTCCTGGCCTTTACTAGCGAGCTACAACATTTTTGGGATTGAGATGGTGTTGATATGAGAAAGTAGCTTTTTCTTTGCAATTGGTCTTTAATTAGGAGACATTTATTGAACAATCTGTTAAAACATATAAAAATACCCAAAGTAATATTTATTTATATAAAATAAAGATAAGAAATGAGCGTAAAAATGAACACTTCTACACGTTAGTCACCAACCGTTCACCAAAATCGCTGACTCGATCTGATCCACGTTTCACCGGATCACTTGATTCAATCTAATTTTTTTAAGAATCAGCTCCCACTTTGAGAATGGATCATTGATATGATCCTCTCCCTTCTCTCCCCTCTTCTCATTCTGTTCCTTCTTTCCTAACCATTCCAAACCCTCTATCAATTCTTCCGTATAATCCCACTTTTGGGCCCAGTTCAACTCGGCGATTAAACAGACTTAAACCGTTCTCAAAGGCGGATTGTTATGGGTACCTACTCATCATCACATAAACAAAAGAACTTTTCATTTATATCTTTACAATATTACATCATTGTACATTAATTAATACAGTGGAAGATAAATACACAGCGAAAACATTACTCTCAGTGGAAGACCGTCAAAAAGATCCAGAGTATAGCTCCTTCCATTATCCAGAATCCTACTCCATAAAATCTGCAAACCAAAACTACAATCTGCCCATGTGGAAAATTATGGGCACCTATAGTTTAGGTGGGAAACAATAAACTCTGAGTCAATCATGGGACTGGTGTGAGATACAAAATAGTTACTTACATTTGAAAGTATGGTAAATCATAAGACCATGCCATATAACACGGAACAGATTTTCCCCATATGAATACCAATCATAAAACTCAAAATCAAAATAGTTTTATCTTCATATTTTGATTTATCAAATCTAATCAACTTTATTTATTTTCAAAATCCATTCCTTTGAAAATAATCTCTTTGAACTTAAAATCCCTGTTTCATTTTAAATCATTGAAACACTATGTATTTCTTTCATACCAAATCATACTTCACTTCAAGGTTTAAACACAAATCACATTTAAAAATCTTAAATATCTATAGTACAAGCATATCAAAACATATGCAACCAGATCGAAAGGTTTCTCCCGAAAACAAGGCAACTGGGTCCTAGCCTTCTCATCTCGTAAATAATCTAGTGTGTCCCTCTATATCAAGAGCAAACCATAAGATATGTCCCTCTATCGCAAGAGAAAACCATGCCCTCACACATTGTCCACTTTTTAGTTACAGGTTACCTGAATCATTGGTAACATAACAAATCATTTCTATCCTAAAGTGGTAAATTGTTTTGCAACAATAATCACAAGTACTTTCAAATCATTTTACTATTGCTTTCGAAATCATTTAAACATTGGGATTTAAGCCGTCAAAAATCTCTTTGTTTATAAAACATCTTTTACAACCATTAATCATCTTCAAAGTATTTATTTTCAAATATTTCTACTTCCTCAGAATCAATTATTCATTTCATATTCTTTTATGAAATCATCTTTCCAAACATTCATTTAAATTTATGTTCACAATCTAAATGAATCAAATGCTATCACTAAACAAAAACGTCATAAATAGCGTTGCTACCACGACTCATTTTTCCAAAATAGCTTTTAACTTTTCAAACTTGGTATATCCAATCCAAATCTCTTTCATATCATTTATTATGATTTATTCCTTAATTTTAGTAATTTAAAAATAGCGTTGCTACCACGACTTATTTTTCCAAAATAGCTTTTAACTTTTCAAACTTGGTATATCCAATCCAAATCTGTTTTTATTTAAAATTGATTTGGACTTATTTCAAAATCTAACCATTGGATTTTAAAACTTTACATATCATTGAAAATTTCTTTTCATTTCGAACAAAACATTTTTCGTTTTAGGAGAATCCGATGGTCAGATCTTCGGGTATGCCAATCTAAAGTCAATGGTAGAAATTCGTGAACTGTCACTGCGCGACTAGTCCTATTTAGACAAAACTTCGATTTACAAAATTTTTGTCAATCAATAGATTAATCGCAATCGTACAATCAATAATCAATCATAAACATATAAAATTATCTATCCATGTCATGTTTATATTAACAAAAGTTGCGCCAATATAAACCGATGTTGCTATTCACCCAACGTACATGCAACATATCATCCAACTTATTAACCAATTTAATCGACTATTTTGTTTAAGGTTTCAACTTCCAAATCACTTGTGTCAACATATAATTACTAATCACATGTCAACAATTCATATCCGTATTCTAACCATAAACAACATCAAGCACATATGCATATAATCACTTGTATTCAACATACCACATCAATAATCAAATCTATAATCATATTATTTCAAATGTGAGCATATACTTTCTCACTAACAAAACTAATTAACCGAACATTAACGAAGTTTTCTCATCTCTGTTATTCCACTCCGTCTAACTTTAAAGGAAGGATCTTTATGTCACCACAACCTTGCAAGCAACTAATGAACTATTTTTACACACAATGCTTCTATGTAACCAATTTATATACGTTTATATGAGTTCTAACTTGGGTTTAATGAAGAAAGGTTGGATCTTTAGTTGTCAAAAAGAGGAAAGGTGGGATTTTTGGGTATTTTGGGGGTTCTTCCATGAAGTGGGACCCACGACCTTGGTGGAAGGGGCCTGGCATATGGAATAAGAGAGGGATAGGCGACCGTTGTTGAGGAGGAAGGAGAAGGAAGGAAGAAGGAAGAAGAGAAGTGGCGAAAGAAGAGAAAAGTGAGAGAGAAGGGTCTCTTTTATAGGAAAATGGAGAGGGTTTGGATCGATGAGGTTTCGGAAATCTAGAGAAGAGGAGTGACAACTCAATGAAAGCAAATATGGTTTTGCCAGGAAGGTGACACCTCAAAGAAAACACACTTTCTATGTTAATGTGTTGTTTTAACTAGTTTAACTACATTTAACATTTCTAATTGTCGTGTTATGACATATAAATGTTCATGGAAGTAAATTAGTGTTATAAAAACATTTACCCAACATTTGACAAGTATATTCTAATATTAACCGTTGGCTCAAAACTAATTAATTCAATCATTTTAAATGAAGTCTCTTTAAAATTTGCCTATGCGTTTTCTGCTCATATGATCACATACCAATCCCCATTGCTATGAAATTTGAAATCCTGCTATGTTATTCAGATGCGGTTCTAATGGTCCTAGTATCGTCAAATTCAGAGACCGTTAGCAAAATGACCTTTCGTTACGTTATTATCTAATTTTAACTACTTTTTCCGACTTGCGTTTATGTTACACACGCTCATACACTAATTCCGAATGGCTTGAAATTTGGCACCTTATCATAATTTACTATTTGTATCCAATAAAATTGGTTTCGTCGAATTCCAAGATTGTTCGCAAAATGGTCTAATTTCTGGTTTTTAAAAAATAATACTGAATTATCAATTTTCAAAATATTCTTTTTATTTATTATTTTAAAATTCCAATAACCTTATTATAACATAAAACAACTTTAGCATTCATTTTCGATGATTTTTAAGCCTAGTTTCAAAGTTTGGTGAATAGTATCAAATTTTTATTTTTATGATAAAATGTTTGAATTGGTAAATTGATAAAATTGATATAAATAATTTATCTGATCGTTCTACCTTTTGAAATCATATTTAAAAATGAGCATATGTATCCAGAACTGTGCGCGGTCATTCCAAATTTTAAAAACTCGAATTTTCAAAATATTAGAAATTTTATGTCATTACATTCTCTTTCCTCATCTTAAAGGTAGTTCTCATCATGACTCCTCCGTCATTCCTAAGGCGCGTCCGCCTATGTCTAGCCATTGTCCTCCATCACTACCTCCTCACAAAAAGCCCTAAATCTATTTTTAATTAACAAATAAGGTGGAAGAACCTACCTTGTGACGTCAGCATTGGTCGAGATTAGCGGCACATTGGCGATGGCTGGTCAACGTTGGAGCGGAGGTGGACTTGTGATGGGTTGTAAGTGTTTAGGGTTCAAAGGGAAGTCACAAATGTCCAAATTGGCTCCGGGTATGAAAAGTGGGAGAATAATAGGAGGTAAGGCATTTATATTAGGAAAGGTGTCAGTTCCCCCAAGCAAACGATTTCTCGAAATCATTTAAGTGTGGGGTTGGTACCAATCCTTAAAAGGGATAAGTACTGATCCCCTAACCCATCAACTTTAAAAAAAATGAAAAATAAGAGGAGAGAAGAAGGGAGGAATCGACACACCTATTTGAACATAAAATATGCTTTTATATATTTTAACTCCAAATGAGCAATCGATGAAGCGATCACAAGTTGAATATCAAACGTGCACTCACTAACATAAAACTAATTATTCAATTCCTAAGCGCACATTCGATGTTCAAGCATAATTAAACTTTGGACATTAACACATATAACCATATGCGTTCACCTCTGTCTCCATATACCATTAACAAAAATTCAAAGTGTATTGCACAGAAACACTTACCAGCATGTGAGTGCATATATGACTCCATGCCGGCAACAACTTTCTTACGCTCAACTGTAAGCGGGAGTTGAAGAAATAACAGTTAATTTCTTGAATCAACAGAAAATAAGTGTTTACCTGGAAATTCAGATGAAGTCTAGTCTATATTTTTTAATTCAGACATGTGAGAACCATTAAAAAACCGGATCACATACTTATACCAGCGGAGTTCAACAAAAGTGTCACAACCATTTAGAAATAACATATTTTCTGATGCACACTCCTCAAAAAAAGGATTGTGACCATTCGTTGAGCGTAGGTGAAGTCCATTCCTACTGTCTAAATTTATTGCGAGTCAAAGCACGTCATGTTCTTGCAGAACGTACTTTGAGGGGAAAGTGTTACCTGACCTTTTGTCCTGGCTATTAGACGTTATTCGGATTGACACCACTCGACTGTTATCAAGTCTAAATTGCTCAGAAACATCATCTAAAGGCATATAGATCAAGTATGGATGTCACTACATGATGATGATCATGTTAACTCATGAGAATAGTGCCTGAGAACTCTACAGTTGAGGAATAAAGAAAACATAGTTAAAGGGATCTGTACAACTTGACGAACCAATGGAGTTACACTACCTCTAAAATCAAATGAGTATAACTCAATAACTACAACTCCAAATCAAATAAAACTTCAGGGAGCAACTCAAAGCAATTAGAGGGATCCATAGTAGGGATCTAAGGTCCTACAAGCAGTAACCAATAGATCGATACCGATCCCTATAGGGGATCAAGACCGATCCCCTCCTTAGGCAATTTTAGGCCTGGACTTCCTTGACATCCTCTCCAGTGATTTTTTGACTTTCCAACTCTATTTATATTTATAAATACCTGTCTCCTAGCTAAAAAATGGATCGTTTTGGCATTTGATTACTTTGAACTGTCTTTTTCGTAGGCTTATTGATCCGAGCTATTGTACTTTAATAATTCAGCAATAAAGTGATCAAACCTTCAAAGTGGACGTAGGCAAATCAATGTTGAACCACGATAAATCATTTTATTCCTTCTCTATTGCATTTATAATATTCTATTCCTCGTTTTCCATTTGTTTTAATTTAAATTACATTTAACTTGTTGGATGTTGTACCAATTTTTGGTGCCAACAGCTTTCTTAATGGTTCCAATCTTTTGAGTATCTTTCTTTGGATAAAATTTCTAACCTACCCACTCGAAGTCTTTCTCGCATTATTATCTAAGAAAGTGAGCATCTCTTCAATCCTCAGTGTCATCTCTACCATCAAGTCACATGGGCCTCTTTTGTGTGATAAAGTAGCTCTACCAAGCTTTGGTTTCAATCCTCAGCTAAACTGCTCGTTTTCTCTTAATTATTATATCCATAGTTGCATACACATAACGAGATAACTCCTTAAACTTAGTTGCATGCTCAAGCACTATTATTTCTTCTTGTTTTAAGTCTGCAAATTTTCTAAGCAAAGTTGATATAGCAATTTATGACATGAACCTCTCATTAGAATCTTATGTGGAATTTTTCCTAAGTCATGGTAACCTTTGCTACACTAACAGTAATAATGCTCCACCAACATAATTCGAGTTGTTGCAGTTGTCTGAACCACAATCTTCTTTTGTCATCAAAATTTAGTCCTGGATCAGCGGAGATTCTTTCATGGTGAAGTAGTCAATTCTCCACTTTTATAGCACCTCTCGTTCAAATGAATGACTTTCCCCTAAAGCCTAGCATATTCTTAACTTAAAACAACATAGTTGTTGATGGAAACTTTAGAACTTGCTCCTCCAACATCCTGGCAGTAGCTTCGACATGCATTGAGTTAACAGAGAACTAATACATAGCTTCCGTATCCACTAGCAGTGCTCCAACAACTACATTTACATTAGGTTTTCGACCTTGGTTTCTCCTAGTATTATGTATGATATTTCCATTGACTTTGGTGCTTCCTCCACCAAGATTAACTCTTTTGTTCCCTTCTTTTGTATCTTACTTCCTTAAATCTATATTCGAACCTTGATAAGATTTGGTATAATGGTCTAAGAGTGAAAGACAGTGAAGAATAAAGATAGGATTTATATACTTATATATAAGTACGTTGCGATAGCATTTTCCCATACCCTCATTTTTTCCTTAATTCATTAAAGTCATGTTTCCAAAAACCTTTTCAAAGTTCAAAATTCTTTCAAATTCTTCAAAACCTTGGGCTCTAATACCAAAATATAACATCCTACTTATGAGAATCAAAATTAAACATTACAGATGTTACTGTCATCAATAGTATTAATTCATGATGATAAACACAAGTATGTAAATTATATCAATACTAATAGTACATGAATATGGAACAAATTTGGACATAACTTCCAAAAAAACATTTAACATTTGATAAAACTAATATTTCATATTCGTTGCATATTCCAAACGCTTCCAAGGTTATGGTAAAATATAATAACACAAATATTCCAAGAATGACATATAAAAATGCCCTTTACTTGAGGGAAGTACTAATAATTGACATATAATAATTTATTACCTCATTCAAGCATCTTAAGAAAACATAACAAACTCCAATCATACTATTAAATAGCTAGCAATGCCACTTGCACGTTTTCGAAAGCTGCATTGACCAAACCTACTAACTTGGAAACCTTACATTCGATCCACTCAAATGAGTTTTCAACAGTTAAAAAAACAAAAATGCTAGGTCATACAATAAGTCTGATGTGAATAATAACATGTCATCTTACTAAGTAGATTTCTAATGAGGCCGCATCGCTGAGTAAAACGAGATTTCCCTCTCAGCGGTATCCTTAATAATATCAATCAAGCTTAGCATATGCAACTAAAATGGTTCTTAGATGTAATAATCATCAACAATCATATACATGCATGTCCTATGGGTAACCTTGACCATCTATCTCTACTTTATAATTTTTTCAAGGTGGTTATAAACCTATATAAATGACTTGGACCTACCATATATAAATATCTTGCGGCTTATTAGAAGACAACTGGATGGTCTATTCAAATATAAAGTCTTTTCTGACTTCCCGCTTAACTTATTGTTTTTATCATGTCAACTAAGAACCTAGTGGTTTTGTTGGCTAACCAATAACCTATGTCATTGTGTTTTTTGTGTGAAATCTACTTTTAGTTTGTCCCTAACTCTGCCGCACACACTAGAATAGTTGATTTATATCATCTAAGGAAGATAGCTGAAGTATATGGCGCAACCTTACAAAAGACTCATCTAGTTTTCAATTATCCAAGTCAAAATTACCATCATAGCATTTAGCTAATGAAGATTGGATTATTAACTTCTTAGTAAATATTAGGTTAAATACCCCTAATATTTCCTTGAAAACATAAGCCTTAACAAATATTTCCATTCGTTGAAATCCTTCTTTAACAAAGAAAAATTTTAGATCCATTTATTAAACAAATCATTATGCCAATATATATACTTTAAAATCTTTGTTTTTGATAATCAATAACTTTTTATAGGTGAGCTTACTTTAAAATTCTAGACTATAGAACCAAAATTTTATAAAAACAAAGTATAAAACATAGTGGTGGTACAAATGTATCAACCAAGGGGTTTCCTTCTTTGATATAGAGTTGAAAAGGATTGAAAACTTACAGATTCAATGTTTTAAAGCAAAATAAAGGAGGCTCTACACCTTTGTGGTGTTAAAGTGATTCAAAGTGCGTGGTAACTTCGTTTTCAAAAAACCAGGCGATACAAAACGGGTATCGACCCATTATTTTTAAAATGAAACCATAAGTCCTTTAGAACCGGTTCAGAATGAATAAATAAATAGTAGAGGCGGAAGCGACACAGTTTGTACAAACACAAAAATAAGACGAAGGGGATTGGATAACAAAAGGTGGATTCCTGTTTCGAAGCAATTGCTTAACTCATATTTGTGTCTTTCACATCATTTCTGGTCAAAGCCCTCAGTACTAACTTTCATTAATATCATGCATTTCTCCAAAAGGGTGACATAATGTAGAAACGAAGCGAAGCAACGAAGTCGATACAATGATTCGACAATGGTCGAGCCGTTATTTCCATAAAAATGGCAATTTCTCTCTTTAAAGGAATAATTTTAACCAATCCCTTTGTGTTCCACTTTTTTATGGATTAGAAAAGCGTAAATTTATTATAGATTACTGCAAGTGCACAAGTGTGTAATATGCAGGTTGAACATAGAGAGGAAAATTAAATTAAATTATTTATATAGTCTTGTGGGCGAGTTAGACTAAGTTTGAGGATGTGGTTTGAAAAAAAAATGAAATTGCAATTTAGTTCAGAAAAAATTTAATTGAATAGACAACTAAACTGTAATTATCAATTAAAAAAACTAGAGAAAAGCAAGTAAAACTACTATTGAATTCAATGCAGATTCATATCTACTTTGATTTATATTAAATTCAATAAATAATTAAGGAAAACAAAACAGAATATTATAAATAAAAACTGCAAAAAATATATGCAATAACTACTTGTGTTCTATCAAATCTAATTGAATAGACAACACTAACTGCCATGAAGAATAAAAATGTAGATATAAAAGAACAACGAAGCTTTATTAATGAAGAAGAAGTGAAAGATATAGAATAAGGTACAGAAGCTTATAATGAATACAGCTGGTATTATAAGTGATGTAATCTGCTACGTGAATATTGGGTCTATGAAAAATCTATGAAAATAATTTCTTTACAAGATGAGAGATATGATTTGAATCTGATTTAGTGATGATCCTATCAAATCTTCTCTACATAGCAAGTGAATTTGAATGATTTCGTTTGATTTTCTTGAGGAAAATATGCCCAACTCCTAAATTCTTTATTAGTGTATATATTAGATATATACATACATATGAATATATATATATATATATATATATATAATATACTGCTAGTTCATATATTCTTCAGAGAAAAGGAGGCGGTGTGTATATATACATGTTCCTTCTTCAAAAAAGCAAGGCTTGACAGGGATCGAACTTAGAACACTCTATCCAAATTTCTAGGCCTTTACCAGTGAGCTACATCTATTCACTATGCCATAAATGGCCTATTGCAATCCCCAAAAAGTGATGCAGGAAGAGCCAAAAAACGTTGTTGTAGGCGAAAAACGATCAAAGACAACATTTTCCTGGTGATGCATTTTAGCGCGTTACCCTAGAGTCAAAGCCAACATCTTTTCCATCCGATGACAAAATTTTCATGGTGTTGCCATAGATACTAATGTTACTTAAAAGTGGGAAGCACATTATCTATAGTAACATTTTTACCATCCATTGGCAACACTTTTACATTCCAAAAATGTTGCTATAAATATTTCATATCTAACAGGATTAAATATTTATTTAATAGAATACTACTACACATAATTTGAATTCAAACAATGTTTTATTAAATAAAATGTTTTATTTCAATAACTGAAATAGTACAAATTTCTGACTCTAACTATATACAACTCAATGATTTACTACAACACTGATTATTCGCATATACAAATATTCCTGACTACATCACTCAGTTCACTCGTTACATATGCAGTTTCAATTTATACAGACGCTGATATTTGTTTGGCAAGTCGAAGGCGAGCCAAGAGCCGAGCCAAAGGCGAGCCGAGTAGCTTGTTCGGGTGCAGCGCCGGCGGGGGTTCGAGAACCGCACGGTTCATCCGATTTTGGGAGACCAAGCCTTGTTTGAAACACTGCACACCAAGTCCATCATCGCCCAAATCCTTAAACAACAACAACAAACATTAAACTTCCACTTCTATAACACACTTACATCCTCTCTGACCACAAACACCTTGTGTCCCCTTGCCTGCACTTATCCTCCTTCAGCACCACCTCAAAACAGCATCAGTCGAAATAGGGTATGTATATGAAATATACATACATATAAATTGTCCTAATAATAACATATAAACATTGTTTAAGACACATCAATATTCAATATATATCATATTAAGGCAGCCTGAGTTTAGTTCAGATTTGCATAAACCAAAGTGATAGATCAAAGAAAAGTTCGAAACACTCAACAGGTAAAGTCAAATACTTGCAGCAACCAAAACACCAACATCCTACAAGAATTTACTATTATATTTTAGTTCATTGGAATAGAAAACTTGAATCTGAAAATCGTGACACATACTCACCTTTGCTCGATAAAATAATAAATGGCCATTCGCTGGTGGTGCTGCCTCGAACATGTTCATTGAAGGAAGCAGAAGCTTCGGGTGCGATACTGTTCATAATGGATGTAAACATGGCAAAACAAGTAAATGAAAAGGAGAATTCATGCATTCTGCACAAGAATACAAATAAAAGGTAAAATGCACTATAAAATTACCATAGTCTAAACATTTTCGTAACAAGTTAATGATGGTGCATCTATCAAAAATTATAAATCAGCATACAATACACGTGATTTCAAGATGAGGTAAAATATGAAGAATTTTTTTTGAAAAGGTATTGATGATTAAAGTAACAAACACCAACAAATCATATACAACAAATTCTCTTTGTTATTAGTATACAGCCTTTATAAGAGAAGCAATTCTAGAGTACAATTTTGTGCTAATGAATGCCATATCCACTTAATACTTTTGAATTCGAACCCGGGTCCAAAACTAAGTTAGCATGGTCTAGACTCTACAGTCTTCAACTGTAGCTGTGCAGGTGTTGTCTATGTGTTTAGAGATATTCCAGTAATAAAAAAATATAATAATGATACAAGTATTAATTATATTTATTAAATTTTTAGCATAAATTATTAAACCGAAAGCAACATAGTTATTCCAATGTTTATTATAAATGCAACTTACTTTTTCTTTACAAATGTAGATATTTAATAATTCTATAAAGATGATTAGAAGCAACAGAAAAACACTTCATATGAGTATAAGTTAACTTATTTATAATATTTCTCAAGTGTGTTTCGATTTTTATAATTTGTGTTAAGCTGATGTTTACAACAAACTACTCCAGTCTCAATAGATGCCTTAAGTCTGTTAGATGCTGAACAGAGAATTACCATAAATCCGTATTCTTAGTTTGACACCGAACTTATTAACAAATCATCACTAATAACAAACAAGCTTGGTATCCCTTATTGGGGGAAACGTAAGATCTGATAAAATAATATCATATATGTATTTGATTTACGCATATAATTTTACTAGAACATCTATTAGGTTATTCAAAAACATAAGATAAATAATAAATAAACCAGAAAAAAATGTAAAGAGAAAGATAAGAAAAATAAAGGCATTTCTTTTAGAAGTTTCAAATAAGAAACTACATACTTACCAGCCAACCGAGGAATAAAATTCCTCCATTAACAAGATATGCAGTGGAATTTTTCAAAACTGTAGTGTCCAGAAACCTTAAACACACATGCAGACGAATAACATAAGCCAAAAGAAGTTTTAAGGACTTCCTAAGGAAAGCAGCAGAATTAAATTCTATAAAATTACTAACGTAGATTGACTGCTCTAGGTGTGTACAACTGACCCTCCCAAGATGACATGGAATAAGCCACAGAAACTACAACAAGAAGACGACAGAAAACCTAAAACATACATTAAATACTAATGTGTCCACTGGGTCGGAGCGGAGCATCGGCGCCCGCAGGTCAGGTTTCAGATCCGAGAAGGAAGATTGATTTTATGTGGTAAGGAAACTGATTTAGGGTTAATGAAATTTGATGTTCGTGAGAGAAGGAGGACCGATTTATGAGAAAAGGTAAATCAATTTAAGGTTTGCAATTTTTAAAGCAAACGAAACAAAGGGAAAGCTCGGCTAATAGAGGAGGGCGATTTGAGGAGGAAGCCATTTTCAATGATTTAGGGAAAGCTTGGCTGAAGTGAAAAAAGAAGGGAAAAGATGGTTTTCACGATTGATGGTGTGGATTGGGTGGATTGATGGTGTGGATTGGGTGGATTGATGTTGACATTTTGTTTTAAATGATGATGTGGATTGCTGAGGTGTAAAATTTTATTAATTTGAATATATTTATAGCTACTGCAATAACTTGCTAATATCTATGCTAACATCTTGAAGCGAATGTTGTAATAGACAAAAATTAGCATAGTTATCATTACATTGTAGCCAGCAACATCTTGTAATTTCATTGTAATAGACCATCTATGGCGTAGTGTTTGTGATTGAGATAATTTTGATATCGAAAAGTAGCTTTTTCTAAACAATTGGGTTTTTAATTAAAATGAAGGAGATATTTATTGAATAACCTATGAAAATATATAAGAATACCTAAACTAATATTTATTTATATACAATACAGATAAGATATGAGTGTAAAAATAAACACTTTTATGTGTTAATCAAACACCTCCACACAAAACTTTTACTCGTCCTCAAGTAAAACAAAAATGAAAAATCAAAATAGGTAGGTTACACTTTCATAGAAAATATGATTGCATTGAGCATACGTAACAAGCCGTTAAACCTCTAGGTGTCCCTAGTAGGACGAGTGGTGTCTCGTAAGGGTTTACCCATAAAATTTGAATGTAGTATATTATGGTTCTGTGCAACTACATGAATACAACAGATGTAACGATCCAGATTTTTAGTCGTTAAGTTGAACATTTAACATTGGATTTAAATAATGATTTAGAAATTAAAATAATTTGAATTCAACAGTTTTGAGTTTAATTTAATCTAAATCGTGAAATAATAAATTTAATTCTGAAATTGTCGAAATAAGTTGGGTTTGCAATACAGTATGAATTGGACAATATTAAAGGATTTACGTGTTGAACTTCAAATGGATGTACATGATCCAATATAAATCAGAATTCCTTGAAATAATAATCTTCCGGATCTATTGGATTATTTTTTCTAATAGAGAGAAAATCGAGGTTTCATCTTGTAGATTTTGAGTTATGTCCAAATCAAATTTCCAAAAATCGCTATATAATCGTTTATGAAGCATAACGATTTTTTAAATAAAATAAAAGGGGTTTTCAATAAATTGAATACCGTTTAACTTAGAATTTAAATTATTGAGTTTAAAATCTAGTTAAAATTATAATTTGTAACTATATAAATCCTATTTGAATATATATGATAATAATAATTTATTATTAATAGATTTGATTGTTTTAAAATCGATGTATATTTTATCGATTTAATATAACATATAGAATCACAAATTGTCAAGCGACCTCGTATTTCAACAAAACTAGTTCCATCATGTTCGAAATATTAAATTATTGTAGGTTTCAAGTTTCAAGCCAGTCAGATTCATTTTCTGAGCATGTGAAATTAAAACGTATATCTACTAACGATTTAATAACCAAAATAGTGTTATTTTGCAAACGGACTCGGAATTCAACAAAACAAATTTCACTTGGTCCGGAATGCCAAACTATAAAAGGAGGTCCATTTTTATCGTGAACGGAGTTCATGTGTGATCGAACGAATAGAAAAGGTCTAACGGTAAATAGCGATATGATATTATATTCAGTAAATTCTAATATAGAAATAATAAACCTACCCGATATATTATCATTTCCTCCTCAACCTCACATTTATCACTCTCTCGTCAAAAACAATTTCAGCCATCATCGCTGAGTTCCTTAAAAAAATCATAATGAATAGAAAACTTAATGTGACGGCCGCCCGTAACCCCCGCACTATACAAAAGAAATAATGCGCTGAAAGGTGTGCAAGGCAGTGATGGACGATCATCAGAGTAGATAAACACAAGCGGAACCTGTCATAAACTCACAGTGCAAGGATAAAATATAATAGAACATATACAACAGGTAGTAATAGTTAAGCAGAAACACAAGACTTTCATACAACTAGAAAGTAATATACACAAACTTGGAAATAGTGTTTATACAAAGTTGCCTCACTACATTATTCAGAAAAGCAAACAGTGGAAACCCAATTATTAGATAGTAGTAAAACTGGTACGTGAGCTTCCTGCTCGCCACCGATCAGCACCATCGTCCTCACTAAAGCATCACCTGTCACCTACTACTTAGTCTGCCCATCCACAACTAGATGAACAGCCAAAGGTAATAAGAGGAAACATAAAAACTTGAGTCAGACAACAGTCTTAGTGAGAGATAAAACAGCTAACAAACTTCAACAATAAAGTGTATGAGAAAGGATAGATAAACATACTAATCTACCCAGGACACCAGAGAAGAACTCAACCCTATCTTCCCCACATCGGACAGTGATAGCCTTTACTATAAACAATTCAACCATTCATTCATGGAAATCAGAACACCCATTCAATCATGGAAAACACTCATAACATCCAGATTATATAAGTCTCACACAGACAACCCTAATCGAGTTTAACATTCCCCAAGTACTCTCCCCAGAGGACTAAACCAATATTAGTTAAGCACTCAAAGAACATCTCCCTCGACTTTGGACAATCTATGTGAGATAGTACAAACAGAACAACCAATCATCCATGACTGACTTTGGCTATCACCGTCAATCCTGCTTTGAAACCATCGTTAATCGTATGATGGCCAACCTTGCCATATGTCAAGGGCTAATGGTAACCCTAGTTCTATCATAAACTCCATATGTCCAACCTTGCCATATGTCAAGGGCTAATGGTAACCCTAGTTCTATCATAAACTCCATATGTCCAACCTTGACAACTAGGCCTTTCAACGATACCCAAGGTACTCGACCAGCAACCTTCCGGTCTATTGGGTGCCCCCATCGTACCCCTGCTTTGAGCCTACTAGAACTTACGACAACGATGACTTCTCGGCCTTCGCATCTCTAGTCATCCAACCTTGACGACATTTCATAGCTCAAGCAATCTTCTCGAGCAACCATTATTCACCAACTCACGACCTTTGAGTTGAAACTGCATTCGTTGCATCTCCTCGAACAACGAACACTCCAACACTTCAAACATCCCCTTTTGGACTCTCGTCGAAGCCGCCATCATTGTTGAACCAACCAACATCTTTATAAAGTTCAAAGCAATCCATAGCATTATTTCAGCACTTCCTAACTTCCCTATCAAATTTACTTTGAAGTCACATCATCACCAGAAATGTCCAACCAGAAAAACTTGCCCAGAAATGGCAAAAATGGCTAACCAGAAATGGCTGTCCGGAATGGTCCGATCCAACTTTCGCCCGGTCTGGTCCACTTTGGTCTGATCCGATCCACTTTGGTCCGGTCCGATCCACTTTGGTCCGATCCGATCCACTTTGGTCCGATCCGATCCACTTTAGTCTGGTCTGATCCACTTTGGTCTGGTCTGATCCAGTTTGGTCCGATCCAATCCACTTTGGTCCGGTCCGATCCACTTTGGTCTGGTCCGATCCACTTTAACCGATTCAACCTATGGCCGAGCCAACTTCTAGCTGAGCCAATCACTGGCCGAGCCAACCACTGACCGATCCAATTTCTGCATATTGCATTTCAACTCCGATTTCGACCAAAACTTCGCCAAACGACGAATCCGACGAAACCAACTCAACTAAAATCATCAAACATAATCATAAACATATCATAACATTACTATCCACATGAATATGACAATTATCACAAAAATGATGTAAATCTCACCAAAAACCATTAAAATGAACATATGATCAAAATGAGAGATCTAACTAACATAAACACGTAAAATGACATGAAATTAATGAGTAAAACTTATTATATTAGATCATAGAGTGATGCATATGAAAATGAACTTGTAATGGTGTGAATCTATGGTAAAACATCCAAATTTGATGAGGAACATGCACAAACACTCATATACTTCATTGTATTCGTGTGAGAGATGTAAATCACTCACCATTTGCCGAAACAATCTAAAACGATAGAAATAAGAATCCGGACAGCGAGCACTCTGAATCAAACCCCTCAACCTGATGAATTCGCCTTTGAAATGGTGTAGATCTAGCCTTGAATGGTGTAGATCTTCGATTTCCTCCCTTAGATTTGGATTTTTAATGGTGGAAAGGTGTAGGAGGAAGAAGGAGATCAATGCCTCCAAATGAGAGAATGGGAAAGTAAACCTTTTCCCTCCACTCCCACCCCCTATTTATGGGATTCCACTAAGGCTCCAAAACCTGAACAGCCAACTGATAAACCTTAAAACAACGATTTCTCCCAAACCACTGAGCCAAATCCTTAATGTAACCACTCTACAGAAAGGCACTCTGATTCGACCTGAGTTAAAAGTTATGCCCTGTACAAGGCTGACAGGGGCAAAATGGTCACAAACAAAATCGGTAAAAATTATGGACATGTCTCACATCCCCATAAACAACATATTAAAGGATGAGAATGATCCAACCCTCATAGAATAAAATAAATATATTTTACGATCTTCCGATACGTAAAATGCGGGCTGTTACATTCTCCCCACTTAAGAATTTCGCCCTCGAAATTCCAAACAAACCCAAGTGATCACAACGATTCCGCATGCCTATCATCCATGAAAAGCCAATTCTATCATCCAAACTAGCAACCATCAAGGCATGCATCCATAGTCTTCTCCTAGCACGCGGAATTCTAACAATCAACAACAAGATACAATGATATAACGAAGATACGATATCAGAGGGTCCTACCGACAAAAAGTTCTAGATGGGTCGCTCTCATACTCTCTTCCGTCTCCCACGTACAATTGTCTCCATCCTCACTCCTTGTACCTTGACTAGCTTAACCGTATTCCTCCTAAGCAGTATCGTGTCATTCCCCACAACACGAAGTGGCTTACGAGGTCTCGAAACTACGGTCTCTACTTCTAAGTCTTCATACTGTTCTGAAGATACCACCACATTCGAATCATGCACGAATTTCCGTAGAAATGACACATGGAACACATTATGCACACTTGACATCTTCTCGGGTAACTCCAATCTATATGCGAGCTTTCCAATTCGCTCGACTATCAGAAATGGTCCAACAAACCTTGGAGCTAACTTTCCTTTCTGACCAAATCCAACCATGCGCTTCAACGGCGAAGCTTTCACGAAAACCATATCGCCCACATCGAATTCCAAGTCCTTACGACGCTTGTCGGCGTAACTCTTCTGACGTCTTGGGCTTCCTTCATTCGTTGTCAAACTATCTCGATACAATCAGAGGTTTCTCTAATCATCCCAAGCCCAAATACCAACTTATCTCCAGTTTCTAGCCAACATGCTGGAGAATTGCATAGCCTTCCATACAACGCTTCGTATGGTGCCATCCCAATGTTAGATTGGTAGTTATTATTATACGCAAACCCAGCTAGATGTAGATGGACTTCCCATGATCCTCCGAAGTCTAACACACAAGACCTCAGGAGATCTTCTAAAACTCGATTGACTCTCTTGGTCTGACCATCAGTTTGGGGATGATATGCCATACTCAAACATAACTCGGTTCCTAAAGCTTCTTGCAAACTTTTCCAAAATCCACTCGTGAATAATGGATCTTGGTCAGTCACTATACTCTTTGGGACACCATGGAATCGAACTATCCATTTCATATAAAGTTCAGCCAATTTCGATGTCGTCCTAGTGACAAGAATGAATCTCACATTTTTGGTCAAACGATCCACGATGACCCAAATCCCTTCATTTCCTGCCTTGGTTCTAGGTAGTCCATCGGTAAAATCCATCGACACCTGCTCCCACTTCCACGTAGGAACTTCCAATTGCTGAAGTAAACCGCTCGACTTTTTCTGTTCAGCTTTCACCAACTGACAGTTCATACACTTAGAAATGAACTTTCCAATGTCTCGCTTCATCCCGTCCCAGTAGTAAACTCTCTTCATGTCCTGATGCATCTTATTTCCACCGAGATGAATCGTCAACTTCGAGTGATGACATTCTCTCAGAACCTCATCCCTCAATCCATCAATATCAGGAATAACTAATCGCCCTTGCTTTCGAAGCCAACCTTCTCGATCGACCTCGAACTCTTTATCTTCTGGTTCCAGTTTCTGAATGAACTCAACAAGCTTCGCATCCTTCTTTTGGCTTTCGCCAATTCTTTCGCTAAGAGTAGGTCTTATCGACAAGCTCGCCAACATTACAGGATCCAACTCACACCTTGGCCTGAAATCGAACCTTGCCAAGTACTCGAGGCTCTTCCATTCTGAAAACATCACTCCCAAACTTGCATGTCTTAGACTTAACGCATCTGCAACTACATTGCCTTTGCCCAGAGTATAGGCTATGCCAAAATCATATGACGCCAGAAACTCTAACCGTCTTTGCTGTCGAAGATTCAAATCCTTTTGGGAGAAAAGATACTTCAATGACTTGTGATCCATAAACAACTCGAATCGAACTCCCAACAGGTAATGTCTCCACATCTTCAGAGCAAATATAATCGCCGCCAACTCCAAATCATGAGTTGGGTAATTCTTCTCATGCGGCTTTAGCTGTCGACTCGCGTAGGCCACAACCTTATCCTTCTGCATTAGTATTGCTCCAAGTCCAGTACCACATGCATCGGTATATACCACCATCTCTTCATTTCCACTTGGAATGGTCAACACAGGTGCACTCGTCAATCTCTCCTTCAGGATTCCAAACGCTTGTTCACACTTTGCATACCATGTAAACACTTGGTTCTTCTTCGTTAATCCTGCCAACGGTGCAACTACCTTGGAGAAATCCTTAATAAACCGTCGGTAATATCCTGCCAACCCAAGGAAACTCCGAACATTCGTCACATTCTTAGGTCGATTCCAGTCCTAGATTACAGCAACTTTAGCGGAGTCAACCGCTATCCCTTTTCCAGAAACTACATGACCTAAGAACCTCACTTCATCCTTCCAGAAGTGACACTTTGAGAACTTAGCCTTAAGTTGATGCTTCTGCAAGATCTCAAACACAACTCTCAAGTGCGACTTATGTTCTTCCTCATTTATAGAGTAAACCGGAATATAATCCACGAACACAAGCACGAACTTGTTCAACAGATCTCTGAACACTCTATTCATAAGATCCACGAAATACGCTGGTGCGTTAGTCAACCGTCATGGCATCACCAACCATTCGAAGGAACCAGATGATGTCCTAAAAGCAGTCTTTGGCACACTATCTTTAGCTACCCTCAACTGGTGAAATCCCATTGCCAAATCCATCCAAGAAAACACCTTGGCTTCGTGAAGCTGATCGAACAAGTCATCAATCCTTGGCAATGGATACTTGTTCTTCCTTGTTGCCTTGTTCAGCTCACGATAGTTGAAACACCCCACCTCCGTTAAGGTCACTCACAAAGGGAATGCCTTAATTTTGGTGGAGGTTTATAAGTAAAAGCCACAGATAAACTCAAGACAGATATAAATACACATATTTTAAATAGTGGAAACCAAACAGACTTTTATTTCATCAATACATGTTCACAACAAAACATTCCATAATTGTCTCAAAATACTTCCACCATTACAACCTCATAACTGTCTTGATTATTAAAGAAGCATAAAACATAAATAAAGTGACAAAAATCCCCATAGTGGTATCCAAAGCCATAATCCGAGCAAAAGAGATCCAAATCATACATCTACGGTCTTGGAGCTTGTAAAGAGCCTGACTGAGCTGAGCTGTTCCCTCCCTTTGGCCCTGGGGGGGGGAACGAAAGAAAAGAAGACGAAAAGAAAATAGGGTCAGACATAAAGCCTGAGTAAATCTAGTAACTCTTCAGTATGTGAATAAGAAAAGGGCATGATAGATATATACTGAAAATAGGAAAGTGTCACAAGCTAAGGAAGTGTCGCTTAGAACCGAATATACTATCGCACCCACACTAAATCTCTGCATCTACTTGAGTTTATTCTAACAGGCACCCCATGGTGTGGGTAAAGTGATCCCCATTTCTATTTAAAGATCGGCTCCTACCCGCATTTACATGTGTCATACGGCCCCCAAGAATTGTAGATACCTATGCTGGTCCCACCATGGGGTGTATCAAGTCCCATGGTGGCAGCCCCGACACAAATTCTAGAAGGCATAGGTTATACTACTAGTGTCCCCAGTGCCCTGGTTGTCTGCTCCGGAGTGTGTGCACGCCCGCACCCCATTAGACTTACACTGTGCACCCACCGTCGTTGTTTGACCGCTTACAATCAGCCCAGTAATCGTGCCCCACCCTGCCTAGTTTCAGGGTACCGTTGATACCTATCTTGGGTTACTGCTGAACGGGTCCCTGTTACCAGAATTTTCTAGTCAAACATGTTAAGTGGTTAAGTGTCTGTATTTACCTAACCCCACCCATCAACTCTTGTTAAGACTTACCCTACCATCTGTCCTTGGCCTCTTAGGAGCATCAGACCACTCACATTAGACAGGTATTGCTATGGTTACTAGATGTGCCGGTCGGTTCCGGGCGGGTTTACACCGTAGCTCGGTCTAACCTCGGGTCTTTATTGGGCTCAATGCTTAACCACCCACATTGGATAGGCATTGTTGTGACTACTGGACAGCCGGGCGGGTCCGGACAGGTTTACATCACAACTCAATCCAACCTTGGGTTAAACACATCGTGTTTTCTAAATTTACATATTTTATTACTTCTCAATTATATATGTAAATGTCATGTCTTTATTCTTGGGTATAACACTTCATACTTCTAAAATGTCATTTTTGTTGGCATGTGCCAAACATGCCAACATATATATTTTCATGTTTTACACCCAACGTAATTACCCCCGTTTGTAGCGTTCGCAACACTATAACAAATGTAATATTTTACAACATATAAGGGTGTGCGGCGCATGAACTTGCAATTTAGCGATACTAACATAAGTGATGGGTCATGTAAACTTGCATTCAAATCAAAGTATATCAAAGTAGGTGAAAAATGAAATGGCATAGTTTAGGCAAATACAAACTTGTGTTTAAACATGTTTAACTTGGCATAATGTCGACCACAAAACTAGCATGTTGAATATTCACCAAAATGTACAATTTTTACATCTAATCACGTAGCCTATTTCAACATGAACTTGCATTGTTTATGAAACCCAAACGATGTTTAACATAGATCCAATTATACTTTGCAAATATACATGAACTTGGATAGTTTATGAAACCCAAACGATACTTAACCTAGATCCAATTATACTTGCAAATAAACATGAGAATGGTATCATAGTTTTTGGGTCATGTAGGCATAAAAGGTTTCAAATCTAGAACATGTTTTCATAAATTCTAATTTAGACTAAGAGAGTATACATATTCAATTCCATCGACATATACATAAAGGGATCTATTTCTAGTTTTTGCCACAAACTTGCAAGTGCCATTGTTTTCATATACAATTGTTCAATAGGCTTGCATCAATCAATTTATGCCACAAACATCAATACACAAGTCATGTTAGAACCATTACAATACACAAAATTTATACAATACAATAACACAATTCTATTTTCATTTACATCGAATCACATCACAGTTTTTATTCATATTCTGAAAGGTCACTATACTTACAACGAATGCAGAATCTTGAATTCTGGATTCTGAATTCTGAAATTGAGATGCGCTCCTTTGGGTAGACTAACGTTGCGTTGATTAATTTGATTAAACTTTAATCTTCTTCTTAATTTGATTCGTCTCTTAGGATTTCCTCTCTTGACGGCTATGTTCAATTCCCCCCAGCAGCATGACGACTCCTTTCTTATTTTTTTGTGTAAATTTTCAGTTGAGACTTAGGGTGTATTTATAGATTTTTAAATTGTTTTGAGCCGTCAGAAGAAGACAGGAGTATTCTAGGCCATCCAAAGTTCAAAGAGCCAATCAAGAGGTAACACGTCAACCCTAGTAACACACAGAGCCACAGAAATTCGAGCCAGAGCCAGACCTAGCCAGCCAGGTCGACACCCAGGTCGACACTATGGTCGACCTGGGGAGGGGGGACCAGGTCGACACCATGGTCGACCCTATGGTCAACCTGGTCTCTGGGCAGGAATTTTCCCGCCCAGCCCAGTTTGAACCTATTTTCGAATTTTTGAATTTTAAACTGAGCTGTTTGAATTTAAATTTTATCCTGAAACTTCTGAAGGCCATAACTCCTTCATACGGAGTCCGATTCACGCAAACTCGGACTCTATCTCAAGCAGAATTCCGAGACGAACGCAATGGCATAACCCATTTCCCTTAATTCTTTCATTTAGAATTAATTACACTTTAATTTGTGAATCTTAACATTATAGAATTCATGGGGTGTTACATTCTCTCCCCCCCCCCTTAAAAGGATTTCGTCCCCGAAATCTTCAAGTTAGGAAGAATGTATATCCTACCATCCAACAGTCCATCTACTCATCCAACAAACACAGGCATCCACTGTCCTTAAAAGACTTCTAATGCTTCATGATCATATGCATAGTGTGTGTACATGTCCTTATCTAATGCAGAAATCAGGCGGTCTACTGATTCAGTTGAACCCCTTAATGCGAATCATGTAAGTGTCATGAATCCATTATGTATGCAAATTTTTCCTACTCATAATTCTACATGAGTGCACAACTATTCATACAAATGCGACAACCATATGACAGCATATCAAGTTTCAACCATATACAAATGAGAATACATATTTATGCATATGCAATATGAAGTGACTGAGCCGATCTATAACCTAGGGTGTGTGTGTATATGCATCCACGAGCAACCACTAGCAACCATTTGCAGCCGTCATCCATAACATGTTTTCAAATACATGTTTGCATCCATTTGTTTTCTACCTAAGGAGTTAGGAAAAGGACCGAGAAGATATACCTAAAAAGATAAAGCATAACTTAAGGAAAAAGAGAGATCGAAGATGTACCCTCAAAAAGAAGAGGTTAGGTAGCGTGTATTCTGTCCTCAGTTTCCCATGTCGCGTCTTCCTCGGCGTTGCTCCACTGAACTTTAACGAGTTTGACTTCGTAGTTGCGTGGCTTTTTCACTTCAGTTCCTAAGATGCAGGTTGGAATTCTCCTCACAGTTGCTTCACGTTCCACCTCGGCTTCTTCTAGAATGCTAGGTTCCACCACTTCTGCCAACTCATGCAAACACTTCCGGAGGTGAGAAACATGAAAGACGTTGTGAACTCCGGCCAGTCTCTCGGGTAGCTCTAGTCTATAGGTCATCTTCCCAACCTTCTTGATGATAGGAAACGGTCCTACAAATCTTGGTGCTAGCTTTCCTGTGGATCCAAAATGAACGACGTTCCTTAAAGGAGATACCTTAAGGAAAACCCTGTCCCCAACCTCAAACTCAAGGTCGGTCCTTCTCTTGTCAGCATAGGATTTCTGTCGGTCTTGGGCAGTCTTCATCCTCCTTCGTATCAGGTCCACTTCCTCTGAAGTCTCTCGAATCATGTCTAGCCCAAGTATAAGCTTATCTGTAGACTCCCACCAACAAGTTGGTGATTTGCACGGTCTTCTATACAAGGCTTCGAAGGGTGCCATACCGATGGTAGCTTGGTAGCTGTTGTTGTAAGCAAATTCCACTAAAGGAAGGTGATCCTCCTATGTCCCTCCAAAGTCAGGAACGCAAAGTCTCAAAAGATCCTCTAAAACTCTATTCACCCTTTCTGTCTGGCCATCGGTTTGGGGGTGATAGGCCGTGCTCAAACATAAATGTGTGCCTACAGCTTCTTGCAGACTCCGCCAAAACTCACTTGTGAAGATAGGGTCTCGGTCACTAACAATGCTGGAGGGTATCCCATGAAGTCGAACTATCTCCTTGACTTAAAGAGATGCTAGAGATGCGGCAGTCCTTCTACTCTTGATAGGTATGAAGTGGGCGCTCTTAGTAAGCCTATCCATTATTACCCAAATGTTAGTGTTGCCTCTTCTCGACCTAGGCAGTCCATCAATGAAGTCCATTGAAATGCTATCATACTTCCACTGTGGGACCTCTAAAGGGTGAAGTAGTCCTCCAGGCTTTTTCTGTTTCGCCTTGACCCGTTGGCAGGTCATGTACTTAGAAATGAAATCTGCCACGTCTTGTTTCATGCCATTCCAAAAGAAAGTCCTTTTTATATCCTTGTACATCTTATCACCGCCAGGGTGTATAGTCATCTTGGAATGATGCGCTTCCTCGAGAACCTTCTTTGTCAACTCCCTTGCTTGTGGGACGCATAATCTTCCATCTCGCCTCAGCCAACCCTTATCACCATGGCGTACCTACTGAGGGAACTAGAAGTCTCACCCCTAATAAGTCCATCAATCACATCAACAAGCTGAGGGTCTTCACATTGTGCAGCCCCTATTGAGTCCAAGAGAGTAGGGCGTACTTCGAGAGATGCTAGCAAACCTGGTACAAAATCCGAGAAGGGCCTAAAGTTAAAATTGGCTATATACTCCAAGCTTTGCCTCTCTGCGTAGAGTGGGCTTAAGGTCAGTTTCTTTCGGCTCAATGCGTCTGCTACTACATTTCCTTTGCCGGGAGTATAGGAAATTTCAAAGTCATACGAGGCAAGAAACTCCATCCATCTTTGCTGCCTCAAGTTAAGATTCTTCTGCGAGAAGAGATATTTCAACGATTTATGGTCAGTGTATAATTCGAACTTCTCACCTAGGAGATAATGGCGCCAAGACTTAAGCGCAAAGACGATGGCGGCTAACTCGAGATCGTGGGTTGGGTAGTTCTTCTCATGAACTTTCAATTGTCTTCCACCATAAGCTACCACCCTTCCTTCTTGCATTAGAACAACGCCTAGTCCCATTCCACATGCATCCGTGTATACTGTGAACATTTTGCTTTCGTCAGGCAGAGTTAGAACTGGGGCTATTGTGAGAGCCCTTTTTAATCATTGGAAAGCAAACTCGCAGTCCAAATCCCAAGTGAACGCCAGATTCTTCTTTGTTAGCCTTGTGAGTGGGGTTGAGATTTTTGCGAAATCCCTAATAAACTTTCGGTAAAAACCGGCTAGCCCAAGAAAGCTTCGAACTTCGGTTGCATTTCTTGGTGTCTTCCAATCTTGTACTGCCACCACTTTCGCGGGGTCCACAGCCAACCCTTCTTTGGACACTATATGCCCCAGAAATCTTACTTCTTTTCTCCAGAAGTGACACTTGGAGAATTTGGCTTTTAGCTGATGTGCCCGGAGAGTATTCATGATTTCTTTTAGATGCTGAGCATATTCTTCCTCATTCTTTGAGAAGATTAAGATATCGTCTACGAAGACAACCACGAATTTGTTGAGGAATTCTCTGAACACCCTGCTCATTAGGTCTACGAAATAAGCGGGTGCGTTTGTCAAGCCGAAAGGCATGACAAGCCACTCGAAGAAACCGTCTGGGGTTCTGAACGCCATTTTATCGATGCTATCTTCAGCTACTCTTAGCTGATGGAACCCAGTTGCCAGATCAAGTTGGGAGAAGACCATCGCACCTACAAGCTGATCAAACAAATCGTCGATTCGGGGAAGAGGGTGTCTATTTTTCTTGGTCAATTTGTTTAACTCCCTATAGTCGACGCAAAGACGAAGCGAACCGTCTGCTTTGGTTGCGAACACCACTGGAGCACCCCATTCTGAAATGCTCTGTCTAATGAACCCTTTTTCGAGAAGTTCTTTAACCTGCTTACTGAGCTCCTTTCTCTCCTTTGGAGCCATATGTCTGACAGGTAAAGCTACAGGCTTTGCGTTATCCACAAGATATATGCGGAAGTCTATTTCCCGCCTCGGAGGTAAGCCTTTCACCTCCTCAAAGACATCCGAATATTCCGGGACCACTCTAACTGATTGCAAATTTTCATCAGAAGCATCAAGCGACTCTAGATAACTAAGCATTCCAGGGATTACAAGAAATTTCTAGAGTGTTACCAAGCCGAGTCAAGAGTCTAACTACTCTTTTCTCACAATCAAGGATGGCACTATTACTGGATAACCAGTCCATGCCTAAGATCAAACCATATCCCGCGAAGCCCAAAACAAAGGCATTACAACTAAACTCAACGCTGAGAATAGAGATTTTCAAACCCAAACAAACCATTGACAAGAAAGCGGAGCCCCCGATTGGATTTGAAACTACTAAGGGATCTTCTACCATACTAGTGTCTAGATGCAGAGATTCTACTAAGGCAGATGAAATAAAAGAGTGCGATGCGCCAGAGTCAAAAAGTGTACGAATTGGATGATCATAAAGATAGACTACACTTTCTACAGAAATATTACTACCTCGTTCCTGCTGAGGTGCCACTAGCGCATGAACCTGACCCCCTGAAGTGAATCCGGCTTTCTGTCCCTGCCCTTTCTTCTTTGGGCATCCTTAGCTTGGTGCCCAGTCTCTCCACAACGGAAGCAACCACCCATCTTCGCCTTCCTTTTTCGGCAGTCTTTTGATATATAGCCCACAATGCCACAGAAATTGCACCTTCTCTTCTCACGGGGCTTATTGTTCTTCCCTCCTTTCTTGAAGTCTGTTTTCTTTGCTTGTAGACCCTCTTTCTTCTCTTCCACCTTAGTTTCTTTCTTGCCGTGGTCTAGCAACGCCGTGTCCACCAAGCTTTCATAAGTCTCTCCCGTGGATACATGGGTCATGGAAAGGCTATGTAGAGGCTCATTCAAACCCTTGACGAAGCGAAGTGCCTTCTTGTATTGGGTGTTTACTAAGTCTAGCCCAAATCGGGCAAGCTGATTATACTGATTAACATATTCCCTGATCGTCATGCTTCCTTGTTTCAGAGTTAGAAACTTCTCCATTTGCAGGCTTCTTTCTGCTTGGGAGAGGAATTTCATCTCAAACCTTGTCCTGAAGTCTTCCCATGTTTCCACCGCCCTCTGAGCATTGGTAACTTCCCACCAATAGGAAGCTTCATCCTTAAGCAACCATACCGCTAGTTGTATCTTTTGCCTGTCATCAACTCCAAAGATGACAAACAAATCCTTAGTCTCCTGTAACCAGTTTCTTGCTCCTACAAAAGATTCAGTCCCATAAAAGTCTTTCCCACCCATAGCCTTGAAGTCCCTACATGTTTTTGCGAAGGCATTTCCACGAGGAGGTGGAGGAGGAACCGCAGCCACTGGAGGAGGGATGTCTGCTGGGCCCGCGCCATTGGCCCTTGCTTCTAGGTACCTCCTAAACCAGCCAGGAATCGGCACTCCTTCCGGGAGGTTAAGGTCTCCAGACATGCTGAAACAGAAAGGAAAGATTCAAAACGAAGGATAGAAAGAGATAATGCATATGGCTTTGGGGGATTTTGTCTTTTTATAAATATAACACTTTTTCTTGAAAAATGCTTCTTTAAATTTTCTTTTTTGAAAATAATTTCAAAAACTTTTATCTTGTCTGGTAAACCTATGCTCTGATACCAAGTGAAACACCCCACCTCCGTTAAGGTCACTCACAAAGGGAATGTCTTAATTTTGGTGGAGGTTTATAAGTAAAAGCCACAGATAAACTCAAGACAGATATAAATACATATATTTTAAACAGCGGAAACCAAACAGACTTTTATTTCATCAATACGTGTTCACAACAAAACATTCCATAATTGTCTCAAAATACTTCCATCATTACAACCTCATAACTGTCTTGATTATTAAAGAAGCATAAAACATAAATAAAGTGACAAAAATCCCCATAGTGGTATCCAAAGCCATAATCCGAGCAAAAGAGATCCAAATCATACATCTACGGTCTTGGAGCTTGTAAAGAGCCTGACTGTGCTGAGCTGTTCCCTCCCTGTGGACCTGAGGGGGGGAACGAAAGAAAAGAAGACGAAAGAAAATAGGATCAGACATAAAGCCTGAGTAAATTTAGTAACTCTTCAGTATGTGAATAAGAAAAGGGCATGATAGATATATACTGAAAATAGGAAAGTGTCACAAGCTAAGGAAGTGTCGCTTAGAACCGAATATACTATCGCACCCACACTAAATCTCTGCATCTACTTGAGTTTGTTCTAACTGGCACCCCATGGTGAGGGTGAAGTGATCCCCATTTCTATTTAAAGATCGGCTCCTACCCGCGTTAACATGTGTCATACGGCCCCCAAGAATTGTAGATACCTATGCTGGTCCCACCATGGGGTGTATCAAGTCCCATGGTGGCGGCCCCGACACAAATTCTAGAAGGCATAGGATATACTACTGGTGTCCCCAGTGCCCTGGTTGTCTGCTCCGGAGTGTGTGCACGCCTGCACCCCGTTAGACCTACACTGTGCACCCACCGCCGTCGTTCGACCGCTTACAATCAGCCCAGTAATCGTGCCCCACCCTACCTAGTTTTAGGGTACCGTTGATACTTAACTTGGGTTACTGCCGCAACGGGTCCCTCATTACCAGGATTTTCTAGTCAAACATGTTAAGTGGTTAAGTGTCTGTATTTACCTAACCCCACCCATCAACTCTTGTTAACATGTTGAATTTGGTTAAGTGTTATAGTTGACTTAACCCTACCATCTGTCCTTAGCCTCTTAGGAGCACCAGACCACTCACATTAGACAGTTATTGCTACAGTTACTGGATGTGCCGGTCGGTTCCGGGCAGGTTTACACCGTAGCTCAGTCTAACCTCGGGTCTTTATTGGGCTCAATGCTTAACCACCCACATTGGATAGGTATAGTTGTGACTACTGGACAGCCAGGCGGGTCCAGGCAGGTTTACATCACAACTCAATCCAACCTCGGGTTAAGCACATCGTGTTTTCTAAATTTACATATTTTATTACTTCTCAATTATATATGTAAATGTCATGTATTTATTCTTGGGAATAACAATTCATACTACTTAAATGTCATTGTTGTTGGCATGTGCCAAACATGCCAACATATATATTTTCATGTTTTAGCCCCAACGTTATTACCCCCGTTTTTAACGTTTGCAACACTATAACAAATGTTGGGCTCGACACAATTCAGCCCAACTTTATAAATGTGAGAAAAAGGGGAAAATCAATAACATGTAATATTTTACAACATATAAGGGTGTGTGGCGCATGAACTTGCAATTTAGCGATACTAACATAAGTGATGGGCCATGTAAACTTGCATTCAAATCAAAGTATAACTAAGTAGGTGACATATGAAATGGCATAGTTTAGGCTAATACAAACTTATGTTTAAACATGTTTAACTTGGCATAATGTCGACCACAAAACTAGCATGTTGAATATTCACCAAAATGTACAATTTTTACATCTAATCACATAGCCTATTTCAACATGAACTTGCATAGTTTATGAAACTCAAATGATGTTTAACATAGATCCAATTATACTTTGCAAATAAACATGAACTTGGATAGTTTATGAAACCCAAACGATACTTAACCTAGATCCAATTATACTTGCAAATAAACATGAGAATGGTATCATAGTTTTAGGGTCATGTAGGCATAAAAGGTTTCAAATCTAGAACATGTTTGCATAAATTCTAATTTAGACTAAGAGAGTATACATAGTCCATTCCATCGACATATACATAAAGGGATCTATTTCTAGTTTTTGCCACAAACTTCAAGTGCCGTTGTTTTCACATACAATTGTTCAATAGGCTTGCATCAATCAATTTATGCCACAATCATCAATACACAAGTCATGATAGACCCATTACAATACACAGAATTTATACAATACAATAACACAATTCTATTTTCATTTACATCGAATCACATCACAGTTTTTATTCATATTCTGAAAGGTCATTATACTTACAACGAATGCAGAATCTTGAATTCTGGATTCTGAATTCTGAAATTGAGATGCGCTCCTTTGGGTAGACTAACATTGCGTTGATTAATTTGATTAAACTTTAATCTTCTTCTTAATTTGATTCGTCTCTTAGGCTTTCCTCTCTTGACGACTATGTTCAATTCTCCCCTAGCAGCATGACGACTCCTTTCTTAATTTTTTTTGTGAATTTTCAGTTGAGACTTAGGGTGTATTTATAGATTTTTAAATTGTTTTGAGCCATTAGATGAAGACAGGAGGAATCTAGGCCATCCAAAGTTCAAAGAGCCAATCAAGAGGTGACACGTCAGCCCTAGTGACACACAGAGCCACAGAAATTCGAGCCAGAGCCAGACCTAGCCAGCAAGGTCGACCAAGCAGGTCGACACCCAGGTCGACACTATGGTCGACCTGGGGGGGGACCAGGTCGACACCATGGTCGACCCTATGGTCGACCTGGTCTCTAGGCGGGAATTTTCCCGCCCAGCCCAGTTTGAACCTATTTTTGAATTTTTGAATTTTAAACTGAGCTGTTTGAATTTAAATTTTATCCTGAAACTTCCGAAGGCCATAACTCCTTCATACGGAGTCCGATTCACGCAAACTCGGACTCTATCTCAAGCAGAATTCCGAGACGAACACAATGGCGTAACCCATTTCTCTTAATTATTTCATTTAGAATTAATTAAACTTTAATTTGTGAATCTTAACATTATAGAATTCACGGGGTGTTACAATAGTCCACACACAACCTTAATGAGCCATCCGCCTTGGTTGCAAATATGACCAATACACCCCATTTGGATACACTCCTCCGAATGAATCTTTTTCCCAAAAGGTCTCGAACTTGCACCTCTAAATATCGTTGTTCCCTAGGCGCCATCCACTTAAATGGCATAACAATTGGTCTAGCACCTTCGACCAAATCGATCCTAAACTCAATCTAATGATGCGGCGGCAACCCTTTGACCTCGTCAAAGACATCTACATACTCATTAACAATCAGCACTGTCGATTATAGATAACTTACAAAGAGCTTACATCTAATCAACACCTTTCGCCCTTCCACATCCCTGACCCTCACCTCTAGTTTCTCGCAATTCACCCTTGCCGCATACCTCTTGAGCCAATCCATGCCCAAGATGATCCCAACCCGGCGAAGTTAAGAACAAAGCAATCACACACAAAAGAGCAACCATGACTCGACAACACTAGACCTCGACATATCATGCAAAGATTTGACGAACCCCCAATTGGATCACTACGAAGGGTCTATCACAAATCTCAGGTTCCAAACCCATAAGACACACAAGCTCATTGCAAATGAAGGAATGCGATGCTCCAGTATCAAAAAGCACACGAACTGAAACACCATTAACTGAAAGAGTACCTTGCACCACAACACCCTTTCCCTTCTCCTCTGTAGTAGGAGCCCTTAAAGAGTTGGCACATCATCCAAAGCATATGCCCTCACAACCTGCTTGCCCTTAGCTGATTCTGGATAATCTTTCTTCTCATGCCCAGGCTTCCCACATTTGAAGCACTTCTTCTCAGCTTTGGGATTCTTGCACTCATTAGCAAAATGACCTTTCTGCTGGTAGTTAAAGCAAACTACCTCACTCTTGGGTTTATTTTGGCCATCTTTTCCCTTTTGTTGTTGTTGCTTCCTGTTCTTATTATTACCACCCTATTGTGGTTTCTGAGCCTCTTTGGTGGTAGCGACAACATTTGCTTCCTTAGGAAACAAGCTCTCATGACGAATAGCTTTTTCCACAATCTTCTCAAATGAATCATCAAGACGGTCCACTAACGGTTTTCCGATATAAGCATCCAAACCTAAGACAAACTTTTCGTTCTTCTGATATGGTGTATCAACGTATGAACAAGCTTATCTAGACAAGGCTTCAAAATCAGAAATATAATCAAGCACAGAACGACCATTCTGTTTCAGCTCTACGAACTTCTTGAATAGAGCAGATTTTTGAGCCGTGGAGATAAACTTTGCTTCAAACTTAGCTTGGAATAGCTCCCATGAAATTTCTTCTTCTAGAGTCTCGAGTGTAACAGAATTCCACCATTCCATGACCCTGTCCTGCAGCTGCCTTGATGCAAGCTTTCTCTTTATTGCATCCTCAACACCCAATTCTCCAAAGATACGGACATATGAGTCCATCCACCTCTGAAGCTCTTCAGTTGGTTCAGTTCCCTTGAATGGTTTTCCCCTAGAGATGTAAAGTCCTTGCACAGCTTTGCAAAATCTACTACTCTAGGAACTCGCACACCAACATCTACTGTTGCCGCCATTGGAGCGGGTACCCTTCGCATAACTGCTTCTGCTATGGTTTCAAACATGGTTGGGTAATTAGATTCACCACTATTTCCCCCTCCAGTATTGGCTCCCCTAGCAGCGCGTCTTGTTGGTCGTCTTTTCATTCTAAATCTACAATTTAGAATAATTAGCCACTTCCAAGAAAAACTGCTAAAGAGATACAACCGCTACTACTATATATGCTAATATATATAGTAAGCATACAAGTAAAATATGCAAATACGTCTCTCATATGTAGTTACATCTTCGAACATTGGCCAAAAATCGTTGACCAGAGCTCTGATACCAAATGTGACGACCGCCCATAACCCCCGCACTATACAAAAGAAATAATGCACTGAAAGGTGTGCAGAGCAGTCATGGACGATCATCAGAGTAGGTAAACACAAGTGGAACCTATTGTAAACTCACAGCGCAAGGATAAAATATAATAGAAAATATACAACAGGTAGTAATAGTGAAGCAGAAACACAAGACTTTCATACAACCAGAAAGTAATATCCACAAACTTGGAAATAGTGTTTATACAAAGTTGCACATTATTCAGAAAAGCAAACAGCGGAAACCCAATTATTAGATAGTAGTAAAATTGGTATGTGAGCCTCTTGCTCGCCACCAATCAGCACTATCGTCCTCACTAAAGCATCAGCTGTCACCTGCTACTTAGTCCACCAATCCATAACCGGATGAACAACCCAAGGTAATAAGAGGAAACATAAAACCTTGAGTCAGACAACAGTCTTAGTGGACGATAAAACAACTAACAAACTTCAATAATAAAGTGTATGAGAAAGGATAGATAAACATACTAATCTACCCATGACACCAGAAAAGAACTCAACCTTACCTTCCCCACATCGGACAGGGATAGCCTTTATGATAAACAATTCAACCATTCATCCATGGAAATCAGAACACCCATTCAATCATGGAAAAAACTCATAACATCCGCATTATATAAGTCTCACACATGCAACCCTAACCGAGTTTAATATTCCCCAAGTACTCTCCTCAGACGCCTAAACCAATATCAGTTAAGCACTCAAAGAACATCTCCCTCGACATTGGATAATCTATGTGAGATAATACAAGCAGAACCACCAATCATCCATGACTGACTCTAGCTATCACCGCCAATCCTGCTTTGAAACCATCGTTAATCGTATGACGGCCAACCTTGCCATATGTCAAGGGCTAATGGTAACCCCAGTTCTAGCATAAACTCCATATGTCCAACCTTGACAACTAGGCCTTTCAACGATACCCAAGGTACTCGACCAGCAATCTTCCGGTCTATTGGGTGCCCCATCATACCCCTGCTTTGAGCCTACTAGAACTTACGACAACAATGACTTCTCGGCCTTCGCATCTCTAGTCATCCAACCTTGACGACGTTTTATAGCTCAAGCAAACTTCTCGAGAAACCATTATCCACCAACTCATGACCTTTGAGTTGAAACTGCACTCGTTGCATCTCCTCCACCAACGAACACTCTAACACTTTGAACATTCCCTTCTGGACTCTCGTCGAAGCCGCCATCATTGTTGAACCAACCAACATCTTTATAAAGTTCAAAGCAATCCATAGCACTATTTCAGCACTTCCTAACTTCCTAATCGAATTTACTTTGAAGTCACATCATCATCGGAAATGTCCGACCATAAAAACTTACCCAGAAATGGCAAATATTGCTGACCAGAAATGGGTGTCCAGAATGGTCCGATCCAACTTTGGTCAGGTCCGACCTACTTTGGTCCGATCCGATCCACTTTGGTTCGATCCGATCCACTTTGGCCCGGTCCGATTCACTTTGGTCCGACCCGATCCTCTTTGGTCCGGTCCGATCCGATCCACTTTGGTCCGGTCCGATCCACTTTTAGCTGATTCAACCTATGGCCGAGCCAAGTCCTAGCCGAGCCAATCTCTGGCTGAGCAAATCCCCTGATCGAGCCTATTTCTTCATATTGCAATTGAACTCCGATTTCTACCAAAACTTCGCCAAACAACGAATCCGACGAAACCAGCTCAACTAAAATCATCAAACACAATCATAAACATATCATAACATTACTATCCACATGAATATGATGATTACCGCAAAAATGATGTAAATCTCATCAAAAACCATTAAAACGAACATATGATCAAAATGAGAAATCTAGCTAACATAAACATGTAAAATGACATGAAATTAACGAGTAAAACTTGTTAGATTAGACCATAGGGTGATGCATGTAAAAATGAACTTGTAATGGTGTGAATCTATGGTAAAACATCCAAATTTTGATGAGAAACATGCACAAACACTCATATACTTCATTGCATTCATGTGAGAGATGTAAATCACTCACCGATTTGCCGAAACAATCTAAAACGATAGAAATAAGAATCCGGACAGCGAGCGCTCTGAATCAAACCCCTCGATCTGATGAATTCGCCTTTGAAATGATGTAGATCTAGCCTGGAATGGTGTAGATCTTCGATTTCCTCCCTTAGATTTGGATTTTTAATCGTGGAAAGGTGTAGGAGGAAGAAGGATATCAATGCCTCCAAATTAGTGAATGGTAAAGTAAACCTTTTCCCTCCACTCTCACCCCATATTTATAGGATTCCACTAAGGCTCCAAAACCTGAATAGTCATCTGAAAAACCTTAAAACATCGATTTCTCCCAAACCGCTGAGCCAAATCCTTAATGTAACCACTCTACGGAAAGGCAATCACTAATTCCTTTCCAATGGCACAGATCTCACCCTTTAATTCGACCTGAGTCAAAAGTTATGTCCTGTACAAGACTAATAGGGGTAAAATGGTCACAAACAAAATTGGTAAAAATTATGGACATGTCATACATCCCCATAAACAACGTATTAAAAGATGAGAATGATCCAATCCTTATAGAATAAAATAAATAAATTTTACGATCTTCCGATACGTAAAATGCGGGTTGTTACACTTAACGCGTCATTTAATTGTTGATTTGTTGCACTCCCCTTCTCATAAGCTTCACATTCATATTGGTTTTAGTGGGTTTGACACAATTTTCTTTTGCACATAGAATGAACAATGCATGTTAGGGTTGAGGGAATCTGGTTGTTGGTCCGCGGATTTGCAAAATGAATATCATTTTTGAGTTCTTGAGCGGATTTTGCATATTGGAGCAATTTATGGGAGGATTTGGGGTTGAAACTATCGCACCTTTCTATTAGGCCTTGCATGCGTGTTGTGAACGAAAATGGGAGGGGGCCGACGACAGAGCATGGTGGGGGTGGCAAAGAGGAGAGCAAGATGGGAAGCGTAATGGGGAGTCGGTATGTGATTTCGTGCGTTGTGAAGGAAGGAGGGTGAGAAGACGCAACAATGGGGAGAGTAGCAGCAATAGGAAGTCGCGTTTTTAAAGGGAGAGGAAGAAAGATTAGCAGATTGTTGACATTAATTAGTAATTAAGGTGTTAATGATGATCAATTATATATAGTTATACAAACTTTTAACCATCGTATATTGTTTGTACGTGAACAGAATTTGACGAAAACATGATCTGTTGGGATCGTATGGATGAAGGCTATGCATACTAACTAGTTTGGAGAGTCTTAGATCTAATTGGATTTTTGTATAATTTCAAACACTCATTCGAAATCATATAAATCGACCTGAATCATTCATCGAAATAAATGGTCAGATAACTCTCATGCTTTCTAAAATACTATTAAAACGAACTGATATTTTCCAGATCCTGAATATTGATTCAAATACCATATCGACTAACCAAACATCAAAAATTATCGGATAATAGAAAGAAGTTAGAGGATGAAAAACAGAAAGAAAATTAGAATAGAAGAAAATAGTTAGAAAACTGAACTAAACAACAAGACAAAATCTCACATTGCAGCAGAATAAAATATAATATGTGTATATATATAACAACACTTGGGATACAAATTTTTTAACTGTATATACATACCATTATCAGAGTGCATAACATACGCATCACAGCGGAATATAACACTAGATAACTAACACTTAAGCCTCCTGCTTCAAGCTCCTCCAAATATATCTGTAAATACCTGAACTACTTAACTGTTAGTACAACTTTGGGCACCCAAGAGTTTAGGGTAAAACAAAATAAACTCTGGGTCAGTCATGAGACTGGGTGAGTAAACTCCAACCATTGGTTTAACTTTAAAAAAATCCTTTTCAAAAGAAAAGATAATCGTAAGACTGATCCACACATAAACATGGATGGTTTTTACCTTACGATAACCATAATCATTTTTCAAAATCAATACTTTTCTGATATTGTAATAGTATCTAAAACAAGTAGATAACAATCTTGCATCTCACGCTCTACATACATAGTATACAATCAAAAACCTCGGGCTCTTATTGGAGAATAAATTTCCAATTGGCAAGGTATGGGACCAACTTACGATAGTGTATCTCTAGAGAGGAATACACCGGGTTCAACAAGAACATCTTGCAACCCAGGCTAAACATGACCGACCGAATGTATTACCACCAACGGTTGGGATCGACAACCATTTCTTGAAAGGAACAACATCAAAAAATAAATGAAGAAAGTGGAATTTTCCTCTAGATCAGGTGAAAATACACTCTACTTGAGTGCGACCCACTTAGCCATGCAACTTACCCGATTTTATACCATTTTCCGGTTGCACGACTTGAGGTTACGATTACTTACCTTTCATTGATAGCACAATCATTTTGAATGCCACATTGTCAGATCCGTTAATCACTAATTGATTTGCACAAAGATATTCTGGATATTGTGCTAAAAGAACGAATTCTCCGCCACCGGATGTATATTCGTACATACCAACATATGCGATCATTGGAAATACTTTGTCAGACATTCGTTCATACACGTTCGTTCTGGGACTGAACGAAACCTAAGGAACAATTTCCATCAATCCATCTTAGGAAATTTCTGCCTAGGATTAACAGAAAAAGCCCTTACACTTTACTCTGTTTTTTATCTTCTTCACATAATCTGATTCACAATGCTACTACCAATACGGAGTGGTTCTTGGATAATAATCCAACCGGTCTCTTCATATTGACAACGATATTGGCTAATACTTCTATAGTCGGTTATTTAACTATTGAAGAAAAACAAACATTCATCCAAAGCATCAAACAATCACTGGGCCCCTTAATTAATATTTCATCAATTAAATCACTTCTCCATTTCCTTATCAATATTTGTTAACCCAATATTTTCAACAATCATCTTGGCCTCTTACACTATTTGGAAAACATTTTCGTATATCACCTTCTTTTATATTCTATACTTAGAAAATATCTTCTATTTATAATTGGAAAACATTCCAATTACTTATCTCTTTCACGACCAATCATTTTTAGACTTAGGAAATATTTTCTATTTATATTTCCAAAATTCACTTACCTAGGTTAAAACGACCGTCGTGTAAAACGTCGTTACAACAACCCAAATATTGCATTTAACTAAATCTCTTTAAACATTGTTCTTCGAGAATGAATCTTCTTATTTATTGGTTGCTAATGAAATCAATCAAGTTGGGGGTATAGTCACCTCTCAGACCACGACTTGAACATCCTAACTTCAAAAAAACAAGACCACTTACCTCGAATAATCAACACCATAAAAACCAATTATTCATTTTAAAAAGTGTATACATTTCTCTTTCTATTTTTACCAGATCAAAATATAGATTTCTTTTTTGTTTATAATATCCTGTTTTAAGTTAGTTCCTTATCGAGTTCTATATAAATTGATATATTGATTTATAGTTATCAGTTTTTCTTAAAAATATTCTAACTCCTTAAATTTATGGAAAATTTCGCCAGCATCTCCTTTGTACCAGTCAATAGCTCAAACCCCAATTCGCCTCTCTAGGCCCTTTCCATTCAAAAAGAAAATCAATAAGCGATGTGGCTTGCTGATTTGGCACATAAAAACCCATATGGAATTTGAACATGTACCTTTTTTGTCGGTCACTCAAAATATAAACTTCATTCTCTTCATTCCATACCTGTTTTATACATACTCAACCAATTCCAATTTATTACAACTCAATCCGATCAATTTAACTTAATTTGCTAATTAATTTTTTAATTAGCTCTTTTGCCTTCCACTTTTTAATTTAACATATCACATTCACCTACAATTTAAATTTGCTTATAAACCAATCGAATTCCATTTGTAATTCAAGTTTCATATTCGGTTTTGAATATAAATTTACAAACCCCTTTTCACTTATCCAAAGCCCAATTTCAATTCAAAATTCCATTAACTAATTACTCTTCTTCTATTCAATAATTAAATATTTGATTTTGTTTCAAAAATCAATCCATTTACTCCACTTGAGTTCATATTTATTTTATAACTCAAATCTGGATTTTTCTAATAGAAATCTAATTTTTATTTGCTTAAAATCCTTTTTTTTAAATAACCCATTATGGTTTAATAACGATTATAGCGCTGTTTTTCTAAAAATTTGATTTTGACATAACTCAAAATCTATAAGGCGAAATCAAGATTTTTCTCTTCTATTAGAAAACTATTATCAACTTAGTCCTGACGATTCTTGTTTCAAAGAATTCCGACTTAAACTGAGTTATATATACTTAATTGAAGTTCAAAACGCCAAATACCGAACTACCACGCTGCGGTGAGTTCATTTTAATTATATTTAAACATAAATGTTAAAACGTTGTTTATTAACTCAATTCCAATTCCATTCCTATATATTTTAATATAAATTCGTCCAATTCACTGAATCCAACTTAATATTCTCGATTATCCCCACTCGTTGATTATTTCATAATTCAGTTATAAATTTATTTATAACTTAGTCTTCTACACAGAATTCCAATTCCCATTTAAATACATTATTTTATAAATTCGATACAAATCGAATTTCAATTATAAATCCATTGGATTTATTTCACTTTAGATTATATTACGAATTTCGGAATAAAATCTATCATTTATTTTTCAAACCGTTCTCCGGTTCATTTTTAAATCCGTACTTGAATTTAAACTTTTAAACTATCAAATGATAATTTTATTTCACTAGATTCATAAACATCGTTTATAAGTTTAACTTCCTTGTTTTATATACTAAAACAAGTTTCATTTAGAAATCTATTTAAAACTCAATTCATTTTATATTCTGGTATGAAAACCGTCGTTCCCTTTCCGAAATGATTTCAAATTATATTTTTAAATTCATACTTGAATTTAAAATTACAAATTATCGCTTGATAATTAATTCACTACATTTATAAACATTGTTTATAAATTTATTTGTTTTATATATTCAACAAGTTCCATTTCGTAATCTATTTAAAAACCAAAATCATATTTTGGGATATCCTGTTTATTTTAACTTATCTATATATAACATAAAATTTATTTTAATATTTAAATTTATATCTTAGTTTCTAATTAATATAATTCCAATATCCTTTTTGGATATAATTTATTTTATAATTTAGCATAATCTAATTAAATTATCCAGTTAAATTACATTCCAAACATCGGGATAGATTTCATCGTTTTCTATTTAAAACGATTTCTAATTCTCATTTTAAATTCACATTTGAATTTAAACTCTCCTATTATCCAATGATAATTATCCATTTCATTTATAAACACCGTTTATAAATTCATTTCAATTCCTCGCATTATCCAATGAAAATTATAACATTTTATCTATAAACATCGCTTATAAATTCACTACTTGTTTTTATTATTGAAAAATAAGTTAATATTTTTATAGCCTATTCGAAATTCAAATTCTATTTAAAAAATAGATTTCCCCTTTTAAATCGCGATATTTTTATAAATCAACATTTAGACCTAGTGATATTTAAACTCCCAAAACACCCAATTATCAATCATAGGTTTTCTAAAACATCATATATAACAATATATATATATATGAAAACAAACAATGACAAATTTTGAGGAATCCAGTTGGATCCCTCCAACCTATTTTCCTGCATCCACAGATGTTAGTCAACATAAATAATGCCCATCCTCTTCGTTTACCAGAAACAAAAATCGAGCTTGCCCCTTTTTCCGATTTGAAGCCTTGCTAGCGCACTCACGAAGAATGAGACACGAAAGAAGTTAAGGACCTAAATTAGAAGATTTTTATTTTGAGTTTAAAAAGAAAGAAGCGGCCATTACTTTCTTTGAAAGATTTCGATTTTACTTAATGTAAATTATCACATGTTTTCGAACTCCTATTTTAACGCAACAACTGACATTTCTAGTGTTATACCATTATTCTGAACACACTGAAACAGGTTTCGAAGCCTCATTCATTCGTATGGAAAAGATATAAATTTAAATCGATATAATTTAAATTTAAAACCATTAATTCTTTGATAACAAATTATTATTATCATCGTTCCTATTTAACTAGAATTTCAATTAATTATCTAAATTATTTTGATTCAGTTTAAATTCAAATAATCATATTTGTTTTTGTATCACAATAATTTGATATACTTGAAATTAAATCGAAATCGTTTATTAAATCGATAGCTTAATATAAAAATCCATTTATATTATCAACTCAACATTTAAAATGTTATTAAATATTTAAAATTAGTTGACCAAAAATCTGGGTCGTTACATTCTTCCCTCCTTAAAAGAATTTCGTCCCTGAAATTACTAAGGTCGGAAAAATGCCACAAACCTATTTACTTTTCAAAAACCTACTTATGTTGAAACTCAACATTTCATACTTCTACAACTTTAGTTCTACCAAAACTTTTAGTTTCCATTTACATTGCATATCATATATGCTTACATTCATTTAATCTGAATGATTTACAACCAATACACTCACATCCAATTCATATCCCATTCATATGCATTCAATCTCATTCAAATTAATTTTAGTCAATTTATTCACTTCGATCCATTTAACTTGCTTAAGTTAAATGTAAATTCTAGAATTTAAATTCCCGGGTTTTCATTTCAAATCCTTTTGAAATCACATAAATATATACATATATTTATTAGCATCTCAAATTCAAAACATTTGAATTCTCAAAACCAACTTGTTTTCTTCTAAACAAATTCCCATCAAAAACTTTTCTAAGATAGCAATCCATCACTTAGAACTCGAAAATGAACACTGATGATGCTGCATTATTCATCAGAATTATTTCCCAGCGACTGAAGTGAGTTCAGTGCTTTATCACTTTAAAAAATCATCTAAAATGATTTCTGTTCAAAAAATCTTCCAAAATAAAGCTATATTATTTTAATATGCCTTAGAAAAATATTTTCCAACTCCTGGGATTAAATTTTGAATTCTGGTTTGAATTCAGTTTTAGTTAATCTTATTTGTAAATTTTATTCATATACACATTTAATTTGATTATACAAAACCATTCTCTTTTCTTATAATCTTATTTGATTATAATAACGACAACCAACACATCTATATATTATAATAATAATTTCAGAAAATTACTCATTTTCTATCAAACCAGAATTTTGGGTAAAATTATTTCATTTACTCACTTTAAAACAATATTATGTCAAATTTTTCTGTTCAATGTTTAGAAATTCCTACCAACTTCGTGGCGTCCACGATTCGAAAAGAATTCATAACCCACTCAACCAATAAATCAACACAATGTATAACAACGTTTATATTAATTAACAAATATGCTCTCTCGTAGATATGCACTCATCTCATTCTAGGGTACTACTGACCCTATCTCTAATGAGTAACCCCACCAAAGCCTAGGTATTCGCTCAACCTAAGCGTTGATACTTGTAACAGCCCGCATTTTACGTATCGGAAGAACGTAAAATATTTTTATTTTATTCCCTGAGGGTTGGATCATTCTCATATTTTAATATGTTGCTTATGGGGATATGAGACATGTCCATAATTTTTACCAATTTTGTTTGTGACCATTTTGCCCCTATTAGTCTGGAATAGAGCATAACTTTTGACTCAGGTCAAATCAGGTGTTGAGACCTGTGCCATTGGAAAGGAAATGACGATTTCCTTTCCATAGAGTGGTAACATTAAAGATTTGGCTTAGCAGTTTGGGAGAAATCATTGTTTGAGGTTTTTAGTTTGTTGTTTAGGTTTTGTAAGCCATAATGGGCTAATTTGGGGAGGTCCATTAGTGGGGTGGTGGAAGCTATAAATAGGGGGTGAGAGGTATGGAGAAAAGTTTACTTTCTGCATTATCCCATTTGGTGGCATGTTTTCCTCCTTCCTTTAACACCTTTCCACCATTAAAATCGAGATCTAAGGAAGGGAATCCAAGATCTACACCTATTGGAGCTAGATATACACCATTTGGAGTGAGAATTCATTGGATCGAGGAGTTTGGTTCGAATTTCTCTCTGTCCGGAATCATATTTCTATCATTTTGCTTTGATTTGGAGAATTGGTGAGTGATATATATCTCTCACATGGATTCAATCAAGTATATGAATGTTTGATCATGTTTTCCATCAAATTCAAGCATTTTCTCATAGATTTACACCTTGGTAAGTCCATTTTCATATGAATCACTATAGGATCTGATTTAGCACGTTTAAACTGGTAATTTTTATGTTATTTCATATGTTTATGCAAGGTAGATCCGCAAATTTAAATCATATGTTCATTTATCAAGAATTTGGTGAAAATTGTGTAATTTTAGTGATAATAGTCATATTCATGTTGTTAATGATTTCATAACATGCTTATGGTTGTGTTGAATGAATTAGATGAGTATATTTCGTTGATTGTGTCGATTGGTGAAGTTATTGTCGACATTGACTTGAATTAGAGTTGTACAGGCCACGGGTCGTGCATGCGAGTGGGTGGTCGTACGTGCGAGTGGGGTGGTCGAGCGTGTAGTACAACGTGCAGTATAGGAGAGGGATCGGTCGCATTATGGTGGGTCGTTTGCGCAAGCCAAAGTGGGTCAGTCGAGCAAGTTAAAGTGGCCGGGTCGAGCAGAAGTTGGTTAAGACAGAAGTGTGGTCGTGCCAAGATGGGGTCGGTCGGTCTTGCCAAGATGGGGTCGGTCGATCGGTCATGCCGAGATGGGTCGGTCGGTCGAGCACACAATTGGGTCAAGCAAGGTTTCAGGTGGAGCAGGGTTGGCTCGTGCATCTTGAAGTCGGTCGCACCATAGTGGGTCGGCCGTGCATCAGGACCAGGGTCGGTCGGTCGTACATCAGAACCAGGGTCAGTCGGTCGTGCATAACAAGGGGTTGGTCGCACTGGGTCATTTTTGGAAAAATTATATTTTCGGGTACGACTTGGATTTAAATAAAAAGGTTTGGAAAAAAATTCGGGGGCGACCCCCCGAACCCTAGCCGCATTGTAATGATGTAATTTAGCTCGATGATGGTATGACTTTGAAGTAAATTCAAGTAGGAAGGTTCATGTGTTGAAAGGTGTTCATTGATTGGTGTAGAACAGCAAATGAGGTGACAACTCAAAGGTCGTGAGTTGGTGGATAATGGTTGCTCGAGAAGGTTGCCTGAGTTAAGAAAAGTCATCGGGTTGGATGACTAGACATATGAAGGCCGAGAGATTATCGTTATTGTAAGTTCTAGCAGGCTCGAAGCAGGGGTACAATAGAGACGTCTAAAAGACTGGTTGTAGGTCGAGTACCCTAGGTATCGTTGAAAGGCCTAGTTGTCAAGGTTGGACAAACATACATATCATTGAAAGGCGTATGAAGTTTATGCTAGAACTAGGGTTACCATTAGCCCTTGACATATGGCAAGGTTGGCCATCATACGATTAACGATGGTTTCGAAGCAGGATTGGCGGTGATAACCAGAGTCTATCATGGTTGATTAGTTACCTTTTTTGAATTGTCTCATGTAGATTGTCCAACATCGAAGGAGATGTTCCTTGGGTGCTTGTATGATATTGGTTTAAGCCTTTAGGGCCTGTGCTTGAGAGATGTTGAGTTTGATTAGGATGGTTTACATAAGATATATAATTTGGATGTCATGAGTTCTTTGCCATGATTGAATGGGTGTTCTGGTTTCCATGGATGTATGGTTGAAATGTTGTTGTAAAGGCTATCACTGTCCGATGTGGGGAAGATAGGGTTAAGTTCTTCTCCGATGTTGTGGGTAGATTAGTATGTTTATCTATCCATTCTCATATACCTTATTGTTGATGTTTGTTAGTTGTTTTATCGCTCATTGAGACTGTTGTCTGACTCAAGGTTTTATGTTTCCCTCTTATTACCTTGGGTTGTTCATCTGGTTATGGATGGGCAGACTAGGTGACAGGTGATTAGTGAGGACGATGTTGCAGTTCGGAGGCGAGCTGGAGGCTTACGTACCACTTTTATTACTATCTACTATTTCTGTTTCCGCTGCTGAGTTACTATATGAGTGTTGTAGTGAGGCTTTATGTATAGACTTTGATATTTACTATGATGTTTGGATAATCTTTCAGGATGTTGTGAAAGTTTCAAAAGTTTGTTATATGATGCTTCACTATTATTATCTATTATATATTTTCTACTATATTTTATCCTTGCGCTGTGAGTTCTACGATGGGTATTTATTGTGTTTACCTACCTATGATGATCGTCCACAGCTGTCTGGCACACCTTTCAGCGAATTATTCCACATGTTTAGTACAGGGGTTGTGGGTGGTCATTACAATACCACTGTAACGAACCGACATTTTCCGGATCTTGATTATCGATACAAATACAATATCGACTAACCAACATCAAAAATCACCAAATCATTCATATAAAGAAGTTAGAGGATGAGAAATAGAAAGAAAGAAAATTAGAATAGAAGAAAGTAGATAGAAAACTGAATTGGATAACAATAAATAATCTCACATCACAGTGGAATAAAATATAATATATATAACAACTTTTGAAATACAAAATTTTTAACTGTATATACATACCATTATCAGTGTACATTACATATGCAACACAGCGGGAAATAACACTAGATAACTAACACTGAAGCCTCTTGCTCCAAGCTCCTCCAAGTATATCTGTAAATACCTGAACTACTTGACATCCCGTATGAATTTGGTCACCCAAGAGTTTAGGGTAAAACAAAACAAAATAAACTCTGGGTCAGTCATGGGACTGGTGTGAGTAAGCTCCAACCATTGGTTTAACTTTTAAAAAAAAATCAATTTTGAAAGAAAAGATAATCGTAAGACCGATCCACACATAAACACGAATGGGTTTTACCTTACGATAACCCAAATTATTTTTCAAAATCAATACTTTTCTAATATTATAATAGTGTCTAAAACAAGTAGATAACAATCTAGCAGAACGCTTACATCTCATGCTCTACATACATAGTATACAATCAAAAATCGAGGTCTCTTATTGGAGAGTGGATTTCCAACTGGCAAGGTATGGGACCACCTTCTGACAGTGTATCTCTAGAGAGGAATACACCGGGTTCAACAAGAACATCTTGTAATCCAGGCTAAACATGACGGGCCCCTCACTTCGCTTGAGAGTACTGAGTGTATTGTCACTATCGGTTGAGATCAGCAACTGTTCCCGAAAGGAAAAACATCGAAATATTAAAGAAGCAAATGGAATTTCTCTAGATCAGGTGACAATACACCGTACTAGGGTGCGACATACTTAGCCATGCGACCTACCCGATTTTGTACCATTTCCTGGTTGTGCGGCTTGAGGTTACGATTGCTTACCTTTCATTGGCAGCACAATCACTTTGAATGCCACATTGTCATATCCGTTAATCACTAATTGATTTGCACAAAGATATTCTAGATATTATGCTAAGAGAATAAATTCTCTACCACCAGATGTATATTTGTCCAGACCAACATATGTGATAATAGGAAATTCTCTGCCAGACATTCATCCATACACGTTCGTTCTGAGACTGAACAAAACCAAAGGCACAATTTCCATAAATCCATCTTAGGCAATTTCTACCTGGGATTAACAGAAAAAGCCCTTGCACTTTACTCCGGTTTAGATTGTCATATAATCTGGTTCGCAACGCTACTGCCAATACGAAGTGGTTCTTGGATAATATTCCAACCGGTCTCTTCGTATTGACAACAATATTGGCCAATACTTCGATATCGGTTGTTTAACTATCGCAGAAAAACAAACATTCATCCAAAGCATCAAACAATCACTGGACCCTAATTAATATTTCATCAATTAATTCACTTCTCCATTCCCTTATCAATATTTGTTAACCCAATATTTTTAGCAATTGTCTTGGCCTCTTATGCTATTTGCAAAACATTTTCATATATCACCTTCTTTAATTTTCTATACTTAGAAAATATCTTCTATTTATAATTAGAGAACATTCCAATTACTTATCTCTTTCATGACCATTCATTTTTAGACTTAGGAAATATTTTAAATTTATATTCCAAAATTCCACTTACCTCGGTTAAAATGATTGTCGTGCAAAACATCGTTACAACAATCCAAAATATTGCATTCAACTTAATCTCTTCAAACATTGATCTTTGAGACCGAGTCTTCCTATTTATTGGTTAATAATGAAATCAATCAAGTTGGGGTATAATTGCCTCTCAGACCTTGATTGAAAACATCCTTAACGTCAAAACAGACAGGACCACTTACCTTGAATAATCAACACCATAAAAACCAATTATTCATTTTAAAAACAAGTGTACGTTTCTCATTCTTTTTTTTACAAGATCTAATTATATATTTCTTTTTGTTTATAATATCCTATTTTAAGTTCGTTCCTTATCGAATTCTATATATATTAATATATTGATTTCTAGTTATCAGTTTTTCTTAAAAATATTCTAACTCCTTATATTTACAGAAAATTTCGCAAGCACCTCCATTGTACCGATCAATAGCTCAAACCCCATTTCGTCTCTCTAGGCCCATTCCATTCAAAAAGAAAATCAAAAAGGCAAGTGGCTTGCCGATTCGGCGCATAAAAACTCATACGAAATTTCAGCATGTACTTTTTTGTCGGCCACTCAAAATATAAAATTCATTCACTTCATTCCATGCCTGTTTTATACATACTCATCCAATTCAAATTTCTTCCAACTAATCCAGTCATTTTAATTTAATTCTCTAATTAATTGTTTAATTAGCTCTTTTGCCTATTCCACTTTTTAATTGAACATATCACGTTCATATACAATTTTAATTTGCTTATAAAACAATTGAATTCCATTTGTAATTCAAGTTTCATATTCGATTTCGAATATAAATTTACAAACCCCTTTTAACTTATCCAAAGCCCAATTTCAATTCAAAACTCGATTAACTAATTATTCTTCAAATTAGTTAATTCTATTCAATAATTAAAAATCTGATTTACGTTTCAAAAATCAATTCATTTACTCCACTTGAGTTCATATTTATTTTATAAATCAAATCTGGATTTTTCTAATGGAAATCTAATTTTTATTTGCTTAAAATCCATTAATTTATTTAAATAACCCATTATGGTTTAATAACGTTTATAGTGTTGTTTTTCTGAAAATTTGATTTTGACATAACTCAAAATCTATAAAACAAAATGAAGATTTTTCTCTTCGATTAGAAAACTATTATCAAATCGGTCCTGACGATTCTTGTTTCAAAGAATTCTGACTTAAACTAAGTTCTATATACTCAATTGAAGTTCGAAACGCCAAATTACAAACTACCGCGCTGCGGCGAGTTCATTTTAATTATATTTAAATATATAAATGTTAAAACGTCATTTATTAACTCAATTCCAAATCCATTCCTATATATTTTAATATTAATTCGTCCAATTCATCGAATCCAACTTAATATTCTCAATTATCCCTACTCTTTGATTATTTCGTAATTCAATTATAAATTTATTTATAACTTAGTCTTCTATTCATAAATCTAATTCCCTTTTATATAATTTATTTTATACAATTTGATATAAATCGAATTTCAATTATAAATCCGTTGGATTAATTTCGCTTTAGTTTATATTCCGAATTCTAGAATAAAATCTATCGTTCGTTTTCAAACCGTTCTCCAGTTCACTTTTAAATCCATACTTGAATTTAAACTTCTAAATTATCAAACGATATTTTAATTCATTAGATTCATAAACATCGTTTATGAATTCAACTTCCTTTTTTTATATACTAAAACAAGTTTCATTTAAAAATCTATTTAAAACTCAATTCATTTTATATTCCGAATTCCGGAATAAAAACCGTCGTTCCCTTTCCGAAATGATTTCAATTTCTATTTTTAAATCCATACTTGAATTTAAAATTACAAATTATCTCTTGATAATTAATTCACTACATTTATAAACATTATTTATAAATTTAATTGTTTTATATATTCAACAAGTTCCATTTCGAAATCTATTTAAAAACTAAAATCATATTTTGGAATATTCTATTTATTTTAACTTATCTATATATAATATAAAATCTATTTTAATATTTAATTTTAAATCTTAGTTTCTAATTAATATAATTCCACTACCCTTTATGGATAAAATTTATTTTATAATTTTAGTATAATCTAATTAAATTATCCAATTAAATTTACATTCCGAACATTGGAATAGATTTCATCGTTTTCTGTTTAAAACGATTCCCAATTCTCATTTTAAATTCACATTTGAATTTAAACTCTCCAATTATCCAATGATAATTATCCATTTCATTTATAAACACCATTTATAAATTCATTTCAATTCCCGGCATTATCCAATGAAAATTATACCATTTTATTCATAAACATCGTTTATAAATTCACTACCTGTTTTTATTATTCAAAAACAAGTTAATATTTTATAGCCCATTTGAAATTCAAAGTCTATTTAAAAAAATAGATTTCCCCTTTTGAATCGCGATATTTTTATAAATCAACATTTAGACCCAGTGACATTTAAACACCCAATTATCAATCATAGGTTTTCTAAAACATCATATATGATAATATATATATATATATGTATACACACATACGAAAACAAACAATAATAAATTTTGAGGAATCCATTTAAATCCCTCTAACCTGTTTTCCTGCTTCCACAGATGTTAGCCGATATAAATAATACCCATCCTGCTTCAAGGCAGGATATCGCGGTATAGAAGGTCATCAACTATAATATATTGTAGGGCGCATAGGGTCATCCGCTAATGGTACTGCGGGAAATATCCAACCGCCAATATATATATATATATATATATATATATATATATATAACAGACACAACCACCAAGCCTATGTAACTAATATATATAATAATCACAATTTACCAATAAATAGAAATGCAACCAATCAACCAACACACACATATATATATATATTAAATAAAAAATTAATTATAATAAATTATAATCGAACCAGAGAGTGAGTTTACTCACCGTGATTTTTATTTGCAGAATACCCATTGAAGCTTATTATCACCGTGATTCCTCCATATGTCTATTTTTCAATGCAAAACAACATACATAAAATTTCAATTAGCGAATTATACTAATTTAATTTAATTAATTGCGCATGTGTAATCTAATTCCAAATTAAACCTTAATTTCATACTTAACCGATAAGTCTACAAATTTTAGTTCTTTACTAACTAATTATATTGGTTATACAAATTGATTTGATCGGCTACTGATTTTATATCCATCTAAATATTCATTAAATTCATTTACTGTTGCCATTTTGTTCCATCACCCAAATTCCACTTCAACCACCTCTGAAATCACAGCAACACCCCTCACCAAAACCTGAAATTACACTCGAACTCCTTCCCAAAAACCGCGACGTCGACCGGTCTTCAACTCAGCATCTCGTCCCCTATTTCACTGCGTTCCAGCAAAATACCCTACCCAAAAACTTCACCATGTACAAACCTTCATGCAAATAGCAACCCACTCAAGCCCAGCTTCCCTGCTGCTCACTGTTTGAAATCATCAGCCCCTTTTTTCAATTCTCTGACCATTAGCACTCAATTGCAACAAATTTTTTGTCGATAACCTCAAATATCGCAAACTACGGATCTATGTCATTCTGTTATTTCGCGACTCGCACCCCACCAGATCGCTATTCATTTACCAGGAACAAAAATCAAGCTTGCCCCGTTTTCAGATTTGAAGCCTTGCCAGCGCACTCATGAAGAATGAGACCCGAATGAAGTTGAGGACCCAAATTAGAAGAGTTTGATTTCGAGTTTAAAAAGAAAGAAGCGGCCATTATTTCCTTTGAAAGCTTTCGATTTTATTTAACGTAAATTATCACGTGTTTTCAAACTCCTATTTTAACGCAACAACTGGCGTTTCTAGGGCTATACCATTATTCTGAACACACTGAAACAGGTTTTGAACCCTCATTCGATAGTATGGAGAAGATATAAATTTATGTCGATATAAATTAAATTCAAAACAATTAATTCCTTGATAATAAATTACTATTACTGTCGTTTCTATTCAAATAGAATTTTGATTAATTATTTGAATTATTTTGATTTAGTTTAACTTTGAATTTAATCACATTCGTTTTCGTATTACGATAATTCAATATACTCGAAATTAAATCGAAATCGATTATTAAATCGACAACTTAATATAAAAATCTATTTATATTATCAACTCAACATTTAAAACAATATTAAATATTTAAAATTAGTTGACCAAAAATCTGGGTTGTTACGACTATGACATGGTAAAATTTATATTTATTATAATTTTGTCGTTGTTAGTATAAATTAGATGATTCGATGCTATGAATGATTATTGTTTTTTCGTTTATTTAATGGTTGTCGACATTTTTATTTCCATCATTTGAATGCATTATATTAAAATTCTTATCTCATATGAATTTATTAAATGATATGATGTGTTGTGATGTAGAGAATAACAGGCTGGAGGTATCCAACTGGATTCCTCAAATATATTGTATGTTACTTGTTTTTCATATTATTTATATATGATCTGTTTAAGCCCAAGTAACGCTACATCATGTTTGGATGATTGACTGTTGAATTGGATTCAACATTGTGGTGTTATTAATAAATAGACAATATTGATTAAGTGATTGGCAGAAGATGACCTAAAATTCATCATTTTAAGACGTTGATTTTCCATCAGGCGAATTGATGTGGTTTAAGTTATAAAATTTATTTTGTATAACTGAAGAAAGAATTTCAATTATTTAATAAATTATTTAAAAATAGAAGTTTTATAAATAAATATTTATAATTGGTTTTATAAAATATTGTTTAATGTTTCATATAGCAATTTCCGATGTTTTAATAAATTTTATAAGCAAGTATGTTGAAATTTAACCAAAGGGTTAAATGATTTGGTATAATTGTTTTTAAGGAAACAATTAAGCGAGATGATATTAAATTAATTATATTATTAATTAATTCAAGGAGAATGATTAGTGGAAATCAGAACTGCTATTTTCAAGTTGACTAAGTCAACTGTTTTAATTGAAATTGGTCATTAGACTGATTTGTTTCAGTTAAATTAATAAATATAGTTTTGACAAACATATTATTTAAAACATAATAAGATTTCTAAAAAATTAATTATTCTTTTAATCAACAGTGTTTAAAGTTATTTATCGAGTTGTTTATTATTAATGAAGTTTACTACTATTTTAATAAGGCCTTAAAAAGAAATTAACTATTCTATCTTTAGTTAATAATGAAGTAAACTACTTTTACTGTAGTCAATGATGAGTTTAATTATTATTGTAATTAATAATAATTCAAATGATTACCCCTTAAATGGAATTCACTAAAGAGAGTAATCGTGTTTATAATGAGATTTTAGTTGAAAAATCGGAAAGAGTTTTTAAAATGAGATTTATAATAAATCCAAGCTTCATAAACAAGGTTTATAAAAGAAGTGCAAGGCTTATGTGATGATTTTGAGTAAACGTTTACTTAGTAAATTGTATTAAGTGAAATGAGTGCAATTAAAAAGAGATTTTATAATAGATACAAGTTTGATAAACGAAGTTTATAAAATAGATTTAAAGCTAAGTCGATGGTTTTTAAATAAGTGTTTACTTAATAATTAAACAAAGTAAATGGATTAGTATCAAAAGAAAATTTTAGAAAGAGGCTAATTTTTTAATCTAAAGGTACAAGTAGGCTAGTTTCAAACTATTTGCAAGTATATGTTGGATTTGGCTAGCACAGCGATGAGCTGGGCAACATTTTTTTAAATATGGGGGGCACTTCTGAAGTGTGCCTCCATAATATTATCCTGGCGCTCTTGCCAAGTGCACCGGTATATACTTACACTAGCGCACCTGCCAAGTGCCCCACTAAATATTTACATAGTCAATGTTTGAGTAAGGAGAAAAACAAATACGCCAAACATTATGGATCTTCCTGAAAGTGTACATATGTAATAACCCGAAAATCTGAGCCAATTTAAAATTTTTATTTTGGCTATTTTAATGAATTTTGAATATTTAAAATGAATATTTTAAATAAAAACGACGAGAAATTTATTTTGAATAGAGTTCAAACGTATATATTTATATAGATCGTTGTTAGAATATAAATATTTTATTTTAAATGTAAAAGGAATTGAAAATGGCGCGGTAGTTCGATAATTTGATTTCAAATTTCAAATGAACGTATAGGATTCAAAATAAACCGGATTTTAGTGAAATCAAAAATATTTGAATCTATTTGTGAATATCTTTCCAACGAATCCGAAAAATTGAAATTTCATAGCGGGGATAAAAAGTTATGTCTAGTTGAAATTTCAGAATAGTCGCTATGGAATTTCGGCCCTTGAAAATGGCCATTTTGCAAACGACCACGGTTTTTGACAAAACCACTTTTGTTGGATCCGTGATGTCAAGTTATTACCAGGTTTCAAATTTCATAATTTTTAGAATCAATATGTGAGCATGGCAAAGGAAAACGTGTTTGACCAGTTTCAGTTGATTTTAATCGACTGGAAAATGGCCATTTTTTAAATGGCCTCAGAATCTGATGAAATTAGTTTTGTTAGGATCGTATCGTTAATACGAAGCTAGAAAATATTTTTTGGTAGTTTTTCTAGTTAGTATGTGGCCCCGGTAAATTGAAATGCACGTTCAAATTCGATATATAGAGTTATATGTTGATTTTAAACGAAAACTGATCGTAACGATCGAATTGGCCTACGTGACATATCCCATTATGTTCGAAATGGGGGTAATACGCTAGGGACGACAGTCGGTGGGTTCGATTCTGAAGTCGAAATAAAAAAGTTGCTTTTTGAAATTAAATAATTAAAATAAAATAAAAAATATGACCCTTTCATCTTTATACCCTCAGCTGATCCCCCCCCCGTTCCATTCATTCAGAGAAAAAGAAAAAAAATCGCGATCGCCCTCCCCCACGCAGGACCGCCGTCGTGCCTAGCGCCGCCTCCGCCATCGAAGCCCTCCGCCTCGCACCCCCTATCTCCACTTCTGTTTCCCCCTCCTCCTTCTCAACCGACGAGCCCCCCCCCGGGTCCAATCCCCAAACCCGCCGTGAAACCCTAGCAACCCAACTCGCCCTAAATCGAGCTCCGCCGCTTGCACCAACCACCCCACTCCACCTCTGACCCCCCTGCGCCACTCCTCCATGTCAGCCGCCACCCGTAGCCGCGCCACCACCATATCAGCCCCCTTTCCCCGAATACAAATTGTAAGTTTTTAACTTTTATTTTATTTTCCATTTCCTTCATGGTAAGAGGTAGCAAGATTTGGTTTTTAAAACTTTAAAGTTATTATAATTTATTTTGTTTAGGAGTCAATTTAAAAACCTATTTTTTGTTAATGAAAATGTATGGTTTTTGTTAATGAAAATATATGGTTTTTGTTAATGAAAATATATGGTTTTGGTAAATGAAAGGCTTGGATTTTTATTTTTCTATAAACAAAGTTTAGATTTTTGAAAGGAAAAGAGTTTGATTTTTAGCTAGAGGAAATATAACGTTTTTATACGAAGAAAGATATGATTTTTTATCACAAAAAAAAATAAAAAAATAATTTTTATTATACATGAGGGATAAAAATATAATTTTTATATGATGTCAAGGATAAAAATATAATTTTTATATGATATGAAGGATAAAAATATAATTTTTATATGATGTGAAGGATAAAAATATAATTTTTATTATACGTGAAGGATAAAAATATAATTTTTATATGATGTGAAGGATAAAACCATAATTTTTATATGATGGAAAGGATAAAAATATGATTTTTATATGAGGTGAAAAATAAAATATAATTTTTATAGAGTAGAGATAATAAAAATATAATCTTTATTGGGGCAAGAGCGATATATAAATATAATTTTTGTTGTGAAGTTAGTGTTATAAAAATATAATCTTTACAATATATGAAGTGAAATAAAATATGAACTTTATTTTTATCGTGAAGTAGAGAGAATATAAAAATATGATTTTTATATATGTAGTGAATACAGACGACGAAAGTGACGAAGGGCAAGCACAATGAAGATTTCCTACATAGGAAGAGTCGTGGCATTTGGTTTAGCTATTGGTGAGAACTCCTCACCTTTAATTTATTTCTAGTTTGAAATATATACTAGGATGCAGACGGTGTTTAGTAGCACCCGACACCCGTCGTCCACAGACCATGGACGGCTTGTATGCTTGCTTGTTTGATTTTGATGTGTAGTTGATTCTGTGATGTGAAATGTAACAACCCGGAATTTTGGGGCCAATTTAAAATTTTTATTTTAGAAATTTTAATGGATTTTAATATTTAAAATAATTTATTTTAAATAAGAACGACTAAAAATTTAATTTAAAACGAATAAATTTAATTTAATTATAAAAGGAGTTTAAAACAGCGCTGCAGTTTGAAATTTTGAATTTGAACTTTGATGGAGTATACAGGATTAATTTTAAATCAGAATTGAACGAAACAAGAAATATTTAAATCTGTTTAATCATATCTTTCTAACGAATCTGAAAAACTGAAATTTCACTTTATAAATAAAAAATTATGGCCAGATCAAAATTTAGAAAAGTCGCTGTAGAATTTATATATATTTTAATATAATATATTGGCCTTGAAAATAGCCATTTTGCAAACGACCTCAGTTTCCGACGAAACCACATTTGTTGGAACCGGAATGTCAAATTATTTCTAAGTTTCAATTTTCATAATTTTTCGAATTAATATGAGAGCGTGGCAAAGGAAAACGTGTTTTGTCAATTACAGTCAAATTTAATCGACTTGAAAATGGCCATTTTTCAAACAGTCTCAGAATTCGACAAAATTAGTCTTGTTAGAACCGTATCGTCAAAACATAACCAGAAATAATTTTTCTGTAATTTTTAGAATCCGTATGTAACACCCCACCTCCATTAAGGTCACTCACAAAGGGAATGCCTTAACACTGATGGAGCATTTTAGTAAACAGAACAGAATATTACAAGACAGATATAAAAATAATACTTGAAAAACTTTATAACTTTATTGCAGCGGACATAAATCAGTTTGATTACAACTTTACCAAAAACTCAAGTACTTATATTTCAGCCATGTTCAAAAGCCATCAGAGTACAAAACTTTAAAATCATAATCCCCACCAAAGATGCCAGAAAAAGGCAAGCTACACTATAAGCACTTCAAGCAGGAAGAAAGATTCGGATCAAGCTAGAGTATTCCCTCCTTGAAAACCTTGGGGGGGGAACAGAAGAAAAGAGGCGAAACAACAAGGGTCAGACATAAAGTCTGGCAAGTCCAGTGACTTTCATTTATGAACAGATAATAATGTCATGGCATGCAAATAAAACTGGATGAGAGATAACAGGAAACAGGAATAACAGATATACTTAGGTTAAACAGAAGAAACATGATGATATTACTTTTCACTTCTCTGCACTAATACTAGTATAACAGGATTAGGTGTTACCCTAATGTCTAAACAGAAACAAAATAATGGGCCTTTACCACCCTAACAGAAGGTACAGAAACATAATGCTAATAATGGGCCTTTACCACCCGAACAGAAAGTATAGAAACAGAATGCTAGTAATGGGCCTTTACCACCCGAACAGAGACAGAAACGGAAACAGAATAATCCCTACGGAAACAGAATGTTAAAATTAGGTGTACACTAGTAAATGGGCCTTTACCACCCCAACAGACGGTACCACGCAGAAACAGACAGGTGTTACCACCCAACAGAAATAGACGGTACCCCACAGAACAGGCAGAACTAAGTGTACCCTAAATCCTACCCCACGCGATCGGCTCCCTAATACATAAATACCCTGTGCCAGCCCCACAAAAGGGTGTATCATTCCCTAAAGTGGCAACCTTTGAATGACACAGACCTATTTATAGATGTCACGGCGTCTTACATCCTCAGAGGCAGACCGAGATCCATGCATGCACATGACCCGGTTGGAACGCACCATCAACACCCCTCGCCATTATCAGAATGAACTGCTTATAATTAGTTCAGTAAGCGTGCTCGGACGCTACCTACTGTTGGGTCAAAGTTTTGATACCAGAAAGGGTTACTGACTAAAATGGGTCCCAAACAACAGATGACACAAGTATTTTCCCTCCTAACCTTGTGCCACCAGACTAACAGATTTCAGATTGACTTGTTTACAAGTTCAGACATACAGAGTTCGGGTCAACTAGTTCACAAATAAGAAAATCAAGTTGATAAGTTTTCAGACTAACGGATCAGACATACAGATTTAACAGATTTACAGACTTGTCTAACTTTGTACTGGGCCTACAGATTCATGAAACGGGTTTATTAATTTCATTAGTTGGTTTAACCCTATCCACCCAACACGTTTTAGACATCATATTTATCTCAGATTTTCATTAATTAAATATTAATGCCCGGACCTCTCACATTAGACTGACAGTTTGTGGCTACTGGTTAGGCCGGTTGGTTCCGGGCAGATTTCTGCCACAAACTGAGTCTAACCTCGGGTTACAAGCATGTTATGACTAACTTCTCACATTAGAACCTATTGCTTGCGGCCACTGGGTGTGCCGGGCGGTTCCGGGCAGGATTACGCCGCAAACTAATTCTAACCTCGAGTTAGCCATGTTTATCTTTGCTGCCAATTAATTAATAATTTACCATTTATGCCCATGCCTAATATACATGTCAATTATTCATAACTATAGCCAATTCAGATTATGTCAATAACAGAATAAATATATTAACTCAGCAGATAACAGATCTCGCAGATTAGGCGACTTAACAGATTTAGCAGATTAAGCAATTTGGCAGATTTAGCATATAACGGATTAGGCATTTTCAGCAGACTTAGCAGATGAACAGATCTAGCAGATTAGGCAATATAGCAGAACTAGCAAATTAGGCAATATAACAGATTTAGCAGATAACGGATTAGGAAATTTAACGGATTTAGCAGTTAACAGATTTAGCAGATTATATATATCTAAAACTCTATTTACCTATCTTGCCTAATCATAGATTTAGCCTAAACTTACATGCCTAAATCAAGGTCATAATTCATAATACAATATATGCCCCAAATCTTAGCCTTAATATTCCTATTTACAGTTCATGTCAAAACTAGATTTAATATTCTAGTTTACCATTTTTGTCCAAGACTAATATGCATGTAAATCGTTCTCTATCATAGCCAATTCAAATTATGCCAACATATTTATTAACCTAATTAAGCTACGCCCAATGTTTCAACAAGTTCTCTAAGTACTCATGAAATGGCCCTAGCAAAAGGAATAGGAGATAAGCACAAGAAAGAATAGACATGAAATAATGAACCAAATACAATGATAATGGCCCCACTAGGCTCGATGTACGTAACAGTGAATGGGAATAAACTAGCAAAGTTACATACTAAATATGAGATCTAGTATCATTAAGGGAACAGGCGTAAGAAACTAACTACAATAGTCATGGGCGACAAATCACAATAGTTTCTTATTCAATGTCATAGGCAATAGTCTCATAGTCATGAATCATAGTCATAGGCAATAGTCACATAGTCATGAATCATAGTCATAGGCAATAGTCTCATAGTCATGAATCATACTCATAGGCAATAGTCTCATAGTCATGAATCATAGTCATAGGCAATAGTTTCATGTCCAATTATGCATTATTCATTATTTGTCCCAAAATTTAGCATTCGTGCGTTAATCTCTTATGAGATTCGGCGCAGGCTCGTAGTAGCCTGGCTATAGAACAGAAAGAAGAAAGAGATACAGAATAAGATAGATCTAAACAGAACAGAACAAACATAACCTCAGATTCAGATTTACAATTCATGCCACAATCATAATTAATGTTTATATCGTAAAATAACTGTACTTGCCTTTCGTGGCTAAAGAAAAGGATTATAAATCGAATTTGATGCAGAAACGCTGATTAATCTTCTTCGATTGTTGTTGCAGCTCTAAACTTTAATTTGAATTGTGAATGAACACTTGAGATTAGATTTAGAGGCGGCGGCTAGGGTTTAAGAGAGAGTTTGGTAGCATAATGGTGTCATAGACAATATTCTATGAATTAGGGTTAGGTTAATCACATATTTATAGGAGTAGAGATTGTTTCAAAACCATTAGATCACCCTAGAAGCCATCAGGTCCGTCCAACACATCAAAAATCGTCATTAGAACTCTCTAGAACCCTGTGTAGGTTTCTGGCTCGACATGGGCGCACTTCCCAAGTGCGCCAGTGTATTTTTGTGCTAGCGCACTTTACAAGTGCGCCAGTGCATTTCTGGCCTGTTTCCGGTTTTTCTGCCTAACTTCGTTCGACCATATCTCCTTCATACGGTATCCGTTTTACGCAAGCTCGGACTCTATCTCAAGCAGAATTTCGAGACGAACGCAATGGCGCAACCCGTTTCCCTTAATTCTTCTCCTAAAAATTAAGTATACTTTAATTTGTTACTTATACGTTCACAGAAAATACAGGGTGTTACATTCTCCCCTCCTTAAAGGATTTCGTCCCCGAAATCTTCAAGTTAAGAAGAATGTGTCCTACCATCCAATCATCCATCTACTCAACCATCATCCACAAGCATCCATTTTCCTTAGAAAACTTCTAATGTTGTATGAACATATGCAAAAGTGTGTGTATATGTCTTCTATCTAATGCAAAGATTAGGCGGTCTACTGATTCAGTTGACCTCCTCAATGCGAACCATGTTGGTGCCATGAGTCCAATTATGTATGCAAGAAATCCTATTTGATACACATCATTTCTATATGTGTGAGCAATCATTCATCCAAATGCTACATCCATGTGATGAATCAATCATTTTTCATCCACAAAATTGAAAATGCACACACATCCATATGCAGTATGAGAGTGTTTTCGAGCTGATCTAGTGCCTAGTGTGTGTATATGTATCCACGAGCAACCATTAGCAACCACTTGCATCCACTGGCAACCATCAAACATAAAATGTCTCAAAAACATGTTTACACCCATTGGTTTCTACCTAAAGTTCGAAGATTCGATCGGTAGGATACAGTCGAATGATGGAAGCGAGTACAGATGAAACAAAAACTTAGTTTCCATTAGACCATAGTTGAGGGAATAATTTCCCTAAGTATCGGCCCCGAAGACCGAAACCAACATCAGATTGACACCCAGAGGATTACCCTCTTCAGACAATGTCAAAACTGGAAATCTTAACCTTATCAGAAATATTCAGATATTTACAGATTACTGGTACAGATCAGATTACCGAACTAAGCATGATAAAAACCAGAATGTATGCGTCCTACTTGACGCCTAACACATATATCTCTCAATCCCCAATCTATCACAAATAGATGAGTCCTAACCCTTAGGGGTTTGAGTCTACAGCGGAATCAGAAACAATACTAGTATTAAAGTGCAGAGTATCGATTACAGAATCAAAATGCCAGAATCAGAAAGAGTTTTAACTCAAAAATCAGATAAGAAAATTAAACCTTCTACATAAATTTTCTTATTTCTACCATATCTACCAGTCACTTGAGCATTCGCCTGTCCTCCAGAAGTGGGTTCTGCCCTCTGCCCTTGCCCTCGTTTCTTCGGGCAGTCCCTAGTGAAGTGTCTCATCTCACCACAGTTGAAGCAAGTGCCCTTCCTTTTTCTGCAATACTTGTTCAGATGAGTCGAGCTTCCACAAGTAAAGAACTTTTTCTCCTTCTTATCTTCAGACTTCTCATCCTTCTTTTTTGTTTCCTTTTTGTGCCATGCTTTCTTATTCTGTGGTTCTTCTTTCTTTGTCTCTTTCTGGCCCTTGTCTTCCTCGTGCAGTAGTGCCATGTCCACCAATTTCTCGTAAGTCGCTCCCATGGGTACATGGGTCATGGCTAGGCTGTGTAGTGGCTCGTTCAATCCTTTAACAAAGCGGAGAGCCTTTTTATGTTGAGTGTTGACTAAATCCAGTCCGAACCTAGCCAGTTGGTTGAATTGGTTGACGTATTCCTTGACCGTCATACTTCCTTGCTTAAGAGATAAGAACTTTTCCAATTGTAGACTTCGTTCGGCTTGCGAGAGGAATTTCGTCTTAAACCTTGTTCTGAAATCCATCCATGTTTCAACCGGCCTCTCGGCGTTAGTGACTTCCCACCAGTAGGAAGCTTCGTCTTTGAGCAACCATACTGCCAACTGTACCTTTTGCCTATCGTCCACCTCGAAGATAACGAACAGATCCTCAGTTTCTTTAAGCCAGTTCCTCGCTTCTACGAATGATTCAGTTCCCTTGTAATCCTTTCCACCCATGGCCCTAAAGTCTTTACAGATCTTTCAGAAAGCAATTGCACGAGGAGGGGGCGAAGGAGGGGGATCATTTGCTGGACTTGCGGCGACAGTCCTAGCCTCAAGGTATTGACGAAACCAACCGGGTACATGAACACCCTCTGGTATCTCAGATGCTTCAAACATGCTGAAACGAAAAAGGAAAGATTCAATACAAAAAGGACCGAAGGAAAGATATATGGCTCTTGGGGATTATGTTTTTCAAAATAAGCTTTACTTTTGAAAATACTTCCTTTTAAAACCTTTTTGAAAATAGTTTTCAAAAACTACTATCTAATCTGGTAACCTTCAGCTCTGATACCAAGTGTAACACCCCACCTCCGTTAAGGTCACTCACAAAGGGAATGCCTTAACATTGATGGAGAATTTTAGTAAACAGAACAGAATATTACAAGACATATATAAAAATAATACTTGAAAAACTTTATACTTTATTGCAGTGGACAGAAATCAGTTTGGTTACAACTTTACCAAAAACTCAAGTACTTATATATCAGCCTTGTTCAAAAGCCATCAAAGTACAAAACTTTAAAATCATAATCCCCACCAAAGATGCCAGAAAAAGACAAGCCAAACTTTAAGCACTTCAAGCAGGAAGAAAGATCCGGATCAAGCTAGAGTATTCCCTCCTTGAAAACCTAGGGGGGAACGGAAGAAAAGAGGCGAAACAACAAGGGTCAGACATAAAGTCTGGCAAGTCCAGTGACTTTCAGTTATGAACAGATAATAATGTCATGGCATGCAAATAAAACTGGATGAGAGATAACATGAAATAGGAATAACAGATATACTTAGGTTAAACAGAAGAAACATGATGATTTTACTTTTCACTTCTCTGCACTAATACTAGTATAACAGGATTAGGTGTTACCCTAATGTCTAAACAGAAACAGAATAATGGGCCTTTACCACCCTAACCGAAGGTACATAAACATAATGCTAATAATGGGCCTTTACCACCCGAACAGAAAGTATAGAAACAGAATGCTAGTAATGGGCCTTTACCACCCGAATAGAGACAGAAACGGAAACAGAATAATCCCTACGGAAACAGAATGTTAGAATTAGGTGTACATTAGTAAATGGGCCTTTACCACCCCAACAGACGGTACCACGCAGAAACAGACAGGTGTTACCACCCAACAGAAACAGACGGTACCCCACAGAACAGACAGAACTAAGTGTACCCTAGATCCTACCCCACGCGATCGGCTCCCTAATACATAAATACCATGTGCCAGCCCCACAAAAGGGTGTATCATTCCCTAAAGTGGCAACCTTTGAATGACACAGACCTATTTATAGATGTCACAACGTCTTACATCCTAAGAGGCAGATCGGGATCCATGCACGCACATAACCCGGTTGGAACGCACCATCAACACCCCTCGCCATTATCAGAATGAACCGCTTATAATTAGTTCAGTAAGCGTGCCCGGACTCTACCTACTGTTGGGTCAAAGTTTTTATACCAGAAAGGGTTACTGACTAATATGGGTCCCAAACAACAGATGACACAAGTATTTTCCCTCCTAACCTTGTGCCCCCAGACTAACAGATTTCAGATTAACTTGTTTACAAGTTCAGACATACAGAGTTCGGGTCAACTGGTTCACAAATCAGAAAATCAAGTTAATAAGTTTTCAGACTAACGGATCAGACATACAGATTTAACAGATTTACAGACTTGTCTAACTTTGTACTGGGCCTACAGATTCATGAAACGGGTTTATTAATTTCATTAGTTGGTTTAACCCTATCCACCCAACACGTTTTAGACATCATATTTATCTCAGATTTTCATTAATTAAATATTAATGCCCAGACCTCTCACATTAGATTGACAGTTTGCGGCTACTGGTTAGGCCGGTTGGTTCCGGGTAGATTTCTGCCACAAACTGAGTCTAACCTCGGGTTTCAAGCATGTTATGACTAACTTCTCACATTAGAACCTATTGTTTGCAGCCACTGGATGTGTCGGGCGGTTCCGGGCAGGATTACGCCGCAAACTCATTCTAACCTCGAGTTAGCCATGTTTATCTTTGCGGCCAATTAATTAATAATTTACCATTTATGCCCATGCCTAATATACATGTCAATTATTCATAACTATAGCCAATTCAGATTATGTCAATAACAGAATAAATATATCAACTCAGCAGATAACATATTTCGCAGATTAGGCGACTTAACAGATTTAGCAGATTAAGCAATTTAGCAGATTTAGCATATAACGGATTAGGCATTTTCAGCAGACTTAGCAGATGACAGATTTAGCAGATGAACATATCTAGCAGATTAGGAAATATAGCAGAACTAGAAAATTAGGCAATATAACAGATTTAGCAGATAACGGATTAGGCAATTTAACGGATTTAGCAGATAACAGATTTAGCAGATTATATATATCTAAAACTCTATTTACCTATATTGCCTAATCATAGATTTAGCCTAAACTTACATGCCTAAATCAAGGTCATAATTCATAATACAATATATGCCCCAAATCTTAGCCTTAATATTCCTATTTACAGTTCATGTCAAAACTAGATTTAATATTCTAGTTTACCATTTTTGTCCAAGAATAATATGCATGTAAATCGTTCTCTATCATAGCCAATTCAAATTATGCCAACATATTTATTAACTTAATTAAGCTACGCCCAATGTTTCAACAAGTTCTCTAAGTACTCATGAAATGGCCCTAGCAAAAGGAATAGAAGATAAGAACAAGAAAGAATAGGCATGAAATAATGAACCAAATACAATGATAATGGCCCCACTAGGCTCGATGTACATAACAGTGAATGGGAATAAACTAACAAAGTTACATACTAAATATGAGATCTAGTATCACTAAGGGAATAGGCGTAAGAAACTAACTACAATAGTCATGGGCGACAAATCACAATAGTTTCTTATTCAATGTCATAGGCAATAGTCTCATAGTCATGAATCATATTCATAGGCAATAGTCTCATAGTCATGAATCATAGTCATAGGCAATAGTCTCATAGTCATGAATCATAGTCATAGGCAATAGTCTCATAGTCATGAATCATAGTCAAAGGCAATAGTCTCAAAGTCATGAATCATACTCATAGGCAATAGTTTCATGTACAATTATGCATTATTCATTATTTGTCCCAAAATTTAGCGTTCGTGCGTTAATCTCTTATGAGATTCGGTGGAGGCTCGTAGTAGCCTGCCTATAGAACAGAAAGAAGAAAGAGATACAGAATAAGATAGATCTAAACAGAACAGAACAAACATAACCTCAGATTCAGATTTACAATTCATGCCACAATCATAATTAACGTTTATATCGGAAAATAACTGTACTTGCCTTTCGTGGCTAAAGAAAAGGATTATAAATCGAATTTGATGTAGAAACGCTGATTAATCTTCTTCGATTGTTGTTGCAGCTCTAAACTTTAATTTGAATTGGGAATGAACACTTGAGATTAGATTTAGAGGCGGCGGCTAGGGTTTAAGAGAGAGTTTGGTAGCATAATGGTGTCATAGACAATATTCTATGAATTAGGGTTAGGTTAATCACATATTTATAGGAGTGGAGAGTGTTTCAGAACCATTAGATCACCCTAGAAGTCATCAGGTCCGTCCAGCACATCAAAAATCGTCATTAGAACTCTCTAGAACCCTGTGCAGGTTTCTGGCTCGACATGGGCGCACTTCCCAAGTGCGCCACTGTATTTTTGTGCTGGCGCACTTCACAAGTGCGCCAGTGCATTTCTGGCCTGTTTCCGGTTTTTCTGCCTAACTTCGTTCGTCCATATCTCCTTCATACGGTATCCGTTTTACGCAAACTTGGACTCTATCTCAAGCAGAATTTCGAGACAAACGCAATGGCGCAACCCATTTCCCTTAATTCTTCTCCTAAAAATTAAGTATACTTTAATTTTTTACTTATACGCTCACAGAAAATACGGGGTGTTACACAGTATGTGGCCCCGGTAAATAAGTTACGATCAAATTCAATAATTAAATGATTTATATTCTAATTTAAAGAAAAACATATCGTAACAGCCGAACTGGGTTACGAAACATGTTCCATTGTGTCCAGGACGGGGGTTATTAGCTAGGGGCGACACTCGTTGGGTTCGATTTGGAGTTCGTATAGGTTAACAGGCTTTTTGTTTGAATTAAATAATTTAATAAATATAAAAATACCCTAAATATACGGTATAAATACACGTTCTTCACTCTAACCCTAGGCCTTAGTTTACAGCCGCCGTTCTTTAGAAATCGATGGTCGATTTCATCCCATTTTCAATCCCATGTATCTTCCAATCCACTTAATGAAATTCAAACTTCTATATGTCGAATCGAAGAGCATTCAGAGGCCTTTAATCTGTACAGTGATGATCAGATTTTATGAGGGATGGCGCTCGGATTTTGGGTGTGAACGGCCGTCGTTCGAGGCGGAATTGATGAGCGTGGGGCCTACCGAGTTGGGCGGCGTTTTGGTCGCAGGCGGGGCGGACGAAGGCGAACGGAGGTGCAGTGTCTGATCGGCGGGAAGTAGGCTCTGGTGGCGTGCGTTCTGGTGGCTTGAAGTCGACGTATGGGTTTGGTTTCTATAGGAAAAAGGAGAAAGCATCGACCACTGAATGTAATTAGGAATCCCTAATTACTTATTTAAGTTAAATTATTAATTTCAAATCTTTAAACGACATTAACTTTTGCAAACAGAGACGAAATTCATCGAAACGAAATGCGTTAGAATCGCAGTGAAGAAATCTACGTGATGAAACAGAGAAAATCAGAAATTTAGGAAAATTTCAGATCTGAATAGCAAAGTGAGAAATCTATTTATTTTCTTTTTATATAATTAGAAAATAATTCTGATTTTATTTCCACCTATCTATAGCTAATTTCTGTCAGTATTATTCATGATCTGTTCTATGCTGAATGTAAAATTAGATCTGTTTGGTTGGTGATGAGATGTAATGATTTATGATGGGTGTGCTTTGTAGACTGTTAAAATTAACATTCCTGTTAATTAGAATTATATTAAACAAAAGTATCATTCTGTTTATTAAAATTATTTAAATTAACATTGATGTTAATCAGAGAATTGGATCAAGCAAATTTATCATTTTGGATTTGTTGGGACAAAAATATTCGTTTTTGTCAAATTTAATAGAATGAAACCAAAACATTTATTTTTGCCACTTTTACAGAATAAGACAAAATTGTTCATTTTTGTCATTTAACAAGGAATGAAATAAAAAAAATCACATTTATGTTAAAACATGATTAATGAAATAGAAATGACCTTTTTTGGTTAAAACATGATGTGTGAAATAAAAATCACATTTGTATTAAAACATGTTAGTTGTAATAAGACTTACATTTGTATCAAAACATGTTGGTAGGAATAAAGGATTTATTTTTATGAAAGATTAAAATAAAAGATTATAGTGAAAGATTTCATTTTTATTACCAATTAATTACAATGATTAGAATTGAAATAGGTGATTTGATTTTTATTGTCGATTTGCTACAATAAAAAGTATAGTTATTAAAGTATATATTTTTATGGCCATTTTGGTACAATCAAAAAGTATAGTTATTTAAGTTTATATTTTTAAAATACATTAGGATAAAAGTTACATTTTTTTTTTTGCAAGTTTCCAATGCAAACGAAACATTAGAAAAAGAGAAATTAACATTTTTGTTATATCTTGTCATGTTAGATTAATTAACACTTTTGTTAGAAATGATCATTTTAGAATAAGAATATGAATTTGTTAGATAATGTCGTATTAAAACAAAATAGTCATTTTTATGATAAATATCGTATTAGATATAAAAGTCAATATTTTCATTGTCGATTAGATACAATAGAAGATTAGAGACAAAAGTTAATATTTTTATTGTCATTTAGTAAGGATTATAGGAAAATAACATTTTTGACAACTTGATTATAGAATGTAGAATATCCATTTGTGTTAAAACATGTTAATGATATAAAATATTATTATTTGTGTCAAAACACACATTTTTGCAAATTAAAGAGAATGAGTTGAAAACATTCATTTTTGGTCATTTAAAGGAACTTGACAAAATTAACATTTTGTTCATTTAAAAGAATTTATCATTTTATTTGTTTAAAAGGATTAGACAAAATTATCAGTTTTGGTCATTTTAAAAGAATGAATCTTTGTTTGAAAACTTGTTAACATGTAATTTTCGTTTTTAATGATAATTAGAATTCATTAAAAAGAATGAATCTTTGTTTGAAAACTTGTGAACATGTAATTTACATTTTATGTAAATGGATTATTAAAAAGAATAAAACCTTAAATTAGGATGTGCTAACATGTAAATAAAAACATATAAATAAAAGTGACATTTTAAATTTACATTTATATTCAACAAAAAGTATGAAATTAAAAGAAGCATTTTTACTGTCATTTTTGAGACAATTAAAAGAATGGTTTTAATATTAGCATTTGTAATGTTATTTATATGTAATAAGAAGAATAGAAACATATGTCTAAATGTTGAAATGTGTGGTGTGTTAAATATAATGTTTAGTATATTCAAAATTGAATATTACACTCCCATTTACAAGTTACCCGACTTGTTTATGTGATTGGGATGATAATTTTCACACATCGCCCGAGTGCACGAATAATTTATTATTTGTTGGATGGATGAAACCCCACACGGGTATTGGGATGATACTGGACACACACTAATCCCAATATTTAGTTATCTGTCAATCGATGGATTGACAGTCTGTGATGAGCGTTATTTATTTACTTTAATGCTCACACAGTTATAAAATCCACTTTGGTTGATCTATTGGATGTTGATAATTATCCATTAGGCTTGTTGATTTCATGTAATATATGGCTGTTGGTTGAGTCACATGCCAATAAAGAATAATTTTTAGAAAAAGGATAATTTTTAGAAAAAGAATATATTTTTATTGAAATGAACTAGTTATTAACTAGAATAGATCATTAAATTAAGATTTAATGAAGTTTTCCAATTAGAGAATATTTAATTGAAATTAAATTAAATAAATTGGATCTTGGGTTGTTGTGAATGGTGTCTTCAATAACACCTTTCTTAAACCCAGTTGAAAAGAACAAATCTTTAAATTAAGATTACTAGAGTTTCAAACTATATTTTGTAATTGGAATAAAAATGATTTGTGAATTGAGTTTATCGTGAACGATGTTTTTAAACGACATCTATTCTTTAACTCAATTGACAGTGAAAATATGATTTGGAAATTATAAGTCTTTTATTAAGATTTAAATGGGAATTTTCCAAAAGTAAAGTTTTCCAATTTAATATACTAAATTGGAATTGAATGGAATTCGAATTTATAATAACCGAGATAAGCTTCTGTAAAAGAAGACCAATACAACATATGGAATTTAAGAGGCTTTGTCGTTATTCCATTTATATTATTGGTCGGATACAGAAATTTATAATGATTATATATTGATTTGATTTCTGTGAAGATTCCCTATTTTATGGAAGTCGATTTTGGGTTTATCGTGAACGATGTTTTAAATGACATTAGTTCTTTAACCCAGTTAAGAAGAAGACAAATTTCTTAAAATTTGAACAATCATTGAATAATGATTTTTGGTATTCAAAACCCAATTGAAGTTTTGATAAATCTTTAAAGAAAAGATTTAAGGGTAGTTTAAAGAGTTTATCTTTGATAAAATAATGCGAATATTTTATTAGAAGAATATTCTGAATTGGAATGAGGCGTTGAATGTGTTTTTATAGTACTTGATTTTTAATTATAAAATACGCGAGTTATTCGGAAAGACCGGGTTTAACCCATTCCGAATAATTACTACGACGATGAAGAGTCGAAGATGAAGATAGTGGTTGAAGACCGACGATCTTCACATCGAATGGATGTGTCGCTACAGAGACCCTTGATGGGAGTAGCTACCTTGAAGGGGCTTCAGTGGTGGCCGTCCGGACTATTGTTGATTGTTCGGATTTGGTTTTCGTGCAGACCCAGAGCATAAGCTAGTAAATGGATGTGTGTCTGACATTGGATTTCGTTCCATGTGAATTAAATCGATTTCTGTTAATGTATGTCAGTTTGGTGGTGGAGGATTTATTCTCTACTTAACACCCTGGTATATATTAATAGTGATTGATCGCATGGTGTGAATTGTCAATGTGGCACGCCAAGATGCAACTGATCAAGGCTTTTGTTGAAAAAGCAGGGCCTTGTGGGATGATCAAAGCATAGCCTATTACGGCATAGCTTTGTGTATATCGTGACTTCGCGAGCCTCACACCCCGGTATGAGTCATAAATGGGATACGGACTGCAGGGAGTGCACACGTTTCTTTCTAGCTAGGAGTGGTGTCAGTGCTTAAACTAGCTGACATTTTACGTATGTGGATGATGGATTTTGAGGCACCTCGGATTTTTATAGGCCGTTAGTGGTCATACTATAGGTCCAAAGGGACCGGGAAGTGTGTGTTCAGGCATAATTAATCCACTACCCTTAGGTAGGGACCGGCCGTGAAGATCCAAGGGTTGCCCATAGGTGTGATCCTGAGGCATTTGCTAAAGTGTCTCGAATCGGAGAGGAGCTTGCCCCTAGCCTCGACTCATGATGGAAATCCAATTTCCAATACGACCTTGTGGTTTTGATTGTAGAACTAGTATGGCAACAAGATATATGGTACCCATGCCATCTATGATTGATATATTATGATTGAAATGTTTTTTATTAAAACATATACACACTAGTACTAAATCCGTTTTACCGTATCAAGCATCTTTTGACCATTATAAGGTAAAACCCTATCCTCCGGTTTGCGTTGCATTGTGTGATGGGACTTGGGTCTTGTAATGGTTTCATTTTTTTCTAAAAGCATTGCGTTGTTTAACGATTTACTTTATTTTATGCACGGGCAATCCAATGAAGTAAACCCGTTTCCGCGTTAGCGGCGTCGTCCTGTGATTAGCCTTATTATTAGACAAGTTTAGTTAAGATTTCTCATACCAGTCCCATGACTGACCTGTAGTTTGTTTCACTGGCAAACTCGGGTGCCCTTATTTTCCACACAGGCAGTCGAGTAGCTATTTGTAGATATATTTACAGGATCCTGATTTACAGCTGAAGCGGTATTAGGAAAGCTCTGTATCCGTGTATTCATTTCAGTTGTATATTTGTATTATTTTCCGCTGCTATTTAAGTTTAATTTAAATCTCTGATATTATTGTATTTCTATTATGTAATAAGTGTTCATACTCTGTTATATTCTTGTACTCTGATGTAATTGTTGTAATCAGCAAATAAAATGTTCTTCAGTTTGTGTTCTGTTGTGTATTGTTCTCAAAGCAATCTAGGCTTTCCTTTACTGGGAAGTTTGGGTCATTTCAGTTGGTATCAGAGCGTTGGTTTACAGAGCTCGAGAACAAAACACTTTAGAACCGAACGAAAGAATTCATCAGAGATTGGATTAGTAATATCCAATGAGAATAACTCGTTAGAGATAGGATCAGTAGTATCCTAGAACGAGTGTGAAGAGTATTATTTTCTTTAAAACTAAAAGTAAAAAACAAATTTAGTTTTGAAAATTTCATCTTAAAATACATATTTGAGTATATTATTATTTTAATGTGGACAATCGAGTATATAAAGGATTTTGAATATACGAGTAATTAACGGATATTCGAGGTTTTAATATACTGGATTGATATAGAATCACACTCTAGTCGCCCGGAGATAATTCTGGTGATAGGTCGACCATCACCAGTATTTATGTTCGAGTAGCGAAAGTGGGATATTTATATATTTCCATCGACTGGTATGAGAACCAACACTTAGTTAGAATACATTGCTGTGATTTGCACTAAAAATATGATTTTTGATTATATATAAAAGTTACATATATATATTTGAAAAGTTGATCACCTAATTGATTGTTGATTGTGATGTTTGATTGTTAATTTAACTAATAAAAGTATACAAATGATAATTAATTTAACTAAAAAAATTATTGAAACCAATAAATAAAATCAAGTTGAGTTGGTTAAATTAAACAACTTTTAGCTACGTTCCTTTTCGAGGACGAAAAGATTTTAAGTGGGGGCGATTGTAACAACCCGGAATTTTGGGACCAATTTAAATTTTTATTTTAGAAATTTTAATGGGTTTTAATATTTAAAATATTTTATTTTAAATAAGAACGACTAAAAATTTAATCAAAAACGAATAAACTTAATTTAATTATAAAAGGAGTTTAAAACAACGCTGCAGTTTGAAATTTTGAACTTTGACGGAGTATACAGGATTCATTTTAAATCAGAATTGAATGAAACAAGAAATATTTAAATCTGTTTAATCATATCTTTCTAACGAATCTGAAAAACTGAAATTTCACTTTATAAATCAAAAGTTATGGCCAGTTCAAAATTTAGAAAAGTCGCTGTAGAATTTATATATATTTTAATATAATATATTGGCCTTGAAAATAGCCATTTTGCAAACGATCTCGGTTTTCGACGAAATAACTTTTGTTGGAATCGGAATGTCAAATTATTGCTAAGTTTCAATTTTCATAATTTTTCGAATTAATATGTGAGCGTGGCAAAGGAAAACGTTTTTTGTCAATTACAGTCAAATTTAATCGACTTGAAAATGACCATTTTTCAAACAGTCTCAGAATTCGACGAAATTAGTCTTGTTAGAACCATATCGTCAAAACATAACCAGAAATAATTTTTCTGTAATTTTTAGAATCAGTATGTGGCCCCGGTAAATTAAAAGTTACGATCAAATTAAATAATTAAATGATTTATATTCTAATTTAAAGAAAAACATATCGTAACGGCCGAATTGGGTTACGAAACATGTTCCATTGTGTCCGGGACGGGGGTTATTAGCTTGGGGCAACACTCGTTGGGTTCGATTTGGAGTTCGTATAGGTTAACAGGCTTTTTGTTTGAATTAAATAATTTAATAAATATAAAAATACCCTAAATATACGGTATAAATACACGTATTTCACTCTAACCCTAGGCCTTAGTTTACAGCCGCCGTTCTTTAGAAATCGATGGCCGATTTCATCCCATTTTCAATCCCACTTATCTTCCAATCCACTTAATGAAATTCAAACTTCTATATGCCGAATCGAAGAGCATTCAGAGGCCTTTAATCTGTACGGTGATGATCATATTTTATGAGGGATGGCACTCGGATTTTGGGTGTGAACGGCCGCCGTTCGGGGCGGATTTGATGAGCGTGGGGCCCACCGAGATAGGCGGCGTTCTGGTCGCAGGCGGGGCGGACGAAGGCGAACGGAGGTGCGGTGTCTGATCGGCGGGAAGCAGGCTCTGGTGGCGTGCGTTCTAGTGGCTTGAAGTCGACGTATGGGTTTGGTTTCTACAGGAAGAAGGAGAAAGCATCGGCCACTGAATGTAATTAGGAATCCTTAATTATTTATTTAAGTTAAATTATTATTTTCAAATCGTTAAACGACGATAACTTTTGCAAACAGTGACGAAATTCAACGAAAAGAAATGCATTAGAATCGCAGTGAAGAAATCTACGTGATGAAACAGAGCAAATCAGAAATTCAGGAAAATTTTAGATCTGAATAGCAAAGTGAGAAATCTATTTTTTTTTATATATAATTAGAAAATAATTCTGATTTTATTTCCACCTATCTATAGCTAATTTCTGTCAGTTATTATTCATGATCTGTTCTATGCTGAATGTAAAATTAGATCTGTTTGGTTGGTGATGAGATGTAATGATTTATGATGGGTGTGCTTTGTAGACTGTTAAAATTAACATTCCTGTTAATTAGAATTAGATTAAGCAAAAGTATCATTCTGTTTATTAAAATTATTTAAATTAACACTGATGTTAATCAGAGAATTTGATCAAGCAAATTTATCATTTTGGATTTGTTGGGACAAAAATATTCGTTTTTGTCAAATTTAATAGAATGAAACCAAAACATTTATTTTTTCCACTTTTACAGAATAAGACAAAAATGTTCATTTTTGTCATTTAACAGGGAATGAAAAAAAAAATCACATTTATGTTAAAACATGATTAATGAAATAGAAATCAACATTTTTGGTTAAAACATGATGTGTGAAATAAAAATCACATTTGTATTAAAACATGTTAGTTGTAATAAGACTTACATTTGTATCAAAACATGTTGGTAGGAATAAAGGATTTATTTTTATGAAAGATTAAAATAAAAGATTATAGTGAAAGATTTCATTTTTATTTCCAATTAATTACAAAGATTAGAATTGAAATAGGTGATTTGATTTTTATTGTCGATTTGCTACAACAAAAAGTATAGTTATTAAAGTATATATTTTTATGGCCATTTTGGTACAATCAAAAAGTATAGTTATTAAAGTTTATATTTTTAAAATACATTAGGATAAAAGTTACATTTTTTTTTGTTTGCAAATTTCCGATGCAAACGAAACATCAGAAAAAGAGAAATTAACATTTTTGTTATATCTTGTCATGTTAGATTAATTAACACTTTTGTTAGAAATGATCATTTTAGAATAAGAATATGAATTTGTTAGATAATGTCGTATTAAAACAAAATAGTCATTTTTATTATAAATATCGTATTAGATATAAAAGTCAATATTTTCATTGTCGATTAGATACAATAGAAGATTAGAGACAAAAGTTAATATTTTTATTGTCATTTAGTAAGGATTATAGGAAAATAACATTTTTACAACTTGATTATAGAATACAGAATATCCATTTGTGTTAAAACATGTTAGTGATATAAAATATTATTATTTGTGTCAAAACATACATTTTTGCAAATTAAAGAGAATGATTTGAAAACATTCATTTTTGGTCATTTAAAGAAACTTGACAAAATTAACATTTTGTTCATTTAAAAGAATTTAACAAAATTTAACATTTTATTTATTTAAAAGGATTAGACAAAATTATCAGTTTTGGTCATTTTAAAAGAATGAATCTTTGTTTGAAAACTTGTTAACATGTAATTTTCATTTTTAATGATAATTAGAATTCATTAAAAAGAATGAATCTTTGTTTGAAAACTTGTGAACATGTAATTTACATTTTTATGTAAATGGATTATTAAAAAGAATAAATCCTTAAATTAGGATGTGTTAATATGTAAATAAAAACATATAAATAAAAGTGACATTTTAAATTTACATTTTATATTCAACAAAAAGTATGAAATTAAAAGAAGCATTTTTACTGTCATTTTTGAGATAATTGAAAGAATGGTTTAATAGTTGCATTTGTAATGTTATTTATATGTAATAAGAAGAATAGAAATATATGTCTAAATGTTGAAATGTGTGGTTTGTTAAATATAATGTTTAGTATATTCAAAATTGAATATTACACTCCCATTTACAAGTTACTCGACTTGTTTATGTGATTGGGACGATAATTTTCACACATCGCCCAAGTGCACGAATAATTTATTATTTGTTGGATGGATGAAACCCCACACGGGTATTGGGATGATACTGAACACACACTAATCCCAATATTTAGTTATCTGTCAATCGATGGATTGACAGTCTGTGATGAGCGTTATTTATTTACTTTAATGCTCACACAGTTATAAAATCCACTTTGGTTGATCTATTGGATGTTGATAATTATCCATTAGGCTTGTTGATTTCATGTAATATATGGTTGTTGGTTGAGTCACATGCCAATAAAGAATAATTTTTAGAAAAAGGTTAATTTTTAGAAAAAGAATATATTTTTATTGAAATGAACTAGTAATTAACTAGAATAGATCATTAAATTAAGATTTAATGAAGTTTTCCAATTAGTGAATATTTAATTGAAATTAAATTAAATAAATTGGATCTTGGGTTGTTGTGAATGGTGTCTTCAATAACACCTTTCTTAAACCCAGTTGAAAAGAACAAATATTTAAATTAAGATTACTAGAGTTTCAAACTATATTTTGTAATTGGAATAAAAATGATTTGTGAATTGAGTTTATCGTGAACGATGTTTTTAAACGACATCTATTCTTTAACTCAATTGACAGTGAAAATATGATTTGGAAATTATAAGTCTTTTATTAAGATTTAAATGGGAATTTTCCAAAAGTAAAGTTTTCCAATTTAATATATTAAATTGGAGTTGAATGGAATTTGAATTTATAATAACCGAGATAAGCTTCTGTAAAAGAAGACCGATACTACATATGGAATTTAAGAGGCTTTGCCGTTATTCCATTTATATTATTGGTCGGATACAGAAATTTATAACGATTATATATTGATTTGATTTCTGTGAAGATTCCCTATTTTATGGAAGTCGATTTTGGGTTTATCGTAAACGATGTTTTAAATGACATTTGTTCTTTAACCCAGTTAAGAGGAAGACTAATTTCTTAAAATCCGAACAATCATTGAATAATGATTTTTGGTATTTAAAACCCAATTGAAGTTTTGATAAATCTCTAAAGAAAAGATTTAAGGGTAGTTTAAAGAGTTTATCTTTGATAAAATAATGCCAATATTTTATTAGAAGAATATTCTGAATTGGAATGAGGCGTTGAATGTGTTTATATAGAACTTTATTTTTAATTATAAAATACGCAAGTTATTCGGAAAGACCGGGTTTAACCCATTCTGAATAATTACTACGACGATGAAGAGTCGAAGATGAAGACGGTGGTTGAAGACCGACGATCTTCACATCGAATGGATGTGTCCCTACAGAGACCCTTGATGGGAGTAGCTACCTTGAAGGGGCTTCAGTGGTGACCGTCCGGACTATTGTTGATTGTTCGGATTTGGTTTTCGCTCAGACCCAGAGCATAAGCTAGTAAATGGATGAGTGTCTGACATTGGATTCCGTTCCATGTGAATTAAATCTATTTCTGTTAATGTATGTCAGTTTGGTGGTGGAGGATTTATTTTCTACTTAACACCCTGGTATATATTAATAGTGATTGATCGCATGGCGTGAATTGTCAATGTGGCATGCCAAGATGCAACTGATCAAGGCTTTTGTTGAAAAGCAAAGCCTTGTGGGATGATCAAAGCATAGCCTATTACGGCATAGCTTTGTGTATATCGTGACTTCGCGAGCCTCACACCCCAGTATGAGTCAAAAACGGGATATGGACTACAGGGAGTGCACACGTTTCTTTCTAGCTAGGAGTGGTGTCAGTGCTTAAACTGGCTGACATTTTACTTATGTGGATGATGGATTTTGAGGCGCCTCGGATTTTTATAGGTCGTTAGTGGTCATACTATAGGTCCAAAAGGATCGGGAAGCGTGTGTTCAGACATAATTAATCCACTACCCTTAGGTAGGGACCGACCCTGAAGATCCAAGGGTTGCCCATAGGTGTGATCCTGAGGCATTTGCTAGAGTGTCTCGAATCGGAGAGGAGCTTGCCCCTAGCCTCGACTCATGATGCAAATCCAATTTCCAATATGACCTTGCGGTTTTGATTGTAGAACTAGTATGGCGACATGATATATGGTACCCATGTCGTCTATGATAGATATATTATGATTGAAATGTTTTTTATTAAAACATATACACACTAGTACGAAATCCGTTTTACCGTATCAAGCATCTTTTGACCATTATAAGGTAAAACGTATCCTCCGGTTTGCGTTGCATTGTGTGATGGGACTTGGGTCTTATAATGGATTCATTTTTTTCTAAAAGCATTGCGTTGTTTAACGATTTACTTTATTTTATGCACGGGCAATCCAATGAAGTAAAACCGTTTCTGCATTAGCGGCGTGGTCCTGTGATTAGCCTTATTATTAGACAAGTTTAATTAAGATTTCTCATACCAGTCCCATGACTGACCTGTAGTTTGTTTCACTGGCAAACTCGGGTGCCCTTATTTTCCACACGGGCAGTCGAGTAGCTTTTTGCAGATATATTTACAGGATCCTGGTTTACAGTTGAAGCGGTATTCGGAAAGCTCTGTATCCGTGTATTCATTTCAGTTGTATATTTATATTATTTCCCGCTGCTATTTAAGTGTAATTTAAATCTCCGATATTATTGTATTTCTTTTATGTAATAAGTGTTCATACTGTGTTATATTCTTGTACTCTGATGTAATTGTTGTAATCATCAAATAAAATGTTCTTCAGTTTGTGTTCTGTTGTGAATTATTCTCAAAGCAATCTAGGCTTCCCTTTACTGGAAAGTTTGGGTCGTTTCATGAAATGAAATAAAATATTTATATAGTTAAAAATATAATTTTTAACATGTATATAAAATGAAATAAATAAATATAAACAAATCAAACAATTTGTTTATATACACACATTTGACTGATATTGATTGGGACGATAATTTTACACATCGCCCAACTACACAAATAAAACCTGGGTTTGATTGATTGAAACCCCACACGGGTATTGGAATGAAACTTGACATACACTAATCCCAATAATTAGTTGTATGCCAATCGATTAATTGACAGACTGTTATAAGCGTTGAGTATTTATATTCAATGCCTATACAGTGTAGAATTCACTCTGGATGATGGATTGCTGTTTTCATTGTTGTTATACACATTTGTTGTGTGAAATCCATATAATCACATTATATGGTAATTGACTGTGTCTGATTCCAGTTCAGAAGGAATGAATATTTTAAAATAACGATTATTTTAAAATGACGAATATTTTAAAATAATATTCAGTGAATATGGAAATGTAAAGCCGTGTTAAGTAGTTAAACGCCATTTTAACACGAATGGGAATTTAGTCGATTTTATTTGTTTTATAATGAATATTGAAAGTGATTTCAAAATCGAATATTTAGAAATGAATTCGAATTAAATTGAAAAGAATTGAAATTCGAATTAAATTGAAAAGAATTGAAATTCTAATTAAATTGAAAAGAATTGAAATTCGAATTAAATTGAAATAGAATTGAAATCGTTTTGAATTGAATTTAAAGCGAATGGAAATTGAATTGAAATAGATTTGAATTGAAATCGATTTGAAATGAATTTAAAACGAATTTATGTTGGAAAATTCAATTTTGATTTGAATTTGAGATGGAAGTAGATATCATTTTGAAAACGAATTTAAAACAATTTATAAAATACGTTTTAAATAGAAATCGATGAAATATATATTATATATATTATATATATAACATAATGGCCTGAATAGAACGCGCCGCGCTGCGACAGTTCGTGAATTTCGACCATTGTCTTCGAATAGACATTCTAGGAGATCCGACCGTCGGATTCTCCTAAAACTAGAACCGTTGGGTTCGTATCGAAAAGAGCTTTCTAACGAATATTATAGATTTGAAATCTAACGGTTGGATTTGGAATTATGTCCAAATCAAATTTGGAAAAGGTCGCTGTAAGTGCAGTTCGATGGCCGTTGATGGAAATCGACTGTACGGGCCTTGATAAAATTATTAAAAATAGTAATAATTTGTGTAAAATCATAAAAACTGATTTAGGAAGAATTGGGATGAAAAACTCTATATTTGAAAAGATAAAAATAGATTTTTATCGAAATGAACTAGTTTTGAACTAGAATAATAATTTATTTATTTTTAAAATAAATAAATTAGATTTAAAATGGTTTTGAAAATAACCAGAATTTCCAATAACTAAATTGGAATGGATTTGAATCGAAATTGCCTTCGGAATATTTCGATGTTGGATTTCATGATGATACAGATATTGTTATGGGAATTTGAAAGATATATTAATATCATTATTTCCAATACAATATTTGTTGGTCGTAGAATTTGATATTGAATATAAGCTAGTATATTTTCTATTCAGAGCCTTGTATTTAATATCAAATGGGATTTGGGTTTGTCGTGAATGGTGTCTTCATTAACACTGTTCTTAACCCAGTTGAGAAAAAGATTAAATCTTTTTATTTGGATTTAATGAAGAATACCAATCAAATGAAATTTAATTGGAATTGAATTTGAATTGATTCTTGGGTTTATCGTGAATGGTGTTTTAAATAACACTTGTTCTTTAACCCGATAATTAATGGAATGTGATTTTGGGTTTATAGTGAATCGTGTTTTAAATGACACTGATTCTTTAACCCAGTTAAAGATTAAAACTAAGTGGATTTTTAATGAATCTTTAATTGGATTGAAAAGATCAAGAATGGAGTATCACCAGTTTTACTCCAGGCGATAGTTAAATCTTTAATTAGATTTGAACGTGAAATGGTAATTGAATTTACCGATAACACCATGGTGTTAGATATGACGTATTACCAGTTTTACTTCATGGGATAAATAGGTTGGGATTGGGAAATAAATGATTACTTCGGTTTGGTTCGATAATCCCGACTAGTTTGAAGTGATATTCAAAGGAAGATTAAAGAATAAATTTAAAGAATTTATCTTTGATAAAATTAATGGGAACCTTTCCCAAAGTATAAGAATATTTGAATAAAAGAATATTCTGAATTGGAATGAGGCGTATAAGGTGTTTGTGTAACACATGTTTATTATATACGCGAGTTATTCAGAAAGACCGGGTTTATCCCATTCTGAATAACTGATTCGACGTGGTGTCGAAGATGAAGACGGTGGTTGAAGACCGGAGGTCTTCACGTCGTTTGGATAATTAATGATGATCTTGATTGGGCCGTACACCCAAGAGGAGAGAATCAGTTGGTGATCGTCCAGACGTACTTGGAGATCGATGGATATGCGGGGTACTAGGTGCCTCCGGTTTCATTCAGACCCAGAACGAACTTATAAATGGACTGTGTGTCTAACATTGGATTTCAGTCTATGTGATTGATTTCTATTAAATATATATCTGTTTGGCGGCGAAGAATTTATTCTCTTGCTTAACGCCCTTCTCTGAGACGTACGAGCTCAGGGGTTATGTATTGATGGATATCCATCGCATGGAATGAATTGCCTGTGTGGCATGCCTAAGTGGTAATGGATCAAGGCTTCTTGTAACAACCCGTAAAATCTGGGCCAGTTTAAAAATTTTATTTCGGCAAATTTAGCGAATTTTGAATATTTAAAATGGATTATTTTAAATAATATCGACGAGAAATTTATTTTGAATAGAATTCAAACGTATATATTATACGCGTCGTCGTTAGAATAGAAATATTTATATATAATTATAAATAGAATTGAAAATGGCGCGGTAGTTCGATAATTCGATTTCAAACTTCAATTGAATGTACCGGGTGCAAAACAATCCGGATTTTAGTGAAACCAAAAATAATGGAATCTAATAGTGAATATCTTTCTAACGAAGTTAACAAACCGAGATTTCACTTTAGAAATGATAAGATATGTCCAGTTGAAAATTCAGAATAGTCGCTGTGGAATTTATATATATTTTATATAATATATAGCCCTTAAAAATAGCCGTTTTGCAAACGACCTCGGATTTCGACGAAACCAGTTTTGTTGGGTCCGGGATGTAAAGTTATTGCTAGGTTTCAAATTTCATAATTTTTCGAATCAATATGCGAGCGTGGCAAAGGAAAACGCGTTTGACCAGTTTCAGTAGATTTTAATCGACTGGAATTTGGCCGTTTTTCAAACGGTCTCAGAATTCAACGAAACTAGTTTTGTTAGGACCGTATCGTCAATACGAAGCTAGAAAATATTTTTCTGGAATTTTTAAAGTTAGTATGTGACCCCGGTAATTTGAAATGTACGTTTAAAATTCAATATAGTGATTTAAATGTAAATTCAACGGAAACTAATTGAAACGATCGAATCAGCTTACGATACAAATCCCATTGTGTTCGGAATGGGGGTGAAACGCTACGGGCGACAGGCGGTGGGCCTCGATTAGAGGTCGTATGTAAAAGTCAACTTTTTGAATTTTAAATTAATAAAAAAATTAATTAATTTTTCTCTCTCTCCTCCCCTTTATTATTGCTCGGCCCCCCCCCCCCCGATTCAAAACCCTTTCTGGAGGAAAAAAAAAAAAAAAAAAGGGACGGAGGCGGAATCCGTCGCGCCCCTAGGCGGCGCCGACCACCGCAGCTCCCCCATCGAAACCCCACCCCCCCCCCCCCCCCCCGTGCCGCGGCGAGCCACCGAAGCACCCCCCCTATCGCGACCCCCCCCCCCCTTTCCCCTGTTGCTGTCGCGACTTCTTCTTCTTCTCCCTCCACACCACGCCGATCTCCGATGAAGACGAACCGCGCCCCCCCCCCCCCCCTCTTCGCAGGTACGTTGTTTTATTTTATTTCATCTTTATTTTTTTTAATCTAAAAATTTCGATTTATAAAAAAAAAAAGGGTTAAAAACTGTATTTTAATAAAGCAGAAAAACTGATTTTTTTAAAGTATATAAAACTGATTTTTATAAGTAGAAATTATAGATTTTTATCATTTTAAAGTTAAGTTTTTATTAATAAAAAGGTTTGATTTTTATTGGTTAAAAAGATTAGATTTTTCTTTTTCTCTTAAAGCTTTGATTTTTAATCATGAAAACATGATTTTTATTCGAAGGAATTTTGAATTCGTAGGAGGTAGAAAAAGTTTAGAATTTTGTTGTAGGAAAAATTAGATTTTTGACGAGATAAAAATTAGGTCTTAGCGGCTTAAAAATATAATCTTTATATTCAGAGTAGAGGTTTAAAAATATAATTTTTATATATTGAACTTCGATGTAAAAAATATAATTTTTATATATTGAACTTCGATGTAAAAATATAATTTTTATATATTGAACTTCGATAGAAAAATAGAATTTTTATATATTGAACATCGAAGTAAAAATTCGATTTTTATATATTGAACTTCGATGTAAAAATATAATTTTTATATATTGAACTTCGATGTAAAAATATAATTTTTATATATTGAACTTCGATAGAAAAATAGAATTTTTATATATTGAACATCGAAGTAAAAATTCGATTTTTATATATTGAACTTCGATAGGAAAATATGATTTTTATATATTGAACTTCGATAGAAAAATCAGATTTTTATATATTGAATAGCATAGTAAAAATTCGATTTTTACATATGTAGTAAAAGCGGGCAACGAAGGTGACAAAAAGGCGAGAACGACGAAGTTTCTGCAAAAGAAGTGCCGTGGAGCTAGGATAGCTATGAGTGAGAATTTCTCACCTTTCCATTTCATTTCTATTTATATATATATACTAGGATGCAGACGGTGCTTAGTAGCACCCGACACAATCGTCCACAGACCATGGACTTGTTTGTTTGACTGTTTGGTGATTGATTGCGATATTGGTTTGAATGTGGTTTGTGGTGTGAAAAATCGAATCGATAAATTGGTTAGGATTAGACGTGCGCCGTTATAAGGCGAAGGAGTAAGGCTAGGTTAGACTCTTACTCCAAATTTTGTGGTCTGCATAACGAATTGATTTGATTGATGTGTGAATGGCGTGGGCCTTCACTAGACCGGGGATAAGGCTAGGCCTTGTCCCGTTTCTAGTATCGTGCCGTTATGCCGCCGAAATTTTCTAAAATGTGTTAGAAAATAAAAATATCATTTTATTGTGTAAATGAATTGAATAGAAATTCATAGGTTGAAATAAAATGTTTTGTCGTTAAAAATATAATTTTTAACGTGAATGTGAATAAATGAATAGTTATAAACAAATCGGCCGATTTGTTTGTATATACACTGATTTAACTGATATTGATGGGGTCGATAAATTTTACACATCGCCCAATTGCACAAATAAAATCTGTGTTTGATTGTTTGAAACCCCACACGGGTGTTGGGATGAAATTTGAAGTTCACTCATCCTGATTGATTAAATATGTCGATCGATTGATTGACAGGCTGTTATAAGCGTTGAATATCTATATTTGATGCTTATACAGTGTAGTGCACTTTGGTTGATGGTTGATTATTTTCAATGCTATTATATACATGTGTTGTATGCAAATCCATATAATTAATTTTATATGGTAATTGATTGGGCCTCATTCCAGTTTTGAAAAAGAAATATTTGAAAAAGAAATATTTGAAAAAGAAATATTTGAAATAGAATATTTGAAAATAGAAATTTATGAAGCCGTGTTGATTAGATTGACGCCATTTTGACGTGAACGATATTTATATCAATTTTAAGTGATTTCGAAATGAATTGAATTGAAAACGATTTCGAAATGAATTGAATTGAAAACGAATTCAAAGTGAATTGAATTGAAAGTGATTTCGAAATGAATTGAATTGAAAACGAATTCAAAGTGAATTGAATTGAAAGTGATTTCGAAATGAATTGAATTGGAAACGATTTCGAAATGAATTGAATTGAAAACGATTTCGAAATGAATTGAATTGAAAACGAATTCGAATTGAATTGAAAGTGAATTGAAATGAATTCAAATTGAATTGAAATTTGAATTGAATAGAAATGAATTTTGAAACGAATCTATAATGAAGAATTCAATTTTGTTTTGAATTGAAATGGAAGTTGAAATAGATTTTTGAAACGAATTCAAAACTATTTATATAATTCGTTTTAAATAGAAATCGACGATATATATATATTATATATTATATATATAATATAATGGCCTGAATAGAACGCGCCGCGCCGCGGCAGTTCGTGAATTTCGACCATTTATTTCAAACGGACGTTGCGGGAGATCCGACCGTCGGATTCTCCTAAAACCGGAACCATTGGGTTCGTATCGAAAAGAGCTTTCTAGCGAATGTTAGAAATTTGAAATCTAACGGTTGGATTTGGAATTATGTCCAAATCAAATTTGAAAAAGGTCGCTGTAAGTGCAGTTCGATGGCCATTGATGGAAATCGACTGTACGGGCCTTGATAAAATTATTAAAAATAGTAATAATTTGTGTAAAATCATAAGAAATGATTTGTGAAGATTTGGGATGAAAAACTCCATATTTGAAAAGATAAAAATAGATTTTTATCAAAATGAACTAGTTTTGAACTAGAATTATAATTCTATTTATTTTTAAATAAATAAATTGAATTTGAAAAGGGTTTTTGAAAATAACTAGAATTTCCAATGATTGCATTGGAGTGGATTTGAATCGAAATTGTCTTCGGAATATTTCGATGTTGAAATTCGTGATTATACAGATGTTGTTATGGGAATTTGAAAGATATACATTTATATCGTTATTTCAATACGACATTTGTTAATCGTAGAATTTGATATTGAATATAAGCCGATATATTTTCTATTCAGAGCCTTGTATTGAATATCAAATGTGGTTTGGGTTTGTCGTGAATGGTGTCTTCACTAACACTGTTCTTGAACCCAGTTGTGAAAAAATTAAATCTTTTTATTTAGATTTAATGAAGTGTACCAATTGAATGATATTTAATTGGAATTGAATTGATATTGATTTTTGGGTTTATCGTGGACAGTGTTTTAAATAACACTCGTTCTTTAACCCGATAATCAATGGGATGTGACTTTGGGTTTATCGTGAACTGTGTTTTAAATGACACTGATTCTTTAACCCAGTCAAAGATTAAAACTAAGTGGAGTTTTAATGAATCTTTAATTAGATTGAAAAGATCGAGAATGGAGTATCACCAGTTTTACTCCAGGCGATAGTTGAATCTTTAATTAGATTTGAACGTGAAATGGTAATTGAATTACCGATAACACTGTGGTGTTAGATATGAAGTACTACCAGTTTTACTTCATGGGATGAATAGGTTGGGATTGGGAAATAAAATAAATGATTACTTCGGTGTGGTTCGCTAATCCCGACTAGTTTGAATTGATATTCAAAGGAGATTAAAGAATAAATTCAAAGAATTTATCTTGGATAAAATTAATGGGAACTTTTCCCAAAGTATAGGAATATTTGAATAAAAGAATATTCTGAATTGGAATGAGGCGTATGTTGTGTTTGTGTAACACTTTTATAATATATACGCGAGTTATTCAGAAAGACCGGGTTTATCCCATTCTGAATAACTGATTCGACGTGGTGTCGAAGATGAAGACGATGGTCGAAGACCGGAAGTCTTCACGTCGTTTGGGTGATTACTGATGATCTTGATTGGGCTGTACACCCAAGAAGATGGAAACAGTTTGTGATCGTCCAGACGTACTTGGAGATCGATGGATATGCGAGGTACTAGGTGCCTCCGGTTTCGTTCAGACCCAGAACGGACTTGTAAATGGACTGTGTGTCTGACATTGGATTTTAGTCTGTGTGATTGATCTCTATTAAATATATATCTGTTTGGCGGCGGAGAATTTATTCTCTTGCTTAACGCCCTTCTCTGAGACGTACGAGCTCAGGGGTTATATATTGATGGATATCAAACGCATGGAGTGAATTGCCTGTGTGGCATGCCTAAGTGGCAATTGATCGAGGCTTCTGTTGAAAAGCAAAGTCTTGTGGTGATGATCAAAGCACAGCCTGTGTGGCACAGCTTTGTGTAACGTGAATTCGCGAGTTTCGCACCCCGGTTGTGAACCAAAAACGGGAGAAGGACCTCAGGGAGGGCCTGCGTTTCCTCCTAGCTAGAAGTGGCGTCAGTGGTTTTACACGCCCTGACGAGTTTGACTTATGTGGTTGTTGCTGTTGCGAGGCGCCTCGGTTAGATCGGACGATCCGGGTCCGATGGAGTCATTCGTTGGCTCGCTTACGCCCCAAAGGGCGGCGAAACGCAGTGTTCAGGGTTTAAGTTTAATCCACATCGGTGGACCGGCCCTGTCGCTCCAAGGGTCGACGCGTTCTGATCCTGAGACTCGGGCTAGGCAGTCTCGAATCGGTTGAGGACTATCTTTTGCCTCGGTTCATAGACGGAAATCCAATTTCCAAATACGTGACTTTGCGGTTTTATATGTAAACCTATATATGGTGACATAGTGGGATGGGGCACTCATGCCGCCTATGATTGATACTTATGATTTGAAGTTGTTTTATACACTATGCACTTATAATAGTATCAAATGATTTGGTTTAAACGTATCAAGCATTCTTTGGCTGTTATAAGGGAAAACCCTATCCTCGGCTGCGTTGCATTGTGTGATGGGACCTGGGTCTTATAACAGCTTCATTTTTCTTTATTTAGCATTGCGCTGTTTGTTTTATGCACTGGTATTCTTGGGAGGAAACCCGTTCCGTGTTATACGGCGTGGTCCCTTGATTTACCTGACTTTAAAAATAAAGATTAATAACTGTTTTAGTTCTCACACCAGTCACATGACTGACCTGGAGTTTATTGTTTTAACCTAAACTCTGGGTGCCCTTATTTTGACACGGACAGCTAGTAGTTTTGGTTTTGCAGATTTATATTCACAGGATCCTGGTTTACAGCTGGAACGATATCCGGAAAGCTTTGTATCCGTATATCTTCTTCTAGTTGTGTATTGTATTATTTTCCGCTGCTATGTTTTAAATGTAATTTTAAATCTCTGATATTTCTGTGTAATATTTATTCGTTTATACTCTGTATATTCTTGTAATCTGATGCATTGTTGTAATATACAGTGAAATGTTCTTTTATATGCGTTTTGTTGTGGTTTGTTCTCGAACTATCCGACGCTCTACTTTACGGGGAAGTTACGGGTTTTCACACTTCTGTTGAAAAGCAAAGTCTTGTGGTTAATGATCAAAGCACGACCTGTGTGGCGTAGCTTTGTGTAACGTTGATTCGCGAGCCTCACACCCCGGTGGTGAACCAAAAACAGGAGAGGACCTCAAGGAGGACATGCGTTTCTTTCTAGTTAGAAGTGGCGTCAGTGGTTTTACACGCCCTGATAAGTTTGACTTATGTGGTTGTTGCTGTTGTGAGGCGCCTCTGTTAGATCGGACGATCCGGGTCCGATGGAGTCATTCGTTGGCTCATATACGCCCCCAAAGGGCGGGGAAACGCAGTGTTCAGGCATTTTAATTCACATCGGTGGACCGGCCTTGTCGCTCCAAAGGCCCACCTGAGTCTGGGTCCTAGGCTCGGGCTAGAGAATCTCGAATCGGTGAGGACTATCTTTTGCCTCGGTTCACAGATGGAAATCCAATTTCCAAATACGTGACTTTGCGGTTTTATTTGTAGATCCTAGTTTGGCGACATAGCGGGATGGGGCGCTTATGCCGTCTATGATTGATACTTATGATTTGAAGTTGTTTTATACACTATGCACTTGTAATAGTATCAAATGATTTGTTTTAAACGTACTAAGCATAGTTGGCTATTATAAGGGAAAACCCTATCCCCCGGCTTGCCTTGCATTGTGTGATAGGACCTGGGTCTTATAATAGCTTCATTTTTCCAAAAAGCATTGCGTTGTTTTGTTATATGCACTGGTATTCTAGGGAGGAAACCCGTTCCGTGTTATACGGCGTGGTCCCTTGAAATATCTGATTTAAAGTAAAGTTTTAAATAACTGTTTTAGATCTCACACCAGTCACATGACTGACCTGGAGTTTATTGTTTTAACCTAAACTCTGGGTTCCCCTATTTTCCGCACGGGCAGCTAGTAGTTTTGGTTTTACAGATTTATATTCATAGGAACCTGGTTTACAGCTGGAATGATATCCGGAAAGCTCTGTATCCGTATATCTCTTCTAGTTGTGTATTGTATTATTTTTCCGCTGCTATGTAATATATTGTAATCTTTGATATTTTTCTGATGTATATTATTTGTTTATACTCTGTATATTCTTGTAATCCGATGAATTATTGTAATATACAATGAAATGTTCTTCTGTCTGCGTTCTGATTCGTCTTGTCCTCAAAGTAATTCGTCCTTTCTCTTCTCTTCGGAGATCGGGGAAGTTCGGGTCGCTTCAACATACTGGCGTTGTTTTGCGATAGTAGGCAACGACCATAAGTCTATGTTTATTACTACTAGACAGAGGAATCCTATGTAATGACCCGCATTGGCAGAGGTATTATAATTAATTAATTTAATTATATAAATAGTGGTATAATTAATTTAATGGTCGTGGAATTAAATAATGATGAATATTTAATTAAAATAATAAATTAAATAATATATTTAATTCTGAAATAATCAGAATTGGCTGAAATGACGATATGGTGTGAACCGGATCGTCTGTGATATTTAATTCAGTTTAGAATTGAATTAGAATAACGAATATATTATTTGAACGAAAGTTTGAACGTATAATTATATTATAATTAAAATCGAGCTTGAAATGGCACGGCAGTTCGTTATTTGGCGATTCGAACTTCAACTGAATGTACAGGATTCGTTTTAAGCCGGATTTCTGTGAAACAAGAAACGTATGGAGCTGGTGGAGTATATCTTTCTAGTGGAAGAGAAAAATCGGGATTTCTTCGAGTAGATTTTGATTTATGTCCAAATCAAATTTTAGAAAAGTCGTTGTGGAATTCCTTTATAATTTATAAAGGAATTATTTATATTTTAAAAAAGGAATTTCAATATAAATCGAATATCGGGTTGACCCAGATTTGAAATATCAAGTTAGAAATTCATATAGGAATATTCTAGAACTGTATGGTATTCCACGGTGAATATAGACGATAATATTTATTTTTATATATTAAATTTAATTATATTTAAATATATTTATATATTTAAATGGGTCATCCAGAGCTTTAAAAATAGCCAGTTTTGCAAACGACCTCAGAATTCGACGAAATTAATTTTGTTGGATCCGCATTATCAAATAGTTGTTAGATTTCCAGTTTCGTGATTTTTAGAGTCACTGTGTGGTCGTACGGATTTTTAGAGTGAAAAATAGTCAGTATTTTGACGGTTAAAAACACGCTGTGTGAGCAAACGAAGTCGGAATTCGACGAAACCAGTTTCGTTGGGACCGTAATGTCGAACTCTAGCTACATGTCCAGTTTCGTGATTTTTGAGTATCGTATGTGATCACAGGAATTTTAGAGGACAAAGGAAGATAGCATTTGATTAAAAACAAATATAATAATTGAATTTAAAAATATTATTTTTACACTATAAATATATCTTCATCCCTTAAACCCTAAAAATAAATTCATTTCTAGTCAACGACCTTTTATTTCCGCCGCTCTTTTTTTTCTCTCTTGCAGTAAAAAGTTGAGAGTTCTGAAATCAAAAGAAAATAGAAATAAAATTCTTAAAATCATGATATGAATATAATTGGATTCAGGAAACCTTTCTCTTCAGTTTGGTAACCATTTTACTAAGTGCAACGCAAGTCTAGTATTTGGGTTTTATTTCCGTTCGAGCTAGGGTTAAAGAAATCGAAAGATGGAATCACATATACTTGTTTTCGTTATGACATTTGGATTCAGCGAAGAGAGTAGCATCGAGTATGTTTTTTTGGGGTTTTTCCAAAATAAATTTGGTCGATGGAAATCCTGTTTGAGCGTGGCAGAGAGCGAAGTCAGGATCTTCAATGGAGTGCGGTCTGATCGAAAGGGTGTTGAAATTGGAGAGGAGTTTGAGTGGTGAACGATGGTGGTGATATGACGATCTTTTGTTGAGTAAGGAAAGAGCGGTTTGGGTGTAAAGGTTTGGAAAATGGCCAGTGCGTGTTTACTGGAGTGTGAGCATTGGATTGGGGAAGAAGCTTTTAATCGGTCATGGGTCTTCAATTGGGTTTGGGCCAGAAATCAAAGTTAAGCCCAATTTTATATAAAGGGGAATTTAATTTATTCTAATTAAAAATAGTAAAGCTTGTAAATGTTGTAACTTCGCCATACCGTATCAGAATTCAACGAAACAAGATCCGTTGGGATTGTATGGACGACGGCAACACAATGAGACTGACTGGGAGTGAATCCGAGCTCATTACAATTTATGGCCAAATAAATTGTCCGTCCGAATCAAAGAATGCAAACCGATTATTTAACGGTTAACGCGCCAATGTGAGTAAATCTCACTAACTCTGAACAGTTTATAATTTCATGTTGTATTTTTAGAACTGTTAAATATTGGCTAATTGACTGTGTGTTGACTGTTTGATTGAACTGCTAGTCAGTTAGTTGAATTTCTATATTGATTCTGTTTAATAGAATATATCATATGGAACTGAAAGTGATGTTGATTTTATTATTTAACATCTGTGATGCAGGGAAACAGGTTGGAGGAACCCAACTGGGTTCCTCAACATTTATTTTACTGTTTTTCATATATTGTGATATATGATGTGATATATAATATGTTGTCGATTAAATGTGTTTGGACGATATTGATCATCGTGATTTGATATGTTGAATACCATAACATACCGAAATGTTGATAAGGGAATATTTTCAAAGTGATATTTGAAATAAAATATTTATAAATAGAATATTTATAAATAATAAATATTTATAAATTGGAATATTTATAAATAGGAGATATTTAGAAAAAGGGAAAACGTTATAAAAAGGAAACTGTTATAAGAAGGAAATCATTTTAAAGTGGAGAACCGTTACTAAAAGTAAATCTTTAAAATGAATAAATGTTGTTAAAAAGGAAATCTTTATAAAGCGAATAAAGGAGTTAAATCGAATATGGTATTCAAAAGTAGTTAAATCAAATATGGTATTCGAAAGGAGTTAAATCGAATATGGTATTCGAGAGTAGTAAATCGAATTAGTTATTCGAAAGGGGTTAGTCGAGTCGAGTCAGTTGAATAGAGTAATCGAATATTTGTTATTCGAATAAGAGTTATCCAGTTAGAGTTAACCAGACGGAATTAATCAATTAGAGTTAAACCAGTTAGTGTTAAACCAGTTAGAGTTAAGCAGATGGAGTCAATCAATTAGAGTTAACCAGTTAGAGTTAAACCAGTTGGAGTTAATTGATTAGAGTTAAAGAAAAAAGGAGTATAGTTTATTCGAATAGAATAAAGGAGTTAATCGAATATATAGTTTATTCAAATAGAATAAAGGAGTTAATCGAATATATAGTTTATTCAAATAGAATTAAAAGAGTTATCGAATATAGTTTATTCGATAGGAGTTAAGTGAATAGAGTCAGAGTTAAATCAAAAGAATTAAGTGAATAGAATAAATTGAATAGAGTTATAGAATATACCTTATCGAAGGAAAGAATTATCGAATAGAAAAGATTTGAAAGAGAGTTACGTAAGGAAGTTTGTTAAAGAATTAGAAGGGTGAACTTTATCTATTTCAAGGTTAGAAACGTTGTTCAGTTAAGGTCTGAGAGGTAGTATTACCCAACTTGATTGACTTCATTTTTAACTAAGGAATGGTTAAGGTTCGATAGTAAATGATGGTTAAGTGAATTTAGTAATTAATGGAAATGGTTTGAGTTGGCATCGCGATGGTTGTTTAAAACATCTGTCTAAGTCCAATGAAGAATCTTTGGAAATGTTTTCCAAATAAGAAACCAGAAATGTTTTCTAATAAAGAAAACAACAAATGGAAATGTTTTCCATTGTTAATAACGTATATTTTCCAAATTTAGAAAATAAGAAATATTGAATATAGGGAAACAGGAGATAAGTAAATTAATGAAATAAAGAGAAAAATGTTGAATGATGTTTGATCGATATAAATTTCCATTTGGAAATAATATCGTCGTTTGCACACCTGTTTTTCTTCGATAGTTAAATCATAGACTATCGAAGTTTTGACCATTTTAACGTTGTTAATATGGAGAGACCGGTTGGATTATTATCCAAAGAACCACTCTGTATTGGCATAAGCATTGTGAATCATATATGCCAAAGAATATTGAAGACGGAGTTATGCAAGGGCTATCCTGTTTACAGAATAGTGCCTTCGGTTCATCCTGTTCCTGGATGACTTTTATGGACGGATGTCTAACAGAGTATTTCCAGACGATCACGTATATTGATTTCTCCAACCGTACCAAGAGTGGAAGCGGAGAAGGAAACTTCTTTTAGCTAACAAATAATGTATGGTTGAGGACGTCAATCGGTGATTTGATGGATTTGACGATGTGGCATTCAAAGTGAATTTGGTGTGATGATGAAGTGTAGCTTCTAGCCTCATCAACCGGTAAATGACAGAAATTGGGCAGGCAGCATGGCTAAGTCGGTCGCACCAAAGTAGGGTGTATAATCACCTAATCTAGAGTTTCACTTACTTCTAAAAATCTATTGTTGATGTTGTCCCATTCGGGAAACGGTTGCTGATCCCCACCGTTGGTGATATTTATTCGATACACTCAAGTGAAATGAGTGGTCGGTCATGTGTGGCCGGGTTGCAAGATGTTCTTGTTGAATGCAGTGTATTCCTTTCTAGAGACACACTAGTGAGGTGGTTCCATACCTTGTCATAGTTGGAAATCCATTACCCAATACGTGCTTGCGGTTTTGATTGTATACTATATGTAGAACGTGAGATGAAAGCGTTTCTGCTAGATGATTATTATATTGTGGTTGATAGACATTATTATAATATCAAAAGGTTTTTGATATAAAGATAATTTGGATTCTCATAAGGGAAAAACCCGTTCCGTTATACGGCGTAGTCTTATGAGATATCGATTACCTGCTTGAACTGTTTTAAACTGTTTTACTCATACCAGTCCCATGACTGACCCGGGGTTTATTTGATTGTTTCCCTAAACTCTTGGGTGCCTAATTTTGTACGGGCAGTCAAATAGTCGGGATTTACAGATATACTAGAACAGCTGGAGCAGGAGGCTTCAAGAACATATAGCTATAGTTTATTTCCGCTGTGCTGTAAGTGCTGTACTTTGAAAATGATGTATATTCAAGTAAAAAGTTATATTTCAAAGTTATGTTATATATTATATGTTATTCGTTCCGCTGTGAGATTCGTGTTACTCTGATGTTGTGTTGTTCTTCTTCTTCTATTCTAAGTTTCTATCTTATCTTTCCTCACCCTTTGTTTTCTTTCTATTAATTTCCTGATTTTCAGTTTAATTTGGGGCTGGACTTGTGTTTTTGGTCAGCTCAAATTGGACCGGAATTTTGGGTCATTACAGTTGGTATCAGAGCTTAAGTTAAGTGAATTACCTTGGCTCTGTGGCGTAACTCAGTAGAGATGGGGTTAGTAATACCCTAGATTGAGTTGAGTGTATATATACGAGTGAACGTATTTGTCATTGATATAAAAATTGTTTTATATTGTGGAGATTCGTTGGTTGAGTTGTTTATGAGTTCTGGTCGATCAGTTTGATCCACTGTACCGGTAAGAGTTACTAAACACTCGAATACGATGGGTCGTCACGATATGTTTTGAAAAGAGGGTAAATTAAAATAAGTTTACCCAAGGTATATCTTGATATAGAGAAGATATATATATCAAAATTATAATATATTGGATATATTGGTTGTTATTATAATCGAGTAAGATTATAAATTAAATGGTTATGTAAATAACCGATCAGAATTCATATAAGTGAAATACGTGAAATCAGATGAGTTAAATCTAAAAATTAAACCAGAAATTGAGTTAAAACTCTGGAAAATTGGATAAGTTTTTGTAAATGGATTTGGATTAAAAATAAGGAAAATTTAAGATCCTGGGAGATTTTAAATTGTTTTACAAGCAGTGTGAATTATATTTTGAAATGAATTTCAAAGTGGAAATGTTTAAAAATGGTTTTATAGTATTGAACTCACTTCGATCGCTGGAAAATAGATTCCGATGATGATAGCTGCATCATCAGTATTCATTTTCGAGTTGTAAGTGACGAATTACTACTAGAGATACTGTTTTGAATTTGTTCTGGGAAAGACAAGTTGTGTTGAATTTCAAAATGGGATTTATAATATAGAATTGAATATAGACTTTGAATAAAGAGAATTCAAATAGATTTGAATATAGAAATTCAAAGGGAGTTTGAATATATGAAATTCAATGGAATTGAAATAGAGTTTGAATATAGAAAGTGAAATGGAATTTGAATATAGAATTCAAAAGGAATTCAAATATAGGATTTGAATATATAGAATTTGAATATAGAATTCAAATGGAATTTAAACTATAGAATTTGAAATATAGGATTTGAATATATAGAATTTGAATATAGAAATTCAAATGGGATTTATAATATAGAATTTGATATATAGATTTGAATAATAGAAGTGATATAAAATTTGAATAGAAATTGAATAGAATTAACTAAGTCGAAGAGGAATTAGTTAATCGAGTTTTGAATTTGAAGTTGAACTTTGAAAGGTGAATTGGATTTGTAAATGGATATTCGAAATTGAATATAGAACTTAAATTTGAAATTTGGATTCAAATTAGTTAATAAACAAGTTAAAATATATTTGAACATGTCATGTTCAAATATAAAAGTGACTAAAGAGTTAATTAACAAATTAATTAACGAATTGAGTTAAAACGATCAGGTATAGTTAAAATAGATTGGGCAGGTATAAATATACATGAGATAGGTATGGATAAGGTATGAAGGTATATAAATAGAATGCTCGACGAAAAGGTATGTATTTAATTCATATATGAGATTTTATGTGTCGTATCGGCTAGCCGCTTGGCTTTTTCTTTTTCTTTTGGATTGGTGAGGGCGATGGGAGGCTATTTGAAATATCCCGATGCCCCTGGTACAAAGGAGGTTATGGCGAATTTTTCTGGGAATTTAAGGAGTTAGAATATTTTTAAGATAATTTGATAGTTAGAAATCAACATATCGATATATATAAGTCGATAAGGAAACGAACTTAGGAATAGAGTAGTAAAATCAAAAAGGAAGACTAAGGATAAAATCTAGTAAGAATAGAAAGAGGAAGCGTATACGTGTTTCAAAATGAATAAGTAGTTGTATGGTATTGATTATTCGAGTAAGTAGTCATATCTGTTTTGACGTTATAAATGTTATTCAGTCAAGGTCTGAGAGGTAGTTATACCCCAACTTGATTGATTTAATTATTAACAAATAAATAGTAAGATTTCAGGCTCGAAGATCAATGTTGGATAAGTGTTAGTTGAATATAGTATTTGGGTTGTCGTAACGATGTTTTACACAACATCCGTTTTAACCCAAATAAGTGTAAGCTTGGAAATATAATAAAGAATATTTCCTAAGTATAGAAATAAACGAGATCGGAAAAGAGATAAGTAATTGGAATATTTTTCAATTATAAATAACATATATTTTCTAAAGTTTAGAAAATAAAGGAAGGCAATATTCGGAAATGTTTTCCAAATAACATAAAAGACCAATATGGTTATTGAAAATATTTGGTTAACAAATATTGATAAAGAAATAGAGATGTGGTTTAACTAATGGAATATTAATTAAGGGCTCAGTGACATGTTCAAAAGGAAAATTTGATTTTTGAAAAGAGTAAAGTGTTTAAAAACTCCCAGGGAAAGACTGTTTGAATTAAAAACAAATTTAACAGAAATTTGTGAAAGCAAAATTGAATTAAAGTAAAGCCAGTAAAGTGGTAACTGAGATTGAATTAGAATGATATCAAGACAAATTGGATTGTGAGATTCAAAATTTGAGATGTAATGGGATAATCAAGTTAAGAGTTAGGAATCGAGAAGAAACTTGAGTTGAAATGATATTTGGCTCGGATATAAGCGAATGGTTGTGTCGTGGATAAAAGCAGATTGGAATTTGATTGGGATCACCCTTGTATCTGCTGAATTGATAACAGGTGGAAAGGATATAATGATATGCCGACAAAAGGTACAAGTTTATATTTCTATTGGATATAAGATTTATGAGCCGAATTGGTAAGCCGCTTGGCTGTTTGGTTTTCTTTTGGGTTGGAGATGGCCCAAAGAGGCGAGTGGTGGTTTGACGTATTGACCAGTACAAAGGAGGTGCTGGCGAAATTTTTCAAAAAAGTTAAGGCGTTAGAAAATTTTCAGGATTTTTGAAAATTTTCGTTGATAAGAATTAATTAATATTTAATTGAAATTAAATTGGTTCTGTTGAAACTGAAGTTAAGAAGTGAACAAATATGTTCTAACCAGTCGATAGGGTCATCCTCTACCTTTTAGCAATTTCGAGGACGAAATTATTTTAAGTGGGGAAGATTGTAATGACCCGCATTGGCAGAGGTATTATAATTAATTTATTTAATTATATAAATAGTGGGATAGTGAATTTAATGGTCGTGGAATTAAATAATGATGAATATTTAATTAAAATAATAAATTAAATAATTTATTTAATTCTGAAATAATCAGAATTGGCTGAAATGACGATATGTTGTGAACCGGATCGTCTGTGATATTTAATTCAGTTTAGAATTGAATTAGAATAACGAATATATAATTTGAATGACAGTTTGAACATATAATTATATTATAATTAAAATCGAGCTTGAAATGGTGCGGCAGTTCGTTATTTGGCGATTCGAACTTCAACTGAACGTACAGGATTCGTTTTAAGCCGGATTTCTGTGAAACAAGAAACGTAAGGAGCTGGTGGAGTATATCTTTCTAGTGGAAGAGAAAAATCGGGATTTCATCATGTAGATTTTGATTTACATCCAAATCAAATTTTAGAAAAGTCGGTGTGGAATTCCTTTATAATTTATAAAGGAATTATTTATATTTTAAAAAAGGAATTTCAATATAAATCGAATATCGGGTTGACCCAGATTTGAAATATCAAGTTAGAAATTCATATAGGAATATTCTAGAGCTGTATGGTATTCCACTGTGAATATAGACGATAATATTTATTTTTAAATATTAAATTTAATTATATTTAAATATATTTATATATTTAAATGGGTCATCCAGAGCTTTAAAAATAGCCAGTTTTGCAAACGACCTCAGAATTCGACGAAACTAATTTTGTTGGATCCGCAATGTCAAATAGTTGTTAGATTTCCAGTTTCGTGATTTTTAGAGTCACTGTGTGGTCGTATGGATTTTTAGAGTGAAAAACAATCGGTATTTTGATGGTTAAAAATACGCTGTGTGAGCAAACGAAGTCGGAATTCGACCAAATCAGTTTCTTGGGACCGTAATGTCGAACTCTAGCTACATGTCCAGTTTCGTGATTTTTGGGTATCGTATGTGATCACAGGAATTTTAGAGGACAAAGGAAGATATCATTTGATTAAAAACAAATATAATAATTGAATTTAAAAATATTATTTTTACACTATAAATATATCTCCATCCCTTAAACCCTAAAAATAAATTCATTTTAGTCAACGACCTTTTATTTCCGCCGCTCTTTTTTTTCTCTCTCGCAGTAAAAAGTTGAGAGTTCTAAAATCAAAAGAAAATAGAAATAAAATTCTTAAAATCATGATATGAATATAATTGGATTCAGGAAACTTTTCTCTTCAGTTTGATAACCATTTTACTAAGTGTGACGCAAGTCTGGTATTTGGGTTTTATTTCCGTTCGAGCTAGGGTTAAAGAAATCGAAAGATGGAATCACATATACTCGTTTTCGTTATGACATTTGGATTCAGCAAAGATAGTAGCATCGAGTATGTTTATTTGGGGTTTTTCCGAAATAAATTTGGTCGATGGAAATCCTGTTTGAGCGTGGCAGAGAGCGAAGTCAGGGTGTATAATCACCTGATCTAGAGTTTCATTTACTTCTAAAAATCTATTGTTGATGCTTTCCCATTCGGGAAACGGTTGTTGATCCCAAACGTTGGTGATATACATTCGATACACTCAAGCGAAATGAGTGGTCGGTCATGTGTGGCCGGGTTGCAAGATGTTCTTGTTGAACCCAGTGTATTCCTTTCTAGAGATACACTAGCGAAAGGTGGTTCCATACCTTGTCATAGTTGGAAATCCATTACCCAATACGTGCTTGCGGTTTTGATTGTATACAATATATGTAGAACATGAGATGAAAGCGTTTCTACTAGATGATTATTATATTGTGGTTGATAGACATTATTATAATATCAAAAGGTCTTTGATATAAAGATAATTTGGATTCTCATAAGGGAAAAACCCGTTCCTTTATATGGCGTGGTCTTATGAGATATCGATTACCTGCTTGAACTGTTTTAAACTGTTTTACTCATACCAGTCCCATGACTGACCCGGAGTTTATTTGTTTGTTTCCCTAAACTCTTGGGTGCCTAATTTGTACGGGCAGTCAAGTAGTCGGGATTTACAGATATACTGGAAGAGCTGGAGCAGGAGGCTTCAGGATCATATAGCTATAGTTTATTTCCGCTGTGTTGTAAGTGCTGTACTTTGAAAATGATGTGTATTTAAGTACAAAGTTATATTTCAAAGTTATATTATATATTATATGTTATTCGTTCCGCTGTAAGATTCGTGTTACTCTGATGTTGTGTTGTTCTTCTTCTTCTATTCTAAGTTTTTATCTTACCTTTCCTCACCCTTTATTTTCTTTCTATTAATTTCCTGATTTTCAGTTTAATTTGGGGCTGGACTTGTGTTTTTGGTCAGCTCAAATTGGACCGGAATTTCGGGTCATTACATCCTACCATCCATCCTATGAAGACTCTTGGTCGTTATGCTGAAGTGATTGCATCTTTGGATAAGGAGAAAACAGCAGTCAGCTGAACCAGTGGGAAATTGATGATGCAATAATAACTCAGGCCTCCAAGTACATATGTTAGCTCAGCTTGGCGGAGAGTGTTGAAAAGTTGGAGCAGGTCAAAAGGATTAATTTAAGCGTGAGGAAGTTGATGTCACACTACTGTAGACAATACCTCCTAATAGTAGCGTTCCTAAAGAGGTGTATATATATATATATATATGCTTCTTATTGTAATCCTGTATCAGAATTATAGTCTATCGCTCATGTGGCAGCCCTGGTCTCTCTCCAGTTACCCTTCAATGAAGGGTGGCAGCGATGGAAAGAAGAGGAGGAAGACTAAATAGTTTAACATATCCTCTCCAAAAGAGCTAAAGTTCCCAAAGAAGTGGTCATCAAATAGGCTTTTGGATTTGCAGATTGTTTGTTTTATCATTTTGGATATGCTTGTTGATTAACATGTACAAGTGTTTATTTATGCTCTTATATTGTATCTTTTATGTATAAATAAATATTACTTGGGTATTATTTTGTCACTTTTACATATATGTCAACTAAGCCACATGCATTCAAAAAAATAGAAAATAGAGTTCAAAATGCTGTATATTTATATATGAAGACTTGCAGATGAAGGTCCCACATCAAATTTCTTTTTGGACAAGAGAATAATTGGTAGAAAGATTATGCATATCACAAATCAAGGAAGACCTGTCAAGGAAGTAAAAGGAAAAGAGGAAAGACCAAAACTAACTAAGGCCCATTTGTGATTGTATTAGAGCCTTAAGTTCGTTAATCTATCCTACAAATACTCATGTAATATCATTGTAAACTTTATCCAAGAACTGAGAGTTTATTCCTTTTCTTTTCTATATTCCTCTTAGGTTTAATAACTTTGTGTCGTCTATCCAATTAGATTTGATAGAGCACAATTTACTAGTGCAATTTACTTTTCTCATTAGTGATTGATTGTCTATTAATTCAATGGTAATCTTACTTTTTATTTATGTTTGTTTATTTCATTTTTGTAGTTTTTGTTTTAGTATTATGTTTATTTTTCTATCATTGAATTTATTATAAATCTGATTAGATTCGAATCTGTAGTGAATTCAATTGCAGTTTTATTGTTTTCATTATTAATTGTAATTTGGTTGTCGGTTCAATTAGATTTGTTTAGAACCAATTTGCAATTTCAATTTTTATTCCAATCAAATCCTCTGAATTCCCCTAACTCTCCCACAAAATTGTATAAATAATAAAATTTAATTTTCCTCCTTATGTTCGACCTACATAATACACACCTATGCACTTGCAGTAATTTATAATAAATTTTAACTTTCCTATTCCATAGGGAAGTGTCAAACAATTTTTTGGAGTCGTTGCTGGGGAGGCAACAATTAAATTTTATTATTTATTTAAATTTCGATTCGTGTTAGTTTTTATTTTTTTCCTTCTGTTTTTCTTTTATAAATAGAAAAAATTTCTTGATTAGTTGATTTGGTATTACTTGTTGATACCACAATCTCTAAAACAAGAGAATAAAATACTTGCCTTTTCTTTCCAATTTCTTTTCTGTCTTCTTTTTCCTTTCCAATTTTCAACACATTTCTTTCCTCTCTTCTTTTACTTGTTTCAAAAAAAACCTTTTTTGCTATTTTTCTCTCTCTTTCCTTCTCTGCCTCCAACTAAACCTCCTCACTACCTTCACCGTGCATATCACCAAGACCTTCCTACGACTAAAACTCAACGTTCAATCCAGAAACTACAAACATCATCGGGCAATCAACCCAGTCCTGCCACAAACCAAGTGCAACTACCGAACGAACACTAATCCCTCTGCCACCTTTCAAACCGCAAAGCCATAAACTCCTACCCTACAACAAAACTCCCATCCTACCGAGTTCATCCATCCTCAGTACATAATTCAACTTCATCACCCTCATGTACACCTCTAATTTTTCCAATTCTCATCACCCAACGTCAACTACTCCACAAGACCCTCCTCTGTTCACAAATTCCCACGCGAAATCCATTATCTTCCGACATCCACACTACAAACTCCATCTCTATCACAAATTCACCACTGATCATCATTCCGTTTTCCATCAGCAAACTCATGCATAAGACAACCCTCCAGCCCACACATACCACAAACCCATTCAATTCCTTTTCACGCATACATACCCAAACTAATACCAGAACCACATCATTAACCAAGTCTCAAGCAACTCGCATATCCCCGTTCACGCAACTGAAAATTCACCACAACCTTTCAATCAACACAAACCCCAAAGTTGTGTTGTTTCTCATGCAAATACCACTTCGCACAATCCCATAACGCAACTCATCATCAACCTCCCCATTCTTCCCCATCCAAAACACAAACACCCCATCGTCCATCGCTTCCAACAAGTTCATCAGCTCCACCACCGCATGCGAACCACAAACACTTCCCTTCATACCTTAAACATCACTCACCAAACTATAACCAAACTATTCCCGACCATCACATTATCTGCCCCAATCCCCTTACTTTAACCACAACTCCCACTCTGCCACAAACAACGTAACATCACCCCATACTCGATCACCCTCTCACCATTACAAAATCCCCCCTCTTCCACAGTTCGTACTCCAAAACGCCTCCTACAACAAATCATACAATCCGATCATCTTCACCTCCACTTGAACCAAAAACCACCGCACACCCAAAATCGCACTACCGAAATCATCACCATATAATTCACGTCCTCCTCAACCACATCTCCTCAAAAAAATCCACATTCAACACAGACTTGACGCCCATTGCCAAATACGAAACTCACAAAAAAATACCGACCCTCATCAACGTCTGACCACTTCTCACACAACATTCCAAACCACAACATTCACCCAACAGTTCACCATCACAGGTCAGACTTCTCCAATTTCAACTCACCCGCATCAACATCGGATATCAAAGCCATAACCACGTTCTTGCTAATTCAACTGCCGAAGATCCTACATAGTTTTGACTATCCTGTCTTCATGTTCTTTCAACTGTCCTCCACAACCGATCACCAACGCCCTTCGAACAACAAAAATCTAAAGTAACCAAAGTCACATCGTACAACTAAAAATACTAACCAGTCCTGCTCATCACGATCAGAATCTTCACAATCGAAAACCCACAATTCGAACTCCCGTTTATCATCGAAATCGCCTTCAAATAAGAAACCATCTCCATATCAACCATTCCCCAACTGCATCGAACACCTAACCAAACCAAAAACAAAAATCACCACCAAATTTAAACCCTAATCCTTCGAAAACCGAGAAAGAAACCAAATCGAAAGAGAAAAAACCTCAGTAGACCAAATTCGAAAATTGAAAAAACAATTCAGCAATAAGAAACCGTGAATTTGGTCTTGACTATTTCTTTAGGTTTTGACATGGTTTGTTTATTTCGTGGATTTTGACTTTATTTATTTGACAATAGAAGTGTGTTAAAATAGAAAACTTGTTGTAGTATGCTTTAATTATTTGGGCAATTGATTTATTCTATCTTTTTGGCGTGGGTTGTTTTGAAAAAAAGTAAAGTAAAGAAAGGGGCAAGATTCTTCGTTAAGTAGCATATTTGGGAGGTGTTGTTTCCTTTATTTTGAGGGAGGGTTACAAGTTTGTTTCTTAGTTTGTTTTTTAGCTAGTTTAGTCTTTTATTTTAGATTGAGTTTAAGTTTTTTATTCTAGTCAGTTTATTTTTTAAATTCCAAATTAGTTTTTGTTTTCTTTTTATTCGTTTCCAAAATAAAAGTTCACAATAAAAAATCATAGGATTAAAGTGAAGAAGGAATTTAAGCAAGCAAATCAAAGGAATCAAAATCGAGCAAAGCAAATAGTGGATTTTAATTGCTCAGGACGAACAACTATACCCCAGTGTAAAATTTCCTAAACTCTACGGGTGCCGCAGTTGCTTAAAAGTACATAGAAATTGCTTGTAAATTTTTTTTACAGGGGTAACTTTCTTGTAAAATTTTATTTTTGTAGTTATTCTTGTCTGATTGTTGTGTTGCTGAAATTTCTGAATAAAATTGGTGAGTAAAGAATTTCTATAATTAAAATAATCACTTTCACCATTTTCAACTATACAACTTGATTAGACATTGCAAAATATTGAACTACAAGAGTGTATTTATGAAATTGATTCTCTCAAGGGTTTGATCACGGATATATATATATATATATATATTAGTTCAATTTATCAAACTTTTAGAAAAAGAGGTTGCATACTACCCATGAAACATTGGTTGTATTCCTTAGTAATTATACTATATATGAACGACTGTAAGACCCTTTTCCCATACAAATTGAGATTATCAACTAATAAGATATACTTGAGTACGTTTATTATTTTGAATAAAAATTAATTGTGTCAACTTTAAGTCTAGGATTTTCCCTGTTGATAACAATGAGCAAAAAAGTTTTAGCCACTATAATTCTCTTATCTCAACGTATTTGTCTATGACTTTTGAAGAACTATTTGAGGACGATCTTAAATTTTAAACAAAGAATTGGGTGTATACCTTGAAGATAACCTTAATTCCATATCAACAAAAAAAATACGGTTAAACGCTCAAGTGTATGGAATTATTGTAATCCTCTTCTAAATGACATGAACCATTGTCACAATAAACTTTTCATTGGGAAGATTATGATATCAGAATTTATTGACATGCCACTTGTACATCAAAAATCACAAACAAAATCATCGTTTTCGATATAGGCAAGTGTAGGAGGAACAGGAAACATCATTTTTCATAGAACATCAAACATCATCATAGATTTCATTTTTCATATAACTGGCACACACATGTAGTGGTTAAACTGCATTTCATTTTACAAATCAATTTACATCACATTCACCTTTGGGCATTATCTTTCAAATTTAGGAAACGTGCTACAGTGTAGATACTGTTTTGACCAAGTGGGGGGGGGGGGGGAGTCTGCATTGCCTTCTTTTTCTTTAAAAAAATTTTCATTTCATTTTCATGCATTTAGATAGGACCATCGTGCATTTTAGGTCATAGTAACATGCCAAATTTTTTTTGGAAATATGACTCATATTAGATTGGCAACGAAGCAAGTTAATAATTTTTTTGGTCAGTTGATAGTAAATTTTTTCCTCAACTAAGATCAGATAAGAAATATAATGAAGAGTTGAACCACGAGTGATAATAGTGTAACCGGTACATAGGAAGATACTTAGGTGATGGCCATGAAGTCTATTCTAAATTGTAGACTTTGTTTAATGAGTGGAGGACTTAAAGTACATGTATTGGCTTTTTGAATCTTTAAAACTAAGTTGTGTTAAGCTGAAATTGCATAACTCTCTCTTCTTATTATATTCAATAATAGTAGTAATCCAAGGGTATTCAATGTTGCTAGTAAATCAAACGTTGGTGTGCAAACCAGCCAAGCTCTTTCCCAACTCTCACGTCAGCCCGTAAATCAGTGCATGTGTTGTCTAATTTTATTAGTTGGACACCTAAGAATTACCGACATATTGTTGACAAAGTCACTGTCAGTCTGCATAATCCGCCAAGCTCTGTCCCAACACTCACGTCGGCATGTGAGGCAGGGCATGGGTGGTATACCTTGGTCTTTTCAGTTAGGTGTATGGAATTATGTGTAAATTTTAATTTTTTTATAGAGATAGAGAATAAGCAATGACGCTCAAGAACTTCTTGATCTTATAGATTTGACTAGTCATACACAAGGAAATGAGAATACCACTTTGCAAAGTGTGACAAGCAAACTAAGAATTTATTTTATGGTTGCATTATGTTATCAACCGAATCAACTGGCCAAACTAGAATTTAACATTTGAAAACTTAAATTATGTTGGAAATTTGTGACGAGTTGAGGAATTGAAATTTTCTATAGATTGATTTCGAACTATATACTGTTGTGTTGTAACTTTTCTAAAACAAGTCATGTTTTCATTTTTGCTTTCGTTTGCATATGTCTATTGCATTCATATAGTTGCATTTGAACCATAACATACTGCATTCAGATTTTGTGGGTAGTATCCACTGAAAACCCTTACGAGACACCACTCGTCCTACTAGGTACACCTAGAGGTTTAATGAATAGTTGCATATGCTTAATGCCATATGCATTACAAAAAATAGAAAATAGAGTTCAAAATGATGTGTATTTATATGTGAAGGCTTGCAGATGAAGATCTCACATAAAATTTCTTTTTGGATAAGAGAATAATTGGTAGAAAGAATGCATATCACAAATCAAGGAAGACTTGTCAAGGCAGCAAAAGGAAAAGAAAAAAGACCAAAACTTACCTGATTTAACTAAGGCCCATTTGTGACTGTATTAGAGTCTTACTAATCTATCCTATAAATACCCATGTAATCTCATTGTAAACTTTATCCATGAATTGAGAGTTCATTCTTTTCTTTTCTGTACTCCTCTTAGATCTAGTAACTTTGTGTCATCTATTCAATTAGATTTTATAGAGCATTATTTACTATTGCAATTTACTTTTCTCATTAGTGATTAACCGTCTGATTAGATTCAATGGTAATCCTAATTTTTTTTTCTGTTTTTATTTCTTTTCTGCAGTTTTTATTTTAATATTTTGTTTATTTTTCTACTATTGAATTTATTATAAATCTGATTAGATTCGAATCTATAATGAATTCAATTGCAATTTTAATTTGTTTTCATTGATAATTGTAATTTGGTTGTCGGTTCAATTAGATTTGTATAGAACCAATTTGCAATTTCAATTTTTATTTCAATTAAATCCTCCAAATTTGTATAACTCGCCCATGAGATTATATAAATAATAAATTTTAATTTTTCTCCCAGTGTATGACCTACATACTACACTTGTGCGAGTATAATACCCACTCTTTTGGCTTTTCCTTTAGGAAATAAATCTTGTACTTAGATTTTACCGTTTTTCTTTTGTTGCATAAATAAACCTATATGTTGCTTCCAAGTTTACTTTGCAAATGAAAACTTTTTTCTCAGTTTAACTTTTCCATGTTCATTTACACAATCAATGTTTGAAAGAAACAAAGAATTTAAGTATATGTTTACACCTAACAAAGATAAATATGCCCTGGCGCACTTGCCAAGTGCGCTAGTGTAAATATATATTGGCGCGCCTGGAAATTGCGCCATTACAATATTTAGGGGGCGCACTTCAGAAGTGCACCCCGTATTTTTTTTTTAAAAAGTTGTCCAATTTATCGCTGAGCTGGCCAAAACCAGCCTATACATACAAATAGTTTTAAAACTAGCCTATTTGAGCCATTAGTTTGAAAATCTAGCCTCTTTTGAAAAAAATTCAAGAAGATACTCAAAATTTTGCAATGAAAAGAGGCTTAATAGATTTTGTTAAAAACATTGAGTAAATGGATTTCTATAATAACCAAGTTAAGTTATAATAAGGTACTAAATGGATTTATGTATAGGATTGGATAAATGGGTTCTCTGCAGTAAATCCAAATAGTAAATGGATTACAATGGATTAAAACTAAAGGTTGTGTGTTGGTTAAAACTAACTTAGTAACGAAATAATAAAAAGCGATTATTATTGAAAAGAAAATATTTTTTTCCAAAATTCCGGGATTGGTTTATAATATCGTATTTAAAATGGAATTGCAAATGGAATTAGTACGATATTATATTCAATATCAGTTTAAGATTACAAACTTTTATTTATCTTTAGATAAGAACGTTTTTGATCAAGGTATGAGAGTAAATAGAATACCCCAACTTGAACGACTTCACAATTATTAAGGGATAGTACTAGTTTGTAATGGTAAAGATCTTGGAAATAATCTATTATTTCCATAAGAAATAATATTGAAACTTTATCTACAAGTTTTAAGAAATATAATAAAAATGTTATAATAAACAATGTATTACTTGACACTGTTAGCCCGGATATGAAGTATGATTATACTTATACCATTTGGTTAAGTATAAAGCACTATTTTCTAAGTAATGAAAATAACATACTTTGGGAATTCACTTATTCCATGAATAAGTAAATGTCCAAGGTTTTCGAGAAAATGAAACGAGTGGCTATGTTAGTTTGAAAACGGAAGTGGATGTGAGAAGTGAATTATTATTTTCATAAACGTAGTTTGAACTTAAATCTACAAATTTTTGAAGTTAAATGAAAACCATTTAGGTTTATATAATAATCGATGTGTCATATGACATCGTTTTGGCCTATAAGATTTGGTAATCAAACTTAAGCCATTGGGTTAAGTATGTAAAGTGACACTTCCAAGATAAAGGAAATAAAAAGAGGTTTTGTGAATATATAGCGATACTTCCAATTTAAAGCAAATAAAAAGAGATTTTGTGAATATATATCAATAAGTCCAAGATTAAGGAAATAAAAATGGGTTTTGTGAAAATATAGTGATATTTTCGAGGTAAAGGAAATAAGGATAAGTTTTGTGAATACATTATTATGAAAGAGAAAAGTTTATGGTTAATGTTTTCAAAGTAACAAAAACAAGAAAGATTCGTTGAGACAAGTTTATGGTACCAATTTTAAATCGATAAAAGGTTTAATGGAGGATTTTGATTTAAAAGGCCTGAACTGCCGATGTACTGATCAGTATTGTTTTTTATATGATAGTTAAAAAAATCCAACTATTAATAAATATTGTTTGGATTTGCCTAGTTAGTGCGAAAAGATCAGGATGGGAACTGGACCAAAAACCACTTCGAACCAACTATGCGTTCAAAAAATAACTTTGCAAGGATGCTTATGAGATGATTTGAAGACATAGATCTTCGGAGCGAGAGGGATGCTCGCTGATGCCTCTGGTTAATTACAAGGATCAAACTTGTAGCATTTAACCTCTTTGCTCTGAGGTCTTTGGTTTAGTTTAAACCTTGAACGAACTTGTATAGACGAATGTCCGACAGGGTATCTCCTAAGATCATGTATGTTGATTTTTACAAATATACCAAGTATAGTAGTGGAGAAGGCAATTTCTTTTAGCTTAACATCCAGAGTATGTTTGTGCAAATCAATTAATGATTGGATGAATTTGACAATGTGGCATTCAGAGTTTGAATGTGATGTTTTGAAAAGGTAATCGCGACCTCAAGCATCATCAACTGGGAAATGACTGAAATCCGGTAGGCATCATTTCTATGTGGGTGATACCCATTAGGGTATATCATCACCCGAGCTAGAGAAATCAGTTATCCCTTTATTGTATACTTCGAAATTTACACTTGCTGATCTCAACTGTTGGTGATGATATATTTGGTACACTCAAGTTGAATGATGGTCGGTTATATGAGGCCGGGTTGCAAGATGTTCTTGCTGAACCCAGTGCTCCATCTCTAGAGGACACTGATCGAAAGGTGGTTCCATACCTAGTCATGTTGGAAATCCAAACTCCAATACGAGCCATACGTTTTTCGTTATAAACCAACTATGTTGAAAAGTAAGATGCAAGATTTTCGGCTATATTCTTATTTATTTGCAGTTTGATAATGTTAGACCAAAAATGGCACTAACACCTAAATGCAGATCACAGAATGCAGAAAATGATAAATAAGAGGAGACACATGAAGTTTTTATAGTGGTTCAGCTGTAGATGTAGCCTACGTCCACTTTATAATCTTATTGTTAAAGTGACAGAATTAAGAATCAGTTGCATGTAGACATGCAATCCGTGTGTTAATTGAGATTATAAGAGGAGAATTTAGATGTAGAAAGGTGCAAAGTCCTTGCACTTCAGTAATGGTAGAAGCCATGAAGAAAAATGGCCAAAAGATCCTTTCAATTTGCCATGTAATGGTGTATTTATAGCCGTAGGAGAGCCTCTGGGAAGACCGGTTCGTAATAGGGTACGTGACACCCGATCCGGGAAAGTAGGAGAGGGAGTAGCCTTGAGAACATGTCAAAATCTACGCGTGTATCAGCAGGTGCAGGGATCGGTTCGTGGTCATGGGGACGGGTCGTGATGTGGGCTTCACGAGCCGAGGTCTGGTCGCGAGCTTAGTGTCCACAGTCGAGTCGTGGTCATGTGGTCGTGATGGTCAAGGTGCACCACGAGCTGATTCGTGAGGTAGTGGTCTATGAGCCATGGATGGGGGCGAGCGGAGACTAGGGAGAACCAAGGTAGGTCCCACGAGTCGAGAGTGCATCATGATCCGAGGAGGGTGCTCGAGCCATATTCTGAGCTATTGATGTTTCGTTGCGTCATTCAAATGATTGTCAGCCGATGCCTCTACACGCGTTCACGAAAATGGGCATAACTTTCAAACCGTAAATCCGATTGAGCCAAACAAAAGCTCAACCTGAAGCCAATTCAGAGGGCTACAAGAGTTACAGAGCTTATCTCTGTAATTGCTGTTTTCGGGCCCAAAAGAGGTCGTCTGATAGGAGTTTCGGACCATTTTACGTTGATGGTGTGATTTCGACCAAATCGCTCTATGTCTTCTGACGTTGTTTCCACTACTTGAGCATGTTACTATTCTGCAATTCCATGTGTGACAGCTTTGACCAAAAAGCGTATCAATAGATAGACATTATTATAATATATCTAAATTTTGATATAAAAAGTGAATTTGGTAATCGTAAAGAAAAAACACGTGCTATGTTTATGTGTGGCGAGTGTTCCACTCTTTCAAAGGAATTTATAAAAGTAAAGAAAGTTGTTTGCTGTGAATTTATCACTAAAAGTATTCTAGATTGATCCTTGTTGTTTTTGCTTTGCTTCAAAATGTGCTCAGGTCAGACCGAGTATATTTTCTAGGATAGGTTTTGCTTGGAGCTTCAGAAGAGGAGCTGGAGACGAGACGTATCCCTGTATTTTCTCGTATTAATTTATTTCCGTTGTGTGTGTTGTATTTATCAGCTTTGTGTTGATCTAGTTGTGTGCTCTGATTTGTATAATCATATATATATGCAATTTTCTCTTTGTGTAAAGAGTATTAAGATATTATATTTTATTCGTTCCACTGTGAGATTCTTATCTACTCTAATTCTGTAGTGTTGGTATTTCTTCTTATTCTTCTTCTTCTTCCATTCGAACATTTCTTTCTTTCTTCTTCTCACCCTCTTTACTCTATCTTGCTAAAGGTTTGTATTTCCTTGCAATTTTGGCTAGACATGAGTTATTATTAGTTGACTCAAAGGGTACGGATTTGCAGGCCTTTACTGTTGGTATCAAATCTGAAGGTTAAGCAATAACCTTGACTCTACGGTGTAACTCAATAGAGATAGGGTCAGTAGTACCCTAGATTGAGCTTGACAATGTATATATGAGAGAGCGTACTTGTTAGGATTATAAAAATTGTTTTATATTGTGTTGATTGATTTGTTGAATGGTTTATTAATTTTGGTCGATCAGTATGATCAACTATATCTATAGATGTTTCTGAACATTTGAATAGTAACGTAATATTGTTTTTTAAGTGGGTAAATGAAATAATTTTACCTAGAATTATATTTTTGATATGTTGAGATAATTTTCTGATATTATTTATCTAAACAAAGTTTGAACATATAAAATAAATTAAAAACAAGCTCACAACGTCGCAGTAGTTTGTAGTTTTAAGTTTTTAACTTCAAATGGATGTACATGATCCAATATAGGTTGGAATTCTTTGAAATAAGAATCTTCTGGATCTATTGAATTGTATTTTTTTCTAACAAAAGAGAAAAATCGAAATTTCATCTTGTAGATTTTGAATTATGTCCAAATCAAATTTTCAGAGAATCGCTATATAATCGTTTATGAACCATAACGATTTATTAAATAAAATAAAATGGGTTTTCAATAAATTGAATATCGTTTTGACTTGAAATTTGAAATGTTGAGTTTAAAATCAAGTTAAATTTATAATTTGAAGCTATATAAATTCTAGTTGAATATATATATGATAATAATAATTTATAATCAATTGATTTCATTATTTTAAAATCGATGTATATTTTATCGATTTAACATAAGATATAGGATCGTCAATTTTTAAACCACCTCGGCTTTCAACGAAATTAGGTGTTTGGAATATTATGTTATTGTAGGATTTCAGTTTCAAGCCAATCGAATTGTTCTGTGAGCGTGCAAACTTAAAGCGTATGTCTATTAACGATTGAATAACCAAAATGCACTGTTTTTGCAAGCAAATTCGAAATTCAGTTTCGTTGGGTCCGGAATGTCAAACTATCAAACTATAGCAGGAGATCCAATTTTATTGCCAATAGAGGTTCATGTGTGATCGAACAAATATAAAACGTCCAATGGTAAATAACGATAGGATATTATATTCAATAAAATCGAATATAGAAATAATAAACCTACCCTATATATTATTGTTTCCTCCTCAACCCTCACGTTTATCAGTCTTTGGTCAAAAAAATTCAGACCCCATCACTAAATTCATTAAAAAATCATAACATATCGAAAATTTAACGGAATCATACAATTCTTGATTCCTTGCACTCCTGTTCTCATGATCTTCACACTCATATGGGTTTTAGTGGGTTCTACCCAATTTTTTTTCACAACTAGAATGAACAGTGCATACTAAGATCGAGGGAATTGGGTTGTTGGTGTGCAGATTTGCAAAAAAATATCCTTTTCGAGTTCGTGAGGGGATTTTGCGTATTGGAGCGATTTTTCGGAAGATTTGAGGTTGGAAACTGTCGCACCTTTATCCTAGGCCTTGCATTCGTGCTGTGAACGAAAATGTGAGGAGGGGGCCCACGAGTTGAGTGTGGTGGGGATGCCAAGGAGGAGAGCAAGATGAGAAGTGTAATGGTGGAGTTGGTATGTGATTTCGTGCTTTGTGGAGGGAGAGAAGCCACGACAATGGAGAGAGTAATAACAACAAGAAGTCATGTTTTTAAAGGGAGATGAAGAAAGATTAGCGGATTGATAACATTAATTGGTAATTAAGGTGTTAATGATGATTATTATGTAGTTATATAGACTTACAACCATATATATTGTTCGTGCGTGAACAGAGTTTGACGAAACATGATCCGTTAGGATCGTATGGATCAAGGCTACACATATGAACTAGTTTGGAGAGATTCAGAGATAACTAGATTTTTATATAATTTCAAATGCTTGTTTGAAATCATATAAATCGACCTGAATCGTCAATCGAAATAAATGCTGAGTTAACTCTCATGCTTTCTGAAATACTATGATGTGGTAAATTTAGGATTTATTATAATTTATCATTGTTAGTATAAATTGGATGATTGGATGTTATGCATGATTATTGGTTGTTTGTTTAATGGTTGTAGATATTTATATTTCCATCATTTGAATGCATTAGATTAAAAAATTTATCTCATGTGCATCTATTAAATGATATGATGAGTTGTGATGTAGGGAATAACAGGTTAGAGGGATCCAACAGGATTCCTCAAATATGTTGTATATTACTTGTTTTCATATTATTTATATGAACTACTTAACTCCAAGTAACATAAAATCCTGTTTGAATTATTGATTGTTGAATTGGATTAAATGTTGTGATGTTATTAATCAATATATTGATTGAGTGATTGGCAGCAGATGATCTATAATCCATCGTTTTAAGACATTGATTTATTGTCAGGCGAATTGACCTAGTTTAAGTTATAAAATTTACTTTCTATAACTAAAGAAGATTTTCAATTATGTTTTATATGTTATATAAAAATAGAAGTTTTATAATTAAATATACATAATTCGTTTTATAAACTATTGGTAAATGATTTATATAGCAATTTCTTATGTTTTAGTAAATTTTATAAGCAAGTAAGTGAAATTTAGGGTTAATGATTTGGGATAATTGTTTTTTATAAAACAATTAAACTAGATGATATTAATTAATTTATTAATTAACTGAAGGTGAATGATTAGTGGAATTCAGTTAACAAGTTAACTGATGTTTTCAAGTTGACTAAGTCAGTTGTTTTAGTTGAAATTGGCCATTAGACTAATTTGTTCCAATTAAATTAATAAATATAGTTTTGACAAACAAATTATTTAAAACTTAACAAGATTTCTAAAAAAATTAATTAATCTTTTAGTCAACAGTGTTCAAAGTTATTTATCGAATTGTTTATTATTAATGAAGTTAACTATTATTCTAATAAGGTCTTAAAAATATTAATTATTCTATCTTTAGATAATAACGAAGTTAAGTACTTTTACCATAGCTAATGACAAGGTTAAGTGGTTACACTTTAAATGTAATTCAATGAAGAGAGTAATCGTGTTTGTACTGAGATTTTAGTTGAAAAATTGGAATGAGTTTTTAAAAGGGGATTTATAATAAATCCAATCTTCATAAACAAGGTTTATAAAAAAAGTGCAAGGCATATGCGATGATTTTGAATAAACGTTTACTTAGTAAATTGTATTAGGTGAAATGTGTTTAATCGAAAAGAGATTTAATAATAAACACAAGTTTGATAAATGAAGTTTATAAAATAGATTTAAAGTTAAGGCGATGGTTTTAAATGAGCATTTACTTAATAATTAAATTAAGTAAATGGATTGGTATTAAAAGAAGATATTCAAAATTTTGCAAAGAAAAGGGGCTTAATAGATTTTGTTAAGAAAATTGAGTAAATGCATTGCAATAATAAATCCAAATTAAGTTATAATAAGATACTAAATGGATTTATGTATATGATTGGATGAATGGATTCTTTGCAATAGACCCAAATTGTTATTGGATTAGAAAGGATTAAAACTGAAAGCCATGTGTTGCTAAGAACTTACATAGTAATGAACTAAGAAAAAGCGATTATTATTGAAAAGATTTTCCCAAAAATTCCAAGACTGGTTTATAAAATCATATTTCAAATGGAATAACAAATGGAATTAGTACGATATTATAATTAATATCAGTTTAAGATTACAAACTTTTGTTTATCTTAAGATAAGAACATCGTCGATCACAGTATTAGAGGTAAATATAACACTTCAACTAGAACGATTTCACTATTATCAAGAGATTGTACTAGTTTGTGATGGTAAAGATGTTGGAAATAATTTATTTTTTCAATAAGAGAAATAATATTGCAACTTTATTTGCAAGGTTTAAGAAATATGATAAAATTGTTGGGTTTTATAATAAACAATGTATTACTTGACATTGTTCGCTCGAATATGAAGTGTGATTATACTTATATCGTTTGGTTAAGTATAAAGAAATATTTTCTAAGTAACGAAAATAGTATGGTTTGGGTATTACTTATTCCAAGAACAAGTAAATGTCTAAGGTTTTTGTAACGACCCAGGGATTTCGGCCCCGAAAATCGACATAAATACCCTTACCATGACTTATGTCGATCTTCAAACACCAAAAACACTGGAACGTTTATAGAAAGAAATTAGAGGGTGAGATAAGAAAAATTAGAATAGAAGAAGAACTAACACAACACAGAGTCTCACATCGCAGCGGAACAAAATATAATACAGAAATATATCTTTTTTGAGAGCTTTTGAAAATACTTACAATATCAGAGTACATCACATCTCTGGACAGTTATAATAATATGTCCTCATATATATTTTCATAGCGGAATACCATTCGTCTGAACATCTTCAACTCGTCTCTGGACTTCGCAGTACCTGATAACCTGAACCTGTACACTCCGGGCTAACCCGAGCATTTACAAAACACCGGGTCAGTTTGGTGGACCAGAGTGAGAAAAACTCGCACAACATTAAGGTATCACACAACTTGATTTGAAATTCAGAATCCTTTCGAAAGAAAAGGATAATCGTAAGACCAAATCCACACATAAATACGGACGGTTTTTACCTTACGATAACCCAAAACAGTTTTCGAAATCAATATCTTTTCGGATATTATCATAGTGTCTAAATACAAGTAAATATCAATCTAGTGGAACGCTTGCATCTCACGCTCCACATATGTATATACAAACAAAACCGTGGGCACTTATTGAAAATTGGATTCCGACTATGACAAGATATGGGACCACCTGCCGCTCGTGTATCTCTAGAGGCGAATACACTGGGTTCAACAAGAACGTCTTGCAACCCGGCCCTCACATGACCGACCACTCATTTCGCTTGAGTGTATCAAATGTATATCACCAACGTTTGGACTCAAACCACCGTTTCCCGATAAGGGACAACATCGAAATAGATTCAAGAATGAAATGAATTTTCTCTAGATAGGTGATTATACACCCTAATGGGAGCAACCCACATAGCCATGCTGCCTGCCCGATTTTTGTCATTTCTGGGTGCGAAGCTTGAGGTTAGAATTATATTTTGGAACACCTGGCCACAATTCACTTTGAATGCCACATCGTCAGATCCGCCAGATATCACTAATTGACGTCCACAAACATACTCTATTTGGGAGCTACCCAGGTACGTTTGTAGAAATCAACATACGTGATCTGTAACAACTCGAAAATCTGGGCCAGTTTAAAATTTTTATTTTGGCAATTTTAGCGAATTTTGAACATTTAAAATGGATTATTTTAAATAATATCGACCGAGAAATTTATTTTGAATAGAATTCGAACGTATATATTATATACGTCGTCGTTAGAATATAAATAATTATATATAATTATAAATAGAATTGAAAATCGCGCGGTAGTTCGATAATTCAATTTCAAACTTCAATTGAATGTACCGGGTGCAAAACAAACCGGATTTTAGTGAAACCAAAAATAATAGGATCTAATTGATAATATCTTTCCAACGAATCCGAAAAATCAAAATTTCATAGCGGGAATCAAAAGATATGTCCAGTTGAAAATTCTGAATAGTCGCTATGGAATTTAGGCCCTTAAAAATAGACATTTTGCAAACGACCTCAGATTTCGACGAAACCACTTTTGTTGGATCCGCAGTGTCAGGATATTGCTAGGTTTCAAATTTCATAATTTTTCGAATCAATATGTGAGCGTGGCAAAGGAAAACGCATTTGACCAGTTTTAGTTGATTTTAATCGACTGGAAAATGGCCATTTTTCCAACGGTCTCAGAATTCGACGAAACTAGTTTTGTTAGGACCGTATCGTCAATAAGAAGCCAGAAAATATTATTCGGGAATTTTTAGAGTTAGTATGCGACCCCGATAAATTGAAATGTGCGTTCAAATTCAATATGTAGAGTTATATGTTGATTTTAACGGAAACTGATTGAAACGGTCGAATCGGCTTATGGTACATATCCCATTGTGTTCGGGATGGGGGTAAAACGCTATGGACGATAGGCGGTGGGCCTCGTTTGGAGGTCGTATGAAAAAGTCAACTTTTTGTAAATTAAATAATTAAATAAATTAAACTCTCTATCTCTCCGCCTTAAACTCCTCTGCCCCCCCCCCCCCCGCGTTCGATTTAAATCAGAAGAAAAAAAAAACGATGGAAACCCATCGTCGATCCACGCAGCCGCCGCCTCCGGCGATTCCATCGCCTCCCCTCCCCGCAGTCGCCGTCCACCTCCTCCTTCCCCTCTTCTTCGACACAAACCCCATCGCAGCAAACCCTAGGCCACGCCGTCGCTTCCAGGCCCGCACCCCACCTCAGAACCGCCGGCCACCTACCGGAGGCGCCAGCTCAGCCCCTCCTCCTCCTTAATTTCAGCGCCATTTCCCCCTTCCTACAGTCCTCCGCCGACCAGAGGAACACCGCCACCCGCAACAGCCACCGTACGACTGCCAAAGCCTAGCTCCGCCTCCGATTAACAAAGTGAGTGTTTATAATTTCTATTTGTATAAAATCTGATTTTATTTAAACACAAACTGATTTTTATTTTTTATTTTTAGAAGGTATAAAAAAATTGATTTTTAAAATGAACATGAATAGATTTTTAATGTTAGAGAAGATTAGATTTTCATGTTAGTAGGATACGATTTTTAACCTTAGAAAGATACGACCTTTATTTTGGAAAAGAATATATTTTTAAATATAAAAAGATTAGATTTTTTATTTATATGAACGCCATATAAAGCTTGGATTTTTATTTTATACGAACAACATATAAAGGTTTGATTTTTACTTATAGGAATAACATGAAAGCTTTGACTTTTATCATATGTGAAATATAATTTTTATATGACGTGAAGATTAAAAATATAGTTTTTATTTATGTAGAGTAATAAAAATATAATTTTTAATTAAGTAGTGAAGTAAAAATATGATTTTTACTTCGATAAAAATAGGATTTTCATTGATGTAGAATATTAAAAATATGATCTTTATATGGGTATGATAATAAAGATATGATCTTTATATAATAGAAGGTATAAAAATACTATTTTTATATAGGTAGTGTATTGAAAATAGGATTTCTATATAATAGAGAATATAAAAATATTATCTTTATATATGTAGCGAAATAAAAATCTGATTTTTATTATATATATAGTGAGGTAAAAATGTGATTTTTATAGTGATGATATATAAATAAAAATTCAATCTTTATATAAGAAGTAGAAATATAAAAATATATTTTTTATATTGAAATAAGCATTGTAAATATATATGAAGTAGAAATAAAAATACAATTTTTATTCATTGAAATGAAGTAATAAAAATATAATTTTTATTTGAACAGCGTGAAAAGAACTGCATTAGGAGTTTAAAACCAATCCAGACGATTTAGCAGTTCAAAAGCAAAGCATGGCGGAGTGGAACCCTCGGTGAGAACTTCTCACTCTAAATTTCTTTTCTAGTTATATATATATATATACTAGGATGCAGACGGTGCTTAGCAGCACCCGACACCCGTCATCCACAGACCATGGATGGCTTATATGCTTGTTTGTTGTGTTGTGAAATTTATTTGTGTTGTTGATGTGAAATCGATGATAAAATGTATGTAAAGACCCGCAAATTCCCACCCTTTGAATCGACCATAAACCACACAGGTCTGACCCAAAAAGTGAAAATCTACGAATACTTTAACTTTGGGCATACAACACATTACAACAGATAACAGAAGACTTTTATAACACTATAATAAATGTTACATCAGAGTACAGAATATACATATCAGAGTACATTGGAATATAATTACAGCGGAAGATAAATACAAAAAATGTAATATACTGCAATGGAAGAACACAGCGGAAGACTCTCTATCTCTGGACACAGCTTTAAGCTTCAACCCAGAATCCTGCTTAATATATCTGCAAAAATAGCTTCCTGACTGCCCGTGTGGAAAATATGGGCACCCGAGTTTGCCAGTGGACAAACTACAGGTCAGTCATGGGACTGGTGTGAGAATTCTACTTAACCTATATAATATAATAAGGCTAATCACAGGACCACGCCACTTTCGCGGAATGGGTTTTCTCCTATGGATTGCCAGTGCATGACTAAAGTTGTAATAACCCGAAAATCTGGGCCAGTTTAAAATTTTTATTTTGGCAATTTTAGCGAATTTTGAATATTTAAAATAGATTATTTTAAATAATATCAACGTGAAATTCATTTTGAATATATAATTCGACGTATATATTATATACATCGTCGTTAGAATATAAATATTTATATATAATTATAAATAGAATTGAAAATGGCGCGGTAGTTCGATAATTCGATTTCAAACTTCAATTGAATGTACCGGGTGCAAAACAATCCGGATTTTAGTGAAACCAAAAACATTAGGATCTATTTGATAATATTTTTCCAACGAATCCGAAAAATCAAAATTTCGTAGCGAGAATCAAAAGATATGTCCAGTTGAAAATTCTGAATAGTCGCTATGGAATTCAGGCCCTTAAAAATGGACATTTTGCAAATGACCTCGGATTTCGACGAAACCACTTTTGTTGGGTCCGTGATGTCAATTTATTGCTAGATTCCAAGTTTCATAATTTTCTGAACCAATATGTGAGCGTGGCAATGGAAAACGCGTTTGACCAGTTTCAGTTGATTTTAATCGACTGGAAAATGGCCATTTTTCCAACGGTCTCAGAATTCGACGAAATTAGTTTTGTTAGGACCGTATCGTCAATACGAAGCTAGAAAATATTTTTCTAGAATTTTTAAAGTTCGTATGCGACCCCGGTAATTTGAAATGTACGTTTAAAATTCAATATAGTGATTTAAATGTAAATTTAAAGGAAACTGATCGAAACGATCAAATCAACCTACGATACATATCCCATTGTGTTCGGAATGGGGGTGAAACGCTATGGACGACAGGCGGTGGGCCTTGTTTCGAGGTCGATAGAAAAAGTTGCTTTATGTGAGGAGAAAAATATAAATAAATAAATAAAAATATAAAATAATCCCTCTCCTTTATTTCATCTGGCCCCCCCTCTCTTCTTCATTTCGTAACAGGGAAAAAGAAAAAAGAAAAAAAAACACGAAGACGATCGATGGAGCCGCCTCCGTTGCCTGGAAGACCCACCAACGCGCCGCCATTCCGGACGCCGCACGCCCCTCTGATAGCCTGCGCCCTCCTCCTCCCTCTCCCTTACTTCTCCTCTGAAACCCCCCACGTTACAAACCCTAAAACCCACCGCAACTCTCCCCTGGCCCACGCAGGGACCCCCGACGCCACCCCGTGCCTGCGCCACCTCCAGGACACCGCCGATCCACCCCCAGCGAGCCCTCCGACCTCCGACGCTAGCGAACGCCCGAACCCCCCCCCTGTAAGTCCTTTTTTCTTTTTATTTATTTTATTTTTGATTTATATAAACTGTAAAAAAATATTAAATACTGTTTTTATTTTAAAGTTTAAAACTAATTTCGATTTTAAGTTTAAAAACTGTTTTTTTTTTGTTTGTTTAAAAACTGATTTTAAGAGTAATTTAAAACTGATTTTAAAAAGAATTTAAAATAGAAAAGGTTTGAATTTTAAATGGAAAAAGATTAGAACTTTAAAAGGTGAAAAGATAGGATTTTTATTTGGTAAAAGGTATGATCTTTATATTTTTAAAGTGATAAAAATATGATTTTTATATTTTTAAAGTATTAAAAATATAATCTTTACTATATAGAAATATTAAAAATATGATTTTTATATTTTTAAAGTATTAAAAATATAATCTTTATAGGATAGAGAATATAAAGATATCATCTTTGTATATGTCGCGAAATAAAAATCTGATTTTTATTTTATATACGTTGAAATAAAGTGATGTTTTTTTATAAAGATGAAGTCTTTATAGTTGAAAAGGCGAGATCTTTATATAGAAAATAGAGAAGTAAAAATATAATTTTTATATATTGAATAGCGGAGTGAAAATGCGATTTTTAATATATGAAGTGATTATAAGAATATGATTTTTAAATTGAAAGTAAACAAATAAAAATGTGATTTTTATTTTAAAGACATCGAAATATAAAAATGTGTGATTTTTATATATATAGTGACTACGGGCAACGAAGATGATGAAGATGGGTAAACGAAGAAGATTTCTATAAAGGAAGTGCCGTGAAGTTGGATAGCTAAAGGTGAGAATTTCTCACCTTTCAATTTCATTTCTATTTATATATATATATACTAGGATGCAGACGGTGCTTAGTAGCACCCGACACAATCGTCCACAGACCATGGACTTGTTTGTTTGGTTGCATAGCTTAGTTATATGATTTGATTTGAATTTGGTTGTTTGGTGAATTTGATTGATGTGTGAATGGCGTGGGCCTTCACTAGACCGGGGATAAGGCTAGGCCTCGTCCCGTTTCTAGTATCGTGCCGTTATGCCGCCGAAATTTTCTAAAATATGTTAGAAAAATAAAAATAATCATTTATTGAATAAATGAACTGAATAGAAATTCAAGTGTTAAAATAAAATAGTTTGATCGTTAAAAATATAATTTTTAACGTGAAAGTGAATAAATATTTATAAACAAATCGGCCGATTTGTTTGTATACACTGATTTGACTGATATCGATTGGGTCAATAAATTTTACACGTCGCCCAACTGCACAAATAAAATCTGTGTTTGATTGTTTGAAACCCCACACGGGTGTTGGGATGAAATTTGATGTTCACTCATCCTGATTGATTAAATATGTCGATCGGTCGATTGACAGACTGTTATAAGCGTCAGATATCTATATTTGATGCTTATACAGTGTAGTGCACTTTGGTTGATGGTTGATTGTTTATTAATGCTATTATATACATGTGTTGTATGGAATCCATATAATTAACATTATATGGTGATTGATTGGGCCTCATTCCAATCGGGAAAATAAGGAATATTATAAAAGAAAATTCATGTGTTGAATATAAAAATAGTCATGTGTTGACGATGTTCATGTGTTGAAAATATTCGTGTGTTGAGTAAAATATTTTAATAATAAAATTACATCTTTATCACATTTAAAATTAGAACTACTTCCCAGTAAAAGTCTAATTAAAATCAAACGATAGATACCATAGTTTTATAAAATATTTTACATAACAAAAATAGTGAGGTGTTGACAGGACTCATGTGTTGAGATTAGTCGTGTGTTGAAAGAAATATAGATTCATGTGTTGAATGGGATAAATATTCATTTGTTGAATAGAATAAAGAAGTGGTGAAAAATATAAAGCCGTGTTGATTAGTTTTGCGCCATTTTGACGTGAACGATATTTATATCGATTTTATTCAAATTGAAGCGAATATTATAGCGAATTTGAATTGAAAAGAAAACGAATTTGAATTGAATGTAAAATGACTTTGAATTGAACTGAATATAAAACGAATTCAAGTGGAATTGAAAACGAACTGAAACTTAATTGAAATCGATTCGAATTGAAATCAAATAGAAATGAATTCGAATCGTAATTGAATTGAAATCAATTTGAATTTGAACTTGAATTGAAAAGAATTTGAATTTGAATTGAAGTGAAACGAATTTGAATTCGAATTAAATATAATTGAAATGAATTCGAGTTGAATTGAAATCAAATCGAGTTGAAGTTGAGTGTAGCGATGAAATGGTTTTGAAAACGAATTTAAAACGATTTATAAAATACGTTTTAAAAGGAAATCGACGAAATATATAATATATATATATATTATATATATAATGGCCTGAATAGAACGCGCCGCGCCGCGGCAGTTCGTGAATTTCGACCATTTATTTCAAACGGACATTGCGGGAGATCCGACCGTCGGATTCTCCTAAAACCGGAACCGTTGGGTTCGTATCGAAAAGAGCTTTCCATTGAATATTAGAAAATTGAAATCTAACGGTTGGATTTGGAATTATGTCCAAATCAATTTCAGAAAAGGTCGCTGTAAGTTCAGTTCGATAGCCGTTGATGGAAATCGACTGTACGGGCCTTGATAAAATTATTAAAAATATCTATAATTTGTGTAAAATCATAAGAAATGATTTGGGAAAAATTGGGCTGAAGAATTCCACATTTGAAAGGATAAAAATAGATTTTTATCGAAATGAACTAGTTTTGAACTAGAATTAAAATCAATTTATTTTTGAAATAAATAAATTGAATTTGAAAGTGATTTTAAAAATAATCAGTATTCCCAATACGTGAATTGGAGTGGAGTTGAATCGAAATTATCTTCGGGATATTTCGATGTTGGATTTCGTGACTAAACAGATATTGTTATGGGGATTTGAAAGATATATTTTATATCGTTATTTCCAATACGATATATGTTGGTTTCAGAATTTGATATTGAATATAAGCCGATATATTTTCTATTCAGAGCCTTGTATTTAATATCAAATGTGATTTGGTTTGTCGTGAATCGTGTTTTTGTTGACATTGGTTCTTTAACCCAGTTAAAGGCAGGATATTGATTTTTGAAAAGATTAAAACTAAGTGGAGTTTTAATGAATCTTTAATTAGATTAAAAATGTGAATTGATAATTTAAATTATCAAATCTGAAAGGTGATCGAGAATGGAGTACCACCAGTTTTTCTCCAAAGCGATAGTTAAATCTTTAATTAGATTTGAACGTGAAATGGTAATTAATCTTACCGATAACACCGTGGTGTTAGATGTGGAGTATTACCAGTTTTCTCCATGGGATATAGGTTGGGATTGGGAAATAAAATAAATAATGACTTCGGTGTGGTTCGTTAATCCCGACTAGTTTGAAATGATATCCAAAGGAGGATTAAAGAATAAATTTAGAAGAATTTATCTTTGATAAAATTAATGGGAACCTTTTCCCTAAGAATGTGATTTTGTGAATAAAAGAATATTCTAAATTGGAATGAGGCGTTTGTTGTGTTTGTGTAAAATTTGTTTATTATATACGTGGGTTATTCAGAAAGGCCGGGTTATACCCATTCTGAATAACCGATTCGACGAGATGTCGAAGATGAAGACGGTGGTAGAAGACCGGAAGTCTTCACATCGTTTGGGTGATTACTGATGATCTTGATTGGGCTGTACACCCAGGATGAGGGAAACAGTCGGTGATCGTCCAGACGTACTTGGAGATCGATGGATATGCGAGGAAAGTGCCTCCGGTTTCGTTCAGACCCAGAACGAACTTGTAAATGGATTGTGTGTCTGACATTGGATTTTATTCTGTGTTGATTGATCTCTATTAAATATACATCTGTTTGGCGGCGGAGAATTTATTCTCTTGCTTAACGCCCTTCTCTGAGACATACGAGCTCAGAGGTTGTATATCGATGGACATCAGTCGCATGGAGTGAATTGCCAATGTGGCATGCGTAAGTGGCAATTGATCAAGGCTTCTGTTGAAAAGCAAAGTCTTGTGGTTGATGATCAAAGCACGGCCTGTGTGGCGTAGCTTTGTGTATAACGTGAATTCGCGAGCCTCACACCTCGGTATGAGTCAAAAACGGGATAGTGACTGCAGGGAGAGCACGACGTTTCTTTCTAGCTAGGGTGGTGTCAGTGACCTACCAGCCCTGACATTTATATACTTTTCACCTGTGTGGTTGTTGGAATGCGAGGCGCCTCGGATATAGGTCTGTAAGGACCGGGAAACGTATGTTCAGGAATTGCCAATCCTCAAAAGTAAGAGAGGACCGGCCCTGAAGATCCAAGGATCATAGTGGGGTCCTGGGACATTTGCTAGAGTGTCTCGAACGCGGAGAGGAGCTTGCCCCTTGCCTCGGCTCATGACGGAATCCAATTTCCAATACGTGTGTTTCGGTTTTATTTGTAGAGCCTAGTATGGCGACATAGTAGATGGTAGCTATGCCGCCTATGATTGATATTTATGATTTGAATTGTTTTGACACTATACACCTATAATAGTATCAAATAATGTGTTTTAAACGTATCAAGCATGCTTTGGCTGTTATAAGGGAAACCCCTATCCTCCGGCTTGCGTTGCATTGTGTGATGGGACCTGGGTCTTATAACAGCTTCATTTTTCTTTATTTAGCATTGCGCTGTTTATTTTATGCACTGGTATTCTTGGGAGGAAACCCGTTCCGTGTTATACGGCGTGGTCCCTTGATTTACCGAACTCTAAAATAAAGAATTATAACTGTTTTAGTTCTCACACCAGTCACATGAATGACCTGGAGTTTATTGTTTTAACCTAAACTCTGGGTGCCCCTATTTTCCGCACGGGCAGCTAGTAGTTTTGGTTTTGCAGATTTATATTCACAGGGTCCTGATTAACAGCTGGAACGATGCTCGGAAAGCTCTGTATCCGTGTATCACTTTCAGTTGTATTTTGTATTATTTTCCGCTGCTATGTAATTTATTGTAATCTCTGATATTTATCCAATGTAATTTATTCATTTATACTCTGTATATTCTTGTATCTGATGGAATTGTTGTAATAACAATGAAATGTTCTTCCGTATGCGTCCTTTTGTGTGTTGTTCTCAAAGTATTCGTGCTTTCCTTCACGGGGAAGTTACGGGTTCTTTCAGTTGGTATCAGAGCTTTGGTTTACAGAGCTCGAGAACAAGACACATTAGAACCATACGAAAGAATTCATCAGATATTGGATTAGTAATATCCAATTAGAATGACTCGTTAGAGATAGGATCAGTAGTATCCTAGAACGAGTGTGAAGAGTATATTTTCCAATTGAAAACAATTTTGTTTTAAAATTTAAATCGTTTTATACGTATTTGAATATTTATTTATTTGGAATATGGGCAATCGAGTATATATAGATTTCGCGTATACGCGTCATGAACGTATAGTCGAAGTTTTAATATACTGGATGGATATAGAGTCACATTCTAGACACCCGGGGATGATTCTGATGATTGTAGCTACATCATCAGTATTTATGTTCGTGTTTCGAAGGTGTGATTTCTATATATTTCCATTAGACTGGTGTGAGAACCAAAACTAATATAGCTAGAACACATTGTTGTGAATTGGCATCAAAAAACAAGATTTTCACTATATATATCAAAATTATGAATTTGAAACTCTAATCCACTAATTGATTGATGTTTGAGTTGTTTGTTTATTTGTTTGCTAATTTTGAAACATTTAGCCTAATTGAATCACATATTGAATTGTATTGAAAATTGGTCGCATTTGCTTGCATACATGTATATCTTTTGAACAGGTCATAGCAAGGAGGCTAGAGCCGAAGAATAAAATTTGTTTGCCCGACAAATAGGTACATGTTTACTACATAATTTCCTGTTTTGTTTGGGTGATGATGATTTTGTGAGCCTATTGGCTAGCCGCTTGGCTTTTTCTTTTTCTTTTTGAGATCTGAAGGACCGGGGAAGCTATTTGAAATTCCCCGATGCTCCCGGTGCAGGGGAGGTTATGGCGAAATTTTTCGAAAATTTAGGGTGTTAGCCAAACTTTTGAAAATTTGGAAATTCTCAGAAACTGAAAAGTTGGAGAATGGAAGCCAGATCGAACGTAGAGCTGAATAATCAAACCACTTTCGACTTTGTTCCTTTTCGGGGACGAAAAGTTTTAAGTGGGAGAGATTGTAATAACCCGAAAATCTGGGCCAGTTTAAAATTTTTATTTTGGCAATTTTAGCGAATTTTGAATATTTAAAATAGATTATTTTAAATAATATCGACGTGAAATTCATTTTGAATATATAATTCGACGTATATATTATATACGTCGTCGTTAGAATATAAATATTTATATATAATTATAAATAGAATTGAAAATGGCGCGGTAGTTCGATAATTCGATTTCAAACTTCAATTGAATGTACCGGGTGCAAAACAATCCGGATTTTAGTGAAACCAAAAACATTAGGATCTATTTGATAATATTTTTCCAACGAATCCGAAAAATCAAAATTTCGTAGCGAGACTCAAAAGATATGTCCAGTTGAAAATTCTGAATAGTCGCTATGGAATTCAGGCCCTTAAAAATGGACATTTTGCAAATGACCTCGGATTTCGACGAAACCACTTTTGTTGGGTCCGTGATGTCAATTTATTGCTAGATTCCAAGTTTCATAATTTTCTGAACCAATATGTGAGCGTGGCAATGGAAAACGCGTTTGACCAGTTTCAGTTGATTTTAATCGACTGGAAAATGGCCATTTTTCCAACGGTCTCAGAATTCGACGAAATTAGTTTTGTTAGGACCGTATCGTCAATACGAAGCTAGAAAATATTTTTCTAGAATTTTTAAAGTTCGTATGCGACCCCGGTAATTTGAAATGTACGTTTAAAATTCAATATAGTGATTTAAATGTAAATTTAAAGGAAACTGATCGAAACGATCAAATCAACCTACGATACATATCCCATTGTGTTCGGAATGGGGGTGAAACGCTATGGACGACAGGCGGTGGGCCTTGTTTCGAGGTCGATAGAAAAAGTTGCTTTATGTGAGGAGAAAAATATAAATAAATAAATAAAAATATAAAATAATCCCTCTCCTTTATTTCATCTGCCCCCCCCCCCTCTCTTCTTCATTTCGTAACAGGGAAAAAAAAACACGAAGACGATCGATGGAGCCGCCTCCGTTGCCTGGAAGACCCACCAACGCGCCGCCATTCCGGACGCCGCACGCCCCTCTGATAGCCTGCGCCCTCCTCCTCCCTCTCCCTTACTTCTCCTCTGAAACCCCCCACGTTACAAACCCTAAAACCCACCGCAACTCTCCCCTGGCCCAGTAGGGACCCCCGACGCCACCCCGAGCCTGCGCCACCTCCAGGACACCGCCGATCCACCCCCAGCGAGCCCTCCGACCTCCGACGCTAGCGAATGCCCGAACCCCCCCTGTAAGTCCTTTTTTCTTTTTATTTATTTTATTTTTGATTTATATAAACTGTAAAAAAAGATTAAATACTGTTTTTATTTTAAAGTTTAAAACTAATTTCGATTTTAAGTTTAAAAACTGTTTTTTTTGTTTGTTTAAAAACTGATTTTAAGAGTAATTTAAAACTGATTTTAAAAAGAATTTAAAATAGAAAAGGTTTGAATTTTAAATGGAAAAAGATTAGAACTTTAAAAGGTGAAAAGATAGGATTTTTATTTGGTAAAAGGTATGATCTTTATATTTTTAAAGTGATAAAAATATGATTTTTATATTTTTAAAGTATTACAAATATAATCTTTACTATATAGAAATATTAAAAATATGATTTTTATATTTTTAAAGTATTAAAAATATAATCTTTATAGGATAGAGAATATAAAGATATCATCTTTGTATATGTCGCGAAATAAAAATCTGATTTTTATTTTATATACGTTGAAATAAAGTGATGTTTTTTTATAAAGATGAAGTCTTTATAGTTGAAAAGGCGAGATCTTTATATAGAAAATAGAGAAGTAAAAATATAATTTTTATATATTGAATAGCGGAGTGAAAATGCGATTTTTAATATATGAAGTGATTATAAGAATATGATTTTTAAATTGAAAGTAAACAAATAAAAATGTGATTTTTATTTTAAAGACATCGAAATATAAAAATGTGTGATTTTTATATATATAGTGACTACGGGCAACGAAGATGACGAAGATGGGTAAACGAAGAAGATTTCTATAAAGGAAGTGCCGTGAAGTTGGATAGCTAAAGGTGAGAATTTCTCACCTTTCAATTTCATTTCTATTTATATATATATATACTAGGATGCAGACGGTGCTTAGTAGCACCCGACACAATCGTCCACAGACCATGGACTTGTTTGTTTGGTTGCATAGCTTAGTTATATGATTTGATTTGAATTTGGTTGTTTGGTGAATTTGATTGATGTGTGAATGGCGTGGGCCTTCACTAGACCGGGGATAAGGCTAGGCCTCGTCCCGTTTCTAGTATCGTGCCGTTATGCCGCCGAAATTTTCTAAAATATGTTAGAAAAATAAAAATAATCATTTATTGAATAAATGAACTGAATAGAAATTCAAGTGTTAAAATAAAATAGTTTGATCGTTAAAAATATAATTTTTAACGTGAAAGTGAATAAATATTTATAAACAAATCGGCCGATTTGTTTGTATACACTGATTTGACTGATATCGATTGGGTCGATAAATTTTACACGTCGCCCAACTGCACAAATAAAATCTGTGTTTGATTGTTTGAAACCCCACACGGGTGTTGGGATGAAATTTGATGTTCACTCATCCTGATTGATTAAATATGTCGATCGGTCGATTGACAGACTGTTATAAGCGTCAGATATCTATATTTGATGCTTATACAGTGTAGTGCACTTTGGTTGATGGTTGATTGTTTATTAATGCTATTATATACATGTGTTGTATGGAATCCATATAATTAACATTATATGGTGATTGATTGGGCCTCATTCCAATCGGGAAAATAAGGAATATTATAAAAGAAAATTCATGTGTTGAATATAAAAATAGTCATGTGTTGACGATGTTCATGTGTTGAAAATATTCGTGTGTTGAGTAAAATATTTTAATAATAAAATTACATCTTTATCACATTTAAAATTAGAACTACTTCCCAGTAAAAGTCTAATTAAAATCAAACGATAGATACCATAGTTTTATAAAATATTTTACATAACAAAAATAGTGAGGTGTTGACAGGACTCATGTGTTGAGATTAGTCGTGTGTTGAAAGAAAAATAGATTCATGTGTTGAATGGGATAAATATTCATTTGTTGAATAGAATAAAGAAGTGGTGAAAAATATAAAGCCGTGTTGATTAGTTTTGCGCCATTTTGACGTGAACGATATTTATATCGATTTTATTCAAATTGAAGCGAATATTATAGCGAATTTGAATTGAAAAGAAAACGAATTTGAATTGAATGTAAAATGACTTTGAATTGAACTGAATATAAAACGAATTCAAGTGGAATTGAAAACGAACTGAAACTTAATTGAAATCGATTCGAATTGAAATCAAATAGAAATGAATTCGAATCGTAATTGAATTGAAATCAATTTGAACTTGAATTGAAAAGAATTTGAATTTGAATTGAAGTGAAACGAATTTGAATTCGAATTAAATATAATTGAAATGAATTCGAGTTGAATTGAAATCAAATCGAGTTGAAGTTGAGTGTAGCGATGAAATGGTTTTGAAAACGAATTTAAAACGATTTATAAAATACGTTTTAAAAGGAAATCGACGAAATATATATAATATATATATTATATATATATAATGGCCTGAATAGAACGCGCCGCGCCGCGGCAGTTCGTGAATTTCGACCATTTATTTCAAACGGAAATTGCGGGAGATCCGACCGTCGGATTCTCCTAAAACCGGAACCGTTGGGTTCGTATCGAAAAGAGCTTTCCATTGAATATTAGAAATTTGAAATCTAACGGTTGGATTTGGAATTATATCCAAATCAATTTCAGAAAAGGTCGCTGTAAGTGCAGTTCGATAGCCGTTGATGGAAATCGACTGTACGGGCCTTGATAAAATTATTAAAAATATCTATAATTTGTGTAAAATCATAAGAAATGATTTGGGAAAAATTGGGCTGAAGAATTCCACATTTGAAAGGATAAAAATAGATTTTTATCGAAATGAACTAGTTTTGAACTAGAATTAAAATCAATTTATTTTTGAAATAAATAAATTGAATTTGAAAGTGATTTTAAAAATAATCAATATTCCCAATACGTGAATTGGAGTGGAGTTGAATCGAAATTATCTTCGGGATATTTCGATGTTGGATTTCGTGACTAAACAGATATTGTTATGGGGATTTGAAAGATATATTTTATATCGTTATTTCCAATACGATATATGTTGGTTTCAGAATTTGATATTGAATATAAGCCGATATATTTTCTATTCAGAGCCTTGTATTTAATATCAAATGTGATTTGGTTTGTCGTGAATCGTGTTTTTGATGACATTGGTTCTTTAACCCAGTTAAAGGCAGGATATTGATTTTTGAAAATATTAAAACTAAGTGGAGTTTTAATGAATCTTTAATTAGATTAAAAATGTGAATTGATAATTTAAATTATCAAATCTGAAAGGTGATCGAGAATGGAGTACCACCAGTTTTTCTCCAAAGCGATAGTTAAATCTTTAATTAGATTTGAACGTGAAATGGTAATTAATCTTACCGATAACACCGTGGTGTTAGATGTGGAGTATTACCAGTTTTCTCCATGGGATATAGGTTGGGATTGGGAAATAAAATAAATAATGACTTCGGTGTGGTTCGTTAATCCCGACTAGTTTGAAATGATATCCAAAGGAGGATTAAAGAATAAATTTAGAAGAATTTATCTTTGATAAAATTAATGGGAACCTTTTCCCTAAGAATGTGATTTTGTGAATAAAAGAATATTCTGAATTGGAATGAGGCGTTTGTTGTGTTTGTGTAACATTTGTTTATTATATACGTGGGTTATTCAGAAAGGCCGGGTTATACCCATTCTGAATAACCGATTCGACGAGATGTCGAAGATGAAGACGGTGGTAGAAGACCGGAAGTCTTCACATCGTTTGGGTGATTACTGATGATCTTGATTGGGCTGTACACCCAGGATGAGGGAAACAGTCGGTGATCGTCCAGACGTACTTGGAGATCGATGGATATGCAAGGAAAGTGCCTCCGGTTTCGTTCAGACCCGGAACGAACTTGTAAATGGATTGTGTGTCTGACATTGGATTTTATTCTGTGTTGATTGATCTCTATTAAATATACATCTGTTTGGCGGCGGAGAATTTATTCTCTTGCTTAACGCCCTTCTCTGAGACATACGAGCTCAGAGGTTGTATATCGATGGACATCAGTCGCATGGAGTGAATTGTCAATGTGGCATGCGTAAGTGGCAATTGATCAAGGCTTCTGTTGAAAAGCAAAGTCTTGTGGTTGATGATCAAAGCACGGCCTGTGTGGCGTAGCTTTGTGTATAACGTGAATTCGCGAGCCTCACACCTCGGTATGAGTCAAAAACGGGATAGTGACTGCAGGGAGAGCACGACGTTTCTTTCTAGCTAGGGTGGTGTCAGTGACCTACCAGCCCTGACATTTATATACTTTTCACCTGTGTGGTTGTTGGAATGCGAGGCGCCTCGGATATAGGTCTGTAAGGACCGGGAAACGTGTGTTCAGGAATTGCCAATCCTCAAAAGTAAGAGAGGACCGGCCCTGAAGATCCAAGGATCATAGTGGGGTCCTGGGACATTTGCTAGAGTGTCTCGAACGCGGAGAGGAGCTTGCCCCTTGCCTCGGCTCATGACGGAATCCAATTTCCAATACGTGTGTTTCGGTTTTATTTGTAGAGCCTAGTATGGCGACATAGTAGATGGTAGCTATGCCGCCTGTGATTGATATTTATGATTTGAATTGTTTTGACACTATACACCTATAATAGTATCAAATAATGTGTTTTAAACGTATCAAGCATGCTTTGGCTGTTATAAGGGAAAACCCTATCCTCCGGCTTGCGTTGCATTGTGTGATGGGACCTGGGTCTTATAACAGCTTCATTTTTCTTTATTTAGCATTGCGCTGTTTATTTTATGCACTGGTATTCTTGGGAGGAAACCCGTTCCGTGTTATACGGCGTGGTCCCTTGATTTACCGAACTCTAAAATAAAGAATTATAACTGTTTTAGTTCTCACACCAGTCACATGACTGACCTGGAGTTTATTGTTTTAACCTAAACTCTGGGTGCCCCTATTTTCCGCACGGGCAGCTAGTAGTTTTGGTTTTGCAGATTTATATTCACAGGGTCCTGATTAACAGCTGGAACGATGCTCGGAAAGCTCTGTATCCGTGTATCACTTTCAGTTGTATTTTGTATTATTTTCCGCTGCTATGTAATTTATTGTAATCTCTGATATTTATCCAATGTAATTTATTCATTTATACTCTGTATATTCTTGTATCTGATGGAATTGTTGTAATAACAATGAAATGTTCTTCCGTATGCGTCCTTTTGTGTGTTGTTCTCAAAGTATTCGTGCTTTCCTTCACGGGGAAGTTACGGGTTCTTTCAAAAGTAAATCGTCAAAATAACGCAATGCTTTTTAGAAAAATGAAACCATTATAAGACCCAAGTCCCATCACACAATGCAACGCAAACCGGAGGATAGGGTTTTACCTTATAATGATCAAAAGATGCTTGATACGATAAACACGGTATTATATAATAATAGTGTGCAACCAATTTGAAATACATCAAAGTAAATGTATCAATCCTAGACGGCATGAGTGCCCCATCCCACTATGTCGCCATATATAGGTATACAATCAAAACCGCGTGATGTCGTATTGGAAATTTGGGTTTCCATCTGAGTCAAGGCTAGGGAGGAGATCCTTACCGATTCGAGACACTCTAGCAAATGCCCCAGGATTGGTACTCTGTCCAACCCTTGGATCCTGCAGGGCCGGTCCATACGTTAACGCTTAATGGATTGGCAATTCCTGAACACACGCTTCCCGGTCCTTTTGGACCTATAATACGGCCAGTGGCGACCGCATAAACCGAGGCCTCGAAAAATCCAACAACCACAATGAATAAATGCCAGCGCTGGTAGGTCCCTGACACCACTCTAGCTAGAGAGAAACGTGTGCACTCCCTGCGTTCCCTTCTCCCGTTTTAGACTCTACCGGGCTGTGAGGCTCGCGAAGTCACGTTACACAAAGCTATGCCTAAATAACCTATGCTTTGATCATCCCACAAGGCTCTGCTTTGCAACAAAGCCTTGATCATTTGCATCTTGTCGTGCCACGTTGATATTTCACGCCATGCCATTCATAACTATTAATACACAACCTCTAAGGGTGTTAAGTAAGAGAATAAATTCTCCTCCACCAACGGTTGTATATTAATAGAAATCAATTTACATAAAATGAAATTCAACTTCAGACATGCATCCATTTATAAGCTTATGCTCTGGGTCTGAGCGAAAGCCAAACCCGTACAATCAACAAGAACGTCCGGATGATCACTACCATCAACCCATCAAGGTAGCTACTCCCATCAAGGCCAATAATAGCAATACAACCATCCGCCTTGAAGATCGTCGGTCTTCGACCGTCGTCTTCAACTCTTCTATTTGGATATCGCCTTATAATCATTTGAAATGAGATGGACTCGGTCTTTTCAAATGATTATCGTATATATATAAAGTTTTAAACCATTTCATATCATTAATAGTATTGAATAATGATTTGTCGCTATTCTTATTTATATTTGTGAATATAAATCATTTGGCGATAATATTAACATGGGTAACATGTCCCGTAAAGAATGAACTGTCTACCTAACACACACATTCATGTTTAATGTCGAACAAAATGTGTTTTACCAATCATAGAAATATAACTCTTAACTTCATATTTCATTTCCAAATCTTATTTGTGTTGTGGAACGCAAATAAAAATTGTACTTTTCTTTCATGTTTATTTACATCGAGGGGTGTAAATAAAAATACGTAACTTTTATTACTAAGTTTCATTTGCAATAGAGTGTACAAATAGAAGACACACTTTTATTTCTGAGACCTATTTGTATTGGAGAATACAAATAAAAGGATGAATTCTATTCTATGTCATATTTGTATTGGAAATACAAATATAAAGATGAACCTAAATTCTATGTTAATATTTGTGTCAAAGGACAAAGTTAAAAAGGCATTCATTTTCCTATATGTATTTGTGTTAAGATCACAAATATAGAGATGATTTATTCTTATGTAATATTTTTATGTTAAGAACACACAAAAAGAATGACTTCATTTTCTATGCAAATGTTTGTGTTAAGAACACAAATAAAAAGAGTGCTTTACTTTTATGTAGATATTTGCGTTAATAACACAAATAAAAAAAGTGATTTATTTTCTATGTAAATATTTGTATTAATAACACAAATAAAAAGAGTGCTTTATTTCTATGTATATATTTGTATTAATAACACAAATAAAAAGAGTGCTTTATTTCTATGTATATATTTGTGTTAATAACACAAATAAAAAGAGTACTTTATTTCTATGTAAATATTTGTGTTAATAACACAAATAAAAAGAGTACTTTATTTCTATGTAAATATTTGCATAGTGAATGAAAATAAAAAGAATGTTTTTTTTATCTATACATATATTTGTGTTGAAACACAAATAAAAAGAACGACTTTATTTTCCTACGCAATACTTGCATTATCAATGCGAGTAAAAAGGATGGTTTTATTTTCTTATGCAATACTTGCATTGTAAATGCGAGTAAAAAGGAATGGTTTTATTTTCTTATGCAATACTTGCATTGTAAATGCAAGTATAAAAGATGATTTCTATTCTTATGAAATACTTGCAATGTAAATGCAAGTATAAAAGAATGATTCCTATTCTTATGAATTACTTGCATTGTGATTGCAAGTATAAAAGATTAACTTCTTTTAAATGTGAATATTTGTGTAAAAACACAAATAAAAGTATGACTTAATTTGCTATGTAAATGTTTGTATAGTAAATGCAAACAAAAAGATTAACTTCTTAATCGAAAAGTGAGAATGATACTTTTACACCTTTTCAAATTATATTTGTTTGCAATAGAAAATGCAAACAAAATGTGTATTCTTTATAAATCGTGATTTATTCGCATTATGAATGCGGATAAAAAAGAAGTAAATTTTATTTCTAACATCTTGTTCGCATTGTGAATGCGAACAAAAAGGTGAATTTTATTTTGAAAGGTTTGTTTACATTGTAAATGCAAACAAAATTAAGTTTTAATTCTAATGTTTGTTCGCATTGGTGGATGCAAAACACAAAGCTAATTTCTTATTACAATGATTTTGTTCGCATTTGTGGATGCGAACGAAAAGTGAATTTTTAATCTTTATAAATTGTTCGCAATTGTGGATGCAAACAAAAAGTAATTTTCTTATTTTTAAAAAGTTTGTTTGCAATTGTGCTTGCAAAATCAAAAGCAAGTTTTATTCTCTCATTGTAAATTATAAATAGAAAGGTAAATTTTATTATCAAGTTTTATTTACATTATAAGACGTAAATAAAAAGGTAAATTTTGGTTTCAAGTCATATTTGTGTTTTAACTTTTAAGAACACAAATGAAAATGTAAGTTTTTATTCCCATTCATGTCCACATTTTAATGTGAAAATAAAAAGTAAAATTTCTATTTCAAGTTTTATTTGTGTTTAAGACACAAATGAAAATATAAGTTTTAAGTGTTAATTACATTATACAAATGCGAACAAAATAAAAAGTAAACTTTGTTTACAATGTTATTTATATTATGCAAATAAAAATAAAAAGAAGATTTTGTTTCAATTCATATTTACATCATATACGTGTAAATAAAATAAAAAGTAAACCTAATTTATTTAATATTTTGTTCGCATTGAAAAATGTAAACAAAATATAATCTTTGGTAAATTTCTATTTTTGTAATCTAATTTCACAATTTACAAATGTCAAGTTTCGCGTCACATACTCAACGTTCAATTACAATGGTTTTTGTTTAACCATTGACCAATATCACAAGTGACAAATTTGGCGTCACGAAACTAATAACAAGAATAGAGATTTTTGTCTTAACCATTTCTAGTTACGCAGAATGTCCAATTCGGTGTCATTTGAATAAATACACAAAAATAGAGATTTTTGTTCTAATTAATTTCTAACATCACGAAAGGTAAAATTTGGCGTCATGTAACATATAAACAAAAATAGGAATTTTGTTTATAATTAAATCATCACAAGATTGTAAACTTTGGTGTCAACATATTCTTTTATTTTGAATTGAAAAGTAAATCAGTTCAGATCTAAGCAAGGTTTTGACATGCAAATGGTGACAAACATTTTCTATTTTGAATTGAGAATTTGTCAATTCAATTCTAAACTAGATGTATAAATAATATCAAACATTTTCTTTTATTTGAATTGGAAATTTGTCCATTCAATTCTAAATAAGGTGTATAACATAGAATAAGTGACAATCACATGGATCTAGACTATTCATTGCAAACACAAAATCAACCATCACAAATATGATCACACGAAACAGATCTAAAGCATACAAATATAAATAAATAGAAATAAATAAATTTATTAATTATTTTAAAATTAGAGATATCTCACATTCGTTGCGAATTTGTCAAAATCTCAACTGCTTAGAATTGTCCCTTTTGCAGTCTATGATTGTAGAGCTTCGTCGTACGATTCCTTTTCTGTTCAAGTTTGCTCCATCGCCTAGATTTCAATTTTACGATTCCAACAGATCCGGAATTACGCGATCCCGTGCTCGTATGGAAAAAGATACGATGATTAATTACATATTTTAATTAATTAATAAATTTAAAACTCTTTTTATTTGAAAATCTCACCTTGTCTGGATTGATGAAGACAAGAAATAAGCGACCATCTTAAGCAGTGAATTTGAAATTGAAAATCCTTTATTTTTGGGAAGGAGGCTGGACAAAATTTTAAGAAGAAGAGGATACCATGAAGTTTAGGGAAGAGGAGGCTGATAAAAGTAGAAAGACATTTTATGTAGAAAGGAGGAAGAAGATCTAAAATTTACAGAAGACAATAGTAGAGAAGAAGAAAAATAATGAGAAAGGAAATTAAGAAAGATGCGTTATTTATTTCTCATTTGTGTCCCTTCACATGTTGTACGATACAAAAGAAATAAATTAGATGAGGTGGCGTATTTATCTCATATTCAAAATTCAAAAGTAATTGATTGAGAAAACGAGATAATTGGAATATAGACTAAAGATAATGCCAGGTTATAAATGGTAAGGGAAAACAACCATATGAGATGGTAGGTAGAAATGAGAAAGTAGTGGTAGGTGGAACTTTTAAAAGGGATGATACATGAAATGGGGACAAAAGATAACTATGATATAAATCAAAGGAGGGACCCACCCTTAATATCTTTAACTACCATGCACAAATTTTAAACTCATTTGTACATATGGTTCTCTTTCTAAAACCATTGATTACACATTTTTTTATTATTATTTAGGAATTCCAATTCGTCTAAACATTAAATTCTAAATTTCTATTTCTAGGAAGAAAATAAAGGGTTGTCATCTAATTATACCAACTCATATTATTTTTTTACTACGATATATAAACAATAGGTATGAAATTTCAATTAAATACATATATCATTATTACTGCAACCAAGATTGCTAAGATACACATCTATATTACTTTTCAATTTTCGAAATGTATAATATTAACGTTTCAGTATTTAATGAACCTATTCAAAAATTCAAAGAAAAACATAGGGAGAGAGAGAAAACGGGAATGTAATTAATGCTTGATCTTATTGTTTAATGCCAATTGTTAGAAAGTTTATAACTTTGTTTGCATGTAAACGTTAATATTTAATAAATGCACATTTTCTATCTCTCTAACATGTAAATGTTAATATTAAACAAATGTACGTTTTCTACTGTTAAAACATTTTTATTACGTTAAAACGTTTTATCAAACTATGAATCCCTTTTTTAAAGATTCGTCTTTTACATTAAAATATAGTTCCTAATGTGAACACAATTTATTATACAATGAATCTTTTTTCTAATGTATCAAAAATGTAAATTTGAATGTCAAAACATTCTCAATGTTTCATTTACGTTAAAAGTGTAAATTCCAATGCCAATACATTTTATTTCAAAATGCTTTATTTTTCATGTTGTATATACATTAAAAATGTAAAATTTCATATCAATACATTTCTTTTTCACATATGTTTATTTTTAATGTTGCATTAAGAAAATAACAATGAGGGGAAGGCATTGAAAATGAATGCAACTATTCGTAAAGAATTTATTAATTGATGAACGTTACACTTTGAATAGGCAAGGAAAGTATTAAAGCGGACATCTCAACATATTATTAATAAATCTCATTAATAACGTCTTAATTTTATTTAAAAACTTTTTTTTATTTTTATTATTTAATAATGGAATTTTTTTCTAATAATTTTTCTGAAATAAATTTTTTAAATTGGTTCCAAAATTCCGGGTTGTTACAATCTCCCCCACTTAAAATCTTTTCGTCCTCGAAAAGGAAATGAGATGAAAGTTGTTTATTTTACTAATTTAATTTTCATTCTTTTCTTGTTTAATAATTTATTAGTTGAACTATATATATACACGACACAATCATCAATCAATTAGTTGATTAAATTTTCAAAAATATAAAGCTTTTATATATCAAAAATCATATTTTCTAAAATCTAATTATATATAAAATCACAAATATGTTAATTATAAATTTTCACTCTGAACTCATTCTAGGATACTACCGATCCTATCTCTAATGAGTATTCTTATTGGATATTGTTAATCCAACCTCTGATGAGTCTTTTGTTTAGTTCTAATGAGTCGTACCCCAGAGATTTGAGCTAACCTGGTTTCTGATACCAACTGTAAAGACCCGCAAATTCCCACCCTTTGAATCGACCATAAACCACACAGGTCTGACCCAAAAAGTGAAAATCTACGAATACTTTAACTTTGGGCATACAACACATTACAACAGATAACAGAAGACTTTTATAACACTATAATAAATGTTACATCAGAGTACAGAATATACATATCAGAGTACATTGGAATATAATTACAGCGGAAGATAAATACAAAAAATGTAATATACTGCAACGGAAGAACACAGCGGAAGACTCTCTATCTCTGGACACAGCTTTAAGCTTCAACCCAGAATCCTGCTTAATATATCTGCAAAAATAGCTACTCGACTGCCCGTGTGGAAAATATGGGCACCCGAGTTTGCCAGTGGACAAACTACAGGTCAGTCATGGGACTGGTGTGAGAATTCTACTTAACCTATATAATATAATAAGGCTAATCACAGGACCACGCCACTTTCGCGGAACGGGTTTTCTCCTATGGATTGCCAGTGCATGACTAAAGTAAATCGTCAAAATAACGTAATGCTTTTTAGAAAAATGAAACCATTATAAGACCCAAGTCCCATCACACAATGCAACGCAAACCGGAGGATAGGGTTTTACCTTATAATGATCAAAAGATGCTTGATACGATAAACACGGTATTATATAATAATAGTGTGCAACCAATTTGAAATACATCAAAGTAAATGTATCAATCCTAGACGGCATGAGTGCCCCATCCCACTATGTCGCCATATATAGGTATACAATCAAAACCGCGTGATGTCGTATTGGAAATTTGGGTTTCCATCTGAGTCAAGGCTAGGGAGGAGATCCTTACCGATTCGAGACACTCTAGCAAATGCCCCAGGATTGGTACTTTGTCCAACCCTTGGATCCTGCAGGGCCGGTCCATACGTTAACGCTTAATGGATTGGCAATTCCTGAACACAAGCTTCCCGGTCCTTTTGGACCTATAATCCGGCCAGTGGCGACCGCATAAACCGAGGCCTCGAAAAATTCCAACAACCACAATGAATAAATGCCAGCGCTGGTAGGTCCCTGGCACCACTCTAGCTAGAGAGAAACGTGTGCACTCCCTGCGTTCCCTTCTCCCGTTTTAGACTCTACCGGGCTGTGTGGCTCGCGAAGTCATGTTACACAAAGCTATGCCTAAATAGACTATGCTTTGATCAACTCACAAGGCTCTGCTTTGCAACAAAGCCTTGATCATTTGCATCTTGGCGTGCCACGTTGACATTTCACGCCATGCCATTCATAACTATTAATACACAACCTCTAAGGGTGTTAAGTAAGAGAATAAATTCTCCTCCACCAACGGTTGTATATTAATAGAAATCAATTTACATAAAATGAAATTCTACGTCAGACATGCATCCATTTATAAGCTTATGCTCTGGGTCTGAGCGAAAGCCAAACCCGTACAATCAACAAGAACGTCCGGATGATCACTACCATCAACCCATTAAGGTAGCTACTCCCATCAAGGCCAATAATAGCAATACAACCATCCGCCTTGAAGATCGTCGGTCTTCGACCGTCGTCTTCAACTCTTCTATTTGGATATCGCCTTATAATCATTTGAAATGAGATGGACTCGGTTTTTTCAAATGATTATCGTATATATATAAAGTTTTAAACCATTTCATATCATTAATAGTATTGAATAAGGATTTGTCACTATTCTTATTTATATTTGTGAATATAAATCATTTGGCGATAATATTAACATGGGTAACATGTCCCGTAAAGAATGAACTGTCTACCTAACACACACATTCATGTTTAATGTCGAACAAAATGTGTTTTACCAATCATAGAAATATAACTCTTAACTTCATAGTTCATTTCCAAATCTTATTTGTGTTGTGGAACGCAAATAAAAATTGTACTTTTCTTTCATGTTTATTTACATCGAGGGATGTAAATAAAAATACGTAACTTTTATTACTAAGTTTCATTTGCAATAGAGTGTACAAATAGAAGACGTACTTTTATTTCTGAGACCTATTTGTATTGGAGAATACAAATAAAAGGATGAATTCTATTCTATGTCATATTTGTATTTGAAATACAAATATAAAGATGAACCTAAATTCTATGTTAATATTTGTGTCAAAGGACAAAGTTAAAAAGGCATTCATTTTCCTATATGTATTTGTGTTAAGATCACAAATATAGAGATGATTTATTCTTATGTAATATTTTTATGTTAAGAACACACAAAAAGAATGACTTCATTTTCTATGCAAATGTTTGTGTTAAGAACACAAATAAAAAGAGTGCTTTACTTTTATGTAGATATTTGTGTTAATAACACAAATAAAAAAAGTGATTTATTTTCTATGTAAATATTTGTATTAATAACACAAATAAAAAGAGTGCTTTATTTCTATGTATATATTTGTATTAATAACACAAATAAAAAGAGTGCTTTATTTCTATGTATATATTTGTGTTAATAACACAAATAAAAAGAGTACTTTATTTCTATGTAAATATTTGTGTTAATAACACAAAAAAAAAGAATACTTTATTTCTATGTAAATATTTGCATAGTGAATGCAAATAAAAAGAATGTTTTTTTTATCTATACATATATTTGTGTTGAAACACAAATAAAAAGAACGACTTTATTTTCCTACGCAATACTTGCATTATCAATGCGAGTAAAAAGGATGGTTTTATTTTCTTATGCAATACTTGCATTGTAAATGCGAGTAAAAAGGAATGGTTTTATTTTCTTATGCAATACTTGCATTGTAAATGCAAGTATAAAAGATGATTTCTATTCTTATGAAATACTTGCAATGTAAATGCAAGTATAAAAGAATGATTCCTATTCTTATGAATTACTTGCATTGTGATTGCAAGTATAAAAGATTAACTTCTTTTTAATGTGAATATTTGTGTTAAAAACACAAATAAAAGTATGACTTAATTTGCTATGTAAATGTTTGTATAGTAAATGCAAACAAAAAGATTAACTTCTTAATCGAAAAGTGAGAATGATACTTTTACACCTTTTTAAATTATATTTGTTTGCAATAGAAAATGCAAACAAAATGTGTATTCTTTATAAATCGTGATTTATTCGCATTATGAATGCGAATAAAAAAGAAGTAAATTTTATTTCTAACATCTTGTTCGCATTGTGAATGCGAACAAAAAGGTGAATTTTATTTTGAAAGGTTTGTTTACATTGTAAATGCAAACAAAAGTAAGTTTTGATTCTAATGTTTGTTCGCATTGATGGATGCAAAACACAAAGCTAATTTCTTATTACAATGATTTTGTTCGCATTTGTGGATGCGAATGAAAAGTGAATTTTTAATCTTTATAAATTGTTCGCAATTGTGGATGCAAACAAAAAGTAATTTTCTTATTTTTAAAAAGTTTGTTTGCACTTGTGCTTGCAAAATCAAAAGCAAGTTTTATTCTCTCATTGTAAATTATAAATAGAAAGGTAAATTTTATTATCAAGTTTTATTTACATTATAAGACGTAAATAAAAAGGTAAATTTTGGTTTCAAGTCATATTTGTGTTTTAAGAACACAAATGAAAATGTAAGTTTTTATTCCCATTAATGTCCACATTTTAAAGTGAAAATAAAAAGTAAAATTTCTGTTTCAAGTTTTATTTGTGTTTTAAGACACAAATGAAAATATAAGTTTTAAGTGTTAATTACATTATACAAATGTGAACAAAATAAAATGTAAACTTTGTTTACAATGTTATTTATATTATGCAAATAAAAATAAAAAGAAGATTTTGTTTCAATTCATATTTACATCATATAAGTGTAAATAAAATAAAAAGTAAACTTTATTTATTTAATATTTTGTTCGCATTGAAAAATGTAAACAAAATATAATCTTTGGTAAATTTCTACTTTTGTAATCTAATTTCACAATTTACAAATGTCAAGTTTCGCGTCACATACTCAACGTTCAATTACAACGGTTTTTGTTTAACCATTGACCAATATCACAAGTGACAAATTTGGCGTCACGAAACTAATAACAAGAATAGAGATTTTTGTCTTAACCATTTCTAATTACGCAGAATGTCCAATTCGGTGTCATTTGAATAAATACACAAAAATAGAGATTTTTGTTCTAATTAATTTCTAACATCACGAAAGGTAAAATTTGGCGTCATGTAAGCATATAAACAAAAATAGGAATTTTGTTTATAATTAAATCATCACAAGATTGTAAACTTTGGTGTCAACATATTCTTTTATTTTGAATTGAAAAGTAAATCAATTCAGATCTAAGCAAGGTTTTGACATGCAAATGGTGACAAACATTTTCTATTTTGAATTGAGAATTTGTCAATTCAATTCTAAACTAGATGTATAAATAATATCAAACATTTTCTTTTATTTGAATTGGAAATTTGTCCATTCAATTCTAAATAAGGTGTATAACATAGAATAAGTGACAATCACATGGATCTAGACTATTCATTGCAAACACAGAATCAACCATCACAAATATGATCACACGAAACAGATCTAAAGTATACAAATATAAATAAATAGAAATAAATAAATTTATTAATTATTTTAAAATTAGAGATATCTCACATTCGTTGCGAATTTGTCAAAATCTCAACTGCTTAGAATTGTCCCTTTTGCAGTCTATGATTGTAGAGCTTCGTCGTACGATTCCTTTTCTGTTCAAGTTTGCTCCATCGCCTAGATTTCAATTTTACGATTCCAACAGATCCGGAATCACGCGATCCCGTGCTCGTATGGAAAAAGATACGATGATTAATTACATATTTTAATTAATTAATAAATTTAAAACTCTTTTTATTTGAAAATCTCACCTTGTCTGGATTGATGAAGACAAGAAATAAGCGACCATCTTAAGCAGTGAATTTGAAATTGAAAATCCTTTATTTTTGGGAAGGAGGCTGGACAAAATTTTAAGAAGAAGAGGATACCATGAAGTTTAGGGAAGAGGAGGCTGATAAAAGTAGAAAGACATTTTATGTAGAAAGGAGGAAGAAGATCTAAAATTTACAGAAGACAATAGTAGAGAAGAAGAAAAATAATGAGAAAGGAAATTAAGAAAGATGCGTTATTTATTTCTCATTTGTGTCCCTTCACATGTTGTACGATACAAAAGAAATAAATTAGATGAGGTGGCGTATTTATCTCATATTCAAAATTCAAAAGTAATTGATTGAGAAAACGAGATAATTGGAATATAGACTAAAGTTAATGGCAGGTTAAAAATGGTAAGGGAAAACAACCATATGAGATGGTAGGTAGAAATGAGAAAGTAGTGGTAGGTTGAACTTTTAAAAGGGATGATACATGAAATGGGGACAAAAGATAACTATGATATAAATCAAAGGAGGGACCCACCCTTAATATCTTTAACTACCATGCACAAATTTTAAACTCATTTGTACATATGGTTCTCTTTCTAAAACCATTGATTACACTTTTTTTATTATTATTTAGGAATTCCAATTCGTCTAAACATTAAATTCTAAATTTCTATTTCTAGGAAGAAAATAAAGGGTTGTCATCTAATTATACCAACTCATATTTTTTTTTTACTACGATATATAAACAATAGGTATGAAATTTCAATTAAATACATATATCATTATTACTGCAACCAACATTGCTAAGATACACATCTATATTACTTTTCAATTTTCGAAATGTATAATATTAACGTTTCAGTATTTAATGAACCTATTCAAAAATTCAAAGAAAAACATAGGGAGAGAACGAAAACGGGAATGTAATTAATGCTTGATCTTATTGTTTAATGCCAATTGTTAGAAAGTTTATAACTTTGTTTGCATGTAAACGTTAATATTTAATAAATGCACATTTTCTATCTCTCTAACATGTAAATGTTAATATTAAACAAATGTACGTTTTCTACTGTTAAAACATTTTTATTACGTTAAAACGTTTTATCAAACTATGAATCCCTTTTTTAAAGATTCGTCTTTTACATTAAAATATAGTTCCTAATGTGAACACAATTTATTATACAATGAATCTTTTTTCTAATGTATCAAAAATGTAAATTTGAATGTCAAAACATTCTCAATGTTTCATTTACGTTAAAAGTGTAAATTCCAATACATTTTATTTCAAAATGCTTTATTTTTCATGTTGTATATACATTAAAAATGTAAAATTTCATATCAATACATTTCTTTTTCACATATGTTTATTTTTAATGTTGCATTAAGAAAATAACGATGAGGGGAAGGCATTGAAAATGAATGCAACTATTCGTAAAGAATTTATTAATTGATGAACGTTACACTTTGAATAGGCAAGGAAAGTATTAAAGCGGACATCTCAACATATTATTAATAAATCTCATTAATAACGTCTTAATTTTATTTAAAAACTTTTTTTTTATTATTATTTAATAATTGTGACGGCAAGGAATTTCGCTCGGTCCGAACCAGTCGCTAAACCGATCCAGGCCGTTCGAAACGCCCTATCGTTCGAGAACAGGACAAAACAGAACGCATACAGAAGAACATTTCATTGTATATTACAACAATGCATCAGATTACAAGAATATACAGAGTATAAAAGAATATTGCACAGAATTATCAGAGATTTAAATTACATTTAAATACATCGCAGCGGAAAAATAATACAATACACAACTAGAATGAGATATACGGATACAAAGCTTTCCGGATATCGTTCCAGCTGTAAACCAGGATCCTGTGAATATAAATCTGCAAAACCAAAACTACTAGCTGCCCGTGTCAAAATAAGGGCACCCAGAGTTTAGGTTAAAACAATAAACTCCAGGTCAGTCATGTGACTGGTGTGAGAACTAAAACAGTTATTAATCTTTATTTTTAAAGATAGGTAAATCAAGGGACCACGCCGTATAACACGGAACGGGTTTCCTCCCAAGAATACCAGTGCATAAAACAACAGCGCAATGCTAAATAAAGAAAAATGAAGCTGTTATAAGACCCAGGTCCCATCACACAATGCAACGCAGTCGAGGATAGGGTTTTCCCTTATAACAACCAAAGAATGCTTGATACGTTTAAAACAAATCATTTGATATTAATATAAGTGCATAGTGTATAAAACACTTCAAATCATAAGTATCAATCATAGGCGGCATGAGCGCCCCATCCCACTATGTCGCCATATATAGGATTACAACTAAAACCGCAAGATCACGTATTTGGAAATTGGATTTCCGTCTATGAACCGAGGCAAAAGATAGTCCTCAACCGATTCGAGACAATCTAGCCTACCATGTCTCAGGAACAGCCGCAACTGCCCCCTGGATCGTCAGGGCCGGTCCACCGATGTGGATTATTATGCCTGAACAATACGTCTCCCCGTCCTTTGGGGCGCAAACGAGCCAACGAATGACTCCATCGGTTCGAGAACGACCGATCAATCCGAGGCGCCTCGCAACAGCAACAACCACATCAGTCAATCTCGTCAGGGCGTGTAAAACCACTGACGCCACTTTTAGCTAGAAAGAAACGCAAGTCCTCCCTGAGGTCCGTCTCCCGTTTTTGGTTCATACCGGGTGTGAAACACGCGAGGTAAACGTTACACAAAGCTACGCCACAAAGGCCGTGCTTTGATCATCACCACAAGACTTTGCTTTTCAACAAAAGCCTTGATCATTTGCATCTTAGCATGCCACACAGGCAAACCATCCTATGCAACCGATATCAGTCACACAGAATGAAATCCGATGTCAGACACACAGTCCATTTACAAGTCCGTTCTGGGTCTGAACGAAACCGGAGGCACCTAGTACCCCGCATATCCATCGATCTCCAAGTACGTCTGGACGATCACTAACTATTTCCATCTTCTTGGGTGTACAGCCCAATCAAGATCATCAGTAATTACCCAAACGACGTGAAGACCTCCGGTCTTCGACCATCGTCTTCATCTTCGACTTATCGTCGTATCAGTTATTCAGAATGGGATTAACCCGGTCTTTCCGAATAACTCGCGTATATTTTAAATAAGTGTTACACAAACACAACATACGCCTCATTCCAATTCATTAGTCACTAACCGTAAATTAATCAAGAGAATAATTCCCCAAACATTAACCCCGAAGGCCGAAACCAACATCAGATCAATATCCAGAAAACCATTCTGCTTGGCTAACCGACAGTTAGTTTCTAAATTTCACGTTCAAATCTAATTAAAGATTTAACTATCGCCTGGAGCAAAACTGGTGATACTCCATTTTCGATCTTTTCAATCTAATTAAAGATTCATTAAAACTCCACTTAGTTTTAATCTTCGACTGGGTTAAAGAATCAGTGTCATTTAAAAACACGGTTCACGATAAACCCAAAATCACATTCCATTAATTATCGGGTTAAAGAACAAGTGTTATTTAAAACACTGTTCACGATAAACCCAAAAATCAATACCAGTTCAATTCCAATTAAATATCATTTAATTGGTACACTTCATTAAATCTAAATAAAAAGATTTAATCTTTTCTCAACTGGGTTCAAGAACAGTGTTAGTGAAGACACCATTCACGACAAACCCAAATCACATTCGATATTCAATACAAGGCTCTGAATAGAAAATATATCGGCTTATATTCAATATCGAATTCTACGACTAACAAATGTCGTATTGGAAATAACGATACAAATATATATCTTTCAAATTTCCATAACAACACCTGTAATATCACGAATTCCAACATCGAAATATTCCGAAGACAATTTCGATTCAAATCCACTCCAATGCAATCATTGGAAATTTTGGTTATTTTTAAAACCCTTTTCGAATTCAATTTATTTATTTAAAAATAAATAGAATTATAATTCTAGTTCAAAACTAGTTCATTTCGATAAAAATCTATTTTTATCTTTTCGAATATGGAGTTTTTCATCCCAATCCTTTCTAAATCATTTCTTATGATTTTACATAAATTATTACTATTTTTAATAATTTTATCAAGGCCCGTACAGTCGATTTCCATCAATGGCCATCGAACTGCACTTACAGCGACCTTTTTCGAATTTGATTTGGACATAATTCCAAATCCAACCGTTAGATTTCTAATTTCTAATATTCGTTAGAAAGCTCTTTTCGATACGAACCCAACGGTTCCGGTTTTAGGAGAATCCGACGGTCGGATCTCCCGCAATGTCCGTTTGAAATAAATGGTCGGAATTCGCGAACTGCCGCGGCGCGGCGCGTTCTATTCAGGCCATTATATTATATATATAATATATATAATATATAGTTCGTCGATTTCTATTCAAAACGAATTATATAAATAGTTTTGAAATCGTTTCAAAACCTATTTCAACTTCCATTTCAATTCAAAGCAAAATTGAATTCTTCTTTATAAATTCGTTTCAAAATTCATTTCTATTCAATTCAAATTTCAATTCAATTTGAATTCATTTCAATTCGCTTTCAATTCAACTTGAATTCGTTTCAATTCAATTCGTTTCGAAATCGTTTTCAATTCAATTCATTTCGAAATCGTTTTCAATTCAATTCATTTCGAAATCGTTTTCAATTCATTTCATTTCGAAATCGTTTTCAATTCAATTCATTTCGAAATCGTTTTCAATTCAATTCATTTCGAAATCGTTTTCAATTCAATTCATTTCGAAATCGTTTTCAATTCAATTCATTTCGAAATCGTTTTCAATTCAATTCATTTCGAAATCGTTTTCAATTCAATTCATTTCGAAATCGTTTTCAATTCAATTCATTTCGAAATCGTTTTCAATTCAATTTATTTCGAAATCGTTTTCAATTCAATTCATTTCGAAATCGTTTTCAATTCAATTCATTTCGAAATCGTTTTCAATTCAATTCATTTCGAAATCGTTTTCAATTCAATTCATTTCGAAATCGTTTTCAATTCAATTCATTTCGAAATCGTTTTAAAATCGATATAAATATCGTTCACGTCAAAATGGCGTCAATCTAATCAACACGGCTTCATAAAGTTCTATTTTCAAATATTCTATTTCAAATATTTCTTTTTCAAATATTTCTATTTTAAAACTGGAATGAGGCCCAATCAATTACCATATAAAGTTAATTATATGGATTTTCATACAACACATGTATATCATAGCATTGAAAAATAATCAACCATCAACCAAAGTGCACTACACTGTATAAGCATCAAGTATAGATATTCAACGCTTATAACAGCCTGTCAATCAATCGATCGACATATTTAATCAATCAGGATGAGTGAACTTCAAATTTCATCCCAACACCCGTGTGGGGTTTCAAACAATCAAACACCTATTTTATTTGTGCTGTTGGGCGATGTGTAAAATTTATCGTCCCAATCAATGTCATTCAAATAGGTGTACATAAACAAACCGTCTGGTTTGTAAATGAATATTCTATTTTATTCACTTCACGTTAAAAATTATATTTTTAACGATAAAACATTTTATTTCAACCTATGAATTTCTATTCAATTCATTTCTTCAATAAAATGATATTTTTATTTTTCTAACATATTTTAGAAAATTTCGGCGGCATAACGGCACGATACTAGAAACGGGACGAGGCCTAGCCTTATCCCCGGTCTAGTGAAGGCCCACGCCATTCACACATCAATCAAATCAATTCGTTATGCAAACCACAAACTTTGGAGTAAGAGTCTAACCTAGCCTTACTCCTTCGCCTTATAACGACGCACGTCTAATCCTAACCAATTTATCGATTCGATTTTTCACACCACAAACCACATTCAAACCAATATCGCAATCAATCACCAAACAGTCAAACAAACAAGTCCATGGTCTGTGGACGATTGTGTCGGGTGCTACTAAGCACCGTCTGCATCCTAGTATATATATATAACTAGAAAATAAATTGAAAGGTGAGAAATTCTCACTTATAGCTATCCTAGCTCCACGGTTCTTCTTTTGCAGAAGTCTTCGTCGTTTCGCCTTTTTGTCACCTTCGTTGCTGCTTTCACTACATACGTAAAAATCACATTTTTACTTCGCTATTCAATATATAAAAATCGAATTTTTTACTTCGATGTTCAATATATAAAAATTCTATTTTTCTATCGAAGTTCAATATATAAAAATTCTATTTTTCTATCGAAGTTCAATATATAAAAATTCTATTTTTACATCGAAGTTCAATATATAAAAATTCTATTTTTCTATCGAAGTTCAATATATAAAAATTCTATTTTTCTATCGAAGTTCAATATATAAAAATTCTATTTTTCTATCGAAGTTCAATATATAAAAATTGAATTTTTAGTTCGCTATTCAATATATAAAAATCGAATTTTTACTTCGATGTTCAATATATAAAAATTCTATTTTTCTATCGAAGTTCAATATATAAAAATTCTATTTTTCTATCGAAGTTCAATATATAAAAATTCTATTTTTCTATCGAAGTTCAATATATAAAAATTCCATTTTTCTATCGAAGTTCAATATATAAAAATTCTATTTCAAAAATATAGACTTCGCCTTTTCTAATAAAAAGTTTTCCTTTTTTTCTAATAAAGATCAGATCTTTTTCCTTTTAAAGTTAAAACCTTTTCCTATTTTAAAGCTTAAAATAAAATTCAGTTTTATACTAAAATAAAATTCAGTTTTAACTTCCTTAAAATTTCAGTTTTGATTTCCTTTAATTTTCAGTTTTGATTTCCTTTTAAAATTCAGTTTTGATTTCCTTTAATTTTCAGTTTTGATTTCCTTTTAAAATTCAGTTTTGATTTCCTTTAATTTTCAGTTTTGATTTCCTTTTAAAATTCAGTTTTGATTTCCTTTTAAAATTCAGTTTTGATTTCTAAAACAAAATCAGTTCTGAATTCTAATTAAAATCAGTTTTATAACTTCTTAAAAAAAATCTAAAATCAGTTTTTACTTAATTAAAATTTCAGTTTTAAAATCTTATATAAAATTTCAGTTTTAAATCCTTTATAAAATCAGTTTTTACTTAATTAAAATTTCAGTTTTAAAATCTTATATAAAATTTCAGTTTTAAAGTTAATAAAAAAAAACAGTTTTAAAGTAAATAAAAAAAACAACAGGACTTACCGAGGGGGGGGCTGATGTCGGGTCGGCGCTGCGTCGGAGGCAGGTGGCTCGCGGAGGACGTCGGAGCTGGAGGAGTGCGGCGCTGGTCTTGGGCATCGGCGATTCGGGGTTCAGAGAAGAGAGCGTCGAGAGCAGAGAGAAGCGGAGAAGGAGGAGGATCGGGAAGGGAGGGGAGGAGCGGAGGCTGGAGGTCGGCTGCGCCTGTGGCGCGGCGGTCGGTGATGGGCGGAGGAGCGCCTCCCTCTTTTTTTTTGTTTTTTTTTGTTTTTTTTTTCCTTTTTTATAAATCGATTTCGATCTGTTGAAAAAGGGGGGGGGCCTGAGCGGGTTTAAGGGGGGGGGAGATTTTCTCTTTATTTTTTTTTTTATTTTTTTTATATTTAATTATTAAAAAGCTGACTTTCACATACGACCTCTATACGAGGTCCACCGCCTGTCGCCCATAGCGTTTCACCCCCATTCCGAACACAATGGGATATGTACCGCAAGCTGATTCGATCGTTTCGATCAGTTTCTGTTGCATTTACATTTAAATCATTATATTGAATTTTAAACGTACATTTCAATATACCGGGGTCACATACTAACTAGAAAAATTCCAGAAAAATATTTTCTAGCTTCGTATTGACGATACGGTCCTATCAAAACTAGTTTCGTTGAATTCTGAGACCGTTTGAAAAATGACCAATTTCCAGTCGACTAAAATCAACTGAAACTGGTCAAACGCGTTTTCCTTTGCCACGCTCACATATCGATTCGAAAAATTATGAAATTTGGAATCTAGCAATAACTTAACATCTCGGACCCAACAAAACTGGTTTCGTCGAAATCCGAGGTCGTTTGCAAAATTGCTATTTTTAAGGGCCTTATATATATAAAAATATATATAAATTCCACAGCGACTATTTCTAATTTTAAACTGGACATATCTTATCATTTCTAAAATGAAATCTCAGTTTGTTAACTTCGTTACAAAGATATAGTTATACAGATCCAAATATTTCTTGTTTCGTTCAATTCTGACTTATATTGAATTCTGTATATTCATTTGAAATTAGAAATCGAATTTTCGAACTACCGCGCCATTTTCAATTCCTTTTATAATTATATATAATTATTATATTTTCTAACGACGACGTATATAATATATACGTCGAATTTCAATTCAAAATAAATTTCTCGTCGATATTATTTAAAATAATTCATTTTAAATAATCAAAATTCGCTATAATTGCCAAAATAAAAATTTTAAACTGGCCCAGATTTTCCGGGTTGTTACAATCTCCGCCACTTAAAACTTTTCGTCCCCGAAAAGGAACAAAGTCGAAAGTGGTTTGATTAATCAGCTCTACGATCGATCAGGCTTCCATTCTCCAACTCTTTAGTTTCTGAGAATTTTCAAATTTTCAAAAATTTGGCTAACACCCTAAATTTTTGAAAAATTTCGCCATAACCTCCCCTGCACCGGGAGCATCGGGGAATTTCAAATAGCTTCCCCGGTCCTTCAGATCTCAAAAAGAAAAAGAAAAAGCCAAGCGGCTAGCCAATAGGCTCACAAAATCATCATCACCCAAACAAAACAGGAAATTATGTAGTAAACATGTACCTATTTGTCGGGCAAACAAATTTTATTCTTCGGCTCTAGCCTCCTTGCTATGACCTGTTCAAAAGATATATATGTATGTGCAAACAAATGCGACCAATTTTCAATACAATTCAATATTTGATTCAATTAGGCTAAATGGCTAAAAATTAGCAAACAAATGATCAAACAACACAAACATCAATCAATTAGTGAATTTAACGTTTCAAATTCATAATTTTGATATATATACTGAAAATCTTGTTTTTGATGCCAATTCACAACAAAGTGTTCTAGCTATATAAGATTTGGTTCTCACACCAGCCTAATGGAAATATATAGATATCACACTTTCGTTACTCGAAAATAAATGCTGGTGATGGTATACTTCATCATCAGGACCATGTCCGGGCGACTAGAGTGCGACTCTATATCTATCCAATATATTAAAACTTCGAATACACGCGGATCAGACGTATACGCAAAATCTATATATACTGGATTGTCCACATCAATTTAAATAGATAATCAAATACGAATAATTGATTTAAATTTTCAAAACAAAAATTTGTTTTCATTTTCAAAAATATACTCTTCACACTCGTTCTAGGATACTACTGATCCTATCTCTAACGAGTCATTCTAGTTGGACATTACTAATCCAATATCTGATGAATTCTTTCGTAGGGTTCTAATGTGTCTTGTTCTCTGAGCTTTGTAAACCAAAGCTCTGATACCAACTGTGACGGCAAGGAATTTCGCTCGGTCCGAACCAGTCGCTAAACCGATCCAGGCCGTTCGAAACGCCCTATCGTTCGAGAACAGGACAAAACAGAACGCATACAGAAGAACATTTCATTGTACATTACAACAATGCATCAGATTACAAGAATATACAGAGTATAAAAGAATATTACACAGAATTATCAGAGATTTAAATTACATTTAAATACATCGCAGCGGAAAAATAATACAATACACAACTAGAATGAGATATACGGATACAAAGCTTTCCGGATATCGTTCCTTCTGTAAACCAGGATCCTGTGAATATAAATCTGCAAAACCAAAACTACTAGCTGCCCGTGTCAAAATAAGGGCACCCAGAGTTTAGGTTAAAACAATAAACTCCAGGTCAGTCATGTGACTGGTGTGAGAACTAAAACAGTTATTAATCTTTATTTTTAAAGATAGGTAAATCAAGGGACCACGCCGTATAACACGGAACGGGTTTCCTCCCAAGAATACCAGTGCATAAAACAACAGCGCAATGCTAAATAAAGAAAAATGAAGCTGTTATAAGACCCAGGTCCCATCACACAATGCAACGCAGTCGAGGATAGGGTTTTCCCTTATAACAACCAAAGAATGCTTGATACGTTTAAAACAAATCATTTGATATTAATATAAGTGCATAGTGTATAAAACACTTCAAATCATAAGTATCAATCATAGGCGGCATGAGCGCCCCATCCCACTATGTCGCCATATATAGGATTACAACTAAAACCGCAAGATCACGTATTTGGAAATTGGATTTCCGTCTATGAACCGAGGCAAAAGATAGTCCTCAACCGATTCGAGACAATCTAGCCTACCATGTCTCAGGAACAGCCGCAACTGCCCCCTGGATCGTCAGGGCCGGTCCACCGATGTGGATTATTATGCCTGAACAATACGTCTCCCCGCCCTTTGGGGCGCAAACGAGCCAACGAATGACTCCATCGGTTCGAGAACGACCGATCAATCCGAGGCGCCTCGCAACAGCAACAACCACATCAGTCAATCTCGTCAGGGCGTGTAAAACCACTGACGCCACTTTTAGCTAGAAAGAAACGCAAGTCCTCCCTGAGGTCCATCTCCCGTTTTTGGTTCATACCGGGTGTGAAACACGCGAGGTAAACGTTACACAAAGCTACGCCACAAAGGCCGTGCTTTGATCATCACCACAAGACTTTGCTTTTCAACAAAAGCCTTGATCATTTGCATCTTAGCATGCCACACAGGCAAACCATCCTATGCAACCGATATCAGTCACACAGAATGAAATCCGATGTCAGACACACAGTCCATTTACAAGTCCGTTCTGGGTCTGAACGAAACCGGAGGCACCTAGTACCCCGCATATCCATCGATCTCCAAGTACGTCTGGACGATCACTAACTGTTTCCATCTTCTTGGGTGTACAGCCCAATCAAGATCATCAGTAATTACCCAAACGACGTGAAGACCTCCGGTCTTCGACCATCGTCTTCATCTTCGACTTATCGTCGTATCAGTTATTCAGAATGGGATTAACCCGGTCTTTCCGAATAACTCGCGTATATTTTAAATAAGTGTTACACAAACACAACATACGCCTCATTCCAATTCATTAGTCACTAACCGTAAATTAATCAAGAGAATAATTCCCCAAACATTAACCCCGAAGGCCGAAACCAACATCAGATCAATATCCAGAAAACCATTCTGCTTGGCTAACCGACAGTTAGTTTCTAAATTTCACGTTCAAATCTAATTAAAGATTTAACTATCGCCTGGAGCAAAACTGGTGATACTCCATTTTCGATCTTTTCAATCTAATTAAAGATTCATTAAAACTCCACTTAGTTTTAATCTTCGACTGGGTTAAAGAATCAGTGTCATTTAAAAACACGGTTCACGATAAACCCAAAATCACATTCCATTAATTATCGGGTTAAAGAACAAGTGTTATTTAAAACACTGTTCACGATAAACCCAAAAATCAATACCAGTTCAATTCCAATTAAATATCATTTAATTGGTACACTTCATTAAATCTAAATAAAAAGATTTAATCTTTTCTCAACTGGGTTCAAGAACAGTGTTAGTGAAGACACCATTCACGACAAACCCAAATCACATTCGATATTCAATACAAGGCTCTGAATAGAAAATATATCGGCTTATATTCAATATCGAATTCTACGACTAACAAATGTCGTATTGGAAATAACGATACAAATATATATCTTTCAAATTTCCATAACAACACCTGTAATATCACGAATTCCAACATCGAAATATTCCGAAGACAATTTCGATTCAAATCCACTCCAATGCAATCATTGGAAATTTTGGTTATTTTTAAAACCCTTTTCGAATTCAATATTTTTATTTAAAAATAAATAGAATTATAATTCTAGTTCAAAACTAGTTCATTTCGATAAAAATCTATTTTTATCTTTTCGAATATGGAGTTTTTCATCCCAATCCTTTCTAAATCATTTCTTATGATTTTACATAAATTATTACTATTTTTAATAATTTTATCAAGGCCCGTACAGTCGATTTCCATCAATGGCCATCGAACTGCACTTACAGCGACCTTTTTCGAATTTGATTTGGACATAATTCCAAATCCAACCGTTAGATTTCTAATTTCTAATATTCGTTAGAAAGCTCTTTTCGATACGAACCCAACGGTTCCGGTTTTAGGAGAATCCGACGGTCGGATCTCCCGCAATGTCCGTTTGAAATAAATGGTCGGAATTCGCGAACTGCCGCGGCGCGGCGCGTTCTATTCAGGCCATTATATTATATATATAATATATATAATATATAGTTCGTCGATTTCTATTCAAAACGAATTATATAAATAGTTTTGAAATCGTTTCAAAACCTATTTCAACTTCCATTTCAATTCAAAGCAAAATTGAATTCTTCTTTATAAATTCGTTTCAAAATTCATTTCTATTCAATTCAAATTTCAATTCAATTTGAATTCATTTCAATTCGCTTTCAATTCAACTTGAATTCGTTTCAATTCAATTCGTTTCGAAATCGTTTTCAATTCAATTCATTTCGAAATCGTTTTCAATTCAATTCATTTCGAAATCGTTTTCAATTCATTCCATTTCGAAATCGTTTTCAATTCAATTCATTTCGAAATCGTTTTCAATTCAATTCATTTCGAAATCGTTTTCAATTCAATTCATTTCGAAATCGTTTTCAATTCAATTCATTTCGAAATCGTTTTCAATTCAATTCATTTCGAAATCGTTTTCAATTCAATTCATTTCGAAATCGTTTTCAATTCAATTCATTTCGAAATCGTTTTCAATTCAATTCATTTCGAAATCGTTTTCAATTCAATTCATTTCGAAATCGTTTTCAATTCAATTCATTTCGAAATTGTTTTCAATTCAATTCATTTCGAAATCGTTTTCAATTCAATTCATTTCGAAATCGTTTTCAATTCAATTCATTTCGAAATCGTTTTAAAATCGATATAAATATCGTTCACGTCAAAATGGCGTCAATCTAATCAACACGGCTTCATAAAGTTCTATTTTCAAATATTCTATTTCAAATATTTCTTTTTCAAATATTTCTATTTTAAAACTGGAATGAGGCCCAATCAATTACCATATAAAGTTAATTATATGGATTTTCATACAACACATGTATATCATAGCATTGAAAAATAATCAACCATCAACCAAAGTGCACTACACTGTATAAGCATCAAGTATAGATATTCAACGCTTATAACAGCCTGTCAATCAATCGATCGACATATTTAATCAATCAGGATGAGTGAACTTCAAATTTCATCCCAACACCCGTGTGGGGTTTCAAACAATCAAACACCTATTTTATTTGTGCTGTTGGGCGATGTGTAAAATTTATCGTCCCAATCAATGTCATTCAAATAGGTGTACATAAACAAACCGTCTGGTTTGTAAATGAATATTCTATTTTATTCACTTCACGTTAAAAATTATATTTTTAACGATAAAACATTTTATTTCAACCTATGAATTTCTATTCAATTCATTTCTTCAATAAAATGATATTTTTATTTTTCTAACATATTTTAGAAAATTTCGGCGGCATAACGGCACGATACTAGAAACGGGACGAGGCCTAGCCTTATCCCCGGTCTAGTGAAGGCCCACGCCATTCACACATCAATCAAATCAATTCGTTATGCAAACCACAAACTTTGGAGTAAGAGTCTAACCTAGCCTTACTCCTTCGCCTTATAACGGCGCACGTCTAATCCTAACCAATTTATCGATTCGATTTTTCACACCACAAACCACATTCAAACCAATATCGCAATCAATCACCAAACAGTCAAACAAACAAGTCCATGGTCTGTGGACGATTGTGTCGGGTGCTACTAAGCACCGTCTACATCCTAGTATATATATATATAACTAGAAAATAAATTGAAAGGTGAGAAATTCTCACTTATAGCTATCCTAGCTCCACGGTTCTTCTTTTGTAGAAGTCTTCGTCGTTTCGCCTTTTTGTCACCTTCGTTGCTGCTTTCACTACATACGTAAAAATCACATTTTTACTTCGCTATTCAATATATAAAAATCGAATTTTTTACTTCGATGTTCAATATATAAAAATTCTATTTTTCTATCGAAGTTCAATATATAAAAATTCTATTTTTCTATCGAAGTTCAATATATAAAAATTCTATTTTTACATCGAAGTTCAATATATAAAAATTCTATTTTTCTATCGAAGTTCAATATATAAAAATTCTATTTTTCTATCTTTCTATCGAAGTTCAATATATAAAAATTCTATTTTTCTATCGAAGTTCAATATATAAAAATTGAATTTTTAGTTCGCTATTCAATATATAAAAATCGAATTTTTACTTCGATGTTCAATATATAAAAATTCTATTTTTCTATCGAAGTTCAATATATAAAAATTCTATTTTTCTATCGAAGTTCAATATATAAAAATTCTATTTTTCTATCGAAGTTCAATATATAAAAATTCCATTTTTCTATCGAAGTTCAATATATAAAAATTCTATTTCAAAAATATAGACTTCGCCTTTTCTAATAAAAAGTTTTCCTTTTTTTCTAATAAAGATCAGATCTTTTTCCTTTTAAAGTTAAAACCTTTTCCTATTTTAAAGCTTAAAATAAAATTCAGTTTTATACTAAAATAAAATTCAGTTTTAACTTCCTTAAAATTTCAGTTTTGATTTCCTTTAATTTTCAGTTTTGATTTCCTTTTAAAATTCAGTTTTGATTTCCTTTAATTTTCAGTTTTGATTTCCTTTTAAAATTCAGTTTTGATTTCCTTTAATTTTCAGTTTTGATTTCCTTTTAAAATTCAGTTTTGATTTCCTTTTAAAATTCAGTTTTGATTTCTAAAACAAAATCAGTTCTGAATTCTAATTAAAATCAGTTTTATAACTTCTTAAAAAAAATCTAAAATCAGTTTTTACTTAATTAAAATTTCAGTTTTAAAATCTTATATAAAATTTCAGTTTTAAATCCTTTATAAAATCAGTTTTTACTTAATTAAAATTTCAGTTTTAAAATCTTATATAAAATTTCAGTTTTAAAGTTAATAAAAAAAAAACAGTTTTAAAGTAAATAAAAAAAACAACAGGACTTACCGAGGGGGGGGGCTGATGTCGGGTCGGCGCTGCGTCGGAGGCAGGTGGCTCGCGGAGGACGTCGGAGCTGGAGGAGTGCGGCGCTGGTCTTGGGCATCGGCGATTCGGGGTTCAGAGAAGAGAGCGTCGAGAGCAGAGAGAAGCGGAGAAGGAGGAGGATCGGGAAGGGAGGGGAGGAGCGGAGGCTGGAGGTCGGCTGCGCCTGTGGCGCGGCGGTCGGTGATGGGCGGAGGAACGCCTCCCTCTTTTTTTTTTTTTTTTTTTTTCCTTTTTTATAAATCGATTTCGATCTGTTGAAAAAGGGGGGGCCTGAGCGGGTTTAAGGGGGGGGGAGATTTTCTCTTTATTTTTATTTTTATATTTAATTATTAAAAAGCTGACTTTCACATACGACCTCTATACGAGGTCCACCGCCTGTCGCCCATAGCGTTTCACCCCCATTCCGAACACAATGGGATATGTACCGCAAGCTGATTCGATCGTTTCGATCAGTTTCTGTTGCATTTACATTTAAATCATTATATTGAATTTTAAACGTACATTTCAATATACCGGGGTCACATACTAACTAGAAAAATTCCAGAAAAATATTTTCTAGCTTCGTATTGACGATACGGTCCTATCAAAACTAGTTTCGTTGAATTCTGAGACCGTTTGAAAAATGACCAATTTCCAGTCGACTAAAATCAACTGAAACTGGTCAAACGCGTTTTCCTTTGCCACGCTCACATATCGATTCGAAAAATTATGAAATTTGGAATCTAGCAATAACTTAACATCTCGGACCCAACAAAACTGGTTTCGTCGAAATCCGAGGTCGTTTGCAAAATTGCTATTTTTAAGGGCCTTATATATATAAAAATATATATAAATTCCACAGCGACTATTTCTAATTTTAAACTGGACATATCTTATCATTTCTAAAATGAAATCTCAGTTTGTTAACTTCGTTACAAAGATATAGTTATACAGATCCAAATATTTCTTGTTTCGTTCAATTCTGACTTATATTGAATTCTGTATATTCATTTGAAATTAGAAATCGAATTTTCGAACTACCGCGCCATTTTCAATTCCTTTTATAATTATATATAATTATTATATTTTCTAACGACGACGTATATAATATATACGTCGAATTTCAATTCAAAATAAATTTCTCGTCGATATTATTTAAAATAATTCATTTTAAATAATCAAAATTCGCTATAATTGCCAAAATAAAAATTTTAAACTGGCCCAGATTTTCCGGGTTGTTACAATAATGGAATTTTTTTCTAATAATTTTTCTGAAATAAAATTTTTAAATTGGTTCCAAAATTCCGGGTTGTTACAATGTAGATGGTTGAAATAAATTAATTATCGTTAAAAATATAGTTTTTAACGTGAAAGTGAATAAATAAATATCTATAAACAAATCGGCCGATTTGTTTATATACACTGATTTGACTGATATTGATTGGGTCGATAAATTTTACACATCGCCCAACTGCACAAATAAAAATCTGTGTTTGTTGATTTGAAACCCCACACGGGTGTTGGGATGATATTTGGGTACACTAATCCCAATTATTTAATTGTATGTCGATCGATTGGTCGACAGACTGTGTAAGCGTCGATTATTTATATCTGATGCTTATGCAGTTGTGTGGTGCACTTTGGATGTTGGTTGATTGTTTATCGTTGCTATTATATACATGTGTTGTATGGAACCCATATAATTAACGTTATATGGTGATTGATTGGGCCTCATTCCAATCGGGAAAATAATGAATATTATAAAAGAAAATTCATGTGTTGAATATAAAAATAGTCATGTGTTGACGATGTTCATGTGTTGAAACTATTCATGTGTTGAGTAAAATATTTTAACAATAAAATTTACATCTTTATCATATTTAAAATTAGAACTACTTCACGGTGGAGTCTGATTGAAAATCAAACGATAGATACCATAGTTTTATAAAATATTTTACATAACAAAAATACTCGTGTGTTGAAAGAAATATAGATTCATGTGTTGAATAGAATAAATATTCATTTGTTGAATAGAATAAAGAAGCTTTGAAAAACATAAAGCCGTGTCGATTAGAGATGCGTTATTTTGATGCGAACGATATTTATATCGATTTTATTCGTTTTATAATGAATATTGAAAAGTGATTTCAAAATTTAATATTTTGAAATGAAATTCAAATTAAATTAGATTAAAATTCAAATTGAAATTTTATTGAATCAATTTGAAATGAATTCGAATCGAATAGAAAATGAATTCGATTCGAATTGAATAGAAAGTGAATTTGAATTCGAATTGAATAGAAATGAATTCAAATTGAATTAAATTGAAATTGAATTAAAAACGAATTGAAATCGTTTTGAATGAAATTTAAAACGAACTGAAATTGAATTGAAATCAATTTGAAATGAATTCGAATTGAAGTAAATAGAAGGTAAATTCAAATTGAATTGAATTGAAATGAATTAGAATTTGAATTGAATTGAAACGAATTTGAATTCGAATTAAATAAAATTGAAATGAATTCGAATTGAAATCAAATCGATTTGAAATTGGAAATAGTGCTAAAATGGTTTTGAAAACGAATTTAAAACGATTTATAAAATACGTTTTAAAAAGGAAATCGACGGAATATAATATATATATATATATATTATATATAATGGCTTGAATAGAACGCGCCATGCTGCGGCAGTTCGTGAATTTCGACCATTGACTTCGAGTTCACGTTGCGGGAGATCCGACCGTCGGATTCTCCTAAAACCGGAACCATTGGGTTCGTATCGAAAAGAGCTTTCCAATGAATATTAGAAATTTAAAATCTAACGGTTGGATTTGGAATTATGTCCAAACCAAATTTGGAAAAGGTCGTTGTAAGTGCAGTTCAATAGCCGTTGATGGAAATCGACTGTACGGGCCTTGATAAAATTATTAAAAATGTCTATAATTTGTGTAAAATCATGGGAAATGATTTGGGAAAAATTAGGCTGAAAAATTCCATATTTGAAAAGATAAAAATAGATTTTTATCGAAATGAACTAGTTTTGAACTAGAATTAAAATCAATTTATTTTTGAAATAAATAAATTGAATTTGAAAGTGATTTTAAAAATAATCAGTATTCCTAATACATGAATTGGACTAGAGTTGAATCGAAATTATCTTCGGAATATTTCGATGTTGGATTTCGTGATTACACAGATATTGTTATGGGAATTTGAAAGATATATTTTATATCGTTATTTCCAATACGATATTTGTTGGTTTCAGAATTTGATATTGAATATAAGCCGGTATATTTTCTATTCAGAGCCTTGTATTTAATATCAAATGTGATTTGGGTTTATCGTGAATCGTGTTTTAGATGACATTGGTTCTTTAACCCAGTTAAAGGCAGGATGTTGATTTTTGAAAAGATTGAAACTAAGTGGAGTTTTAATGAATCTTTAATTAGATTAAAAAGTGAATTGATTATTTAAATTATCAAATCTGGAAGGTGATCGAGAATGGAGTACCACCAGTTTTGCTCCAAAGCGATAGTTAAATCTTTAATTAGATTTGAACGTGAAATGGTAGTTAATTTTATCGATAACACCGTGGTGTTAGGAATGGAGTATCACCAGTTTTGCTCCATGGGATATATAGGTTGGGATTGGGAAATAAAATAAATAATTACTTCGGTGTGGCTCGCTAATCCCAACTAGTTTGAAATGATGTCCAAAGGAAGATTAAAGAATAAATTTAGAAGAATTTATCTTGGATAAAATTAATGGGAACCTTTCCCTAAGAATGTGATTTTGTGAATAAAAGAATATTTTGAATTGGAATGAGGCGTTTGTTATGTTTGTGTAACATTTGCTTATCATATACGTGGGTTATTCAGAAAGGCCGGGTTATACCCATTCTGAATAACCGATTCGACGAGATGTCGAAGATGAAGACGGTGGTTGAAGACCGTAAGTCTTCACATCGTTTGGGTGATTACTGATGATCTTGATTGGGTTGTACACCCAGGATGCGGGAAACAGTTGGTGATCGTCCAGACGTACTTGAAGATGGATGGATATGCGAGGAAAGTGCCTCCGGTTTCGTTCAGACCCAGAACGAACTTGTAAATGGATTGTGTGTCTGACATTGGATTTTATTCTGTGTTGATTGATCTCTATTAAATATACATCTGTTTGGCGGCGGAGAATTTATTCTCTTGCTTAACGCCCTTCTCTGAGATGTACGAGCTCAGAGGTTGTATATCGATGGACATCAGTCGCATGGAGTGAATTGCCAGTGTGGCACGCGTAAGTGGCAATTGATCAGGGCTTCTGTTGAAAAGCAAAGTCTTGTGGTTGATGATCAAAGCACGGCCTGTGTGGCATAGCTTTGTGTATAACGTGAATTCGCGAGCCTCACACTTCGGTATGAGTCAAAAACGGGAGACGGACCGCTGGGAGAGCACGACGTTTCTTTCTAGCTAGGGTGGTGTCAGTGACCTACCAGCCCTGACATTTATATACTTTTCACCTGTGTGGTTGTTGGAATGCGAGGCGCCTCGGATATAGGTCTGTAAGGACCGGGAAACGTGTGTTCAGGAATTGCCAATCCTTAAAAGTAAGAGAGGACCGGCCCAGCCGATTCCAAGGATCAAAGTGGGGTCCTGGGAAATTTGCTAGAGTGTCTCGAACGCGGAGAAGAGCTTGCCCCTTGCCTCGACTCATGATGGAATCCAATTTCCAATACGTGTGTTTCGGTTTTATTTGTAGAGCCTAGTATGGCGACATAGTAGATGGTAGCTATGCCGCCTATGATTGATACTTATGATTGAAATTGTTTTGACACTATACACCTATAATAGTATCAAATAATGTGTTTTAAACGTATCAAGCATGCTTTGGCTGTTATAAGGTAAAAACCCTATCCTCCGGCTTGCGTTGCATTGTGTGATGGGACCTGGGTCTTATAACAGCTTCATTTTTCTTTATTTAGCATTGCGTTGTTTGTTCTATGCACTGGTATTCTTGGGAGGAAACCCGTTCCGTGTTATACGGCGTGGTCCCTTGATTTACCTAACTTTAAAACCAATATTAATAACTGTTTTAGTTCTCACACCAGTCACATGACTGACCTGGAGTTTATTGTTTTAACCTAAACTCTGGGTGCCCCTATTTTCCGCACGGGCAGCTAGTAGTTTTGGTTTTGCAGATTTATATTCACAGGGTCCTGATTTACAGCAGGAACGATGCTCGGAAAGCTCTGTATCCGTGTATCACTTCTAGTTGTGCTTTTGTATTATTTTCCGCTGCTATGTAATTTATTGTAATCTCTGATATTTATCGAATGTAATTTATTCATTTATACTCTGTATATTCTTGTATCTGATGGAATTGTTGTAAAAACAATGAAATGTTCTTCCGTCTGCGTTCCAATTTGTCCTGTTCTCAAAACGCTCAGGGGTTTCGAACGGTCTTAGTCGGTTTAACAATCGAGATCGAGCGAAATTCCTTGCTGTTACAGTTGGTATCAGAGCTTTGGTTTACAGAGCTCGAGAACAAGACACGTTAGAACCAAACAAAAGAATTCATCAGATATTGGATTAGTAATATCCAATTAGAATTACTCGTTAGAGATAGGATCAGTAGTATCCTAGAACGAGTGTGAAGAGTATATTTTTCAAATGAAAACAATTTTGTTTTGAAAATTTAAATCGCTTTATACGTATTTGAATATTTATTTATTTTGAATATGGACAATCGAGTATATAAAGATTTCGCGTATACGCGTCATGAACGTATATTCGAAGTTTTAATATACTGGATAGATATAGAATCACACTTTAGTCGCCCGGAGATGATGTTGATAATGACCATGGCATCATCAATATTTATGTTCGTGTTTCGAAGGTGTGGTTTCTATATAATTCCATCAGACTGGTGTGAGAACCAAAACTTATATAGCTAGAATTCATTGTTGTGAATTGACATCAAAAACATGATTTTCTGCATATATATCAAAATTATAAATTTGAAACTCTGATTCACTAATTGATTGATGTTTGTGTTGATTGTTTATTTGTTGGGTAATTTTGAACCATTTAGCCTAATTGAATCACATATTGAATTGTATTGAAAATTGGTCGCATTTGCTTGCATATACAAGTACTTACATTGAACAGGTCATAGCAAGGAGGCTAGAGCAGAGAATAAAAATTGTTTTCCCGACAAATAGGTACATGTTTACTACAATTTACTGATTTTGTTTGGGTGATGATGATTTTATGAGCCTATTGGCTAGCCGCTTGGCTTTTTCTTTTTGAGATCAGAAGGCCTGTATGGCAATTTCGGGATTTTCCCGTGGCTCCCGGTGCAGGGGAGGTTATGGCGAAATTTTTCGAAAATTCCGGGTGTTAACCAAATTTTTGAAGAATTTGAAAATTCTCAGAAACTGAAAAGTTGGAGAATGGAAGCCAGATCGAACGTAGAGTTGATTAATCAAACCACTTTCGACTTTGTTCGTTTTCGGGGACGAAAAGTTTTAAGTGGGGGAGATTGTAACAACCCGAAAATCTGGGCCAGTTTAAAAATTTTATTTTGGCAATTTTAGCGAATTTTGAACATTTAAAATGGATTATTTTAAAAAATATCAACGGAGAAATTTATTTTGAATAGAATTCGAACGTATATATTATATACGTCGTCGTTAGAATATAAATAATTATATATAATTATAAATAGAATTGAAAATGGCGCGGTAGTTCGATAATTCGATTTCAAATTTCAATTGAATGTACCAGGTGCAAAACAAACCGGATTTTAGTGAAACCAAAAATAATAGGATCTAATTGATAATATCTTTCCAACGAATCCGAAAAATCGAAATTTCATAGCGGGAATCAAAAGATATGTCCAGTTGAAAATTCTGAATAGTCGCTATGGAATTCAGGCCCTTAAAAATAGACATTTTGCAAACGACCTCGGATTTCGACGAAACCACTTTTGTTGGATCCGCAGTGTCAGGCTATTGCTAGGTTTCAAATTTCATAATTTTTCAAATCAATATGTGAGCGTAGTAAAGGAAAACGCGTTTGACCAGTTTTAGTTGATTTTAATTGACTGGAAAATGGCCATTTTTCCAACGGTCTCAGAATTCAACGAAACTAGTTTTGTTAGGACCGTATCGTCAATACGAAGCCAGAAAATATTATTCGGGAATTTTTAGAGTTAGTATGCAACCCCGGTAAATTCAAATGTGCGTTCAAATTCAATATGTAGAGTTATATGTTGATTTTAACGGAAACTGATCGAAACGGTCGAATCAGCTTATGGTACATATCCCATTGTGTTCGGAATGGGGGTAAAACGCTATTGACGACAGGCGGTGGGCCACGTTTAGAGGTCGTATGAAAAAGTCAACTTTTTGTAAATTAAATAATTAAATAAATTAAACTCTCTCTCTCTCTCCCCCTTAAACTCCTCTGCCCCCCCCCCCCCCCCCCCGTTCGATTTAAATCAAAAGAAAAAAAATGATGGAAACCCATCGTCGATCCACGAAGCTGCCGCCTCTGGCGATTCCATCGCCTCCCCTCCCCGCAGTCGCCGTCCACCTCCTCCTTCCCCTCTTCTTCGACACAAACCCCATCGCAGCAAACCCTAGGCCACGCCATCGCTTCCAGGCCCGCACCCCACCTCAGAACCGTCGGCCACCCACCGGAGGCGCCAGCTCAGCCCCTCCTCCTCCTTAATTTCAGCGCCATTTCCCCCTTCCTACAGTCCTCCGCCGAACAGAGGAACACCGCCACCCGCAACAGCCACCGTACGACTGCCAAAGCCTAGCTCCGCCTCCGATTAACAAAGTGAGTGTTTATAATTTCTATTTGTATAAAATCTGATTTTATTTAAACACAAACTGATTTTTATTTTTTATTTTTAGACGGTATAAAAAAAATTGATTTTTAAAATGAACATGAATAGATTTTTAATGTTAGAGAAGATTAGATTTTCATGTTAGTAGGATACGACTTTTAACCTTAGAAAGACACGACCTTTATTTTGGAAAAGATTATATTTTTAAATATAAAAAGATTAGATTTTTTATTTATATGAACGCCATATAAAGCTTGGATTTTTATTTTATACGAACAACATATAAAGGTTTGATTTTTACTTATAGGAATAACATGAAAGCTTTGACTTTTATCATATGTGAAATATAATTTTTATATGACGTGAAGATTAAAAATATAGTTTTTATTTATGTAGAGTAATAAAAATATAATTTTTAATTAAGTAGTGAAGTAAAAATATGATTTTTACTTCGATAAAAATAGGATTTTCATTGATGTAGAATATTATAAATATGATCTTTATATGGGTATGATAATAAAAATATGATCTTTATATAATAGAAGGTATAAAAATACTATTTTTATATAGGTAGTGTATTGAAAATAGGATTTCTATATAATAGAGAATATAAAAATATTATCTTTATATATGTAGCGAAATAAAAATCTGATTTTTATTATATATATAGTGAGGTAAAAATGTGATTTTTATAGTGATGATATATAAATAAAAATTCAATCTTTATATAAGAAGTAGAAATATAAAAATATAATTTTAATATTGAAATAAGCATTGTAAATATATATGAAGTAGAAATAAAAATACGATTTTTATTCATTGAAATGAAGTAATAAAAATATAATTTTTATTTGAACAGCGTGAAAAGAATTGCATTGGGAGTTCAAAACCAATCCAGACGATTTAGCAGTTCAAAAGTAAAGCACGGCGGAGTGGAACCCTCGGTGAGAACTTCTCACACTAAATTTCTTTTCTAGTTATATATATACTAGGATGCAGACGGTGCTTAGCAGCACCCGACACTCGTCATCCACAGACCATGGATGGCTTGTATGCTTGTTTGTTGTGAAATTTGTTTGTGTTGTTGATGTGAAATCGATGATAAAATGTAGATGGTTGAAATAAATTAATTATCATTAAAAATATAGTTTTTAACGTGAAAGTGAATAAATAAATATCTATAAACAAATCGGCCGATTTGTTTATATACACTGATTTGACTGATATTGATTGGGTCGATAAATTTTACACATCGCCCAACTGCACAAATAAAAATCTGTGTTTGTTGATTTGAAACCCCACACGGGTGTTGGGATGATATTTGGGTACACTAATCCCAATTATTTAATTGTATGTCGATCGATTAGTCGATAGACTGTGTAAGCGTCGATTATTTATATCTGATGCTTATGCAGTTGTGTGGTGCACTTTGGATGTTGGTTGATTGTTTATCGTTGCTATTATATACATGTGTTGTATGGAACCCATATAATTAACGTTATATGGTGATTGATTGGACCTCATTCCAATCGGGAAAATAATGAATATTATAAAAGAAAATTCATGTGTTCAATATAAAAATAGTCATGTGTTGACGATGTTCATGTGTTGAAACTATTCATGTGTTGAGTAAAATATTTTAACAATAAAATTTACATCTTTATCATATTTAAAATTAGAACTACTTCACGGTGGAGTCTGATTGAAAATCAAACGATAGATACCATAGTTTTATAAAATATTTTACATAACAAAAATAGTCGTGTGTTGAAAGAAATATAGATTCATGTGTTGAATAGAATAAATATTCATTTGTTGAATAGAATAAAGAAGTTTTGAAAAACATAAAGCCATGTCGATTAGAGATGCGTTATTTTGACGCGAACGATATTTATATCGATTTTATTCGTTTTATAATGAATATTGAAAAGTGATTTCAAAATTTAATATTCTGAAATGAAATTCAAATTAAATTAGATTAAAATTCAAATTGAAATTTTATTGAATCAATTTGAAATGAATTCGAATCGAATAGAAAATGAATTCGATTCGAATTGAATAGAAAGTGAATTTGAATTCGAATTGAATAGAAATGAATTCAAATTGAATTAAATTGAAATTGAATTAAAAACGAATTGAAATCGTTTTGAATGAAATTTAAAACAAACTGAAATTGAATTGAAATCAATTTGAAATGAATTCGAATTGAAGTAAATAGAAGGTAAATTCAAATTGAATTGAATTGAAACGAATTAGAATTTGAATTGAATTGAAACGAATTTGAATTCGAATTCGAATTAAATAAAATTGAAATGAATTGAAATCAAATCGACTTGAAATTGGAAATAGTGCTGAAATGGTTTTGAAAATGAATTTAAAACGATTTATAAAATACGTTTTAAAAAGGAAATCGACGAAATATATAATATATATATATTATATATATATAATGGCCTGAATAGAACGCGCCGCGCCGCGGCAGTTCGTGAATTTCGACCATTGACTTCGAATTGACGTTGCGGGAGATCCGACCGTCGGATTCTCCTAAAACCGGAACCGTTGGGTTCGTATCGAAAAGAGCTTTCCAATGATTATTAGAAATTTGAAATCTAACAGTTGGATTTGGAATTATGTCCAAATCAAATTTGGAAAAGGTCGCTGTAAGTGCAGTTCGATAGCCGTTGATGGAAATCGACTGTACGGGCCTTGATAAAATTATTAAAAATATCTATAATTTGTGTAAAATCATGGGAAATGATTTGGGAAAAATTGGGCTGAAAAATTCCATATTTGAAAAGATAAAAATAGATTTTTATCAAAATGAACTAGTTTTGAACTAGAATTAAAATCAATTTATTTTTGAAATAAATAAATTGAATTTGAAAGTGATTTTAAAAATAATCAGTATTCCCAATACGTGAATTGGACTGGAGTTGAATCGAAATTATCTTCGGAATATTACGATGTTGGATTTCGTGATTACACAAATATTGTTATGGGAATTTGAAAGATATATTTTATATCGTTATTTCCAATACGATATTTGTTGGTTTCAGAATTTGATATTGAATATAAGCCGGTATATTTTCTATTCAGAGCCTTGTATTTAATATCAAATGTGATTTGGGTTTATCGTGAATCGTGTTTTAGATGACGTTGGTTCTTTAACCCAGTTAAAGGCAGGATGTTGATTTTTGAAAAGATTGAAACTAAGTGGAGTTTTAATGAATCTTTAATTAGATTAAAAAGTGAATTGATTATTTAAATTATCAAATCTGGAAGGTGATCGAGAATGGAGTACCACCAGTTTTGCTCCAAAGCGATAGTTAAATCTTTAATTAGATTTGAACGTGAAATGGTAGTTAATTTTACCGATAACACCGTGGTGTTAGGAATGGAGTATCACCAGTTTTGCTCCATGGGATATATAGGTTGGGATTGGGAAATAAAATAAATAATAACTTCGGTGTGGCTCGCTAATCCCGACTAGTTTGAAATGATGTCCAAAAGAAGATTAAAGAATAAATTTAGAAGAATTTATCTTGGATAAAATTAATGGGAACCTTTCCCTAAGAATGTGATTTTGTGAATAAAAGAATATTCTGAATTGGAATGAGGAATTTGTTATGTTTGTGTAACATTTGCTTATCATATACGTGGGTTATTCAGAAAGGCCGGGTTATACCCATTCTGAATAACCGATTCGACGAGATGTCGAAGATGAAGACGGTGGTTGAAGACCGGAAGTCTTCCCATCGTTTGGGTGATTGCTGATGATCTTGATTGGGCTGTACACCCAGGATGAGGGAAACAGTTGGTGATCGTCCAGACATCCTTGGAGATGGATGGATATGCGAGGAAAGTGCCTCCGGTTTCGTTCAGACCCAGAACGAACTTGTAAATGGATTTTGTGTCTGGCACTGGATTTTATTCTGTGTTGATTGATCTCTATTAAATATACATCTGTTTGGCGGTGGAGAATTTATTCTCTTGCTTAACGCCCTTCTCTGAGACGTACGAGCTCAGAGGTTGTATATCGATGGACATCAGTCGCATGTAGTGAATTGCCAGTGTGGCACGCGTAAGTGGCAATTGATCAGGGCTTCTGTTGAAAAGCAAAGTCTTGTTGGTTGGAATGGTTTTCGAATATACATTCGATCCTGGTCTTTCCATACCAACAATCGTAAAGGTCAGACTTGATAGTCGGTTATTTAACTATCAAGTAAACATCCATGAAAATCACAAAAATAGATTTACTGGTCTGGTATTCAGCATCACTTGGCTTTTAAAATTAATCGCCCAATCTTTTAATTTCGTTATTGGGTAAAATATTATCTCATATCATTTCCACTACTTTGGAAATCTTATTACCCATTCTTGCCATTACCAACCAGTATTAACCTTGGATAGTCCTGAAGCCATTCAAGTTGGGGTATTTTAATTACCTCTCAGACCTTGATCACCGACGTTCTTATCTTCAGGTAAATACGAGTTGTTATTCAAAAACAAATCACATCTCACCAGTTTAAAATATGGCTTTACAGTACTCCTTATCTTTTGGAAATTTCTCCTTGAATATAATTAATATTGCTTAATTAAATAATTTCTTACTAAACATCACCTTCATAAATTTTCGACTTGTTTAAATAACTTTGTTTACCAAACTGGATTATTACAAATCCTTTTTCCCACCTTTCTTACCAAATCCAAATTTAAATCCCTTTTTCCAATCCCTTTTTCTTTGGTAGATTCCCTTTCAATTTTATTGTCTCAACTTAATTCCGTTATTAAGTACCTCCAATTCAAAACAACGTTTAACTCAAGTTCCATTTATAAACCTTGTTTATAAATTTCAAGTTAAATAAACCCTCTACATCTCCATCTTTCTTTATTTAATTCAAATGTTAGGTTGACCCTTCATTTGAGCTACATATTTTCTTAAATCCTTTTATTTCTTCACTATAAACTCAGCTCAAATAATAAACCCCATCTTGGCTTCTTTCCAACACTCGACTATATTTTCTTTCACGCTAGGTTGCCTAATGTAACAACCCGGAATTTTGGAACCAATTTAAAATTTTATTTTAAGGAAACTTTGTTAGAAAATGCATCAAAATTTAACAATATAAAAAAATGTGAAATATGTTTTAAAATAAAAGTTAGTCTTTATTTAAATGTAAGAATAAAAATGATTTACATTAAAAAGTTATTCTTTTAATGTGAATGTACATATTTTGATTAGTGCTAAAAGTCTACCTTTTTAATGTCATGTAAAACATGAATTTAATTTACAATAAAAAAACTTAACTTTTCAATGTCATGTAAGAACATGAATTTGGTTAACATTAAAAATTACTCTTTTAATGTCATGTAGAAACATGAAATGTTTTACATTAGAACTTTATTCTTTTAACGTCACATAGGAACTTTAATGACATTTATTGATTGAAAATAAAGTGTAGGTTATAAATGAAATAAATTTTGACAATACATATATATATGTATATATATGTACATATCTTTGACTGTCCTCTTAAATATTTCCCTTGTCAATTCAAATATAACTTTTATAAATTCCAAACTTAGACTACATGTTTATAAACAAATAGCATTAATTCTTTCCATTTTATCCTCTCTCTCTCCCTTTCATTGTTATCTACTTTTGAAATTCAAATAATAATAAAAGAAAAAGGGACCGGCCCTACCGCTCCAAGGGTTCACTGCGGGGAATCCTGAGGCATTTGCTAGAGTGTCTCGAATCGGAGAGGACGATCCCTAGCCTCGATTTTATAATGGAAAACCAATTTCCAATACGACACCTTGCGGTTTTGATTGTAGAACTAGTATGGCGACATAGTAGGATGGGGTACAATGCCATCTATGATTGATACATTATGATTGAAATATTTTTGAAACATATATACACTAATAATAATAACAAATCCGTTTTTATCATATCAAGCATTTTTTGACCATTATAAGGTAAAACTCTATCCTCCGGTTTGCGTTGCATTGTGTGATGGGACTTGAGTCTTATAATGGTTTCATTTTTCTAAAAAGCATTGCGTTGTTTAATGATTTACTTTGTTTTATGCACTGGCAATCCATTGGAGTAAACTCGTTCCGCGTTAGTGGCGTGGTCCTGTGATTAGCCTTATTATTAGATTAGTTAAGTTAGATTTCTCATACCAGTCCCATGACTGGCCTGTAGTTTGTTTCACTGGCGAACTCGGGTGTCCTCTTTTTCCACATGGGCAGTCGAGTAGCTTGTTTTGCAGATATTTATCTCTTTAGCGGGATCCTGGATCGAAGCTTAAAGCTATGTCCAGAGCTTAGGAAAGTCTTCCACTGCAATGTATTAAACTTAATGTAATTATTATCTTCCGCTGTAACTTCATTTCGATGTACTCTGATATATTATGCACTCTGATGTTATATTATCATGATGTAATAAAAGTCTGTTGTGTTTGTTCTGATGTTTTTTATTCCCAAAGTTAAAGTATTCGTGGATTTCTAACCTTTGGATCAGACCTGTGTGGCTTATGGTCGATTCAAAGAGCGGGAATTTTCAGGTCTTTACAGTTGGTATCAGAGCTCTGGTTAGCTCAAATATTTGGGGTACAACTCGTTAGGGCTGAACAAAAGACTCATCAGAGATTGGATTAGTAATATCCAATAAGAATACTCATTAGAGATAGGATCATCAGCATCCTAGAATGAGAAAACTCATTAGAGATGGGGTTAGTAATGCCCTAGAATGAGTTGAGAGTGACAAGTCTTTAATTAATGTATTTGTATAATCCGATCTTAGAAAATATGATTTTTGAATATATAAAAGTTATATATTTAATGAGTTAATCAACTAATAAAATTATTGAAACGAATAAAGGTTAAAGGTTGAGATAGGTTAATTAAACAACTTTTATCTTCGTTCCTTTTCGAGGACGAAAAGATTTTAAGTGGGGGAGATTGTAACAACTCGGAATTTTGGAACCAATTTAAAATTTTATTTTAAGGAAACTTTGTTAGAAAATGCATCAGAATTTAACAATATAAAAAAATGTGAAATATGTTTTAAAATTAAAGTTAGTCTTTATTTAAATGTAAGAATATAAAAATGATTTACATTAAAAAGTTATTCTTTTAATGTGAATGTACATATTTTGATTAGTGCTAAAAGTCTACCTTTTTAATGTCATGTAAAACATGAATTTAATTTACAATAAAAAAAACTTAACTTTTCAATGTCATGTAAGAACATGAATTTGGTTAACATTAAAAATTAATCTTTTAATGTCATGTAGAAACATGAAATGTTTTACATTAGAACTTTGTTCTTTTAACGTCACATAGGAACTTTAATGACATTTATTGATTGAAAATAAAGTGTAGGTTATAAATGAAATAAATTTTGACAATACATATATATATATATATATGTACATATCTTTAACTGTCCTCTTAAATATTTCCCTTGTCAATTCAAATATAACTTTTAGAAATTCCAAACTTAGACTACATGTTTATAAACAAATAGCATTAATTCTTTCCATTTTTTCCTCTCTCTCTCTCCCTTTCATTGTTATCTACTTTTGAAATTCAAATAATAAAAAAGAAAAAGAAAATGTGTAATTGTAGCATGTAATAAAAGAGGATGTAAGGAAACATAAATGAGAAATAAATACGTCACCTCAGCCAATTTATTTCCTTTGTAACTTACAGCATATGAAGAGAGAGACAAGTAAGAAATAAATATATATATATAATCAAATAAAAAAATTATTATTTCCTCCTACTATATAACATCCTACAACCCTATTTCCCAAAAGATAGTCGCCGCCCCTTCTTTTGTTTCAATGGCTGAAGAACAATGATCTCCCTCCTCTTTTCTCTTCCAATCCACGTAACAAAATTCAAATCTCCAAATATAGAATCGAAGAGCTTCTCACGAACTACTAATTCAACAGTCCCGATCGACGGCGGTGGGCGATGTTCAGATTTGAACGATGGGTTCGTATATGTACAGATAACCGATGTAGAGGAAGGTAGATTAAGGAGGAGATTAATTTTTAATTATTATTTTTAATGTAATTAAATCCTTAAATATCCATATCTCTCTCATACAACAACGAAATCAATTGAAACGAAATGCATTGAAATCTTAATTTCCTGATCTACGACATGGAATCCACGGAACTATGATTTGGAGCAGACCGGATTGGAGTAAAAATCAATGTGAGAAATCCTAATTTATTTTTATTATTATTTATTTTAAAATAATTAGAATAAATCACTGATTCGCAGTATATGCTGGCTAAGTGATTAATTTGTATGGGATGTGCTAATATAGATTTGTTTGTGAGATTTCTCTATTAAATATATATATATATATATCTTATATTTAGTTAACCGTGATTCAGATGTAAATCCGCTACATGATACACGTATATGCTGTGTATAAAATCTAGTTTGACTGATGGATTGTGTTTGTGGTGATTTGTTGAATCATATTCATGTGTATATAAAATTGTCATTTTGTTAGATTAGAATTATGTTATGTTAAAATACATAACATTATCATTGGATTGGTGTGAATAAAAAAAATTAAAATTAATTAACATTTGTGTAAATTAGAGAATGAGATTAAACCAAATGATCATTTTGTGTTAATTAGATTTGTTGATGTAAATTAACAATTATGTTAATTAGGAAAATAGTGAAACAAATCCTCGTATCATGTTTGTATGAAATAGTTAAAAATATATTATGTTTGTTTCGTTGAAAACAAATATTTCATGACTGTTAAGATTAAGAAAAATAACAATTTATTTATAAAATGTTAATTGAAAAAATATATATAACATTTTGGTGATAAAATGTTAAGATAAAGAAAAATAACATGTTAGTTATAAAATATTAAGATATTCTTTTATATGTTATTAGAACATAATAAAAAGGTTAACAAAAAAATTCACTTTTTATTTGTCATTAGAAATGTAGAATTTGTTATACAAATGAAAATTTACTTTTCATTTGTCATTAGAAATTTAGAATGTGTATGCAAATAAAAAATTTACTTTTTATTTGTTATGTTAAACATAGAATAATGTATGCAAATAAAGTGTTCTTCTATTTGCCATGTTAAACATTAAAATATGTTATGTGAACAATTTTTTTATTATTATTTAGACATTAGAATTGGAGAACCTGTCACGTTAATAAAAACACATTCTTATTTGACATTAGAAACATGTTTTTTGAGCTAAAAATATTCATTTTCATCATAACATGATATTAGAAATAAAATAACCTCCTTGTCAAAACATGTTATTGAAACCAATTTAACATTTGGGTCAAAAAGTTTAGAATTAAAAGATTAGAATAAAAAGATTATAAATAAAAGATCAAAATAAAAGGATTGTCTTTTATTGCCTCTTAAAGAATTATAATGTCAGTTTGATAAGAAATGTCACATTAGAATTATAACACCATTTTAGTTATAGAATGTTAAATTGATAAATATACCATTTTGGTTATAGAATGTTAAATTAGATGAAAATATCATTTTTGTTATAAGATGGTAAGTTTGGTAAAAAGAACCAAATTATGTAAACACCTTTATTTACATTCTCTTATGTAAATAAAAAGAACAAATTATGTGAATACCTTTTCATATGTCATTAGAATTCATGGAAAATTGTTAACATATAAAATATCATTTTTATATGACATTAGAATTCGTAGAAAAGTTTTACATTATTATTTTATGTGATACTAGAATTAAAATAAAATTTTCATTTTTACTATTAGAAAAGAATAGACAATAAAAAATTATATTTTTATCGTAGTGTGAAACATTAGGGAGAATAGACAATAAATATTACATTTGTGATATGAAACATTAGAAAAGATAAGAAAATAGAAATTACATTTTTATGTAAAACGTGATATAAGAATAAAAACACTGTTTTGTTAGCAAATAAATAATCATTTATTTGTCACTTTATAACATAGGATTTTGTTAGCAAATAAATAATCATTTATTTGTCACTTGTATAACATAGGATTTGTCAGCGAATAAATAACCATTTATTTGTAATAGGATATGGTTAGCGAATAAAATAATCATTTATTTGTCATTTGTATAATATAGAAAACTATTTACAAATAAATATTCATTTATCTGCCATTAGAAAAGTGAAGACAATAAGTATTACATTTTTTATAACATTAGAAAAGAGATGACAATAAGAATTACATTTTTATTGTAATGTGAATCACTAGAAAAGAAAATGTTTTACAAATAAGATATTATGTTATATGATATTAGAATAACATAGAAAATTGATTACCAATAAATGACCATTTATATGGCATTTGAGTTCATAGAAAAATGTGAATATATATAATATACTTTTATATGGCATTAGAGTTCATAGAAAAATGTGAACATATATAAAATTGACTTTTATATGCTATTAGGATACATAAGAAAATGTAAGGAAATAAATGTGTTATATTAGTGAAACCAAAATATGCATTTTTGGCCAATTAGAAAGAATGAGACAAAATATACCTTTTTGTCAATTAAAAAAAAAGTGAAACTAAAAATACACATTTTTTTGTCGTTGAATAGGATTAAACCAAGATAAACATTTTTGTTCATTAAAAAGGATTAAACCAAAATAGACATTTTTGTTTATCAAAAAGGTTTAAGACAAGAATATAAATTGTTGTCATGAAAAAATACATTTTTATTCACATTATAGATGTGAATAAAAATTTAGAATTAGAAAGCACTTTTTTATTTATTTACATTCTTGTTGTAAATAAAACCCATGATTATAGAAAAGTATATTTTTATTTACATATTAGATGTAAATAAAAACATAATATGAAAAAGGGACAATTTTAGCATTATTCTCCTTTGAGAATAAAAAGATCATATTTTTAATGTAATGTTAGAACGAACAAAAGATTCATTTTTTATTATGGAATCATGTTTTACATTAAAAACACATTTTTATGTAATATGGGAAATATCGAGAAGAGGATTATATTTTTATTTGCAAATTACTTGCAAATAAAAACATGAATAGGGAAAAGCACATTTCGTATGTGTGAACATGATTAGAGAAAAAGAAGAATATTTTTATTTGCCTTTTTATATGCAAATAAAAACCATAGAAAAGGAAGTACATTTTTTTTGCAAATTTATTGCAAATAAAAAGAAACATGAATATATGAAGATATAAAGTACATTTTTCATTTGCAATTTAGTTGTAAATAAAAACATGATTATAAAAGCTGACATTTTTATTTATATTTTAGATATAAATAAAAGTATGAATTGAAAAAAAAAAAGATATTTTTATTTATATTTTAGATATAAATAAAAACATGAAAGTAAGTACATTTTTACTCACATTCTAGATGTGAATAAAAACATGAATTAAAAAGTGCATTTTTATTTACATTGTAGATGTAAATAAAAACATGGATATGAAAAGTACAATTTTATTTACATTGTAGGTGAGAATAAAAATATGAATTGAAAAAGTGTATTTTTATTTACATTTTAAATGTAAATAAAAACATTGAAATAAAAGTGACATTTTAGATTTACATTTTAGATGAAGATAGGATTTAATGTAATATTTTTATTATCAGAATAGAGACAATAAAAAGATTAGAATTAAAAGGTTATATTTTTATTTACCTTTTGATACAAATGAAAATAATAAATGTAAAGTGATATCTGTATTTACATTTTAAGTGTAAACAAAAAGAATAAATGTAAAGCGACATTTTTATTGATATTTTATTCAATAAAAAGATTAGAATTAAAAGAAGCATATTTATTGTCATTTTAGATGCGATAAAAAGAATAGATTATAATAGTTGAAATCGCCAAATGATTTATATATATATATATAAATTAAATAAACAAATCGCGCTACTGCAGTTCGCGATATGAAATCGTAACTTTAAAAGATGATACCAAAAGATCCAACCGCCGGATTTTCCCAAGACTGGAACCATTAGGACCGCTTTGGGAAGATCTTTCCAACGATATAAATTTTGTTAAAATCCAATGGTTAGATTTCGAGAAATATGTAAATCAAATCTGGATAAAAACAGCGCCAGGGCCGCCATTAACCCGAAGCGTCGTTTGATTATAATTGAGCAATTTTAAATAAATAGATAGCGATAAACCGTTACAAATAAATATGAACGATATGAAATGATTTAAATGATAATTATTCGAGAATTATTTGAAAAGACCGAGTTTAACTCATTTCAAATAATTATACGACGATTTAAGTTGAAGAGCTGAAGACGGTGATTGAAGACCGACGATCTTCACATCGAATGGATGTGTTACTACCGAGGCCCATGATTGGAGTAGCTACCTTGAAGGGGAGTCAGGGGTAGCCATCCGGACGTATTGTTGATTGTTCGGATATGCAAGGAATAAGGTGCCTCCGGTTTCGTTCAGACCCAGAACGGACTTGTAAATGGATCGTATGTCTGACGTTGTATTCCTTTATACGATATCTGTTGATCTCTGCTAAATATATATTTATTTGGTGTTTAATATCCTTCTCTGAGACGTACGATCTTAGAGGTTATATATTGGTAGGAATCAATGGTATGGTATGGATTGACAATGTGGCATGCTAAGATGCATGGATCAAGGCTTTTGTTGAAAAGCAGAGCCTTATGGTTGATGGTCAAAGCATAGCCTGTATAGGCATAGCTTTGTGTATATCGTGACTTCGCGAGCCTCACACCCCGGTATGAGTCAAAAACGGAATATGGACCGTAGGGAGTGCACACGTTTCTTTCTAGCTAGGAGTAGTGTCGGTTCTTAAAATGGCTGGCATTTTACTTATGTGGATGATGGATCGAGGTACTTCGGGTTTTATAGGCCGGAAGTGGTCATACTATAGGTTCAAAGGAACCGGGGAACGTGTGTTTAGGAATTGCCAATCCACTACCGTTAGGTGGGGACCGGCCCTACCGCTCCAAGGGTTCACTGCGGGGAATCCTGAGGCATTTGCTAGAGTGTCTCGAATCGGAGAGAACGATCCCTAGCCTCGATTTCATGATGGAAAACCAATTTCCAATACGACACCTTGCAGTTTTGATTGTAGAACTAGTATGGCGACATAGTAGGATGGGGTACTATGCCGTCTATGATTGATACATTATGATTGAAATGTTTTTGAAACATATATACACTAATAATAATAACAAATCCTTTTTTATCATATCAAGCATTTTTTGACCATTATAAGGTAAAACTCTATCCTCCGGTTTGCGTTGCATTGTGTGATGGGACTTGAGTCTTATAATGGTTTCATTTTTCTAAAAAGCATTGCGTTGTTTAACGATTTACTTTGTTTTATGCACTGGCAATCCATTGGAGTAAACCCGTTCCGCGTTAGCGGCGTGGTTTTGTGATTAGCCTTATTATTAGATTAGATAAGTTAGATTTCTCATACCAGTCCCATGACTGACCTGTAGTTTGTTTCACTGGCAAACTCGGGTGCCCTCTTTTTCCACACGGGCAGTCGAGTAGCTTGTTTTGCAGACATTTATCTCTTTAGCGGGATCCTGGAACGAAGCTTAAAGCTGTGTCCAGAGCTTAGGAAAGTCTTCCACTGCAATGTATTAAACTTAATGTAATTATTATCTTCCGCTGTAATTTCATTTCGATATACTCTGATATATTCTATACTCTGATGTTATATTATCATGATGTTATAAAAGTTTGTTGTGTTTGTTCTGATGTGTTGTATTCCCAAAGTTAAAGTAATCGAGGATTTCTAACCTTTGGATCAGACCTGTGTGGCTTATGGTTGATTCAAAGAGCGGGAATTTTCGGGTCTTTACACCTAAAATGTATTTAAATAGTGATAACAACCCATTTTTTCCAATATTAATCATTCCAAATCAATTAACTCCTTTATTTACAAGAATAAGTAATAGATTTCCTTTTTAAAATCTTACTAGGATTAACCAATCATTCATTTTGTAATTTCACTAATTAAAAGTCTAATTTAGTTAAAAACAGTCGTCTCGGTCAACTCAAAACACAATTATTCTTCTAACCAATCCCAGTTAATTCTTCCTTTCAATTAAAATAAAATTAATTTAAATAACTCCATTCAACTATCCATCTGACGTGATTTATCAAGTATTTAACCACTGGGTGATTACTTTTCATTTGCTTACAATTCTCATTAATGTAAGAATTTGTTTTCTAAACCCATTTCATAATTTACTTATAAACCTTAATTAATAAATAAACTAATATTTATTTCCTTAGGATAATTTTTAAAGTAATAACTTTCACAAACCTTCTTTAGTTATAGAATAACTTCAATACTATCGGCTCACTATCGATAAAAATCCATATTTTATAAATCAATCGATTTCTAAGTCAGGTGATGCCCATTTCCCAACCATCCTATCCATTGTTTAATATCAGATATAAATGTTGAAACATGGTTCAACGATCAACAATAATCAAATATTTCTTATTATTCAACTGATTATTTCTATAACGATCAACAACCAATTAACAGAACATTCTAACAATTCAAACAATTTCAACACGTTTATAACGTGACCAATCAAGTGAAATTATTTTATTTGGGTCAAATCAAAATGGTTGGTATTTTTCTGAAATTAAACAACCGTTTGATTTCAGAAATTGAATCAACAATAAACATACACAACTTGCAAACAGTCAACCACTAACAATCAGAACACAGAAAATAAAAAAAAACCAATTTATATAAAATGTAAATGGGAAGAGCTGAGTGAGTTTAACTCACCTTGATTTGAATCTGTCGATAAACGGTTTGTTTTTAGTCAAATTAAACTGACGTTTAATTCAACTAAAATTCCCAGTTGTTCCAGATCTTGACCAACCCTGCTCCAACTCGAAGTCCTTGTCTTTATGGTCCCAACGCAACTGACCGTGCGTAAATCTGATTACGTACGTGCCAGAAATTGTAAAAACAAATTTATAAAATAATTAAATTAAAACCTATATTTTCTTTTAAGTTTAAAGTGGGCTTCACCTCTTCAACAGTCGGCCCAACCAAATGAACCCGACCCGCCTCCCCTTAAAACCAAAACCTCCGATCACTTTTCTTCATTTATCAGCCGCCTCAAAAAAATTAAAAATCCCAATGTCCAAACCTTAATCGCTAATCCCCTTGCCAACTCGAGATTCACGGCGTCGCTACCACCAATACGCCACCACGCTCCGATTTCCCTTCTCCCTCTTCAACTCGCTCGGCCTAAACCCCCAACACCCATTCACCATTTCTTCGTCGATTACCACCAAGCCTTCCTCGAAAACAAGAAGCCTCCTCCTACAACTTAAGCTAAGTTTTCTTCACTCGAATTTTGGTATTTTGGTATTATTTCGTTTGATTTTTCTAGTTTCTTTGATTTTTGTGTGGTACGAATGCTTTCGATTTACTGTGATGTTCATGTGGTTTTGCCTTGGAATGGTTTGTGCGTGGATACCTGTATTTATAGTGCGATAATTTATAGATAGGATCAATGTCCATCATAGCTTGTCTTAGGTAGCTTTGGCTACCATATCTTTAAGCCATTCCCCTTCTTAGATTAACTTGTACTGGTGATGGATTTTGCGTGATGGATATTGATCACTGCCTACTAGATTTGGTCGAGATTTTATGCATTAAAGTTAGATTTTCGATTCACAATTTTGTTCACCATGATTCACTTGCATAAATTAGGTGGGATTTGAGTCTATGAGTTGTTCATTCGATACAGATTTGAAATCGTATCATGGGTTTTGTGTTTAGATTTGCATATACATGTCAATAGTCCTTGTATGCATTTGTATATAAAACTACTATATATATATAAATACTTTATTGATGTGAATTTGATATATGAATATATATATATCACTTATGTCTAGATTTGCTGTATACAAAAATGTGTACATAGATTTGATTTTAGCTGTTCATGGTGCTTGCTTAGATTTGAAGTGTAAATGTATCCATATATTTTTCCAGTGAGCTTATAGGATTGATGTATGACTATACATCTGTTTTTATTTAGCCGTCCATCTCTATACCCTAATTTCTTAGCTACTCCTACTCTGTCCCTTAGATGCTCATTTGTAATGCATATGATCTGAAATATATACATAGAATTATATGTTTAGTTGCTGTTCAGTGTACTGTTTTGGTGTACCTATATTTGATTCTCTTACTATAGTTGTTCATTTCCAGCTGTAAAGATTTGATAAAATGTACATACATTTTTATTGTTTATTTGTTTGCTGTTTAAAATATTTGGTTGTACACTAACCACTTTGCTTAGTTGTTTCCTCTTGTTCTGTCTAGCTGAAATCTATAATAGTTTAGCTAGTTTCTTTAGCTATGTGTTGTCATGTTCTTTCCAGTTGTGTATCTATAGCATATATAGCTATCCCAGCTATTTTCCACTGTAGAAATGGTATCCTACCCTTTTCTTGAAAGGGACCGTGCCTGAATTGTTATGTTTGCTTTTATTACATACTTTCAGTTCTATATTGTGTTTGGAGGTTTATAATATATGTGTTCTCCTATGTTGATCACTTTCCAGTTGCATGCCGTATTATTATTTTTCCCTTTTTTTTTTAATTGTACTGTTCATTTCTGTCATGAATTACCCTTTTAATGGGTTTTCTTCTTTTTCTTTTCGCAGATCACAACAGATCGAACTGGATTCACTGGCTCGGCAAAACAAGGAAAAAGCATGAAGAAGTTGTTCTACAAAGATGTTTTTTTTTCGACTCGTGTATGTGTTTGGCATTTGTACAATTATTATGTGTATTTTAAGGGGTTGTAACTGATGGATGTTATTCCGGCATGATTAAGATTTTGCATCATATCTTCTGTCGAAGTGGATCAAAATGGTTTTTGATTATTACATTATTTATACTGAACCAGTGAACGTTAAGTAATGTCCCGCCTTTATGACACTACCTGTTGGTATAACCAGTGAACGTTAAGTAAGTGGATGATACCATGTTGATCACGATACAATATATCAAATGGAAGTGGCATTTATCTATATCATAAAAAGAAAGTGTTCTTTAACTTCAATCAGCAAAGAACAGGTTGAACCAAAAGAAAATGTTGATCTATATGTCAACATATATATTTATATTCAGGTGATTATTTATAAATCTAGTATAATATTTGTTATAATATAAATTAAATTCAACTGCTAAATTTAACGATAAAATAATATCATCGTATTTGTTTAAACTAACATCTCAAATTTCAAATAGTATAAAATTCAAACTCGACATAAAATTCTAGTTTTTAAATAATATTCCAACTACATAAAATCGTATAATATAAATAAATAAATCATATATATTCGAAATCTATTTTAATTAAATAAATTCGATTAAAATCCATTATAATATATAAACTGATTTAAATATTCGAATTTAAATGGACGAAAAATCTGGGATGTTATATTCTTCCCCCCTTAAAATAATTTCGTCCTCGAAATTGTAAGGTAAGAAGAATGTTTCGAATCATATTATTTTTAAAATCATTACTGTTGAATTAAATTCAAAATAAATTTGAACTGTAAAAATTTTCTAAAATTTTGCCAGCACCTTTTCCGCATGGCTCGATCGGTACGACCACAACCGCCACTCCGGGCCTCAATTTCTTCGGAAAGAAAATTCAAAATCCAAGTGGCACCCACTTAATTTTAATCCCAATTTATTTATCCATTAAATTTTCAAATCCCAATTCATTCTTATTCTGATTTTATTTAACCAGGTTCAGTTTCGCTTTCATATCTGATTCAGCTGACAAATTGATTTTCTAATCAGTTCAACGTTATTTCATATTCAAATTTGATTTCAAACCAAATCAATCAGAACAAACAAATAACTCATATATAGAAAATAAATTCCTTTTTCTATAAAAATATACGTTAGGTAAAATTATTTCATCTACCCCCTTTATAAAACAATATTGTATCTATTCGCTAGTTCAATGCTTCCAACACTTGAACCAGTCAAAAAACACAATACAAAACATTTTTATATAAAATCTATAAATACGCTCTCATATATATACACTCAAACTCAATCTAGGGTGCTACTAACCCCATCTCTATTGAGTTACGTCACAGAGCCAAGGTTATTACTCAACCAATAGCTCTGATACCACTGTAACGACCCAGGGATTTCGGCCCCAAAAATCGACATAAATACCCTTACCATGACTTATGCCGATCTTCCAAACACCAAAAACACTAGAACATTTATAGAAAGAAATTAGAGGGTGAGATAAGAAAGAAATAAAAATTAGAATAGAAGACGAAGAACAAACACAACACAGAGTCTCACATCGCAGCGGAACAAAATATAATACAAAAATATATCTTTATTGAGAGCTTTTGAAAATACTTACAATATCAGAGTACAGCACATCTCTGGACAGTTATAATAATCTGTCTTCCTATATATATTAACAGCGGAATATCATTCGTCTGAATATCTTCAGCTCGTCTCTGGACTTTGCAGTACCTGATAACCTGTACACTCCGGGCTAACCCGAGCATTTACAAAACACCGGGTCAGTCTAGTGGACCAGAGTGAGAAAAATTCGCACAGCATTAAGGTATCACACAACTTGATTTTAAATTCAAAATCCTTTCGAAAGAAAAGGATAATCGTAGGACCAAATCCACACATAAATACGGACGGTTTTTACCTTATGATAACCCAAAACAGTTTTCGAAATCAATATCTTTTCTGATATTATTATAGTGCCTAAATACAAGTAAATATCAATCTAGTGGAATGCTTGCATCTCAAGCTCTAAATATATATATATAAACAAAACCGTGGGCACTTATTGGAAATTGGATTCCGACTATGACATGGTATGGGACCACCTGCCATTCGTGTATCTCTAGAGGAGAATACACTGGGTTCAACAAGAACGTCTTGCAACCCGGCCCTCACATGACCGACCACTCATTTCGCTTGAGTGTATGAATGTATATCACCAACGGTTGGACTCAAACCACCGTTTCCCGATAAGGGACAGCATCGAAATAGATTCAAGAATGAAATGGATTTTCTCTAAATAGGTGATTATACACCCTAATGGGAGCAACACACATAGCCATGCTGCCTGCCCGATTTTTGTCATTTTCTGGGTGTGAAGCTTGAGGTTAGATTTATCTTTTGGAACACCTGGCCACCATTCACTTTGAATGCCACATCGTCAGATCCGCCAGATATCACTAATTGACGTCCACAAACATACTCTATTTGGGAGCTACCCAGGTACGTTTGTAGAAATCAACGTACGTGATCCTTTGGTAAATACTCTGTCAGACATTCGTCCATACAAGTCATCCAGGAACATGATGAACCGAAGGTACTCTCCTACTACATCCCATATAGGAATCACCCCATGGATCAATAGCGAGAAGTCCTTGCAATCCATAGATTCCAACCACGACAGAACCCCAGTATATCTCCGGGTTGAATCAGAGATTGTAAGTGGTTCTTCCGCTTTATGAAAACTATGGTCTTCAAATGCTCCATTTCGATCATTGCCTGATCTTCCTTTATATATTTCGTATTTGTTGGTTGGAATGGTTTTCGAATATACATTCGATCCCGGTCTTTCCATACCAACAATCGTAAAGGTCAGACTTGATAGTCGGTTATTTAACTATCAAGTAAACATCCATGAAAATCACAAAAATAGATTTACTGGTCTAGTATTCAGCATCACTTGGCTTTTAAAATTAATCGCCCAATCTTTTAATTTCATTACTGGGTAAAATATTATCTCATATCTGTAACAACCCGTATTTTTATAACATGTTAAAACAAGAAATCAAGGCAGAATTAAATTTTAAAGTCAGAATCAGGGGAAACAGGTTATGCCATTGTGTTCGTCTTGAAATTTTACATGAAATAGAGTCCGAGTTTTCGAAAATCGGAGTACGGATGAAGAAGTTATGGCCTGTACAAGTATCAGCAGTTTTCAGCCAGCACTGGACCAGGGGGTCGACCATAGGGTCGACCTACCCCCCCCCCCCACCCCAGGTCGACCATAGGGTCGACCTACCCCCCAGGTCAACCATAGTGTCGACCCCCCCACCTTACAGGTCGACCTGGTCGGCCTGGTTTGACCCAGAACTCATTTTTGAAGCCTGAGGCATGTTTTGACGGTCTGGATTGATTCTAGGGTTAATCTAAGGGCCTAAACTAGTTGCTACACCTATAAAAACACCCTTAGACCAAACCTAATTCATATCAAATCATTCTTACACAATTATGCTGCTGGACTTCCTCTTGATCATGGCCGCCGCTCTCTAAACTTTTCTCTTAGCCTCCAAACTAAATTCAAACTAGAGATTAAAGCTTCTACAGCAATTCTACAACAATTCAAGAAGATAAATCAATGTCTCTGCAACGTTCTACAACAATTTTAGTTCTTAATTCATTAGCCATGCTCTGTAAGTTCTAGTTATTTTCAGATTAAATTTAATATGGACATGTGATGAAATGAAATTGGACTTTTGATTCAATTCTTGTTTCTTCTTGGATCTCGATCTTGAGAACTTTTCTATCTTTATTCGCATGACAAGTTTATGGTCTATTCAGCCTGTTGTAAATCAATTTTTCTTGGTTCATGTTGATATTATTGTCAAGATCTATTCTTTATGCCTGAGATGATGCTTTTATGTTGTTTTCTCTCTGATCTTGTTTTTATTGCAATTTCTACCTCCCCCTATTTATTTTCTTTTGATGAACCTAGGTCAATTTCGGACCTAGGCCTAAACTACGATATACGTGAGATGGTATACGGGGGAAATATTGGAATATTGCCTAGTGGAATATATGTGTTTGGTGGAATCGAAGGCATAATATGAAAATTTGATGTTTGGGGATAATTTACCATCAACATGAAACTTGATATTTGGGTATTATCATTATAATGGTAATTACAAGAATAGGGATTGGCATATATAATTTGATATGGATCTTGATATATATATATATATATATATATATAATGTGACATGGATCTTGATATATGTAATTTGGCTAGAACTTGTTATGAGTAAATTGGTGTAAACATAGTATACATGTAATTTTGGGTATAAAACTTGATCTATGTTAATTGGGCATAGCTTTGTAAACATGTAAATCATGAATCTTGACATATGTAAACCGGCATGAAACTTGGAATATGTGTAAATTGGCATACATGTAAAACGGCTTAAATTGAACATATGTAAATTTGGTACGAATTGGGCATATGTAAAATTTACATGTAATCTAGAACTTGGGCATATATTAATTATGTAAAATTTGGAGTTGAAACATATATGATAATTTATGACTTAGTAGAGGTTTAATATGAACGCGCCTAAGTTGGGTTTTGGATAATTGGCATGTATTGTAAATAAAAGGCAATAACTTGGCATAACCTTATAGTGAATTATGATAATAATTTGGGAATACGTTTTGGGGGCAAAACGTGAATCATGAACATTTCTATATGTTAAACACATGAACTGATATTGCGGTTTTGGGTGGAATACGACCATTAATGAACCTTTGACACGAGGTTAGACTCGGTTTGTGGTGTAAATCTGCCCGGAACCGCCCGACAAATCCAGTAGCCACAAAGTGTCAGTCTAATGTGAGAGGTCGTAGGTCGAATTGTAGGCGTAATGATTTATGACACGAGGTTAGACCCAGTTTGTGGTGTAAATCTGCCCAGAACCGCCCGGCAAATCCAGTGGCCACAAAATGCACGGTCTAATGTGAGAGGTCATGATTCGTTCGTCATAATGAATGAATTAAGGAATACTAACCATAATAAGACGTGGGTACGGTTAGAGGGTTAGGTGGGATGATATGGAAATTTGACATGTGAATTTGGACCTAACCGGTATGAGTTAAGAACATGTAAAACTTATAAATGTGGGCTTAACCAACATAACTGTTAATCAGACTAATAGGTAGGTTAAGTAACATAGCTAGGCTAATGACACTTGACCGTTATAACATGACTAGCGGATGGGTTGGGCTAACTTGAATAGGTTGATAACACCCAATCGATATAACCGGATGCGTGGTAGGGTTAAGTAAACACCTGAGGGTAACACTTAACCATTATAATATGACCGATGGATGGGGTTAAGTTAACATGCACTTAACCAATATAACGTGATGCGTGGTAAGGTTAAGTAACAACAGAGGGTAACACTTAACCGTCACAACATGATAAGTAGGTGGGCTAAGTCAATGTACACTTAACCAATATGACATGACATGCGGTGGGGTTAAGTTAACACAAGGGAGAACACTTAGCCAGTATAACAACGCTTGCGGTAGGGTTAAGTAACACAAGGAACAACACTTAACCGATATAACATGATGTGTGGTAGGGTTAAGTAAAACAAGATGAAACACTTAACCAACTTAACGTAATGGACGGAGAGGGTTAAGTACATATCGGGTTGGTGGGTAATATTAGTAAATATAGGCCCACAAACTTAACCATCAATAAGAACACTTGAATAGGTGGGTTAAGTACATCACGGGAAGGTAGGTAATATATATATATATAGGCCCACACACTTAACCAGTAGGAAACCCTAGTAACGGGGACCCATTTCAGCAGTAACCCAAATCAGGTATCAACGGTACCCTGAAACTAGGCTGGGTGGGGCACGATTGCTGGGCTGATTATAATCGGTCAAACGACGGTGGGTGCACAGTGTAGGTCTAATAGGGTGCAGACGTGCAAACACTCCGGAGCAGACAACCAGGGCACTGGGGACACCATTAGTATAACCTATGCCTTCTAGAATTGCGTCGGGCCGCCACCATGGGTCTTGATACACCCCATGGTGGGACCAGCATAGGTATCTACAATCATTGGGGGCCGTATGACACACATAGGTAGCATAATCCCTAGGTTGGACCTAGGTGGCATAAACCCTAAATCCGAGAAGCGTTCAATAGGTAGCATAATCCCTAGGTTGGACCAAGGTGGCATAAATCCTGGTTGAATCTAGGAAGCGCTCGATAGAAAACCCTAGATTAGATCTAGGTAATAAATAATAGACGTACACGTGAAAGTAACCTTAATTTTCGGGGATTGGGATCACGTTATGATTTTATCATTTTATATAGATTACTAGTTGGGATACTAGTTAGGTGGTGCAGAGAAAATAGATATCATTTTAGTGGTGAAGCAGAGAAATCTTGCGATGCTTGATAGAAATCTTGCGAAACTATACTTAGTTCATCTTGAATGGGAACCTTGCAATGTTATACATGACAGAAATCCTATGATGTTATTCTTAGTTATCGTACCTGTAGCTTATCTTGTCATCATGCTTATGTTTACTTTCAGTTTATTCATGCCATGTTATCTTTAACTGTTTTTATGCTGAAAGTCACTAGGACTTACTCAGTCTTTATGACTGACCCGGTTTATTTCGCCTCTTTTTCTTCCGTCCCCCCCCTAGGTTCACAGGGTGGGAATACAGCTTAATTCGGATCTTACCAAGCTCCAAGGCTCTTTCATGTACGGCTTGGATTTCTCTTGGCTATGGCTTTCTTTGCTTTATTGGGGAATGCTACAGTTTATTTTTATGCTTCTTTGTTTTTGAGCAAGACAGATATTTTAGCTATGTATTTGGGTATTGGAAGTTAATGGGCTTTTATTGTAAACAATTCTATTTAATAAATGATTTGAAGTATTTCTACTTCACTTTCCGCTGTTTTATATATGTTTGTCTTGTAATATTTCTGTTCCAATACCCATAATGCTCCATTGAAATTAAGGCATTCCCTTTGTGAGTGACCTTAACGGATGTGGGGTGTTACATTTGGTATCAGAGCAGAAGGTTACCAGACTGGGCAAAAGCTTTTAAAAAACCTTCTGAAACTATTTTCAAAACGTTTACAAAGAAGCATTTTTCTAAGAAAAGTTTTGTTTTACGAAAGGCATATTCCCCAAAGCCATATGCACTATCTTTTGATTCTCTCCTTGTGTCACTTCTCTCTTTCTTTTTCACCATAGTTTGTAGGCATGCGACACATGTCGGAGGGCAAAGTAGTGTCCAACCTCCATCTGTAGCCGCAGTAGTTTTACTTGCGACTAATCTTATCTCAAGCTTTGTAGGGTTGTCATGCGATGGAGGTAGCTTTTGAGAAACTTGTCAACAAGCTATACAAGGATAGTAAGAATAAGGGTAAAAGAACACAAGCCTAAGGATAAGAAACTTGTTGATAGGGCTTAGTCCACGAAGGAGGAAAAGGTGAAAGGAAAGAGGCCAAGTGAAAGAATAATAAAAACCCATGACAAGAGAGAATATCTTTAATATGGTAAAAAGGGACATGTAATTAAATATTATAGGACAATGACAAGGGCAAAGAACAAGATCGTCGAGAGGGAAATTGTATGTTCTCACTACTAGCGTACCTAAGAGAAGTGGTAACGTTTCTGTTAAAGGTTTAGCCTTTCTTTTCTATCATCCCATTAGAACTTTGTTTTTGGTACATCGCATCCTTTTAATTTTGCTTCAATAGTTGAGTCTCTGCACCTTAGTACTAGCGTAGTAGAGGATCCCATTTTTGTCTCAAATCCTGTTGGGGAATCGGCTCATTTATTCATGACTTGTTTGGATTTGAGAATGTCTATGCTAAGTTTTGAGTTTAGAAGTAAAGCTTATGTTTTTGGGCTATGGGTTGTTTCTAGGGATGGAGTGGTTGTCCAGAAATGGTACCATTCTCAAGTATGAAAAGAGGGTAGTTAGACGCTTGACTTGCCTTGGTAATGCCCTCGAAATCTAGTGTAACCCTTAGGGTTCTGCCATGTTTAGTTACCTAGAATCTCTTGATACATTTATCGATCCGTTCTTGATACATTTATCGATCCGTTCTTGATACATTTATCGATCCGCTCGAGTAGTGTTCGCCACTAAGGCAGATGGTTCATTTCGCTTATGCATGAGTTATATAAAATCACCTTAGTAAGTACACTTGGCAACATGGTTAGCATTTGTTTATTTTCAAGAGATAATTCATTTATGTGGAATACCTTCTAGTAAGTGAACGAGACCCGAGATTCACTAGTGAATTTTGGAGAGCTTGTATGAAACCATGAATACGCAGTTATGTTTGGGCTGAATATACTAGAAGGAGAATAAGTGAAGCGAGAGGCAACAGTGGAATGAGTTCCAACTCATATTTTGGAAGCAAGAATTAAGAAGCTACGAAATTGTGAAGTTAAAGACGGACAAAGCACAATGGAGTTAATCTCAAGGAAATACGACTTAGAAGATTGAAGACTAGAAATGCGCATCACATCTCTTTTTAAGAGTATATCCTTGATCCCTCTTTTCCTGTAGAGCTTATTTGCATGCTATCTTTTAAGCATATCCTCTCAGTCCTATTCTAAACCCTATTTCTGCTGCAAAACCCCATAGGGATCATCTGTTAGTAATACATTTTGGGGCTTGAGGGTGTCCGTTGGGTTGAGTAATTCTTTGGGTATCATTCTGATGTTGATTTCGGTCTTCGGGGCTGGTGCTTAAGGAGTTCTTCTCCTAATCAGTATATATGTGGCGTAGATTTCCAATTTTGACATTGCCTAATGGGCACAAAGTTTTTACTTGCTTCTATCGTTCGACTATACCTTTAGGTAGGAACAATTGGGTGTAAACATGTGTTTGAGACATGTTATGATTGATGGTTACAAGTGGTTGCAAGTGGCTGCTCGTGGTTGCATAACACACATTAGGCACTAGATCGGCTCAGACACATTTCCGTATTGCATATGCATGAGTGTTTATACTTGTTTATGGATGAAATTGGATGTGTTATCATATGGATGATGCATATGGATGGATGTTTGTGCACACATATAGTGTTTATGTGACTAGGACTATTTGCATACATGTTGAACTCATTGCACTAAACATATTTTGCATTAGGAAGATCAATTAGGCCTGATCATTTGCATTAGATAAGGAACATATACACACACTTTATGCATATGTTCATACCACATTAGAAATCTCTTAAGGACAATGAATTCCTGTGATTGATGATTGAGTAGATGGATGATTGGATGGTAGGACACATTCTTCTTAACTTGAAGATTTCGGGGACGAAATCCTTTAAGGAGGGGAGAATGTAACAACCCGTATTTTTATAACATGTTAAAACAAGAAATCAAGGCAGAATTAAATTTTAAAGTCAGAATCAGGGGAAACGGGTATGCAATTGCGTTCGTCTCAAAATTTTACATGAAATAGAGTCCGAGTTTTCGAAAATCAGAGTCCGGATTAAGAAGTTATGGCCTGTACAAGTTTCAGCAGTTTTCAGTCAGCACTGGACCAGGGGGTCGACCTATCCCCCCTCAGGTCAACCATAGGGTCGACCTACCCCCCAGGTCGACCATAGTGTCGACCCCCCCACCTTACAGGTCGACCTGGTCGGCCTGGTTTGACCCAGAACTCATTTTTGAAGCCTGAGGCGTGTTTTGACGGTCCGGATTGATTCTAGGGTTAATCTAAGGGCCTAAACTAGTTGCTACACCTATAAAAACACGCTTAGACCTAACCTAATTCATATCAAATCATTCTTACACTATTATGCTGCTGGACTTCCTCTTGATCGTGGCCGCCGCTCTCTAAACTTTTCTATTAGCCTCCAAACTAGATTCAAACTAGAGATTAAAGCTTCTACAGCAATTCTACAACAATTCAAGAAGATAAATCAATGTCTCTGCAATGTTCTACGACAATTTTAGTTCTTAATTCATTAGCCATGCTCTGTAAGTTCTAGTTATTTTCAGATTAAATTTAATATGGACATGTGATGAAATGAAATTGGACTTTTGATTCAATTCTTGTTTCTTCTTGGATCTCGATCTTGAGAACTTTTCTATCTTTATTCGCATGACAAGTTTATGGTCTATTCAGCCTGTTGTAAATCAATTTTTCTCGGTTCATGTTGATATTATTATCAAGATCTATTCTTTATGCCTGAGATTATGCTTTTATGTCGTTTTCTCTCTGATCTTGTTTTTATTGCAACTTCTACCTCCCCCTATTTATTTTCTTTTGATGAACCTAGGTCAATTTCGGACCTAGGCCTAAACTACGATATACGTGCGATGGTATACAGGGGAAATATTGGAATATTGCCTAGTGGAATATATGTGTTTGGTGGAATCGAAGACATAATATGAAAATTTGATGTTTGGGGATAATTCACCATTAACATGAAACTTGATATTTGGGTATTGTCATTATAATGGTAATTGCAAGAATAGGGATTGGCATATATAATTTGATATGGATCTTGATATATATATATATATATATAAATTGGCATGGATCTTGATATATGTAATTTGGCTAGAACTTGTTATGAGTAAATTGGTGTAAACGTAGTACACATGTAATTTTGGGTATAAAACTTGATCTATGTAAATTGGGCATAGCTTTGTAAACATGTAAATCATGAATCTTGACATATGTAAAGCGGTATGAAACTTGGAATATGTGTAAATTGGCATACATGTAAAATGGCTTAAATTGAACATATGTAAATTTGGTACGAATTGGGCATATGTAAAATTTACATGTAATCTTGAACTTGGGCATATGTTAATTATGTAAAATTTGGAGTTGAAACATATATGATAACTTATGACTTAGGAGAGGTTTAATATGAACGCGCCTAAGTTGGGTTTTGGGTAATTGGCATGTATTGTAAATAAAAGGTTATAACTTGGCATAACCTTATAGTGAATTATGATAATAATTTGGGAATACGTTTTGGGGGCAAAACGTGAATCATGAACATTTCTATATGTTAAACACATGAACTGATATTGGGGTTTTGGGTGGAATACGACCATTAATGAACCTTTGACACGAGGTTAGACTCGGTTTGTGGTGTAAATCTGCCCGGAACCGCCCGGCAAATCCAGTAGACACAAAGTGTCAGTCTAATGTGAGAGGTCGAAGGTCGAATTGTAGGCGTAATGATTTATGACACGAGGTTAGACCCAGTTTGTAGTGTAAATCTGCCCGGAACCGCCCGGCAAACCAATGGCCACAAAATGCACGGTCTAATGTGAGAGGTCATGATTCGTTTGTCATAATGAATGAATTAAGGAATACTAACCATAATAAGACATGGGTATGGTTAGAGGGTTAGGTGGGATGATATGGAAATTTGACATGTGAATATGGACCTAACCGGTATGAGTTAAGAACATGTAAAACTTATAAATGTGGGCTTAACCTACATAACTGTTAATCAGACTAATAGGTAGGTTAAGTAACATAGCTAGGCTAATGACACTTGACCGTTATAACATGACTAGCGGATGGGTTGGGCTAACTTGAATAGGTTGATAACACCCAATCGATATAACCTGATGCATGGTAGGGTTAAGTAAACACATGAGGGTAACACTTAACCATTATAATATGACCGGTGGATGGGGTTAAGTTAACATGCACTTAACCAATATAACGTGATGCGTGGTAAGGTTAAGTAACAACAGAGGGTAACACTTAACCGTCACAACATGATAAGTAGGTGGGCTAAGTCAATGTACACTTAACCAATATGACATGACATGCGGTGGGGTTAAGTTAACACAAGGGAGAACACTTAGCCAGTATAACAACGCTTGTGGTAGGGTTAAGTAACACAAGGAACAACACTTAACCGATATAACATGATGTGTGGTAGGGTTAAGTAAAACAAGATGAAACACTTAACCAACTTAACGTAATGGACGGAGAGGGTTAAGTACATATCGGGTTGGTGGGTAATATTAGTAAATATAGGCCCACAAACTTAAACATTAATAAGCACGCTTGAATAGGTGGGTTAAGTACATCACGGGAAGGTGGGTAATATATATATATAGGCCCACACACTTAACCAGTAGGAAACCCTAGTAACGGGGACCCATTTCAGCAGTAACCCAAATCAGGTATCAACGGTACCCTGAAACTAGGCTGGGTGGGGCACGATTGCTGGGCTGATTATAAGCGGTCAAACGACGGTGGGTGCACAGTGTAGGTCTAATGGGGTGCGGACGTGCAAACACTCCGGAGCAGACAACCAGGGCACTGGGGACACCAGTAGTATAACCTATGCCTTCTAGAATTGCTTCGGGCCGCCACCATGGGTCTTGATACACCCCATGGTGGGACCAGCATAGGTATCTACAATCATTGGGGGCCGTATGACACACATAGGTAGCATAATCCCTAGGTTGGACCTAGGTGGCATAAACCCTAAATCCGAGAAGCGTTCAATAGGTAGCATAATCCCTAGGTTGGACCAAGGTGGCATAAATCCTGGTTGAATCTAGGAAGCGCTCGATAGAAAACCCTAGATTAGATCTAGGTAATAAATAATAGACGTACACGTGAAAGTAACCTTAATTTTCGGGGATTGGGATCACGTTATGATTTTATCATTTTATATAGATTACTAGTTGGGATACTAGTTAGGTGGTGCAGAGAAAATAGATATCATTTTAGTGGTGAAGCAGAGAAATCTTGCGATGCTTGATAGAAATCTTGCGAAACTATACTTAGTTCATCTTGAATGGGAACCTTGCAATGTTATACATGACAGAAATCCTATGATGTTATTCTTAGTTATCGTGCTTGTAGCTTATCTTGTCATCATGCTTATGTTTACTTTCAGTTTATTCATGCCATGTTATCTTTAACTGTTTTTATGTTGAAATTCACTAGGACTTACTCAGTCTTTATGACTGACCCGGTTTATTTCGCCTCTTTTTCTTCCGTTCCCCCCCCCCCCCCCCCCCGCCCAGGTTCACAGGGTGGGAATACAGCTTAATTCGGATCTTACCAAGCTCCAAGGCTCTTTCATGTACGGCTTGGATTTCTCTTGGCTATGGCTTGCTTTGCTTTATTGGGGAATGCTACAGTTTATTTTTATGCTTCTTTGTTTTTGAGCAAGACAGATATTTTAGCTATGTATTTGGGTATTGGAAGTTGATGGGCTTTTATTGTAAACAATTCTATTTAATAAATAATTTGAAGTACTTCTATTTCACTTTCCGCTGTTTTATATATGTCTGTCTTGTAATATTTCTGTTCCAATACCCATAATGCTCCATTGAAATTAAGGCGTTCCCTTTGTGAGTGACCTTAACGGATGTGGGGTGTTACATTTGGTATCAGAGCAGAAGGTTACCAGACTGGGCAAAAGCTTTTAAAAAAAAACTTCTGAAACTATTTTCAAAACGTTTACAAAGAAGCATTTTTCTAAGAAAAGTTTTGTTTTACGAAAGGCATATTCCCCAAAGCCATATGCACTATCTTTTGATTCTCTCCTTGAGTCACTTCTCTCTTTCTTTTTCACCATAGTTTGTAGGCATGCGACACATATCGGAGGGCAAAGTAGTGTCCAACCTCCATCTGTAGCCGCAGTAGTTTTACTTGCGACTAATCTTATCTCAAGCTTTGTAGGGTTTCCATGCGATGGAGGTAGCTTTTGAGAAACTTGTCAACAAGCTATACAAGGATAGTAAGAATGAGGGTAAAAGAACACAAGCCTAAGGATAAGAAACTTGTTGATAGGGCTTAATCCACAAAGGAGGAAAAGGTGAAAGGAAAGAGGCCAAGTGAAAGAATAATAAAAACCCATGACAAGAGAGAATATCTTTAATATGGTAAAAAGGGACATGTAATTAAATATTATAGGACAAGGACAAGGGCAAAGAACAAGATCGTCGAGAGGGAAATTGTATGCTCTCACTACTAGCGTACCTAAGAGAAGTGGTAACGTTTCTGTTAAAGGTTTAGCCTTTCTTTTCTATCATCCCATTAGAACTTTGTTTTTGGTACATCGCATCCTTTTAATTTTGCTTCAATAGTTGAGTCTCTGCACCTTAGTACTAGCGTAGTAGAGGATCCCATTTTTGTCTCAAATCCTGTTGGGGAATCGGCTCATTTATTCATGACTTGTTTGGATTTGAGAATGTCTATGCTAAGTTTTGATTTTAGAAGTAAAGCTTATGTTTTTGGGCTATGGGTTGTTTCTAGGGATGGAGTGGTTGTCCAGAAATGGTACCATTCTCAAGTATGAAAAGAGGGTAGTTAGACGCTTGACTTGCCTTGGTAATGCCCTCGAAGTCTAGTGTAACCCTTAGGGTTCTGCCATGTTTAGTTACCTAGAATCTCTTGATACATTTATCGATCCGTTCTTGATACATTTATCGATCCGCTCGAGTAGTGTTCGCCACTAAGGCAGATGGTTCATTTCGCTTATGCATGAGTTATATAAAATCACCTTAGTAAGTACACTTGGCAACATGGTTAGCATTTGTTTATTTTCAAGAGATAATTCATTTATGTGGAATACCTTCTAGTAAGTGAACGAGACCCGAGATTCACTAGTGAATTTTGGAGAGCTTGTATGAAACCATGAATACGCAGTTATGTTTGGGCCGAATATACTAAAAGGAGAATAAGTGAAACGAGAGGCAACAGTGGAATGAGTTCCAACTCATATTTTGGAAGCAAGAATTAAGAAGCTACGAAATTGTGAAGTTAAAGACGGACAAAGCACAATGGAGTTAAGCTCAAGGAAATACGACTTAGAAGATTGAAGACTAGACATGCGCATCACATCTCTTTTTAAGAGTATATCCTTGATCCCTCTTTTCCTGTAGAGCTTATTTGCATGCTATCTTTTAAGCATATCCTCTCGGTCCTATTCTCAACCCTATTTCTGCTGCAAAACCCCATAGGGATCATCTGTTAGTAATACATTTTGGGGCTTGAGGGTGTCCGTTGGGTTGAGTAATTCTTTGGGTATCATTCTGATGTTGATTTCGGTCTTCGGGGCTGGTGCTTAAGGAGTTCTTCTCCTAATCAGTATATATGTGGCGTAGATTTCCAATTTTGACATTGCCTAATGGGCACAAAGTTTTTACTTTCTTCTATCGTTCGACTATACCTTTAGGTAGGAACAATTGGGTGTAAACATGTGTTTGAGACATGTTATGATTGATGGTTGCAAGTGGTTGCAAGTGGCTGCTAGTGGTTGCTCGTGATTGCATAACACACATTAGGCACTAGATCGGCTCAGACACATTTCCGTATTGCATATGCATGAGTGTTTATACTTGTTTATGGATGAAATTGGATGTGTTATCATATGGATGATGCATGTGGATGGATGTTTGTGCACATATATAGTGTTTATGTGACTAGGACTATTTGCATACATGTTGGACTCATTGCACTAAACATATTTTGCATTAAGACGATCAATTAGGCCTGATCATTTGCATTAGATAAGGAACATATACACACACTTTCTGCATATGTTCATACCACATTAGAAATCTCTTAAGGACAATGAATTCCTGTGATTGATGATTGAGTAGATGGATGATTGGATGGTAGGACACATTCTTCTTAACTTGAAGATTTCGGGGACGAAATCCTTTAAGGAGGGGAGAATGTAACAACACGTATTTTTATAACATGTTAAAACAAGAAATCAAGGCAGAATTAAATTTTAAAGTCAAAATCAGGGGAAACGGGTATTCCATTGCGTTCGTCTCAAAATTTTACATGAAATAGAGTCCGAGTTTTCGAAAATCGGAGTCCGGATTAAGAAGTTATGGCCTGTACAAGTTTCAGCAGTTTTCAGTCAGCACTGGACCAGGGGGTCGACCTAGCCCCCCCCCCCCCAGGTCACCATAGGGTCGACCTACCCCCCAGGTCGACCATAGTGTCGACCCCCCACCTTACAGGGCGACCTGGTCGGCCTGGTTTGACCCAGAACTCATTTTTGAAGCCTGAGGCGTGTTTTGACGGTCCGGATTGATTCTAGGGTTAATCTAAGGGCCTAAACTAGTTGCTACACCTATAAAAACACCCTTAGACCTAACCTAATTCATATCAAATCATTCTTACACTATTATGCTGCTAGACTTCCTCTTGATCGTGGCCGCCGCTCTCTAAACTTTTCTATTAGCCTCCAAACTAGATTCAAACTAGAGATTAAAGCTTCTACAGCAATTCTACAACAATTCAAGAAGATAAATCAATGTCTCTGCAACGTTCTACGACAATTTTAGTTCTTAATTCATTAGCCATGCTCTGTAAGTTCTAGTTATTTTCAGATTAAATTTAATATGGACATGTGATGTAATGAAATTGGACTTTTGATTCAATTCTTGTTTCTTCTTGGATCTCGATCTTGAGAACTTTTCTATCTTTATTCGCATGACAAGTTTATGGTCTATTCAGCCTGTTGTAAATCAATTTTTCTTGGTTCATGTTGATATTATTATCAAGATCTATTCTTTATGCCTGAGATTATGCTTTTATGTCGTTTTCTCTCTGATCTTGTTTTTATTGCAACTTCTACCTCCCCTATTTATTTTCTTTTGATGAACCTAGGTCAATTTCGGACCTAGGCCTAAACTACGATATACGTGCGATGGTATACAGGGGAAATATTGGAATATTGCCTAGTGGAATATATGTGTTTGGAGGAATCGAAGGCATAATATGAAAATTTGATGTTTGGGGATAATTCACCATTAACATGAAACTTGATATTTGGGTATTGTCATTATAATTGTAATTGCAAGAATAGGGATTGGCATATATAATTTGATATGGATCTTGATATATATATATATATATATAATTTGGCATGGATCTTGATATATGTAATTTGGCTAGAACTTGTTATGAGTAAATTGGTGTAAACGTAGTATACATGTAATTTTGGGTATAAAACTTGATCTATGTAAATTGGGCATAGCTTTGTAAACATGTAAATCATGAATCTTGACTTATGTAAAGCGGTATGAAACTTGGAATATGTGTAAATTGGCATACAAGTAAAATGGTTTAAATTGAACATGTGTAAATTTGGTACGAATTGGGCATATGTAAAATTTACATGTAATCTAGAACTTGGGCATATGTTAATTATGTAAAATTTGGAGTTGAAACATATATGATAATTTATGACTTAGTAGAGGTTTAATATGAACGCGCCTAAGTTGGGTTTTGGGTAATTGGCATGTATTGTAAATAAAAGGTTATAACTTGGCATAACCTTATAGTGAATTATGATAATAATTTGGGAATACGTTTTGGGGGCAAAACGTGAATCATGAACATTTCTATATGTTAAACACATGAACTGATATTGGGGTTTTGGGTGGAATACGACCATTAATGAACCTTTGACACGAGGTTAGACTCGGTTTGTGGTGTAAATCTGCCCGGAACCGCCCGGCAAATCCAGTAGCCACAAAGTGTCAGTCTAATGTGAGAGGTCGAAGGTCGAATTGTAGGCGTAATGATTTATGACACGAGGTTAGACCCAGTTTGTGGTGTAAATCTGCCCGGAACCGCCCGACAAATCCAGTGGCCACAAAATGCACGGTCTAATGTGAGAGGTCATGATTCGTTCGTCATAATGAATGAATTAAGGAATACTAACCATAATAAGACGTGGGTATGGTTAGAGGGTTAGGTGGGATGATATGGAAATTTGACATGTGAATATGGACCTAACCGGTATGAGTTAAGAACATGTAAAACTTATAAATGTGGGCTTAACCTACATAACTGTTAATCAGACTAATAGGTAGGTTAAGTAACATAGCTAGGCTAATGACACTTGACCGTTATAACATGACTAGCGGATGGGTTGGGCTAACTTGAATAGGTTGATAACACCCAATCGATATAACCTGATACATGGTAGGGTTAAGTAAACACATGAGGGTAACACTTAACCATTATAATATGACCGGTGGATGGGGTTAAGTTAACATGCACTTAACCAATATAACGTGATGCGTGGTAAGGTTTAGTAACAACAGAGGGTAACACTTAACCGTCACAACATGATAAGTAGGTGGGCTAAGTCAATGTACACTTAACCAATATGACATGACATGCGGTGGGGTTAAGTTAACACAAGGGAGAACACTTAGCCAGTATAACAAGGCTTGCGGTAGGGTTAAGTAACACAAGGAACAACACTTAACCGATATAACATGATGTGTGGTAGGGTTGAGTAAAACAAGATGAAACACTTAACCAACTTAACGTAATGGACGGAGAGGGTTAAGTACATATCGGGTTGGTGGGTAATGTTAGTAAATATAGGCCCACAAACTTAACCATTAATAAGCACGCTTGAATAGGTGGGTTAAATACATCACGGGAAGGTGGGTAATATCTGTATATATAGGACCACACACTTAACCAGTAGGAAACCCTAGTAACGGGGACCCATTTCAGCAGTAACCCAAATCAGGTATCAACGGTACCCTGAAACTAGGCAGGGTGGGGCACGATTACTGGGCTGATTATAAGCGGTCAAACGACGGCGGTGGGTGCACAGTGTTGGTCTAACGGGGTGTGGGCGTGCACACACTCCGGAGCAGACAACCAGGGCACTGGGGACACCAGTAGTATAACCTATGCCTTCTAGAATTGCGTCGGGCCGCCACCATGGGTCTTGATACACCCCATGGTGGGACCAGCATAGGTATCTACAATCATTGGGGGCCGTATTACACACATGGGTAGCATAATCCCTAGGTTGGACCTAGGTGGCATAAACCCTAAATCCGAGAAGCGTTCAATAGGTAGCATAATCCCTAGGTTGGACCTAGGTGGCATAAATCCTGGTTGAATCTAGGAAGTGCTCGATAGAAAACCCTAGATTAGATCTAGGTAATAAATAATATATGTACACGTGAAAGTGACCTTAATTTTCGGGGATTGGGATCACGTTATGATTTTATCATTTTATATAGATTACTAGTTGGGACACTAGTTAGGTGGTGCATAGAAAATAGATATCATTTTAGTGGTGAAGCAGAGAAATCTTGCGATGCTTGATAGAAATTTTGCGAAACTATACTTAGTTCATCTTGAATGGGAACCTTGCAATGTTATACATGACAGAAATCCTATGATGTTATTCTTAGTTATCGTGCCTGTAGCTTATCCTATCATCATGCTTATGTTTACTTTCAGTTTATTCATGCCATGTTATCTTTACCTGTTTTTATGCTGAAAGTCACTAGGACTTACTCAGTCTTTATGACTGACCCGGTTTGTTTCGCCTCTTTTTCTTCCGTTCCCCCCCCCCCCAAGGTTCACAGGGTGGGAATACAGCTTAATTCGGATCTTACCAAGCTCCAAGGCTTTTTCATGTACGGCTTGGATTTCTCTTGGCTATGGCTTGCTTTGCTTTATTGGGGAATGCTACAGTTTATTTTTATGCTTCTTTTTTTTTGAGCAAGACAGATATTTTAGCTATGTATTTGGGTATTGGAAGTTGATGGGCTTTTATTTTAAACCATTCTATTTAATAAATGATTTGAAGTACTTCTACTTCACTTTCCGCTGTTTTATATATGTCTGTCTTGTAATATTTCTGTTCCAATACCCATAATGCTCCATTGAAATTAAGGCATTCCCTTTGTGAGTGACCTTAACGGATGTGGGGTGTTACAATATCATTTCCACTACTTTAGAAATCTTATTGCCCATTCTTGCCATTACCAACCAGTATTACCCTTGGATAGTCCCGAAGCCGTTCAAGTTGGGGTATTTTAATTACCTATTAGACCTTGATCATCGACGTTCTTATCTTCAGTTAAATACGAGTTGTAATTCAAAAACAAATCACATCTCACCAGTTTAAGATATGGATTTACAGTACTCCTTATCTTTTGGAAATTTCTCCTTGAATATAATTAATATCGCTTAATTAAATAATTTCTTACTAAACATCACCTTTATAAATTTTCGACTTATTTAAATAACTTTGTTTACCAAACTGGATTATTACAAATCCTTTTTCTCACCTTTCTTACCAAATCCAAATTTAAATCCCATTTTCCAATCCCTTTTTCTTTCGGGGGATTCCCTTTCAATTTATTGTCTCAACTTGATTCCATTATTAAATACCTCCAATTCAAAACAACGTTTAACTCACGTTTCATTTATAAACCTTGTTTATAAATTTCAGGTTAAATAAACCCTTTACATCTCCATCTCTCTTTATTTAATTCAAATGTTAGGTTGACCCTTCATTTGAGCTACTTATTTGCTTAAATCCTTTTATTTCTTCACTATAAACTCAGCTCAATTAATAAACCCCATCTTGGCTTCTTTCCAACACTCGACTATATTTCCTTTCAAGCTGGGTTGCCTAAAATATATTTAAATAGTGATAACAACTCATTTTTTCCAATATTAATCATTCCAAATCAATTAACTCCTATATTTACAAGAATAAGTAATAGATTTCCTTTTTAAAATCTTACTAGGATTAACCAATCATTCATTTTGTAATTTCACTAATTAAAAGTCTAATTTAGTTAAAAACAGTCGTCTCGGTCAACTCAAAACACAATTATTCTTCTAACCAATCCCAGTTAATTATTCCTTTCAATTAAAATAAAATTAATTTAAATAACTCCATTTAACTATCCATCTGACGTGATTTATCAAGTATTTAACCATTGGGTGATTACTTCTCATTTGCTTACAATTCTCATTAATGTAAGAATTTGTTTTCTAAACCCATTTCATAATTTTCTTATAAACCTTAATTAATAAATAAATTAATATTTATTTCCTTAGGATAATTTCAAAAGTAATAACTTTCACAAACCTTCTTTAATTATAGAATAACTTCAATACTATCGGTTCATTGTCGATAAAAATCCATATTTTATAAATCGATCGATTTCTAAGTCAGGTGATGCCCATTTCCCAACCATCCTATCCATTTATTAATATCAGATATAAATGTTGAAACATGGTTCAACAATAAACAATAATCAAATATTTCTTTTTATTCAACTGATTATTTCTATAACGATCAACAACCAATTAACAGAACATTCTAACAATTCAAACAATTTCAACACGTTTATAACGTGACCAATTAAGTGAAATTATTTTATTAGGGTCAAATCAAAATGATTGGTATTTTTCTGAAATTAAACAACCGTTTGATTTCAGAAATTGAATCAACAATAAACCTACCCAACTAGCAAACAGTCAACCACCAACAATCAGAACACAGAAAAAAAACCAATTTATATAAAATATAAATGGGAAGAGCTGAGTGAGTTTAACCCACCTTGATTTGAATCTGTCGATAAACAGTCTGTTTTTAGTCAAATTAAACTGACGTTTAATTCGACTAAAATTCCCAGTTGTTCCAGATCCTGACCAACCCTGCTCCATCTCGAAGTCCTTGTTTTTATGGTCCCAATGCAACTGACCGTGCGTAAATCTGATAACGTACGTGCCAGAAATTGTAAAAACAAATTTATAAAATAATTAAATTAAAACCAATATTTTCTTTTAAGTTTAAAGTGGGCTTCACCTCTTCAACAGCCGGCCCAGCCAAATGAACCCGTCCCGTCTCCCCTTAAAACCAAACCCTCCGATCACTTTTCTTCATTTATCAGCCGCCTCAAAAAAATTAAAAATCCCAATGTCCAAACCCTAATCGTTAATCCCGTTGCCAACTCGAGATTCAGGGTGTCTCTACCACCAATACGCTACCACGCTCCGATTTCCCTTCTCCCTCTTCAACTCGCTCGGCCTAAACCCCCAACACCCGTTCAACGTTGCTCCATCGATTACCACCAAGCCTTCCTCGAAAACAAGAAGCCTCCTCCTACAACTTAAGCTAAGTTTTCATCACTCGATTTTTGGTATTATGGTATTATTTCGTTTGATTTTTCTGGTTTCTTTGATTTTTGCGTGGTACGAATGCTTTTGGTTTATTGTGATGTCCATGTGGTTTTGCCTTGGAATGATTTGTGCGTGGATACCTGTATTTATAGTGCGATAATTTATAGATAGGATCAATTTCCATCATAGCTTATCCTTGGTAGCTTTGGCTACCATATCTTTAAGCCATTCCCCTTCTTAGATTAACTTGTACTGGTGATGGTTTTTGCGTGATGGATATTGATCACTGTCTACTAGATTTGGTCGAGATTTGATGCATTAAAGTTAGATTTTCTGTTCACAGTTTTGTTCACCGTGATTGGCGTGCATAAATTAGGTGGGATTTGAGTTTATGAGTTGTTCATTCAATAGAGATTTGAAATCGTATCATGGATTTTGTGTTTAGATTTGCATATACATGTCAATAGTCCTTTTATGCATTTGTATATAAAACTACTATATATATAAATACTTTATTGTTGTGAATTTGATATATGAATATATATATATATATATATCATTCTGTCTAGATTTGCTGTATACAAAAATGTGTACATAGATTTGATTTTAGCTGTTCATGGTGCTTGCTTAGATTTGAAGTGTAAATGTATCCATATATTTTTCCAGTGAGCTTATAGGATTGATGTATGACTATACATCTGTTTTTATTTAGCTGTCCATCTCCATACCCTATTTTCTTAGCTGCTCCTACTCTATCCCTTAGATGCTCATTTCCAATGCATATGATCTGAAATATATACATAGAATTATATGTTTAGTTGCTGTTCAGTGTACTGTTTAGGTGTACCTATATTTGATTCTCTTATTATAGCTGTTCATTTCCAGCTGTAAAGATTTGATAAAATGTACATACATTTTTATTGTTTATTTGTTTGCTGTTTAAAATATTTGGTTGTACACTAACCACTTTGCTTAGTTGTTTCCTCTTGTTCTGTCTAGCTGAAATCTATAATAGTTTAGCTAGTTTCTTTAGCTATGTGTTGTCATGTTCTTTCCAGTTGTGTATCTATAGCATATATAGCTATCCCAGCTATTTTCCACTGTAGAAATGGTATCCTACCCTTTTCTTGAAAGGGACCGTGCCTGAATTGTTATGTTTGCTTTTATTACATACTTTCAGTTCTATATTGTGTTTGGAGGTTTATAATATATGTGTTCTCCTATGTTGATCACTTTCCAGTTGCATGCCGTATTATTATTTTTCCCTTTTATTTTTTTATTGTACTGTTCATTTCTGTCATGAATCACCCTTTTAATGGGTTTTCTTCTTTTTCTTTTCGTAGATCACAACAGATCGAACTGGATTCACTGGCTCGGCAAAACAAGAAAAAAGCATGAAGAAGATGTTCTACAAAGATGTTTTTTTTTTCGACACGTGCATGTGTTTGGCATTTGTACAATTATGATGTGTATTTTAAGGGGTTGTAACTGATGGATGTTATTCCGGCAAGATTAAGATTTTGCATCATATCTTCTGTCGAAGTGGATCAAAATGGTTTTTGATTATTACATTATTTATACTGAACCAGTGAACGTTAAGTAATGTCCCGCCTTTATGACACTACCTGTTGGTATACCAGTGAACGTTAAGTAAGTGGATGATACCATGTTGATTACGATACAATATATCAAATGGAAGTGGCATTTATCTATATCATAAAAAGAAAGTGTTCTTTAATATCAATCAGCAAAGAACAGGTTGAACCAAAAGAAAATGTTGATCTATATGTCTACAAATACATTTATATTCAGGTGATTATTTATAAATCTAGTATAATATTTGTTATAATATATATTAAATTCAACTACTAAATTTAACGATAAAATAATATCATCGTATTTGTTTAAACTAACATCTTAAATTTCAAATAGTATAAAATTCAAACTCGACATGAAATTCTAGTTTTTAAATAATATTCCAACTATATAAAATCGTATAATATAAATAAATAAATCACATATATTCGAAATCTATTTTAATTAAATAAATTCGATTAAAATCCATTATAATATATAAACTGATTTAAATATTCGAATTTAAATGGACGAAAAATCTGGGATGTTAAAGTTTTTGAGGAAATGAAACGAGTAGTTATATTTGTTTGAAAACGGAAGTGGATATGGGAAGTGAATTATTAGTTTCATAAATGAAGTTTAAACTTAAATAGACAAAGTTTAGAAATTAAATGAAAACCATTTAGGTTTATATAATAGACAATGTGTATATGACATTGTTTTGGCCCTATAAGATTTGATAATCAAACTTAAGCTATTGGGTTATGGATATAAAGCAAGACTTCCAAGATAAAGCAAATAAAAATGGATTTTGTGAATATATTGCGATACTTCCAAGATAAAGGAAATAAAAAGAGGTTTTTGTGAATATATAGCAATGCTTCCAAGATAAAGGAAATAAAAACGAGTTTTCTGAAAATATAGCAATATTTTCGAGGTAAAGGAAATAAGAGATAAGTTTTGTGAATACGTTATTATGAAAGAGAAAAGTTTACGGCTAATGCTTTCAAAGTAAAGGAAACAGTATAAATTTGTTGAGATAAGTATATGGTTTCAATTTTAAATCGATAAAAGATTTAATGAACGGTCTTGATTTAAAAGGGCAAGAGCTGCTGATGTACTAATCTGATAGTTAAAAACCCGACTATCAATAAATATTGTTTGGACTTTGACAAGTTAGTTCGAAGAGACCGAGATGGGAACTAGACCCCAAAACCACTTTGAACCGACTATGCGGTTGAAAACTAACTTTACAAGGATACTTATGAGATAATTTGAAGACATAGGTCTCTAGAGCGAGAGGGATGCTTATTGATTTCTCTGGTTAATTACCATGATCAAACTTGTAGCAGTAAACCTCTTTGCTCTGAGGTATCTTTGGTTTCGTTTAGACCAAGAACGAACTTGTATGGGCAAATGTCTGATAGGGTATTTCCTAAGATCATGTGCATTGATTCTTACAAATACACCAAGTATGGTGGTGAAGAAGGCAACTTCTTTTAGCTTAACACCCAGAGTATATTTGTGAAAATCAATTGTTGATTGGATGGATATGACAATGTGACATTCAGAGTTTGAATGCGGTCTTATGTAAAGGTAATTGCAATCTCAAGCCTCATCAACCATGAAATGACTAAAATCAGACAGGCAACATGACTATGCGGATCATATCCATTAGAGTATATCATTACCTTATCTAGAGAAATCGGTTTCCCCTTTATTGTATGCTTCGAAATGTATGATTGCTAATCCCAATCGTTGGTGATGATATATTCGGTACACTCAAGTTGAATGAGTGGTCGGTCACGTATTGTAACAACCCGAACTCCGACAAACCGATTTTTTTTTCAAAATTCCAATCTATCGAAACTCGTGTTGGTTTGCTATGGCATCATACAGAAAAGACAGAGACATAAAATATGTCAGAGCTCAGAAAATATCTCATAGCGGAATGGATAAAATATAATTGTAATCAAAACATAGCCTTACCGTATTAATAATACTGGCTAACTAGCATCCAAAGCTATCATGTCTCTGCTACAAATCTAACCTATGAGTATGTTATGAGGAGGGGGTCAGAACACAAGTTCTGGTGACTGGATTTAAACTATACAATTAGGATAATCCTACATATATCGTTCAATCATATTTTCTTATTTATTAGGTTACTTGGGTTAACGTCACTCAAGGCTTACACACACATCATACCCATTTACTTCCCGGTGGATTAACCTAACACAGTATATATGTAGCTACCCCCAGTATTAAGGTACACCCCATAATACACCACTCACACGGTCTCCATCGTAACACCATCGAAATATACGCAGTCCCATATCCTACGCCGTAGTGGCGTACGGATCTCTAGATACACCACCCGTAGTGGCATAAGCATACAGACTGCCACCTTCGATCGAATCAAATTCCATACCACAGTAATGCCCACAAGTCTACGATACATCACCCAAAGTGGACATGCATGTATTTAGACTTTCCCACGTACGTATTGTCAATTGTAGCTCGATGCCTTAACCGCACGTCCTCTAATGTGCACCGAGTTCCGTGGAAGAGCGATACGAGAAACATGAAACTCGGTAAGGAGCTTTTCCATATCTGTACAGGCCCGCCTTTAAGAGCCTCAAAATACAGATATTCCTAGTGTTTGTTTTTCATGGTGGCTATTGCCCCACCTCGACCCCTCCCTCGACTAGTAAAGACTACAAGAGCTACGCGACATGCCCATAACAACAAACAATATAAACATCTAGTTGGCGTCTCCCCTCAACCATCGTACCTTGATAGTGAAAGGTGAATGGTCTATTGGGCTTAGCTCTAGTCTTTTCACATCCCACTAGTTGCCGATGACGGGTACCCGACGATCTACTATCCTTATTGGTCGTGACCCTCTGCCTCCCTATCGAGTCGACCGCAGAATCACCCTAGTGTCACCTCGTCACATCATTCTGACTACAAAGCTACTTTTACAGTCAAGGCCCACTCACTTGGTAGTTACGCGCAAAACCAACCTCTGAGAGCACAGCCTAAGCATCTGCCACCACACAGAGGACTACCAGGAGCACCTTACGTACCTTAGGAAGCCACGTGCTTCCTCTTCCAGTCCTTCATAGCCGACAGAATAATCAGATGAACGTGCGCTCCCCTCATGCCTTATGACACCATAATGATCTACCCCGTTGGGTTATTCACCCTCAAACGTGCGGACTGGTTCAAGCGCCTCATTTTAATATGTTATTAGACCCTATGCCTAAACATTTCTTATGTACTTGCTTTACTTCATCAGTTTTCCATTTAACTTTGTTATCATCTTAACTTTTTATTCAGGTTACCAAGTTCTTTCTAGCCCCTTGTATCTCTAAGGAATGGGCCCCTCTCGTTTATTAATTTCAATCATATAACTTAGCCCATTTAAGTTTATTAATAAGCCCACAACATGTTGTTCTCTAGATTGTGATCCAAGGCCTGTAATCCACAATCCCTTTTTATTCTTATTTGATTCAAGTTTATAACAACATGTTCTACTTAATACATAATTAAGTATGTCTCAATTTACATGTTTTCTGCCTAACCAATCACTTATCATTTATGATTAAATATAACTTATTTCATTTCATCAATTGCCTCATTCTTTCTTATTTAATCATAATTCCCCCTTCTACTGTCACTATAACTTATCGATGTTTACTTATTAACTTAGTTCTCTTAACTAAGGTTTACTAATAAGTCTCCTTTCCATGTATTATAACCTATGTTATAATTTCCTCTTGTCCCTAGGACAAGCCTTAACATGTTATTCATATCAGCATATTTCAGATATCCAAATTTTCAAATTACTTAATTTACAATTAAGTACAACTTCTTTCGTTTCATAATCTTTCCCCTTTTCTCTACTTATTACAAACAACTGGTTTTAGGCTTTCCTCATTTACTGATTATTTAATTTACAATTAAATGCCACTTATCTCATTTCACTCGTTACCTCATTCCCTTACTAGTTTATTATAACCTAAGTTATAATCTTCACTTGTCCCTAGGAAAGTCTACCTATTATACAACATTCCCATTAATGCAACTTATTTATAATAGGTTATTATCATTCACCGTTCATTCCCATTTCTTTTACTGCTGTAATTATCTTTCATTCATTTCCCTTAATTACAATTAATGCCATCTATCAATCCTGCCATTTACACACACACACACGCACACACACACATACACACATATATATGTTTATGCACTAGACCTCTCACATTATGCCTACACTTGTGGATGCTAGATTTGTTGGGCAGTTCCGGGCAGACTTCTTCCGCAAATTGACTTAACCTCGTGTCTTAGCACCGTTACATGTTTTATTTATGCACTCAGTTCCCTCACATTAGATTTACCATGTGTGGATGCTGGATATGCTGGGCGATTCCGGGCAGATTTCTACCACAAGTATAATCTAACCTCGTGTCTAAACACGATTACAGTTTCTTATTCACTGTAAATTTTCTATATAATCTAGGCACATCTCTTCTTTCAAATTTCCACTGTAATTTATAATATACATGTCATCGTACTATGCCTATTTTATGTCATATGTTCTTTCTAACTTATAATCAATTCCATTCTAACATGTAATCAATTAATCAGCTAATTGTTCAATTTTAACAATAACTTGTGGTCGCCCAATCATGTAATTTCCAGGTATATAAATGTCACAAGTTAACATGGCATTGAAACAACAATAATTGCTACGCATATTTCGGAAAATTTTCCAACATATTAATATCTTAGCATATTAATATTCCAACATGTCATATTCGTCACTTTAATCCTTTTAATGTATGATTAAACATTTCATATTTAAACATGTCATAACAACAATTCAATGCTTTTAATTATTCTAGCAAATTCACATTATACGATAACGGGGAATGTTAAACGATAATATATCATTATCAAAAATGATATAACTTAAATCCACTCACCTTATTTGCTTTCCAAATCCTGGATCTGGTCCAAATCTAGCATTTCATGGTTTTCCCTTAATTGGATTCAGAACCTAACAACCATGGATTCGTGATTTTTACTAAAAGAGAAAGGGAAGAAAGAGGAAGAAAATTGAATAGACCAGATCTAGAAAATTATCTCACTTCGCATTTGATTCTGAACACCTTTTTATTAACATCAACTCTTTTCCTCCAGATCTTGATTTAGAATTTTTCCTAAAATGAAATCTTAATTTTCTAAAGAGATTTGAGGAGGAGGAAGAATGGCAGAGCTTCGGCGTTTTCTCATAAATATGAGATTTAGAGTTGGCTCTGCTAGCCTATTTATAGGTGTTTAGGATCTTATCGTACACGCATCGCTGAGTGAGCATTGAACTTGGTTAAGAAAATAGTCCAGGTATGTCAACGAATCTTCCCAAATCTGTGCTAATCTGGGGGGGTGTCGACCCCCTAGGTCCCACCAGCAGTTTTGGCACAGAATTTGATTTTTGAATTTTTGAATGTTTGAATTTTCTAGAATTTATTTAACTGTTATATTCACATGAAATTTTCTTATACATATACAAATCTTCTAATGATCATTTTACGCGTATATATATATATATATATATGCACAACTTTTGTTTTGTTTTAAAAATTCAAACGGTGTTGCACCATTATTTGATTCTTGCCATATTTCGTTGACTGTAGCCATATCTTGAATTTTATCTCTTGTATACATACATTTCTGCATTATTTTCTTTATTTTCTTATACATACGTTTTTATCCTTTCAAATTTTGAATTTGTATGCGTTAATGCCTACATATATTTGTATGTTCAGTTGGCTCTCTCTAAAACAAAGATAAAAATTATGTCGCCGTCGGGTTTCGAACACTCGACCTTTATGTTGCAAATCCAATGTCTTAACCAACTGAGCTATGATGTCTTTTGTTAATAAGTTTAGAAACAATGGTAGTCATTGTTCTCCTTCTTTTACCTTATTCTCATGTTTTGCTATCACACTTCATTTAAAGGTATCTCTTTCATCTTAAATCAGTTTTCTGCAATCCATAGGTCTAAATTGACCAGAAAATCGCCGCGAATGCTATGACGCTAATCCCGTGGCTAAATTCTAGAAGCTGTTCAAAATTTTCTTTTCTTTTTAAAATATGCATTTTAATTACATTGCATTTCTTCTTATTGCATGTAATTCCTTTTATTGATCTTTTATTTGTTTCAGTGTATGAACCTATTACATGCAATTTTATTATTTTATTTTATTATCATAAAATGAAGGGTGTTACATGTATGGTCGGGTTACAAGATGTTCTTGTTGAACCCTAGTGTTCCATATCTAGAGGATGCTGATTGGAAGGTGGTTCCGTACCTAGTCATGTTGGAAATCCAAACTCTAATATGACCCATACGTTTTTAGTTGTAAACCAACTATGTTAAAGAGTGAGATGCAAGATTTTCATCTATATTCTTATTTATTTATGGTTTGATAGACATTATTATAATATTACTGGATTTTGATATAAAAAGTGAATTTGGTTAACGTAAGGTAAAAACATGTGCCATGTTTATGTGTGGTCATGTCTTACAAGAGTTCCATTCTTTCAAAGGATTTTCTAATAGTAAATTAAGTTGTTTGTTATGAATTTATCACTGAAAGTATTCCAGACTGATCCGGGTTTATTTTGATTTGCTTCAGCAGAGGAGATGGAGACAAGACATATTCCTGTATTTTTTGATATTAATTTATTTCCGCTGTGTGTGTCGTATTTATCAGCATTGTGCTGATCTAGTTATGTGCTCTAATTTGTATAATCGTATATATACAATTTTTTCTTTGAATAAAGAGTACCGAGATATTATATTTTATTCGTTCCCTTGTGAGATTCTTGTCTACTATGATTTTGTAGTGTTGATATTCCTTCTTCATCTTCTATTCTAACATTTCTTTCTTTCTCCCTCTCACCCTCTTTATTCATTCTTACTAAAGATTCGTATTTCAAGGCAATTTGGGTTGGAGGTGAGCTGTAATTAGTCGACTCAAAGTATACGGATTTGCGGGCCTTTACAACAGACATATGCAAATTGACACACAAATGAAAATACAAATTGTTTCAGAAAAGTTGCAGCATAGCAGTATACAATTCGAAGTTAACCACTTGAATTTTTTGTTTTCTCGACTCGTTATATATTTTCAACATCAAGTTTTCATATATTATATTCTAGTTCGGCCAGTTTGTTTGGTTGATAACATAGTGCATCCATAAAATGAATTTTTAGTTTGCTTGTGATTGTTTGCAAAGTGGTATTTTATTTCCTTATGTATGACTAGTAAAGTACATAAGGTCAAGAAGGCTTGCGCATAAATTGCTTATTCTTATTTTCTATAAAAATAAAATTTTGTAACAAATTACATACACCTAACTGAAAAACCAAAGTATATCGCCCGTGCACTACCTCGTGGGATTACGTGAGAGTTGAGATATAGCTTGACGGATTGTGCAGATCGATGCCGACTATGTCAATAAGATGTCGGTAATCCTTAAGTGTCCAACTCGTAAAATGAGACCAATGTATACTACCCATGCACTGCACCGTGGACTTACATGGGAGCTAAGAAAGAGTTTGGCGCGTTTGCACACCAATGCTAGATTTTCTAGCAATGTTGGATAACCTTGGATTACTACTATCATTAAACATAAGAAGAAGAGAGAGTTATGCAAATTCAGCTTAACACAACTTAGTTTTAAAGACTCGAAAAGCCAATACATGTACTTTAAGTCCTTCACTCATTAAACAAATACTACAACTTAGAATAAGTCTTTTTGGCCATCATCTAAGAATATCTCAATATACAGGTTATACTATTATCACTCATAATTCAACTTTTCATTATATTTCTTATTCGATCTTAGTTGAGAAAAAAATTACCGTAGCTAACTAAAAATTGTTAATTTACTTCATTGTACTAATATAAAATGAGCCGTATTTCAAAAAATGCATGTTACTACGACCTAAAATGCATGATAGTCCTATCTAAATGCATGGAAATGAAAAGAAAAAAAATAAAAGAAAATAAAAAGAATGCAATGCAGACTCCCTCCCAAGCTTGGTCAAAACAATGTCCACACTATAAACACATTTCCTGAATTTGTAATTAATACAATACCTAAAGATGAATGAGATGCAAATGATATGTAAAATGAAATTGTGATGGCCCGCCCCGCACCAGTTGACATTTCCTCCGATAGTGCGTTGTACACATGCCCGACTAGAACGGAATGGTCGCCAAAGAAAGGAAAGAAGATGAAGGAACTAACAAAGAAACCTGTAGAATGTCTCACAGCGCATGGAATAAAATATAATCATAACATATACTTGACATAAAACAGGTGAGACAGTGCATAAGCTGAAAACAAACTATCACAGCAGCAGAAAATCCAAATACAGCTTATGTTCCACATCATCATTATTACAACTTTTCAAACTGTCTCTAAAGTTAAAAGCAAGATAAGGGAGGTACACTACTAATGCCCAAGTAGTGACCACCAACGACACAGGGAGAATATCTATATATGTCATATGTGGAAGCCTCCTGCTCGCCTCCGGATCAGCTACTCGTACATCACCAGCTAACCTGTCTCTAGTCTGCTCGTGAGAGCATCCAGAGTAATAAGAAGAGACATAAAACTCTGGGTCAGACAAAAAGTCTGGTATGAGCGATAAGCAGCTAAACAGAACAATAACAGGTATACTAAACCATACCTAAACCTCGACCTGCAACCAAAGAGTTAGCACTACATACCGTACAATACTCTAAGGTGCCATAACAAATGGTGTAAAGAATACGGGGGTGGGGGTCTGCATGTCATAACGATGGCGAACAAATCAACATAGCAACCATCCTTACATCTCTCACTCAGTGCGTAAAGCATACGATGTCCACCACTGTCAATCAGTAGACCCATCGAAGTAGTGATGGAGTTCAACTTGTACGACTACTGCCACTACAAAGCTTACCACATGGAGTCATGACCAAATCTTTTCAAATGACCCCACTTCATTGGTCTGTAGCCCTTTTAGTCATACCTAGGCCACTGTGGCCCTGAATCCGTTCACATACCCCCTACACATAGTGATTCAGAGTTACAGACATCGACAACCCCTTTGCACACGTCCCGCAGCGAAGCCCAATCATGAAGCTCACTCATTGGTTCCCAACTGGATCCTGAGTCACAGCTCCTCGTTTGGACTTCCTTTGCATCTCGGATTATTAGTCTTCTCTGGATCGGTTCTTCACTTTAGTCTATACTTCAAATTCGTATCGTGATTCACGCCTCATGTCCAAGCATCTCGGTTCGGGTCGGCCGAGCTACCCTCCATCGGATCGGGTCGGGGTCCTCATCTTGTGGTGGTCCGGATCGGTCATCATCACCTCCTGGCGGATCGGTTCGGGTTCTTCAAGTCCAATCGCCATGCATCGGTTCGGTTCGGAGGTAGCCATGCGGGTCAGGTCGAAGAAGATGTTCCCCAATTTTTTAGATCGTCTCGTGGATACGCAGCTTGGAGTGGCGGTTCGGGTCGGGGTTCCTTCCTCCAATCCGATCCGGATCGGCCAGATTTCTGCACTTCTTCTAGCGACTGTTTACGCCATTCGACGGCGTTTTCGACTAATCTAACACTTCTAGACAATCACAAAGCATACCATACAGTCATAGCAACATGTACAATCAATCATAAACACCAAAACAACAATCTTAACATGTAAAATGGATCAAACATACCCAAAATCCCATATTTTCCCTTAAGCATGTTTAGGCAAAACTAACGATATGATTAGCAAAACTTAATCAAATTAAATCAAATTTCTAACAGAGGTCTAAAAAATCATTTAAGAATTTATAAATATTTTTCCAGAATTTATTAGTGTATAAATTCGCTAATTAACACTAATTACCCTTAATTAACCGTAATTAGTGTGAAACTATGCGAATCACTCACCTTGGCCACAAATAAGATTTTCAGAACTGAAACCTCGCTGATTTGGGCTAATACTGATGTCTAACAGCAGCTCTAATACTGATTTGGTGCTATTTCTCCTTGATGTGATGTTGCTAAGCTTAATCCTTGATTAGAAAGTGATTAGAAGTTGATTTGGGTGTTGGAGGCCATTGCTAGGGTTCTAAGAATGAAAGTGGCAGCTGAAAAATGAAAATAAGATCGTTCTCTAACTGTTTTCAGCCTCCTCATAACCCTAATCTCGAAATGGTTTATGGGCCCTCTTGTTAACCACCCTAATTAGGCCCGGTTAAGCTGTTTTTCACCATCTGAAATTTGTTTCAGCCATATCTCCCAAACGGTAAGTCCGTTTGGCTAATGTGACCACTCTACGGAATTGTAAACCATCATCTGGAGCCAATAGAAGTGGCTTCAGGTCAAAACTCCTTTCCAATCAAAAGTTATGGCCAAAACAGTATCGGCTAGGGGCAAAATGGTCATTTAAAAATCGACAAAAATCATGAACATGTGAAATGACCCCAATAGTCGTCTCCCAAAGTTACATGACCATACGACTTCGTATGTGAAAGAAATAAATATTCTACGATCCTTTTGACACGTAAAATGCGGGTCGTTACATCCCCCCCCCGTTAAGAAATTTCGTCCTCGAAATTCCTTAATCCAAAACATACAAAGGACCCCGCATGCCTACCAATCATACATAACAATCAAACATGCAAAACAAACAAAACAAACTTATCCTAGCATGCGGAAAGACTAAATCGAAACTGAAATCTTACCAGGCAAAGAGTTCTGGACACGTCTTCCTAATGCTCTCCTCTGTCTCCCAAGTACAGTCATTCTCATTCTCGCCCCACTGAATTTTGACTAACTTCACCGCCTTCCTTCGAGGCTGCTTCGTATCATTCCCAACAATACGCATAGGCCTGCGGTTCCCAACCGCCTCGGGTTCAACTTCGATATCATCCAACTGATCAGGAGAAATAGTCACATCTGGGTCGTGTACGAACTTCCTTAACTGGGAAACATGAAATACGTTGTGAAATCCTGCCATCTTCTCTGGTAATTCAACTTTATATGCCAAATTCCCAATTTGCTCTAGAACTGGGAACGGACCAACAAATTTTGGTGCTAACTTGTCTCTCCTGCCAAATCGTATCACGCTCTTCAACGGAGAAATCTTGACAAACACCAAGTCGCCAATAAAGAACTTCAACTCTCTTTTCCTTTTATCAGCATAACTTTTCTGCCTATCTTGGGCGGCCTTCATTCGTTGTCGGATAGTCTTAATCTTAGCTGAAGTTTCTCTTATCACATTGGGTCCAAGCACAAACTTCTCACCAGTTTCTACCCAACATGACGGTGAGTTGCACGGTCTTCCGTACAAAGCTTCAAATGGAGCCATACCAATACTGGATTGATAGCTATTATTATATGCAAACTCTACTAGATGCAAATGATCATCCCATAACCCACCAAAATCCAAGATGCAAGCTCTCAGGAGATCTTCTAACACTCGATTCACCCTCTCTGTCAGTCCGTCGGTTTGTGGGTGATGTGCGGTACTGAGATATAGTTCTGATCCTAACGCCTCTTGTAAGCTCTTCCAAAATCCACTGGTGAACAACGGATCTCGGTCACTCATAATGCCTTTGGGTATTCCATGAAATCTCACTACCCACTTTATATACAGTTCAGCTAATTTAGTTGCCGTCCTGTTTGACTTGACGGGTATAAATCTTGCACTTTTGGTCAATCGGTCCACAATCACCCAAATGCTATCATGGCCCGATCTAGTCCTTGGTAACCCATCAATGAAATCCATTGACACTTGTTCCCATTTCCATTCTGGAATTTCTAATGGTTGTAGCAAACCACTAGGCTTCTTTTGCTCAGCTTTAACTAGCTGGCAGTTCATGCATTTGGATATAAACTTCCCAATGTCTCTTTTCATCCCTTCCCAGTAATAGGTCTGCTTCATGTCTCGATACATTTTGTTACCACCAGGATGTATAGTCAATTTTGAGTGATTACATTCTCTAAGCACTTCATCTCTCAATCCATTGACATTGGGTACAACTAGTCTTCCATTCTTTCTAAGCCATCCATCTCGATCAAGTCCATACTTGTTCATCTCTCCGTCGATTCCCATCTCCAACTTTGAGATGATTTCCAATAGGTTAGGATCGTCCCTCTGACTGGAACCAATCCGCTCAATCAAAGTGGGTCTGATCGTCAAACTTGCTAATATTTCTGGATCCAATTCGCACTTTGGTCTGAAATCATACCCAGCGATGTACTCCAGTTGCTTCCATTCTAGAAACATAGCCCTTAAACTGGCATGTTTTCTACTCAATGCATCAGCCACTGCATTGACCTTTCCTGATGTATATGCGATGTCGAAATCATAGGAAGCTAAAAATTCTAAACATCTTTGCTGTCGGAGGTTTAGATCCTTTTGAGAGAAGAGATACTTTAACGATTTATGATCGGTAAACAACTCGAATCTTTCTCCTAAGAGATAATGTCTCCACATCTTCAATGCGAACACGATCGCTGCCAATTCCAAATCATGGGTAGGGTATCTTCTCTCGTGCGGTTTCAATTGCCGATTTGCATAAGCTACAACTCTACCTCCTTGCATCAATACAGCACCCAGTCCGGTAACACATGCATCTGTGTATACCATCATCTCTTCATTCCCCTTAGGAATGACTAACACTGGTGCACATGTCAATTTGTCCTTTAGACTCTTGAATGCATTCTCGCACTTTTCGTCCCAGACAAAATCTTGATTCTTCTTGGTCAACTGAGTCAACGGTGCTGCTATCTTGGAGAAGTCTTGGATAAACTTACGATAATATCCAGCTAACCCCAAGAAACTTCTTATGTCCGTTGCATTCTTGGGCGTAGACCAATCTTGTACCGTAGCCACCTTCGCAGGATCCACGACAATACCATTCTCTGAAACAACATGGCCCAAGAATCTCACTTCCCTCCTCCAGAAGTGACACTTAGAAAACTTTGCTTTCAATTGGTGTTTTCTCAACATTTCCATCACTATCCTTAAATGTTCCTTGTGTTCTTCCTCTGCCCTCGAATAGACCAAAATGTCATCCACGAACACAAGGACAAACTTATTCAATTGATCTCTGAATACCCTATTCATAAGATCCACAAAATATGCTAGGGCATTGGTCAGCCCGAATGGCATGAACAACCACTCATAAAACCCAGACGGCATCCGAAATGCCGTTTTAGCTATACTCTCAGCTTCCATTCTAAGCTGATGAAAACCTGTCGCGAGATCCAACTGAGAGAATACTCTCGCGCCACTCAACTGATCAAACAAATCATCTATCCGCGTTAGAGGATACTTATTCTTCTTCGTCACTTTGTTCAACTCGCGGTAGTCTACACACAAACGAAGGGAACCATCCGCCTTGGTAGCAAACACAACTGGTGCTCCCCATTCAGAGACACTCCTTCTGATAAATCCCTTCTTCAAAAGATCGCTGACTTGCACCCCGAGCTCTCGCTACTCCCTTGGTGCCATACGACGAAGTGGCATCACTATAGGTCTAACATCTTTCACTAAATCAATACAGAACTCAATTTCTCGGTGTGGTGGAAGCCCGATCACTTCCTCGAAAACATCCGGATACTGGCCAACCACGGGCAAACTTGACAACTCACTATGCGGGATGTCGAGGGAATTTAGAAAACTAGCCATTACCCCATCACCTGGTAGACCACCAAACACTACACTCCGCCCATCGTCCGCTCTAGCTGTCACCAAAAAGCTCTCACAGTCTACCACCACCCCGTATCTTTGGAGCCAATCGACTCCCAAAATAATGCCAAACCCAGTAAAGCCCAAAACAAAGCAATCACAAACAAACATGCATCCATGACTCGATAAGACCACATTACGACAAATCATGCTAAGGTTAGTTGAACCACCAATCGGGTTCGTCACTACTAAAGGTCTATCGACAATCTCGGGTTCCAATCCCAACCTATCTACCAGGTCACTAGATATGAAAGAACTGGAAGCCCCAGTATCAAACAAAACTCTAATAGGAACATCATAAACAGAAAGCATACCTTGAATGACGACATTCTTTCCCTTCCCCGTCGCGATTGGGGCATTCGACGAAGAAGGAATAGCATTAAGGGCATATGCTTTCACCATCTGCTTTTCTTTAGGGGGTTGCGGACACTTGTCCTTGTGATGTCCCACTTGGCCACAGTTGAAGCACTTCCTATCCGCTGGCTTGGCCCGACAATTACTAGCATAATGGCCCTTCTTGCCACAGCTGAAGCACTCAACTTCTTTCTTATTCTTTTTCTGTCCATCCTTATTCTGGTTCTGCTTCCTCTTATTCTGAGAACCACTCTTGCCTCCACCACTTGCTTGTGGTTTTGGCTCCTTTGCAGATGCAATCTCAGTCTTTGACTTAGGGTAAAGACTTTCTGACCTCAATGCTTTCCCCAACATCGATTCAAACGTCTCATCGATGTGGTTAATAAGCCTTTCCCCCAAGTACTGATCCAAACCAGTTATGAACTTCTCGTTCTTCTTCTCGGCAGTATCAATAAGAGATAACCCATACTTCGACAAAGTGTCGAATTCAGCAATATACTCTGAGACAGCTCTGCCATTCTGCTTGTGCTCCAAAAATTTCTTAAACAATACTGACTTCTGAGTAGCTAGAATGAACTTATCGCTAAAGCGAACCTTAAACTGCTCCCAGGTAATCTGATCCTTGGGAGTAGCTGCCTTTATAGCATTCCACCAATTCATTGCCCGTCATTGCAGCTGACGGGATGCTAGCCTTCTTTTCATCGAATCCTCGATACCCAAATCTTCGAAGATACGCTCGCAGCTATCCAACCAATCCTGAACATCCGTAGCCGATTCCGTTCCGTAGAACGGCTTCCCACTAAGACTAGTATAATCCTTGTTCAGCTTGGCGAAATCGGCTCTAGGCGCCTGCACTATTGGACCACCACCATTTCCACCATTGGGAGCTGCCCTCTGCATACCCCTAAGCATTTCCCTCATGAGGTCAGTAAACATCGTCCTCATGTCAGCAGCATTCCCATTATTGGCTCCTCTACCAGCACCTCTTGCGTATCGGCTCATCATTCAACCTGTAAAGAGAAAATGATTAACCATCTCCATAGTGGTGCTAGTGCAGTGCGACTTCATCCTTAGCTATACCAATAGTATATATATAGCTTTCAAAAATCAAAATAATCACAAATACGCGCTCTCATATACGTATACTATCTCTCCCTGATGACTTCCCTAAGTTAAGTACGCAACCTAGAGCTCTGATACCAAATGTGACGGTCCGCCCCGCACCAGCCGACATTTCCTCCGATAGTGTGCTGTACACATGCCCGACTAGCATGGAACGGTCGCCAAAGAAAGGAAAGAAGATGAAGGAACTAACAAAGAAACCTGTAGAATGTCTCACAGCGCATGGAATAAAATATAATCATAACATATACTTGACATAAAACAGGTGAGACAGTGCATAAGCTGAAAACAAACTATCATAGCAGTGGAAAATCCAAATACAGCCTATGTTCCACATCATCATTATTACAACTTTTCAAACTGTCTCTAAAGTTAAAAGCAAGATAAGGGAGGTACACTACTAATGCCCAAGTAGTGACCACCAACGACACAGGGAGAATATCTATATATGTCATACGTGGAAGCCTCCTGCTCGCCTCCGGATCAGCTACTCGTACATCACCAGCTAACCTGTCTCTAGTCTGCTCGTAAGAGCACCCAGAGTAATAAGAAGAGACACAAAACTCTGGGTCAGACAAAAAGTCTGGTATGAGCGATAAGCAGCTAAACAGAACAATAACAGGTATACTAAACCATACCTAAACCTCGACCTGTAACCAAAGAGTTAGCACTACATACCGTACAATACTCTAAGGTGCCATAACAAATGGTGTAAAGAATACGGGGGTGGGGGTGTGCATGTCATAACGATGGCAAACAAATCAACATAGCAACCATCCTCACATCTCTCACTCAGTGCGTAAAGCATACGATGTCCACCACTGTCAATCACTAGACCCATCGAAGTAGTGACGGAGTTCAACTTGTACGACTACTGCCACTACCAAGCTTACCACATGGAGTCATGACCAAACCTTTTCAAATGACCCCACTTCATTGGTCTGTAGCCCTTTTAGTCGTACCTATGCCACTGTGGCCCTGAATCCGTTCACATACCCCCTACACATAGTGATTCAAAGTTACAGACATCGACAAGCCCTTTGCACACGTCCCGTAGCGAAGCCCAATCATGAAGCTCACTCATTGGTTCCCAACTGGATCCCGAGTCACAGCTCATCGTTTGGACTTCCTTTGCATCTCGGGTTATTAGTCTTCTCTGGATCGGTTCTTCACTTTAGTCTATACTTCAAATTCGGATCGTGATTCACGCTTCATGTCCAAGCATCTCGGTTCGGATCGGCCGAGCTACCCCCCATCGGATCGGGTCGGGGTCCTCATCTTGTGGCGGTCCCGATCGGTCATCATCACCTCCTGGCGGATCGGGTCGGGGTTCTTCAAGTCCAATCGCCATGCGCCGGTTCGGTTCGGAGGTAGCCATGCGGGTCGGGTCAGAGAAGATGTTCCCCAATTTTTCAGATCGTCTCGTGGATACGCAGCTTGGAGGGGCGGTTCAGGTCGGGGCTCCTTCCTCCGATCCGATCCGGATCGGCCAGATTCCTGCACTTCTTCCAGCGACTGTTTACGCCATTCGACGGCGTTTTCGACTAATCTAACACTTCTAGACAATCAAAAAGCATACATACAGTCATAGCAACATGTACAATCAATCATAAACACCAAAACAACAATCTTAACATGTAAAATGGATCAAACATACCCAAAATCTCATATTTTCCCTTAAGCATGTTTAGGCAAAACTAACGATATGATTAGCAAAACTTAATCAAATTAAACCAAATTTCTAACAGAGGTCTAAAACATCATTTAAGAATTTGTGAATATTTTTCCAGAATTTATTAGTGTATAAATTCGCTAATCAACACTAATTACCCTTAATTAACCGTAATTAGTGTGAAACTATGCAAATCACTCACCTTGGCCACAAATAAGATTTTCAGAATTGAAACCTCGCTGATTTGGGCTAATACTAATGTTTAACAGCAGATCTAATACTGATTTGGTGCTATTTCTCCTTGATGTGATGTTGCTAAGCTTAATCCTTGATTAGAAAGTGATTAGAAGTTGATTTGGGTGTTGGAGGCCATTGCTAGGGTTCTAAGAATGAAAGTGGCAGCTGAAAAATGAAAATAAGATCGTTCTCTAACTGTTTTCAGCCTCCTCATAATCTTAATCCCGAAATGGGTTATGGGCCCTCTTGTTAACCATCCTAATTAGGCCCGGTTAAGTTGTTTTTCACCATCTGAAATTTGTTTCAGCCATATCTCCCAAACGGTAAGTCCGTTTGGCTAATGTGACCACTCTACGGAATTGTAAACCATCATCCGGAGCCAATGGAAGTGGTTTCAGGTCAAAACTCCTTTCCAATCAAAAGTTATGGCCAAAACAGTATCGGCTAGGGGCAAAACAGTCATTTAAAAATCGACAAAAATCATGAACATGGGAAATGACCCCAATAGTCGTCTCCCAAAGTTACATGACCATACGACTTCGTATGTGAAAGAAATAAATATTCTACGATCCTTCGATACGTAGAATGCGGGTCGTTACAGAAATGTAGTTTGACAACTATATGTAAATGCAGATCATATGCAAAAAGAAATTTATGACGATGATGAATGTCCTGTGATGAATGATGCTTCCTTTTTCCCCCACCCTTGCCTCTATCGAAAATGATGCATACTGATTTCTTACTAAATTTGTAAGGTACATTAGGCATGTCAATGAATTCTGAAATCAAAATCCTTCCTATGAAAATTTTGCCATATCAAGGGTTTATACTATTCAAAAGAAGGTTATCATAATCCTGTAAACTTGAGTGTTTAACCACAATTTGTTTTGATAATATGGACTTAAAATTATCTTCGAGACATTCCTTAGATTCATTATCATCAATTAAGAATTTAAAAACTTTTTCGAATAGTTTTTTAAAAGACATATACATGTCTATTGAAGAAAGTGAAGCTTTCTGAGGAGATAAATCAGACGTGTCATCTACAATTGCTCTATTATGTCGACTTCTACTATGTCAGACTCTTTTGGTTGATGAAAAAAAATTCAATTCAATGGTTAAGTTCCCAAATGATAGTCGAAGTTGGTCGCTCTTACAAATTCTGATAGCATTTGAGATGGCTAAGAAGGAACAACCAATATCAATGGAATTCAACTATCGGTATTCGTAACAGGCTCGATTTCTAGGACTATGAAGTCGACAAGAAAATAAAACTGTTCAATTTGAATCGAAACGTCTTCAACAATGCCTAAGGGCTTACAGGTCGATCGAATAATTGAATTGTTATGTTCATTGGTTTCGTTTCCCGTGGTCCTAGTTTACAGTACGCATCGCAGGGAAGAAGAATGAAACTCTCCCTAAGATCAAGTAGGGCATGACTAATTTCGATGTTTCCTACTTTTAAATGATTATAGGACAATTGTGGTCCTTATACTGGATTGGTGAAGGATTTGAGAAAACATAATTATGGAAATGATCAAGTGCAAAAATGCAAATTAAACACCAAGTATGGTCATGGTGCATGTAGCAAGCACGTGCACAAGACACAAGGATGTCAAGGGTGGAAGATTCAAACAATACACATGAACCAGTGTTTCAGTTCGGTGTTAAAACTTTTTAGGTCATACAATCAAGCCTTAAAGTGAATGAGTCGATACAACATCACAATTGCAAATGAGTGAACAAGATGAGCAAGCTCAACATGAATGCAATTGTAGACAAAACAAACTCAAACATTCAGGTTTGAAAATATCAAGCAAATAACATAGAGGTATCCAACAAAACACAATAAAATGCTCAAGAAATAACAATGCACAAATGTGAACAGGGAAAAGCTATGGAAATGTACTAACAGCGGTGAACACACCAGAAGTACAATCCACAACCACAAGCCAAGAAACATAGGTAAGTGAAATAGCACAGTGCTATGCAGTGGTCAAGACATAAAATCAAATTACACGACAACAAGGAAAATGCAAGAACATTTTTTTATAACAAAGGCCGAGTGTATAAGCAATGACAAAGTAAACTCAAGAAGAGTATCTGTTCTTATATTGTTAGAACCTCAAGTGAAGTATCATGCTCCAAAATAAACTAAGTCCGAACATGTTTTTCTTAAAATAAAGTAAAGATACAGTTTTGATGGAAGAAAATACAGGGACCAAAAAATTGATATGCTTTGACTCAATCGACAAAGTCATGCAAAAAATATTAGGATTATTTGACATGAATATTCCAAAGTTTAATGCGTCTTCCCATTATAATCTCAAGTTTGGATTAATTTTAAATAATTACAAGTTTAGTGGGTCCCTTCCCATATTGATCCCGATGATTGTTTACCTGTTTAACCGTTAAATTTTTCCCAAATCAATCGATATCTTCAATAGTTCTTTTTTCTTTCTTATTTGTGATATCTTTGACCGTTCTTTTCCAAATCAAATCTCTAAACAACGAGGACTTTCATTTTTTGACATCTTGCCCACAAAATTCTGAGGCCAAAGCTCTCAAATCAAAATTTTCGAATTTAAATTTTACAAATTAAAATTTAGTGGTGTAATTTTCTGAGGTCAGGGATTGTTGAGTTAGTTTCTGGCGATTCGGAGGGGTGATTTCTGGTTGCTGGTCAAGTTCCTTAGTGTGCAGGTGAAAGCATATGAACAAGAATGATGGAAATATATTGTACTTGGAGGAAGTACAAAGAAGAATGAGATTTTGCAGCTGGGGATAATAATAAACTTGTAGAATTTGGAACAAGAACAAATACAAAGAAGAACTGAAAAGGTATTAGCAAATAAAACTGAAAAAAGAGGACAGGAAGAATTTGTAAGGATAAAACTGAATATAACTCGAACAGAAATTAACGAAGAGGAATTGAAATGTGCAGAACTTAAAACTGTGAAGAATAGCCAAGACTATTTATACATAATTCGAGCACCACTCTAACACAAGTTAAACCTCTCATATTTAATCAGACGAAAACCTGTTCATGAACTAACAAAAGGTAGCAAAGCATATCATAAAAGAAACTGTAGATTCATCGCTGCACACATACACAGACTGCAGCGTGTGGAAACTCTTAACTATGCAAGTCTTAATTTCTTCTATTTAGAACACTAAAATGACATCTCAATTCTTATTTCAACCAAAAGATCCAGTAGAGTTCTCATAAAGCTTCCGTCGTTTTTCACCAGCGTTTTATTGTTCAGCTCCCATATTATCCAACTAAGTGAATCCCAGTGACCAAACCCACAAAGATCCTATATAAGCTCAGATTTACAACTCAAAAGTCATGTCAACAAACATGTTAAACTATGGACCCATACCCCTCTTCCAAGTTCGGGAAGATGTTCCGATCCATCCCTCTTTTCATTAACCAACAATTCATGGCATCTGCCTCAAACCCAAACCCGCTTGACTCCTCGAAAACCATAATCCAAAACAATTGATCTCCTCAATTCTACTGTGCATCATGAAGGAGGCTGGTCGGATTGTGTTTGAAGGCGAGGGAGCATGGGGCGGTGGTCCGGTCGTGATGAGGAGATGAAAGCAGAGATGATGGTGGTCTTGAATTGGGTACATGAGCTTTTTTAATTCATGCGTTTGTGGCAGTTGTCAAATTCATAGAAGAATGAAGAAGAAATGAACTCACGCATTTGATTTGGGAAAGTTAAAACCAATCAACGGCTGTAACAAAGTTAAACAGTTACAGGGATCAATATGGGAAGGGACCACCTTAACTTGGAATTATTTAAAAATAATCCAAACTTGGGATTATTATGGAAAGACGCGTTAAACTTCAGATTATTCCTGTCAATTAATTCAAAATATTATCACAAAGCACAAGTCAAATATACGCCATCTTTTATTTTCAAAAAGAAAAACAATTTAAAAAGTTTCCACAAATATATTCGGAAGGAGAACAATCCAAAATTTCAAAACCAAGATATACATTTTATCTTTTATTTTAAGAAAGTTGTCCGAATTAAAGTTTCCACAAGTTGAAGATTTCAAACATATTTATTCAAGGCAAGTTAAATGACCAAGTCATAACAGTGTTCAGAACAATTTAGGGTATTCAAAACCCTGTAAATAACTCGAGTCATCATTGGAATATGGTGGGTGAATCCAAAGAGAAATTATCAAGCAAAATTAATTGAAGGCGTACAAATTTTTTTTTTAATCAAGCAATTTTTCGAATCACAAGCAATCAAAGGAATCTAATTCGAATAAGCAATCAATTCAAGGAGATAACATCGATTAACCATCAAAAAAATCCAGAAACACTTTTGATCGATCAATCATAGGAGCAACCGATTTGATTGGAGTTTCGAAACCTTGGTTTTCGATTTGCACAAGAAAAGCAAGACGGTGGACATTAAAAGGTAAAGGAGCTATTTGTGACCAGGATAACTATTGCAAAAGGAACCGACATTTTTTATTATTATTAATAAGCATTGTCTTGTTAATGTTTAAACTAGGGTTTTAAACTTGTGTCTAACTTTATTTTATTTTATTGTATTGTTTTTTTTGTCGAACTCTAGTTTTTTAACTAGGTATTAAACTATGGGTTTTTAGTTAGGGAATTCGCAACCCAGGGGATTGAGTTATGGTAGGGTTTTGAGCATAAGGTTAGTACAATTGGGAGCGACTGTCGCAAGTTTACAGGGATCGTAAGCGTAGAGATTGTCTAATTCCAAGTAGAAAACTTAGGGGCAGCAGTAGGTAGAGTTTTGCCAAAGCTGGGTATTTCTGTATGTTATTTACTTTCCGCATTTACTCTGATTATTATCTGTGATATTTTTTTTAATTGTTATTCTATGAAAATTTGCAAGAAATCCTATTCACCCCCTTCAGGGTTAATTTATATCCTTCAAGTCCAAGAAATATAATTTCTGTTTGAAAGAGTTTAATCTTCTTTGTAGATACTGCAAATCCAACCCTTTCGGTTACATTGATAAATATATTTAAATGCTTAAAATGCTGATCATTAGAATCTGAAAAGATTAAAACATCATCAGTATACTATAGTGAACACTGAATAAGCATTATAAATAACATTCATAATTTTTTAAAATTCTGAAGGGGCATTTTAAAGTCCAAATGGAATCACATTCCATTCATAACGACCAAATGGAACTATAAATGCGGTTTTATATCTATCTTCGTCTTTAATATGTATTTTCCAAAACCAAGTTTTCATATCGAACTTTGACATTATTTTGGCCGAATAAAGCCTTGATAATATATCTCTTTAATTTGAATTGGATATCTAATCCATCTGAGGGTCCTGTTTAAAGGTTAATAACTTATAACTAACCTTGGTAACCTCATTCCAATTCCGCTGCATTGTTTGCATAAAATGTTGAATAACTCCACAGATTTTTTTGATGGCCTAATAAGAACGTTTTGTAATAATTCTTTTATTTCAATTTTGCAAATTTCTAAATGTCTTTTATAAATGGCCATCGTCCTGGATTTTGTTGGAATTTGACTTTCTATAAAGTCGGGTTCATATGGTAGACCCACCTCATGCCCTTTCCTTTGCCAAAAGGCATTAGGAGTGTTTGCATTGATCGTTTTTCCAATATAATATTGTAGATTTTTTATTTTATCTTGTAATCGTGGTAGTAATAACTTCTCTTTTATTCTTTTATAATTTATTTCTTGATATAAAGAGTTTAGTAGGTTTTTGTTTCTTCTAATTAATTTTCGTATACTATCTATTTTAAGATGTTGTGGTTGAGTCTCAAATTTAAATGTTAGTTTTTGATTTTTAATAGTACTAGTTATTCCTTCATTTGACATTTTATTTATAGGATATAATAGATGTAGGAAAGGATTTCCTAGTATAACATCATAAGATAGAATTTTGACCATTATAAACAACATTTCTAAACAAATTCCTTTATTATAAACAGCTGTGTTTTGTAATTTATAACTAACCAATAATTTTCTACCATTAGCTACATTCTAAACAAATTCGTTGATACAGTTTAAAACTGTACTAGAGTCTATCATTGCTATTGTAGTAAAATAATATTCCTTATGTACTACAATAGTGACTTTTGTGTGCCATTTATGGGTTATTACCTTGTCGATTGTATTTATGAAGGTTAATGAACTTAATATTTTTGGCAAAACTGATCAGTTTTTAAAGTGGCTGCAAACGTCGATTGGATTTCTAGTGGTGCGCATTATTGGAAATCGTGTACTAGGAAGTCGTGAACGCGAGACAGGGAAATCAACCTCGAGGAGTAAACAAAAGGCTGGGTGGAATAACACTCAAGTCAGCGTAAGGGAGACAAGAGAAGGATAGGGTACAAGGAGGAACGAAGGGAAAAAGCATTGAAATTTAGAGGGAGTTGTGGAGGAGAAAAGGGGGATTTTAGATTAGATCAAGATCTAAAATAGAGGTACGGTCTGCACCCACGTTGGAGAAAACAAGGAAGAATTGGAATAGTGGAAGGAGGAGGTGGTGGATCGATTAGCAGAGAAGGATAACGAGAGAAGTTCGATGGAGAAAGCGATCAATCGAAGAAAATGGAAAATGTCGCCTTGATGCCATTAACAGATGCATCACGAAACCTCAATACCCTTTCTAATATTAACTAACGAATTTAATTCTTCCTCTTTAAGATATTATCATTACTACTATTCCTATTATTTATTCGTTTCAACTAATAACATTTTTTTTCTTTTAAATCTTTTATTTCTCATTTGAGTATTTCAACTTCATACCGTAATCTGCAATGGTAGTTTCAGAATTTACTGAACTAACATTATTTGAGTTTGTAACTCTTAATATCTTTTAGATTGTAAGTAGATGGCTCTGTTAGCTTCAATTTCTTTTCATTGTCCTTACATCTTTAAGACTCGAGATATTTCTTTAACACGCTATTCTTTTCTTCTAGATCCGAAATTTTATCTATAATATCCAAAATAAATCTTTCTTCTTTTGTTAACATAAATCGCTAATTTGCTTTAAGTAAAGCCTTATAGTAATTGCAGTTTCCATCACAACTGCGAGAATCTGGGTCATCATTTGAAGAAATATGCATTATAAATATCATTCATAATTTTTTGAAATTATGAAGGTCCATTTTTAAACCCAAACGGCATTACATTCCATTCGTAATGACCAAATGGAAATATAAATGCGGTTCTATATCTATCTTCGTCTTTAATCTGTATTTGCCAAAATCCAGTTTTCATATCGAACTTTGATATTATTTTGGCCGAGTAAAGCGTTGATAATAGATCTCTTTTATTTAGAATTGGATATCTGGTCCATTTGAGGGCCATGTTTAAAGGTTTATAATTTATAACCAACCTTAGTACACCTCGTTCCAATTCCGCTGCATTTTCTACATAAAATGCTGAACAACTCCACGAATTTTTCAATGGCCTAATAAGACCTTTTATGATAATTCTTTTATTTCATTTTTGCAAATTTCTAAATTTCTTTGAGACATGGCTATTAACCTGTCTTTTGTTGGAATTTCACCTTCTTTAGAGTCGGGTTCATATGGTAGACTCACCTCATGCCTTTTTCTTTGCCAAAAGGCATCAGGGGTGTTTACATAGATTGTCTTTTCAATATAATCTTGTATATCTTGTAATTATGGTAGTAATAGCTTTTTTTTTCTTTTATAATTTATTTCCTGAGATAAAGAGTTTAATAAGTTTTTGTTTCTTTTAACTCTTTTATGTATACTATTTATTTTAAGATGTTACGCTGTGGTTGAGTCACAAATGTAAATGTTAGTTCTTGATTATTAATAGTACTAGTTATTCGTTCCTTTAATATTTTAGTTATAGGATATAATAGATGTAGGAAAGGAATTCCTAATATAACATCATAAGATTTTTAACCATTATAAACAACATTTCTAAATCAATTCCTTTATTACAAATAGTTGTGTTTTGTAATTTATAATTAACCATAAATTTTCTACCATCAACTGCATTTAATATTTCTATCATTTTAGAGAAATGCTTTGTGTTGACAGAGAAAATTGTCTGCATGGCAACACCCTAATGTGTATGCAAGTGCGTTAGCAACACAGTAATCCAAATAAGTAGTAGAGTAAGTAAATGCGGGGAGACAAAGTTTTTTATAGTGGTTCGGCACTAAAGCCTACGTCCACTTTATAGTGATCATTCGTCATATGATATATGATTACAATGTTGTACAAGTTTTGACAATATTCAAGTACAAAGTATTATAATAGAATAACGGTGTCCTTATTAATTCTTAACTTTGACTAAAATGTCCTTCCTCTTCCTCCTTTAGATGAATTGACTCGGTCAACTAAATGTTTGAGAAGTCCAAAACAACCCAAAAGTAGTGTTATTATCCTTGTAAATGTCCAAAGTATGATGGTAAACATGTACGTCACGTTTTAATTCCAATGGCCAGAGAAGAAGGTGGCTACCATTAATGAGGCTCTTGAAGCTCTAAAAGACCAAAAATTTCAAGGGAAAAAGATCCCAATGAAGGCCAAGCCTTGGTTATTTATAGGTGAGAGATTAGGTAGGATTTGGGGACCACACAGCAGAAAATCGCATCCCACAAAGCCCACTAAAAAAAATCGCATCACATCCTTCGAATCACCGAAAAATCGCATCACATCCTCCGAATCACCCAAAAGTCGCATCACATCCTCCGAATCACCCAAAAATCGCATCACATCCTCCGAATTAGAAAAATCGCATCACATACGGCGTTTTTAGGAAATTTCGCATCCTAGAAGAGCTACAATCCAGAAATTCGCATCCGCCACAGTTTCAAGATAAATTTCACATCCCCAGGGGGATGCGAGATCGCATCCCGAGGGGATGCGAAATCTCGCATCCAAGGGATGCGAAATAGCATTCCTGGGAGGATGCGCAGAGTAGGGGGAGGCGGATCATAGAGAATGCGAGTTTCTAGATGTGAGGCGAGGTAAGGGATGGGGTGCAGAGGGACGCGATGCGATGGAGGCGAGGCACGAGCTGGAGTGTAACAACCCACATTTTACGTATCGGAAGATCGTAAAATATTTTTATTTTATTCCTTGAGGGTTAGATCATTCTCATGTTTTAATATGTTGCTTATAGGGATGTGAGACATGTCCATAATTTTTACCAATTTTGTTTGTGACCATTTTTCCCCTGTTAGTCTTGTATATAGCATAACTTTTGACTTAAATCGAATTAGGTGTTGAGTCCTGTTCCATTGGAAAGAAATGATGATTGCCTTTCCGTAGAGTGGTTACATTAAAGATTTGGCTCAGCGATTTGGGAGGAATCGTTGTTTTAAGGTTTAACAGTTGGTTGTCCAGGTTTTGGGAGCCTTAATGGGATGATTTGTTGAGGCCCATTAGTGGGCTGGTGGAAAACTATAAATAGGGGGTGAGAGGTATAGAGAATAGTTTACTTTTTCCATTCTCTCATTTGGTGGCCTTGTGTTCCTCCATCCTCTAATACCTTTCCACCATTAAAATTGAGATCTAAGGAAGGGAATCCAAGATTTACACCATTTGAAGCTAGATCTACATCATTTGAGGTGACAATTCATTGAATCGAAGGATTTGGATCAAGATCTTCGCTGCCTGGAATCTAATTTCACTGTTTTTGCTTTGTTTTAGATAATTGGTGAGTGATATGCATCTCTCACACGAATTCAAGCAAGTATATGAGTTGTATGCACATATTTTCATCATTTTAAATTGATTTCTCCTAGATCTACACCATTGTAAGCTTATTTTCATATGAATCGCCATATGATCTAATTTAGTAACTTAAAACCGGTAATTATCATATATTTTTTATTTGATTATGAAAGTTAGATCCATAATTCAGTTCATATGTTTATTTATCATGATTTTGGTGAATTTGCACAATTTTAGTGGAAATCATCATATTCACGTTGTTAGTGATTTCATAACATGTTTATGGTTGTAATTGATGAATTGGATTAATATATTTCGTCGAGATAGTTGATTGGCGAAGTTTTGGTTGAAATTGGGCTTGGATTGGACTTGTGCAGGTATCTGGTCATTCGTACAGGTCATGGGTCAAGCGTCTAGTACAAAAAGTAGTACAGTGTAGTACAGGTGGTTGGTTGGTCGTGCATTCGAGTGGGTGGTCGTGCATGCGAGCGGGTGGTCGTGCGTGCGAGTGGAGTGGTCAAGCGGAATGGTCGGTCGCACCATTTTGGGGTCGGACACATTGGGTCGGTCGAGACAGGGAGCAAGTGGACCGGGTCGGTCGTGCATAGTCTGGTCAAGTAAGGTCATGTCGAGCAGGGCTCTGGTCAAGCAGCTTGAGATCGGGTTGGTCAGTATAGGGAAAGAAGCCTCGGGTTGGTCGACCAGAAGGGTTCGAGCAAGCTTGGGTCGAGCAACAAGGTCGGTCGGTCTCTACTGTGATGTTGTGGGGTCAGTCACCAGGGGATCGGTCGCACAGGGTCATTTCTGGAAGAAAAAAAAATCGGGTATGACCCAGATTTAAATAAAAAGGGCATGAATTTTCTTTTCGGAGGCAACCCCCGAACCCTAGCCGCAGCGCAGTGATGTAATTTGGCTCAGTGAAGTTGTGACTTCGAAGTATGTTCAAGTGGGAATATTCGAAGTGTTAAATGTGTTCGTTGATCGGTGTAGAACAACGAATGAAGTGACAATTCAAAGGTCGTGAATGTTTTCTTAAGAAGGTTGCTTGAGCTATGAAAAGTCGTCAGGTTAGATGATTAGAGATACGAAGGCCGAGAGATTATCGTTGTCGTAAGTTCTAGCAGGCTCAAAGCAGGGGTACAATGGGGGCACCCAAAAGACTGGAAGGTTGTTGGTCGAGTACCTTGGGTATCGTTGAAAGACCTAGTTGTCAAGATTGGACAAACATATGTATCGTTGAAACTCATATGGAGTTTATGTTAGAACGGGGGTTACCATTAGCCCTTGACATATGGCAAGGTTGGCCTTCATATGATTAATGATAGTTTCGAAGCAGGATTGGCGGTGATAGCCCGAGTTTGTCATGGATGATCAGTTGCCTTGTTTGTACTATCTCACATAAATTATCCAACGTCAAAGGAAATGTTTCTTGGGGGCTTGTTTGATATTGGTTTAGGCCTCTGGGGCTTGTGCTTGAGGGATGTTGAATTGGATTAGGATGGTTTACATGAGATACATATAATCTGGATGCTATGAGTTCTAGTGGTGTTTTCTTCTGGTTTTCATGAATGAATGGTTGAATTGTTTGTTGTAAAGGCTATCACTGTCCGATGTGGGGAAGACAAGGTTGAGTTCTTCTCTGGTGTTGTGGGTAGATTGATTTATTTATTTATTTACCCATTCTCATATACTTTATTGATGACGTTGATAGTTGTTTTATCGCTCACTAAGACTGTTGTCTGACTCAAGGTTTTATGTTTTCTCTTATTACCTTTGGCTGTTCATCCAGTTATGGATGGGCAGACTGAGTAGCAGGTGATAGTTTGGTGAGACGACGATGCTGATCGATGGCGAGCTGGAGGCTTACGTACCAGTTTTATTACTATCTAGTATTATTTTTCACTGTTTGTTGTTCCTTCTCTGAGTGTTGTAGTGAGGCAAATCTGTATAGACTTAGGTTGAAATCCTGGTGTTAGGTCTACTTTCTAGTTGTTTGAAAGTTTGGAATTTCTGTTCAAATATGCTTCACTATATATTACCTATTGTATATGTTCTGCTATATTTTATCCTTGTGCTGTGAGTTTTACGACAGGTTTTGATGTTGTTGTTTACCTATGAGATCGTCCACGACTGCCTCACATGCCTTTCAGCGCATTATTCCTTTTGTTAAGTGCAGGGGCTGTGGGTGGTTTTCACATGGAGGATGCAGAACCTTTGAGGTGAGGCAAAGGGATGCGAAGCTACGAATGCGAGGTGATGGGAATGATGATGCACGACGAGGTAAAGGAATTCAGGCTTCCAGGGCTGTAGAATCGAGCGGTGCCCACATTTTCGACCTAACTAGCTAGGTAGATCGCCAACGGGACTGTGGGTCCCTGGACCACCACCGGTGCTGCGCCCGTTCCCGCTGACGGCTCGCATTCGGCTCGGTTGACGGCTCGCCTTCAGCTTAGTTGACGGCTCGCCTTCGACTCGCCTGGCAGTCGCCTTCTACAAGAATTATAGTGCAGGGCATCGCAACAGATGTTCTCGGGCCCAAAAGAGGTCATCTGATTGGAATTTCGGGCCTTTCTGAGTTTGCGACTTGACTTCGACCAAACTGCTTGTGTTTTCTGACGATGTTCTTGACGCCTGAACGCGTTGCTAGCCGGAAACTTGACGTGTGACAACTTTGACCAAAAAGCATGTCAACACTTTGAGGGTACTAAGCCTTCACTGATACAGTTTAAATTTGCACTAGAGTCTATCATTTCTATTGTAGTAAAATAATATTCCTTATGTGTTACAATAGTGACTTTTGTGTGCCATTTATGGGTTATTACCTTATCGACTGTAGTTATTCCTTAAATTTGTACTGTAATTTAAATTTGCACTAGAGTCTATCATTTTTGTGCTACATTATTCATTATTTATTTGTTTATTCATTTTAATTAATAACATTCTTTCTTTTAATTATTTTATTTCTCGTTTGAGTATTTTAACTTCATATTGTAATTCTGCAATTGTAGTTTCAAAATTTACTGGACTAACATTATTTTAGTTTTTAACTCTTTCCAGAATATCTTTTAGACTGTAAGTACATGGCTCCCTTGGCTTCAATTTCTTTTCATTGTCCTTACATCTTTGAGACTCGAGATATTTCTTTAACATATTAGTCTTTTCTTCTGGATCTGAAATTTTATCTATAATATCCAGAATAAAACTTTCTTCTTTTGTTAACATAAATAGCTCATTTTCTTTAAGTAAAGCCTTGTAATAATCACAGTTTCCATCACAAATGCCAGAACCTAGATCATCCTTTGAATCATCTTCTGACTAATTTTTAAATTCAGATCCTGAAGTAGGTTTTATAATAACAGATAGCCTTAGATCTTTATTTTCTAATTCAGAATTAGTTAGAAGTATTTTTTTTAAGTGAATCTTTTAGTTCTTCATCTATATCAAGATTGTTTATCTCATTTTTCATTTTATCCTTATTAGCACAGTGATCTGGTGTTTTACATTTCTAGTATATTGGAATTTTTCTTTGATTATATTTATTATGTTTCCTTTTCTTATGGGATTTGTTTACTTTCTTTTAGGAACTTTACTACTTTCTTCAGAATTTTCCCTTTGAACTTTTTTCCTTTTATAAGGTTTTCATTTCGAATTTTTTTTACTTTCCTATTTCCATTTATTGGTCTTAGGGGTAATAGACCTGTAATGACCCGGATTTTTGGTCAAATTATTTTAAAACATTTAATATTATTTTAAATATATTAAATGTGAGTTGATAATATAAACTGATTTTTTTATATTGAGTTATCGATTTAATAATCAAAATACGATTTATTTCGAATATATATAATTATCGTAATACGAGAATATGAAATATTTGAATTCAAAATTTAAAACCAAGTCAAAACAATTCAGATAATTAATCGAAATACTATTTAATAGAAACAACGATAATAATAATTTATTTTCAAGGAATTAATTATTTTGAATTTATTTTATATCGATCTAAATTAATATCTTCTCTATATGATCGAATAAGGCTTTGAAACATGTCCTGGTGTGTTCAGAATTGTGGTTAAACCCTAGAAATGCCGGTTATTACGTTCAAATAGGAGTTAGGAACCGTAAATTATCTTATTATAATATATAGTGGATAAGCTCAAATTCAAATCGTGATTAAATCAAAATTTAATACAGTGTACTTAACCTACCCTAACCGATCTCCTAGAAATGTACCATACGTAAGCTTGTTTCCTTAATGTCTAAGTCTTTCCTCTTTTTAAATATGCAGTACCTTTTCTTCCTATTTCTCTCTTCAGAAAAATAGATGTGCCACTCCTCCCTTATTCTTTAAATCAAAAGCCTAAATTAAAATGGCCACAAACAATTTCTTTAGCAAAACCAAAGAATCAAAATTCCTTTAATTATTTATTCAAATTCTAATGCAAATCAAAATCAAAAGGCAAGTGACTCCTGTAGTCATTAAAGGGTGCACATTAGTTTTGGGAAGCTCGACAGTCTCTAGCGCTATTCTAGGGTTTCGATTAGCCATGATTGGAAGGGCTTTGGGTATTTTAAAGGGTCGTGTGGCGTTCGAGCTGGAAGCGCTCGCAATTAAGCAATGGTGAATCATTGTGGGTAGTAAAGCTAAGATCGGAAAGGGTATAGAGGCATGGAAATCAACACTAGAGGAAGCGACGTTGATTTTTGGTGTGTGATGTAGGGTAGTTTGTCGTTTGATGTGTGTGCATTGGATTGGGAAGAAATTCAGGGGTACGACAGTTTGGCAAATAGAAAAATTGGTATTTTTGGCAAGTGAGAGAGTGCGAATGAAGTATGATGAACAAGGTTGAGGCGAAGGATAAGGAGTTCCATGACTTGGTAACACTGGTATCGGTGAAATCAATAAGGAGGCTTGTCTGGAAAATGGAGTCGGGACAGTATTGTTCGGTTTCCATTGTTATGTACAGTGAAGGGTTGGCTTGCAGATCAAAGAAGAAGAAAAAAAGCAAAGGAAGTGTATAGGCGCAGGTTTGGGAATGAAAGAGTGGACGACTATGCGGAATGAAGGGGCTTCTAACATATTTCAAACACTATTGGAGGTGAAAATTTTATTCGACATTAAGGGTAATTTTAAAATAATTTCTGATGATGTTTAAATTATTTTAGTTTAATTTTAAAAATTATAATGCGTGTGTTTACTTCATACGCACGAAACATGATCCGTAGAATTTGTATGAGCATAGGCCACGCATTGGAATCATTTTGGAGTGCTTTGAAGCTTTCAAGAATTCTCGTCTAATTTTAAACAATTGTTTAAAATTAGCTAAAACGAAGATAAATTATCGATAAAATCACGGTGAGTAATTCTCACTTAGAAATTTATTTATAAATTATTTTTATAGTTAAAAATATATTGTTGGCTGCTTGGATGCATTTATAAATTGTTTGTTAGTTGTGGCTATTATATACATATATATTAGTTATTTAGGCTTGGTGATTGTGATTATTATATATATATATATATATTAGTGGTTGGATATCTCCCGCAGTACCATTAGCGGATGCCCATGGTATCATTAGCGGATGACCCTATGCGCCCCACAATATGATAGTGGATGACCTTTTATACCGTGATATCCTGCTTCGAAGCAGGATGAGTATTATTTATGTTGGTTAACGTCCGTGGATGCAGGAAAACAGGTTGGAGGGATCAAACTGGATTCCTCAAAATTATTATTATTTGTTTCCATATAGATTATCATATATGATGTGTTAGAAAACCTGTGACTAATAATTTGGTGGTTCGGATGTTCGAAATTTCACTGGGCTAAAATGTTGATTTATAAAAATATCGTGAAAAGGGATTTTGAGATTTAAATGGGAAAATCTATTTTTCTAAAAATAGAATTTGAATTTCGAATGGGCTAAGAAATATTAACTTGTTTTGAGTAATAAAAATAAGTAAAGAAATTTATAAATGATGTTTATAAATTAAGTAACGTGGGAATTGATGTGAATTTATAAATGATGTTTATAAATTAAATAATGTGGGGAATTTAAGTGGATTTATAAATGGTGTTTATAACTGAAATGGAAAAATTATCATTTGGATAATTTGGAAAGTCTAAATTCAGATGTGAATTTAAAAAGGGAAACTGAAATTAGTTTCAAAGAGAAACGATAAATCTATTCTGATATTCAGAATGTAAATTGAATTAAATAAATCTGTATGAATTTATGAGTTGAATTCGATTAGATCGAATTTATTTAAATAAACTATTATCAGAAAGGACATTATGATGGATTAAATAGAAGTTTAAAATTTATACATGAAAATAGATTCACTTTTCATACATATATATATAAGTTATAATAATTAAAATATTCCAGAATAGGAAATTGGGTTCCAAATAGATTTTGAAATGGAACTTGTTTTAATATATAAAACAAGTAAATTTATAAATGGTATTTATAATGTAGTGAATTAATTATCAGGAGATAACTCAAAATATTAAATTCAAGTATAAAATTAAAATAGAACTTGAAAAGTCATTTCGAAAAGGGAACGGCGGTTTATATTCTGGAATTCAAAATATAAAATTAATTTAGTTTCAAATAGTTTTTTGAAATGAAACTTGTTTTAATATATAAAACAAGGAAGTCAAATTTATAAACGATGTTTATAAATTAAGTGAAATAAATTATCATTAGATAATTTAGTAGGTTAAATTCAAATATGAAATTTAAAAGTGAATTGGAAAGCGGTTTGATATAGAATGATAGATTTTATTCCGGGGTTCGGAATATAAACGGAATTGAGCTAAATCTAAGAATTAAAATTAGAATTTGATTATATCGAATTTTATAAATAATTTATTTATAAAGGGAATTGGAATTTAATATAACAAATTGAGTTATAAATAAATTTATAATCGAGCAGTGAAAAATTGACAATTAGAGATAATCTGGATTTGAAACTGGATTTAATATATATAAAAATATATATTAGAACGAGATTGAAATTTAAATTAAACGAAGCTTAAATGTTTATATTTAAATTTAATTAAAACGAACTTACCGCAGCGCAGTAGTTCGTAATTTGGCATTTCGAACTTCAGTTGAGTATATAGAACTCAACGTAAGTCAGAATTCTTTGAAACAAGAATCTTCAGGACCGATTGAATAGTAGTTTTCTAATAGAAGTGAAAAATCTGGATTTCGTCGTATAGATTTTGAGATATATCAAAATCAAATTTTCAGAAAAACAACGCCATAACCATTATTAAACCATAACGGTTTATTTAAATAAATAAAAAGGATTTTAAGTAAATAATATCCAAATTTCCATTCGAAGAATATAGACTTAAGATATAAAATAAATATGAACTCAAGTGGAGTAAGTGAACTGATTTTTGAAACAAAAATCAGGTTTTTATTTATTAAATAGAAGTAACTAATTTGAAGAAAAATTAATTAATCGAGTTTTGATACGAAATTGGGTTTTGGTTAAGTAAAATTGAACTAGTGAATTCATATTCGAAATCGAATATGAAACCTGAATTGAAAATGGAATTTGATTGGTTAATAAATAAATTAAAATATATTTGAACACGATATGTTAAAATAAAAAGTGGAATAGGCAAAAGAGCTACTTAACAAATTGTAACATTCTGTATATTTCGATCATTTAAGTTATTGAATTAAATTAAATTATTGAATTTAAAATGGTTTTTAAATAAAATTTATGATGTTATTAATTAAATTTATTAATTTCTGTTGAAAGATTGATTGAAAATGATATGTGTATTCTAGATGAATTTGACAATGATAGTATACATATTTGGCTATCCTTTCTAATACTTTCCCATGTCTATTTAAAGTGTAATGTTTGTTAATTAATCAATTTTGAAATGTGAATAGTTGCATTTGTTTTAAGTGTCCTCTCTTCGTTGTTTCATTAATACTGCACCCTTCCTCTCCTTCAAAATTGGCACATTCTTTTTATTTGTCCTTTCCTAAATATTGCATTGTATTTCCTTCTTCTCATCTTCATTCCCTTTTCACTTCTATCTCATGCAACTTTTCCTTAATTTTAAAATAACATTTTCCCGATTAATTCTTTTCAAAGAAAAATAAAATATGCATAATTTTTTTGTCCATTCACGTTTCATGCAGGTTATTTTCTTTCATTAACCATGCATTCATTTCGTTCCTTCATTCAGTTAATTTATTACCCTTTATTTCATTAATTTCTTTCCCTCATTCTATTTTTCACACCATGTTTCATTTCCATGCTTTCATTCCTTATATTTACATCCCCTTCTTTCTCTTTTCCCCTTTGTTTTCCATCATTATTTTTTTCTTGGAGAACAAACAACATCCATGTATATATGTTCACCTTCTCTTTTTATACTAAGAAACAAAGACAACAAAAGAAAACCTGCAAAACTATCAACCTTATCTACGCATATTTCTAACCATTTTCTCTATTTTATTCTTAATAGTCAAATTTAATATGTTCCCTAAATTATGATATTTGATATTATATGTTTTGAAATTTAAAAAGGCACACAACTTTCTAATAGTCACCATCAAACAATAAATCATGCATTCGTTTCTTTCCATTTATTCTCTTTCTTTTTGTTATTTACTTTTGAAATTTGAATGAAAAATAAATATAGTCACCTCATACTTAATTAGCCAATTTATTTCCTTTGTAACCTACAATATATAAAGAGACACTAGTGAGAAATAAATATGTATCTTCCTTAATTTCCTTCCTCATTCTTTTCTCCTCTATGTAATTATATAAATTTTAGATCTTCTTTCTTCTCTTTACATAAAAAAATTAAACTAATTCCTTTCTACTTCATCTACTCTTCCTTAAAAATTCGCGGTATCCCCTTCTTATTAAATTTTTGTCTATCCTCCTTCTAAAAAAAGATATCTTCAGTTTGCAAATTCACTGCTTAGGATCGGTCATTATTCATGTTTGCTTCTTTTGTTCATCATATCCATGCATGGTGAGTTTATCTCACGATTAATTTATTTCAATTATTTTGACATCGATAGAAACTAAATTATAGTAGTAAATTCTTTATGTTGCTAGTTATTTTATGTTGATGTATGATTCTGTCCTATGCTATGCTCTCACCTATGAATTCAGTCACCTAATTTCCTTTGTGATAAATTGAAAGTTACATGATAGTACTATGTTGTCATTTTATCTATAACTTTATCATGGCTTGTTAAATTGAAAATAAAAGGAAAAAGTGAAAAAAAAACTAGAATATCATGACTACCTTGTCATAACTTGAAACTTATGTTCGCTCCATTTTTTTGTGTTGTGTAATTTCATGTTACATGTAAAACTTGAATATCTTGAATAAATATTTGCCGTACTTAGCATTTGCTGGCCTCATTTGTTTTTTTGTTCATTTCTGTTAAATTGATTACTCTTGTAGAAAATGAAACAACTCAAATATCCTTGTTGTGCATAATTCATTTGTGGGCCCATCTTGCTTGCTACTTAAGTATGAATGGGTTTTATCTTTCATTGTACTTTTGTTTCAAAAATAACCACGTATATATTACTGACCTTGATATTTACTGAAAATATATATAGCTCAAAATCATGTATTTAGTAACTTTAAATTTATGTTAGGATTAACTATTATAATTAAGTGTTTTATTGAATTTGATTTACTTGAATAAAGTTAATCCTGACCCGAGTGTTTTGTGTTTTTCATGAAATGCTCGGGTCAGACCCAAGTGTTGCATATTTTAAGATTTCAGCTAGCGAAGTTAAAGGCACGTGAAGACGCACCCGCATAGATTTGACAAATTTGTTGTAAAATTTATTTTATGTAAAATCAATGTTTTTATTCTTCTGTTGTGTAAAAATTTGTATAACTCAGATATTTGGGGTTAAATTATTCCGTTGTAAGAAATTGTATTATGTGATTTCTGTGTTTGATTCTGTTAAACCCGTAAGCTAAATAACAATCTGTCGTTTCGAACGGTTTAAGTTAGTTTAATTAGCGACTTGAAGCGGTCGAAAAGGAAGGTCGCTACACGAATAAATTTGCGAACTGGGTTAAAAATAATTAGATGGAGTTGAAATAAATTAAAAATGGTTAGATATATGTTAAGCAGGATTGGAATGAAGTGTATAAAGATTATAATTTAAGTGCTCGACAAAAAGGTACATGTTTAAATTCCATATGAGATTTTATGCGCCGAATTGGCAAGCCGCTTGGCTTTTTTATTTTCTTTTTGAATGAAAAGGGCCTATAGAGGCGAGTTGAGATTTAAGCTATTTACCAGTACAATGGAGTTTAAATCCCTTGCCTTGGTTCATAGATGGAATCCAATTTCCAATACGCGACTTTCTATTTCATTTGTAAACCTATATGGCGACATAGTAGGATGAGGTACTATGCCGTCTATGATTGATACATTTATATTTGAAGTTTATTTCTTCAATATGCACTAACAATAATAAAAGATAAAGTTCGCATGTCAAGCATGTTTAGCCATTATAAGGTAAAACTCTATCCTCTGGTTTGTGTTTGCATTGTGTGATGGGACCTGAGACTTATAATGGCTTCATTTTTCAAAAAGCATTGCGTTGTTTATTTTTAAATTTGTATTCATATGGAGGAAACCCTTTCCGTGTTATACAGCATGGTCCCTTAATTTACCCAACATTAAGATAAAGTTAATAACTGTTTTAGTTCTCACACCAATCCCATGACTGACTCGGAGTTTGTTGTTTTCACCTAAACTCTGGGTGCTCAAATTTTCCACACGGGAAGCTAGTAGTTTTGAATTTGCAGATATTTCTTTTCACAGGATCCTGGATTATGGCTAGAGCTATATTTGGAAAGCATTGTATCCGTGTATTCCGTTCAGCTGTGGTAGTTGATGATTTTCCACTGCACATTATACTTATGTATTATATTTACGCTATTATGTAATTTTAATTCTCTGATATTTTGCCGTTGTATATTATTTATTTGAACTCAGATATCTTGTACTCTGATGTAAATTATTGTAATAACAATGATTTTTTTTTTCTGTTTGTGTTCTGATGAGTCGTGTTCTCAAAGTTGTCCGCCTTCCTGTTCGGTTTAGGCCAGCCGGGAAGTTCGGGTCGCTATAGTTGGTATCAGAGCTTTGGTTTACAAAGCTCGAGAACAAGACACATTAGAACCGAACAAAAGAATCCATTAGAGATAGGATTAGTAATATCCTATAAGAATAACTCGTTAGACATAGGGTTAGTAATACCTTAGAACGAGTTAGAAGAGTATTACTTATAAAAACGAATTTATCTATGAAAATCATATCTTATTATATGTATTTGAGTATTTTATTTTATTTTGAATTTGGACTATCGAGTATATGAAGATTTTTCATATACGTCTGATCCACGTGTATTTGAAGTCTCAAATATACTGGGTAGATATAGAATCTCACCCTAGTCACCTGGAGATGATCCTAATGATTAATATAGTATCATCAAAATGCATGTTTGAATTTCGAAAGTGGGATATATATATGATTCCAATTGACTGGTGTAAGAACCAAAACTTAGCTAGAATTTATTGTTTGTGATTTCGCATTTAAAAATATATTTTTCTTATATAGAGAAGTTATATATTTGAAAAGTTAATTAACTAATGGATTGCTGGTTATGATGATTGATAATTAATTTAACCAATAAAAATATTGGAATGGTAAAGCCAATATAAGAATGAAGGTTAATTTAAGCCAAATCAAATATAATGTCGAACTGGATTGAAAATTAGTTCGAATTGCATTTATATACATGGATATACATATATATGTTAAGCAGGTTATGGATTTACAGTTGAGTAGACAATTAAATTGCGTTCCCGACAAACAGGTGCACCTTAATGAGTTGGTTTCGCAATTTTATTTACTATATATGTAACACCCCACCTCCACTAGGATCACTCCTTGGAATGTACTAGCTTTGGAGGGGCGCTATTGTGAAGGTAAACATGCACAGAGATATCGCAAGACAGAATATATAAAAATAAATATAAGTAAAGCAGCGGTAGCAGATAAAAACCCATCATCATCATCTCACAAAAACCAACATAGTCAAGTACATAGTATCGAAATGTCATGATCCAAAATACAACATAAGTCTAGATACGTAGAAACAAAATACATGGTAAAACATCAGTACTAATCCCCAGAAATAAAAGATAAGCCACAGCTAGCTCAGATCCATACATGAGCTATCCAACAAGCAAGCCAAAGATCCACTAAGCAGATGTAGCCCCTCCCTGAGAACCTGTGGGGGGGGGAACGGAAGAAAAGAAGCGAAAGAAAACAGGTCAGTCAAAAAGACTGGTAAGCCCTACTACGATCAATCTATAAACTAATAAAGTTAACAGCATGATGGAAACTGAGGTAGACATACTGGCAATAGATAAAGGTGACATCACATAAGAAGATTAAGTTTTTGCACCACAGTGTACTAGCAAACCCACAAAACAGATATTGATCCCTTAGCCCAAACTTCGGCCCAATAACATGAAGTGACCTTAATATAAGGTCCAGCCCAACGGTCTAGTCGATCGGCTCCCTATAAACCTAACACGTCAAGTGTTGGTGTCCATACGGCCCACATGGATGTAGTCAGACTGCGCTGGGTCCACCTTTGGGTGTATCAAGCCCTCGGGTGTCAACCCCAGACACCTAAGCAATAATGCACAGTCTAAATCTACTGGTACCCGTGCCTCGAGTTTGTCCAATATCGGACTACGTGCACGTCCGTAGCCCGCCGGACCCGCACCGCTGTACCACTCAGCCGTCGCTTTGGTCGCTTACATCAGTCCAGTAATCGTGCCCCGCCCTAACCTAGCTGTAGGGTTGTGGTGATACCAAACTGGGATTACTGCTGGAACAGACCACGTTGCTAGGGTTTCTAAGAGGGTTAAGTGTGGTTTTAACCCCTCACTAATCATGGATTAAATTAGTTAAGTGTACTCACTTAACCCCATCTAATCCTCGCATCCCCATTATTGGTTAAGTATTAGTGGGCCATGACTTAACCCTAATCATGAGGCATTAATTAATTAACGCACCCAACCTCTCACATTAGACCTCCGTGGTTACCTGGGAAGATTTACACCACGTCTAGGTCTAACCTCGGGTCTTATGGTGCAACATGACCAACTACCCACATTAGACCCTACATTGTGGTTACCTGGGAAGATTTACACCACAACTAGGTCTAACCTCGAGTTGGCCATATCATGTTATCTAATGTCATGTCCACATCAAAACATATTTACAAGTTAACATATACTTGGGTAGACCTAACTTAATAGGTAAATTCCCAAGGGGTAGACCTAACTTAATAGGTAAATTCCCAATCCTTTAGTTTCATGTATTTTTAAGTTTACCCAAACCCTCCCAACGTCATTATCTTGCTTACATATTCGTCATAACGCATAAGGGTATAAAAGGTAACTTGGCATAACATACATGATAGACTTCACATATCATAATATTGATGCATAACATGTTAGACTTGCAAATCATGTCATAGTGAACTCGCATAAACATGCATAACCCATAAAACTTGCATAACATGGTAAGGTGAACTTGCATAAACATGCATAACCCATAAAACTTGCATAACATGGTAAGGTGAACTTGCATAAACATGCATAACCCATAAAACTTGCATAACATGGTAAGGTGAACTTGCATAAACATGCATAACCCATAAAACTTGCATAACATGGTAAGGTGAACTTGCATAAACATGCATAACCCATAAAACTTGCATAACATGGTAAGGTGAACTTGCATAAACATGCATAACCCATAAAACTTGCATAACATGGTAAGGTGAACTTGCATAAACATGCATAACCCATAAAACATGTACAACATGGTAAGGTGAACTTGCATAAACATGCATAACTTATGAAACATGTAAAACATGGCATAGTGAGTTCGCATAAGCATGCATAATCAAATAAACTCATATAAATCTCAACTTTCACCACATGATAACTTTAGAGTTTGTAAAGTGAAGGTAAGAGGGCTTACAATTATAAACAAGTCACAAATCCACCAAATAAGATGAAGAAGCCCTTTTAAAACCCAAAACAAAGCTTCAAATAAGAAAACCCTTTTGCAAAATCCCAAAAACACAAACTTAGCAAATCAAACTTGCAACTTAATGAAGTATGCAAGTTATTAAGCATTCATACAACATAGAAAAGGTTGTATGATCATCATATCTTCATAGGATTAAACTTTGAGGAGGGTGGAGGCTAGGGATTTTAGGTGGAGGCCATTTGAGGATTCAATTTGGCATAGTTTAGTTGCTAGATTGATTAATGAGGCTTTAGGGTAGGATTAGGGGTATATTTATAGGGAATTAGAGTGTTTTTAGCCCTAGGATTAACCCTAGATTAGTTTAGGCCCGTCAGATCTCGGAACTCTCTAGAACCAGACCACACAACCAAGCCCAAACCAAATAGGTGCGCCAGGCTAGTCTGCCTGGCTACCCCCTGTCGACAGGGCTGTCGACACCCTGGGGACCCTGTCGACAGGCCTGTCGACATGGGGCCCCTGGCGGGAGTTTTCCCGCCTACGCCAGCTGTGCCCAAATCCTTGTTTTTAATTTAAATTTAAATCTGTTTTAATTATGGAAATTTCTGAAAACTTCCATGGGCCTTAACTGGGTCATACGGACTCTGATTTTCGAAAACTCGGACTCTATTTCGCGTATTTTTCCGAGACGAACGCAATGGCATAGCCCGTTTCCCTTGATTCAGATTTTAGAATTAAATTCCGCCTCATTTATATTATAACAGTTTATTGAAAATACGGGTTGTTACAATATAACTACTGTGAGTGATTTGGATGCGCTGTGATGGATGGATGTTTTGTGTGAAATTAAAACATACACCCTAGAATAGTAATAATAATTATGGATCACACCGTATACCATACTACTGAAGACAGCATATCATAATCATATTCCATATAAGCGTTTGGCGCTTATACGACGAGGTTTGGATTACCATACGAGCGAGATGCTTGTATGGCGAGGACTAAACTACAGGTTGAACTGAGGACTGATTATGGACTTAATAACCTATAACGGTAAATTGCAGGATTTAATAACAAACCCTACACAGGTCTTGAGATGACAAAAAAATACACACGTCATGTCTCACTTGTTTTAGTTACCGTGCATGGGTATGAGGGGGGAGCAGGGCATATAAATCATAATGGGTGTGCATAATTGTTTTGTATGCGATATATTGATTTATTGGGTGCCTAATACGACCTAATAAATTTTTCCAAACTACCCTGTACAAAGGAGGTTATGGCAAAAGAATTCAGAAATTTAGGGTGTTAGCCAAATTTCAAAGAAATTTGAAAGTTCTTAGAAACTGAAAAGTTGAAGAACTCAAGCCAGAATGAGAGTTGAGTTGGTTAGTTAAACAACTTTCAGCTCCATTCTTTTCCAGGGATGAAAAAGTTTTAAGTAGGGGAGATTGTAACAAACTAGAATTTTGGAACCAATTTAAAATTTATTTTTAATTGAATTTAATGGGTTTTAATGTTTAAAAGGATTTATTTTGAGAATCAACGATTTAAAATTTATTTAAATCGAAGTTTGAATGTATAAATTTAAAATTTAATTAAAATGAACTCATAATAGCACAGTAGTTTGGAAATTTGGTTTTGAATTTCAATTGAAATTATAGAATTCAAAACAAATCGAATTTCAGTAAAACAAGAAATGTTGAAATTTATTTAATTATATCTTTCTAAGAATGTGAAAATTTTAGATTTTGTTTTATAAATTGTAAGTTATGCCCAAAATAAAATTTAGAAAAGTTGCTATGGAATTTATATATATTTTAATATTATATATAGCCCTTAAAAATAGCCATTTTGCAAACAACCTCCCTTTTTGATGAAACCAATTTTGTTGGATTCGGAATATTAAATCATTGCTAGATTCCAAATTTCATAATTTTTGGAGCTAGCATGTGGCCGTGCGCAATAAATTATGAATTGATCAGTTATTTAAGTCCGAAATAGAGCTTTTTGAGAAAACAGACTCGGAATTCGACGAAACCAATTTCATTAGGACTGCATCGTCATGACATAGTTGTGTGTCAATTTTCATCGCCAACGGAGTTCGTGTGTGCTCAGAGCATCGATAAATGTCGAACGGGGAGAGTGTGAACTAAAGAAATAATAGAAAATCAAAACCCCACTATATAATATCTTCTTCCCTTCCTCCTCATAAATCTACCTACTCTTTTCTCCACCAAAAATGGCAGCCACGTCCTTTCTTCTAAAATTTTGCAGAAAATCCCCTCAAACTTAAATAATTTGTATCTTCCAAACCGTAAGGAGTTAGGAAATGAAATTTGGTGAGTTCCTAGATAATAAAGAGAGCTACTCACACATAAAATTTGGTGGTGATTAGGCTGGTGGTTTGGTCGGAATTGCGCTCGAAGCGCAGCATGTCGGTTTCGGTATTTTGCTTGCTGCGGGCCCCACATAGAGAATTAGGTTGAGCGATTTGGAGTGATGGTAGAGTGGAAGCATATGAAGGTTTTGCCATTGGTTGCATGGCCTCATGTATCTGGAGTTGGCCAGGATGTCAAGTTCATCGGAGGGGTGCTGGAAAACGAGGCAGTCACGAAAATGATCAATTTTCCGCCAATCCGTGCATTTTCAAACAAAGTGATACAAAGGAAAGTTGTCCGGGATGTCCAGATCTAGCTACTAGTAAAATTTGTTGGCATTTGGAGATGCGAGGTGGCTGTAGCGCCTAGATGACCAGAAAGCATCCATTTTCGTTCATCTCTGGACTGCAGGGCCTACATGGCGAACTGGAGCGGGAGACCACCAGGCGTGAAAAGAGGAGGAGAAGCCGGAGACAAGGGCGCTGGTCTCGTGTGATTCCGAGTTACGGTTTGGTCGTGGCGAGCGTTTAAAGTTGAGGGTGTCATTTTGAGAAGAAGGTGAATAGTGATTTTATTGTTTAAATGATTGTCTATGTTCGTATGCTAATATCCTTTTGCTACAAAATCAAAATCATGCGAAACGGGATCCCTTGCGATCGTGAAGCCGAGAGCTTCGCAACAAAACTAATTTGGTCAAATTTGGAGCAAGTTAGAATTTGAGGTAGATTTAAACCCAAACGGTACTAAAATCTTCAATTAAAGACTAACGGAGTGGAAACCAATGATGAGAACTCTCTCACTCAAACTATTTTTACAGTTATTATAGCTGTGACTAAATATATATATTGATTGCCTATGATTGCAATATTTGTTTGGTGATTGATGGATGTTTATAGTTTTAATGTTATTAAGCTGTAATTGTAAGTATTGATAAATAAGACATTTATATCATGAATTATTTTGGAATGACAATTTACCCACCCGTCTCCCAAATAATATATAATTTCTCATGGATTGTGATGTAAACCCCACACGGGTATTGGGACGATAATTTTACACATCGCCCAAGTTTACAAATAAAAACATTTGTTTGATGGTTGAAAACCCCACAAGGGTCTGGGGATGATAATTAATTTACACATCGCCCTTGTGTATAGTTATATGTCAACCGATTGATTGACAGACTGTAATAAGCGTTATTTAATTATTTAATGCATACGCAGTTGTAAATTGCACTATGGATGAGAATTGAATGTTTAATAGTTGTTTATCACTATTTGGAATACATGTGATGTATGAAATCCATACAAATAAAATTATATGGTAATTGATTGAGTCTGATTCAAATTCAGAAATAATGAATATTTCAATATAATATTCAGAAAAGAATCAAAATATGATTTTTTATGTCCGATTTTGGATGGACACAAAAATATTTAAATACGATTTTGATGTCTAATTTTGGATGGACACAAAAATGTTAAAGTTTGGTTTTGATGTCCGATTTTGGATGGACACAAAAAGGGCCTATTTTTAAAATGATTAAAAATAGAGAAAAATTATGTTAAATCATAATAAATGTTTTGGAAAGATTTTTGGATGAAATATTCCACGTTTGCAAGGATAGAATATATTTTTATTTGAATAGTTGTTTATCAACTTGAGTAAAGAACTGAAAGAAATTATATGGTTTTAATATAACCAGAATTTTCCAATGTATGAATTGGAAAGGATTTGAATGGAAATAATCTTTGGAATATTTCGATACTGGATTCCGTGATTATATGGATATCGTTGAGGAATTTGGAAGATATTGATATTATTATTCCCAATACGATATCTGTTGGTTTCAGAATTTGATGTTGAATATAAGTCGGATATGATTTCTATTCAGAGCCTTGTATTTAATATCAAATTGGATTTTGGGGTTTGTAGTGAATGGTGTCTTCAATAACACTATTCTTAAGCCCGCTTGAGGAAAGAATGAATCTTTTAATGAAGATTAATGAAGTTATCCAATTATATTTATTAATTGGAATTAAATGGAAGACGATTTTGGGTTCATTGTAAACGATGTTTTAAATGGCATTAGTTCTTAAACCCAATTAACAGTGAAGGTATGATTTGGAATTTATAAATCTTTTAATTAAGATTTAGGGAAATTTTCCAAAGTAAAGTTTTCCAATTTAACACGTTAAATTGGAATTGAGTGGAATTCAGTTTAGCGATAATCGAGATGAGCTTCCATGAAAGACCGTTACTATTTATTGAATTTAAAAGGGTTTGTCGTTATTCCACTTATATTATTAGTCTGATACAGAAATTTATATCGATTATGACTGATCGGATTTCTTTGAAGGTTCGATGTTAAATGGAAGATGATTTTGGGTTTATCGTGAACTGTGTTTGAGTGACATTGTTTCTTTAACCCAGTTAAAGACAGGATTAATTTCCTAAAAGATTGAATAATCATTAACTAATGATTTTTGAGATTAAAACCAATTGGAGTTTTAATGAATCTTTAATTAGATTGAAAAGTGAATGAAGTAATTAAATTTACCGAATTTAAGAAATGATCGAGAATGGAGTACCAGCAGTTTTACTCCATGCGATAGCTAAATCTTTAATTAGATTTGAAATGAGAAATGGTAATTAATTTTACCAATAACATAGTGGGTGTTAGATATGAAGTACTACCAGTTTTGCTCCATGGGATGAACAGGTTGGGATTAGAAAAATAAAATAAATGATTACTTCGGTAAAGCTCGTTAATCCCGAGTAGTTTGATAAATCTTAATTTGGTTTAAGTTGAGAAAAGATATTATAAATCTTTTGAAAAGATTTCCAAGAATATTTGAATAAAAGAATATTCTGGATTGGAATGAGGCGTGTAATGTGTTTTTTATAGCACTTGATTATAAGATACACAATTTATTCGGAAAAACCGGCTTTGTAACACCCCACCTCCGCTAGGGTCACTCTCAAAGGGAATGCACTAGTTTTGGTGGAGTATTATCTAGGTAAACATATACAGAGATATCATAAGGCAGAACATAAATAAAGCAGCGGTAGAAATTAAAAACCAAATTTTTATTACTTTCAAGAAAAGAGTCAAAACCCCATATATCCAAGGTACAAATTATTCCATTACATCAAGTTCCAAGTAAAGAAGCATAAACTTAAGATAACAAAAGTAAATTATTCCCCATAAATAGCAGAAGCAGGCATAGCATAGCTCAAGACCAAACCGTACATGAGCTGTTAGAAAGCAAGCTAAATCCAAGCTAAGAGCTAGTGTTTCCTCCCTGAGAACCTTGGGGGGGGGAAACGAAAGAAAAAGAGGCGAAAGGAAAAGGGTTGGTCATAAAGACTGGTAAGCCCTAGTGACTTTCAATATGAAAACTAGTAAAGGTAACATGATATGTGAAAACTGGAATTAAACATAAGGATGATAACAGAACTGGTAGGATAATTAAGATAACAGGATAAGTCAAGTCTAGCATCACATATTCGAGATTCGCTGCACCAACTGTACTAGTGTTCTAACCCATGTCAAGTATTAATCATGAAATGGTCCCTTGGCCCAATATCATGAAGTGACCCATTACGGGGTCCTACCGTACGATCTACTAATCGATCGGCTCCCTACAAGTTCTAGCTCGTCATGTGTCTGTGTCATACGACCCTATCCTGAAATGTAGTTACCTGTGCTAGGTCCACCATAGGGTGTATCAAGCCCTATGGTGCCAACCATCGACACGAATCAAGCACGCATAGTGTAAACCTACGGGTGCCCAATGCCTGCTTTTTCAACTCCGGACTACGTGCATGACCATAGTCCGCCTGAACCTACAATGGCGTACCTACTCAGCCGTCGTTCTGGTCGCTTACAATCAGCCCAGTAATCGTGCCCCACCCTGCCTAGTCCCAGGGTATCGTGATACATATAAGTGGGTTACTGCTGAAAAGGACCGCGTAACTAGGGTTTCTAATGGGTTAAGTATTATCGTTCAAATTCGTGACTTAACCCTATCCAAATCATGTATCAAGTTGGTTAAGTGTGTTCAAGCGGTTCATGACTTAACCCTATCAAGTCATCGTGTCAAGTTGGTTAAGTATATTCAAGTGGTTCATGACTTAACCCTATCATGTGGCATTAATTCATTAATGCACCCCAACCTCTCACATTAGACTAACTATTGTGGTCACTGGATTTGCCGGGCGGTTCCGGGCAGATTTACACCACAACATAGTCTAACCTCGGGTTTTTCGTGTGATATGACCAACTACCCACATTGGAACCTATTGTTTGCAGTCACTGGATTTGTCGGGCGGTTCCGGGCAGATTTACACTGCAAACTCAACCCAACCTCGAGTTGGCCATTTTCAAGTTTATCTAAGTGTCATGCCCACGTTCAAGTTTTCATGTCAAAATTCATGTCGAGTTTTCATGTCATGTTTCATGTCAAATCGTGTCAAGTTCATGTCCATATCCAGGTTCAAGTTATAATAACGTTCATGTTCAAAGCCAATTTATGTTTTACCTAATCTACCCAAATCGTATTCCCATCGCACATAAACTCGAATCGATACAAATAAATTTAATTAGGGAATAACATAAAAAGGGACGGCTATAAGGTGGCAAAAGTGATTACTGGCATAGCATGGTATGACTTGAGATAAAAGATTATAACATTACTGGCATATGGAATATTGGCCTTAAACATAAAGATTCCAAATCTAGCAAAATAAGGTACTAGTCAAGATAACAGTTGTCATAAGGTGCTAGTATAGTCATGGTAACGATTGACATAAGGTGATAGCATAGTCATGGTAACGATTGACATAAGGTGATAGTCATAAACTTGTGACTAATAGCAGATTCAACATGATAATATGAGGGGTTTTTCTTTTTGATTTACAGCATAAATAGGCCCCAAATCAATGTCATGGTAATATACCCAAAAGTCAAGTTCCAAGATGAACAAACATGGATGTAAAATAGTCATCATACACAGGTCCAATTTCAATTTACGACATATTCATATTACATTTACAGTTTAAATCTAACAGTAACTGGGGCTTATAGATCATGGTTCGAGAATTAGAAAAAGAGAGTCGATATTGAATCTTTATATGCTTAGTCAAGTCCTAACAGAAATCCCCAAATCAGCAATTCTCTTTACGTAGTTTCGACGTAGAAGAAGTAGTCCCTTTCTCTACCTTTTTCAACCAGAATTAGAGCAGCATAAGGTCAGAGAGAATTTTGTGTAGAGAGACTAGTGTTAGGGGTTGTTTATATAGGGTCAGTTCAACGAATGTAGATAGAAACGAGGCCAGAAACATCAAAGTGAATCCAGCTTCAAAAGTGGGCTCGGCCACCAGGTCGACCCCCAGGTCGACACTATGGTCGACCTGGTCCTGGGCAGGTCGACTACATAGTCGACCCTCAGGTCGACCTGGTCCTGGGTGGGAAATTTCCCGCCCAGTCCATTCTGAGGTTTGAATTTCGAAATTTGAATTCGAATTCTGAGCTGTTTTGAACTTGAAAACTTCTGAAAACTTCGAAAGGTCATAACTTGGTCATACGGACTCCGATTTTCGAAAACTCGGACTCGTTTCCAAGCAGAATTTCGAGACGAACGCAATGGTGTAACCCGTTTCCCTTGATTCTTATTTTAAAAATTAATTCTGCCTTGATTTAAGGTTATTACACGTTATAAAAATACGGGTTGTTACATTCTCCCCTCCTTAAAGGATTTCGTCCCCGAAATCTCTAAGTTAGAAAGAATATATCCAACCATCTAATCATCCATCTACTCAAAGCATCATCCACAGGCAACCATTGTCCTTAAAAGATTTCCAGTGCTGTATGAACACACTACAACAAAATATGTTATTTATAACACTATTTAATAACACGTTATTCTGAACGGTTATCTTTTATACCACTCCCTCTTAAAAATTATTCATGTCTCCCTTGACTTCACGAGTAACGCTCCCCCTCACCAAAATTTTCACGGTCTCCCTCAACTTTCGAAATTATTGTCTCTCTCCCTCCAAAATCATTTCACCTCCCTCCAAAACTATTTTGCCTTACAAAAACTAGGTTGTTTATTGATCAACATAGAAATATGTTAATTTATGCTCTTATATTTTATCTTTTTGTATATAAATAAATATTACTTGGGTATTGTTTTGTTACTTTTACAGATATACCAACCCAGCCCGCATGCAACCAGAAATGTAGAGAAATAGAGATCAATTTGCTGTGTATTTGCATTTTAAAGAATTGTAGATGAGGATCTCACATCTGGCTGTTATTGGACAAGAAAAGGATTGATAAAAAGGCTTTGCACACCACAAATCAATGAAGAAATGTCAAGGAAACAAGAGGAAAAGAGAAAAGGCCCAAATTTGCTTTATTTATCTAGGGCCCATTTATGTTTCTCATTGTAAACTAATTAGTGATGTAATGACCAGGCCCATTTATCATTAGGGTTAGGGTTAGGGTTTGGCTATCTACCCTATATATACCCTTGTAATGGCATTGTAGCCACCATCCTATCATATATCTCATTCTATTCTCTTCTTCATTAATAAAACTCATTTTTCTTTTTATGCAATTTTCTATTTCTTAGCAATTAGTGTTGTCTACACGATTAGATTCGGTAGAACACTATTTGTATTTTGCATTTCTTTTCATTAGTGATTGACCGTCTGATTAGATTCAGCGGTAATCCTAATTTTGTTTCCTGTTGTTATTTATATTCTGCAATTTTATTTTCTGTATTTTAATCGCGTTCATAGGTTAAATTGGATTTGATTAGATTTGAATCTGATTCATAGTTTCATTGCTTTTCCATTGAAATTGTGATTTGATCGTCGGTTCAGTTAGATCTGTTCTAAATCAAATTACAGTTTTAATTTTGTTTTGTTTTATTTTCAAAATCAACCTCCAAAGTTTTGTCTAACTCGCCCAAGAGATTAGATAAATAATTTGATTTAATCCACCTCCCTGTGTTCGACCTGTATGCTACACACCTGTATGCTTGCAGAATTTATTACAAATGTCACGCTTTTCTAATTCATAGATTAGCGACGATCAAGTTTTTGGCGTTGTTGCCGGGGAGGTAACGATTAAGTTTTGTTATTTATTTAATTTCTGATTCGTGTTAGTTTTTTTATTTTATTTTTTTAATTTTCCTTTTTGGTTTCTTCTTGTATATATATAAAAAAAAATCTTGATTGGTGAGATTTTGTATTATTTATTGATACTGTATCTTCCAAACAAGAGGAAAAAAAATAATCTTGCCAATTTCCAATTTCTTTCCGTCTTCCCATTTTTTTTCCCCAATCCTCTACATTCTCTTCCTTCTTTTACAAATCAAAAAAAAAACCTTGTCATTTATTTCTTTCCATCTTAAAATTTCTTTCCCCTTTTTCAACAAAAAAAAAGAAAAAAAATTTGCCACTTTTTTTTCTTCCAAATTCTTGCTAATTCCTCTTCTATTTCTTGCCACTTTCAAAATTTTCCAATTTTATTTCTTTCCCTGTTTATAATTCCTATCCACTTTTCTGAAAAAAAAATTAATTACAAATTTCCTTTTGTTTCTTTCTTTTCCATCTGTCTTAATTCTCTGCTCATCTCCAACACTGCTGAACCCCATCCAAAAATCACGCACAACATCCATCAGCGCCTCCTTTTGCCAAACCTTATCACCCTTTCATACTCCCTCATCACGCAGAGAGCCTCCCTCATCAACCAACAAACCATTGCTTCTAACCATCCTCAAACTGAAGCCACCATCGGATAATCCAATTCACAAACCGACTCAAACCCATCTCCAGATTACATCAACTTATGGACCACCCTTTCACTGCCATCTTTCACCACTCACAACCGATCATAAGTCACAAAATCTCTCTTCTCTGCGTCATCCCAGTCCTGCCTATAATCGCCAGTTCATACCGTTCAACTCAGCATCCACGATCCCATATTCATATTCACCTCTTCATCGCAACCGCAGCTAAGTTTTCTGCCATCTCTTTCCTCAAACCAAGCAGCGTTCACCGCAAAACTTCAAGCACCTTCATACCGTAAATCTCACATTCAACGCCATAACCAATCATCTCTCTCAACAGTGCTTCAACTCAGCATCCACATCTCACAAAGCATACTTCAACCGTTCACAAGCCAGGACCCTTCTCCTTAAATCCAAACAGCAGCCGAACCCCCAGTCGCACCCGATGAGAAACTCGACTCCAAATCCCAAGTAAAATCTGAAATCGGTAGCCCAATTTAAGTCATTTCGAAAGAAGATAAAAAGGGGTTTTGAAGTTCTTTGTTTTGTTTCGTGAATTTTGGGTTCTCTGAGAATAATTTGCTCTCGTTTTTGGGGGCAGGGTTCATAGGAGAAATGTTGGCTTTTAGTTTGGTGTGCAAGACATTCGTGCCTTTTTGTTGGCACTGTTTTTGCTTTAAAACAAAAAAGAGAGTTTTCTAATTTTTCGGTTGGATAATTTTTTTGGGAAAGTGCTTGTGTTTTCAGGGAAACTAAAAGAACGGGGCGAGTTGATTTTGACGTGAGAAATTGGGACTTTACCGTCCGATTGTGTTAATTTGGCATTCTAATTGGTGGTTTTATTCTAAGTGCTAGGGTCAAGTCCAATTTTGTTTTTGTGGAATCCTTAGTTTCGTTGAGTCTGGTTTTATTTTTGAGTCTAGACTAGTTTTACGTGATAGTTACTTTGAGTCAGTTTGTTTTTATTTTATTAATTAGTTCTTTTTTTTCCACTTTAGTCATTTTGTTAGTTTAGTTCTTTTCCCTTTCCTTTCGAATTGGTTTTTATTTTTGTTTGTTTTTCTTGCTTTCTTATCAAATAAAAAAAAGAAAAAGAAATAAAGGGGGTTGAAACCGAAACCAAAGCAAAGCTAGAAAAGTGCTCAAGCAAACAAAAAAAGACCCAAGTGAGCGAGAGTTCAAGCAAAGCGAACAAGGAATACAGAAGTCAACCGATCTGCAAACAACTGATTTGAATTGCCAGTGATTTTCAATCATTCTGGACAGCTATACATCACTGTAAAATTTTCTGAACTCTACAGGTGCTCTGCTTCAAAGAAAAATATATATAGACATTGCTTGTAAAAATCTTCTCCAGGGGCAGCGGCTTGCTTGTACAATTTTTAATTCCTGCAATTATTCTTGTTTGATTGTTGTGTGACTGAAATTTCTAAATCTGTTGTGAGGAACGAATTTCTATAATTACACCCATCGCTCTCATCGTTTTTCAACAATAAAATTTCGATTTTCAAAATAATATAATTGAAAAGTAGTGTTTTGTGAAGTTGATTGTCTCGTATAATTGGATCGCGGATATATAGTAGTTCAATTTATTGAACTATTAGCAAAAGAGGTTGCATACTACCCGTAAAATATTGGTCGTATCCCTTAGTTTTATACTATACGTGAACGGCCATAAGACCCTCTTCCCCCTTCCAATTGAGTCAGTTAATTAATAGAGCACTACTCATTATTTTATATTATTTTGAATTGAGAATAATTTCTGTCTTGCCGTGATTTCATTTCAAATGTCTAACTCAAAAAAATCATTGAGAGAAATGTGGGATAATAATCGGAGTAGACGTCCTCTTGAAGAGTATGAATACGAATTACAACTCATGAGGCAAGATTTTCCAAATTTTCGCGAGCCAAATGTCGATAATTTTCAAAATTTTCAAAATGACCAACATTTTCATAGATATAATCGAAATGATGATTTCAATTTAAATTTCAATATTTTCGATTATGGGCTACATCCACATCAAAACAGTTTTGAATCGCAACATACCTTTGAGCAACATCATTATGAGGTTGGAAACCAGTTTGAAAATAATTTTGAAAATGATTTTCAAATCAATCAAAATTTTCAAATTTACAACCCACATCCACATTTTGAATATGACCAAAATTGCAATTTTCCCTCGAATTTTCACAGTTTTGGTTATGAACCTAATTTTCAAAATCAAAATGATTTTTCTGAAAATTCAAACAACCACCACATTGGAAGTAATTTTGATTGTGAAATTGATGTGGACTATAATTTTGAGAATCAAAACGAGAGCTCTCAAATCAGCGATCGTCTTAACATTCTTAGAGAGAGGGAAGAAAGACTAAATAAAAAGGCTGATGAACTTCTTTGTTTATTGACATCTTTGAAAGAACAACGAGAGCAACAAAACCAAATTCAAACAAGCGATGAATCAGAAAATAATCCATTCTTTACTGATAGTGAAAATTTTCAAATATCAACTTTCGAAATTGAGAGTAACGATCTAAATGAAGTTGTTCACAATGCAGTAAATGATTTGGAATTCAACTCTTTTCAGGAAGAAGATTTAAGCTTAAATTTTGATCTTCCTCTTTTGGGCTGTGAGAAACCTGAAATCTTTGAAATTGAACAGAATAAAAATGTTGAATTTTTCAATTCAAATTTGGAAAAGGATTTTAACGAACATGAATTCTTTGGATTGTACGAGGATGAATTGTCAAACGAGGAAGAAGTAGATTCACGTCATGAGTTCGAAAATTTTAACTTTGAGGAAATTTCAAACGAACTTGAAATTGTCAGTGTCGAAAAAACGTTGTCAATTGAGAAATGTGATCACATCGTTTTGAACAACACTCAGAATTCAAATTTCAATGAATTTATATACGATCACAAATTTTTGAAAAATTACACTGACAAATTTGTAGAATACATGAATTACTTTTGGAATGCTGGCTTGGTTGAAAAACTTCATGTTAGGACGACCCTGAATATTTATCTCCTGGACTATAAATCTAGGTTTAAAGATGAGATGGTTTTCAAAAACTTTTGCTTGTTAGAAAACATGTCTGGACACAGTGGGAATGGAACTCATAGGGCTAGAACCAAGTGTGGGGGGAAAAGTTGGTGGATTTCTTTGCGTCGCATGCACCGCAAACACATATATCATTGTAAATACGATCCATTCTTACATATAGCTAGACTGCATTTCATTCTTCAAATCATTTTGCATCTCATTCACCTTTGGGTACGATCTTTCACATTTAGGAAACGTTTACAGTGTGGACACTGTTTAGTTCCAATGTGGGGGGGAGTCTGCATTTCACTCATTTTCGTTTTTTCTTTATTTTTCTTTCTTTTTCAATTTCAGCCATTTAAATAGGACCATCATACATTTTAGATTGTAGTAACATACCATAATATATTTTTTTTGAAATACGACCCATTTTCAATTGATACAACAAAATAAGTTTACAATTTTTAGCCAGTTGATAGTATTTTTTTCTCTCAACTTAGATCGAATAAGAAATATAATGAAAAGTTTAATTTTGAGGGATAATAGTGTAACCGGTACATAGGGAGATTCTTAGGTGATGGCCATGAAATCTATTCTATATTGTAGACTTTGTTTAAATAAGTGGAGGACTTAAAATACTTATAATGGCTTGTCAAATCTTTAAAACTAAGTTGTGTCAAGTTGAATTCGCGTAACTCTCTTGTTGTGCTTATAAATTCAATAAAAACAATAGTAATCCAAGGGTATCCAACATTGCTTGTATATCGAGCGTTGGTGTGCAAACCCGCCAAGCTCTATCCGACACGTTGTTGACAAAGTCAAAGTTGGAATATCTTGGTCTCATTTTGTGAGATTGGACACCTAAGGATTACCGACACGTTGTTGACAAAGTCAAAGTCGGCCTGCACAATCCGCCAAGCTCTTTATCCACTCTCCGTTAGTCCGCGAGGCAGTGCATGGGTGGTAAACCTTGGTCTTTTTAGTTAGGTGTATGTACTTAATCATAAATCTTAAAATTTTATAGAATAAAGAATAAGCGATGATACCCAAACACTTCTTGACCTTATTGATTTGAATAGCCATACATGAGAAAATTAGAATACTACTTTGCAAACTGTGCCAAGCAAACCAAGAATTTATTTCATGGCTGCACTATGTTATCGACCGAACTAACTGGAATTTAACATTTGAAAACTTGATTTATATTGAAAATTTGTGACAAGTCGAGGTATCTAAAATAAAATCAACTGGTTAGAAATTATTAATTTAATTTGTTGTACCACTTTCCTGAAATAAGTCGTGTTGTCATTTTTCGTTTTTATTTTTGCATATGTCCATTGCATTCATGTAGTTTCATTAGAATCATAGCATACTGCATTTGGATTTTGTGGGTAGTATCCGTTGAAAACCCTCACGAGACACCACTCGTCCTACTAGGGACACCTAGAGGTTTAACGGCTTGTTGCATACGCTCAATGCAATCGTGTTTCCTACGAAAGTGTGACCTATCTAGTTAGTTTTTAATTCTTTTTACTCGAGGACGAGTAAAAGATAAGTGTGGGGGTATTTGATCAACATAGAAATATGTTAATTTATGCTCTTATATTTTATCTTTTTGTATATAAATAAATATTACTTGGGTATTGTTTTGTTACTTTTACAGATATACCAACCCAGCCCGCATGCAACCAGAAATGTAGAGAAATAGAGATCAATTTGTTGTGTATTTGCATTTTGAAGAATTGTAGATGAAGATCTCACATCTGGCTGTTATTGGACAAGAAAAGGATTGATAAAAAGGCTTTGCACACCACAAATCAATGAAGAAATGTCAAGGAAACAAGAGGAAAAGAGAAAAGGCCCAAATTTGCTTTATTTATCTAGGGCCCATTTATGTTTCTCATTGTAAACTAATTAGTGATGTAATGACCAGGCCCATTTATCATTAGGGTTAGGGTTAGGGTTTGGCTATCTACCCTATATATACCCTTGTAATGGCATTGTAGCCACCATCCTATCATATATCTCATTCTATTCTCTTCTTCATTAATAAAACTCATTTTTCTTTTTATGCAATTTTCTATTTCTTAGCAATTAGTGTTGTCTACACGATTAGATTCGGTAGAACACTATTTGTATTTTGCATTTCTTTTCATTAGTGATTGACCGTCTGATTAGATTCAGCGGTAATCCTAATTTTGTTTCCTGTTGTTATTTATATTCTGCAATTTTATTTTCTGTATTTTAATCGCGTTCATAGGTTAAATTGGATTTGATTAGATTTGAATCAGATTCATAGTTTCATTGCTTTTCCATTGAAATTGTGATTTGATCGTCGGTTCAGTTAGATCTGTTCTGAATCAAATTACAGTTTTAATTTTGTTTTGTTTTATTTTCAAAATAAACCTCCAAAGTTTTGTCTAACTCGCCCAAGAGATTAGATAAATAATTTGATTTAATCCACCTCCCTGTGTTCGACCTGTATGCTACACACCTGTATGCTTGCAGAATTTATTACAAATGTCGCGCTTTTCTAATTCATAGATTAGCGACGATCATTTATCTCCGATCTCCTCACCCAATCGAAGAAAGCAAACTCTTCTGTCTCCAATCTCCTCAATCGATATGTTGAAGCTAGGGCGTATTCTCGCGTTTCGCGTTTCGGATTTGCTGCTGAGTAAGTGGTAAATAAGTTAATGGTTTCGTCAAGAAAACCCTAGTTTTTCAAATCAAATTTAAAATTTCATATAAGTAGTTGTTTACTTGTGAAATGTAAGCAGGATTATCATATGAAAATCAAATTCATATATACCAGCACTCAGAATGGAAAATCGATCCAAAAGGACAAAGTGTAGATCGAGTAAAAAAGTAGATGCGAAAATATCGGCCAAATGAAACGGAATTGTGAAAATCAGGCAAATGATTTCTCCTTATTATTCTCCTGCCTTGCTATTTCACTCTTCTGTCATTAAATATACGAGATTATAAATCGATTATGGAATTCGGATCGGGCATGGAGTTATCATGTCTGCAAAAAAAGCGGACTGAATATAAACCTGAACTACCTCCTTGCCTTCAGGTTCTGTTTCGTTCATCTCTGTCATTCTGATTGTTATAACGAGAATTTATTTATAATTTGGAATTTCTATCTTTTATTGGTCAAATTTGGAAATTGAATTTGGAGAAGCAACTACTATGACAGATCCTTTAGATGCACAGTCAATTGAGAGATCGTTTCCTTTAACTTATGGAAAGCCATTGGTGCATTTTGTGAATCCAGTTAGTAAAATATGTGGAAAAAGGCCTAAAGAAAAAGCTCCTTTAAGGTTTAAAAAAAATTGGAATTTGAGAAAAATGCTAGAACCTTTGGATTGAAAATATAACTTCAGAACATAACATATTTTGGAGTGATTTATGCATTACATTTACTGACATTTTTTTTAAGAAAACAAGGAAGCACGTATTTAACAACTTATATGCATTTTATTGTAAAGTAGATTACAGATAGGCAAAAATCGACACTGCTTAAAAGCAGAGGTTGAATTCTTTTGCCATTTTTTTCATTGAGTGATGAGAATTATATTGCTTTGAATTTCTATCAGCCTAATTTGTTATGTATTTATTAAGTTAATATCATAGCCTTGTTTTACGGTGATGATCAGGGTTGGAGTAGTATTCTAGGGTCGTCAATCTCCTGGAGGACACAATGTTATTTGTGGACTACTTGATGCACATAATCCTAAAAGCAACTTGACCGGATTCTGCGGTGGGAACTGAACCTTATATGCTTCTTTGTTGTATAAAATATTATCTTCTTCTGCATATACAGACTACTTTTTTCCCGTTATAAATCATCAGCTTTTGGTTTAACAATTGCTCTTGATCCCTGTTTTCCGACAGGAGGAACTGAAGGTTTATTTGCACAGAAGTCTACTGAGATCACAGAAGATCTTATCTCTAATTATCGCAACCAAGGTGTTTAACCTTAGTTGTACTTTACTGATGTAGTAATGATGCATCTGTTATTCTCTTTTTTAATAATCCCAGAGTATTTTCTGTAAATAATTATACTGCAGACCTTGTTTCATAAATTATGATGTCATGTTACTCAGTGACATAGCAATTAATGTAAATGTTGCCTTGTTAGAGCTTATATAACTTTTGAATCTAAAATAAAAATAATTTTCTTCTTCTGCACCAAGGCCTGGAATGACTTGAATTTCTTCATTTTGGTTTAGCACATATTTATTTATTTATTTTGGGAATGACTGGAATAACCTTTACCTTGTAATATTTTAGGCATCTCCCTTAAATTTATTTTGAGATATGTTTTTACATGTATTTGCATCAATTTTTTTTCTTTATTTTTGTCGGAGCTTAGTCCTTCATGTTAACAATCAGGGGGTTATGGCTTTCTTGGGAGGACAAAAGATAAGATAAGAACAACTGAGCAAGTGAATGCGACATTGGCTTCATGCCAAAAGCTTAATTTAGATGGGCTGGTGATTATTGGAGGTATACTTAGAAGAGTAGTATCACTTTGTAGCAGATCTGTTTATGTATCTTAAATATGTTTATTTTTCTTATGTAGGTGTGACATCCAACATTGATGCAGCTCAGCTTGCTGAGACATTTGCAGAAAAGAAATGCTCCACAAAGGTGCGTAGTTTTTCTTTGCAAGTTGTTATGCCTCATATTTACAAATGCATATTTCATCACATATTCTTATTTAGTTATCTATTTGAATTAATATATGAATAAGAATGTTTGCACATATACTGCATTTTAAAATAATGTATGAAACAGTGTATTGATATCACATTTTTAATTATTTAGGTTATTGGTATTCCAGTAACATTTTATGGAGACCTAAAGAATGAATTTTTTGAAGCTAATGTTGGATTTGATACTATATGCAAGGTGAATATCTGTAGTTTATACTCTCTACTCTTTATAGAGATGTGCATAAATGCTTCAATCTGTTGAAGCTTATGTTTGGTTTGATACTACATGCAAGGTGAATATCTGTAGTTTATACTCTATCTTTATAGACACATACACAAGTTCATCATGCGTTGCATTTTTGTATGTTAATTCTCAGCTTATCAGCAATATGTGCACCGATTCCCTTTATGCTGAGAAGGTGCTGTGAACTCCAAACAAAATATTCCTAGTGCATTTTTTGTGAGAGTAGCTTACTGCACCTTTTTTTTCTAGTGTTTACCACAGATGGAATTTACCACATAAATTCAAACTAATACTTAAAATTATGCTAATTGACCACATTATATTTACGCAAATTAGACCACATTATATTTTATTATACTCTACCAAATATCAAAAATGTCATCTCTTGTTCTGTTTAAAAGAATTTATATCAATCAACAATTGCTTAATAAAGTGTGCAAACGGCCATAAAAAACAAAATAACCAACTCCACAAAAGATTATCTATTCATAAAAAATACCATAAAAAAATCAATGCGTTTACAAAGCCGAAGTACGCATAAAAAATATGTGTTTTGATATCCAATTTCGTATATGTCAGCTTTTCAAATCTGGCACTAGCAACAAAAATAATTCAAAAGTACACCAAATAATCATTCCTAGCACGACGACTTTCTACATCTGTTGGTTGTGGTGGATTTCAGTATGACAGAAAAAAAAAGAGCTGAATAAATGGAAGTTGGGAGCAGCAAGTGCATCTCTCATGCTAGTGCCAAATTTTGCTTTAAGTTTGGAATTAAATTTAACAAACACCAAATCTCTAAGTTTATCAGCATCAAGGTTTGTTTCTCTTTTTTGTATGAACCTGTAATTTTTAAAAAGACAACATATGTTATCAAATGTATTAATGTATACATATAAACTATAATTGAACTCTTGAGAGAAAAAAAACTATAATTGAACATGTTAACAGAAAAGGGACATTAATCTACAAATCTGCATATACAAAAGGACAAATAGACTTAGCTATAATATATGTTGTCCAAGTATACTTGCTGTCCAGGTATAAGATTTACTTGTCCAAGTCTAAGATGCACAAAAAACATTAAATTTATGTACAAACTACAAAAACGGACTTGCTGTAATATTTGTTGTCCAGGTATGCTTGCTGATAAGAGATACTTGATGTCCATGTATCTTATAACACATTAAATTGATGTACAAAATGAACTTGATATTTTTTGCTTACCATCTCAAAAGCACTCCATGCTTTCTCACATCCCGAAGAGCTAGTAGTAAAGCTTAAAACACTGATAGCCATTTTCTTCAAATCTGGTGCGGATCCACCATGCATTTTTCTACCAAGTAACTACAAAAACAAATTGTTTTATTAAAAATTAAACGAGAAACCATTGTAGTGAAAAACTTACCCGGATTAAAGGAAAGGCTCTTTCTTTGCCTTATGGCATGCCCAGTTCCAAAAGACCCTTCTTGATTTTGATAAATACCCAATTGTTTAGTGATATTGTCTTGAGTAGCATGGTCATTTAATTTTGTACATTTTAAACATGCAGGAAGAAAATCCATTCATAAAATCCATTTTGTTCTCTGTTTCTTCTCTTTTACTGTAATAGTAAAACAGATTCAAGAAGTACCCACACAAATGCAACTCATTTTTTAGTTTATTATCCCACCTTTTATCAATTATTGCCCAAACCGCTAGGTATTTCTTTTCCTTATGATTAACCGCTTCATCAATCTCATTCTTTGCATTCTCTAAATCTCCATAAAGCCATCCCATTGAAGGTATATCACCATCTGCTCTTTGTAGGACTTTCACTAGTGGTTCAAAGATTCTACCTGCAAGCTCAACATGATCCCAAAACCTTGAATTTTTTATTATTTTAGTGACCTGGAAATAAAACAGATAAACTGACGTGGATGCATATTTAAAATGAAACATAAAACTTGCACTAGTGGTTCATTATGATATATTATAACTATAATAAAATAGATAAATAGAAGCATTGCCTTTTTTAAATTAGGCATAAACTTGCGTTGCGGACTCCTTTTTTTTATTTTATTTTATTTTAATGTTCAAAGTTGCGGCTTGCTGGTGCAAGCTTGCACCAGCAAGCTAACACATTGGGATTGCTGGTGCATGCTTGCACCAGCAAGCCAACACATCGGCTTGCACGGATTGCTGGTGCAAGCTTGCACCAGCAATCCCACATTAGGCTTGCTGGTGCAAGCTTGCACCAGCAATCCCACATTGGGCTTCCTGGTGCATGCATGCACCAGCAAGCCAACACATTGACTTGCTGGTGCAAGCTTGCACCAGCAAACATTGAACATATGTTTTTTTTAAAAAGAAAAAGGTCTGTAGAAAAAAAAAAGGTCTGCAAAGTAGAAAAAAAAAAGAAGGTCCGCAAGCAGGTTCTGTCAAGCAGATAATGCATTCATCAAGTTTTTGAACATCTTTTTTTTTTTTAAAAAAAAGAAGGCAATGCTTCATCTCGTGCAAGTGCAATTGCACTGGAACATCAAGCTTAGCTTGCTGTTCCGGTGCAACTAACTGTACAATTGCACTCGAACAACAAACTTAGCTTGCTTTTCTAGTGCAACTAATGATGATATTTGTTGTTCCGGTTGCGGGACGGGCATTTAAGCATTAACTGTTGCTAAGAAAAAAATGTGAAATATCGGTGATTTTTGAAGATCTCGCATTGGGCGATATATCGGGCGATATCTCCAAATCTCGGCCGATATTTTCCAAACGAGATTTTTGATGATATTTGTTGTTTCATTTCGGGGGGAGATGAAAACGAGATACCGGTCGAGATATCGGCCGACATTTCCGATATCTGAAACAGTGTACGTATGTATGTATGCATACTAGATAATTGGACATATTTTTGCTTCATGACTTTTCCATTCATCATATACAGATGTATATTCTCCTCCTAAACCAATTTTGACCTTCCAATAGCGTTTGGACATTGTCTGGGTCACATATGTTACATACATGCTGGAGTTACAAATCAAATAGGAATACAAAGTCATAGACATCGTTGTAATAATAAATTTCAGGGAGATGCTCAACTGTACAAGTTACCTTCTGTAAACATGCCTCCTCCTGTAAAGGAATCTGAATTGAACAAAGATATTCCACAAACTTACAGTTATCATCTTTACACACTTTATTTATTCATCATGTCTGGCTGATATGAAATTATTTTGATTTCAGACAAATATCATGGAGTTACTTTGCTGCCAGAGGGTCTTATCGAAAGTATACCTGAAGTATATGCCCTTTTACAGGTAATTGCAAAACAGACTAGCACTTATTCTACAGTTATCCAATTAAAGCTGGCAAAATCCCTTCTATATTAGGACTAAAGTGCTTAGCAGTCTTAGACTGCTATGTTTTTATGGTTTACCACTCTTAAATAGTGGACCTGCTGAAAACCACTTTTATAGCTAACCCACTACATCTCAGTTTTTTGGCATCTATTTTGGCAGTTTTAATATTAAAAACATTAATTGGACCAATTTTCTTATATGTCCAAATAACAAAAGTGGGCTACATGTTCAAGTTTTAATTCCAAACACCCGACATAAATTAGAGCATTATTTATAGTTCCCAAATCTAAACAGCATGAACTAATGCATTTTTGGATCAAGAGTGAATGATATTTCTTTTTTCTACATCAAACGTGTGGAACTAATGATGAATCCATTTTGACAATTGAATTTTATATCTAATATAACATTTTTCAGCTTCATTATTTTTCACCACATCCCCATTGTTGTTTTTTTTCATTTTCACCGCCATGGAATTCTTGAATGACTGTCTTAACTGCACAGTTCTAAATATGTCATTTTCACATGTTTATTGACATATTTTGTGCATTTCTGTATATTTCATTGTTGTGCATACATGCTATAAGGTATCATCACATGAATACATTTTCTTTTTGTCTGATACGATGAGTAACCATGTCTGTATTTCAGGAAATACATGTCCTTTTAATGAATGGAATAACGGCTGAGAACATCTCAACAAACTTATCTCCTTGGGCATCTGCGCTTTTCAAATTTATGCCTCCATTCATTAAGAAACAGGTATGTCACTAGTTTATCATGTAAAGCTCGTTTACTTTGGTTAATCAGTAAACATAATGATCTCGATGAACCTTCGTTTCTGCACTGTTTCTTGGTTAGCATGTATTTTTCTGCATTGCTTCCATTTGTCAGAAATAAAGCATTCCTTGTATAATTGCTATTCGACTCTTTTTTTGAAGTTTTAATCTCGTCTCTATACATCTACTTCTTTTCCCACACTCAGATGAATCTGCCCAGTTATCACAGGTATTACTGATAAAAGCTTTGTCCTTGTTTTTAATCTGTACCATTTAATTTACTGAGTTTTAATATAATTACAGATTGAAACTAAAAAACTTTTAGCACAACTAGTGGAAATAAAGATGGAAATGCAAACTGTTATTAATCCATTATCCAAAATAAGTGCTTTGAGTATACACTGTTCTACCATCTATATACTAATTCGTTATATGACATCAACTGCTGACAGAAAAATGGCATATACAAAGGGAAAAAGTTCAACGTAGTCTGTCATTTCCTTGGCTATCAAGCATGAGGTTCTTTGCCTTCTAAATTTGATTGTGACTATGCAAACGTGAGAAACTTCATTGTTTTAATTACTCGAAGTAATTCACAGTTTTTCGTCTAAACATGAACCATTTGAATTTATTGTGGTAGGCTATTGGGCGTGTTGCTTTTCATCTTATTGGAGCGGGCGTTAGTGGCTACTTGGCCACGGTAACCAACCTTAAAAACCAAGTTTCTGAATGGCGATGTGTGTGGCGCTCCTTTCACAGTCAGTCCTTCCTACATACCTTATGTTAATATATATACTATAATAGCATATGCTTAGTTCTCTGAGAATATGGTTTCCATTTTACACCATGTATGTGTTGTGCAGGCACTACCAGGTGCACTTTGGATGATGACAGGTTGAGGATTAGAAGGTGATAATGCTTGCGGGTTGTGAAAGGTTAGTTGATTTCAGGTGGAAGGCAAATTGGAAGAAAGTGCTAATTAGATGAGGCGTTGGGTGAGGAATTGAGTGTTGAGATGTTTGGTGCACAAAACAAAACAACTGCCAGAAAGAAGATCAATTTGTTATTATTTGTTTCTTATGTTATTTAAGAAAACATATGTATTGAATAACTCATGAATTTAATATAATTTTTTTAATTAATACTTTTTTGTTATTATGAATATGCGTTACATTTGCTAATTATTATATTTTTTCGTTCGTACATTGCTTTTCAAATTGTTATGAAGATTCATTTTGGTTGTTATTATTAAAATATTATGTATAGATATAGCTCCTGAAAAGCACTATAAATATACTATAACATGTTGATAAATAGCGTGATATAGCCGTTATTGAATAAACATGTTATAGCGGCTATATTGTGTTATAAAGATTTTGTTATTTCTATTGAAATTTATATGTTTTATAGCGGTAATGATGAGCTATTATATTTAGGTAACATAGCGGCAAATATGTGTTATAAAATTATGCTCTTTTATAGCGGCAGTTTTGGTGTTATAAATATTTCAGTGTTTTTTTTATAACATGTCAATATACAGCAGTTATCGAACCGCTATAGTTTACATTAATAGCGGTTTTAGGCTGCTAAAAAAGACCTTTTCTGTTGTAGTGACATATGCAGAAAGTGTGTATATGTACTTATCTAATGCAAAAGATCAGGCGGTTACTGATTCAGTAAACCTCCTTAATGCAAAAGATGTTAGTGTAATGAATCCAACATGTATGCAAATTCCTAACGTAGTTTATAATCTTTACATGAGTGCACAAACATTCATTCATATGCAACATCCAAGTGATAGCATAACAAGTTTCATCCATGTACAAGTATAAGCACTCATGCATATGCAACATGAAAATGTGACTGAGCCGATCTAGTGCATAATGTGTGTCATGCATCCACTAGCAACCACTTGCAACCACTTGCAACCATTTGCAAACATCAACCATAACATGTTTCAATCACATGTTTACATCCATATGGTTCTACCTAAGGTTTTCAAGATAAGATCGAGAATATAACAAGACAAACGTAGATGGTAGAAGCATGATACGAAAAGGTTTTCAAGTTTATAGGAAAAAGAGATCGAGAATGTACCCTAAAAAAGAAATGGGTAAAGCGCGCGTATCTTCTCTTCGGTTTCCCAAGTTGCATCTTCTTGGGCTTCACCCCACTGCACTTTAACTAGCTTGACTTCTCGATTCCTTAGCTTCTTAATCTCCGTTCCTAAGATACGAATCGGAACTCGCCTCAATGTTGCTTCTTTTTCCACTTCTACGTCTTCAAGGATGCTTGGCTCAACCACTTCGGCCGACTCATGCAAGTACTTTCGGAGATGCGAGACGTGAAAGACATTGTGTACTCCAGTCAACTTCTCTGATAAGTCTACCTTATAGGCCATCCGTCCAATCCTCTCAGTGATAGGGAACGGTCCTACGAACCTTGGTGCTAGCTTTTCAACTGCTCCAAAACGAACTACATTGCGTAACGGAGAAACTTTTATAAAGACCATATCTCCGACTTCGAACTCTAGGTCTGTCCTTCTCTGGTCCGCATAAGATTTCTGTCTATCTTGGGCCGTTTTCATCCGTCTTCGTATCAACTCAATCTTCTCAGAAGTGTCCCTTATCATGTCGGGCCCAAGTATAAGTCTGTCTGTCGTATCCCACCAACAAGTTGGCGATTTGCACGGTCTTCCATACAGGGCTTCGAACGGTGCCATTCCGATGCTAGCTTGGTAACTATTGTTATATGCAAACTCCATGAGAGGAAGATGGTCTTCCCAAGTACCACCAAAGTCAAGAATGCATAGTCTCAAAAGATCCTCTAGCACCCTATTTACCCTTTCGGTTTGTCCATCCGTCTGCGGGTGATAGGCCGTGCTCAAGTTCAGTCGTGTACCCATTGCTTCTTGCAGACTATTCCAAATCTGGCTAGTAAAAATCGGGTCACGATCACTAACTATACTAGAAGGAACTCCATGCAACCGTACTATCTCTCGAAGGTAAATAGACGCTAGCCATGATGCGGTCCTCTTGCTTTTCACTGGAATGAAGTGAGCACTTTTCGTGAGTCTATCAACTATGAACCATATGCTAGTATTTCCCTTCCTTGACCTAGGCAGTCCATCCACGAAATCCATCGAGATACTCTCCCATTTCCATTGCGGAACCTCCAAAGGATGTAATAGCCCGCCAGGCTTCTTCGACTCGGCCTTTACTTGTTGGCACACCATGCACTTCAAAACGAACTCTGCCACGTCCTTTTTCATTCCAGCCCAAAAGAAAATGCGTTTCATATCCCTGTACATCTTATCCCCTCCGCGATGTATAGTCATCTTCGAGTGGTGCGCCTCTTCAAGGACTTTCCTTACTAAGTCTCCCACTTTTGGGACACATAGCCTTCTATCACGCCTTAACCATCCCTTGTCATCTATGGCATACCTACCGAGGTGACTTGACGTCTCACCACTAATCAGGTTGTCCATGATTTCGACTATCTGTGGGTCTTCCCTCTGTGAAGTCCCTACTTGATCTAGAAGCGTAGGTTTTAACTCAAGAGATGCTAACGTAGCAGTCAATGACTCAACAGCAGGTGTAAAATCAAAGGTTGCTATAAACTCAAGGCTTTTCCTTTCAACAAACAAGGGGCTCAAAGTCAACCTTTTTCTACTTAGCGCATCCGCTACCACATTACCCTTGCCAGGGGTATAAGCTATATCGAAGTCATATGATGCCAAGAACTCCATCCACCGCTGTTGTCTCAGATTCAAATCTTTCTATGACAAGAGGTACTTAAACGATTTGTGGTCAGTATACAGCTCGAACTTCTCCCCTAGAAGATAATGGCGCCAAGCTTTAAGTGCAAAAACAATCGCGGCTAACTCCAAGTCATGCGTGGGATAGTTTTTCTCATGAACTTTAAGTTGTCTGCCGCCGTAGCATATTACTCTTCCTTCTTGCATTAGGACAGCGCCTAATCCCGTGCCGCATGCATCTGTGTACACCGTAAACACCTTGCCTCCGTCAGGTAATGCCAAAACTGGAGCTGTGGTGAGGGCTCTCTTGAGTCTCTGAAAAGCAACGTCACACTCTATGTCCCATACAAAAGCTAGGTTCTTCTTTGTTAACTTAGTAAGAGGGGCTGAAATCTTAGCGAAGTCCTTAATGAACTTCCTGTAGTAGCCCGCCAAATCGAGAAAGCTCCTCACCTCCGTTGCATTCTTAGGAATTTTCTAGTCTTGTACCGCGACTACCTTTGCGGGGTCCACAGCTATGCCTTGCTTAGAAACTACATGTCCAAGGAACCGAACTTCCTTCCTCCAAAAATGGCATTTGGAGAACTTAGCCTTTAGCTGGTGTGCTCTAAGTGTTTCCATGACTTCCCTGAGATGTCTAGCATGCTCTTCTTCATCTTTTGAGAAGATCAAAATATCATCCACAAGAACTACCACAAACTTGTTAAGGAATTCCCGAAACACCCTACTCATCAAATCTACAAAGTATGTGGGTGCATTCGTTAACCCAAACGGCATGACGAGCCATTCGAAGAACCCAACTGGAGTCTTAAACGCAGTTTTTTCAATGCTATCCTCAGCCACTCTAAGCTGATGGAATCCTGTGGCTAGATCGAGTTGAGAGAAAACAGATGCTCCCACAAGCTGGTCAAACAAATCGTCGATTCTTGGTAGTGGGTGCCTATTCTTCTTTGTCAGCTTGTTTAACTAATGATAATCTACGCACAGACGAGGCGATCCATCCGCCTTAGTAGCGAATACCACTAGAGCACCCCATTCAGAACTGCTTCGTCTTATGAAATTTTTCTCAAGCAACTCGTTAACTTGTTTACTGAGCTCTCTTCTTTCTCGCGGGGTCATGTGCCTAACGGGCAATGAAACTGGCTTGGCATTATCAACAAGATAATTTCGGAAGTCTATCTCACGTTTAGGGGGTAACCCCCTTACTTCATCAAAGACGTCTGGATATTCTCGGACCACTCTTACAGATTGCAAATTATCGTCGGACGAGTCAAGGAATTCAAGATAACACAACATGACCGGACCCTTAGGGTTACAAGAAATTTCAAGGGTATTACCAAGGCGAGTCATGAGCCTCACTACCCTTCGTTCACAATCAAGAATGGCTCCATAATTGGACAGCCAATCCATACCTAGGATCAAACCGTATCCCATAAATCTGAGAACATAAGCATTACACGTGAATTCTACGCTTAAGATAGAGATCCTCAAATCCACACACATCATAGATAAATGGGCGGAGCCCCCGATTGTATTTGAAACTATAACGGGATCCTCAACCAGACTAGTACTTAGGTGCAGATTTTCAACAATATCAAAAGAAATAAAAGTATGCGATGCGCTAGAGTCAAATAAGGTTCGAACAGGAAAGTCAGAAATGTAAACAAGGCTTTCTACGGAAATATTACTACCTCGGTCAAGAGCTGGAGTGGTGTTGAGAGCATGCAACTGCCCTCCAGAAGGTCCTGCTCGCTGGGTCTTCCCTTGCCCCTGCCCTTGCTTCTTAGGGAAATTCTTGCTGATGTGTCCAGTATCTCCACAATGAAAGCATTCACCCAACTTTCTTTTCTTCTTTCTACAGTCTTTAGCTAGATGTATCGTAATACCACAAAAGTTGCACATCCTCGTTTCACGTGGTTTGTTGTTGCTCTTGTTATTCTTGTTATTCTTGTTGCCCCCCTTCTTGAAGTCAGCTTTCTTATTCTGAATCTCATTAGGCTTAACCTCCTTCTTGCTATTCTTGTCTTCCTCATGAAGTAGAGCCATATCCACCAAGCTTTCAAAGGTCACCCCCATGGGTATATGAGTTATGGCCAAACTGTGTAGTGGCTCGTTCAATCCTTGAGCAAAGCGTACAGCCTTTTTCTGGGCTGTGTTGACCAAATCCAAACCGAACCGAGCAAGCTGATAAAACTTATTCACGTACTCCCTAACAGACACGTCCCCTTGCTTGAGTGCTAGGAACCTCTCCATATGAAGGTTCTCTTCTGCTGACGATAAGAATTTAAGCCCAAACCTCTCTCTAAAGTCTGCCCAAGTCTCAACTGGCCTGGTAGCGTTGGTGACTTCCCACCAAAATGCAGCTTCCTCTTTCAACAACCATGCTGCCAACTGAACTTTCCTATGGTCCTCCACATCAAAGATAATGAACAAGTCTTCAGTCTCCTTTAGCCAGTTTTGTGCCTCAACAAAGGTTTCAGTTCCAACGAAATTCTTGCCACCCATTGCTTAAAGTCTTTGCATATTTTGGCAAAGGCGGTACCAGGAGGAGGAGGAACCGCGACCACTGGGGGAGGAGGAGGAGGGATGTATGTTGTGCCCGCGTCGTTGGCTCTGGCTTCTAAGTACCTTCGGAACCATCCAGGCATGGGTATTCCCTCAGGCAGGTTAAGATCAGCCATGCTAAAAAACGAAAAGAAAACGATTCAAATGAGGAAACAAAGGAAAGTGCTAATTGCTTTTTGGGGAATAGCCTTTTTAAACATAAAACTTTTCTTAAAAAATGCTTCTTTATAAATGGTTTTGAAAATAGTTTCAGAAGGTTTTTAAAACTTTTGCCCAGCCTGGTAACCTTCTGCTCTGATACCAAGTGTAACACCCCACCTCCGCTAGGGTCACTCTCAAAGGGAATGCACTAGTTTTGGTGGAGTATTATCTAGGTAAACATACACAAAGATATCACAAGGAAGAACATAAATAAAGCAGTAGTAGAAATTAAAAACCAAATTTTTATTACTTTCAAGAAAAGAGTCAAAACCCCATATATCCAAGATACAAATTATTCCATTACATCAAGTTCCAAGTAAAGAAGCACAAACTTAAGATAACAAAAGTAAATTATTCCCCATAAATAGCAGAAGCAGCCATAGCATAGCTCAAGACCAAACCGTACATGAGCTGTCAGAAAGCAAGCTAAATCCAAGCTAAGAGCCAGTGTTTCCTCCCTGAGAACCTGGGGGGGAACGAAAGAAAAAGAGGCGAAAGGAAAAGGGTCAGTCATAAAGACTGGTAAGCCCTAGTGACTTTTAGTATGAAAACTAGTAAAGGTAACATGATATGTGAAAAGTGGAATTAAACATAAGGATGATAACAGAACTGGTAGGATAATTAAGATAACATGATAAGTCAAGTCTAGCATCGCATATTCGAGATTCGCTGCACCAACTGTACTAGTGTTCTAACCCATGTCAAGTATTAATCATGAAATGATCCCTTGGCACAATATCATGAAGTGACCCATTACAGGTCCTACGATACGATCTACTAATCGATCGACTCCCTACAAGTTCTAGCTCGTCATGTGTCTGTGTCATACGGCCCTATCCTGAAATGTAGTTACCTGTGCTAGGTCCACCATAGGGTGTATCAAGCCCTATGGTGCCAACCATCGACACGAATCAAGCACGCACAGTGTAAACCTACGGGTGCCCAATGCCTGCTTTTTCAACTCCGGACTACGTGCACGACCATAGTCCGCCTGAACCTACAATGGCGCACCTACTCAGCCGTCGTTCTGGTCGCTTACAATCAGCCCAGTAATCGTGCCCCACCCTGCCTAGTCCCAGGGTATCGTAATACATTTAAGTGGGTTACTGCTGAAAAGGACAGCGTAACTAGGGTTTCTAATGGGTTAATTGTTGTCATTCAAATTCGTGACTTAACCTATACAAATCATGTATCAAGTTGGTTAAGTGTGTTCAAGCGGTTCATGACTTAACCCTATCAAATCATCGTGTCAAGTTGGTTAAGTATATTCAAGTGGTTCATGACTTAACCCTATCATGTGGCATTAATTCATTAATGCACCCCAACCTCTCACATTAGACTAACTGTTGTGGTCACTGGATTTGCCAGGCGGTTCCGGGCAAATTTACACCACAACATAGTATAACCTTGGGTTTTTCGTGCGATATGACCAACTACCCACATTGGATTCTATTGTTTGCAGTCACTGGATTTGCCGGGCTGTTCCGGGAAGATTTACACTGCAAACTCAACCCAACCTCGAGTTGTCCATTTTCAAGTTTATCTAAGCGTCATGCCCACGTTCAAGTTTTCATGTCAAAATTCATGTCGAGTTTTCATGTCATGTTTCATGTCAAATCGTGTCAAGTTCATGTCCATATCCAGGTTCAAGTTATAATAATGTTCATGTTCAAAGCCAATTTATGTTTTACCTAATCTACCCAAATCGTATTCCCATCGCACATAAACTCGAATCGATACAAATAAATCTAATTAGGGAATAACATAAAAAGGGACGTGTATAAGGTGGCAAAAGTGATTACTAGCATAGCATGGTATGACTTGAGATAAAAGATAATAACATTACTGGCATATGGAATATTGGCCTCAAACATAAAGATTCCAAATCTAGAAAAATAAGGTACTAGTCAAGATAACAGTTGTCATAAGTTGCTAGTATAGTCATGGTAACGATTGACATAAGGTGATAGTATAGTCATGGTAACGATTGACATAAGGTGATAGTATAGTCATGGTAACGATTGACATAAGGTGATAGTCATAAACTTGTGACTAATAGCAAATTCAACATGATAATATGAGGGGTTTTTCTTTTTGATTTACAACATAAATAGGCCCTAAATCAATGTAATGGTAATATACCCAAAAGTCAAGATCCAAGATGAACAAGCATGGATGTAAAATAGTCATCATACACAGGTCCAATTTCAATTTACAACATATTCATATTACATTTACAGTTTAAATCTAAAAGTAACTAGGGCTTACAAATCGTGGTTCGAGAATTAGAAAAAGAGAGTCGATGTTGAATCTTTATATGCTTAGTTAAGTCCTAACAGAAATCCCCAAATCAGCAATTCTCTTTACGTAGTTTCGACGTAGAAGTAGTCCCTTTCTCTAACTTTTTCAACTAGAATTAGAGCAGCATAAGGTCAGAGAGAATTTTGTGTAGAGAGACTAGTGTTAGGGGCTGTTTATATAGGGTCAGGTCAACGAATGTAGACAGAAACGAGGCCAGAAACATCAAAGTGAATCCAGCTTCAAAAGTGGGCTCGGCTACCAGGTCGACCCCCAGGTCGACACTATGGTCGACCTGGTCCTGGGCAGGTCGACTACATAGTCGACCCCCAGGTCGACCTGGTCCTGGGCGGGAAATTTCCTGTCCAGTCCATTCTGAGATTTGAATTTCGAAATTGAATTCGAATTCTGAGCTGTTTTGAACTTGAAAACTTCGAAAGGTCATAACTTGGTCATACGGACTCCGATTTTCGAAAACTCGGACTCGTTTCCAAGCAGAATTTTGAGACGAACGCAATGGCGTAACCGTTTCCCTTGGTTCTTATTTTAAAAATTAATTCTGCCTTGATTTATGGTTATTACATATTATAAAAATACGGGTTGTTACAGACTTTAACCCATTCTGAATAATTGATACGACGACTAAAAGTCAAAATTTTGAAGACGGTGGTTGAAGACTGGAGATCTGTACATCGTTTGGATGATTATTGATGTCTTGATTGGGTTGTACACCCAAGACGAGGTAATAAGTGGTGATCGTCCAGACGTACTTGGAGATCAACCGGATATGCCAGGGCCTCTCTCCCATATTGGATATATGGGATGAGAAATAAGGTGCCTCTAGTTTTGGTTAGACCCAGAACGGACTTGCAAATGGATCGTGTGTCTGACTTTGTATTCCGCACTGTATTCATTGATCTCTACTAAATATATATTTGTTTGGTGGCGGAGAATTTATTCTCTTGCTTAACACTCTTCTCTGAGACATACGAGCTTAGAGGTTATATATTGGTGGAAATCAGTGGTATGGTATGGAATAACAATGTGGCATGCTTAGTTGCATGGATCAAGGCTTTTGCTGAAAAGCAGGGCTTTGTGGTTGATGATCAAAGCACGACTTTAAGTAGTGCAGCTTTGTGTATAGCGTTAATTCGCGAGCCTCACACCCCCGGTATGAACCAGAAACAGGAGAGGACCGTAGGGAGGGCATGCGTTTCTTTCTAGCTAGGAGTGATGTCATAGTATGGAACCCAGACATTTTATTTATGTGGATGATGGATAGAGAGGTACCTTGAATATGGCCGACTAAAAGGCCTTTGATGGTCGACATACTGACTAGATTTTATGCCCCATAGGGCAGGGAAACGTATTGTTCAGGAATTTCTAATCCACAAATGCTAGGTGTAGACCGGCCCTGCCGCTTCAAGTGCTCTTACGGGTGAATCCTGAGGCATAGGCTAGAGTGTCTCGAATTCGATAAGGACGATCTCTTGCCTTGGTTCATAGATGGAATCCAATTTCCAGTACGTGACTTTTGATTTCAATTGTAAACCCATATGGCGACATAGTAGGATGGGGTACTATGCCGTCTATGATTGATACATTTATATTTGAAGTTGATTTCTTCACTATGAACTAATAATAAAAGATAAAGTCTGCGCATCAAGCATGTTTGGCCATTATAAGGTAAAAATCTATCCTCTAGTTTGTGTTTGCATTGTGTAACGGGACCTGAGTCTTATAATGGCTTCATTTTTCCTAGAGCATTGCGTTGTTTATTTTTAAATTGGTATTCATATAGAGGAAACCCGTTCCGTGTTATATAGTGTGGTCCCCTGATTTACCCAATGTTAAGATATAGTTAATAACTGTTTTAGTTCTCACACCAGTCTCATGACTGACTCGGAGTTTATTGTTTTCACCTAAACTCTGGGTGCCCACATTTTCCACACGGGCAGCTAGTAGCTTTGGATTTGTTGATATTTCTTTTCATAGGATCCTGGATTACGGCTGGAGCTATATTCGGAAAGCTTTGTATCCGTGTATTTCATTCAGCTGCGGTAGTTGATGATTTTCCACTGCACATTATACTTATGTATTATATTTACGCTGCTATGTAATTTTAATTCTCTGATATTTTTCCATTGTATATCATTTATTTAAACACAATATCTTGTACTCTGATGTAAATTGTTGTAATAACAATGAAATGTTCTCCTATTTGTGTTCTGATGAGTCGTGTTCTCAAAGCAGTCAGCCTTCCTGTTTGGTTTAGGCCGGCCAGGAAGTTCGGGTTGCTACACTTAATGTCTAAGTCTTTCCTCTTTTTAAATATGCGTTACCTTTTCTTCCTATTTCTCTCTTCAGAAAAATAGAAGTGCTGCTCCTCTCTTGTTCTTTAAATTAGAAGCTTAAATTAAAATGGCCATAAACCATTTCTTCAGCAAAACCAAAGAATCAAAGCTCCTATAATTACTTATTCAAATCCTAACGCAAATCAAAATCAGACGGCAAGTGACTCCTGTAGTCATTAAAGGGTGCGCTTTAGTTTTGGGAAGCTCGACAATCTCAAGTGGCATTCTAGGGTTTCGATTAGCCTCAATTGTAAGGGCTTTGGGTGTTTTAAAGGGTAGTGTGACGTTCGAGCTGGAAGCGCTCACAATTAAGCAATGGTGAATCATCGTGGGTAGTTAAGCTAAGATTGGAAAGGGTATAGAGGCACGGAAATCAACACTAAAGGAAGCGACATTGATTTTTGGTGCGCAATGTAGGGTAGTTTGTCGTTTGATGTGTGTGCATTGAATTTGGGAAGGAAGTCAGGGTACGACAGTTTGGCAAATGGGAAAATTGGTATTTTTGGAAAGTGAGAGAGTGCAAGTGCAGTATGATGAACGGGGTTGAGGAGAAGGATGAGGAGTTGCATGACTTGGTAACGCTGATATGGGTGATATCAGTAAGGAGGCTTGTCTGGAAATGGAGTCGGGACAGTATTGTTCGGTTTCCAATGTTGTATACAGTGAAGGATTGGCTTGCAGATCGAAGAAGAAGAATAAAAGCAAAGGAAGTGTATAGGCGCGGGTTTGGGAATGAAAGAGTGGACGACTATGGGGAATGAAGGCTTATGACATATTTTAGACATTGTTGGAGATGAAAGTTTTATTCGACATTAAGGGTAATTTTAAAATAATTTCTAATGATGTTTAAATTATTTAAGTTTAATTTCAAAAATTATAACGCGTATGTTTACTTCATAAGAGCGAAACATGATCTGTAGAATTTGTATGAGCATAAGCCACGCATTGGAATCGTTTTGGAGTACATAGAAACTTTCCAGAATTCCCGTCTAATTTTAAACAATTGTTTAAAATTAGATAAAACAAAGATTAATTATCGATAAAATCACAGTGTGTAATTCTCACTCAGAAAATTATTTTACGGTGAGTAACTCTCACTCAGAAATTTATTTAAAATTTAGTTGTATCATTAAAAATGTATTGTTGGCGGCTTGGATGCATTTATAAATTGTTTGTTAGTTGTGGCTACTATATACATATAAATATATATTAGTTATCTAGGCTTGGTGATTGTGGTTATTATATATATATATATATATATATTGGTGGTTGGATATTTGTCGCAGTACCATTAGCGAATGCCCGCGGTATCATTAGCGGATGATCCTATGCGCCCCACAATATGATAGTGGATGACCTTTTATACCGTGATAACATGTCTCGAAGTAGGATGGGTATTATTTATGTTGGCTAACGTCTGTGGATGCAGGAAAACAGGTTGGAGGGATCCAACTGGATTCCTCAAAATTTATTATTATTTATTTTCATATAAGTTATCATATATGATGTGTTAGAAAACCTGTGATTAATAATTTGGTGGTTTGGATGTTTGAAATATCACTAGGCCAAAATGTTGATTTATAAAAATATCATGAAAAGAGATTTTGAGATTTAATCGGGAAAGTCTATTTTTCTAAAAATAGAATTTGAATTTTAAATGGGCTAAGAAATATTAACTTGTTTTGAGTAATAAAAACAAGTAAAGAAATTTATAAATGATGTTTATAAATTAAATAATGCGGGAATTGAAGTGAATTTATAAACGATGTTTATAAATTAAATAATGTGTAAAATTTAAGTGGATTTATAAATGGTTTTTATAACTGAAATGGAAAAGTTATCATTTGGATAATTTGGAAAGTCTAAATTCAAATGTGAATTTAAAAAGGGAAATTGAAATTAGTTTCAAAGAGAAACGATAAATTATTTTGATATTCAGAATGTAAATTGAATTAAATAAATCTGTATGGATTTATGATTTGAATCCGATTAGGTCGAATTTATTTAAATAATTTTTTTTCAAAAAGGGTATTATGATTGGATGAAACAGAAGTTTAAAATTTAAATATGAAAATAGATTCGTTGTTTATATATACATATATATAAGTTATAATAAATAAAATATTCCAGAATACGAAGTGGGTTCCAAATAGATTTTGAAATGGAACTTGTGTTAACATATAAAACAAGTAAATTTATAAATGATATTTATAATGTAGTGAACTAATTATCAAGAGGTAATTCAAAATTTTAAATTCAGGTATAAAATTAAAATAGAACTTGAAAAATCATTTAGAAAAGGGAAGGACGGTTTATATTCTGGAATTCAAAATATAAAATTAATTTATTTTCAAGTAGGTTTTTGAAATGAAACTTGTTTTAATATATAAAACAAGGAAGTCGAATTTATAAACGATGCTTATAAATTAAGCGAAATAAATTATCATTAGATAATTTAGCCGGTTAAATTCAAATGTGAAATTTAAAATTGAATTAGAAAGCGATTTGAAATAGAAAGATAGATTTTCTTCCAGGATTCGGAATATAAACTGAATTGAGATAAATCTAAGAATTTATAATTAGAATTCGATTGTATCAAATTTTATAAATAATTTATTTAAAGGGAATTGGAATTTAATATAGCAAATCGAGTTATAAATAAATTTATAACCGAGTAGTGAAAAATCAACAATTAGAGATAATTGGTAAGAGCTTGGATTTGAAACTGGATTTAATATATATATAAATATATATTAAAACGAGATTGAAATTTAAATTAAACGAAGCTTAAACGTTTATATTTAAATTTAATTAAAACGAACATGCCGAAGCGCGGTAGTTCGTAATTTGGCATTTCAAACTTCGATTGAGTATATAAAACTCGATTTAAGTCAGAATTCTTTGGAATAAGAATCGTCAGGACCGATTGAATAATAGTTTTCTAATGGAAGAGAAAAATCTGGATTTCGTCGTATAGAGTTTGAGTTATGTCAAAATCAAATTTTCATAAAAACAATGCCATAACCATTATTAAACCATAACGGTTTATTTAAATAAATAAAAAGGATTTTAAGTAAATAAAATTTGAATTTCCATAAGAAGAATCCAGACTTAAGATATAAAATAAATATGAACTCAAGTGGAGTAAGTGAACTGATTTTTGAAACAAAAATCAGATTTTTAATTATTAAATAGAAGTAATTAATTTGAAGAAAAATTAATTAATCGAGTTTTGATACGAAATTGGGTTTTGGTTAAGTAAAATTGAACAGGTGAATTCATATTCGAAATCGAATATGAAACCTGAATTGAAAATGGAATTTTATTGTTTAATAAGTAAATTAAAATATATTTGAACGTGATATGTTAAAATAAAAAGTCGAATAGGCAAAAGAGCTACTTAACGAATAAATTAGTGAACTGAGTCAAAAATAATTGGTTGGAGTTGAAATAAATTGAAAATGGTTAAATATATGTTAAGCAGGATTGGAATGAAGTGTATGAAGATTATAATTTAAGTGCCCGACAAAAAGGTACACGTTTAAATTCCATATGAGATTTTATGCGTCGAATCGGCAAGCCGCTTGGCTTTTCGATTTTCTTTTTGAATGAAAAGGGGCTACAGAGGCGAGTTGAGATTTGAGCTATTAACCGGTACAAAGGAGGTGCTGGCGATTTTTTCCGGAAATTTAAGGAGATAGAAAAATTTAACAAAAGATAGATAACTAGAAATTGACTTATTAATTATATATGAAAACGAATAAATGTATAATGATATTTTATATGAAGAAAGGGAATTTATAGATAAAATCACGGGGGATTGGAAGGAGAAACATATATATGTTTTAAAGTGAATGATGATTTAAAAGAAAACGATTTGCAGATTAAAATGATTGTGTTGATAAGAAGTTAAGAAATGGAGTTGAGGAAATTGGAAACTGACTAGAGACTGGTTGAGTTGAATGACTTCTTGAATGTCGATCTGATGTTGATTTCGGCCTTCGGGGTTGATACTTAGGAAATTGTTCTCTTACTAGTTTACAATTAGGGACTGATAAATAGGGAAGAATAGTGATATGTAGATAAGGAACGGAAATGTTTTCCGATGTTAAAAAGTGATATTTTCTGGAATATAGAAAATAAATAGTTATGATAGACGGAAATGTTTATCCAAGAATCGTGAAAGGCTAAAGAGTTTGGAGAAATATCTAGGTAAAGATATTGAAGAGATATTAGGACATGATAAATTTAAATTAATAAAAAAATTAATTAAGGGTCCCAGTGATTGTTTGATGCTTTGAATGAGTATTTGTTTTTCTTCGATAGCTAAATAACCTACTATCGAATTATTGGCCAATATCATTGTCAATATGGAGAAATCGGTTGGGTTATTATCCGAGAACCACTATGTATTGACAGTAGCGTTGTGAATCATATTATAGAGGATAATCGAAGACGGAGTAAAGTGCAAGGGCTTTTTCTGTTAATCCTAGGAAGGAATTGCCTAAGATGGATTAATGGAAATTGTGCCTTCGATTTCGTTCAGTCCTAGAACGAACGTGTATGGACGAATGTCTGACAGAGTATTTTCAATAATCGCATATGTTGGTATGTGTAAATATATATGGTGGTGGAGAATTTATTCTCTTAGCATAATATCTAGAATATATTTGTTCAAATCAATTAATGATTAACGGATCTGATAATGTGGCATTCAAAGTGATTGTGCTATCAGTGAATGGTAAGTAATCGTAGCCTCAGGCCTCAACAACCGGGAAATGACAAAAATCAAGCAGGTAGCATGGGTAAGTAGGTAGCTCCCAATTAGGGTGTATTACCACATATCTAGAGAAATTCATTTCATTCTTTATTCTATTCGATTTTGTCCTATTCGGGAAAACGGTTGCTGATCCCAACCGTTGGTGATATACATTCGACACACTCAAGCGAAATGAGTGGTCGGTCATATGTGGCTGGGTTGCAAGATGTTCTTGTTGAACCTAGTGTATTCCTCTCTAGAGATACACCATCGAAAGGTGGTTCCATTTCTTATCACAATTGAAAATTCATTACCAAATAAGTGTTTGCGGTTTTGATTATACATTATTTACGTGGAGTGTGAGATGCAAACGTTCCACTAGAGTGTTATCTTTTTGACAGACACTATTATAATATCAAAAGAGTTTTGATATAAAGATTATCATTTCTTTCAAAAGGATTTTAAAAGTTAAATCAAATGTTTTGAATTCTCATAAGGGAAAAACTCATTTTGTGTTATACGGCGTGGCCTTATGAGATATCGTTTATTTTCTCAAACTATTTTAAATTGTTTACTCATACTAGTCCTATGACCGACCATGAGTTTATTTTGTTGTGTTTTACCCTAAATTCTTGGGTGCCCAAATTTGTACGGGCAGTCAAGTAGTTCTGGTGTTTACAGATACGTGGAGGAGCTTGGAGCAGGAGGCTTCAGCGTTATATAGTATACTTACTTCCGCTGTGTTGTAAGTGTTGTACTCTGATAATTGTACGTTATGCAGTTAAAATTTTGTATTTTACATGTTAAGATATATTATATTTTATTCCGTTGCGATGTGAGATTCTGTGTTATTATTTCTGTTCTTCTTCTATCTTTTTCTTCTTTATTTCATAATGATTCGTATTTCTGTGCAATTTGGGTTGGACGTGTGATGTATTTAGTCCACTCAAATAGTACAGATTTACGGGCTTTTACAAGACCTAACTAACTGTTCACAAAAATCTCCCAAGACTCTTTTATCATAGATTTTCTCTTTTCGGGTTTTTTTTTGTCTGAATTCCTTCAACAACTACTTCACCTGCCAATTCCCTATAAGTGTATACGCTATAGGGATTGTTCCATTATTTTTCTATTATATACGGTTTTTAACACTTTCTACGAAGTAATACGATAGTCTTGAAAGAACTTCTCTTTCCAGAAGTCGTGATTACTATCGCTTCTAGTAAGTATTTTAGAAGAATACACATCTTTATACCATCTGAACTGAGATAATTTTTGGCATCTCAAATTCATTAATTGTTCTTCAGTTTAATCATTTTAAAGGGATGTCAACCTAATAAAGTGTCTTGCTATGGTATACAGTAGCATGTTAACACAATCGCTCATTGGGACACCATTTTCTATCTTTATTGCAGAAAATATTTGCATTTTAGCTTCATTTGACAAGTGAAAATGATACCAACATTTTAATTGGCTTACAAACCCTTAAATATTGCTCTAGCAATTTTCTCTTCAGGGTTTCTGTTGACACACTTTTGGTCAAAGCTATCACGAATGGAATCTCTAAGTAGCAACACGCTCAGGCACTAAGAACATCGTCAACAAACATGAAGTGATTTGGTCGAAGTCGCACCGTGAACAGAGAATGGCCCGAAACTCCTATCAGATGACCTCTTTTGGGCCTGAAAACATCAGTTACGGAGCTTTGCTTTGTAACTCTTGTGAATGAGCTTCAAGTAGAGATTTCGTTTGGCTAAAACAAACTTACGATTTGAAAGTTACACCCATTTCCGTGAATGCGCACGCAACTTGGATTCCTGCAACTTGGATTGGCTCGCCCCCCACCACCCGGTTCGTGTGGACATATGGATCACGACCCGCTCGTGACACACATAGGGTTTACGACCCCGAGACCACGACCAGATCACCAGCTCTTCACTCCAGCTCGCAAGGACCCAGTCGGCTCGCTACACATGACCACGACCCGACCCACTCTACATGAGCTCCGACACTTCATCACGCAACGGTTCGCCACACTGGCTCGTGAAGCATGATCACGAACCGCCTGGGATTGACGCTCCTGCACATGATTTTGACCTATTCTTATGGCTATTCTTTCTCCTATCAACCTGGATCTCATTTTGCCCTGGGACGACTTGAAGAGGGTATCTGGACATTTTCCACCATTTTTCGAGATTCTTGGGATGCGTGCCACGTGTCTCACGAACCGCAATCAGGAAATGCCTATAAATACACCATCTGAAGGCATCTTTGGGATCTTTTGGCCATTCCTCTCTACGGCTTCCACCATTGTTCCTAGCAAAGCATTGCTGAACATAGAAGCCACATTCTTCATTAAAACTTGAGCGTTTAGTGAGGATTTCATAAGATAATTAAGCATTGAACTACCAATTCTCACGAGTTATGGGAATCATTCTTGTAATTCCATCACATATAAAAGCATATAAAGTGGATGTAGGCTACATCTACAGCTGAACCACTATAAAAACCTCGTGTGTTCCCTCTGATTTTATTATTTTCTGCATTATGTGATCTGTGATCTACATTTGGGTGTTAGTGCCAATTGTTGGTTTAACAGTTTCCTTTAAGTTGACAAGTAATAGCATATATAATCATTTACTAAAATCTTACTTGGATTTGGTATTCAGTAAAACCATATATTTATTCATTCAATGATTGAATGACCATCAAACATAGCACAATTTTAAAAACAACTATCCTCTTTGATTAAGAGGTCTACTAGATTGGCCTATGATAACAGGGCTTACTATATTTCATATTTCCATATCTAATATTGTTTCTTCCATAGTTAATTTTATTAACTTTGAAATTATCATTTTGTTTTTCCACATCTATGAACATTTTTTGTAAACTATTTATTTCTTTATTTGATTAGTTATCAGATTCTTGTTCAGATGTATTTTTAAGCATCTGGTTTTTTGTTATAGGTGAACATTCATTTTCTTTAATGTGCAAAACATCTAATCTTTTCATTGTTTCTTTTATCATTTCTGAATTTTCTCCTGGTTTACCAATGTTCATATCTAGATCTCGTGCTGACCAAGATTTAAATAGAACTTCTTCTATATTGTCGTTATTTGTCAGTATTGTATTACCATCTTTACTGATTTTGCATGTTCTTCATTAAGACCTTGTTTAAATCTGGTGAATTGATCACCTATTAATCGTAATTTTAGATTTGTAAAATTATTTTTCTCAACTACACTCTATAACTTTCATCTTTCCTATAAGGAGTAACAGTTATATATTCCTTATAAATATTTATAGATAAGTTAAATTTTGGAGGGTGGATCCTTTTCTACATCTATTATATCCTATAAATAAAATGTCGAATGAAGGAATACCTAGTACTATAAAAAATCAAGAACTAACATTTAAATTTGTTACTCAACCACAACATCTTAAAATAGATAGTATACACAAAATAATTTAAAGAAACAAAACCCTACTAAACTCTTTATATCAAGAAATAAATTATAAAAGAATAAAAGAGAATTTATTACTACCACAATTACAAGATAAAATAAAAAATCTACAAGATTATATTGGAAAACAATCTGTACACACTCCTAATGCCTTTTGGAAAAAGAAAAGACATGAGGTGAGTCTTCCATATGAATATGGTTTTAAAGAAAGTCAAATTCCAACAAAAGCCAGGCTAATAACCATGTCTCAAAGACATTTAGAAATTAGCAAAAATGAAATAAAAGAATTACTACAAATGGGTCTTATTAGGCCATCGAAAAGTCCATGGAGTTGTTCCACGTATTATGTAGAAAATGCAGTGGAATTGGAACAAGGTGTACCGAGGTTAGTTATAATTTATAAACCTTTAAATGAGACCTTCAGATGGATTAGATATCCAATTCCAAATTAAAGTGTAACACCCCACATCCGTTAAGGTCACTCATAAAGGGAATGCCTTAATTTCAATGGAGCATTATGGGTACTGGAACAGAAATATTACAAGACAGACATATATAAAACAGCGGAAAGTGAAGTAGAAGTACTTCAAATCATTTATTAAATAGAATTGTTTACAATAAAAGCCCATCAACTTCCAATACCCAAATACATAGCTAAAATATCTGTCTTGCTCAAAAACAAAGAAGCATAAAAATAAACTGTAGCATTCCCCAATAAAGCAAAGCAAGCCATAGCCAAGAGAAATCCAAGCCGTACATGAAAGAGCCTTGGAGCTTGATAAGATCCGAATTAAGCTGTATTCCCACCCTGTGAACCTGGGAGGGGCGGACGGAAGAAAAAGAGGTGAAACAAACCGGGTCAGTCATAAAGACTGAGTAAGTCCTAGTGACTTTCAGCATAAAAACAGGTAAAGATAACATGGCATGAATAAACTGAAAGTAAACATAAGCATGATGACAAGATAAGCTACAGGCGCGATAACTAAGAATAACATCATAGGATTTCTGCCATGTATAACATTGCAAGGTTCCCATTCAAGATGAACTAAGTATAGTTTCGCAAGATTTCTATCAAGCATCGCAAGATTTCTCTGCTTCACCACTAAAATGATATCTATTTTCTCTGCACCACCTAACTAGTGTCCCAACTAGTAATCTATATAAAATGATAAAATCATAACGTGATCCCAATCCCCGAAATTAAGGTTACTTTCACGTGTACACCTATTATTTATTACCTAGATATAATCTAGGGTATTCTATCGAGCGCTTCCTAGATTCAACCAGGATTTATGCCACCTAGGTCCAACCTAGGGATTATGCTACCTATTGAACGCTTCTCGGATTTAGGGTTTATGCCACCTAGGTCCAACCTAGGGATTATGCTACCTATGTGTGTCATACGGCCCCCAATGATTGTAGATACCTATGCTGGTCCCACCATGGGGTGTATCAAGACCTATGGTGGCGGCCCGACGCAATTCTAGAAGGCATAGGTTATACTACTGGTGTCCCCAGTGCCCTGGTTGTCTGCTCCGGAGTGTGTGCACGCCCGCACCCGTTAGACCTACACTGTGCACCCACCGCCGTTGTTTGACCGCTTACAATCAGCCCAGTAATCATGCCCCACCCTGCCTAGTTTCAGGGTACCGTTGATACCTGATTTGGGTTACTGCTGAAATGGGTCCCCGTTACTACGGTTTCCTACTGTTTAAGTGTGTGGGCCTATATATACAGATATTACCCACCTTTCCGTGATGTACTTAACCCACCTATTCAAGCGTGCTTATTAATGGTTAAGTTTGTGAGCCTATATTTACTAATATTACCCACCAACCCGATATGTGCTTAACCCTCTCCGTCCATTACGTTAAGCTGGTTAAGTGTTTTCTCTTGTTTTACTTAACCCTACCACACATCATGTTATACCGGTTAAGTGTTATTCCTTGTGTTACTTAACCCTACCGCAAGCCTTGTTATACTGGCTAAGTGTTCTCCCTTGTGTTAACTTAACCCCACCGCATGTCATGTCATATTGGTTAAGTGTACATTGACTTAGCCCATTATTGGTCTAACCTCGTGTCATAAATCGTTACGCCTACAATTCGACCTTTGACCTCTCACATTAGACTGACACTTTGTGGCTGCTGGATTTGCCGGGCGGTTCCGGGCAGATTTACACCACAAACCGAGTCTAACCTCGTGTCAAAGGTTCATTAATGGTCGTATTTCCCCCAAAATCCCAATATCAGTTCATGTGTTTAACATATAGAAATGTTCATGTTCGTGTTCAAGTCAATTATCCAATACACAGTCATTTTTATGTTTCAAATTCCCAACTTTACATATTAATAAACATATGCCCAAGTTCCAAAATTACATGCCAATATATATATATATATATATATATGGATATATATACCCAATTCTAGTCAGTTTACATATGTCCAATTCTTGCCTATTTACATGTATGCCAAGTTTATGCTATTTCACCCATATCGAGTTCTAGCCAAAATTGCATGTATCATGCCCAAATCAACCCAAATCATGATTCATGATGTAGTTATCCCAAATTGTAATCTTTTTATTACAACACACGCCAACTACCCAAGTTCATAATACATATTTATGCCAATTATCAAATTTACAATCGCATTTATATTCAAATCCCCAATTCTACATATGCCCAATCGTAAGCCAAATCTTTTGATTTAATTTACGTAGGCCCGAACTCGTGGTTTAATTTACATGCCAAATTACATACATGTTATATATACCAAATCTCATGTTACATTACATAGATCCTATTTGTGCCAAATTCCATGTATAATATTTATGCAAATTTGTTCATAACAAGATTATACCAAAATTTACAGATCAAGCCCAAACTTGCAAATACAATGATAATATCCAACTTCATGTTGCCAATTATTACATCATGTTCATAAAGGAAATAATCCCATAATTCCCCCGTATACATATCGTACGCAAATCGTGATTTTAGGCCAAGGTCCGAAATTGACCAAGGTTCATGAAAAGAAAATAAATTGGGGGAGATAGAAATTGAATAAAAATGAGATCAGAGGAAAACATCATCATAGGCATAAATATTACAACTTGATGATAACGTTATCACAAATCAAGAAAGCTGCTGAATAGATCATAAACTTGTCATGAACATAAAGATAGACAAGTCCCAAAACAGAAGATTCAAGGAGCAACAGAAATAGATCAGAATTGATAAACATGCTTAGATCCAATTCCACTTTATTTCATGTTCATATTATAATTAAATGTTTAAATCTAAAAACAACTAGAACTTACAGAGCATGGCTAGCGAATTTAGGAAGTGAAATTGTGATAGAACGTCGTAGTAGTGTTGATTTATTGTCTTGAATCATTGTACAAGCTTTAATCTTCGAATTGGAATGAGTTTGAATGCTTGTTCTTTAATTTGGGGGCGACGGCCATGGTTCAAGAGGGATTCCAGCAGAATTTAGGTGTAAGAATAATTTGTTATGAATTAGGTTAGGTCTAAGGGTGTTTTTATAGGTGTAGCAACTAGTTTAGGCCCTTAGATTAACCCTAGAATCAATCCGGGCCGTCAAAACACGTCTCAGGCTTCAAAAATGAGTTCTGGTTCAAACCAGGCCGACCAGGTCGACCTGTAAGGTGGGGGGTCGACACTATGGTCGACCTGGGGGGTAAGTCGACCTGGGGGGTAAGTCGACCCTATGGTCGACCTGGGGGGGGGGTAGGTCGACCCTATGGTCGACCCCTTGGTCCAGTGCTGCCTGAAAACTGCTGAAACTTGTACAGACCATAACTTCTTCATCCGGACTCCGATTTTCGAAAACTCGGACTCTATTTCATGTAAATTTCGAGACGAATGCAATGTCGTAACCTGTTTCCCCTGATTCTGTTTTTAAAATTTATTTCTGCCTTGATTTCTTGTTTTAACATGTTATAAAAATATGGGTTGTTACATAAAGAGATCTATTATCTAGGATTAGTTCGACCAAAATAGTGTCAAAGTTCGATATGAAATCTGCATTTTGGCAAATACAGATCAAAGAAGAAGATAGATATAAAACCACATTTATAATTCCATATGGTTATTATGAATGGAATGTAATGCCAGTTGGGCTTAAAAATGCACCTTCAGAATATCAAAAAATTATGAATGATATTTATAGTGCTTATTCAACGTTGACTATAGTATATATTGATGATGTTCTAATCTTTCCAGAATCTATTAATCAACATTTTAAGCATTTAAATATGTTTATCAATGTAACTAAAAAGGCTTATATTAGCAGCACGAATAAAGAAGAATAAACTCTTTTAAACAAAAACAAGATTTCTTAGACATATTATAAAGGATAGAACTATTTTTCTGATAGAAAGAGCAATTGCATTTGCGGATAAATTTCCCAATGAAATTAAAGATAAAAATCAATTACAAAGATTTTTGGGAAGTTTAAACTATGTTTCCGAGTTTCATAAAGACTTAGCCTATGATGCTAAACCTTTGTTTGAAAGATTAAGGAAGAATCTGCCTGCTTAGACAAATGAATATACACAGGCAGTAATAAAAATTAGAGCAAAAATTAAGGAAAATCCTTATTTGGCCATTCCTATTCTCGATGCATTCAAAATAGTCGAAACAGATGCATTAGACAAACGTTATGGTGGAATTCTTAAACTATGAATTAATAATAAAGAATCTTTAGCCAGATTTACTTTTGAGATTTGGCGAGGACCTAGAGTAAATTATTCAACTGTTAAAATAGAAGTATCAACGATTGTATATGTATAGAAAAATTTGAAAGTGATTTATTAAATCAAAAGTTTTTGTTAAGGGTGGATTGGAAATCTACCAAAGAAATTTTACAGAAAGAAGTTAAAAACATCACATCAAAACAAATATTTTCCAAATGGCAAACAATCTTATCAGTCTTTGATTTTGATATTGGGTTTATTAATGGGTCTGATAATTCTTTACCAGACTTCTTCACTTGCGAATTTTTGCAGGGAAAAAAATGAATAAAGGAAAAAAGGCAGAAAGTTGTAAAATTGCATTATCTCGGCCAATAGCGGCTTATAAGTCAATCTTTCAAAAGGATGAGAAAACCATTAAGAAAAAAAGTCTTAAACACTACACCAGTTAATGATCAGTTGAGGATTGATGCTTATGAACTAGTAGTAAAACCTGTTTCAACAAAAGAATACTTATATCTATATATTCCCACATCTACAATATAGATATCTCATACGGAGAAAAAAATATATACATCTATCAACTGAGGACGTTGTGACATTCTATCTAAAACACTTCAATGATCCTTATCTCTATCCCAAGGATTAAAATTTCTATCAAGAAATATTAACCTAGAATAATTTTATCTAGTTTGAATCGGAATTAAGAAATGGTGGAGAATGAGCTTACTCAAAAGCCTCTATTTTAAGGGTAATATCCCCAAAACAGTGGGAAAGAGATTTATATAAATCAGTAGAATTATCCATAAATTCTAAAAATCTTTATTGGAATAAAATCAATTTTAACTATTTTGATTATATCAAAGCATGGGAAATAGCATTCTCTTGTGATAATAGCAAAGAAAACATAGTTGGTTTATACTATTTAAAGAACAAAAAATCATTAACTTTTCAAATTGATTTGTTATTTGCTTTTCAAATTTTGGATTATATCCAATTATTTTACCATAAAAAGTCAAAAGTGTTTATGAGGAATTTTTCCAAATAAACACTTTAATGAAAAATCATGGATTGGGATGTAGTAGTAGTCCCAAAAACGATTCAAAAGCTTGGATTAACTTTTGAAAAAATTCCTTATTTAGGAAGAAGAATATTAATTAAATGGTGGGATAATTTTGAGTTTTTCAAAGATTCCATTTTTTCTGAAAGTGGGTTAATAAACCGTGAGCTGATTAATATACCGCCACCTAAAAAGGATTTATCAAATTTATTAAAAGAACTTGTAGTCATTTCTTCAAAGAAGGATTTAAAGCAGCATTTTAAAACAATTTTAGATTCTAATAGTAAAGAAGAACTTATGAACGTTTCTGCATAATATAACCATGAAGATGATGCATACAAGAGGAATATTCTACGCTAAAATTGAAAGCCACAATATTCGATGTCGAAGAATAGTCTAAAATGGAGTACCATTCTTGCAAATAATACTTGTTCTACCGAGAATCAGAAGGTACATTCTGGATCAAATTCCACTAGCACCGCCCTTAGGATTTCCTCAAAATCCGTCAAGAAGATAAGACAAAGTCATGGAAAAGATTATCCGGAGACCAATAATAATTGGACACTCTAAAAGAAGATACTAGAAAAAGTAAAAGATGCCAAATATGAAAGTGACATAAAGCTAAAAGGTGAAAGAGACGTAAAGATAAAGTTGAAAGTGACATAAAGCTGACGGTGAATGCAACATAAGCAAGATGCCAAAGAATATACCACCTCAAAACAATAAAATTCTTTAGAATATTGTATTGCTTACATTTTTCGGTTAATGTAAACCTACTTACCTGCTTGTATACACTATAAATATCACTGTGTGTGTAATATAAGGCATAAGTTATGAATTGTAAGCTGTAAGATAAGTTTAGTATTGGAAGTCTATAAAGGCTGTAAGCCTCCTTTTCCACTTGTAAAATATTTCTTTATTAACAAAATTCTAGTTTGTTTATCTTTCTTCTACTTCTTATTAACTACAACAAACAAAATATCTACTATTTCAGGAGCAAACGATGATCTTATAAGTTTCTGGTATCAGAGTCATATTCGTAAAAGATTTAATGTTTGTTCTATTTTATAGACCCTCTGGCTATACGTAGGCCTTCATACTAATGAGATATTATTGGATAATTAGGGCAACTCCAGTGGATTAAGGGTTGAATATTCAGGCCACTAAATATTCAGCCCTGAATTGGAGAGGCTGGGTCAGTGGTCTGGCGCCTATTTTATAGGCGCTAGAATCCTGACGCCTATAAAAAAGGCACCAGGATTCTGGCCCTATAAATCCCCCCGTCCACCATTTTTGTTCATTTTTCCCCTTCAAGCTCTCATTTTATTTTTAATAGAAAATTGAGTTGAAATGCCGCCGCGACCCACTAAACTTGCAAGAAGAGCTGCTTGGAAGCTGTCAGACAAGCAAGCAGGTCCATTCCACAAACCTCCGACTCCTGGAGTAATAGCTGATGAGCTTTGTGTCCTTCATGATCTTCTGGAGGGCTACCAGCACAGAGCCGATACTGCATTGTCCACGATTCAGGTATAATTTAAACGTTAATGATTTCTAGTATTACGCAAGTTATATCTTCGTACAAGCTAAATAGGTGTTATTGAATTGAAAAACATTGCTTATTTCGTTATATATAGGACAAGTACATTCATTGCAGAGGTAGTTGGCCGAAATGCATTACATTTTATGACGCACTTCCGACTCCTAGTAAGGATAGGCTGCAGCACAGTCCCTTTGCTCAGTTTTTATCTGTTAGGCCTATTCAGTCATTCGACAGACCCCTGTTACAGGCACAATGTGAGCGGTGGTGGCCGACCACACATACTTTCCATTTTTATGACTTTGAGCTTGGTGTCACTCCTGTCGATTTCTATATGCTCACCGGTACATAGATTGGTCGTCTTGATCGTAGACTGGTTCCTTTTGATGTTTTGTACGAGTCACCCAACGTGTTTTCCGTGTTCTTTCCCTTTTTTTATGATTCCAAAGTTATTAGTGGGGCGGTTCCATTGACTGACTTGCAGCAGTACATCACTTCTTATTTGAGTCGACTGGATATTATAGATGGGGTGACTAGGGCGTTTTTACTGTACTTGTTTGGTTCGACCTTTTTTCGAACCATAAAAGTACCATTCGCTTGGGTTATCTAGCTTCGATTACTATGTTGGATTGGCTTGATACGATAGATTGGGGCACAGCTATACTAGGTACTATGTACACCAGTTTAGATTAATATGTGTTGCGACACGTCAGAGAGATGCAGGCTTTTTGATATATTTTGCCCATTTGGTATTATGAGTTCACGGCTAACATGCATCCACGCATGGTAGAGATGACTTCTCAGGTAGGTGAGCAGTTCTTTCCGTGGATGAGACAGTAGGAGAGTATTCATTATGTACCTCGTGCTCCATTAGGTGTACGTCATGATTTGATGGTGTCTAGAGCACAGCTTGACATGCGGAGTTGGGGAAATCTCATATGCACTCCTTGGACCGCACATTTGGACCATCTGACAAATGCTGGCCTTATGGTTGACGACTACCCGATGGTGATTGCATATACACTCTTTACTCGTAGGGTGGCTTTACATACCCCCGCTTATATGCCCATGTGGTATTTGGGCGAGAGGCGTGCGTATCAGATCAGCGCTGATTTACGTATACCGGGAGATCTGTTATCTTGCGAGGACATATTTAGCAGACATAGGTTGATTGGGGTGCAGTACATACAGGCCCTACGGGAGGCTGGTTGGGTTGAGCTTAGCCCATTTTTCATTGATGGAGATTACGATTCTTATTGGGCTAGAGTTGCTCCATGTAGACTGATATGTCCTGATTATGCCCGGGGAGTTAACTCTGATCATTTAGGACCTCATATGGCAGCCAGTAGAGTTCAGGTACCTCGGGTTTCGTTTGACCCTATTCCATCCCAGTTTTCCCAACCTCCTATGTAGATAGAGCCTGATTGTACTTTTGGAGCTTACGACATTACAAGTACCGTTATTGAACAACCCGTAGTGTTTCCAGATCCACTCGACTTTCTAGGAGTACCCTCAGCCGGCTTGTACCCTCCATACCAGGTATCTTTAATACATATGTCCATTTATGTACAATTTTTATTTATGGTACTTTATGTAAAGCTGATCACATGTCTTTGTAGTACGCACACTGGTTGGACCAGTCTAGAGCTACCCTTGGCAATTATCGTGATATGACTCTTGCACACACCCACACCCATACGATGCATGATTTGTACCTTAGTTATACACAGATGTTGGAGTCTCAGATCGATCAGCTATCGGCCCGACTTGCCGTGTATAAGCCTTTTGCACCCGCAGATGTTGCGCCCAGTGGGTCTACGACTAGAGATGTTGGTGAGGACATTGGTCTCGATGATCTGCCGAGCCATGACACGGATGAGTATGACGCTGAGGATGACGATGTTGATGATGATGATGATGAGGACGACGACGAGGCTGATGGCGTCGATGTTGATGATCATAACGGAGATGATGATGGGAGCGACGATGACGGAGGCATTCCTATGTAGTGGTATTGATGTATTATTAGCGTACTATTGTATTTTGTCTTTTGTGGACTTTGGTATTACTGTAGTTTCTGTGGACTTTGGTATTCCTTTTGTGGTTTATTTGTATTATTAAGGGGACTGTTGTATTTGTCTTCATATTGTCATGTATTTTCTACTAGTACTTGTTCAGTGGACTATAGAACTGCTTTGTAGTTGTTTTGATGTATTATTAGCGGACTGTTGTAGTGTTGCAAATTATCATAATGTTTTAGTATGACTCCTTACCACGTTAAATTGTGTTTATAACTAATTGTATTATTTTGGATAAATGTTGTTTAGTCAGAACGTGGACAACATACAACATACAACTACAATAAAGGGTACATCATTATAACAAAGTATAGGATACAACATCATTATAACAACATACAACGTACAACATAATTATAGCCAAATATAGGTTACATGATACATTCCGCAGTCGACCCGGCGTACAACATTAAGATACGATACAGTAAGGCAGTACTCTTAGTTTCAGGAAGAACCGCACCACCCATACAACATTTTTGTGCAATGTTCAATCTTTCCTAGCGACCGACCTCTGCTTGCATCTCCAGTGCATACTAGACACCCCTCTCAGTCAAAGGTGGATCATACCACGAAAAAAATTACAACATTCCAACCCTTGTCGGTTTTGTGCATCAATGTATGCCTTGCACCCATAAAATCGACGACCGACATTGGTTTGACTTTTAGAAACAATCACATTGCATTCCACTCCACAATAACACAGAACATACCGACCCGTCATGCTAGAGCTTGACCTATTGGGGTTCTGGCCAGCAACTACTTCCATCAACCGAGCATGATGAATTTTTTGAATTGGTCCAATTATTGGGACAACAATGGTTGGTTGTGTGGCACTAAAAAGTTCAGACTTTGCTTCTCCAGCTTGGAATTGGACATCCGAGTGTGTTTTGGGCACAATCTCTACATTTTCAATTAGTTGCTTGTTCCTTTCGTACTCATCGTAGAGTTAAACCATCGTTTCGTCATCGTATTTCCAACTAGACATTATGCGTAGAGCAAATGTGGATAACAGAAAACTGTTGGAGAGTTCGAAATAATAAAGACAACAAGAAGATGCAGGGTCCTCTTTAAAGCATTAAACATTTAGTGTGGTAGTTGTAGGCATCATTAATTGGGGTGACTTGTCAAGTCATTTGTATTTTTCTGTGGCACGTTTTTTAAGAACGATGGACAGGTAGCAGAAATTCCCTGTCTCGTTTGTACTAGTGATGTTGACTTTATTCTGAAGCTAGGCCTCAGCAATGATTCCTTGTCTCATTTCTACTATGGCTGGCGGCCAGACCATGTTACTTTGTATACAACAAAGATTCCTTGTTAAAGACTCCTTTAATAATTTATAATGTTGCTGACAAACATTAAACAAAGATTCCTTGTTAAAGAAACACTTGAGAACATACAATATATATACTATTTCGCATAACGATACAATTAACAATAAGCATAACGCCACAACAGATCATAAAGATACAACAAGTACTGATACAAGATGCCAACTAAAACAACGTCTCTTTACGTTGAAACTCAAGGGAGTCTCATTACGTTAAATCGCAACTGCTCAATTTCGTTTTTGAGACGTCTAATCTCTTGTTCTAGTTCGTTTGCATAGGCTGTTCCCCTTAGGCAAAGAGGCTCGTCTATCCATTCCATGTAATCACATACATTAGGATACGATAGACATTTCTGCATGCGGCAGCCTATATTGTTTCCCTCTGCTCAAATAACGACTTCAACCGCATAACCGCAATAGCATCAAACTGGATACGAGTCAACTTCATGTTCAGAAGGTGGTACTTGATATACCTCTACTTTTTGTTGTGGTTGAGAGAACGAATGTTCGTACGATGGTTGAACATGGGGCACTTGAGCTTCTGGTGGAAGTTGAACGTTCGTCGTTTCGTGCGGTGCTTGAGCCTGAGGTATTAGCTGGTTCAGAAACTATAATTCGTCTTCCATCTCTTGAAGTCTCATCGCTTTGTATGCCTCTTCCTCAGAGTCTACAGCTGAAGGCCACGAAGGCATTGATGTGGGAATGGGAAGAGGAGTAGGAAAACAATGTTTTTTGAGTGAGGTAAGTTTGAGTATTTTGGGAGAGTTTTATAGTTGTCTGCCAAAAAAATAATGTAATCGGTCAATGCTCGCATAGATGAGTACGACCCCTATTTTTAAAGTCCTACGTGTATTGAATTGTTGAATGCACCCGAGGCCGACCCCTTGTTTTTTTAATTTCTACGTGTATTGAATTATTTAATGCATATGAGGACGACCCATATTTTTTAACTCCTACGTGTATTAACTTATTTAATGCATAAAAGGACGACCTACATTTTTTAACTCCTACGTGTTTTTTTAACTCCTACATATATACAAACTTGATACAGTGACAATACAACTCACTATAATGTTTCCAAAGCCTGCTACAGTCATTGAAATGACTTGACACAGAGACATGTTTCGTAATCAATGTAGAAAGGAAGCAGAAGAGATCACATGTAAAATAAAAGACTTAACCATAACTGGGACATAGTACAAAACATTGACACGACTACACACTGGGACACTGACAAGCCTACTACAATCTTTGACAAGAATACACACTAATACATAGTACATGAACACTGTTGAAAGATAGTGCGATACAGCTAATGTTGTAACACAGACTAACATGAATAGTAGCATAAACACCTCTACCAATCATGACCGAAGCGCGTTAGCCAGCTGTAATGAAGTTCATATGCTTCATGGCCTACGAATTCCGTTCTATTTTCGAAACGATAACGTGAATCGAAAGTGGCACGATTAGCTTTGAAAATATCTTCCTCTTCAACCGCCTCGATTATTTGGCGGTATCGGGCACAATCATCCGAGAAGGTCCTATGTTTGGTATGAATCTCTTCTTTAGACCTCCACGACGAACACTTGGGGTTGTCGTTGTACTTTTTTTGAATCAATTGCCAGTACAGTTCATGGGTTACTTCGCCACATCCTTGGAGCATTTTGTCATGCATTTCTTGAAAGTCAATATACGATTCCACAAGTATAAGTAACTCAGATGGAGACCAACTACCAGCGGCCATGAGGAGAGTAACTACGGAATGAGAAAATGTTTGATGTGTGAAATTAAGGACCCGAAGCACCCTTTATTTGTAGCCTAAGATTTGGCAATAGTTCTATGATTTTTGTTAAGAGTCACGTGTATTCAGAACGTACTATTCACATGGGTCTGTGACATGATTAGACAGTTCACTGAATACAAAACAGTAAGGTTACTGTGCTTGAATTGACCCAACACCGAGGAGATCAACGGTAAGGACACCGTGCATCATTTGACATAAGCCAACCCAAAATTGAATAACCAGACAATTTACAGGTATCGAACATGGCTACAGTGCCATAGCGTTGCTAGAGTGCACGTTCCTAACATTGAGCACATAGTTTTTGTTTGACATAAGGAGGTCCAACATTTAATAACTAGACAATTTACAGCAATCGAACATGGCTACAGTGCTTGATTTAACATAACGATAATAAAGGCCTAACATTGATTACAGTGCCATAACTTATCCAAACCACATAAGGACGTGAATATCATACTTCAGCTCCACACTTCAAAATTATACTACAACTTCTCAATAAAAATGTCTGGCCATCTGCTAAAAGCTATTATGTTATGGGATAGCGACTCTGAGGATGAAGCCTACGCATTAGCACACCAACAAGAAGAAGAGGAACTTATTGAGATCTACCATGAAACTTACGGTTCATCTAGTGGACAACACGGTGGTTCAACAATGGATCGAAGATACTTTCATCGGGATCATGCAGCATTTCATAAAACACTGATGAACGATTATTTCGTTTCTAATCCGACTTATGGTCCTATGATTTTTCGCAGACGCTTTAGAACGAGTCGACCATTATTCTTAAGAATCCTTACAAGTATTCAGGCGACTAATAAGTACTTTGTTTATAAGCAGGATGCTGCCAAAAATCAAGGCCTGACTGGATATCAGAAGATGACCGCGGCTCTGAGAATGTTGGCATATGGCGCACCCGCTAACACTCTTGACGACGCTTATCATATTGCAGAGAGTACTGCTTTGGAAAACCTAGATGAATTCTATTAATCAGTGGTCGACATACATGGGGATGAATATCTTCGTTCTCCAAACGAGGCTGACATAGCTAGGTTGCGTGAAATGCACGAAAGTAGAGGGTGGCCTGGGATGTTAGGGAGTCTAGATTGCATGCACTGGGAGTGGAAGAACTATCCTAAAGCTTATCATGGAGCGTACATCGGTTAAAAAAAAGGCCAACCATCATCTTAGAAGCAGTTGCATTACATGATTTTCGGATATGGCATGCTTTTTTCGGTATGCCTGGTTCACTTAATGACTTAAATGTTCTTGAACGATCTCATTTGTTCAGTGATTTGGCGCAGGGTAAATCCCCCCTGATTCATTTACGATTGGACAAAACATATACGATCACGGATACTATCTGGGGGATGGAATTTATCCTAAATGGACCACGATTGTAAAAACTTTTGCAAATCCACTGACCCCAAAACAGAAACAATTTGCTTCTATGCAGGAGGGTCAGCGTAAAGATATGGAAAGAGCATTCAGAGTTCTTCAATCTAGATTCGCAATGGTTAGTAGTCCATGTAGGTTATGGAAATGGTCGAAAATGTCAAAAATTATATTCTGCTGCATAATTCTGCATAACATGATAATCGAAGATGAACGCGACATCGTTCACGCAGATTACGAATACGAAGGATCCAGACAGACCCACAAAATTACCGAGCTTCCGATGATGAAATTGAAGGACAATTCCATATGTTTCAAGTTGATCGACAAGAAATATATCGTAATTCAGCTTTGCACATCCGCCTTCAAAAAGATCTAATGGATCATATTTGGAACTCTTACGGCAACCAGTAGATTATACTTCAAATGCAATGTTTTATTACATTTGTTTCCATTTATATTTCTGAATGTTTGTTTTATTATGTATTCTTGTAATGAAGTGTGTTTGCTTTCTCGTACATACTACATTGAATTATTTTTATGTGGTAATCATTATTCAATACATACAAACGGTACCATTGTTTAATTCAAACTAAAAAACAATACATAGAGGAAACCAGTACAAGCACTAAAAACTACATAAGTAAACTACATACGCCTAGATCCAACACGACTATCAACAATACGCTGTTTATAATCCATCCAGTACTGCGTCGATAGTGGATCCATTTCGGTGACATTCTTTTCCATTACTAAAGTCTCTTGCTGTTACCGCTCCAACTCAAACCTCTCAATCTCGGTTAACCGTTTTAACACCTCCAGCTTTTCTGCACTATTTCTTGTCCGTTCTTCATTTTCTCTTTCATGCTTCTCGTGCATTTGTGCCAACCGAGAATCAAGTTAGGTTTGAACAACATTTTTCTTCTTCGCACCATGCTGGCCCATAGGTCTTGTATCTTCATCAAATTGAGTAATTGCATCTTCATCCGCATTAGAGTCTCTCTGCGAAGATTCTCCTAGACTTGAAGTATAGGAATTTCGGCTTACTTTTTTCTTTGATTTTTCCTTCGTTTGTATATCTCTTAAGCTCTTCGCATTGCTAGAACTCTATTTCGGATAACTAACAAGCAATTCATAGCAATTAGCAAACTCGTAGTAATGCGGTTTTTTCGCACCATTTTCTCTAGGAAATAATTTCAAGAATTCGTCGTTCGCCATCTGCTTCTACAAATGGTAAAATAATGAATATTGGTATACTTTCATGGTAGGTAAATAAAATATTGACAAGCGAATTAGAGAGTTATAAATTATTACCAATTAGGCTTAGCCATTCCGCTAGGATTTGCGGTTCTTATTTTGTGAACTTGAGACTCAAAGAATTGGGTTTGTCGATTAATCTTCCCAAATCGCCTGAAAGCGCAGACATTGATCTCGTCTTTTCTACGTGTTTTTGTTGTAAGCAGACATAACTTTTCCCCAGAATGCCTCCTTACTTTGATCATTTCCATTGACCGAATCGTTTGAAAAGTGACAGTACATTAAACAGAGATCTTTATCTTCGTCCCCTGTCCACGGCGCAGAAGAATGAAACGAGATTGGTGGAGCAGAATGAGAGGTAAGATCTTCGACTGGTTGAAAATCATAATCCCAAATATTCGTATTCCTCGATTCGTTGTCGAACTGGAATGGATATGACATTGTTTGTTGGTATATAAAGAGTATGGTGGATTTGAAGAAGTCTGTGTGTTTTACAATAAACTACTCATACCGGTATATATAGCAAAAAAAAATATGATCGTTTATGGTCGTTGTAACTTCCGTATGACCGTTTATAGCCGTTGGTAGTTCAAATATTTGACCGTTTATAGCCGTTGGAAGGGGTAATAGGGTCCGAATAAGGGTTTAGCAACAGGCACATGGGGAAGGGGGATGGATTTCTGGCGCCTATAAAATAGACGCATGTTCCTGGCGTCTATAAAATAGACGCCAGAACCTGGCGCCTATAAAATAGACGCCAGAAACTGATTCAGGATCCTAAATCGTAGCCTTAATTTTAAGACGTAACTCCGCCACTGGAGAGTATTCCCTTAATTTTGCATCCTTAATCCAAACAACTGGAGATGCTCTTACAATAAAATCCGAGGGCATTTCATAATTTAACATTTTGCTTTTTTTTTAATGGAAAAACATATTTGTTTATGAAATGCTTATTTATTGAGATTGTTAGACGGAAACGATGGTAATTTTACTTTTCTTATCTTCCTCCATCTTCTCTTTTCAGAAAAAGAACGAATATAATAATTAAAAAAAAAGCTTTTTCGTTGTCTTCCCGGCAATCTCCTCTTTAACTAAAACAATATTCCACAAATACTTGAAACTCCTAAGCATTTTTTCTATAAATCTTTCAATCTTAAATGCATAAATTTAAAGGATAATTGTGTTAACCTTTGGAAAACGAACGAGAATGATCGATTTCATCAGTCATATCAAAATTTTGCCTCCTTGGCAGTAGCATCATCAACCACAAAACATCATTATCCCAACCCATTTATTTCCAACAACAACATTAGGTGTAGAAAATAAAACAGTAAATCATGCTGCCAAATAGTGGTGCGTTCGACCATTACATAAAAACATAACTATGGATTGGTGATGCTCGTGTACAGGTAATTGCTCAACATATATGTTCACTATGCACACAAACATATCAACCACTTAAACAGCCTTAATTTTCTCAGAAGTGAACAAAAGCAAAGAAAGCACTAACTCATCCAGATACAGCGGTTACTTGAATCAGCAAGGTTCATCCTTATCAACGACAACAACAGCCATTCTCATATCCTGTAAAGCATCAAATGTCTGTAGACTCAACAGAGCTGCATACTGCTGTGACATAAGACATAAGATAACACATCCTACAAAATACGCCATGAAAAATAAAGTAGCTTAAAACCTGAAAAAACTTGTGAATTCTCGTCATCGTTGTTAATTTGTTTTTCTTTCATTCCAGCCAAGCCCAGGCCTTGATATTTCAGGTCGATGTTCCTCAAAATCCCGCGCATCGCGGATGGAAGCCTCAAAATCAGTGGAGTCGATAGCAGATGGCAAAAAAGAGCCTATATCATCTCTTGCTCCGAACCCTCCTGCTCTCAAAACATCGTCTGCAGTCATTGCTGCTTCCATGTTGAATTCACAACTCTTTTCACTTGTATAATTGTTTGAATTCGGAGATTCTTTTATCTCGATTGGAAGCCTGTTTGCTTCTGTTGTATTCACACTTCTATTGTTGTTGTTTTCATCTTTTTGGCCTACGAAATGGAAGACTGGGGTTATGCTTTATCTCTCCACTAGCTGGCAGCATTCTCAAAATATGATATACTTAAATTTTCTTGCTGTGATTGGCTAAAAGTAGTGTGTATTGACTATGTTTATCATTTAAGCTGCACCAAAGCACAATATATAACACTAAATGTTTAACTGAAAGGAGAAAAATTGTAGAAATCGTGGAGAAACGAAAATGCATAATGAAATACTATTTGTAATGCACCTTTGTTTGCCAAATCAACATCCGTAGGTTTATCGGTTTCCATTATCCTTAACTATACCTGCATACAAATCACATAACATGTTAACTGAGACCTCCGTAGGTTAATTCGCCTAAAAATGGAAAAAAATAGATGAAGAGAATGAGCCTGCATATAGGTAACATATGGAATAGCGCACATAAAAGAGTAATACACATTAAGGTTTAGTCTTATAACATCAATCAAGCAGCTCAGCAAGGAAGGGCATTCCACCGACTTGCCACACACACACACAAACACACACACACACACACACAAACACACACACACACACACACACACACACACACACACACAGAGAGAGAGAGAGACATACATACATACATACATACATGTGTGTACACACACATGCACACACATGTGTGCACGCAAACGATAACCATTATTGCAAAATTGTACCAAAATGTGGTTTTTTTTATGACAACTCTGCCCAAATTGTGCAATGCAACCGTTGTATCAGTCAATTTCCCAACAAGCTAGAGCTCTGCACATTGGTCATCCCTTAATTCTGATGTACCAGTTTATCTTCCAAAAAAGCTAAAGCTCGGGCTCTCCCTCGTTTGCTTGTTGGATGACATGAGACCGCACCTGCTTCAACTCTTTAGGTTTTACCAACTCCACATGTATACTTCCACTTTAATCAGTTCTCGCAAGCATCCCAAACCACTCCATTCATCTCAACCTTTGCACCATACGCCAGTCATTTTCAATAGCTCACAAAACACATAAACCATACTTCAACCTGCACACAACTCACTACTGCAATTTGAATCAAACCATGTGCTAACTCAATCTCCTACGCTTCCTCTTCATCACCGCTCCAACAAACCTGCCTTTGCGTCAATAATCCGCAAACGCAAACACAGCCATCTTATCTCTTTTTCAACATACCACCTCTGCCATTATTTAAAAGCCGCTCACATCACATCCAGACCAAGCAGCCGCCACTTCAAACACAATTTTCTACATCTCAAACCACATCACCATTCACCATGCAAAATACTACTACTACTACTTCTTCTTCTTCTTCTTTTTTATTTTTTTTAAAAAAGGATCATGTACACACTTCTTACATCTTATTTCCTTTACCTTCATTCATACAACATCAAATTTCCACGTCCATCTGTTTGTTTTAAGTTTTAACCTTCTATTTTGTCTTCAGACCTTAAACCTGCAACTCTCTATGTAATGTCATTTGAAGCATTCTCGAAGACCAGCTATCCAAAGTCCTTGAACTGTTAATCGACCCAAGCATTCTATCTTTGGACAGATGCTTCTTGCTTTTTCAGGCCTCACCTCACAAAGAAACTTGTCGACCAACCTCCACAGCTACAAGATAAGTGCACCATATCATCCATGGCACACAGTCATGATCATATCGAGCTTCTTTACTGAGACTGCCCTAGTCAACTCCAACCAAATAATCCAAAAAAAAATGAAAACCCGTTAGAAATCTAAAACAAACAAAGAAATCCATGCCAACATCAGCGCGCAAATTGACACCTAAACAAAACCCATCATCGGATAACTGCATCGGTCCCAACATCTTTCACACACTTGAGACTAGCAGCATTCACGGCCTCATGTACAGTTTGTTGACAGTTGTAGCTGTGAAAACTGCATCTGTCCTACACTGACCACTCTCCGTGAGTGGAGCTTATTTCCACTAGTTGACCCTCACTACAAGGGGCCCTGCACCGCCTTACATTATGGTAAGGTCCGATGGACATAACTATCGTGTCGCGTCAATAGATCGATTTTAACAGCAGCGACAACCAACCGACGACTTGAGTTCAGGCAAGATCTACGACCAAGAGTCAGAGCTAGTTGAATTGACACGTTGAAGCTGCAACACCAGATGTGGCAAGTACAAATAATACACAGGCAACTATAACCAGAAGTAGACAATTCAAATAGACTTAGCATATATCCAGACGTAGACAGACAAAATAAATTGAAAAAAAAAAAAAAAAAAAAAATCGAAGGTAGATAAGAGACTAATTTATAGTGGTTCGACTGTTAAGTAAACCTGTGTCCACTTTATAAACTTCTTTATTCCTCTTCTACCAATTAGAAGTAGTTTGATTATAAATACATTGAATAGAGAAAGTACAAGAACTGATTGTAGTAAACCACAATAACTCTTAGATGATATTGTGTGGAAGGAGATGGCTTAAGATCAATTTCAACATGGTAATGGACCATGGCAGAGAGCGATCAGATCATTTTCACGTAGGTGGTCTTGTATTCTAGGCGGCTGAAAATGAGTTGGGCAAGATATTGCACCGGCAGGCTTGTATGGAGGGTAGGAGGACACGTGAAACAGATAAGCTCCTATGGACTCAAGTTAGTGGATCGTTACCGATCCATAGGGTATGAATTACGAATTGGTACTGATCCATCCCTTTTGGGTTGGAAGAGTTCTGCTCCACTTTCATTCCTTTTGCTCTTGTGATGCTTCATGTTGAGTTTCATAACACTTTTGGACTCGACTCACGTTGAACTTCTTTGTAGCTTGAAAGATTCATCAACATCTTGAGCTATAGACATCTTATTGCAACAAACGTGAAGAAAAGACTAATGGAGTGATGGGGGTCATGGTGGCACGACCTACGATGGGTCACATTGAGGTACCGATACATAGAAGATGGACTGATACTAATCCATCTCCTTAGCATATTCTTAAACGAAACTTCTTGAGTCCCATCTAGGTCATTATTTGAGCATTTTGGTTAAGTTTCAAGTGATTCTGACTCTGTCTTGACTCCTAACTTCTATGGACTTCTGATAGGGCTGAAAACAAGGTTAACATTTAACCCTTAGAGTATGTCTTCATTAAAACCAAAATGTACTCTGCAATAAATTACCTTTCGAGTTCCTGGCTTGGTCAATTTGGTTTGGATACCTAGCTATTTTTGAGGAACGATCTATGATTAGTCGGTCGCTCACTTAAGTTTATGAGTTGAGATAATGTATTTGCTAGTAATCTTAGAGTTCTTGGTCCAATCTCTACAGGGTGCTATAGAATGGTGTGTATACGGTGTGTGAAGAATTTAGAGAGTATCAGAGTCAATTTGAAGATTGGTATCGAAGCATATACTATTTTTTTTCCTTTATTAAATAATACCATGCTTTATGTCTCATTAACTTCTTCTTTTCCTGACTTTGCTCCTAACCGAAGCACTGCCTTGTGATTTCAACGATCTGCATCAAAACCTCGCTTCCTTTCAACCTTCGTCGCCAATCCCCATTGCCATGACTTCCTGACACCACCACCAAGCTTCGCCATAAGTCGCTCGCTGCTAATCACTTTCGATTGGTGTTCATGGCTTTGCAACTCTAGTTGGCCAATTCATTCCCTTATCTTGCCACATATCATCAATAGTCGCCACTACCTACTATCGTGAACTCCTAACCATCGTCTCTCCTCTCTTCACTGATCGCTTGAATTCTTGCGGAGTTGATTTCAAGAGTTTAAAGACCCTAGTATGTACTTGATTTCTGATTTATAGGCTCGGGATTTAAGGTTTAGCTTGTTGACAACTTTTACTAGAGATTGTGATGTTTGATGATATTCGAATTTGGTTAGATCCAGCTTGAAATTGAAAAGGAATGATTTTGGGCTTGAAACGACCATCTTTAAACTTAAGCATATATGCACATAAATGAAATTGAACTTGAACCGTCTTTCGCTTCACATAAAACCGAACGAAACTTGTGAACTTGTACTTATAAGAGCGTAAATGTCCAGAACCGATTCTATAAAGAACAAGTAGATTTAAAACTAAAATTGAACTTCATAGTTGAACTGAACATCTGAAACCATTTGAAATTTGAATAGTTTTCACAGCTTTGACCAAGTCCAGATTGTTAAACTGAATGTGATCAAGTTTGAGCATGCTAGTCATTCGACGACCTATTCTTACTATATTTGCACGCCCAATGGTCCTGAAACGGAAAGCTTTCCGCGTATTTTGGGCAACAGATCCATTGTCATTTTTTCAACCGATAAGGCGATAAGGGGTAAGTTCTGAAAGGATAAAAAAGATGGTACGGACACTTATTCTGATGCAAGTGGACTATCTATGCGAGGTGACCTATTTGTAGAGTTCGGGACTTATTGGACTTCATTCACTTAGATAAAACGCCGCGCTTTCCTCTAGTTGTATTCATAACTCAGTTGATAAACACATGTTTGGCTCCTATGAATTTTGAACGTTTTCCGACTGAGTAACCAGTTAACGCTAATTTTATCATGTAGAATGACTTCACGACGCTCTTCGCGCCTAAGGTTCAGGGAAGAAAGTTCTCGTTTTGAAGTAGAGTCTTCCTCCGTTATGCATTTATCGTCTACCCTTAACTGGAGCTTCAACTCATATTCCAGCTCAGCAAGCTATAATCCTGGCAGTTCGGATTGTTGACTTGTCGCGTCCTCTTTCGAAGTCATTTCCAGTCCATCGCAGAGATGTCCCACAGTGGTTACCACAAAAATGCTTAGGAACATCTGTTTCCAGTTCAGTACTCCGAATAGGTGTTGAAATCTCGTATTTTGATAAATAACGACTATATGTATACGAACCAATGGTGTAGAGATATCATCAAAATCAACATTATATAAAAGATCATGAATCAACGACATCCATATATTATAGAGGAAGATCATGATGACTCGAAATCAAGTAAAATGTTCACAGAGTTTTATATTAGAATCATATGAATGTTAAAGTCTATATTCAAGTGGTGAATATGTACGTACGTCTTTCATAAATAATTACAAAATCGAAATATAAAATATATGTAGCTTCTATCGATTGAACTAACCACTCCAGTTGATTAAAATTGAGCACAGGTTTTAAAACAAAAGCAGCTTCAGTCGACTAAAGTTCTTAATAAGTTGATTTAAACTTGATTCAGTCGACTAAATCTGCCATGTTTTGAATTATTTACTTTTTGACTTGCTCGAATCAAATTCAGTAGGCTAACCTACTTGATTCAATAAATTGAGTCCGCATAATTGCTATGAAATTTAAATTTATGAAGAGACACCTCTCTTCATCGATGATGATGTCTCTTTCAGAAATGGTTGCAACTATTTCCAACAAGCACACATTTTTACTAGAGTTGCAACCGAGTAGCATCAATATAAATATGTCAGAATCAAGACCTAAACTTCTGTCATTTTATTTTTGTATCTTAAATACTCTTGTGCTTCATATCTATATTGCTCACAAATCATGATCATATTTACATTTGATTCAAATATTTCAAGTGATCATAGTCTTCCTTTACTTCACGAACACATATTATATGAGAATATTATAAAAAGAGTGCACTAAAAAGACTCATATGTATTATCCAAAGAACACACGAAGTCGATTACAATTACTACTCATGTATTTAAAGCCATGTTTTGTTGCTCAAGCAAGGTTTGAAATCTTGCTCAGTTGTTCAGACATGTGTACTAAAGTCATGTCTGACTGCTCAGGTGCCTATTCTTCTGGTCTAAGTAAGAGTATTGCTAGTGAAAACGCTGGACACCTGATCTTTCGAAACCAATATAAAATCAATGGTGCAATCATTCTTATTTTATCTCCTTTATTAGTATTATTTACATTTATAATTATTAGATTATCAAAAATATCTATATTACTCGATCCTTGTCACTTTCAAAAGAGTTATGGAGTTGTCGTCGAGCAACGAATTTGTTGATAGGTAGTCATTAGATTTCACTGTCTATCACCATTTTATGTGTTCCATTGGTGTCATTCAATCCGTTCCTACAGATGGTACTTCAAGAGATGGGTATCATGCCCTTCCAGATGCACCCTAATGGTCATGCCGTTTTGACATGCCTTTATGTTCTTTTCATGCAAACCTTCAAAAGTCCACCGCCTTTTAATGAGTTGAGATGTTTTATTTAAGAGGAGGCAAGAATACCTTTTATTAGCTTTTGTCGAGACTCAAAGAAACAACAAACCCATACTTAACTTTTACAACAATATATGACATTTAAGAATTAATGTTTCTTTATCTGTTGGCCCGAAGGCTTCAACATGCAATGGACTTCTGGAGGTGAGCATTTGGATTTTGTTCTGGATTTCTCGGATTTCTGATCATGTCCTTTGTTTTCTCGTAGCTTTGTCTACCCCGAACAGGGACATCACGCATGAGGCTACTCTTAATGCTTTGAAGCGGTCCTAGCACAAGAAGGATAGAGAGTTCCTGATGCGGGACCACTATCTCTACAGATACAGGTTACTACACCCTGAGAGGTTAGTTGTTCCACGTGAAGTCCCCGCTCTTGTTCGTCCCGGAGTCGAGACTCATTCTATTTCCCATCTCGAAGAATAGAGTGAATCCCGAGGAGCAGAAGGCCCATCAAGGGAGTCACATGGAGATAGTGGTTCAAGGGATCAAACTCAAGCAGAAACTAGTGAATGAGTGAAAATGACTCCAAAACCTGAAGAAGAACACGAATAATTAGCTCACAGAGAGGGCAATGCCATGACTTCTCCACGAGCAAAGGCATGAGAAACTGTGAAAGGTGGAGGTGGATTCGAACAAGACTACGTAGAGTCTTTTGATGAGACATCGGGGATAAGCCCAATCATCAATAATTGGAGATTCAATAGGGCATAACTATCGATGCCGCCCATATCGTTGATTGGCCTTTGAGTCTTGTGCCCAAAGGTGGAGATGACATTAGTGAGTTTGACGATTTGAGCGATAACCATGCTACACCAAATGAGATTATTGAGAAACTATTTATGCCCACGGGCACAGATTTCGACTTCCTTCAGGAAAAATCACTTTAGAAGGTGTACAAAATCCAAACATTAATCACAAAGGGATGTGGCTCATGGAGGTGTTGGAGTATAAGTAGCACGTCACATGCACAATTAGAACCACTAAAATTATCACGAACATGTTACCCTTTATTTAGGCTTGTTTATGAATTTAATTCATTTTCTTTTTTTTCAGAAAATACTATATGATGTGGCTACTTTGATAGCTTTGAGCATATTTCCTAGGATGGCCGCTCACCTAGGTGGTCTTTCAATCATCCTATTATTCAAAAACAGAGGAACAAAGAAGAGGAAGAAAAGAAAGCGTTTACCAACCCCTAGAAAAAAGGAATCATATAGGCTGTAAGCAGGTCTTGTCAATTTATCCAAGAACTTGCCAGGTTAGTTTCTAAAAGAAATCAAATTTGATCGAGATCTCACGTTGCTTGGCAGAGAACCCGCCTTGAAAAACATCGAGGCTTGAAAGAAAGATGTGGATTAACTGAAAGATTGGCAGCATTTGTATAAGAGCATGATACTATAAACAAGACACAGAAACTTTAACCCATGCCCATGATAGAGAAGTTTCTGGAGGCAGCAAAGGAGCGCGACGCTGAGATTGAACAACTTAGGAAGGATAAGGAGGAAGCTCTGGCGATCAAGAAGAGGGATGAGGACAGGGTCTCATAATTGAGCAATATCGAAAAAGCTAAACGTTTTTTACGACCTTCAACTCAAATAAGTTCATTCCGATGAGGTCGCTCAAAAGAGTCTCGGGGGTGAGAAGCAGATTACTCAGTCCGAAGCATAGACTATTATTGATCAAATCCAAACGATATCGACGTGGAAAAAAGATCGCCTTGTTTCAAGAGCAAGTTTCGCAACTTCAGAAGGAGAAGAATCAGTTTGCCGTCGAAAAATCTAGTCCTCAGAAAGTTTATAATCACAAGATGGAGCACTTGGATGCCACTATGTTTAACTTTTATACCCAAACCATGATGAGCAAAGGGAGTGACAAATTCGCCTCCATACTTGCTGAAGTCTGGGAAGAGGTGATGGAGCAAGTCGCTGGGTTAGGCTACACCGAAGAGGAGCTGACTCAACACTATTTAGATAAGAAATCCCAAGCTACGCTTATCGAAGAAAGAGAAAATATTAGGCTTGAGAGAAAATGAAAAGCTCCAACTGAAACAGAAACTTAAAGGCAAATTTCAGCTTGTCACATTGCTTTAGGCTTTGAAGATCTTCACTCAGATCTTGAGAGCCAAGAACATCGCTCTAATGTTTGAAGGTATTACTCCCTCTCTCGTTGCCCCGATAGTCATCTCGATTGCTACTTCAACTTTGATGATGAAGACTCATGTGGTGATGCGACCGGGTAGCAGGGATAATGAGAAGGATTTTGAGATAGTTTTCCACACTGAGACCCCCATAGCAGGTAATCACCCTTATATTCCTGAACTTGAGGATCTTTTATTCTCGCTTGAGGAGGTCGAAGATTTGATTGCTCATTTTTCTCGTGATACAGGTTTGGCACCCATTCTTCCGCTTTCTAATGATATAGAAACTGAGGCGATATTCGCTACTTCCACCCTAATCATGATCTTCACTTCACAGCTAAGAGCATATTTGGAGCAAACTGAAGCGCTACAAGGTTTAGATGACCTGCTGGCGTCCTCAAAACTAGCGTTAAGCAGAGAGAGTTGGACGCTAAAGAAAGAGAGAGAAGAAAGAGGGAACAAAGATCTGGGATGTGCTCAATTCCATAAGGAGCTCGTCCAAGCATCGCAAACGCCAGGCTCATCAGGAATCAACCAGTGCGATGGATGAGACTGGGGTGACCATGACCAGTGGTGCTGAACTTACGATCGCTATTCCCGCTAGTTATATTACTTAAAAAACTCGGTATTAAACTTGGAAAGGACACCAAAGGGAGTGGTAAGAAAAAGTAGAAGTGTGATCATTGTTTTGTTGTCTTTCAACGTTGGTTGTTGTGTTGATATGCATAGAGATTATAATTGCTTTTTTTCTTTTTTTTCTTTTTTTTTGAGTCGGGGTGGACATAAACTGCACCGTCATACGGATACCGCCCGCACCGAACCGTAAAAGCGATGCGGAAAACCAGACCGAATCTTCTCATTAAAGCAGGTACTCCAAACCGGACCGACTCGGAACGATACAGCCCGGTTGCGGCTTGAGCTTTTGACCCAATGTACTAAACCGGACCAAACCGAATAGTTGCACTAGCAATTTTATGATAAAAATGTAGCTAATTCCTACCTATTTATTGATTTTAACAATGTGTATTTATGTTGTTATATTAATAATAATTGTTATGACAAAAGAGAAAGTTATAGTTTTAGTATAATGGTTTCTATATCTTTTTTTGGATAAATACGAGCTATAATCTTATTTGAGCTATTTTACTTAATGTTTATGCATTGATTAAAATTGATATTTGGTCAATGTATTAAAACAATCCAACTTGTCATTAAATGTAAAATTGAAGTATGCATACGGTTAGAAATCAATCTTTCAATTGTTGATAACATTATGTGTTTTACCCTTTAAGTTACACTGCATGCAGTTGTAAATTGATTGTTAATGGAAGTAATTCTTTTATTTCATATTTAGTACGAGTTTAAACCAGACCGAACCAAAACCGAACCGTAATATATTGAAACCGAACCGAAACTTTTAAATGAGTAGTACGCCGGGTTGTATTTTTGATCAACCGTTTGATGCGGTGTGAAAGCGGTTTGAATTTCAAACCGCACCAAACCGACCCGCGCCCACCCTAGGTTTTCTGCGTGTGCTAGTACTCGTTGCTTGGATAATTGAAAATATATACAAATGTGCTGCGTAGTAATAAAATGTTGTTGCTCTTTAACTAAAACTTCATTGTGCAACCTTTATTTTCTACATATTATACTTTTAGAGCATTTAGGTTCGTAATAGTTAGCTTGGAGTTGGAGTCACTTGTTAGGCGTGATAGACTTGCAGCATGATTTGCCTTGTCTTTTTATTTAACCATTTCGGTGTATATTGCTCCTATGTCACAAGGTAATTTGCGTGCTTTAAGTTATATCTCGGATTAGGCAGCGACCTGTTCCGTCGCGCCAAGTCGGGTTACCATGGTAACGATTTGAAGATGGTCAAGGAATGGATTTATCTCTATCTTTGGAAACTCGACCGTTTTGACTTTTTGATATTAAGATTTTCTGGCTCATGTGCCTTGCTTTGATTTCCGACTAAGTTCAGGACTGGTTATGCGTACTTTAAGCAAGTCTTTTATTTCATGAATCAATTAGTTTTGAGAGTCGATCTCGACGGGAATTTTTTTTTTGAAAATGATTTATACCTTCGAGAATCGACCTTAACAAGTAAGGGTTTTTGGAAGTGCTTCTCATCTTGGGGAAATCGACCTTAATAAGCGAGGTTTTTTGGAAACAATTAATATATTTGGGAATCGACATCAACAGGCGAGAGTTTTTGGAAACGATTCCTATCTTCGGAAATCGACCTCCACAAGCTAGTGTATTTTGAAGAAAAAAAGCATGTTTTCGAGAAACAACCTCAAAAAATGAGTATTTTATGTAAATAATTCCCATCTTCAAGAATCAACGTCGACGGGTGAGGGTTTTTGGAAAATATCACAATCTTTGAAATCGACCTCAATAAATCCTATCTTCAAGAATCAACCTTAATGGGTGAGCGTTTTTAGAAGTGGTTCTTATTTTCGGGAATCGACCTCAATAAGTAAGGGTTTTTAAAGCCAATTCCTATCTTCAAGAATTGACCTCAAAAGGTGAGATTCCTTTTCGAGCATGCTTGGATGACGGTTTTTCATGTCTCAACAAGTGGGAGCCTTCGTGGTGAAGGCTTTTCTATGCCTCAATAGGTGTGAGCCTTTTCGAGCCCGTGTGGATAAGGGTTTTTTAATGCCTCAACGGGTGGGAGCTTTTTCAAGTTTGCAAGGATAAGGGCTTTTTCGTTGGAGTCTACATATTTGGACTTGCTGGAAAAAGGAAAATAAATGCAGTTTCACCAGTTTAGAAGTAGATTTTATTCATGCTTAAAGGGAAACAGAAGCATTTTTGTTAAGGTACCATACCCCAAATAAGCTCGGGAGGTTCATTTTGCTAATACAAGAAAAGAGTATAAGTTTTCAAACATAATACAACGGTAGCATGTCATTGTTCCAAGCTTATGGATATCCGTCGATTACCATGAGCTTCAAGGTTCCATCAGAAAGCTTCTCACCAATCACGTAAGGCTCTTTCAAGTTTGGTCCAAACACACCAGTATTTGTCATTACTCACTGGAGGACGAGATCTCCAACTTTAAATATTCTTTTGTGTACTTTGATGTTGAAGTGTCTTGCCACTCTCCTTTAGTGTGCAGCGATCTTCAACTCCATTTTTTTCGTTTCTCATCTACTTGGTCGAGTGCTTCAAGCAGTAGCTATCAGTTTTCTTTTTGCTCAAAATGTATCCACCGATAAGTAAGGATTTCCAGCTCTATCGGGATCATGACTTTCAAACCGTAGGCCAAAGCAAATGGTTTGTATCCTATCACAGATGTGTGTGTTGTACAGTAAACCCATAGTGCAAGTGGTAGGTCATCAAAACAGACTCCTTTACCCTTTGTGAGACGTTTCTTGATGATAAATTTGATGACCTTGTTCATTGCTTTCACCTGTTCGTTTACTTGCAGATGTGCTACTATAGAAAAGCTTTTCCCAATGTAGAATCGCCTAAAGAAGATTTAAAATTCAACACTTTCAAACTGAGTCCCGTTGTCGGTTATGATCTTTTGTGGTACTCCAAATCTGCAAATGAGATTTTTAATCACAATATTAATAACTTTCTTAGTGATAATTGTGGCCAGTGACTCCGCTTCGGGCCACTTTATGAAGTAATCAACGACGAGTATTACGTATTTTGCTCCTCCTTTAGCTATTGGGACCACACCAATCAACTCATATATCGCCAATGGCCAGAAGCTGATCATTTGTGTTAAATCGATCGAGGGGCTCTTGGTATTTTAGAGAATCTTTGGCATCTATCACATCTCCTGGTGCAGTCAACGACGTCCATGTTTAAGACTGGCTAAAAGTACCTGTAACGTAGCACTTGGCAAGTGTTTGATTTTCTAAGTGGTAGTAGCATTTGCCTTCATGCACCTCTATGAGAACTCATTCGGCTTTATCTCGCGTTTACACATTGCAAAAGTGGTATAGTGAAACTATGTTTATAAAGTCCTTTGTCCTGCATGATAAATCTTGGCTATTTCGAAGGAGTTCCTTTCGTGCATTTGGATCTCTGGGAAAGGTCCATGGATTAAGTATTCTTTGATTGGCGTCATTGTTATCACGGCGACCGACTAGTCGTGACTAGTCGTCGACCAGTCGGTCAGTCGGTCCTAAGTCATCGACTTGCACTGTCGACATGAAATTTGTCAATATGTCGGTCGACTGGTTCGACAAGGAGCGACTAGTCGCGACTAGTCAGGCGACTAGCGGTCGACTTAACTGACTGGTTTCAAATTTAGGCCCAAAAATAAATAAAAATTAAACAGGTCAGAAAACCCGTATCAAACAAAAAAGAAAGACCGGGTTTCAAAATACTTATTCGTATCGAACAACGAAGAAATATAGTGAATAGAAGAAAACCCGTAGTTCAAGTAACCCTAGGTGTCGCCGCCGCTCCTCCTGCCGCTGCTGCTCCTCCTGCCGCCGCCGCTCCAGTTCTGGCTCCTCTCTAGTTCGAGTAACCCTAGGTAATTCTTTTTTTGCTTTGTTTTTTTTTTCTGTACACTGTAAACAATTGGTATTACTCGGTTCTTGTTGTTTTTCTGTACACGAACACAGTTATATTTTTGTTTTGTTGCTTTTTTCTGTTACTGCCTGAACTGAACCGATATCTGTTTTTTTTCTTTTACAGATGGCTATAGAAATATCAATGGCAAGTATTGAATCATATGATCTCTCCAAGGATCCAAAGCTAAAGCAAAATCAACAGATATTGGATTTTTATTGATGTCTATCCCAATTATCACAACCATCCAAAGCTAAAGCTAAAGGCAAAATCGTATGACCAACACCCTTCTCACTGTTGCTGGTCCAATCCCAATTATCACAACCATCGGATCAAGGGCTTGGACTTCAGCACCTTGGAATCTTTTGCTCTGAACACAATATCATCATTAAATATCCTTCATTGCTTCGTAGGATATCTATCTTCGACTGCTAAGCAGATTTTGACTCTCGGTGCATGTTTTAATGCACTGCAAAACTTTTCACTTTTCCCCAACTTCTTTGAGTGGATGAGATCCTCCAGAGATCGTGTTAATTACCTGTTTTCTAACATTTCGTCTAGCAATCGACTTATTAGACCAGGATTGGTTTGCCAGAATCACCTGCCCTTGCATATTGCGCGACGGGATTGCTTCTAACGACTTTTGTAAGTACTGTTGGAGTTCATTCTTTCCGATTAGTTCGTCAATGAGATTATTTAAATGGTAACACCCATTAGTGTTACATCCACGTGTCTCATGGTAACAACAATGCTTGTCAAATAGCTTTTATGCTTCTGCCGGTTCCTTGGTGATAGGCTTTGGGGAATGCTCAGCTTCCTTTGTAGCTGAAAAGATGTTCTCCATGTTGTCGATCAAAGATACATGGTCCTCCGAAGTGAAACCTCTTAAGCGTTTGTTGTCTCTTCACATTTACTTTTATCTTGATTTCCTCTTTTCTGGTTTCCAATCTTGCTCGCGATACCAGGAACGTCTACTCGTTTCATTTCAGCATTGCCTTGAGGAATCTGATTCTGACCACTAGCAGCGGAGCTATTTCCGATGGCTTCTGCTCCCTTCAGTCTTAGGAATTCGTCAGCTTTCTTATAGAATTTCTCCAGTCGTAGGCTCTTTCATTTTGATCCACTTCCCAAAGTATGTTTCTTTATCAATGGAATGCAACAATGCCATAAGGACCATCTTCTAATTTGGGGTACCGGACCGCTATATTGAATCGATTTAAGAAAGACCTTGGTGACTCTCGAGCACTTAGTGATAGTTTGGATAGTGATATAGCGTCCCATAACGAGTAGTGTGCAATCAAAGTTGTTCTTTAAACCTTCTTTCTAGCTCTTCGGATCGTAAAATAAACTTCGGTGATAGCTTGGTAAACCACAACAAAGCGACCCCCTCTAGATAAATAGTAAAGTATATACACTTCAAAGTATATGTTGCCCATGTGTCATTCATGTGTCATTCGTATTTGTACAAGAACAAGTTCAGATCTGAAGTTCTACTATATGCAGGCATCATGTGAGGATTGAACTTCTATAGATATTCGACATCCAGAATACTTGAGTGAATGGAATCTAATTTGGAGCGAAGCCCCAATCTTGTCATGCATCCTTCCAAGCCATACTTTCTAGCATCAAATTCTTTATCATTTCAGATATATATTCCTTGCTAGTGTTATTCTCCTATGGGTGATTGTCAGCAGCACCCTCGAGTGGCTTGTCTGAGATGAACACCAATCTAAATTGGTTTGCTTAGAGTTCAGATGCAAATGCTTCTTGCGTTTATTAGGATTGTCTCATATGTTGTTCATGAGGAATGACAGTTTGGATTTAAAAAGTTACACCTAGCTTAATAACTTGAAGAAGTGGTATACAAATATGAGTTGGTAAACCGATAACATAAATAATTCTTTTTGTTGCAACGAACTATGTGTCAACTCATATGCATACATCATGTGTTGGAGAAGAAGAGCTTGGTCGGATCGCCATTATATAGCAATGGATCAAAGCTGAAAGTTACGGACATGGTCATGCAAATAAGGCAGTGCTCTCAAAAGTTACTTGGAAAAAATGCGAGTCAAAGGGGAGACTGTTACAATTGTCTCGCAAGTTGTTAAGGAGGAATGACAGGTTGAATTTGGAAAGTCCCACATCACTTAACAACTTAGGTAAGTGATATAAATTATGAATTAGTAGGCACGTAACATCAGGAATTTCATTTGATACAACAAAGCGTATGTCAATTAATATACGTATGTCATGTACTATAGATGGAGAGCTTGGTTCGACCGTCGTTACATAACAGTTGTACCACGTCGTTCAAAAGGTAAAAAGCCAATTTTGATTCCTTTGCATGAAGGAGATCAATCTCCGCTCCCTTTTATATTGTAGCTCGAGATTATTCATAGTGGTTTTATTAGAGGTTTCAAAGGTGAAAGAAGAAATATGTTGTATTATGTTTCTTTCAACTATTCATTAATTAAATTGACAAGATCTCTATACGGAAAACAAAACATGCTTCTAAGTTATGGGGAGTGATAGGATCATGTAAAACATCTAAGATAAATAGGATATGCTTTAGCCATTTCAAAAAATTTGTGTTTGTTTTGTCAATCATTTCTCTATCAAAAATATGAAGTGTTACACTAGTCTAGACTAGGTCAGGGCGAGTCGGTTCCTGTGTGGTGGTCTAGCATGACCCATCTATTCAACTCAAATGAAAAACCAAAAGCCCAAATGGCATAATATGGTGACATGAATACACTGATTTCTTTCATAACTTCGGAAGAAGTGAAACTAAGAAGCCGCAATGCACTAATTCACATAACTTCAAAAATTCAAGTGATAATTCAATGATTCAAAATGTATAGGAAATGACTCTTACTACAATACATTATGGATTTTCCATCTCACATAAGTACTTGATGTCTTTAAACTTAGCGCCAAACACTTGAAAATTGGTTTATGTCCATCAATAGGGGATAATAAGGGAAATTTTATGCCTGGCATTTAGAAAGAGATTCAAACTAGTTATTTCTTAATGTTGAAGTGGGAAGATGCACCTAAGTGACATGATGTTTCATCAAGTCAGTTTCTATGTTATGTTGACATGAAGATTAAGCAAACCAATAGAATAACAAGATAACAGGTGTAACTAAACTATGGTCATTATAATATAATAGTGCACATTTTCATATATATCATGGATATTATAAAAAAACAAGGATTCTTTGTAACTAAAAATTAATAGGTGCTAACACGAATTAAAAAGAAGCAGCAAGCGAATTTAAATTCTATTTCAAGCCAGCTACTCAGCAATTAGCTTGGTTGAAATAGAATTTACCCAATTCCAAATGTCGATTTCGAAAATCAACCAGAAGGCTATGAACTGAGGGAGTACAGCATAAGAAACAGGGATAATTTAATCGTACTGCAGAAAATGCGGCCACGACCCAGTGATGCAAAAAAGCTCATAGCTAAAATTCACGGCACCTGATTATATATTTATAAGAATGCCCTAACTGTTTGAGTAACTCCACTGTCGCAAAAAACTACAGCAGACAAGAATCACAAACCCATGATTCAAATACATAAATAATTGAAAACGATATAAAGCTGGTGAATTTCTAAAAGAATTAGCATCAAGCTTGCTTGTTTTAGTGGAGAAAAAAAAAACCCCCAATTATAAGTAATAAAACAATAATTGCAGTCGTACTGTTCGTCAAATGGCCCCCAGTACGAAAACTATAGCAATCAAATTCGCAAATTCAAATAACGAAAATTACCTGGTAGAACAATACGACGAAGGCGCTGCTTTGTTGAGTTACCAAGTTCTTTCAGACATAACACTTGCAGACAGTTGCTCCTGTTTCAGAATTTTATGGTTTAGATAATCATTGCCTGAGTCGCACGTGTAATTTTATGGGAGCCTCTGGAAGAACTGTGTTAGTCAGACCGAAGAAAAAGTAGTAATGTATTAAATCCTGAAATCAGGAGGGCAGAACTGTAATTCATGGATAATAGGACCTCCACATTTGTTGTTTCTTTTGTAGATTTTGACATAATATGTTTCGGTCTGTTAAGCATTTCTGGCGATTCTGAAAATAGTAAAATGTCGTCGAGAACGCACATTTAACAAAGACGCCATTGTTACATTTTCTAACCGATTTAACTGCTGAATATTTTAAACCAATGTCCTATTTTCGTGACTAGCTTGATTGACCCACAACCCATTAATCTTTGTTGAAGAGAAAAAGCAAACAAAACTATACTTTACCTTTGTACTCATCTGGCCCCTTTCGAATTAATAGTCAATTACATTCGGATCCATAAATTTTACCTAAAATGTTTCAGACTTCCTTGTCCGTCGAAGACATGAATGGTAACACATCACCTTTATTTCTAATGGACATGGAAGTCAACAACATCCTCATCTCTAGCAAGCGCGAGTGTTAATAATCTTCATGTTTGTTGCCAATGATTTGTGTTATTTGATAAATAAATGAATTTGCGATAAGCCAATGCAAAGGTACAAGTTAAACTCATGTCTTAAGCCTTCATGGTGTTCGTTGATGGATGTTGTATGACCTAGATTGCTCCTTACAATAATGAACAAAAATAGCAAAAAAAAAAAAAGAATGGAAATTGGTAAAGAAGCAAGATGCAAAAACGGAAACAAAAGGGGTAGGAAATTAGAGGTCTTTTCATTATGTAAAAGAAAATTGGTAAGGTGCAAACAGTGCGGGCCTTTCTTAAATTCGATCCTGAATTGAAGCGGCTCAACAGTGATATTTATCCTATTAACGTGTGAAGTTAACATCTGAAGTTGGATGTTTATTCAAGGAGCATTCAAAACATGTGCATTTAATGGATAAGTCAGCTCTTTGGCTCTGCCATAGTTTCTTATCTCCGACATCCAATTTATTACTACAATTATTAAAATAGTAGTCTTTTTTTAATATACTTTAGGAGAATCCGATACATGGAAAAACTTCTGAAGGGAATTAAGTTATGTCTGTTTGTGTCACGCACCGAATTTCCCCGATCTCCGAAGAGATGGAAAACGCGGATTGTATGAGAACACGACGCATCATAACACAGAACAACAGAACTTTTCATTGTTATTTCAACAATTTACATCAGGTTACAAGAATATCAAAGTATAAATAAATATTACACAACGAAAAAATAATATCAGAGATTAATAATTTAGATAGCAGCGGAAATAAAAATGTATAAATACAATGCACCACAGAAATACATCAACTACCATAGCTGAAAGAAATACACGGATATAAACCTTTTCGAATATAGTTTCAGCCATAAATCAGGATCCTGTTAAATAACATCTGCAAAAACAAAACTGTTAGCTGCCCATGTGGAAAATATAGGCACCCAGAGTTTAGGTGAAAAACTAAAACTTCAGGTCAGTTATGAGACTTGTGGGAGAACTTAAAACAATTATAAAACTTTACTTTTAAAATAGGGTAAGTCACGAGACCGCGTCGTATGACATGGAACGAGTTTCCTCTATATGCATACTAGTTTAGAAACAAAACAACGCAATTTTTTTGAAAAATGAAGCTATTATAAGACTCAAGTCCCATCACACAATGCAACGCAAGCCGGGGGATAGAGTTTTACCTTATAATAGCCAAACATGCTTGATACACTTTAAAACAAATATTTTTTATATTATTATAAGTGCGTAATGTATAAAACAACTTCGAATAAAAATGTATGAATCATAGACGACATAGTACCCCATCCTACTATGTCGCCATATAGGATTACAACTAAACCGAAAAATCGCGTATTGGACATTGGATTTCTATCATGAGTCAAAGCATGGGATGACTCCTTCCGATTCGGGTCACCTCTAGCAAGATGACCCAGGATCACACCTATGGGCAACCTTGGATCTTGTAGGCTCGGTCCACACCTAACGTTTATGGATTGGTTATTCTTGAACAATACGTTTCTCGGTCCTAACAGACCTCCAAAATGGTCAGTATGTCGACCAATCATACCTGAGGTGTCTCGCAATCCATCATCCACATAAGTAAAAATGTCTGGGCTCCATATCATGCTACTACTTCTAGCTAGAAAGAAACGCATGCACTCCCTGTTGTCCCTAATCCCGTTTTTCACTCATGCCACAAGGCCCTTCTTTTTAACAAAAGGCTTGATCGTTGCATCTCAGCATGCCACATAGTCAATGCATAATATACCATTGATTTCCACTAATATATAACCTCTAAGCTCGTACGTCTAAGAGAAGGGTGTTAAGCAAGAGAATAAATTATTCGCCACCAAACAGATATATATTTAGCAGAGATCAACGAATACAGCGTGAAGTACAATGTCAAACATACAATCTATTTACAATTTCGTTCTAGGTCTAAACGAAACCGAGGCACCTTATTCATCATCTCATATGTCCAATACAGAAGAGAGGTCCTCGCATATCCGGTCGATCTCCAAGTACGTATGGACGATCACCATTTATTACCTCTACTTGGGTGTACTTTCCAAGTGAGACATCAGCAATAGCCCAAACGATGTGAAGATCTCCGGTCTTCAACCACTGTCTTCATTTTCGACTTTTAATCGTCGTAACAATTATTCAGAATGGATTAAACCCAGTCTTTCCGAATAACTGGCGCATCTTTATAATCATGTGATAAATACACAAAGATCGCACACATCTCATTCCAATCCAAAATATTCTTTTATTCAAACATACATATCTTTGGGAAAGGTTCCCTTTAATTTTATCAAAGATAAATTCCTTTAAACTTATAGTTTAATCTTAATTTTTGATATCATTTTCAAAAGAATTTATTTTTATCTGTTCATGACTTAAACCAAATTAAGGTTTATAAAACTAGTCGAGATTATCGAGCTTTACCGAAGTAATCATTTATTTTATTATACAAATCCCAACCTATTCATTCCATGGAGCAAAACTGGTGGTACTCCATATTTAACACCCATAGTGTTATCGGTAAATTTAATTACCACCTAACGTCTCAAATCTGATTACAGATTCAACTATCGCATGGAGTAAAACTGGTGGTACTCCATTCTTGAACATTTCTTATGTTTGATAATTTTAATTATCCCATTCACATTTCAATTTAATTAAAGATTCATTAAAACTCCAGCTTAGTTTTAATCTCAAAAATCATTACTTAATGATTATTCAATTTTTAGAAATTAATCTTGTCTTTACTTGGGTTAAAGAACAAGTGTCGTTTAAAAACATTGTTCATAACAAACCCAAAATCCAATTTGATATTAAATATAAGACCTTAAATGGAAATCATGTCGACTTACATTAAATACCAAATTCTGAAACTAACAGATATTGTTTTGGAATAATGATATCAATATCTTCCAAATTCCTCAACGATATCCATATAATCACAGAATTTAATATTGAAATGTCTGAGGATAATTTCCATTCAAATCTATTCCAATTTATTCGTTGGAAAACTCTGATTATTTTAAAACCATTTACAAATCCAATTTATTAATTTAAAAATCATTGGATTATTACTCTAGTTATTGACTAGTACATTCGGATAAAAATATATTTTATCTTTTCAAATATGGAATATTTCATCCAAAATCTCTCCAAATCATTAATTATGATTTTACATAATTTGTTTATAATTTTTAATATTTTATTAAGGCCCTTACAGTCGGTTTTCAATATCGGCCACCGAACTACATCCATAGCGGCCATTTCTAAAATTGATTTGGACATATTTAAAAATCTAACGGTCCAAATTTAAATCTCATGTGTTCATTTAAACGATCTTTTCGATGCGTACCCAACGGTTCTGATTTTAGGAGAATCCGACGGTCGGATCTCCCGTTACGTCAATTCGAAGTTAATGGTTGAAATTCGCAAACGGTCGCTGCGTGACACGTTCTATTCAAGCCATTTAATATATATAATATATTTCGTTGATTTCCATTCAAAACGTATTTTATAAAACGTTTATAAACTCATTTAAAATGATTTCAACTTACATTCAATTTTTAATTAAAATTGAACATCCCATATTATTATAATTTTAAAATGAGAATATTTTCAAATGTCATATTTTGAAATTCATTTTTCTCAATATTCATTATAAAAACAAATAAAATCGATAGAAAAAAAATCTATTCGCGTTAAAATAACGTTTATATACTTAACTCGGCTTCATATTTTTAAAATACCGTTCATTTCACAATAATTTGAACTAATCATAATTGAATGAAAATTTATTCAGATCAATTCATTTCCAGTATAAATATTCATTGGTATTTTAATATTTTTGTGTCCATTCAAAATCGGACATCGAAATAATGATTCCAAATTTCATTAAATATTATATTATTAAAAATATTAATATTTATTCCAAATTAAAATAAAATTCAACCAATATCCATATAAATAATTAATATGGATTACATTCATTATATACACCTAACAATAGTTGCAAACAACTATCAACATCCAAAATGGCATCCAGTGTGCATTTATTTTCATATAAGCTTCAATCAAATAATTGACGCTTATATAAATCTGTCAATCAACCGATTAACCGCAATTTCACACAAGGGAGATGTATGAGTCAAATATCATCCCAAGACCCGTGTAGGGTTTTCAACCAACAACAATCAATTTAAATCAATCATTGGTTAATAAATTTAACCAATTCTAATTCGATTCGAATTATTTTTCTAGCTAACCAATTTTCACTGTACAAATTATAAATGGATATTTATATCCAATTTCAACGACCACAAATATATTAACATTATTTTAATAAGTTAAACAACTCAAAATCACAATCAAAACATAACACAACAAGTCAACAATTCATCCATGGGTTTGTAAACAACTGTGATGTGAGCTACCAGGCACCGTATAACTTTTGTGGTAATTAGAATAGATAAAAAATAACATAGACGATCAATATATTTTAAATATGAATATAATAACATAATAAAATATTTGAGTGAGAAAGAACTCTCACATCGATCGGTTTGAAATTGTTACAAAACAATTGTTTTAACCAAATTAAACTAGATGTTTAATAATCTCAACTAGCTCATTTTTCCTCCCAGTCAGTTTCATATTGTAGTGCTCGACGACACGATTCCAACGCATCTGAAATTGTCCAATTCAGTTTCGGTTTGAACAAGTCAAGGCATTTCAAAATCTAATTACATTATTAAACTAATTAATTAAATAAATAAATTAACTAATTAAGCTTCTCTGTCTTCGCTTACATTAGGAAACCACCGAACCCATCTTCAAGACTTAGGGCTCCAAGTCGCGCGCGCTACAGGGATCGGAGCTTGATCGGATGGTGTCATGGCGTCGGCCTTAGGGTGTGCCGCCACCGCCAAGAAGGGGGTTGAACTCGGTTGGTCCGACGTGCCTGGAGGCGCTCTCGAACGGCGCGACTTCCAAGGAGATTTCGACCAATCTAAGGCACCAACAGCGATCTTATCCGTTCAGATTGTTGAGCTCGCGTAGCTTAACAATATTGCAGAAGGAAGTTCTAGGAATCGGTGAGAGGATAGAAACATATGAGAAGGGGAAGATGAGAGCGACGTCGGCCATTGATTTATTAAAGACGGCGGCTTATGATAATGGGCTAGGGTTTGCACATTTTTTTTATTTATATATAATTAATTATTTAATTCGTAAAAGTGGGGTTTTGCTTCCGAACTCCAAATGAAACCCAACGACTGGCATTCCTAACCAAATACCTCTATTTCGGACACAATGGAATACGTTTCATAATCCCATTCGATCGTTTTGATTAGTTGTTGTCAAAATCAAAATATAAATCAATATAACATTCAACATTGAATTTGAACGTACATTTTAATTTACCACGACCACATACTGACTCCAAAAATTATGAAATTTGAAATCTCGTTATGTTTTTCAAATGTGGTTCTAACAAAACTAATTTCGTCTAATTTGGAGGCAGTTTGAAAAATGGCCTTTTTATTTGCTTATTAAATTTACAACTAAAATTAAACATGCCTTTAAATTTTCCACGCTTACATATTAATTCTATATGACTTAAAATTTTTAATCTGACAATAATTTAACGTTTCGAATCCAACAAAATTAGTTTCATCGAAAATGGAGGTCATTTGCAAAATGGCTATTTTTAAGGGCTTAAATAAAATTGTAATATTAATAAATTCCATAGCGACTATTTGAAATTTTAATTTGGCCCGAAATTACAATTTATAAAGTGAAATCTCAAGTTTTACATTCTTTAGAAAGATATAATTAAATAGATTCTAACGTTTCTTCTTTCATCAAATTCTGACTTATAACGAATTCTGTATATTCATTTAAAGTTTAAAATTAAATTTTCAAACTATCATGCCATTTCAAGCTCGTTTTATAATTAATATAAATATATACATTCAAACTTCGGTTAAAATAAATTTTAAGTCATTAATTCTCAAAATTATTCATTAAAAATATTTAATTTCCATGAAAATCAATTAACAATAAATTTTAAATAGTTCTAAAATTCTGGGTTGTTACAATCTCCCCCACTTAAAACTTTTTCGTCCTTGAAAAAGGAACGAAGCTGAAAGACGTTTAACCAACCAACTCAACTTTCATTCTGGATTTAGTTCTTCTACTTTTCGGTTTCTAAGAACTTCCTAAATTTCTCTAAAATTTGGCTAACACCTTAAATTTTTTAAAAATTTCACTATAATCTCATTTGTACGGGTTGATCTGAACAAATTTATATGGCCTTATCAAGCACCTAATAAATCAATAAATTGCATACAATTCAATTGTGACTTATCTATGCTCAAGGGAGATGTGCGAAAAATCATCCCTTGACCCAATGATGGGAATTAGTCATAATCTATGTGTCGTATCTACAACAAGAGAGACGTGTACATTTTTGTCATCTCCTGACCCATGTAGGGTTTGTTAATCTTGAATTTTTCCATTATAGGTTATTAAGTCCATAATCAGTCCCCGGTTCAACTTGTAATTCAGTCATCTCCATACAAGCATCTCGCTCATATAGTAATCTGAAAACCTCGTCACATAAGCACCAAATGCTTATATGGATATGCTATGCTGTCTTCAATATATGCTATGCGGTATAGTCCATAATTTATTGGTTACTATCCTATGGCGTATGTTTAATTTCACATAGAGCAACCATCACAGCGCATCCAAATCATCCATAGTAGTATAATAATAAAATTTGCAACCAATTAAATAAGGTGCACCTATTTGTCGGGCACACAATTTATTTCTTTACTCGGCATAAAATCAGTAATCTGCTCAAAAGATATATGCGTACGTGTATATATATATGTCTAATTCGAACTAATTTTCAATTCAGTTCTACACTAAATTTGATTTGATTTAATTTACCTTTCCTTTTCATATTGGTTTTATCATTCCAATATTTTATTAGTTAAATTAACAATCACACATCACAACCAACAACTAATTGGTTAATTTGGTTTTCAAATATGTAACTTTATATACTTAAAATCATATTTCAATGCCAATTCACAACCAATAAATTCTAACTAAGTTTTCGGTTCTCACACCAGTCAATTGGAAATATATGGACATCCCACTTTCAGAACTTGAACATAAACATTGATGATGTTGCAATCATCATCAGAGTTATCTCCTGGTGATTAGAGTGTGATTCTATACCAATCCAATATATTCGAGACTTCATATATACGTTTGCAAGGCGTATATGCAAAATCTTCTTATACTCGATAGTCCAAAATCAATATCAAATAAAATATTCATATTCTTATAATAGGATATAATTTTTGAAAACTAATTTCGTTTTTATAAACTAGCTCTCCAAACTCATTCTAGGGTATTAATAACCCTGTCTCAAACGAGTCATTCTTATAGGATATTACTAATCCTATTTATGATGAGTTCTTTTGTTTGGTTCTAATGTGTCTTGTTCTCGAGCTTTGTAAGCCAAAGCTCTGATACCACACTGTCATGCACTGAATTTCCCCGATCTCCGAAGGGACGGAAAATGTGGATTATATGAGAACACGACGCATCATAACACAGAACAACAGAACTTTTCATTGTTATTACAACAATTTACATCATGATACAAAAATATCAGAGTATAAATAAATATTACACAGTGGAAAAATAATATCAAAGATTAATAATTTACATAGCAGCAAAAATAAAAATGTATAAATATAATGCACCGCAGAAATACATTAACTACCACAGCTGAAAGAAATATACGGATACAAAGCTTTCCGAATATAGTTCAAGCCATAAACCAGGATCTTGTTAAATAAACATCTGCAAAACCGAAACTACTAGTTTCCCATGTGGAATATATGAGCACCCAGAGTTTAGGTGAAAACAATAAACTCCAGGTCAGTCATGGAACTGGTGTGAGAACTTAAAACTTTACTTTTAAAATAGGGTAAATCACGGGACCATGCTGTATGACACGGAACGGGTTTCCTCCACATGAATACTAGTTTAGAAATAAAACAACGCAATGCTTTTTGATCAATGAAGCTATTTATAACAACCCGGAATTTTGGAACCAATTTAAAAATTTTATTTTAGCAATTTTGATGGATTTTGAATATTTAAAATAATTTATTTTAAATAATAATGACTAAAAATTTATTTTAAATTGAAGTTAGAATGATTATATTTACTTTAATTATAAAAGGAGTTAGAAAGTAGTATGGAAATTTGAATTTGAACTTTGACTGAATGTACAGGATTCAAAATAAATCGGATTTCAGTAAGACCAAAAATACTTAAATCTGTATAACAATATCATTCCAACGAATCTGAAAAATTGAAATTTCATAGCTGGAATAAGAAGTTATGGCCAGTTAAATATTCAGAATAGTCGCTATAGAATTTAATATAATATATAGCCCTAATAAATAGCTATTTTACAAATGACCTCCGTTTTCGACGAAACCACTTTGGTTGGATCCGGAATATCAAATTATTGCAAGATTCCAATTTTCATAATTTTTGGAACTAATATGTGAGTATGGCAAAAGAAAACATATGGTAATATATGCAAATAAATTACATTTTATTTGACATTAGAAAACATTTGGTAATATGTGCAAATAAATTACATTCTATTTGATATTAGAAAACATGTTGTGAATATATGCAAATAAAATATATTTTATTTGACATTAGAAAACAAGTAGTAATATATGTAAATAAAATACATTTTTATTTGACATTAGAATCATGTAGAAATGTCATGTAAATAAAATACATTTTTATTTGACATAAGAAAACATGTAGAAAGTCACGCAAATAAAACTTCTCCTTGTATTTGACATTAGAAAATATTGGAAATGTTTGCAAATAAAACTTCTCTTTTATTTGACATTAGAAAATATAGGAATTTGTTTGCAAATACAATATCCGGTTTTTTTATGTATCATTAGAAACGTTTAAACGGTTATGCAAAATAAAACATTCTTTTATTTGGAATGTTAAACACGTTAGTGGAATCGTCGAATAATTTATATTTATATATATAAATATGAAAATTAAACGAATCGCGTGCTGTAGTTCGCGTTTCGGAATCGTAACTTTAAACGTTTATACCGAAAGATCCGACCGTTGGATTTTCCCAAAACTGGAACCGTTAGGTCCGCTTTGTGAAGATCTTTCCAAAGATATAAAAATTGTTAAAATCCAACAGTTAGATTTCAAGAAATGTGTAAATCAAATTTGAGTAAAAACAGTGCCAGGGCCGCCCATTGACCCGAAGCATCGTTGAATTAAATTGGACTATTTTTATATAAATAAAAATAGCGATAAATCATTATAAAATAGTATTAACGATATGAAATGATTTTAAATTATATATATTCGAGAATTATTTGAAAATACCGAGTTCAATCTCATTTCAAATAATTATACGATGATTTAAAGTCGAGGTCATTGAAGACGGTGATTGAAGACCGGGCGGTCTTCACATCGAATGGATGACTACTAATGCCCTGGACTTATTTGCTCCCAGGAAAGGGTTACATGGTAGAATTCCGGACGTACTTATTGATTGTCCGGATAAGCGAGCACCTCCCCTCCATATTGGACATACGGGACGAAGAATAAGGTGTCTCCGGTTTCGTTCAGACCCAAAACGGACTTGTAAATGGCTGTGTGTCTGACATTGGATTTCATTCCATGTAAATTGATTTCTATTCAATATATATCTGTTTGGTGGCGGAGAATTTATTCTCTTGCTTAACACACTTCTCTGAGATATACGAGCTCAAATGTTGTGTATCGATAGTTATCGGTCGCATGGCGTGGATTGTCAATGTGGCATGCCAAGATGCAAATGATCAAGGCTTTTGTTGAAAAACAGAGCCTTGTGGTTGATGATCAAAACACAGACTGTTTAGGCATAGCTTTGTATATAGCGTTACTCCGCGAGCCTCAGACCCTGGTATGAGTCAAAAACGGGATAAGGGCACACAAGGAGCGCACACTTTTCTTTTTAGATAGAAGTGGTGTCATGGTATGGAGCCTAGACATTTTTACTTATATGTAGGGGTGAGCGTTTGGTTGGTTCGGTTTATCCGATAATGGAAATTGTCAAACCAATCTAAAACCGATAAAAATGAAAACCAAACCAAACCAACCAAATTAAGTTTGGTTGGTTCGGTTGGTTATCCGATTTAACCGAACTAAAAATATTTTAGACCTTATGATTGTAATATTAACTATAATTTGAAATAAATCATAAGTATATGATTAGAGTTTTATTATTTATGATTCTTATGCTTTCTAAAAGTAATTTTGATACATGCATGATGATTAAAATTTACTTGGAGAACTAATATAACTTAAAATATTTATTATAATATTGATAATTTTAAAAATATAATAAAAGTTCGGTTAATTTGGTTAAACCGATAACCAAACTAAATATTTTTCCGAACCAATTACAAACCGATTTAGTTTCAAAACCAAACCAAACCGACCAAAATAAATTGGTTCGGTTGGTTTATTTGGTTTAACCAAATAATGCTCACCCCTACTTATATGGATGATGGATTATGAGGCCTCAGTTATATTGGTCGATAGTGGCCAATTGATAGGTTCAATAGGACCGGGAAATGTGTGCTCAGGCATAACTAATCCACTAAGGTATATTTGTGGACCGACCCTGCAGGATCCAAGGGTTCACTGCGGAGGATCCTGAGACATTTGCTAGAGTGTCTCGAATCGATAAGGAGATCATCCCTAGCCTTGACTCATGATGGAAATCCAACTTCCAATATGACACCATACGGTTTTGATTGTAAAACTAGAATGGTGACATAGTATATGGTAGCTATGCCGTCTATGATTAATACATTATGATTGAAATGTTTTGAAATATATATATACTAATAATAATATTAAATCCGTGTTATCGTATCAAGCATTTTTGACCATTATAAGGTAAAACTCTATCCTCCGGTTTGCGTTTCATTGTGTGATGGGACTTGAGTCTTATAATGGTTTCGTTTTTCTAAAAAGCATTGCGTTGTTTAACGATTTAATTTATTTATGCACTGGCAATCCAATGGAGTAAACCCGTTCCGCGTTAGCGGCTTGGTCCTGTGATTAGCCTTATTATTGGATAAGTTAAGTAAGATTTCTCATACCAGTCCCATGACTGACTCGTAGTTTGTTTCACTTGCAAACTCAGGTGCCTTCTTTTCCACACGGGCAGTCGAGTAGCTTATTTTGCAGATTTATTGAGCAGGATTCTGGATTGAAGCTTAGAGCTGTGTCCAGAGCATTGATAGTCTTCCGCTGCATTGTATTGAGTTAATTGTAATTATCTTCCGCTGTATTATTATTTTTCGATGTACTCTGATATATTTTGTACTCTGATGTAACATTATTACAATGTTTATAAAAGTCTTCTGTTATTTGTTCTGATGTGTTGTATGCTCAAAGTTAGCGTATGCGGGATTCGAACGGTCTTGGTCGGTTTAGCGGTCGATTAGGTCCAGGCGAAATCCGTGTCGTTACAGCTGGTATCAGAGCTTATGTTAATTCAAATCTTTGGGGTACAACTCGTTAGAATTGAACAAAGACTCATCAGAGGTAGGATTAGAAATATCCTATAAAAGAATACTCATTAGAGATAGGATCAGCAGTATCCTAGAATGAGAAAACTCATTAGAGATGGAGTTAGAAATGCCCTAGAATGAGTTGAGAGTGACAAGTTTATAATTAACGTATTTGTGATTATGTGTGTATATATATAATCCGGTCTTATAAAATATGATTTTTGATATATAAAAGTTATATATATATATATATATATATATTTGAAAAGCTAATCAACTAGTTGATTGATGATTGTGTTGTGTGATTATTAGTTCAACTAATAAAATTATTGAAACCAATAAAAGAATGAAAGTTGAGTTGGTTAATTTAACAACTTTCAGCTCCGTTCCATTTCGAGGACGAAAAGATTTTAAGTGGGGGAGATTGTAACAACCTGAAATTTTGGAACCAATTTAAAATTTTTATTTTAGCAATTTTAATGGATTTTGAATATTTAAAGTAATTTATTTTAAATAATAATGACTAAAAATTTATTTTAAATCAAAGTTAGAACGAATATATTTATTTTAATTATAAAAGGAGTTAGAAATAGCGCGGCAGTTTGAAAATTTGAACTTTGACTGAATGTACAGGATTTGAAATAAATCGGATTTCAGTAGAACCAAAAATATTTAAATCTGTATAACAATATCTTTCCAACGAATCTGAAAAATTGAAATTTCATAGCGGGAATAAAAAGTTATGACCAGTTAAATATTCAGAATAGTCGCTATAGAATTTAATATAATATATAGCCCTAATAAATAGCCATTTTACAAACGACCTCCGTTTTCGACAAAACCACTTTAATTGGATCCAGAATGTCAAATTATTGCAAGATTCCAATTTTCATAATTTTTGGGATTAATATGTGAGCGTGGCAAAAGAAAACATTTGGTAATATATGCAAATAAATTACATTTTATTTGACATTAGAAAACATTTGGTAATATATGCAAATAAATTACATTCTATTTAACATTAGAAAACATGTTGTGAATATATGCAAATAAAATACATTTTATTTGACATTAGAAAACATGTAGTAATATATGCAAATAAAATACATTTTTATTTGACATTAGAATCATGTAGAAATGTCATATAAATAAAATACATTTTTATTTGACATTAGAAAACATGTAGAAAGTCATGCAAATAAAATTTCTCCTTGTATTTGACATTATAAAATATTGGAAATATTTGCAAATAAAACTTCTCTTTTATTTGACATTAGAAAATATAGGAATTTGTTTGCAAATACAATATCCGGTTTTTTTATGTATCATTAGAAACATTTAAACGGTTATGCAAAATAAAACATTCTTTTATTTGGAATGTTAAACACGTTAGTGGAATCGTCAAATAATTTATATTTTTATATATAAATATAAAAATTAAACGAATCGCGCGCGGTAGTTCGCGTTTCGGAATCGTAACTTTAAACGATTATACCGAAAGATTCAACCGTCGGATTTTTCCAAAACTGGAACCGTTAGGTCCGCTTTGGGAAGATCTTTCCACTGATATAAAAGTTGTTAAAATCCAATGGTTAGATTTCGAGAAATGTATAAATCAAATTTGGGTAAAAACAGCGTCAGGGCCGCCCATTGACCCGAAGCGTCGTTGAATTAAATTGGACTATTTTTATATAAATAAAAATAGCGATAAATCGTTATAAAATAGTATAACGATATGAAATGATTTTAAATTATATATATATATATATATATTCGAGAATTATTTGAAAAGACCGAGTTCAATCTCATTTCAAATAATTATATGATGATTTAAAGTCGAGGACATCGAAGACGGTGATTGAAGACCGATGATTTTCACATCGAATGGATGACTACTGATGCCTTGGACTGATTTGCTCTCAGGAAAGGGTTACAGTGGTAGTTGTCTGGCGTACTTGTTGATTGTCTGGATAAGCGAGCACCTCTCTTCCGTATTGCACATACGGGACGAGGAGTAAGGTGTCTTCGGTTTCGTTCAGACCCAGAACGGACTTGTAAATGGATGTGTGTCTGACATTGGATTTCATTCCAGGTTAAATTGATTTCTATTCAATATATATCTGTTTGGTGGCGGAGAAGTTATTCTCTTTCTTAACACCCTTCTCTAAGACGTACGAGCTTAGAGGTTGTATATTGATAGTTTTCGGTCGCATGGCGTGGATTGTCAATGTGGCATGTCAAGATGCAAATGATCAAGGCTTTTGTTGAAAAACAGAGCCGTGTGGTTGATGATCAAAGCACAACCTGTTTAAGCATAGCTTTGTGTATAGCGTTACTTCGCGAGCCTCCACCCTGGTATGAGTCAAAAACGGGATAAGGGAACGTAGGGAGTGCACACGTTTCTTTCTAGCTAGAAGTGGTCTCATGGTATGAAGCCTAGACATTTTTACTTACGTGGATGATGGATTACGAGGCCTCGGTTATATTGGTCGATAGTGGCCAATTGATAGGTTCAATAGGAATGGGAAACATGTGTTCAGGCATAACTAATCCACTAAGGTATATTTGTGGACCGACCCTGCAGGATCCAAGGGTTTACTACGGGGGATCCTGAGACATTTGCTAGCGTGTCTCGAATCGGTAAGGAGATCATCCCTAGCCTTAACTCATGATGAAATCCAACTTCCTATACGACACTATACGGTTTTGATTGTAAAACCAGTATGGCGACATAGTATATGGTAGCTATGTCGTTTATGATTGATACATTATGATTGAAATGTTTTGAAACATATATACACTAATAATAATATCAAATCCATGTTATTGTATCAAGCATTTTTTATCATTATAAGGTAAAACTCTATCCTCCGGTTTGTGTTGCATTGTTTTATGGGACTTGAGTCTTATAATGGTTTCATTTTTTAAAAAAGCATTGCGTTGTTTAACGATTTACTTTGTTTATACACTGGAAATCCAATGGAGTAAACCCGTTCCGCGTTAGCGGCGTGGTCCTGTGATTAGCCTTATTATTGGATAAGTTAAGTAAGATTTCTCATACCAGTCCCATGACTGACTCGTAGTTTGTTTCACTTGCAAACTCGGGTGCCCTCTTTTCCACACGGGCAGTCGAGTAGCTTATTTTGCAGATTTATTGAGCAGGATTCTGGATTGAAGCTTAGAGCTATGTCTAGAGCATTGATAGTCTTCCGCTGCATTGTATTGAGTTTATTGTAATTATCTTCCGCTGTATTTTTATTTTTTGATGTACTCTGATATATTATGTACTATGATGTAACATTATTACAATGTTTATAAAAGTCTTCTGTTATTTGTTCTGATGTGTTGTATGCCCAAAGTTAGCATATGCGGGATTCGAACGGTCTTAGTCGATTTAGCGATCGATTAGGTCTAGGCGAAATCTGTGTCGTTACACTATTATAAGACTCAAGTCCCATCACATAATGCAACGCAAGCCGAAGGATAGAGTTTTACCTTATATTGGCCAAACATGCTTGATACACTTTAAAACAAATATTTTTGATATTATTATAAGTGTGTAGTGTATAAAACAACTTCGAATATAAATGTATCTATCATAAATGGCATAATACCCTATCCTACCATGTCGCTATATAGGTATACAACTAAAACCGAAAAGTCGCGTATTGGAAATTGGATATCCATCATGAGCCAAGGCAAGGGATGGCTCCTTCCGATTCGGGTCACCTCTAGCAAGATGACACGGGATTACACCTTTGGGCAACCTTGGTTCTTATAGGGTCGGTCCACACCTAACGTTTGTGGATTGGTTATTCCTGAACAATACGTTTCCCGGTTCTATTAGATCTCCAAAATGGTCAATATGCCGACTAATCATATTTGAGGCACCTCGCAATCCATCGTCCATATAAGAAAAAATGTTTGGGCTCCATACCATGACAGCACTTCTACCTGGAAAGAAACGCATGCATTCTCTTTTGTCCTTAATCCCGTTTTAGACTCATACCAGGGTGTGAGGCTCGCGAATTAACGCTATACACAAAGCGGCTGCTAATTAAAGTCGTGCTTTGATCATCATCCACAAGGCCCTTCTTTTTAACAAAAGCCTTGATCATTGCATCTCAGCATGCCACATTGTCAATGCATAATATACCATTGATTTCCACTAATATATAACCTCTAAGCTCGTACGTCTGAGAAAAGGGTGTTAAGCAAGAGAATAAATTATTCGCCACCAAACAGATATATATTTAGCAGAGATCAACGAATACAGCGTGAAGTACAATGTCAAACATACAATCTATTTACAATTTTGTTCTAGGTCTGAACGAAACCGAGGCACCTTATTCATCATCTCATATGTCCAATACAGAAGAGAGGTCCTCGCATATCCGGTCGATCTCCAAGTACGTATGGATGATCACCACTTATTACCTCTACTTGGGTGTACTTTCCAAGTGAGACATCAGCAATAGCCCAAACGATGTGAAGATCTCCGGTCTTCAACCACTGTCTTCATTTACGACTTTTAATCGTCGTAACAATTATTTAGAATGGATTAAACCCAGTCTTTCCGAATAACTGGCGCATCTTTATAATCATGTGATAAATACACAAAGATCGCACACATCTCATTCCAATCTAAAATATTCTTTTATTCAAATATTCATATCTTTAGGAAAGGTTCCTTTTAATTTTATCAAAGATAAATTCCTTTAAACTTATAGTTTAAACTTAATTTTTGATATCATTTTTAAAAGAATTTATTTTTACCTATTCACGACTTAAACCAAATTAAGGTTTATAAAACTAATCGGGATTATCGATCTTTACCAAAGTAATCATTTATTTTATTATACAAATCCCAACCTATTCATTCCATGGAGCAAGTGTTATCGGTAAATTTAATTACCACTTAACGCCTCAAATCTAATTACAGATTCAACTATCGTATGGAGTAAAACTGGTGGTACTCCATTCTCAAACACTTCTTGTGTTTGATAAATTTAATTATATCTCTCGCATTTCAATCTAATTAAAGATTTATTAAAACTCTAGCTTAGTTTCAATCTCAAAAATCATTACTTAATGATTATTCAATTTTTAGAAATTAATCTTATCTTTACTTGGGTTGAAGAATAAGTTTCATTTAAAAACATTGTTCATAACAAACCCAAAATCCAATTTGATATTAAATATAAGATCTTAAATGGAAATCATGTCGACTTACATTCAATACCAAATTCTGAAACTAACAGATATCGCTTTGGAATAACGATATCAATATCTTCCAAATGCCTCAACGATATCCGTATAATTACGGAATCCAATATCGAAATATCCGATGATAATTTCAACTCAAATTAATTCCAATTTATTTGTAACAACCCGGAAATGCGAGCCAGTTTAAAATTTTTATTTTTGCAATTTTAGTGAATTTTGAACATTTAAAATGATTATTTTAAATAATATCGATGAGAAATTTATTTTGAATAGGAATAGAACATGTATAGTTATATAGATCGTCGTTAGAATATAATAATTATTTATAATTATAAAAGGAATTGAAAATGGCGCGGTAGTTCGATAATTCAATTTCAAACTTCAATTGAACGTACCGGGTGCAAAATAAGCCGGATTTTAGCGAAACCAAAAATCTTTGAATCTATTTGAGAATATATTTCCAATGAATCCGAAAAATCAAAATTTCATAGCGGAAATCAAAAGATAAGCCTAGTTGAAATTTTAGAATAGTCGCTATGGAATTCTGGCCCTTAAAAATGGAAATTTTGCAAACGACCTCGGATTTCGACGAAACCACTTTTGTTGGGTCCGTGATGTCAAATTATTGCTAGATTCCAATTTTCATAATTTTTCGAATCAATATGTGAGCGTGGCAAAGGAAAACGCGTTTGACCATTTTTAGTTGATTTTAATCGACTGGAAAATGGCCATTTTTCCAATGGTCTCAGAATTCGAAGAAACTAGTTTTGTTAGGACCGTATCGTTAATACGAAGCTAGAAATATTTTTCGGGAATTTTTCGAGTTAGTATGTGACCCCATTAAATTGAAATGCGCGTTCAAATTCAATATATAGAGTTATATGTTGATTTTGACGAAAACTGATCGGAACGATCGAATCAGCTTACGATACATATCCCATTGTGTTTGGAATGGGGGTAATTAGCTATGGACGACAGGCGGTGGGCCTCGTTTAGAGGTCAAATGAAAAAGTCAACATTTTGAAAATAAATAATTAAATAAATTAAAAAAAACTCTCTTCCCTCTCTCCCCTTATCTCCTCTCAGCCCCCCCTCGATTCATTTTCAAATCAGAAAGGAAAAAAAAGAAAAACAAATGAGACCGCGCCCTCGCGATGGCGTCGCTGCCACGCCGGAGACCGCCTACTCCGCCCCCTACCTCGCCGGACCCCCCCCCCCACCCCCAACCCGTTGCTCCCCCATCCCTCCTCCTGAAAACCGTGAATCCATGTATCCCCGAACTCCCAAATCGATTAGAACCTGCCGCCCCTCCTTGGCACCACCACCGAACCCAGCCACGAGCTCCCCTCCTCCGTCAACGTCCAACAACCCCCCTCCCTCTCCGTATACTGTGAGTCCTATTTATTTCTATTTTCTCTTTTTCTTTTCTTTTTGTTTTGTTGTTTATTTTTATATAAAAAACAAGTAATTCGTTTATTGGAAATAAACATAGGTTTTTTTTATACTATACATGAATAAAGTTTAGATTGTTAACATGAAAAAGATTAGATTTTTCATTTCAAAAGATGTGATTTTAAAAATATAAAGATATGATTTTCCATTGTGTAAAAATATAATTTTTATATGTATAAAGAGAATAAAAATATGATTTTTATCATATTGAAATATAAAAATATAATTTTTATAAAGTAGAAGTATTAAAAATATGATTTTTATTCATGTAGAGTAATAAAAATATAATTTTTATTATATTGCTAGCAAGATAAAAGTATAATTTTTATCATGGAATTAGCGTTGTAAAGGAGTGATTTTTACACATGTAGCTGTGATATAAAAATACGATTTTTATAATATAGTAAATGGATAAAGTTTAGATTTTTGTCGTTCAAAGATATGATTTTTATTATATATATGTTGAAATAAAAATGTGATTTTTATAGTGATGAAATGAAAAGGCGAAATCTTTATAGATAAAAAGGCGAAATCTTTATATATGAAAAGGCGAAATCTTTATATATGAAAAGGCAATATCTTTATATATGAAAAGACGATATCTTTATATTTGAAAAGGAGAAATCTTTATATTTGAAAAGGCAAAATCTTCATATAGAGAATAGCGTAATAAAAATATAATCTTTATTATATGAACATCGATATAAAAATAGAATTTTTATAAACATAGCAACATATAAAAACGTGATTTTTATATATGTAGTGGCTACGGGCAACGAAATTGACAAAAGACGAAAAGGCGAAGATTTCCTACATTTGAAGTGTCGTGGAATTGGGATAGCTTTGATGAGAACTTCTCACTCTAAATTTCTTTTTCTAGTTATATATATATACTAGGATGCAGACGGTGCTTAGTAGCATCCGACACCCGTCGTCCACAGACCATGGACGGCTTGTATGCTTGTTTGATGTGTTGTGAAATTTGTTTGTGATGTTGATGTGAAATCGATAATAAATTGTAGATGGTTGAAATAAATTAATTATCGTTAAAAATATAATTTTTAATGTGAATATGAATATAGTGAATGTGAATAAATAAATATTTATAAACAAATTGGCCGATTTGTTTATATACACTAATTTGACTGATATTGATTGGGATGATAAATTTTACACATCGCCCAACTGCACAAATAAAATCTGTGTTTGTTGATTTGAAACCCCACACGGGTATTGGGATGATATTTTGCGTACACTAATCCCAATTATTTAATTGTATGTCGATCGATCGGTCGACAGGCTGTGCAAGCGTTAATTATTTATATTTGATGCTTATGCAGTTGTGTGGTGCACTTTAGATGATGGTTGATTGTTTATCGTTGCCATTATATACATGTGTTGTATGGAACCCATATAATTAACGTTATATGGTAATTGATTGGGCCTCGTTCCAATTGGGAAAATAAGGAATATTATAAAAGAAAGTTCATGTGTTGAATATATAAATAGTCATGTGTTGACGATGTTCATGTGTTGAAACTATTTATGTGTTGAGTAAAATATTTTAATAATAAAATTTACATCTTTATCATATTTAAAATTAGAACTACTTTACGGTTGGAGTCTAATTGAAAATCAAACGATAGATACCATAATTTTATAAAATATTTTACATAACAAAAATAGTCATGTGTTGACAGTACTCATTTGTTGAGATTAGTCATGTGTTGAAAGAAATATAGATTCATGTGTTGAATAGAATAAATATTCATTTGTTGAATAGAACACGAATTTATTGAAATATATAAAGCCATGTTGATTAGAGTTGCGCTATTTTGACGTGAACGGTATTTATATCGATTATATTCGTTTTTATAATGAATATAGAAAAGGTAGTGATTTCAAAATATAACGTTTCGATAATATTATCATTTATATAATAATGATATGAAATATTCAATTTTGATTAGAAATTGAATATAGTGTTGAAATGGTTTTGAAAACGAATTTAAAACGATTTATAAAATACGTTTTAAAAGGAAATCGACGAAATATATAATATATATATTATATATATAATGGCCTGAATAGAACGCGCTGCGCCATGGCAGTTCGTGAATTTTGACCATTGATTTCGAATGGACATTACGGGAGATCCGACCGTCGGATTCTCCTAAAACCGGAACCGTTGGGTTCGTATCGAAAAGAGATTTCCAATGAATATTAGAAATTTGAAATCTAACGGTTGGATTTGGAATTATGTCCAAATCAAATTTGGAAAAGGTCGCTGTAAGTGCAGTTCGATGGCCGTTGATGGAAATCAACTGTACGGGCCTTGATAAAATTATTAAAAATATCTATAATTTGTGTAAAATCATAATATGTGAATTGGAAAGAACTGGGATGAAAAACTCCACATTTGAAAAGATAAAAATGGATTTTTATCGAGATGAACTAGTTTTGAACTAGAATTAAAATCAATTTATTTTTGAAATAAATAAATTGAATTTGAATTGGTTTTGAAAATAACCAGAATTTCCAATATATATAAAGTGGACTGGATTTGAATCGAAATTATCTTCGGAATATTTTGATGTTGGATTTCGTGATTATACAAATATTGTTATGGGAATTTGAAAGATATATTTTATATCGTTATTTCCAATACGATATTTGTTGGTTTCAGAATTTGATATTGAATATAAGCCGGTATATTTTCTATTCAGAGCCTTGTATTTAATATCAAATGTGATTTGGGTTTATCGTGGATCGTGTTTTAGGTGACATTGGTTCTTTAACCTAGTTAAAGATAGGATATTGATTTTAAGAAGATTAAAACTAAGTGGAGTTTTAATGAATCTTTAATTAGATTGAAATGTGAATTGATAATTTAAATTATCAAATATGAAAAGTGATCGAGAATGGAGTACCACCAGTTTTGCTCCAAAGCGATAGTTAAATCTTTAATTAGATTTGAACGTGAAATGGTAATTAATTTTACCAATAATACTGTGGTGTTAGATATGGAGTATTACCAGCTTTGCTCCAGGGGATGAATAGGTTGGGATTGGGAAATAAAATAAATAATTACTTCGGTGTGGTTCGCTAATCCCAACTAGTTTGGAAAACCATAAAACGGTTTGAAATGATATCCAAAGGAAGATTAAAGAATAAATTTAGAAGAATTTATCTTTGATAAAATTAATGGGAACCTTTCCCTAAGAATGTGATTTTGTGAATAAAAGAATATTCTGAATTGGAATGAGGCGTATGTTGTGTTTGTGTAACACGTGTTTATTATATACGCGGGTTATTCAGAAAGACCGGGTTTATCCCATTCTGAATAACTGATTCGACGTTGAGTCGAAGATGAAGACGGTGGTTGAAGACCGGAAGTCTTTACATCGTTTGGGTGATCACTGATGATCTCGGTTGGGCTGTACACCCAAGATGAGGGAAACAGTTGGTGATCGTCTAGACGTACTTGGAGATCGATGGATATGCGAGGAAAGTGCCTCCGGTTTCGTTCAGACCCAGAACGAACTTGTAAATGGATTGTGTGTTTGACATTGGATTTTATTCTGTGTTGATTGATCTCTATTAAATATACATCTGTTTGGCGGCGGAGAATTTATTCTCTTGCTAAATGCCCTTCTCTGAGACGTACGAGCTCAGAGGTTGTATATCGATGGACATCAGTCGCATGGAGTGAATTGCCAGTGTGGCACACGTAAGTGGTAATTGATCAAGGCTTCTGTTGAAAAGCAAAGTCTTGTGGTTGATGATCAAAGCACGGCCTGTGTGGCGCAGCTTTGTGTATAGCATGAATTCGCGAGCCTCACACCTCGGTATGAGTCAAAAACGGGATAGTGACTGCAGGGAGAGCACAACGTTTCTTTCTAGCTATGGTGGTGTCAGTGACCTACCAGCCCTGACATTTATATACTTTTCACCTGTGTGGTTGTTGGAATGCGAGGCGCCTCGGATATAGGTCTGTAAGGACCGGGAAACGTGTGCTCAGGAATAATTAATCCTCCAAAGTTAGGTGAGGACCGGCCCTGAAGATCCAAAGATCATAGTGGGGTCCTGAGGCATTTGCTAGAGTGTCTCGAATCGGAGAGGAGCTTGCCCCTTGCCTCCACTCATGACGGAAATCCAATTTCCAATACGTGATATTGCGGTTTTAATTGTAGAACTAGTATGGAGACATGATATATGGTACCCATGCCGTCTATGATTGATATTTATGATTGAAATTGTTTTGACACTATACACTTATAATAGTATCAAATGATTTGTTTTAAACGTACCAAGCATGTTTGGCTATTATAAGGGAAAACCCTATCCTCCGGCTTGCGTTGCATTGTGTGATGGGACCTGGGTCTTATAATAGCTTCATTTTTTCAAAAAGCATTGCGTTGTTTTGTTATATGCACTAGTATTCTTGGGAGGAAACCCGTTCCGTGTTATATGGCGTGGTCCCTTGAATTACTATCTTTTAAAGTAAAGTTTTAAATAACTATTTTAGTTCTCACACCAGTCACATGAATGACCTGGAGTTTATTGTTTTAACCTAAACTCTAGGTGCCCCTATTTTCTATACGGGAAGCTAGTAGTTTTGGTTTTGCAGATTTATATTCACAGGGTTCTGATTTACAACTGGAACGATGCTCGAAAAGCTCTGTATCTGTGTATCACTTTCAGTTGTGTTTTGTGTATTTTTCCGCTGCTTTGTAATTTATTGTAATCTCTTATATTCATCGAATGTATTTTATTCATTTATACTCTGTATATTCTTGTATCTGATGGAATTGTTATAATAACAATGAAATGTTCTTCTGTCTGCGTTCTATTTTGTGTGTTGTTCTCAAGGTAATCCGTGCTTTCCTTCACGGGGAAGTTACGGGTCACTACAGTGGTATCAGAGCTTTGGTTTATAGAGCTCGAGAACAAAAAACATTAGAACCACACGAAAGAATTCATCAGATATTGGATTAGTAATATCCAATTAAAATGACTCGTTAGAGATAGGATCAGTAGTATCCTAGAACGAGTGTGAAGAGTATATTTTTCAAATGAAAACAATATTGTTTTGAAAATTTAAACCATTTTATACGTATTTGAATATTTATTTATATTGAATTTGGACAATCCAATATATAAAGATTTTGCATATACGCATCATGAACGTATATTCGAAGTTTTAATATACTGGATAGATATAGAATCACATTCTAGTCGCCCGGAGATGGTACTGATAATTGTCATGACATCATCAGTATTTATTTTCGTGTTTCGAAGGTGTGATATCTATATATTTCCATTAGACTGGTGTGAGAACCAAAACTTACATAGATTTATTTGTTGTGATTTGGCATCAAAAACATGATTTTTGACTATATATCAAAATTATGAATTTGGAATTCTAATTCACTAATTGATTGATGGTTGTGTTGTTTGTTTATTTGTTTAATAATTTTGAACCATTTAGCCTAATTGAACCGAATATTAAACTATATTGAAAATTGGTCGCATTTGCTTGCATATACATGTACTTACATTGAACAGGTCATAGCAAGGAGGCTAGAGCAGAAGAATAAAATTGTTTACCCAAAAAATAGGTACATGTTTACCATAATTTACTGTTTTGTTTGAGTGATGATGATTTTATGAACCGATTGGCTAGCCGCTTGGCTTTTTCTTTTTCTTTTTGAGATCTGAGGGCCTGTATGGCAATTTCGGGATTTTCCCGGTGCTCCCGGTGCAGAGGATGTTATGGCGAAATTTTTCGAAAATTTAGGGTGTTAGCCAAATTTTTGAAAATTTTGAAAAGTTCTTAGAAACTGAAAAGTTGAATAACTTAAGCCGTAACGAAAAGAATGGAAGTTGAGTTGAATTGTTAAACAACTTTTGGCTTCGTTCCTTTTCGGGGACGAAAAGTTTTAAGTGGGGGAGAATGTAACAACCCGGAAATGCGAGCCAGTTTAAAATTTTTATTTTTGCAATTTTAGTGAATTTTGAACATTTAAAATGATTATTTTAAATAATATCGATGAGAAATTTATTTTGAATAGGAATAGAACGTGTATAGTTATATAGATTGTCATTAGAATATAATTATTATTTATAATTATAAAAGGAATTGAAAATGGCGCGGTAGTTCGATAATTCGATTTCAAACTTCAATTGAACGTACCGGGTGCAAAATAAGCCGGATTTTAGCGAAACCAAAAATCTTTGAATCTATTTGAGAATATCTTTCCAACGAATCCGAAAAATCAAAATTTCATAGCGGAAATCAAAAGATATGCCTAGTTGAAATATTAGAATAGTCGCTATGGAATTCTGGCCCTTAAAAATGGAAATTTTGCAAACGACCTCGGATTTCGACGAAACCACTTTTGTTGGGTCCGTGATGTCAAATTATTGCTAGATTCCAATTTTCATAATTTTTCGAATCAATATGTGAGCGTGGCAAAGGAAAACGCGTTTGACCATTTTTAGTTGATTTTAATCGACTGGAAAATGGCCATTTTTCCAACGGTCTCAGAATTCGACGAAACTAGTTTTGTTAGGACCGTATCGTTAATACGAAGTTAGAAAATATTTTTCGGGAATTTTTCGAGTTAGTATGTGACCCCATTAAATTGAAATGCGCGTTCAAATTCAATATATAGAGTTATATGTTGATTTTGATGAAAACCGATCGAATCATCTTACGATACATATCCCATTGTGTTCGGAATGGGGGTAATTAGCTGTGGACGATAGGCGGTGTGCCTCGTTTAGAGGTCAAATGAAAAGGTCATTTTTTTGAAATTAAATAAATTAAAAAAAACTCTCTTCCCTCTCTCCCCTTATCTCCTCTCAGCCCCCCCCCCAATTCATTTTCAAATCAGAAAGAAAAAAAAAAGAAAAAAAAACAAACGAGACCGCGCCCTTGCGATGGCGTCGCTGCCACGCCGGAGACCGCCTGCTCCGCCCCTACCTCGCCGGACCCCCCCTCAGCCCATTGCTCCCTCATCCCTCCTCCTGAAAACTGTGAATCCATGTATCCCCGAACCCCCAAATCGATTAGAACCTGCCGCCCCTCCTTGGCACCACCACCGACACCAGCCACGAGCTCCCCTCCTCCGTCAACGTCCAGCAACCCCCCTCCCTCTCCGTATACTATGAGTCCTATTTATTTATATTTTCTCGTTTTCTTTTTGTTTTGTTGTTTATTTTTATATAAAAAGCAAGTAATTCGTTTATTGGAAATAAACATAGGTTTTTTTTATATTATACATGAATAAAGTTTAGATTGTTAACATGAAAAAGATTAGATTTTTCATTTCAAAAGATGTGATTTTAAAAATATAAAGATATGATTTTCCATTGTGTAAAAATATAATTTTTATATGTATAAAGAGAATAAAAATATGATTTTTATCATATGTGAAATATAAAAATATAATTTTTATAAAGTAGAAGTATTAAAAATATGATTTTTATTCATGTAGAGTAATAAAAATATAATTTTTATTATATTGCTAGCAAGATAAAAATATAATTTTTATCATGGAAGTAGCGTTGTAAAGGAGTGATTTTTACACATGTAGCTGTGATATAAAAATACGAATTTTATAATATAGTAAATGGATAAAGTTTAGATTTTTGTCGTTCAAAGATATGATTTTTATTATATATATGTTGAAATAAAAATGTGATTTTTATAGTGATGAAATGAAAAGGCGAAATCTTTATATATGAAAAGGCGAAATCTTTATATATGAAAAGGCGAAATCTTTATATATGAAAAGGCAATGTCTTTATATATGAAAAGGCAATATCTTTATATATGAAAAGGCGATATCTTTATATATGAAAAGGCGATATCTTTATATTTGAAAAGGCGAAATCTTTATATTTGAAAAGGCGAAATCTTCATATAGAGAATAGCGTAATAAAAATATAATCTTTATTATATGAACATTGATATAAAAATAGAATTTTTATATACATAGCAACATATAAAAATGTGATTTTTATATATGTAATGGCTACGGGCAACGAAATTGACAAAAGACGAAAAGGCGAAGATTTCCTACATTTGAAGTGTCGTGGAATTGGGATAGCTTTGGTGAGAACTTCTCGCTCTAAATTTCTTTTTCTAGTTATATATATATACTAGGATGCAAACGGTGCTTAGTAGCACCCGACACCCGTCGTCCACAGACCATGGACGGCTTGTATGCTTGTTTGATGTGTTGTGAAATTTGTTTGTGATGTTGATGTGAAATCGATAATAAATTGTAGATGGTTGAAATAAATTAATTATCATTAAAAATATAATTTTTAACGTGAATATGAATATAGTGAATGTGAATAAATAAATATTTATAAACAAATCGGCTGATTTGTTTATATACACGGATTTGACTGATATTGATTGGGATGATAAATTTTACACATCGCCCAACTGCACACAAAAAATCTGTGTTTGTTGATTTGAAACCCCACACGGGTATTGGGATGATATTTGGCATACACTAATCCCAATTATTTAATTGTATGTCGATCGATCGGTCGACAGGCTGTGTAAGCGTTAATTATTTATATTTGATGCTTATGTTGTTGTGTGGTGCACTTTGGATGATGGTTGATTGTTTATCGTTGCCATTATATACATGTGTTGTATGGAACCCATATAATTAACGTTATTTGGTAATTGATTGGGCCTCATTCCAATTGGGAAAATAATGAATATTATAAAAGAAAGTTCATGTGCTGAATATATAAATAGTCATGTGTTGATGATGTTCATGTGTTGAAACTGTTTATGTGTTGAGTAAAATATTTTAATAATAAAATTTACATCTTTATCATATTTAAAATTAGAATTACTTTACGGTTGGAGTCTAATTGAAAATCAAACGATAGATACCATAATTTTATAAAATATTTTACATAACAAAAATAGTCATGTGTCGACAGTACTCCTGTGTTGAGATTAGTCATGTGTTGAAAGAAATATAGATTCATGTGTTGAATAGAATAAAGATTCATTTGTTGAATATAACACGAATTTATTGAAATATATAAAGCCGTGTTGATTAGAGTTGCGCTATTTTGACGTGAACGATATTTATATTGATTATATTCGTTTTTATAATGAATATAGAAAAGGTAGTGATTTCAAAATATAACGTTTCGATAATATTATCATTTATATAGTAATGATATGAAATATTCAATTTTGATTAGAAATTGAATATAGTGTTGAAATGGTTTTGAAAACGAAATTAAAACGATTTATAAAATACGTTTTAAAAGGAAATCGAAGAAATATAATATATATATATATATATATATATATATATATATAACGGCCTGAATAGAACGCGCCGCGCCACGGCAGTTCGTGAATTTCGACCATTGACTTCGAATGGACATTACGGGAGATCCGACCGTAGGATTCTTCTAAAACCGGAACCATTGGGTTCGTATCGAAAAGGGCTTTCCAATGAATATTAGAAATTTGAAATCTAACGGTTGGATTTGGAATTATGTCCAAGTCAAATTTGGAAAAGGTCGCTGTAAGTGCAGTTCGATGGCCATTGATGGAAATCGACTGTACGGGCCTTGATAAAATTATTTAAAATATCTATAATTTGTGTAAAATCATAATATGTGAATTGGAAAGAACTGGGATGAAAAACTCCACATTTGAAAAGATAAAAATGGATTTTTATCGAGATGAACTAGTTTTGAACTAGAATTAAAATCAATTTATTTTTGAAATAAGTAAATTGAATTTGAATTGGTTTTGAAAATAACCAGAATTTCCAATATATATAAAGTGGACTGGATTTGAATCGAAATTATCTTCGGAATATTTCGATGTTGGATTTCGTGATTATACAAATATTGTTATGGGAATTTGAAAGATATATTTTATATCGTTATTTCCAATACGATATTTGTTGGTTTCAGAATTTGATATTGAATATAAGCCGGTATATTTTCTATTCAGAGCCTTGTATTTAATATCAAATTTGATTTGGGTTTATCGTGGATCGTGTTTCAGGTGACATTGGTTCTTTAACCCAGTTAAAGATAGGATATTGATTTTAAGAAGATTTAAACTAAGTGGAGTTTTAATGAATCTTTAATTAGATTGAAATGTGAATTGATAATTTAAATTATCAAATCTGAAAAGTGATCGAGAATGGAGTACCACCAGTTTTGCTCCAAAGCGATAGTTAAATCTTTAATTAGATTTGAACGTGAAATGGTAATTAATTTTACCGATAATACTGTGGTGTTAGATATGGAGTATTACCAGTTTTGCTCCAGAAGAGACATAAAACTCTGGGTCAGACAAAAGTCCGGTATGAGCGATAAGCAGCAAAACAGAACAATAACAGGTATACTAAACCATATCTGAACCTGGACCTACAACCAAATAGTTAGCACAATGAGATGTACAATACTCTAAGGTGACACTAACATATGGTGTAAACATACGGGGGTGGGGGTGTGCATGTCATAGTGATGGCAAACAATCAAACATAGCAACCATCCTCACATCTCTCACTCAGTGCGTAAAGCATACGATATCCACTGATTTGACCACCCATTCCTTGCTATGATCACTCTGCCCCATGGAGTCATGATGGCTCCCCTGCACTGATCCATAGCCACTAATCATTTGCTGTAACAACCCGTATTTTTTATAACATGTTAAAACAAGAAATCAAGGCAGAATTAAATTTTAAAGTCAGAATCATGGGAAACGGGTTACGCCATTGCATTCGTCTTGAAATTTTACATGAAATAGAGTCCGAGTTTTCGAAAATCGGAATCCGGATGAAGAAGTTATGGCTTGTACAAGTTTCAGCAGTTTTTAGGCAGCACTGGACCAGGGGGTCGACCATAGGGTCGACCTACCCCCCCCCCCACCCCCGGTCGACCATAGGGTCGACCTACCCCCCAGGTCGACCATAGTGTCGACCTCCCCCCCTTACAGGTCGACCTGGTCAGCTTGTTTTGACCCAGAACTCATTTTTGAAGCCTAAGACATGTTTTGATGGTCCGGATTGATTCTAGGGTTAATCTAAGGGCCTAAACTAGTTGTTGCACCTATAAAAACACCCTTAGACCTAACCTAATTCACAACAAATCATTTTTACACTATTATGCTACCGAACTCCCTCTTGAACCATGGTCGCCGCCCCCAAATTAAAGCTTAAGCATTCAAACTCAAATCAATTCGAAGAACAAAGCTTCAACAATGATTCAAGACAATAAATCAACACTACTACAACGTTCTATGACAATTTCAGTTCCTAATTCACTAATCATGCTCTGTAAGTGCTAGTTACTTTTAGATTTAAACATTTAATTATAATATGGACATGAGATAAAGTGGAATTGGATCTAAGTATGTTTATCAATTCAGATCTATTTCTGTTGCTTCTTGGATCTTGAGTTTTAGGACTTTTCTATTCTCATTTTTCATGTCAAGCCTATGATCTATTCAGCTTGTTGTAAATCAGTTTTTCTTGATTCATGTTGATATTATTATCAAGATCTATCTTTTATGCCTGAAACGATGTTCTTATGCCAGTTTTCTCTCTGTACTTATTGTTATACAAATTCTACCTTTCCCTATTTATTTTCTTTTGATGAACCTTGGTCAATTTCGGACCTAGGCCTATACTACGATATACGTGCGATTTGTATACGGGGGAAATATGGGGATATTACCTATTTGGATATATGTGTGTGGTGGAATTGATGGCATAACATGAAATTTGAAATTTGGGTATTGTCAATATAATTGAAATTGCAAGTTTGGGCATACATGAATTGGCATGTAAATTAAATCACGAGTTTGGGACTATGTAAGTTTAAATCAAAAGATTGGGCTTATGTTAATTAGGCATATATAGAATTGGGAATTTGAACATGAAAGCAATTATAAATTTGATAATTGGCATAAACATGTATTATGAACTTGGGCAACTGACATGTATTGTAATAAAAAGATTATAGTTTGGGATAACTACATCATGAATCATGATTTGGGTTTATTGGGTATAAAACTTGATACATGTAATTTTGGCTAGATCTTGATATGGTAAAATGGCATAAAAATTGGCATACATGTAAAACGGCATGAATTGAACATATGTAAATTTGGTATGAATTGGGCATATGTAAAACTGACATGTAATCTAGAACTTGGGCATATGTTAATTATGTAAAATTTGGAGTAGAAACATATATGATAATTTATGACTTGGAGAAAGTTTAATATGAACGTGCCTAAGTTGGGTTTTGGGTAGTTGGTATGTATTGGACATCTAGAAGGCACGTAAGCATGCTTATGAACTTGAAACGTGAATTGGTTATGAATATGAATCATCAACTTGATAATAGGCATAAGTGAAAACATGAAACTTGACATGAAACTCGCCATGAAACTAGACACGAACTTGACATGAAACTTGAACATGGAAATGACATTAGAATAAACATGAAAATGGCCAACTCGAGGTTGGGTTGAGTTTGCAGTGTAAATCTGCCCGGAACCGCCCGATAAACCCAGTTACTACAAACAATAGGATCCAATGTGGGTAGTTGGTCATATCGCGCTTGGAACCCGAGGTCAGACTGATTTGTGGTGTAAATCTGTCTGGAACCGCCCGGCATATCCAGTGACCACAACAACTGGTCTGATGTGAGAGGTTGGGGTGCATTAATGAATTAATGTCACATGATAGGGTTAATTCATGAACCGCTTGAATATACTTAACCAATTTAACACGATGATTTGATAGGGTTAAGTCATGAACCGCTTGAATATACTTAACCAATTTGACACGATGATTTGATAGGGTTAAGTCATGAACCGCTTGAATATACTTAACCAATTTGACACGATGATTTGATAGGGTTAAGTCATGAACCGCTTGAATATACTTAACCGATTTGACACGATGATTTGATAGGGCTAAGTCATGAACCGCTTGAATATACTTACCTAATTTGACACGATGATTTGATAGGGTTAAGTCATGAACCGCTTGAATATACTTAACCCACTTGACACATGATTCGTAGGGCTAAGTCATGAACTTGAACGACAACACTTAGCCAATTTGACATGACACGTAGGTGGGTTAAGTCACGAACTTGAATGACAACACTTAACCAACTTGACATGCTAGACTGATGGGGTTAAGTCTCGAATTTAAATGACAACACTTAACCTACTGGACGGAAACCCTAGTTACGCGGTCCTTTTCAGCAGTAACCCACTAGATGTATCATGGTACCCTGGAACTGGGCAGGGTGGGGCACGATTACTGGGCTGATTGTAAGCGACCAGAACAACGGATGAGTTGGTGCGCCATTGTAGGTTCAGGCGGACTATGGTCGTGCACGTAGTCCAGAGTTGAAAAAGCAGGCATTGGGCACCGGTAGGTTTACACTGTGCGTGCTTGATTCGTGTCGGTGGTTGGCACCCTATGGCTTGATACACCCTATGGTGGACCTAACACAGGTAACTACATTCGTGATAGGGCCGTATGACACAGACACATGAACGAGCTAGGACTTGTAGGGAGCCGATCGATTAATAGATCGTTTCGTGGGACCAAGTAATAGGTCATTTCATGACATTGGGCAAGGGATCATTTTATAGTCAACACATCACATGGGTTAGGATCACCTTATTATATAACACGGGCCACTAGTTGGGACACTAGTAGGGGGTAAGGATCCTTGTTACACAGGACACTAGTTGGAACACTAGTAGGAAAACGAAACATTCCATGTAAGACACTTGTGAGATGCTAGTACAGGTGGTGCAAGGCAAATGGATATCATCGAAATATTTTAATGATGAAACTTAGAAATCTTGCGATGTTATACTTGATAGAAACCTTGCGATGTGATACTTGGTAGGAACCTTGTGATGCTACTCTTGATAGGAATTATGGGATGTTATTCTTAGTTATCGTGCCTGTAGCTTATCTTGTCATCATGTTTATGTTTACTTTCAGTTTATTCATGCCATGTTATCTTTACCTGTTTTTATGCTGAAAGCCACTAGGACTTACTCAGTCTTTATGACTGACCAAGTTTGTTTCGCCTCTTTTTCTTTCGTTTCCCCCCAGGTTCGCAGGGTGGGAATACAGCTTAGTTCGGATCTTACCAAGCTCTAAGGCTCTTTCATGTACTGCTTGGATTTCTCTTGGATATGGCTTACTTTGCTTTATTGGGGAATACTACAATTTATTTTCATGCTTCTTTGTTTTTGAGCAAGACATATATTTTAGCTATGTAATTGGGTATTTGAAAGTGATGGGATTTTATTGTAAACAATTATATTTAATAAATGATTTGAAGACCTTCCGCTGTTTTATATATGTCTGTCTTGTAATATTTTTGTTCCAGTACCCATAATGCTCCATTGAAGTTAAGGCATTCGCTTTGTGACTGACCTTAACGGATGTGGGGTGTTACATTTGCTGTGTCCACTCTGCCCATGAAGTCATGACGACTCCACTGCATTGGCTCATAGCCATGCTACGATCACTCTGCCCCATGGAGTAATAACTACCCCACTGCATTGATCCGTAGCCTAACATCCTTCTTGGTGGTGAGTCAAAGCTATGGACATCGATAACCCCTTAGCACACTACTCGCAGCAAAGCCCAACTCGTGAAGTCAACTCGTTGGTCCCAACTGGACCCTGAGTATAAACTTCCCATTTAGACTACCATTGCATCTCGGGTTTTGGTCTCCTTCCGTTTCAGTATTTCTCTTCACCTTGCCTCGGATCAATTCGTGAGTCATGCTGTTCCCCAGTTCGATTCGGTCTCCTTCTACTCATGGTCAAGCTCCAAGTCGTGGTCCACATCCTCTGGCGGTTCGGTTCGTGACTCTCCTCCAGCACGTGCTCATCAGGTCGGCTCATGGAAGGCTCCCTGTTCGGATCGGTTCGTGACAAAGCTCTGGTTCGGGTCAGGGCTTCAGATGTGAACTGTTCGTGAGCTCCTGGTCGGATCAGGATCTCCAAGCGGTTCGGGGTCGATGATCTAGCTCGTGGTGCAGCAGTTCGGAGGAGCGGTTCATGGTGCAGCATCTTGGAGAAGCGGTACATGGGTGGGCTACACGACCCGACCTGGTCCCCCTTCCACCGATCCGATCTGGTTCCTTCACCATTTCCTACAACTTTTCCAACAACCGTTCTACGCCACACGACAACGTTTTCGACCAATTTAACTGTTCTAAACAATCATAAAACATTCCAAAGAGTCATAGCAACATGTATAATCAACCACAAACACCAAAACAACAATATGATATGTTAAAATAGATCAAACATACACAAAACCCATATTTTCCTCTTAATCCCCCATAATCATGTTTAAGCATTCAATTAGCATAACTTATCCAAATTAACCCAAATTTATATTAGAGTCCTAAAAAAATATTTTAGAATTTTACAAATTTTTCCAGATTTTTCTGAGTTATAATTTCGCTAGTTATCACTAATCACCCCTAATTAGCCGTAATTAGTGAAAAACAATGCAAATCACTCACCTTGGCCACAAGTAAAACTTAGATCTGAAACTATCTCTGATTTGGATCGAATCTCTATACAACACAGCAGCTTCAACTCTGATTTGGTGCTATTTCTCCTTGATTTGACGTAGATTAGCTTAATCCTAGATTAGAGAGCGATTTAGGATGAAATTAGAAGGTGGAGGCCATGGCTAACGTTAGAGAAATGTTTTAGGCGGCTGAAAAAAATGAAAATAGATCGTTTCCTAACTGATTTCAGCCTCCCCATAACCGTAATCCCGAAATGGGTTGTGGGCCTAGCTGCTAATCCCCCTAATTAGGCCCGGTTAAGCTGTTTTACACCTTCTAAACCTTGTTTCAGCCATATCTCCCAAATGGTGAGTCCGTTTGGCTAATTTGACCACTATACGGAATTGTAAACCATCATCTAGGTCTAATAAAAGTGGTTTCAGGTCAAAAAGCCTTACCAATCAAAAGTTATGGCCGAAACAAGATTAGCTAAGGGCAAAACGGTCATTTAAAAATTCGCAAAAATTGTGAATATGGGAAATGACCCCAACATTCGTTTCCCAAAGTTACACGACCATACGACCTCATATGAAAAAGAAATAAATATTCTACGATCCTTTGATGCGTAGAATGCGGGTCGTTACACTCTCCTCCCCTTAAGAAATTTCGCCCTCGAAATTCCTTAACCAAAAACATACAAAGGTGTTCCGCATGCCTATCAGTCATTCACAAATAATCAAAACACACAAAATAACCAAAACTAACCTATCTTAGCATGCAGAAAGACTAAATCGGAATGAAAACCTTACCAGGCAAAGAGTTCTGGATACGTCTCCTTAATGCTCTCCTCTGTCCCCCAAGTACAGTCATTCCCATCCTCGCCCCACTAAACCTTGACTAGATTCACCGCTTTCCTTCGAAGTTTCTTCGAATCGTGTTCGACAATACGAATCGGCTTGCGGTTCCCAACCGCCTCGGGTTCTACTTTGATATCATCCAACTGATCAGGTGAAATAGCCACATCGGGGTCGTGCACGAATTTCCTTAATTGGGAAACATGAAATACGTTATGAACTCCCGCCATCTTGTCCGGCAACTTAACTTTATATGCTAAATTCCCAACTTGTTCGAGAACTGGGAATGTACCAACATATCTTGGTTTAACGTGCTTCCCCTACCAAATCGTATCATGCTCTTTAACGGAGAAATCTTGACAAACACCATGTCGCCAATGGAGAATTTTAAATCTCTTCTCCACTTGTCAGCATAACTTTTCTGCCTATCATGGGCAGCCTTCATTCATTGTCGGATAACCTTGATCTTATCTGAGGTTTCTCTTATCACATCTGGCCCAAGCACAAATTTCTCACCGGTTTCTAACCAACATGACGGTGAGTTGCATAGTCTTCCATACAAAGCTTCATATGGAGCCATACCAATATTGGTTTGATAACTATTATTATATGTGAACTCCACTAGATGCAAATGGTCATCCTATGATCCTCCAAAGTCCATTATGCAAGCTCTCAAGAGGTCTTCTAATACTCGATTCACCCTCTCTATCTGACCGTCGTTTTGAGGATGATACACGGTACTGAGATGTAATTCTGATCCTAACGCCTCTTGTAAGCTCTTCTAAAATCCACTAATAAACAACGGATCTCGGTTGCTCACAATGCCTTTGGGTATTCCATGAAATCTCACTACCCATTTCATATACAGTTCTGCTAACTTAGCTGTTGTTCTATTCGACTTGACGGGTATAAACCTTGCACTTTTGGTCAATCGGTCCACAATTACCCAAATGCTATCATGGCCCGATCTAGTCCTTGGTAACCCATCAATGAAATCCATTGAGACTTGTTCCCATTTCCATTCTGGAATTTATAATGGTTGCAACAATCCACTAGGCTTCTTTTGCTCAGCTTTAACTAACTGGCAATTCATGCACTTGGATATAAACTTCCCAACGTCCCTTTTCATCCCTTCCCAGTTGTAGGTCTGCTTCATGTCGCGATACATTTTATTACCACCGGGATGTATAGTTAGTTTTGAGTGATGACATTCTCTACGCACTTCATCTCTCAATCCATTGACATTGGGTACAACTAATCTCCCATTCTTTCTAAGCCATCCATCTCGATCAAGCCCATACTTGTTCATCTCCTCGTCGATTCCCATCTCTAACTTGGAGATGATTTCCAATAGGTTAGGGTCGTCCCTCTGACTGGAACCAATCCTCTCGATCAAAGTGGGTCTGATCGTCAAACTTGCTAGCATTTATGGATCCACTTCACACTTTGGTCTGAAATCGTACCCTGTGATATACTCTAGTTGCTTCTGTTCAAGAAACATAGCCCCTAAACTGGCATGTCTCCTACTCAATGCATCAGCTACCGCATTTCCTTTTCCTGGTGTATATGCGATATCGAAATCACAGGAAGCCAAGAATTCTAACCATCTTTGCTGTTGGAGATTTAGATCCTTCTGAGAGAAGAAATACTTTAATGATTTATGATCGGTAAACAACTCGAATCTTTCTCCCAAGAGATAATGTCTCCGCATCTTTAACGCGAATACGATCGCTGCCAATTCCAAATCGTGGGTATGGTATCTTTTCTCATGCGGTTTCAGTTGCCGACTTGCATAAGCTACGCTCTTTCTCCTTGTATCAGTACAACACCTAGTCCGGTACCACTTGCATCTGTGTATGCTGTCATCTCTTCATTCCCTTTAGGAATGACTAACACTGTCACACATGTCAACTTTTCCTTTAGATTCTTGAATGCATTCTCGCACTTTTCGTCCCAGACGAAAGCTTGATTCTTCTTGGTCAACTGAGTTTACGATGCCGCTATCTTGGAGAAGTCTTGGATAAACTTACGATAATATCCTGCTAATCCTAAGAAATTTCTTACGTCTGTTGCATTCTTGGGCGTAGACCAATCTTGTACCGTAGCCACCTTCGCAGGATCCATGGCAATATAATTCTCTGTAATAACAAGGCCCAAGAATCTCACTTCCCTCCTCCAGAAGTGACACTTAGAAAACTTCGCTTTCAATTGGTGTTTTCTCAACACCTCCATCACTATTCTCAAATGTTCCTTGTGTTCTTCCTCCGTCCTCGAGTAAACCAAGATATCGTCTACGAACCCAAGAACAAACTTATTCAATTGATCTCTGAATACCCTATTCATAAGATCCACAACATATGCGGGTGCATTGGTCAACCCAAATGGCATGACCAACCACTCGTAGAATCCAGATGGCGTCCGAAAGGTCGTTTTAGCTATACTCTCAGCTTCCACCCTAAGCTGATGAAAACATGTCGCGAGATCCAATTGGGAGAACACTCTCACGCCGCTCAACTGATCAAACAAATCATCTATCCGCGGTAGAGGATACTTATTCTTCCTCGTCACCTTATTCAACTCGCGGTAGGCCACACACAATCGAAGGGAACCATCTGCCTTGGTAGCAAACACAACTGGTGCTCCCCACTCAGAAACACTTCTTCTGATAAATCCCTTCTTCAAAAGATCGCTTACTTGCACCCCGAGCTATCGCTGCTCCCTTGGTGCCATACGACGAAGTGGCATCACTATAGGTCCGACATCTTTCACTAAATCAATACGAAACTCAATCTCTCGGTGTGGTGGAAGTCCGGTCACTTCCTCGAAGACATCCGGATACTGGCCGGCTACGGGCACATCTGACAACTCATCATGCGGGATGTCGAGGGAATTTAGAAAACTAGCCATTACCCCATCACTAGGTAGACCACCAAACACTACCCTCCGCCCATCATTCGCTCTAACTGTCACCAAAAAGCCCTCATAGTCTACCATAACCCCGTTTCTTTGGAGCCAATCGACTCCCAAAATAATGCCAAACCCAGTAAAGCCCAAAACATAGCAATCACAAACAAACACACATCCATGACTCGATAAACCACATTACGACAAATCATATTAAGGCTAGTCTAACCGCCAATCGGGTTCGCCACTGCTAAAGGTCTATCGACTATCTCGGGTTCAGTCCCAACCTATCTACCAGGTCACTAGATACGAAGGAACGGGAAGCATCGGTATCAAACAGTACTCGAACAAGAACATCATAAACATAAAGCATAGCTTGGATAACGACATTCTTTCCTTTCTCCGCCGCAGTTGGGGCATTCGACGAAGAAGGAACAACACTGATAGCATATGCTTTCACAATCTACTTTTCTTTAGGGGGTTGTGGACATTTATCTTTGTGATGTCCCACCTGGCCGCAGTTAAAACACTTCCTGTCCACTGGCTTTGCTTGACGTTCTTTAGCATAATGGCCCTTCTTGCCACACCTAAAGCACTCAACATCTTTCTTACTCTTCTTCTTACCATCTTTAGCCTGATTCTGTTTCCTTTTGTTCTGAGAATTATTCTTGCCTCCGCCGCTTGCTTGCGGCTTTGGCCCCTCTGCAGATGCAATAGCGACTTCAGTCTTAGGCTTAGGATAAAGGCTCTTTAATCTCAATGCTTTCCCAACAATTGATTCAAAAATCTCATCAATATGGTTGATAAGCCTTTCCCCCAAGTACTGATCTAAGCCTGTTATGAACTTCTCATTTTTCTTCTTGGGAGTGTCAATAAGGGATAATCCATACTTCGATAAAGTATCAAACTCAGCAATATATTCTACCACTCTGCTTAAGCTCCAAGAACTTCCTAAACAATTCTGATTTCTAAGCAGCTGGGATGAACTTATCACTGAATCGGGCCTTAAACTGATCCCAAGTAACTTGATCCTCAGGGGTAGCTGCCTTAATAGCATTCCACCAATTCATAGTCCGTCCTTGCAGTTGACGAGATGCTAGCCTTCCCTTCATCACATCCTCGATACCCAAGTCTTCGAAGATACGCTCACAGCTATCCAACCAATTCTGAACTTCTGTAGCCGATTCCGTTCTGTGGAATGACTTCCCACCAAGACTAGTGTAGTCCTTACAGAGCTTGGCGAAATCGGCCCTAGGCGCCTGCACCGCTGCACCACCACCATTTGTAGCATTAGGAGCTGCTCTCTGAACATCCCTAAGCATCTCTCTCATGAAGTCAGTGAACATTGTCCTCATATCAGGAGCATTCCCATTATTAGCTCCTCTACTAGTACCCTTAGTATATCGGCTCATCGTTCAATCTGTAAGGAGAAAACAATTAACCATCTCTTCAGTAGTGCCAGTGCCAGTGCAACTCCATCCTTAAATATACTAATAGTATATATATATAGCTTTTGAAAACCAAAATATCACAAATACGCGCTCTCATATATGTATACTATCTTTCCCTGGTGTCTTTCCCTAGGTTAACTACGCAATCTCACTCCGATACCAAGTGTAACGGCCTGCCCCGCACCAGCCGACATTTCCAACGAAAGTGCACTGTGTCGATGTCCAACCAGCACGAGACGGTCGCCAAAGAAAGGAAAAGAAAGTAATTTGAACTAGCAAGGAACCTGTAGTATATCTCACAACGCATGGAACAAAATATAATAATAACATAACTTTGACATAAAACAGGTGAGACAGTGTATAAGATGAAAACTAAACCATCATAGCAGCGGAAAATCCAAAATACAGCTTATGTTCCACATCATCATTATTACAACTTTTAAAACTGTCTTCAAAGAAAAATAAGAAAGGTACACTACTAATGCCCAAAGTAGTGACCATCAGCGACACAGGGAGAATACATATATATCATACGTGTGGGGCTTTCTTCTCGTCTCCAGATCAGTTACTCTTGCATAACCAGCTAACCTGTCTCTAGTCTGCTCGTTTAGGAGCACCTAGAGTAATAAGAAGAGACATAAAACTCTGGGTCAGACAAAAGTCTGGTATGAGCGATAAGCAACAAAACATAACAATAACAGATATACTAAACCATACCTGAACCTGGACCTACAACCAAAGAGTTAGCACAACGAGATGTACAATACTCTAAGGTGACACTAACATATGGTGTAAAGATACGAGGGTGGGGGTGTGCATGTCATAGTGATGGCAAACAATCAAACATAACAACCATCCTCACATCTCTCACTCAGTGCATAAAGCATATGATATACACCGCTTTGACCACCTATTCCTTGTTATGATCACTCTGCTCCATGGAGTCATGATGGCTCCACTGCACTGATCCATAGCCACTAATCCTTTGCTATGTCCACTCTGCCCCACGAAGTCATGACGACTCCACTACACTGGCTCATAGCCATGCTACAATCACTCTGCCCCATGGAGTAATAACTACCCCACTGCACTGATCTGTAGCCTAACATCCGTCTTGGTGGATGAGCCAAAGTTATGGACGTCGATAACCCCTTAGCACACGTCCCGTAGCAAAGCCCAACTCATGAAGTCAACTCGTTGGTCCCAACTAGACCCTGAGTATAAACTTCCCATTTGGACTACCTTTGCATCTCGGATTTTGGTCTCCTTCTGGATCGGTTCAGTATTTTCTCTTCACCTTGCCTCAGATCGATTCGTGAGTCATGTTGTTCCCCAGTTCGGTTCGGTCTCCTTCTGCTCGTGGTTAAGCTCCAGGTCGTGGTCCACATCCCCTGGCGGTTTGGTTCGTGACTCTCCTCCAGCTCGTTCTTATCAGGTCGGCTCATGGAAGGCTCCCTGTTCGGATCGGTTCGTGACAAAGCTATGGTGCGGGTCGGGGCTTCAGATGTGAACTGTTCGCGAGCTCCTGGTCGGATCGGGATCTCCAAGCGGTTCGGGGTCGATGATCTAGCTCGTGGTGCAACAGTTCGAAGGAGCGATTCGTGGTGCATCATCTTGGAGAAGCGGTTCGTGGATGGGCTACACGACCCGACCCAGTCCGCCTTCCACCGATCCGATCTGGTTCCTTCATTATTTCCTACAACTTTTCCAGCGACTGTTCTACGCCACATGACGTCGTTTTCAACCAATCTAACTATTCTAAACAATCAGAAAACATTCCAAAGAGTCATAGCAACATGTATAATCAACCACAAACACCAAATCAACAATATGATATGTTAAAATAGATCATACATACCCAAAACCCATATTTTCCCCTTAATCCCCCTTAATCATGTTTAAGCATTCAATTAGCAAAACTTATCCAAATTAACCCAAATTTCTATCAGAGCCCTTAAAAAATATTTTAGAATTTTACAAATTTTCCAGATTTTTCTGAGTTATAATTTCACTAATTATCATTCTTCACCCCTAGTTAGCCATAATTAGTGAAAAACAATTTAAATCATTCACCTTTGCCACAAATAAAACTTAGATATGAAACTATCTCTGATTTGGGTCGAATCTCTATGCAACACAGCAGCTCTAACTCTAATTTGGTGCTATTTCTCCTTGATTTGACGTAGATTAGTTTAATCCTTGATTAAAGAGCAATTTAGGATGAAATTAGAAGGTGGAGGTCATGGCGAGGGTTAGAGAAATGTTTTAGGCGGCTGAGAAAATGAAAATAGATCGTTTCCTAACTGAATTCAGCCTGCCCATAACCCTAATCCCGAAATGGGTTGTGGGCCTAGCTGCTAATCCCCCTAATTAGGTTCGATTAAGCTGTTTTTCACCTTCGAAACCTTGTTTCAGCCATATCTCCCAAACCGTGAGTCCGTTTGGCTAATGTGACCACTCTACGGAATTGTAAACCATCATCTAAATCTAATGGAAGTGGTTTCAGGTCAAAACTCCTTACCAATAAAAAGTTAAGGCCAAAACAAGATCAGCTAGGGGCAAAATGGTCATTTAAAAATCGGCAAAAATCGTGAACATGAGAAATGACCCCAATAATCGTTCCCCATACTTACACGACCATACGACCTCATATGAAAAAGAAATAAATATTTTACGATCCTTAGATGCGTAGAATGCGGGTCGTTACAATATCACTAATTGACGCTCACAAAAATATACTAGTTGTTAAGCTAAAAAAGTGCGCACTTCTCCGCCGTCAACTTGGCACGTTTGAAGAAATCAATGTACATGATCCCTTTGGAAATACTCCGTCAGACAATCGTCCATACAAGTCATCTAGAACATGATGAACTGAAGGCGCCCTCCTACGACATCCTATATAGGTATCACCCCAAGGATCAGTAGCGAGTAGTCCTTGCAATCTGTTGATTCCAATCACGAAAGAATCACCACCGAAATACCTCTGGCCGCTAAACCAGAGAAATGCAACCAGTGGTTCTTCTGTTTATGAAGATCCATGGTCTTCAATGTGCCTTCTTCAATTAACATCTTCCATGTATTTGCTGGTCGGAATGGTTTTCGAATATAATTCGATCCCGGTCTTTCCGTACCATCAATCGTATTTGGCCAGATTTGATAGTCGGTTATTTAACTATCAAATAAATAATCATGTGAATTAAATGAGTTTACTGATTCAGTACTCGGCATTACCTGGCCTTTTTAATTAAACATCTGTTAATTATATTCTTAAAATCCTCCAATACTGGAGTTTATCTTTTACTTCTTATTATAAATAAGAATATTCTTAAAAATCATTTCATTCGCTTATAAACTTTTTGAATACAGTTTATAATATTATTTACGGAAATCATAACTTATGTTTCCCCTTAATTTCTCTCGTTGATAAACCAATACCATTCTTGGATAATCGTGAAGTCGTTCAAGTTGGGGTATTTTATTTACCTCTCAGACCTTGACCAATCAACATTCATATCTTCATAATAGATAGAAGTTTATTAACCACACGTTTCCTTTGAAAACCTTATTTGAATCTCAACAATGTTTATTTAATTAATTATTAAATAAACTATTATTTACTTCTCTATTAATCTTCGATAATCCTCTCTAATATTGTACTCGAGTTTCGATTCCATTATAAGTAAAATCCTTTATAAAATTCCTTCAACATTTCTATATAAACATTCTTTAACTTGTTTGTAACAACAATACCATATTTGGTTTAAATCATATATAAATATCTTATATAAATATTATATAAATATCTTTACAAATCTTGTATAAACATCTTTACAAATCTTATAATTGACATCTCTTATGAATCCTTATATTCATCTTTATCAAAACAATTCAACTTATCATCTGTAATAAACGTTACAGATTCCATTGCAGAACTTTTTATTTCCTTATTTATATCTTTTCAAATCATTATGACAACTTATGCGTTGTCGAAAATCCCATAGCGATCTTTTTAATTATCTGCAATTATAAATCAAATAGTTTAATTTATTATTTGTAACAATTATTACAAATTCAATTTTCAAATCTCTCACTTCATTTTCAAATTTCATTTTATAAATTATTATCGACTACTAACATTTCAATTACATTTCAACTCCTAACTTCCATTTACAAAATCGTTTGTAAATCATTTACAACAAGTTATATTTGTTGTCATTTCCAAAACCTTTTTCTTAGCTTATACTCTCAACTCTGCTTAACATTCCGAACTTCGGAATATCACATTCCGAACCTCGGAATAAATCTCACTTTGTTATTTCATACCATTTCCCAGTTTCTCGACTTCCTTTTTCTAACTTCAAATATTAAGTAATATTTGATTTAAGCTATTAGGTTCGCTAAAATTCCTTTTATAATTTCATTATAAAAATACGGGTTTTAATGTAAAACCATTCATAAATTCTTTTAATAATTTAATTTGATTTACTTCAAGTTCGATCACTTCTTAAATGAATTTCAATTAAAAAGTAATCTCTTAAATTATTATTAATAATAATTTACTTCGAGCAATAACTATTGCAAAAGTAGTTCATTCCTTTATTAAGTAAAATAAACAGTAAATCCCTTTTCTTTTTAATATTTTATTACATTAAAATAAATATTCATTTAACTGTTTCATTAGATCAATTCAGAATAAACTAATTTAATAATCATTCTCAGTTAAAACAGTTGACTAGTCAACTTAAACACGGTTATTTCATTAACCAGTCCCAATTATAGTCCTTTCTTTAAATTAATTAACAATATAATTAATTTAAATAATTCTACTTAATTGTTTCTTAAAACAATTATTCAAATCATTAACCATTAGGTTAATTTTATACTACAGAATTTACTTTATAAAATCATTTAATAATCACTTATAAATTTAAATAATAAATAATAACCATTTCTTTCTTTTTAATAACTTTTATTCAGAATAATAGATTTAAAAATTCTATTTTTAGTTATAAAATAAATTTTATAATTTCATTTTTGTCGATTACCTGATGGTAAATTCATATTTGGAAAACGGTTGATTTATAGGCCATATTCTCCTAATTACTCAACCAATACTACTCATTGGGTTAAACAAAATAAATTGTTGAATTTCAGTTCAACGGTCCACAACCAAATCAATCATAAAATCAGAATAGTTCATATAATGATAATATGAAAACAAACAACATTAAATATATTTGAGGAATCCCGTTGGATCCCTCCAATTTGTACTTCTCTACGTTCAAGTCGGTTATCTTAAAAAAATAATTCAGTTCAGTTTAACTGATATAACAGTAAATAACATCCACTTAACAACAACCAATTTATTTAACATTAACAAAACAATTCAAACAATTAACATGTTTATTTTATAAACATGACCAATAAGGTAAGTTACCTTCATTGGGAAAATCGTTAAAATAACGAGTTGGTTTTCACTGAAATTAAACAATGTTTAATTTCAACGGTTCAATCAATATATGAATATATATTTAACAAACAACAAACAGTCAACCAATAGCAACCATATCACACAAAATAAAAACCCGACTTATATAAAATATAAGTGGGAAGAACTGAGTGAGTTTAACTCACCTTGATTTACGTTGTCAATGGTTTGTTTTAATTAAATTAAACGGTTTTTTAATTTAATTAAAAATTCCGGTGGATTCCAATTAGTTCTCTGATATGGTTCCAGCGCTCCTTGTTGGGTCCGATTCTGATAACACATAAGAATGTTACACACGTTTCATGTTATGGTTTAAATTTAAATCAATTATCCTTTAATTAAATCATAAATACACGTTTATAAATATATATATAACTGGGCATCTACTAAGATTAGGTCTTGTTTTTCATAGAACTGGGTATGCCTATATATATTGAGTAATAAAATTTTGGGCTACTAATTGATTGGGTAAGCTAAATTAATACTTAGGTGTGTGGTATATACGGTTTAATCATACGTTAGGCACATGTGAAAGATTATGCCCAAATTTTTGTTTCATGTAATCATGTTACAGTTAAAAGTAGGACAGGTAAGCAAATTATTAACTTAATAAACAATTGGGCTTATCAAGACATAAATAGTTGGGTACAATTGTTCTAGTTGCTGTCGTATATAAATGGTCACGTAAATAGTTAGACGCCTTTAATTTAACCTTAAATAAAGTTATATAATAATTTATCCCTACTGTAAAATCGGTTAATTACGTTGGTTAATGATTCCAGGGCCGACTCTCTTCTTCAGTTCATGTAAACGGTCTTCGTTCTATTTGCCTCACCACGCTTGTCTTCGTCAACTGACCGCCGCCATATATCGACCACCGCCTCTAGATCTGACATCGCTGATGTCGGCATCCCACCGGCCTGAACCCACGCCAGAAGTTTCAACAGTCCCGGTGATGCCTTGCGCTGCCAAAACCCTCCAAACCGCCTTGTCTTTCAGCTCATATTCCGGTCGCTACAGTTTGATGTTTCTGATCGTAGCCGGTTAACATTCAGATCTCAACATGCGCAGCAATTTTGTTGTTGAAAGTTAATGAAATCAGTGAATTGATTAGAGGAGAATGGTGGAGGGAGGATCAGATAACGTGGAGCGTTGGTTAAAATTGGAGGCGCAGTGTATTTCTTTGTTTGACCATGCGATTGAACAATTTAGGGTTTGACCAACGTAGTAATATATATGTTTTTATAAGGAAGGGTGGGTAGAAAATATTATTATTTTAATATGCCATACTTTTCATGGAGAAATGTTTCAAAACGACTACAATTCGACTCCTTTTTTTCGATTCAAATGCTAATCCTAGCATAAAAAAATATTCCGGATCCAATGGGACATGTTTCGTCGAATTCCGAGGTCGTTTGTGAAAAGCCCTTTATAAATATTGATGAAAAATAAAGCGTTTAAAATTTCTATAACTACAGAAAAAATCCAAAAAATATGAGACCTTGACATTTTACTAGACCTCTTCCAAACGGATCCAATGAATCTTGTTTCGTCAAATTTGGAGTTCGTTTGGCTAGTCGTCTATTCGTTTAAAGTTACCTCTGTCTAAATTGTCTAAACAATTAAATAGAAACAAAGGCATTTTTGGTCACCGAAGTCACATACGACACCCGTTTTCCACGAAATTTTATTTTCTTAAAATAATTTAGCGATACGGTTCCAATGAAACTAATTTCACTAAATACGGAGACCATTTGCAAAAATGGCTATTTTTAACGCTTATATAATATCGAATAAAATATTATTTAAATTCAAAAATAATTCAAATAAAAATAATAATAGAATTATCATCATCATATTTATCCAAATAGAATTATCATATAGTTATACAACTCCATATCGTCCGGGATTTCGAGTCAAGACGTGTCCAAATTATATTAAAACCCTGTTATTTAAATAAATAAACATTATATTTTAATAACGATTTCCATAGCGACTATTTTAAAATTTAAATTGGACATAACCAACAATTTATAACACGAAATCTGGATTTTTCTCTTATGAAAATTATAATCATTTAGATTTCGACGTTTCTTGTTTTACAGAAATCGACTTATAACGGATCCTGTATATTCAATTGAAGTTCAAAATTCAATATTATGAACTACCGCGCCATTTCGAGCTCGATTAATATTATATATAAATTTAACGTTCGAAATTCGTTTTAATAACGAATTCAATATTGAAATTCCATAAATGGTTTATTAATGGAATTGAATGAATGGTAAACTAAGGAATGAATTCCAGAATTACAAACCGCCATGATACTTGCACCAACCCTTCCCTTCATGCACGCATATCCATCACCGCGGCATTGCCGCGGTTCGTCTTGAAGAGCTGACGCTTTTTGCTGTTGAGCGCTTGAATATGGTCACTGGATTTGGAGAAGGAAACGGAAGAATGTGAGGAGATATCATTCGTTTGTTTAGCTTAGGTGGAGGCAACATGATTTTATTACTGAAGAAATGAACGAAATAGGCGGATGTTAAGTTGCTGAAAGAAAATATGGTGAGGGAAAAACAAATATATAGAGGAAGATGGTTTGGCCCGCAAGTTTCATGGTACAGAGAGTACATGGTAGGCATATAGGGTTCTAGAATAGCTGGGTTTAGGGGTAGGTGGGTACACTCATTAAATTTATAGAATATATATGTAGCACGTGTTCTTAAATTTCCCAGGTCTATGATTGATTGGCTTAGGCATTGGTATACTCAAATATAGGTTAGAGAGTAGTTTGGATAGAAATAACATCTGCATTGATTTTTAATTAGCTGAAGCTTGTACATATTAGCAGTGTACTTTGGTAAGGTAGGTCTTGTTATTTTATTCCTCTAAAATACTGGAGGAGGAAGAAACACGTTTTTTGTGGACAAATGTAGTGTCATTTTCCAACAGCATGGGTCTAGATTAGGCTCGCTGTATAAATTTGGGTAAGTTTGTACGTTAGGCTTGCGCTCGAGGTGTCAAATGAGGCAGCGATGTAGATAGGGCCTTGCAAGCTTGTAAGATAGGCAGAATGTTACATAGACACGAAGAGATAGAAATTTAATATTTAATTTATATATTATTTTTATTAGTTTGATTCGATGTTTTGTTTTAATTCGGTTATTTAATTTTAACCATTTTTTCACGCTAACCTTTAACATATGCACTGCCATACACGGTCTTCAAACATCACAAAAATGGACCCAATGCTACACCTTGACGTTACGGTCTCAATGGAATTAATTTGGTCGAAAACCGACCCCATTTGCAAAAATAGCTTTATTTTAATTTCAATTAATTTATTGGTTCACGTTAAAATCTCGTCTACTGACAAAACAACTCCAGTTGTCCCCAAACTGCAAATCTAGCAATAATTAACGACACACGTTCTAGAAAAATTCGTTTCATCAAAAACGGAGATTGTTTGGATAATAGATATTCGTACGGCATACATAATATCGATAAAATTCGAATTAAATCCAAAATAATTAAATTAAATAATAAAAATAAATTATTATTATCGAATATATCCAAATAAAATAATATATCACTTCACATTCAACCAATATGAATTTTACAACCAATCACTAATATTTTTTAGCAAAATTAGTAAAACGATGCCAAAATATATAATAATTCCCTTTATATAATGAAAGTAAACATTATAATTTATAAACAATTTCCATAGCGACTATTTAAAAATTTGAATTGGACATAACTTACAATCTATAAGCTGAAATCTCGAATTTTCTTTTCCACCAGAATATTATCACCTCTTAGATTCAAACATTTCTTTTTTTCACATAAATCCAACTTAAAACGGATCCTGTATATTCAATCGAAGTTCAAAACTCAATATTATGAACTACCGCGGCATTACGCTCTCGTTTTAATATAATTATAATTATAAACATTAGATCGTCGTTTTATAAACGAATTCAGTATTAAAAATCCGTTAATAATCCAAATATAATGTTTAAAACATATTTAAATATTCAAATTCAAATAGCCGAAAATCCGGGTCATTACAACACCTGCAAACATTAAAATCTTAACTAGAACAAAATTATTAGCATCATGAATAATGATTTTGATGACAACAACCTAGGAAATAGTATAAAATATAAAAATTAATGTTGCTGACATTTATCCAGATGTATATTGTATATAGTGCAGAATATTGTTGGGCATTAATGATGAAGGCTGTATAGTATCAAATTTAGATTCGAGAAAATGACTTTGATGTTGAGATTTAAGAGTTAGAGAATGAAGATTTATAAATATATAAAAGTTCAGGATGTTCTATATTAGTTAAGAATCTTAGAATAAATGTTAAAATTTCGATAGCACTTAATTTCTTTTCAAAATGATTTTCAAAATTGTTTTTCAAAATGACTTTCAAATTATCCTGGTTTTCAAAATAATAAGGTGGTGTTTGATTTACCCTTTTTAGTTTTTACTCCTATAAAAATGCAAATGACGCATATATATCATGAAAAGTGGTCATTTTAAAAAATGAAGATAACACATTAAACATTTTTTGAAACAACCCGGAATTTTGGAACCAATTTTAAAATTTTATTTTAAAATTTTTAATGGATTTTAAATATTTTAAATAATTTATTTAAATAATAACGATTAAAAAATTATTTTAATCGAAGTTAGAACGAATATATTTATTTTAATTATAAAAGGAGTTTGAAATGGCGCGGTAGGTTGAAAATTTAAATTTGAACTTGACTGAATGTACATGATTCAAAATAAATCGGATTTTAGTAAAACCAAAAATAATTAAATCTGTTTAATTATATCTTTCTAACGGATCTGAAAAATTGAAATTTCATAATAGGAATCAAAAGTTATGCCCAGCTTAAAATTCAGTATAGTCGTTATGGAATTTAATATAATATATAGCCCATATAAATAGCCATTTTGCAATCGACCTCCGTTTTTGACGAAACTACTTTGGTTGGATCTGGAATGTCAAATTATTGCTAGATTCCAATTTTCATATTTTTTGGAATCAATATGTAAGCGTGGCAAATTAAAACGTGTTTTGTCAATTTTAGTAAATTTGGATCGACCAGAAAATGGCATTTTTTAAGCAGCCCCCAAATTCGATGAAAGTAATTTGCTTAAGACTATTGTCAAAACATAGCTAGATTTATTTTTCTGGAATTTTTGGAGTTGGTATGTGGCCCCGGTAAATTAAAATGTACGATCAAATTAAATAATTAAATGATTTTTATTTTAAATTAATGAAAAGTGGGCTGAAACGATCGAACAGGCTGATGAGACCTAGCACATTGTGTCCGAAATGGGGGTATTTGGCTAGGAGCAACGTTCTTTGGGCTGGAATTGGAGTTATTAAGGAGTAACGATTTTTTTTGTAAATTTGGACATTTAATAATATAAAATTATAAATAGGAATTAAAATCAAAACCCTAATACCCTAATAAGTCAGCCACCACTATTGGAACCGAGGGTCAGAAAGCTCCCAAATTTGCTCCTCAAATTCCCTAAATCTAATCAACTAAATTCAGCACTTCTTGAACAAAAATTGAAGAGGATAACAAGATTAACAAGATATACGGTAGTGATTAATTATCGGGTCATGGTTCATGAGAATTTTGGTTGCGAACTCACTGCGTTGGAGGTGGGTTTCAGGGCGCACCATCGAACTGGTGATGGTGGTCGGTCGTGGGGAGCACTCATGTTGGGCGATGGTGTGGTGGTAGCAGATCATCGGTCGGCGGCACAGAAGGTGATGCGTAGGTGTTTTTTTTTCTCGATGATGGGTTTCGATTTGTTCAGAAAGAGGAGCGATGGAGAAGAAGGAACCGTAGTGATTAACGTAGTAATTAAGGGATAATTAAATTTTAATTATAATTTAAATTATCTAATTATGCAATTAATCTTTAAATTGCAATATCTTATTCATATAAGGTCAGAATCGGATAAACCAAATTGCGCTGGACTCGTATCAGAAAACACTACAACATGGGACTGACTGGAACAGATTTGGAGCTGGTTATGATTTTTAATAAAATTAAACCCCTATTTAATTTTATTTAAATGATCGTTATCATTGATTTCTGAAACATATCAAAGTGAGAAATTCTATTTTTTTTATATAATTAAAATTAATTAATCATGATTGTGGTATTACCCATACGCTGTTAAATTCTATTAATTGTCATACGTGATTTGGTCTGGAATTGATATTGTTATGTAGATCTATTGATTTGATGATTGTTGTGTTGAACAAATTAGATTTGTTAAATTATAATCATCATTTTTGACAAATTAGAATTGTTAAATTATAATTGTCATTTTTGACAAATTAGAATTGTTAAATTATAATTGTCATTTTTAACAAATTAGAACTGTTGAGTTAAAATTGTCATTTTTGACAAATTAGAATAGTTGAATTAAAATTACCATTCTTGTCGAAATATAATTATTGAATTAAATTGTCATTTTTATCAAATTAAAATAGTTGAAATAAAAAAAGACAATTTTGTTGTAACAAAATAGCTGAAATAAAAAAAAGACATTTGTATTAAAACAAAATAGTTGAAATAAAAAAAGACATTTTTGTTGTAATAAAATAGTTGAAATTAAAAAAAGGCATTTGTATTGAAACAAAATAGTTGAAATAAAAAAAGACATTTTTGTTGTAACAAAATAATTGAAATAAAAAGGGACATTTTTATTGAACCAAAATTGTCATTCTTGTCAAAATATAATTGTGGGATCAAAATTATCACTCTTGTCAAAATATAATTGTTGAAACAAAATATTCATTTTTGTCAAAGTAGTTTTGCTGAAACAAAATATTCATTTTTGTCAACGTACTTTTGTTGAAACAAATATTCATTTTTGTCAAAGTAGTTTTGTTGAAAAAAATATTCATTTTTATCATAGTAGTTTTGTTGAAACAAATATTCATTTTTGCCAAAGTAGTTTTGTTGAAACAAATATTCATTTTTGTCATAGTAGTTTTGTTGAAGCAAAATATTCATTTTTGTCAAAGTAGTTTTGTTGAAACAAATATTCATTTTTGTCAAAGTAGTTTTGTTGAAGCAAAATATTCATCTATGTCAAAGCAGTTTTGTTGAAACAAATATTCAATTTTGTCAAAGTAGTTTTGTTGAAACAAAATATTCATTTTTGTCAAAGTAGTTTTATTGAGACAAATATTCATTTTTGTCAAAGTAGTTTTGTTGAAACAAAATATTCATTTTTGTCAAAGTAGTTTTGTTGAAACAAAATATTCATTTTTGTAGAAGTAGTTTTGTTGAAACAAAATATTAATTTTTGTCAAAGTAGTTTAGTTGAAACAAATATTCATTTTTGTCAAACTAGTTTAGTTAAAACAAAAATGTACGTTTTGTCAAATGTGATGGTTGAAAACAAAATTATGTTTTTGTTAAATAAGATTTGAGTTAAACTAAAATTACATTTTTGTTAAATAAGATTTGAGTTAAACAAAAATTACATTTTTATTAAATAAGATTTGAGTTAAACAAAAAATTACATTTTTGTTAAATAATATTTGAGTTAAACAAAAATTACATTATTGTTAAATAATATTTGAGTTAAAATAAAATTACATTTTTGTTAAATAAGATTTGAGTTAAACAAAAGTTGCATTTTTGTTAAATAGATTTGGTGTAAAACAAAAACGGACATTTTTGTTGAATCGATTTGTGTTGGAGCAAAAATATTAATTTTGTTAAAATAGAATTATCAACAAAATAAATGAATCACTTTTTAATCATTTTGTTTAACTAGAATTGTCAATAAAAATGAATGTATCACTTTTTATGCATTTTGTCGAAATAGAATATGCGTGCAAATTAAAAAATCATTTTTATTGTCATAACATACATTAGAATTTGTATGTAAGTTAAAGTATCATTTTTATTGTCAAAAAATACAATAGAATTTGTATGCAAATTTAAGAATTATTTTTATTGTCAAAACATACATTGAAACTATATACAAATAAAATATTTCTTTTTATTTATTAAAGTTAAAAATAGAAATACAAATAAAAATTATCTTTTTTATTTGTCATTAGCAAAATGTCATGTAAATAAAATACATTTTATTTGACATTATAAACATTTAGAAATGATTATGCAAATCAAAACATTCTTTTATTTGGCATGGTCAACACGCTAGTGAAACCGTCGAGTGATTTATATATATAAATATAAATTAAAATTTATGAATCGCGCGCGGTAGTTTGCATTTCGGAATCGTAACTTTAAACGATCATTCCAAAAGATCCGACCGTCGGATTTTCCCAAAACTGGAACCACTAGGACCGTTTTGGGAAGATCTTTCCAACGATGTAAATCTTGTTAAAATCCAACGGTTAAATTTCGAGAAAAGTGTAAATCAAATTTGAAAAAAAAAACAGCGCCAGGGCTGCCTGTTGACCCGAAGCGTCGATAAGTTAAATTGGGCTATTTTTATATAAATAAAAATAGCGATAAATCCTTATAAAATAATATTAGCGATATGAAATGATTTAAATTACATATATATGCGAAAATTATTTGAAAAGACCGAGTTCAATCTAATTTCAAATAGTTATACGACAATTTAAATCGAAGATATTGAAGACGGTGATTGAAGACCAGCGATCTTCACATCGAACGGATGACTACTGATGCCCGGAATTGGATGGCTCATAGTAAAGGTTTAAAGCGGTAGTTTTCCGGACGTACTTGTTGATTGTCTGAATAAGCGAGCACCTCTCTTCCGTATTGGACATACGGACGAGGAATAAGGTGTCTCCGGTTTCGTTCAGACCCAGAACAAACTTTTAAATGGTTGTGTGTTGAACATTGAATTTCATTCCATGTAAATTGATTTTTAATTAATATATATTTGTTTTGTAGTGGAGAATTTATTCTCTTGCTTAACACCCTTCTCTGAGATGCACGAGCTCGGAAGTTATATATTGGTAGTTATCGATCGCATGGCGTGAATTGTCAATGTGGCATGCCAATATACAAATGATTAAGGCTTTTATTGAAAAGCAGAGCCTTGTGGTTGATGATCAAAGCATAACCTGTTTCGGCGTGGCATTGTGTATAACGTTACTTCGTGAGCCTCACACCCGGTAAGAGTGAGAAATGGGACAAGGGAATGCAGGGAGTGCACACGTTTCTTTCTAGCTAAAAGTGATATCCGAATTTTGCAAGCCCTGACATTTTACTTATGTGGATGATGGATTACGAGGCCTCGGTTTTATTGGTCGATAGTGACCAAATTGTAGGTTCAATAGGACCGGGAAACGAGTGCTCAGGCATAACTAATCTATTAAGGTATATTTGTGGACCGGCCCTGCAGGATCCAAGGGTCCACTGCGTGGAATCCTAAGACATTTGCTTGAGTGTCTCGATTCAGTAAGGAGATCGTCCCTAGCCTTGACTCATGATGGAAACCCAACTTCCAATACGACATTACGGTTCTGATTGTAAACCTATATATGGCAACATAGTAGGATGGGGTACTATGCCGTCTAGGATTGATACATTTACTCTGAAAGTATTTTGAAAACTGATTAGACACTAATAATAATATATTTTCTACATACCAAGCATGTTTGATCATTACAGGGTAAAACTCTATCATCCGGTTTGTGTTGCATTGTGTGATGGGACTTGAGTCTTATAACTATTTCATTTTCTAAAAAGCATTGCATTGTTTTGAATAAAAATTTATTTAATTTATGCATTGGCAATCCAATGGAGTAAACCCATTCCGCGTTAGCGGCGTGGTCCTGTGATTAGCCATATCGTTAGATAAGTTAGGAAAGATTTCTCATACCAGTCCCATGACTGACTCGTAGTTTGTTTCACTTGCAAACTCGGGTGCCCAAATTTTCCACACGGGCAATTGAGTAGCTTATTTTGCAGATATATTGAGCAGGATTCTAGATCGAAGCTTAAAGCAGTGTCCAGAACATTGATAGTCTTCCGCTGTGTTAGTTTATTGGTTTCGTTGCATTGTATTACATTTATTGTAAATTATCTTCGCTGTATTATATTCAGTGTACTCTGATATTTTTTACTCTGATGTTGCATTATTATGATGTAATAAAAGTCTTTTGTTATTTTTTCTGATGTGTTGTATGCCCGGAGTTTGTGCATTCGAGTATTTCCAACTTTTGGATCAGACCTGTGTGGTTTATGGTCGATTCAAAGGGTGGGGATTTTCGGGTCATTATAGCTGGTATCAGAGCTTTGGTTAATTCAAATCTTTGGGGTACAACTTGTTAGAACCAAACAAAAGAATCATCAGAGGTAGGATTAGAAATATCCTATAAAAGAGTACTCAGTAGTGATAGGATCAGTAGGTATCCTGGAATGAGAAACTCGTTAAAGATAGAGTTAGAAATGCCCTAGAATGAGTTGAGAGTGACAAGTTTATAATTAACGTATCTATGATTATATATATAATCCGATCTTAGAAAATATGATTTTTGAATATATAAAAGTTATATATATTTGAAAAGTTAATCAACTAATAAAATTAAACCAATAAAAGAATGAAAGTTGAGTTGGTTAGTTAAAACAACTTTCAGCTCCGTTCCTTTTCGAGGACGAAAAGATTTTAAGTAGGGGATATTGTAACAACCCGGAATTTCAGAACCAATTTAAAATTTTTATTTTAGAAATTTTAATGGATTTTAAATATTTTAAATAATAACGATTAAAAATTTATTTTAATCGAAGTTAGAACGAATATATTTATTTTAATTATAAAAGGAGTTAGAAATGGCGCGGCAGTTTGAAAATTTGAATTTGAACTTTGACTGAATGTAAAGGATTCAAAATAAATCGGATTTTAGTAAAACCAAAAATATTTAAATTTGTTTAATTATATCTTTCTAACGGATCTGAAAAATTGAAATTTCATAACGGGAATCAAAAGTTATGCCCAGTTTAAAATTCAGTATAGTCGTTATGGAATTTAATATAATATATAGCCCGTATAAATAGCCATTTTGCAAACGACCTCCGTTTTCGATGAAACCACTTTGGTTGGATTTGGAATGTCAAATTATTGCTATATTCCAATTTTCATAATTTTTGGAATCAATATGTGAGCGTGGCAAATTAAAAGGTGTTTTGTCAATTTGGATCGACCAGAAAATGACCATTTTCAAACGGTCTCCAAATTCGACGAAATTAATTTTCTTAAGACCGTATCGTCAAACCATAGCTAGATTTATTTTTCGGGAATTTTTGGAGTCGGTATGTGGCCCCGGTGAATTAAAATGTACGATCAAATTAAATAATTAAATGATTTATATTTTAAATTAAAGAAAAGTAGGCTGAAACGATCGAATGGGCTGATGAGACCTAGCCCATTGTGTCTGGAATGGGGATATTTAGCTAGGGGCAACGTTCTTTGGGCTGGAATTGGAGTTATTAAGGAGTAACGGTTTTTTTTGTAAATTTGAACATTTAATAATATAATATTATAAATAGGAATTAAAATCAAAACCCTAATAGCCTAATAAGTCAGCCGCCACTATTAGAACCGAGGGCCAGAAAGCTCCAAAATTCGCTTCTCAAATTCCCTAAATCTAATCACTAAAATTCAGTACTTCTTTAACAAAAATTGAAGAGGATAACAAGATTAACAAGATGTACGGTAGTGATTAATTATCGAGTTATGGTTCGTGAGAATTTTGGCTACAAACTCACTGCGTTGGAGGCGGGTTTTAGGGCGATGGGGCCCATCGAATTGGCGATGGTGGCCGGCCGTGGGGAGCACTCGTGTAGGGCGACGGTGTGGTGGTAGCCGATCGTACGTCAGCGGCACAGGTGGCGATGCGCAGGTGTTTTTTTCTCTCGATGATGGGTTTCGATTTGGTCAGAAAGAGGAGCGATGAAGAAGAAGGAACTGTATTGATTAACGTGGTAATTAGGGGATAATTAAATTTTAATTATAATTTAAATTATCTGATTATGTAATTAATCTTTGAATTGCAATATCTTATTCATATGAGGTCAGAATCGGACAAATCAAAGTGCGTTGGACTCATATCAGAAAACACTACAACATGGGACTGACTGGAACAAATTTGGAGCTAGTTATGATTTTTAATAAAATTAAACTCGTGTTTAATTTTATTTAAATAATCGTTATCATCGATTTCTGAAACCTATCAAGGTGAGAAATTCTATTTTTTTATACATAATTAAAATTAATTAATCATGATTGTGGTATTACCCATACGCTGTTAAATTCTATTGATTGTCATACGTGATTTGATCTGGAATTGATATTGTTATTCAGATCTATTGATTTGATGATTGTTGTGTTGAACAAATTAGAATTGTCATTTTTGACAAATTAGAATTGTTAAATTATAATTGTCATTGACAAATTAGAACCGTTGAGTTAAAATTGTCATTTTTGACAAATTAGAATAGTTGAATTAAAATTACCATTCTTGTCAAAATACAATTGTTGAATTAATTTGTCATTTTTTTCAAGTTAAAATAGTTGAAATAAAAAAAGACATTTTTGTTGTAATAAAATGGTTGAAATAAAAAAAAGACATTTGTATTGAAACAAAATAGTTGAAATAAAAAAGACATTTATGTTGTAACAAAATAGTTGAAATAGAAAAAAAGACATTTGTATTGAAATAAAATAGTTGAAACAAAAAAAAGACATTTTTGTTGTAACAAAATAGTTGAAATGAAAAGGGACATTTTTATTGAACCAAAATTGTCATTCTTGTCAAAATATAATTGTGGAACCAAAATTACTGCTCTTGTTAAAATATAATTGTTGAAACAAAATATTCATTTTTGTCAAAGTAGTTTTGTTGAAACAAAATATTCATTTTTGTCTAAGTAGTTTTTTTGAAACAAACTATTCATTTTCATCAAAGTAGTTTTGTTGAAACAAAATATTCATTTTTGCCAAAGTAGTTTTGTTGAAACAAATATTCATTTTTGTCAAAGTAGTTTTGTTGAAACAAAATATTCCTTTTTGCCAAAGTAGTTTTGTGGAAACAAATATTCGTTTTTGTCAAAGTAGTTTTGTTGAAACAAAATATTCGTTTTTTTCAAAGTAGTTTTGTTGAAACAAATATTCATTTTTGTCAAAGTAGTTTTGCTGAAACAAAATATTCATTTTTATCAAAGTAGTTTTGCTGAAACAAATATTCATTTTTGTCAAAGTAGTTTTGTTGAAACAAATATTCATTTTTGTCAAAGTAGTTTTGTTTAAACAAAATATTCATTTTTGTCAAAGTAGTTTTGTTGAAACAAATATTCATTTTTGTCAAAGTAGTTTTATTGAAACAAAATATTCATTTTTGTCAGAGTAGTTTTGTTGAAACAAATATTCATTTTTGTCAAAGTAGTTTAGTTGAAACAAAATATTCATTTTTTCAAAGTAGTTTAGTTGAAACAAAATATTTTTTTTTGTCAAAGTAGTTTTGTGTTAACAAAATATTCATTTTTGTCAAAGTAATTTAGTTGAAACAAATATTCATTTTTTTCAAAGTAATTTAGTTGAAACAAAAATGTACGTTTTGTCAAATGTGATGGTTGAAAACAAAAATTACATTTTTGTTAAATAAGATTTGAGTTAAACAAAAATTACATTTTTGTTAAATAAGATTTGAGTTAAACAAAAATTACATTTTTGTTAAATAAGATTTGAGTTAAACAAAAAATTACATTTGTGTTAAATAAGATTTGAGTTAAACAAAAATTACATTTTTGTTAAATAAGATTTGAGTTAAACAGAAATTACATTTTTGTTAAATAAGATTTGAGTTAAACAAAAGTTACATTTTTGTTAAATAGATTTGGGGTAAAACAAAAATTGACATTTTTGTTGAATCGATTTGTGTTGGAGCAAAAATATTAATTTTGTTAAAATAGGATTGTCAACAAAACGAATGAATCACTTTTTAATCATTTTGTTGAACTAGAATTGTCAACAAAAATGAATGTATCACTTTTTATGCATTTTGTTGAAATAGAATTTGCATGAAAATTAAAGAATAATTTTTATTGTCACAACATACATTAGAATTTGTATGTAAGTTAAAGAATCATTTTTATTGTCAAAACATACAATAGAATTTGTACGCAAATTTAAGAATTATTTTTATTGTCAAAACATACATTGAAACTATATACAAATAAAATATTTCTTTTTATTTATTAACGTTAAAAATTAAAATACAAATAAAAATTATCTTTTTTATTTGTCATTAGCAAAATGTCATGTAAATAAAATACATTTTATTTGACATATAAACATGTAGAAATGGTTATGCAAATCAAAATATTCTTTTATTTGGCATGGTCAACACGCTAGTGAAACCATCGAGTGATTTATATATACAATTATATATATATAAATACAAATTAAAATTTATGAATCGCGCGCAGTAGTTCCATTTCGGAATCGTAACTTTAAATAATTATACCAAAAGATCTAACCGTCGGATTTTCCCAAAACTGGAACCGCTAGGACCGTAAAACTGGAACCGCTAGGACCGTTTTGGGAAGATCTTTCCAACAATATAAATCTTGTTAAAATCCAACAGTTAAATTTCGAGAAAAGTGTAAATCAAATTTAAAAAAAAAACAGCGCTAGGGCCGCCTGTTGACCCGAAGCGTCGATAAATTAAATTAGGCTATTTTTATATAAATAAAAATAGCGATAAATCCTTATAAAATAATATTAACGATATGAAATGATTTAAATTATATATATATATATATATGCGAGAATTATTCGAAAAGACCGAGTTAATCTCATTTCAAGTAATTATACGATTATTTAAATCGAAGATAATGAAGGTGATTGAACACCGGGGATCTTCACATCAAATGGATGACTACTGATGCTCGACATTGGTAGCCCCCCAGTAAAGGGTTAAAGTAGTAGTTGTCCAGACATACTTGTTGATTGTCCGAATAAGCGAGCACCTCTCTTCCATATTGGACATACGGGACGAGGAATAAGGTGTCTTCGGTTTCGTTCAGACCCAGAACGGACTTGTAAATGGATGTGTGTCCGACATTGGATTTCATTCTATGTAAATTGATTTCTAATTAATATATATCTGTTTGGTGGCGGAGAATTCATTCTCTTGCTTAAAACCCTTCTCTGAGACGCACGAGCTCAGAGGTTATATATTGGTAGTTATCGATCGCATGGCGTGGATTATCATTGTGGCATGCCAAGATGCAAATGATCGAGGCTTTTGTTGAAAAGAAGAGCCTTGTGGTTGATCATCAAAGCACGACCTGTTTAGGCTTAGCTCTGTGTATAGCGTTACATCGCGAGCCTCACACCCTGGTACGAGTCAGAAACGAGACAGGGGAACGTAGGCAGTGCACACGTTTCTTTCTAGCTAGAAGTGGTATCAGGGTTTTGCAAGCCCTGACATTTTACTTATGTGAATGATGGAATACGAGGCCTCAGTTTTATTGGTCGATAGTGACCCAATAATAGGTTCAACAGGATCGGGAAACGTGTGTTTAGGCATAACTAATCCACTAAGGTATATTTGTGGACCGGCCCTGCAGGATCCAAGGGTTCACTACGGGGAATCCTGAGACATTTGCTAGAGTGTCTCGAATCGGTAAGGAGATCGTCCTTAGCCTTGACTCATGATGGAAACCCAACTTCCAATACGACATTATGGTTTTGATTGTAAACCTATATATGGCGACATAGCAGGATGAGGTACTATGCTGTCTAGAATTGATACATTTACTTTGAAAGTATTTTGAAAACTGATTAGACACTAATAAAATATTAAATATTATTTTCTACGTACCAAGCATGTTTGATCATTATAAGGTAAAACTTTATCCTCCAGTTTTTGTTGCATTGTGTGATGGGACTTGAGTCTTATAATTATTTGATTTTCTAAAAAGCATTGCGTTGTTTTGAATAAAAATTTATTTAATTTATGCACTAGAAATCTAATAGAGTAACCCGTTCCGCGTTAGCAGCGTGGTCCTGTGATTAGCCATATTGTTAGATAAGTTAGGAAAGATTTCTCATACCAGTCCCATGACTGACTCGTAGTTTGTTTCACTTGCAGGGTGCCCATATTTTCCACGCGGGCAGTCGAGTAGCTTATTTTGCAGATATATTGAGCAGGATTCTGGATCGAAGCTTAAAACGGTGTCCAGAGCATTGATAGTCTTCCGTGTGTTAGTTTATTGGCTCCGTTGCATTGTATTACATTTATTGTAAATTATCTTCCGCTGTATTATATTCAATGTACTCTGATATTCTGTACTCTGATGTTGCATTATTATGATGTAATAAAAGTCTTCTATTATTTTTTCTAATGTGTTGTATGCTCAGAGTTAGCGTATGTAGGATTCGAACGGTCTTGGTCGATTTAGCGATCGATTAGGTCTGGGCGAAATCCATGTCGTTACATTTTTATTTATATTTCATGTTTCATAAAGTAACGAAATAACAAAAGATAGCTTATTTATTCGTCTTTCCTTCATTCCTCCATCGTTCATCTAATCCTTTGTCATCCCTCAACTCTTCTTACTTTTTGTTGTTAATGCTTAAAACCTAAAACACAGTATAAACCAAGCAGCACCTAAATCTTCAAAAAAACTTTTTAATTCAAACCTTTTATATTTTCTATACTTTGATTTTATGAATTCCTGCATGTTTACAATTTTAGCAATTTCCTTATACTTTATTTTTAATGGTTTATATATATACATATTATAATGTTATATTGGAAGTTTTATCTTGAGTATTTCAAGAGTCATTTTGAAAAGTTTTATTTAGTTTTATTATGATCAAAATATGTATAAATTAAGTCTAAATGATTTTTTCAAAGTCTTAAATTATTTTATGAAGCAATAAATTTTCAAATGATTTAAATAAATTGAAATTCAAAATTTAAAGGGATACATTAACAACCTAGCTAATTTTTCAGAATTAAATTTCAAAGGAAGTATTTATTCATCGCAACCTTTTGCGAATAGACATGTATGTAATTCACTATAAATACCAGAGTTTCTAAATGAAGTTGAACATCTTCTTCGTTTATAAGAAAATCTTAATGGTGCTCTCCCGAATTTCAACCAGAATCAAATATGTTTATTTATGGTTTGATTATATACCACTCTATCGTCAATCACTTAAGATCAAAGGGCAATTCAGAGTTATAGGAACAACGCAATCAAAGTTAAAAGAATATAGACTGTAAATCTTCAAAACCAAAAACCACTATTTATAAGGTTGTGATTGTAGCTCATGAATCGGCTAGTTGTTGTGATAGCCCTTGAAATCCATTAGGTGTGGTTGAGCTCGGAAATCAATTGGGAGTTCCATCTTCTATGTGTACTTTTCAACTTTATCTTTAGTTTGATTTGGTTGTACTTGGATTTGATGCGGATATTTTGTGTACGCTGATTTATAGAGATTATGATATTTGATATTATGATATTTGTGATATTCTAAAATGATGATTTTATGAAAGACTTTTAAATCTATTAAATATTTCCACTGTAAAATGTTATATATATATGTCGTGTTATCTTAGTCTGCATGCTTTAGCTATACCTAGACGACAATCGCTCTTTAACATGACTCAATAGGGTATGTCAAGAGGTATGGGTTGTCATATTTGGTATAAGAGCCTAATGTTTCAAGTTTCCTATTATTGATTTCTAAAGCAAAGCATTTTCCAAAAAACTCAAAGGAAAAGTATTTCAGATATATATATATATCCCCCAAATCTGAATCCCTTCCTTATCTGAACTTTTACATTGTCTCTTACATTGAATAGCCAATTCCCCTGATCACCCTGATATTCTAAGTGCCACTATACTTGCGTGGTTTCGCAGATACTTACAGGCTGTAGTACACGTAGAGCCACAAAACAATATGCAAGTTGAGGAACCTAATGGTAGGGCTCCCGCTCATCCACTTGGTGTAGTAGATTTTTTTAGACTCTATGAGGATTTAGAAAATTCGGAAGGGAAGAATTTTGATGGCACCGAGTTGTTTATAGAGTTGATAGCTTGGATAAGGAATTGCATGAATTTTTTTGGAATGATGATATTGGAGGATTGGGATAGGAGATAGATTGTAACATGGCTGCTGAAAGGGATGCACTCATCTGGTAGGTGATGCTTGAGGCTAAGTTGTGAGAGATAGAGTAGGATTGTTTTAAAGGAGATTTGAATGAAAGTTTATGTTGCAAGCACAGGAAGAAGCTCAACTGGAAAAGTTTATAAATTTGAAGCAAGGAGAAATGCCCACTGACGAATATGTCAATCAATTTATTGAGATATTGAGATTTGGGATAGAGCTAATTAATAGTCATCACAATAAGGCCTCAAAGTTTGCTAAAGGGAAGAACCAACCATTGCAAGGGTTGATAATCCGCCAAGTGCCCATGAGGGTCCATTTATGACACTTATTGAGATAGCCTGGATCACGGAGGTAGAGAAAAAGAAAATTCCTAATGTGGTTATAGGAAAAGGGAAAATTTTATAAAAGGATAAGAAAAAGGAAAAAAGAAGGAGGATCATAATTCAGAAGGATTCAAAGTGTCCTAATTGTGGGAGAATCAGGCACTACATTAGGGATTGTAAATCTGGTTGTCTGAAAGGGAAGCGCTTTTTATGTGAGCAACCGGGGAATATTAGTAGATCCTGCTTATAAAGGACTAGAGCTATGCCTAAGGCTGCCACGCAGACGACTTAAATACAGGCTTTGGAAGCTACTACATCCACTAGTGGGCGGCAAAACAAAAGGATAAAGCTATGGTAGAAGGTGTGATTTCTATCTCTGATTTTTCTATTCGTGTTTTTTTTTAAATTATAGAGCATCACACTCCTTTATTTCTAGCACTTTAATTGATTGTCTGCACCTAAATATTTATATAGTCATGGACCATTTATTGGTTGTAACCCTATAGAAGGATTGACTTATTTGTCTATGATATGCCGAGGTTTGAAACTTATGATCCTAAATGTAAAGTTTGATTGTAATGCTTATATCTTGGGCTTCTCGAGAGATGGGTTGATATTTTGGGTGGATTGGTTAGTCAAGCATGAGGCTATCCCTGGTTAGGGGTGGCAATTAAACCCGACCCATTGGACCCAGACCTAACCTGACCTGACCTGACGGGTCTCGGTTCTAGGCGAGTCGGGTTTTTGGGGTATAAACCACACATTTCATAAATCTGAACCCGACCCGAAGCTTGGGTCGGGTCGGTTTGGGTTCGGTTGGATAATAATACTAAAACTACATATATGTCAATGCTTTTGGGTCGGTTATTTTGAGTTGGGTCCTTTTCAGGTGGGGTTTGATCGGGTCTTTATTGTATTTTTCTTCGCCTAGACCCGACCCGAGACCCATCGGATTTGGTTCGGGTTCGGGTCTTTTCGGGTCGAGTCGGTTTTTTCAGTTTTTGATTCTAATTGCTTGCCATATCCATGATTGCGATCGGAGGGTCACCATTCTAGGTACTTGTAGCGAATGCATGCTAGAGATTTGCAATTTAAGAGGGTCAGTTATGTTGAGCTACTATACTCCCTATATATATCTTCAGATGAGATGAGTTCCCTACATATCATTCAAGATTTTGCAGATGTTTTTGAGGAGGTCACTAAATTCCAGTCAGAAAGAAAGATGGAATTTAAAATATATCTTGCTTATAGTGCTAGACCCGTGACATAACCAGTAAGGCATATGACTCGTAAGGAAAGGTGAGAGTTAAGCAAGCATATAAAGAGTTTCTAGAGAAGGTTTTCATTAGAAGAACTATCTCGGAATGGGAAGCACCAAACATCTTTTCTACAAAAGGCGGATGGTTCCCTAAAACTCCGTGTGAAATATTGAAAAATCAGGAAACACTTTTATTTTCTTAAAAATCATCGATTTTAAATTCTATGTCTCCCAATTTAAAAATTATGGAAAATTCAAATAAATTAAATTAATAATATATCATAAGAAATCTAGTCAAAATATTAATAATACATTTTCTTACTATTTATTTTAACTAATTATGACAATAATTGAATTTACAGATTTACTTCAGTATTATTATTCATTTACAAAGAAATTAAATCAAACCATCAAACTCATTAAACTGATATTCAATTGTTAAATTGGTATCCAAGTATTAAATATACAACATCAAATATTTTAAGAGATCTTGGTATTTGAATTCGAGTTATAAATTTGATATAAATTCCTGTATTTGGATTCTAGTTATCAAATTTCCTTAACCAATAAATTTATATTTAAAATTAATTAAATATTTAATACTAAAAATATGCATTGTTTTGCTCTTCCCTCCTTAAAAGAATTTTGTCCTCAAAATTTGCAAAGCAAGAAGAATACTTCCAAACGCTTTACTCCCTAAAACTAGTTAATTAGTTGAACCTTATCATTTTAAATCCTATGTCTTTAGCTTTAGGAAAATTATGGCAGGAACTACTTTGTGTGGCTCAATCGAAAAAACAACAACTGGCCATATATGGCTCAAATCAGTCAAAAGAAAATTAAAAAGTCAAGCGACTATCCATATTTGGGACATAAAATCACGCAATCCAGATAAAAAATTAAATGTATGCCTATTTTTTGGGCAACAAAACTCTATTTAAGAAACCAAAACTGAATAGCGGTATTTTCTTCCAAATCTTTATTTTCTTGACGAACACAAGGGAATCATACATGAACATCAAATGGTATAAAATCACGTCCAACATAATACATACAACATGAATTCGAAACAATTATTTAGTTATTTCAGTTAAATCCTTAAACTTTTATAGCTTATAAATAAACCATAAATCAATGGGAAAAAATCTTGAAAATTATAATAAATCCTTTTTTATATATACTTCAACATATAAATTTTTGGAACCAAACGATAATTATTTCATAGCTTTAAATAGTTGAAAGCGAAATAAATAAATTCATTAACTTAGGAAATTCATAAAATAATGTTTAGAAAATTCTAAAATCTAAAACCCATCACTAAAATATTATGCCTCGTCAAATTCTACAATCTCAAGCATTTAGGTGTCATATGAAAAGGTTTCAATGAAAATCCTACATGAAAATGAGATATATCAACAAGCACGCATAAGTGATCTCATATCATGTAAACATGGCATAATAACACAAATAAACACACGAAATTTAGATCTAGCTTGGATTCTAACCAAATAAGCCAATTAAAATAGTGAATACTATTATTCATCTTAAAAGGTAAAGAAGAAACTTAAGATTTCAGGGTCGTTGATTCCGTAAGCTTGATTTCCTCTTATTTAACTTTTTCTCTCATTTTCATTTTCTTGAACGATCGACCTCTACTTGTATTTTAACTTTTGTGAAGTGGAATATGAGAAAAGATAAGTGAAATACCCCCATACCCCTTAGTATACCCAGAAAGGAACACTAAAGAATGCGTAGCATTTGTAGGTATAACTGAATAATATCATAAGGACTAAAGTATACAAGGCATATAAAATATATACGGTAGAAACATAAAGAAAACATAGTTTATTATTTATTCCAAAAAATATCCTTCATCTCAAAAAGTCAACATAAAATCATAATGATAATACTATATCATAAACCACATGTCTCGCTCGGCCTCACTAGAAAATCAGAGTACATAACATGAAATCCCCTCTTAAGTAACAGTACAAACCAACCAACTGAAAGTGATAAAAGAAAATAGCGAAAGGAACACATCTGCTATCAGAAATGAACTCTAACAAGCATGCTCCTCCAAGAAATCTGGAATGATCGATATCAACCCTGTGAGCATAAAGGGGGAAGATAAGAAAGAGGAGTATATCAGACATAAATCCTGGTGAATAAATACTTGCATGATAAGTAAGGTAAGAGGATAGACTTGATAATTGTTTTGTGTTCGTACACAAATAAGATGATCTCTAATAATAAGCCTTACAACTGAATTTCTTCTTTGATTGCTTGCACTCCACTATTTTAATTTATTTTGTTTCGAATTAGTTTCCCTTATTCTACCCTTTGATCGGCTCTTACCTTCTTCTGTTGTTATCCTATGGCCTACCATCCTGGGGTAACGTGCCACTAGTAGGTCTTGCCTACTATAAAAAAGACACAAAAACTAGTGCATGTCATAGTAGTCCCTGATTGAAGTATGCACGCTCAGAAAACACCAGACACTTTGCTAATCGAACCTTATTGACCTCTTATGTCATTGTTCCACCTAAATATGCATGGTTCTCCTAAAAGCATCAGATCTTGTTTGAAAAGGGAAGGTGGCTGGACGGATCCTAACAAATAAACTATGGTTTTACGTCTTAACCCAATCTTATCTATTGGCCTCTTACAACTGCTATTCCACCTAAGCGTGTCTAGCCTTCTTGAAACCATCAGATCCTATCTGAAATGGGAGGTAGTCGGAAGGGGTCCTAGCAACTAATCTGTATTTTCTTTTATTCTTAGCCCAATCCTAGATATGAGCCCAAACTATTGACTTGTTTGCTGATTGATTAATGATATTACTAATATCACTGTAGGTTTATTATTCTTTTTTATATGATCTTTTTATTATTTTATTATCATAATTATATGTTTACTTTTTTGTTTCTTATGAATTATAATGTTGGTCATAATTCATTGCAAATTTCTGTAAATCTACATAATTTAGTCTAATTCCTTTTTATTGTAAATCTGCAATTTCTGTAGGTGCCTACTGTAAATATAGTTCCTTCTAATTTAATCCATATTTGTGAAGTTTTAGGTTATTATTCTATTCCATACGCAAAAAAGAGGACTAAAACCTATGTCTATAATAAAATGATAATAATCACAGAAAGACTGAAATAACTGATAGAATAACTATTTAGAATAAAGGGTGGAAAATGAACTTACATTTAAACAAATTTAGAGAAAGAAACCGTAAGAAAACAGAAAAAACTTGCATAACTTAAATAGATAAAAGAAACTGTAAGAAAAAATGTAAACTACTTACAGAAAGGAACTACTAAAAACTATAAATCAAACTATTAAAAACCCTAAACTTTTAAACTACTTATAATCTAATCATTATGGTACTTACCCGTGGTTCTAAGCACTTGCTCCGTGGCTGATACATATCCTTCCCATTAAGTGGATTGTAAATATTTTAGTTTGTAAACCTTTTCCTGATAAAAATTTAGGTTATGGCCATCTCAAAAGGAAGAACCCAAAGAGGGGAAAAGATTATGTTGTGAGTGAATAACTTTATCAAGGGTCTACTTGTACTTCAGCCTAGGGATCTCAGACCGTAGGATTTCTAGATTCAACCAAGGCTAGCCATGTCACTAATAGGATTAGGCCCATCGGATCTCTTATAAAATGCACCAGAATTGGCTAAGTCATCCTAAAAATAAAAACTTCCGCTTTTGCTACACACTTGGGAGAATCTCACCCAGGCACTTTTGCGGGTTGACCTATTCCCATGGGGGTCGACCCATGCCTATATATCCATATATTGCTTCTATGGTATCTTTGTTAAGGATATGGAATGCGGATCTTTAGGCAGAATCAGCACTAGAGGGGAGGTGAATAGTGTTTATGAAAAATTTATAGAAATCTTAAATTAACTTGAATTACTATATGAATCACGCGATGATTATCACATTAGAAATGATCACAAACACAGTAACAATCAAAGACACATAAATAAGTAAATATAAAAGGCAGAAAATGAAAGAACACACCGGATTTTATATTTGTTCAGATTACTCCCACGTCTAGTTCCATGCAACGCTGGATTGCGCAGAGTTTTATTATTATCAATATCCATGTACAACAACCTTGATTTCACAGCTACAAGGTTAACACCGATTCCACCACCCTTGATTTCATGGCTACAAGGTTAACACTGATCCCCCTACCTATGATTTCACGGCCACAAGGCTTAACACCGATTCATCCATTATTGATTTCACGACTACAAGATTAACACTGCTCCCTTTCCTTGATTCAGGGCTATCAGGAACACACCCTTTCCCAAACAATTCCCAGATGACTACAACACCCCTAGAACTCTTCGATAGCACTTTAAACAGAGAGTAGTTGATAGAGATTGAAATGAGAAAGAGAGCGATATAAATTTTGTTGAAATCGACAGAGTATAAGTGAAGAAATCAAGAATTTTATGTACAATAATGGTGGTATAAGATAGGATGATAACGGAGAATAAGAAGTGATAAAAAAAATTGAAATTAAGTCCTATTTATAATGTTTGAAAGGTTGCAACATTTCTGAACCGTTTCAAATATGAAAAGTCACTTCCTTTGAAAATTGAAAATATGACAGTTATATGTCGGCATGCTCATATACGTACGTCGACATATGTAGTGTATTTTATTTTTTAAAATCATTTTCAAGTGTTTAAACTAATATATATATATATATTCTGGGAATTCTTGAATCAAAACTAATGTTTCAAATGAAGTTTCTAAAACATATAAAAACATAGTGATATATAATATAAACATATTAATAAAGTTATATGATTTAAAACTATAAAACTTTATATATATATATATTATATACATATTATTTTAAAACTTTATAAACTATATATATATATATATTTGAAATCATAATAATTTGAGGTTTTTCATCCTGAAATTCATCCAGCAACAAAAGAATTAATTGATGAAATTAGTCCATTATCAACTAATCCTAATCATATTTTGGACTATTATGAGTGGTGTGAAGGAGGATCTTTTTCATTTCATAAAGTATGGGATTATATTCGTCCAAGGGGGTTTTCAGATTCAATTTATTCAGTTGTTTGGCACAAGAAAAACAGTAAAAGAATGTCTTTTATTACATACCTTGCAGTGTTAGGCAGATTAAACACCAAGGATCATTTGTTAAGATTTAGTTCTGTGGAAAATGTTCTGTGTCCTTTGTGTGACAATCATCCAGAATCCATTCACCATCTTCTATTCCAGTGCGATTTCTCCTCTTTCATCTGGTTATCACTGAAAGGAAAGTTGAATTTGCCACTTCAGCTTCTATCTGATGTTCAGGAGGAACACAGAAACTTAAATTCTCAATTTTCTAGCAAAGATCAAATCAGGGACCTTGCGTTTGGAGCTTTCACTACAGCAATTTACTTTATCTGGAGAGAAAGGAATTTGAGAGTATTTCAGAATTGAAGAACATTTGCAATAATCACTTTGTTGAAGATAGAGAAGGAAATTGTAGATCTGGTTCGAGACAATGGATCAAAAACTGCACGCAATTCTAGGAATGAACAGTTATTATTGAGGTGGGGTATTGAACTGTGTGACGCTGGATAAGGACGAAGTGGTTTAAATGTTTTGAAGAGGCGGTAGTGGTTTGACCTGGGCTTTTTGAGCCGGTTTAGAAGGAACTTATGGATTATAGTTTATATTTGTTTTTGTTGTAATTGTCATTGGACATTTTCCTTACTATGTCTTGTATCACCAAATTTATAAGTACTCTTTTTCCTTGTAAAGTGCCCACTAGGGGGATTGCAAGGTTTTAACGAGGCTTATAAAGGAGGTTTATTTGGTTTAGCAATAAATAGAACCAATTTTCAAAATAATAATAATAATAATAATTTGAAATCATTTAGAAAAAGTAGTTTGAAATAATTTGAAATTTGAATTTTGAAAACAGAGTTTGAAATTTGAAAAACAGAATTTGAAAATGAAGTGCTATTTAGAGTCTTACATATAAAGTAGACTCAATTACTTATATTTTCTTGAGCTCTTTGAAATATTGATACTCTTGAGTCTTTAATCTCATTTGAATTCACAATCTCTTGGGACTCTAAAACTGTACAGTATTCAGTATTTAAATCCTGTATACAAACCCTGCATATATATATATATGTATGTATGTATATATATATTCCACATAAAGATGTTAGTATATATTTTATAATCAACTAATAATGATAATTGAAATGAGGTTATTGTCATCAAAACTACATTCTCCAACAATCTTTTTGTTCCAACTCTGGTTCTTGGAAACTTTATATGCAAATTAATCGGAAAATTGCCACGAACACGCCGGTGCAAGCCCTGTAACTAAATTATGATAATTTCATAAACTTATTTTATTATTTAATTAATTCTTTAAAATTAAGTACTATGACTTAAAATTTAGGTTGTTGCATTCTTCCTTCCTTAAAGGATTTCGTCTTCGAAATCTCCAAGGATAGAAGAACGAGATCAGTATTTTCATCAAAAAACCTACAACCATCTACTCAAACATCATCCACTAGCATACATTGTCCTTAAGTTTTCTAATGCAATTCATGTAATTATGCAATAGTATAGTATGTATGTCCCTAACTAATGCAAAGCATTAGGCGGTCTACTAATTCAGACAAACCCTTTTATGCAAATATGTCCATGTCATATATCTAAATGAATGCAAATTTCCTAATGATAACCGATAACACAACATGCCTATTGCATTCATCATCCTTATGCAATTAATCATATGCTAGTCATCCAATTTTCCAATCTTGGAATTCAAATAAAAATGTGCACATATCCATATGCAATATGATTGTGTCTTAATTAGCCAATCTCTAATAGCACCTAGTGCGCGTTATGCATTCATTGCATCGCTAGCAAACACTTACAACTACTTGCGTACATCAATCATAACATGTTCAATTAATATGTTTGCAATCACTCCTATATCCATAGGTATTATCCTAATAATTTTTAAGGATACGGAAGAACTTATTCAAAAAGGAATGATAAAGATGGAATGATTCAAAGCTTACCATCAAAAAGAAAGGGATATCATATACTCATTTTCTCTTCTGCCTTCTATGTAGCTTCATCCGCATTGTCTCCCAACTGAACTTTGACAAGTTTACATGTTTATTTCAGAGCTTCTTTACTTCACGACCAAGAATTCATATAGGCATGTGATGAAAAGATGCCTCTTACTCGACCTCTACCTCCTCGAGCTAACTAGGTTAGACTGCCTTAACTGAATCGTGGAAGCACTTTCCTAAGTGTGAGACATGAAATATCCCATGAACTCTCAAAGTCTCTCAAGTAGTCTAACTCTGTACGCCATCTTTCCAACTCTGGCTACAATAGGGAATGCCCCTACGAATATGAGGGAAAGCTTCCCTAGTGAACCAAATTTCAGCATGTTCCTAAGTAGTGATACTTTCACCAAAACCAAATCTCTGACTTCAAATTTCAAGTCTATCCTCCTCCTTTCAGCATAATATTTTTACCAGTCTTGGGCCGGATTCATCCTTTTCAATATCAAATTGATATTCTTCAAGGTCTCTCCCACTATGTCCGGTCCAACTAGCAATCTGTCAGTCATCTCCCACCATCCCGAGAGTGATCTACATGGTCATCCATATAGTACCTCAAAAGAAACATCCCTATACTTGTTTGGAAGTCATTATTATAGGAAAATTCTACATGGGTAGATGCTCCTCCTAAGTCCCTACAAATTCTAGGATATGCAGCCTTAATAAATTTTCAACGATCCTATTCACACTCTTAGTCTATCCATCAGTCTGAGGGTGATAAGTCGTAGTTAACCTAAGCAGAGTTCCTTGTGCCTCTTACAAGCTTTTCCAAAACCCACTGCTAAAAATAGGATCTCTGTCGTTTACAATGTTAGTAGGTATAGCATGGTGTCGAACATGCACACTATTTCTAACTAAGATGTTTTCCTCTTACTCTTGAATGGAATGAAGTGGGAACTCTTTGTTTAATCTATCCACTATTACCTAAATAATAGTATTTTTCTTCTGCGATTGGGGTAACCCACCTATGAAGTCCATAAATACACTTTTCCACTTTTATATTAACATATCTAATGGTCAGAGATATCTACCAGGTTTTCGTCGCTCCACCTTTACTCTTTAGCAAACCAAGCACTTGGCCAAATATTCAGCTACTTTCTTCTTCACACTAATCCAATAAAATACTCTCTTTATTCCTTACACATTTTGTCACCACCTAGAAGAATAATCATCCAAGAATGATGTACCACTGCTTGTACCACACTCACCAGGTCACTAGTGCGAAGAACACAAAGTCTTCCGTCCTTCCCATATATTAATGTCAAAGATGCCCAAAGGGTTCTCCTCTCAAAAATATCCACTAGAACGTTATCCTCATGCTAGCTCGAACCAATACGATCTATGGGGTTAGGCTAAATCTCAAGGGGTGCTAACAGTTCAAGGGTAAGGACCATAGAAGGCTTAAAATCAAAAACAAAAACAAACTCAAGGCTTTTACATTCTACAAACGTTAGGATAAGGTCGGATCTCTTCCAACTAAGTGTGTCAGCAGCTAAATTACCCTTTCCATGGGTATAAGCGATCTCAAATCCATATGACGCAAGTAACTTCATTCAATGCTACCGTATGAGGTTCAATATTTTTTGAGAGAATAATTACTTTAGGGATTTATGGGTGTGTAGAGATTGAACCTCTCTCATAACAAGTAATTCCTCCGCTGCTTGAGGGAAAAAACTATGGACGATAACTCTAAATAATGACTAGGGTAGTTCTTCTCATGGATCTTCAATTTCCTATTACCATAGCATACTACTTTCCCCTCCTACATCAACACCGCCCTAAGGCCAGTACCACACGCATCAGTGTATACGGGAAAAGGCTTAGTTTCATCAAATAATACCAACATTATTGCATTAGTAATGGCCCATTTAAGCATTATGAAGGAATCCTCACAAGCTATGTCCCATATGAATGCTAAGATCTTCTTAGCCAAGCATGTAAGCGGTGCTGATATTTTGGCAAAATCTATGATGAACTTCCTATAGTATTTGGCTAGCCCTAAAAAGCTTCTTGCTTCAGTGGCATTCTTAGGGGACTTCCAATCTTGAACTGCTACAACTTTAGCGGGATCCACCGCTATCCCTTCTTTTGAGACCATATGCCCTAAGAAGCGCACCTCATCTCGCCAAAAGTGAAATTTTGAAAATTTATCTTATAACTTATTATTTCTAAGGGTGAAAAGAACCTCCTCGAGATGGACTGCATTCTCTTTTCTACTCTTGGAGAACATAAGAATGACGTTTACGAACACCACAACAAATTTCTTCAGAACTTCCCAAAAGACTCGACTCATCAAATCAACAAAGGATACCAGAGCATTGGTAATCTCAAATTTCATGACCAACCACATGAAAAATCCATCCGGTATCCTAAACATCATCGTATTAATACTACTAGAACAACCCAAATTTCAATGCGCCTGAAATTTTTGCAAAATGCTAAAAATCCAAGTCCACCGAAACCCGAGTTGTTTTGTTCGGTATCCTGCAAAAAGGCAATGATAAAATATATAAGAGATCACAATAAAATATCTCACAACGGAACGAATAGAATATAATAGTAAGTAAATCTTACCCGAATAACGACACTGTCTAATAAGTATCTCTAAGCTGTAATCTCTATCACCTGTCCAACCTGCTAGTTTGTTATGAGGAGGGGTTAGAACAAAAGTTCTGGTGAATGGATTTTCTATAAATAACACAACTACATATACCGTTCTATCACTAGTTTATCTTTATTGAGTTAATTTGTGTTTATTACACATTGCACTTCTAATTTCATGCACAAATAGTACCTATCTACTCCCAAGTAGATTAACCTAATAGACCATATATATGTTGATATATGCCCAATATATCGAGTTATTCCCCACGGTACCTTCCTTGAGTGGACTCCATCGTCGTACCGTGAAAATGTAAGAAACCTCCATCGCCACGCTACGAAAGCGTGCAACACCATGCTGCGAAAACGCACTATGTCTTCATCATCATGCTACGAAAGTGTAATAAGCCGAGCTAAAAAGTGAATAGGATCCTACCGCTGCGTCACAAAAGGCATCTAAATACTTGAATTCTTCACGGAACACAGTCGGTGGCTTTACTATATCTATCAAGGATGGCCTCAGGATGGCCCAAAACTAATGGCTTCGTTAGGCCCAAAATACAGATATCAAATTTTGGCATGCATGTCTCTTTTGTGTCTCTTCAAGGCCCCACCAATCTACCCACTATCTAATGAAAGACCATTCAAAAAAGAGCTAAATGACCGAATCTAACAAACAGGTGGTCCCTCATCCAATGACCCAATCATCGGCCTCTTAGTTTAGCTCCAGTCTTTCCCACACATGCTCCGACTAACGATGACACATGTCTGATGACCTACTATCCTTTGCTAGGTCCTAACCACGAAGCCTACCCTCTCGAGCCGAGGCAGCCGCCGAATCATCCTAAAATCATCCCAATCAGTCTTTAGGCTGCACATGACGACAAATGCAGTCAAGGCATACTCACCGGATGGTACCGTACAGATAGCCTACCACAGAGAACTATCACAGAGTTTCCTCATGTCTAATAGAAGTCTTGCACTTCTTCAAGTCCCATCAAAAAAGTTGGACGTGCTCCTACTATGTCCTCCAACAGTTTCGATGATTTTCCCCAGTGGACTATTCACCTTTATGGACTGGACCATACACATTTTGTTACATTACTTAGACATTATGCTTTTCCCCTACTTTTTTCCTTGATTTTAATATCCATTTAGTCTGAATATTATTTAATTTATTAATCAAATTTATTATTTACCATACAGTTTTTGTTTAAGGCCGTAATTTACCCACATATTGTAAATCAATATGTCTTATTAAAGCCTGACAATGAAGAGTAGTAGGCTCATAATTTACCCATACACTGTAAATCAATATGCATGTTACCAATTATTTCCTATCAAATTTATATCCGTAAACAAACTATGTCTGTTTACCATGATTTTCCAATCATCCTATTAACGCAAACATAGGTTGTGGTTCATTCTTTACTATCAGATTATTTGCCATAAAATTTTTCTTATTAAAATAAATTTACGATTGCGAGTTTATAATAAGCCTTTTCTTTCAAATCCAACAATTCCTGTATTCATTCCATTTTAGATCCGCAAGGTAGTTTCTTTCAAATAATATGGAAATTGTCAGATCTACTACTTAATCCACAAAATTTACTGTACGTTAATTTTGTCAAGTTTGTTTACTTTCAATCTAGATATCCTTTGATTAAATTCTTGGTGTTATGCATTCATTTAGTCCAAATCATCAAATCTTCCCTTTTTGTTAATAGTTCAAATTGAATTATATATTTTCAACAAGTGTAAACATGGATTATAATCAGTCGTATAGATCAGTCGTATAGATTAAGCGCACAATTCAACTATATATGTCAAAACCTCAAGTTCATGTATAGTTTGTGCATAACAAAAAATCAACATTTACTATATATTTTCCGACGTAGAAGGGGGAGAAGAAGAAGCGAACATAGAATTGAATTCTTACAACAAATGATACATTATACCATTATAGGAAAATATAATTTAAAGCCACTCACCTGATAGTGCTCCCAATTCTTGAATCTGATTCAAGTCAGACATTCAAGGTTTCTCTAATTTGAATTTCACACGGACGAGAAATCTGAGCATCGATAGTCTAAATCTACCGCTCAGAAAATATGAGTTAGAGGTCAGGCCCTACTGGTTTATTTATAGGTTCTCAAAAGAATCTTGTCTGTTTGATTAAAACAAATAAAATTCGAGCCATTAAGAACCAAATAATCCACTTGCCTTGACCCAAAGTGGGTCGACCCTGGGTCAACCCAGTCACCAAGTGGGTCGACCCATTTCTAGTGCGGGTCGACCCATATACGATTGTTTCAACCATATATTGGGTCATTAGTCCGTAAATTTCATTCGAATTTGAAATGTTCGCTGCAACGTTATTCTCTTGCCTATTTTTACTGATCTAATTATATTATTTTCTGTTTCTACTATACGTTTTAAATTTCAAATTTAAATTTGTGTGTATATATTTGTGTACAGCTTCATGAAATTTCAACGGTTAACAACTTTCCCATGTGGACTCCGTTTGGAACAAATTATATATGTAAACGAATCAAAAAATTGCCATGAACGTAGTGGTACATGTTTCAAGGCCAAATTTTGAGAAATTAGAATGTCGATATTTCGTTAACGGTTATAATATTTTTAATTATTATTATTTAAAAATACGTGGTGTTACATTCTCCCTTAGGTAATTTCATCCTCGAAATTTAGCAAGGGTAAAATTATGCAACTTCTCGCGTAATTTCCAACCATATTGCATACATATGATTTTTGCAACCATTTGTGCACCTGTGCAAAGTGTAATACAACATAAAAATACACGAATGCCCAAGCGGTACCTCCTATGTGAATGCATTTTTTCTTGAAAATCTTTTGAAAACATGATGCTCACATTCTAAATATACCGGCAATTTCTATATGAATGTAGGATTTTAAAAATCAAGAACACTTTTCATCTAATTTTTCCCGTACTCTTATGAAGTAAGAGTGTAGTTCATCCAATTTTTTGCTTCCAATCCCTACCATCCATCTAAATCTAATTTTCTAAATTCGATTTCTTATGCTAGGAAAAGGTAGGAAATTTAAAACTCCATATTTTCCATTTCGTTTTTATACACCCTTTTCCCTCCGCACTTAGAAATTTTACGTATTATACTACCAAAATTTCTACATTCCTCAAGCGCAGCTTACATAAGAAAATTCTTTTGTAAACTATCATATTTTTGAAAAGCCAATTTCTGAGGAAATTTATTTTCTTTCATCGTTTATCGCTTACCATCGTTATCGGCTTGTTAAATGTTTCAAGTTTTCACTTCCATAACCATCTTATCCATTTTATCTTATATGATGAGATTTATATGATAAGAAAAGGTTGCATACAGTTACTAAGTATGATAGTATCGCATAAAAGTACAAGTCAGCATCGAAATACTAGTTTTTGATACATGCATCATTTTAGCAAAGGATAGCTAAATGCTAAAACAAAGAGTTCTAAATAGAAAATCACTACAATATTGATCAATCCTCAGAAAGTAGGCCTAGGCCCTTGTCCAGTAGGTCTGAAAATATCTTGGACAAAAGAGTCCAATTCACCTAGGTGTTCCCCTTGACGTCTAGTACTATCTAGAACCTCCAACTGCATCCGCTCAAATCACTCTTGCGCAAGAAGTAACTCATGTAAGGACTATTGTTGGGTTTAGGCGAAGTCAAGAAGCTGAGTGCGTGCTAAATCTTATTGTCCAGGCAAGATTTTCTGATGCTCTCTGGCCAACTGATTCTGCATCTCCAATATAGACCTAACCTCTCCCCTCAAATCCGATGGTTTCCATGAGGGCATCTCCTCACCTGGCCATGGACTCCACTGTGATTGTTGGGATGACTCAATGCCTCCCCAATACGATGGCTTTATGCCGTGGTATCCCAGGTATGTCAGAAGTGGATCAAAATACTGATAAGGCTGCTCAATGTCTTGCTCTACCTCGTGCCCATGCTCCTCCTCATACTCTACCTTAGGCTGTATTGGCTGATCCTCCTAGATAGGCTTGTCATCACACTCGTCCTTTGTTATATGGTTTGTATCCATTATAACTGTGCTAGCTTAATGTGCATCCTAGTCAGGGTGATTGCATCGATCAATGGGTGTTCTTCCTCAGTATAATTCTCATTGCCAAATTTATATCAAACTGCTTGAATGCTACAGTCCATAGGTGGCCAAAAGGAATAGTCGATTGTCTCCTGCGTGATGCAAATAAAAATTGTGACATAATCTCTATGCTTAGTTAATCTGAAATCCCGCAAATATGGCATAGGTAGCATGTCGAATATTGCTAATGCCCCCATCGAAGCTGATGGTCCTAAAAATAAGGTTACTACAAAATGCATATAACCAACCCAGCCAAAGGGTGTGAATGCTCTATCCCCCATGCCCTTTGCCGAAGATTAATCAAAATCTGACCCAAAATGGCCTCATCTGTCATCTCAACTTGGTCTAATTCCAGGCCCTAAGATCAAATACCCAACGTACCACCAAACTAGGTCCCGCTAAAAACCATCCTCACTCCCTTAAATTCGGACTCAAAAGAGACCTCATTACCGGCGTCCTCGTATACTAAATTAGTGCTAAAAAGGCTAACTAACCTGGGTTAAGCGACTCGCCCAATCATAGTATGGCTAAGAATCTACTACAATCATGTATCTTGAAAAAGCTGCTCCAAAGGGGTGTCCGTAAAATCTGAAAACTTTACTGGTATCCCAAGAAAAATCTTATATCCTGCGTAATCCACGTAGGCTTGGGTCGTCTTTCTATTGTTTCGGAACTGAGCAATCCCTAAGGGCATCAGTTAGGGAAAATGGTAGACAATGGATGCTTCCATGGAGGCATAATGAAAGCTTTCAGATCAGTTGGAAAGGAGTATAGATCCAGGTAGAGACTTTGGTAGGCTTCGTTTTGGAACAAGTTTTGGAAGAAACGGAGATTTTTTTATGGACTTATGGGACTTGGAAGTGGCGATAAGGGTTGGGTTTTGCTGGGTTTCAGTGGCGACTACGTTCCTTTGGGTGGAAGAAGAAATAACAAAGAAAAGTTTCATTTTATACCGAGCGTAGTAATGTTTGGTGGGTCAACCCAACCCTGAGGTTGGTGGACACTGGTGTCGACCCATACAAGAGCTGGGTTGACACATGTGTCAACCCACACTATGTTTGGGTTGACCCAAGCAACGAAGCTTTTTTTTGTTCATTGTCATGCTTGTAGATTTTTCCCTTTTCCAAACCAATTCATCAAAAATTTCCCAAAAATAAAAGTGAAACCTGGCACTTATACTTCCAATGCACACTGCATGTATTATCTTAATCCATCCATTTTCTAAACACAAGGCATTATCTCCTATCCATAAATTTGGATTTATTATTCAAATCCAAATACCTACACATGAACTTTCCTGTTTTAAAAATCAAACTCATTGTGCACCCTGTTCCACAGTAAAACTAGAACTTAAGCCTTTAGGACCTTCCAAAATCTTAACATTGATGTACAAACTCATTACACAGAACTTTCATGTGTTGTTTACTCAAAAGTAAGTCTATCTCCAAGATTTAGGTATATATATATGTATATATACACACATATATATATATATATATATGATATTTAATTCGCCCACTCACTAGTTATATAGGAATCCTAAATCTAGGCTCTGATACCAGATGTAACAACCCAAATTTTAATGGGCCCAATTTTTTCACAAAATGCTAAAATCCAAGTCCACTGAAACCCGAGTTGGTTTGTCTGGTATCCTGCAAAAAGCAAAGATAAAATATATCAGGGCTCACAATAAAATATCTCATAGCGGAACAAATAAAATATAATAGTAAGTAAATACTTATCCTAATGACGATACTATCTAACAAGTGTCTCCAAGCTGTAATATCCGCCAACTATCTAACCTGTAGGTTTGTTAGGAGGGGGTCCGAACAAAAGTTCTGGTAAATAGACAAATTGTACTTTCTATAAATAACACTACATATACCGTTCTATCACTTGTTTATCTTTATTGAGTTAATTTAGGTTTAATACACATTACACTTCCGACTTCATGCACAGATCGTACCCATCTACTCCCAAGTAGATTAACCTAATAAACCATATATACCTAGTTATATGCCCAATATATTATGGTACTCCTCATAGTACCCTCCTCGAGTGGTCTCCATCGTCGTACCGCGAAAGTGTAAAGACCTCCATCACAATGCTAAGAAAGCGTATTAGACCATGCTACGAAAAACGTACTATGTTTTATTGTTATGCTACAAAAGCGTACTAAGCCAAGCTACGAAAGCAAATAGGCTCCTACTGTTGCGCCATCAGGGCACCCAAATACCTGATTCTTCGCGGAACTCGGTCGACGGTTATATTATACTATCAAGGATGGCCTCAGGATGGCCCAAAACTAATGGCTTTATTAGGCCCAAAATACAAATATCAGAATTTTGTCTGTCTTTTCTATGGCTCTTTAAGGCCACACCAGTCTACCCCCAACTAATGAAAGACTATTCAAAAAGAGCTAAGTGACTGAACCTAACAAACAATCTAAACAAATATGTGGTCCCTCATCCAATGACCCAGTAGTGAAGATCATTGGCCTTTTGGTTTAGCTCCAGTCTTTCCCTCACACGCTTCGACTGACAATGATAGGCATCTGATGACCAACTATCCTTTGTTGGGTCCTGACCACGAAGCCTGCTCCTAATACAAGGCAGCCGCCGAACCATCTAAAATCATCCCAATTAGTCCTTAGGTTGCACACGACAAAAAATGCAGCCAAGGCATACTCATCAGATGGTACCATACAGACCATGCCTTTTGGGTATAACCCTGATCCTACAACAGAGGATCATCACGGAGTATCCTCACGTCTCGTTGAAGTCCCACACTTCCTTTCAGTTCCGTCAAATATGTTAGACGTGCTCCCACCATGTTTCCCGGCAGCTTCGATGATTTACCCTGATGGGCTCTTCACCCTTACAGACATGACCAAATGCATTTCGTTATATTAATCAGACATTATGTGTTTCACTTACTTTTCTTTTCATTGATTCCAAATGTCCATTTAATCAGGATAATAGTTCTTTCACTAATCGGCTTTATTATTTACCATACAATTTTTGTTTAATCCCATAATTTACCCATACACTGTAAATTAATATGTCATATTACAGCCTGACAACAAAGAGTACTAAGCTCATAATTTACCTACACAATGCAAATTAATATGCACATATTAAGTGTAACAATCCAAGATTTTAACTAAGGTTAATTAAATTTTATTGTATAATTTGGGGTTTCTATAATTTAAAATTTAAAATTTAAAATTTAAAATTAATAAGATTCGAATACAAATATTGATTTAATAATTTGTTATATTTTGGTTAACAAATATCTTGTTTGGTTTTATAAATACGATTTATGTAAAAGTAAACTTATTTTAAGGATATGTTTGATTTATTAAATTTCTTTAGTAATGATATTGTCCAATTTCAATAACATATATTTTTATTTGTATAAGAATATGATTTGTAAAGTATAAAGATATTATATTTCGAATTTTTAAAATTTATAATGATTATATTGCAAGATTTGGATTTATAAATATTTAAAATTTAATTTTTGATTTATAATTGGTAAGATAAATGTTTAAATTTTTAGGGTAATATTATTTGATAACATATGGTAATTTGATAAAATATACATATTTGAAATTTTATTTATATTTATATTGGTTAAGATATGTATATAAAGTAATAGTATATTATTTACTAATGAAAATCGGTGAATTATAAATTTTTACAACTCATGATGTTTATATATAAATTTTATTTGGATTGTTAAGTGCTTATAAGCCTATAATTATTTTGGTTCATATAAATTTTAGAAGTAGTATATATATTTAAATAATGTTTTGAAATTTATGTATACGTAAATTTTTGTAATTGGTTACAAATATAAATGTTACACAAGTGTCACTAAAAATAAAAATTTAACAAATAAATAAATAAGCATATTTGGTCAACATGCATTGGTTGAATTTTTAAATAAAAATATGTGTCCTTATGCTAGAGAGTATGGTGCTAAGTGTCTAGATTAAGCTGAAATAAAGAATTTAAATTTTAAAATGAAAATTTTTGGGAATGTGCACTTCATTTTCGGTTCTCCATTTCATCATTTCTGTCCTCAAAAGAATTTAAGCCCATCTGTTCATGCAATTCTCTCCTTCCCATATTTTACATCCTTCCTCCTTCTCAAGTATGGTACGTCAGTAGCTCTTCTACTCCATTTTTCCACCGCCACCAGACTTCCCTTCTCCTTCAGTTAGTTCCGCATTCGTCTCCACAACACCAAATTTCCTCTTTGTTTTTCACGTGAATTTCCACCCTCAGATATTGTTTTCTCTCCACTTTTCCTGTACTCGCTGCTCTCCACGTTTTCTCGACTCCAAACTCCGCCAACCCACTAGCTGCTCACCACCCTGTCCAATCAACACCGTCGCCATCACAACCGCCTCCTCAGCCGACGCATCTCCAACTACCCAGTTTCTCCGCACCATCCTCAGCTCACCTCTCAAAAACTCTCGGCTACCCCATACTTCATCAATTATCCATACATTCCCGACCTTTTGGCTTAGCCCACTGCATCCGCCACTTCCAGTCTCCGCTACTGTTCTGCCACCACCGGACTTCAACGCGTCCCACCACCGCCACCCACATTGACCCACGCCACTTTCTGTCACCACAACCGGCACCCACCTCTACGCGCCAACAGGCCACCATCAGCCGGGACTAGTTTTTCCCTTCTTCCTCTCAAAAACTGTCCACCTCCCTTTATAAAAGAAAAAGAAAAGAAAAAAAACAAACAGTCTGTTACCCGAAACAAAACCATATAATTGCTTACATCGATCTTCTTCCAACCGTGTTAGCTGCCCTTCAGTGTGTTGAAAGAAAGCAGGACACATACTAAAGTTAAATATATATATACGTACATGGACGTGAGTTGTCGAGGAAATAGAAGGGGCAAGCCCATAAATAAAATTTTAGTCAATCCGAGTTTTCAACAGCGAATAATAGGAATCATGAAGGTGAGAACCGTAAATTTAATTTTTTTTATTTTAATTCCATATAAACTGTAGATTATAATTTATTAATAATAATTAATGTTATTTGATTTTATGTATGTGAATTATTGCATGAAATGTTTGAACGGTTAGTTTTATAGTTAGAAAACACTGAACACCTAGCGTTATTTGCTATAATGCTTTACGCACAATAAATTGCCTGTTTTAATGGTTGAATTGACAATGAATGATTTATGTTTGTTATATGGTCGATTTATGTGGTTGATTTTGATTGTATGAGAACACATGCACCGTAGTTGTGGATTTGTGCGGAAAAATCGATTTAATCCTCCTTCCCATGAACGACCATGTAAATATTAAATATTTGAAAATTTAGTTGAATTTAGTTTTCTAGTGGTTGAAAATATAAGTTACGAATAATTAGCAATTGTAGTCAAAGACAGAAACGAAAAGAAGAGAAGAGAAAAAAAATCCTTAATTAGTTTGGACTCTCGAATTAGAAATAAGTTTGAAATTTAAAACGATAAAGTGATATCGAAATTTATAGATGAGTTTCATTAGTTACGATACGGGTTGAAATAATTCAACAAGTTGGAAATTATGGTGTTGAATCCAATTAAATTGAGATGGAAATGTGTTCAAATTATTATAAGCTTTTACCTTTGCATTGAGTTTGGATTAATATCGAAGAAAATGATTTGAGTTACCAAAATGAGTTTTATTAACTGTATGACGAATAACTATAGTGGAATGCGATTGAAAGAGCTTTGAGAAATATATTATTAAGTTCAATTAAAACTGAAAAGTAGATTTGAAAAATATTATTTAAAGTTTTGATTTAATTAGAGAGAACAATTTGAAAATTTTGAAATAATGATTTTTGATGGAAAGTGATTTTGGAACTCGAATATAAATCTAAAATATTATTCGAAATATGATTTTAAAAGTTAAGATATGAGAATTTGAGTTTATTTGAAAAGAAAGAGAGGATTTATATTAAAACGTTATATGGTTGAATTGAATGCGTCGCGTAGCGACCGTTCGTTAATATCAAATATAATTTTCAAAGGATCGTAACTTGAACATTTTAAATCGGATTGACATTAAATAAGAATTATTGGAATTCTATTAATAATAACATTTGAATAGAAAGGAAATTTTCAAATTCCGATATATGGTTCCAATTTATGTGTAATTTTTTTTTTGAAAAGATAGCTATACGGACAGTTCGTCGATCGTAATGCAAATCGAATAAAACAGGTTCCTAAAATTTGGAAAATTTATGATAAATCTTAATTTACTATTTAAAGGTAGTTAAAGCTGAAATATTTGAATTTTGAATGATTTTGGATCAAATTGATTTAAACAGCTATTTTATTTCTATAACGATAGTTAGCGTGAATTATAACATTCTTTGAAATCATCTGGGTTTGAAATTTATAAATCATAAAATATTGTGAAATGGTTTTGTTAAATATTTTGAAGGATTTTAGGGAACTTAAATTATTTCGTATGGAATTTTATTCAAGGACTTTCTATTTTAAATAGAACATTGGAAGTTTGAAATTTTAAAAGAAGCAAGTTTGGGTAGAGTTAATCTTCGAATATTCAATATAAAATTTCCACGGATGGACGAATATTATCATAAACCATTAAAACATTTACATTCAGATTCTGATAGTGTTTCACTAGGTCTGCAAATGGATATCTAATATAAGTCGATTAAACTCTACTTAAACTTATATTGGAAATATTAAAGTTGTTGAATTATTATGAATGAAAACTTAAAATCCAAATTAAGCTTTGTAAATTAAGAAGGTTTATAGAACGATAACAACAAATAAAGAATCGTGTTTGAAATATAAGGTTGGAGAATTCGAATACTGGATCGGAAAAGAAGAATTAAAATGGTAAAGGATCTTTTGAAATTTAAATGAATCCAACTTTGTTTTGTAAATACATTAGTAATAATGTGGAAGGAGGTTCAAATCGAAATCCTATATAATCCATAACTATCGTTTTAAATATGCTTATTACTTGGAAAGACCGGGATCGAATATATATTCGAAAACCATACCAAGTAATAATACGACTTTATAAATAATCAAAGACTTGGAAATCGATAAGTGAAGAACGACGATCTTCGAATTGCTTGGATTAATTGTCGATGTTTCGTTTGGGCTGATCACCCAAGGCGAGGTTATAAGTGGCATGAGATCCGAGTATATTTGGATATTTTTGGATTGTTGTTCCATTCAGACCTAGAACGGACTTGTATGGATTGTGTGTCTGACATTGTAATTAACTCCGTAGCACTGATTTATGTTGATACATATCAAATTAGTGGCAACGAAATTATTCTTGACTCTAAGTCACAAGAACTTAGAGGTTATGTATTAATCGAAATCAGTGACACGTGGTGAAATGGACAATATGACATACTTGAGTTATGAAATGAGCTAATGACGATCAAAGCATGGCTTATCAAAGCATAGCCTTGTGTATATCATGACATCGACGAACCTCACACCCTGAAATGATGGTAAACTAGCGGTTAGGTTGTATACATATACATAAACTTTGTTGAAACTTGAAAGCTTCGGCGAATGGATCCATTTTCGAAACCTGAGGGAATAGAGTATATACAGTGTCCGATGTCTAGATGATATCAAAGATATATACTTTTGCGCTATGTATTTGGTGTCCGTTACCTGGATGTTAACCGGGAGATACTTAGCTTCGTGTCCTCGTTTGGTCTTTCGTATCAGGAACCATCGGATTGGAAACCCAATCTCCAATACGAGCCCATGTGATTTTGATTGTATACCTATATGGCAATATAACCAATTAGGGTTATGGGGCGATGATTCTATATTTATTTACGAAATGATTTTTCAACACTATGAACTAATAATAGTATAAAAAGAGATTTTCACATATATAAGCATTTTTGGTTATCGTAAGATAAAAATCGCCCATTTAGTGTGCACTTGCATTGTGTGATGTCGGACAAGCTTATGACAGCTTCATTCTTTTTCAAAGTCATTGCGAATTTCTATGCATGGGCATTTACATGGAGTAAACCCTAGCGGCGTGGTCCAGTGAAATTCCAAACTTTAAAATAAATCGTATGTATAAAACCTATTTTGTGTTCTCACACTAGTCCCACGACTGACCTGGAGTTTATTATTTTCCACGCCTAAACTCTGGGTGCCCATACTTTGCATGGGCAGCTAGTAATTTAGTTTGCAGGGTTAGTTACGAGCTGTTTTCAGATTTGGAGCTAAGAGTTAGGTTTTGTATTGTACCTCTTTTGCTGAGAGCATTCGATTGTGTTCCGCTGAGCTTATGGTATACTCTGATTCCTTGTAATTCCGATGAATTTTTTTTTGTAATGAAATAAAAGTCCTGTTATTTGTGTTCAAGTATGTTAGTACCTATAACCATCCGTCTTTGTGAACGATTTTAGTTGGTTTAATTACTGGCGAGAATCAGTCAAAAAGGCGGGTCGTTACAAGTTGGTATCAGAGCTTTGGTTTATACAAAGCTATGAGGAACGACATATTTGAATAAAAGAATAGGACACACCAAAATTATAACATCTCAGTTGGGATAGGGTTAGAAATCCCTAGAATGAGATTTAGGAATATTACGTTTGAGTGAGCGTCTTTTATCATGAACCAAGTTGTTAAAATAAAGATTAATAAACCTAAAGTTTAAGTATTAGATTGGTAAGTATTAGAAACCTTGTAGAGATGCCATAACTTAAGTAAGTATGACTCTTAAAAGTTAGTAGGGAAGAATTGAATTTGCAAATATTTACTTGACGCTATGGATGAATCACTTAAGCATGAAAAACTTTAAAAAGGATAATTAGGAAATGTTGGACTTGTATTAGAATTTAAGTAAAGTTCATAAACTACTTGGCATAATAATGATTATGATTTTGGTTGGGGAAAACTCAAGTAAATTCATTAACCACTTTTGAATACTTGGAACTTTTAGGTATAAACACTTAATAAGGATTTAACTTGAATTACTTGGTTAAGTAAAGTAATTTTCTCTAAGCATTTGGAATAATGATTTCTTGTTTGGTAATAAAGAATAGGAATGATTTAAAATTAAGCCCCTTAACTATGTTAGAGATATTATAATACATTAGATAAGAAATCCACCCTTAATTAGCATAATCCTATAATTGGACTTGGATTGTTTTAAAAAGGAATGGTAAACGATAATCTCTATAAATTTTGATTTAATAATAAATTTTGATGATTTCTAAGCTTAGATTTTTCTTTGTTTTAGCGTGGCAGGCCCCTTAGTGTGAAACAGTACGTAGCCCAATTCTTTCCTACTGGTAACACTAGTAGTAGCAGTAGTAGCTCTGGGTCAGATCCAGAGGATTCTTCCATGGATATTTCCAGCGATCCGGGTGAACAAGAGATCATGGAGACATCGTCGGACGCTAACCCGACGGAGGACCATACCCTATCTTCAGATAGTGATGGGGAGGAGATAAGGCCACTGGTGGACGAGGGGGATTTCGTGGCCATGGATGACGTTCTCACAATGGATGAGGATATGGGAATTGGCGACAATTATATTATGGCTGGTGACGAGGAGGAATTTGAGGAGGAGTTTGAGGAGGAGTCGGAAGAATTTGAAGAAGAAGAACCACATGAGATTAGTCTATCTGGTCCATTAGACGATGGATCAGATACGTCAGATGATTAGTTAGATGATGACATGGATCCATATATATAGTATGTATGGTTATCTTAGGTGCTTAGACGCACTAAGATATTATGGCTGGTGACTAGTATCTCGATAGGTATACCTTTTGTGACCTTATATTTTGGACTACCTGAAGTACATAGTACGTACTAGGGTAGGGATACCATTTGTACGCTGAACAGGATGACTTTATGATATGATCTATTGGATGACTATGATATGCATGCTTTGATTTTAAGTGATAATCCGAGTCTGTTTATTCTAATACCTTGAAATATATTTCTTAACCGTATAAAAAGTTTTAGTTTAAAATTCGTAAAGGTTTAAAAGCTAACTATTCCCCCTTTTCGAGGACGAAAAGCCTTAAGGGGGTGAATGTAACAATCCAATATTTTAACTAAGGTTAATGAAATTTTATTGTATAATTTGGGGTTTCTCTAATTTAAAATTTAAAATTGATAAGATTCAAATACAAATATTTATTTAACAATTTATTATGTTTTGGTTACAAATATCTTTTTTGGTTTTATTAATACGATTTTTGTAAAAGTAAACTTATTTTAAAGATATGTTTGATTTATTAAATTTCTTTAGTACTGCTATTGTCTAATTTCAATGACCTATATTTTTATTTGTACAAGAATATGATTTGTAAAGTATAAAGAGATTATATTTCTAAATTTTAAGATTTATTATGATTATATTGCAAGATTTGGATTTATAAATATTTAAAATTTTACTTTCGATTTATAATTGGTAACCTAAATATTTATACATTTTGTGTAATATTATTTGATAACATATGGTAATTTGATAAAAATATACATATTTGAAATTTTATTTAGATTTATATTGGTTAAGATATATATATAAAGTAATAGTATTTTATTTACTAATTAAAATTGGTGAATTATAAATTTTTACAACTTATGATGTTTATATATAAATTTTATTAGGATTGTGAAGTGCTTATAAGCCTATAATTATTTTGGTTTATATAAATTTTAGAAGTAGCATATATATTTAAATAACGTTTTGAAATTTATGTATATGCAAATGTTTGTAATTGGTTACAAATATAAATGCTACACAAGTGTCACTAAAAATCAAAATTTAACAAATAAATAAATAAGCATATTTGGGTCAACATGTATTGGTTGAATTTTTAAATAAAAATATGTGTCCTTATGCTAGAGAATATAGTGCCAAGCGTCTAGATTGAGCTAAAATAAGGAATTTAAATTTTAAAATGAAAAAAAATTGGGAACATGCACTTCATTTTTGGTTCTCCCATTTCATCATTTCTGCCCTCAAAAGAATTTAAGTCCATCTGTTCACGCAATTCTTTTCTCCCCATATTTTACATCCTTCCTCCTTCTTAAGTAACCTACGTCAATAGCTCTTCTACTCCATTATTCCACCGCCATCAGACTTCCCTTCTCCTTCAGTGAGTTCCGCATTTTTTCTCCACCACACCAAATTTCCACTTCGTTTTTCACGTGGATTTCCTTCCTTAGATATTGTTTTCTCTCCACTTTTCCTATACCCGCTCCTCTCTGCATTTTCTCGGCTCCAAACTCCACCAACCCACTAGTCGCTCACCACCCCGTCTAGTCAACACCATCGCTATCGCAACCGCCTCCTCAGCCGATGCATCTCCAACTACTCAGTTCCTCCGCACCATCCTCAGCTCATGAAATGACCCAAACTTCCCCGTAAAGGAAAGACTGGATTGCTTTGAGAACAATACACATTAGAACATAAACTGAAGAACATTTATTGCTGATTACAACAATTACATCAGAGTACAAGAATATAACAGAGTATGAATACTTAAAATACAATAGAAATCCAAAAATATCAGAGATTTAGATTACATTTAAATAGCAGCGGAGTAAAATATTACAAATATACAACTGAAAGGAATACACGGATACAGAGCTTTCCGAATACCGCTTCAGCTGTAAGCCAGGATCCTGTAAATATATCTGCCAAAAGCTACTCGACTACCCGTGTGGAAAATAAGGGCACCCGAGTTTGCCAGTGAAACAAACTACAGGTCAGTCACGGGACTGGTATGAGAAATCTAACTAAACTTATCTAATTAATATGGCTAATCACAGGACCACGCCGCTAACGCGGAACGGGTTTACTCCATTGGATTTCCAGTGCATAAAACAACGTAAATCGTTAAACAACGCAATGCTTTTTAGAAAAATGAAACCATTATAAGACCCAAGTCCCATCACACAATGCAACGCAAACCGGAGGATAGGGTTTTACCTTATAATGGTCAAAAGATGCTTGATACGATAAAACGGATTTAGTATTAGTGTGTATATCTATGGGTATATATTTCAAAAACAATTTCAATCATAATGTATTAGTCATAGACGGCATAGTACCCCATCCTATTATGTCGCCATACTAGTTCTACAATCAAAACCGCAAGGTCGTATTGGAAATTGGATTTCCATCATGAGTCGAGGCTAGGGGCAAGCTCCTCTCCGATTCGAGACACTCTAGCAAATGCCTCAGGATCACACCTGAGGGCAACCCTTGGAGCGGTAGGGCCGGTCCCCACCTATCGGCAGTGGATTGGTTATGCCTGAACACACGTTTCCCGGTTCCTTTGAACCTATAATATGACCACTATCGGCCTATAAAAAAAATCTGAGGCGCCTCAAAATCCATCATCCACATAAGTAAAATGCCAGGCCATGTTAAAGCACTGACACTACCACTAGCTAGAAAGAAACATGTGCACTCCCTATGGTCCATATCCCGTTTTTGACTCATACCGGGGTGTGAGGCTCGCGAAGTCACGATATACACAAAGCTATGCCGTAATAGGCTATGCTTTGATCATCCAACAAGGTCCTGCTTTTCAACAAAAGCCTTGATCCATTGCATCTTGGTGTGCCACATCGACAATTCACGCCATGCGATCAATCACTATTAATATATACCAGGGTGTTAAGTAGAGAATAAATCCTCCACCACCAAACAGACATACATTAACAGAAATCAATTTAATTCACATGGAACGAAATCCAATGTCAGACACGCATCCATTTACTAGCTTATGCTATGGGTCTGAGCGAAAACCAAATCCGAACAATCAACAATAGTCCGGACGGCCACCACTGAAGCCCCTTCAAGGTAGCTACTCCCATCAGGGTCTCTGCAGCAACACATCCATTCGATGTGAAGATCGTCGGTCTTCAACACCATCTTCATCTTCGACTCTTCATCGTCGTAGTAATTATTCGGAATGGGTTAAACCCGGTCTTTCCAAATAACTCACGTATTTTTATAATTAAAAATCAATTACTAAAAAAAACACATCCAACGTCTCATTCCAATTCAGAATATCCTTTCGAATAAAATACTCACATTATCCTATCAAAGATAAGTTCTTCAAATTTATTCTTAAATTTTAAAGATTTATTAAACCCCAATTTGGTTTTAAGAACAAAAATCATTATTCAATGATTATTTAAATTTAAGAAATTTATCCTATCTTTAACTGGGTTAAAGAACTAATGTCATTTAAAACATTGTTCACGGTAAACCCCAAAATCATCTTACATTATGGAATCTTCCCAGAAATCAAATCAATATATAATCGTTATAAATTTCCGTATCCGACCAATAATATAAATGGAATAATGGCAAAGCCTCTTAAATTCGATATGTAGTATCGGTCTTCTTTTACAGAAGCTTATCCTGGTTATTATCAACTCGAATTCCATTCAATTCCAATTTAATGTATTAAATTGGAAAACTTTACTTTTGGAAAATTTCCATTTAAATCTTAATAAAAGATTTATAAATTCCAAATCATACTTTCGCTGTCAGTTGGGTTAAAGAACAAATGTCGCTTAGAAACACAGTTCACAATAAACCTGACTCACACTTCATCTTATTTCAATTACTAAATGAAAACTTTAATAATCTAAATTAAAAGATTATTCCTTTCATATGGGGTTTAAGAACAGTGTTATTTAAGATGCTATTCACGACAATCCAAAATCTAATTTATTTAATTTAACTTCAATTAAATCTTAACAAATTGGAAAACTCATTAGATCTAAATTTTATGATTTATTCTAATCAATAACTAGTTTATTTCAATAAAAATATATTTTCTCAAAATATATTCTTTTTCTAAATATTCTTTTTCTAGAATATCCTTTTATTGGAATGTGACTCAACCAACAACCATATATTTTGTATGGAATCAAAAATCATGATAAATAATTATCAAACATCCAAATGACGACCATAGTGGAATCTATAACTGTGTGAGCATGAAAGTAAAGAACTGACGCTCATCACAGACTGTCAATCCATCGATTGACAGATAATTTAACATTGGGATTAGTGTGTATCCAATATCGTCCCAATACCCGTGTGGGGTTTCATCCAACAAACAAATAACAAGTTATTTGTGCACTTGGGCGATGTGTAAAATTATCGACCCAATCACATAAACAAGTCGGATGACTTGTAAATGGAAGTGTAGTATTCAGTTTTGAATGCACTAACTTTATATTAAATACATCAAACACTTCGTCAATACATACATATATTCTAAGCCATCATTAACATCATATTTTTAACATATGGTCATTTGACTAATCGACAAAAAAATATTAACCTTCCTATCTTTTGTGTAATCCTATTTCAATGACCCAGAATGTATATTTTGGTGAAATCCTTTCAAGTGACCTAAAGTGAATATTTTGGTCACTTTCTTTTAAATATGAAAAAAATGTCTCTTTTATTCATTCTTTTAAATATGACAAAAATGTCTCTTTTTATTCATTCTTTTAAATATGAAAAAAATGTCCCTTTTATTCATTTTAAAGCAAATTTTTAGTCGTTCTAACTTAAAGTAAATTACTTTAAATATTAAAAATTCCCTTAAAATTTCTAAAATAAAAATTTTAAATTGGCCCCAAATTCCGGGTCGTTACAGCTCATCTCTCAAAACTCTCGGCTACCCCATACTTCACCAATTATCCGTACATTCCTGACCTTCTGGCTTAGCTCACTACATCTGCCACTTCCAGTCTCCATCATCGTTCTGCCACCACCAGATTTCAATCCATCCCACCACCGTACCATTCCACCGCCAGCCACACTAACCCATGCCACTTTCAGTCACCACAACCGGCACCCACCTTCTCACGCCAACAGGCCCCCATCAGCTGTGACCAGTTTTTCCCTTCCTCCTCTCAAAAATAGCCCACCTCCCTTTATAAAAGAAAAAACAAACAGTCTGTTACCTGAAACAAAGCCATATCATTGCTTGAATCGGTCCTCTTACATTCGTGTTAGCAGCCCTTCAGTGTGTTGAAAGAAAGCAGGTCATGTATTAAAGTTAAAAATATATATACGTACAAGGACGTGAGTTGTCGGGGAAATAGAAGAGGAAAGCGACGTCCATAAGTAATATTTTAGTCAGTCTGGGTTTTCAACAACGAAGAATAGGAATCATGAAGGTGAGAACCGTAAATTTTTTTATTTTTTTATTTTAATTCCATATAGACTGTAGATTATAAATTATTAATAGTAATTAATGTTAGTTGATTTTGTGTACGTGAATAGTTGCATGAAATGTTTGAATGGTTAGTTGTATAGTCAGAAAACACTGAACACCAAGCGTTATTGTATATAACTCTTTACGCACAATAAATTGGCTGTTTTAATGGTTGAATTGACAATGAATGATTTATGTCTGTTATATGGTTGATTTATGTGGTTGATTTTGATTGTATGAGAACACATGCACCATAGTTGTGGATTTGTGTTGAAAAATCGATTTAATCCTCCTTCCCATGAACAACCATGTAAATATTAAATATTTGAAAATTTAGTTGAATTTAGTTTTCTAGATATAAGTTACAAATAATTAGCGACTATAGTCGAAGAAAGAAACGAAAAGAAGAGAAAAAAAATCCTTAATTAGTTTGGACTCTTGAATTAGAAATGAGTTTGAAATTTAAAACGATAACGTGATATCGAAATTTTATATATGAGTTTCATTAGTTACGATATGGGTTGAAATAATTTAACAAGTTGGAAATTATGGTCTTGAATTCCGATTAAATTGAGATGTAAATGTGTTCAAATTATTATAAGCTTTTACCTTTGCATTGAGTTTGAATTAATATCGAAGAAAATGATTTGAGTTACCAAAATGAGTTTTATTAACTGTATGACGACTAGTTATAGTGGAATGCGATTGAAAGAGCTTTGAGAACTAAATTACTAAGTTCAATTAAAACTGAAAAGTAGATTTAAAAAAATATTATTTTAAGTTTTGATTTAATTGGAGAGAATAATTTGAAAATTTGAAATTTGAAATAATGATTTTTGATGTAAAGCGATTTTGGAACTCCAATGTAAATCTAAAATATTATTTGAAATATGATTTTAAAAGTTAAGGTATGAGAATTAGAGTTTATTTGAAAAGAACGAGATGATTTACATTAAAACGTTATATGGTTGAATTGAATGTGTCGCATAGCGACCGTTCGTTAATATCAAATCTAATTTTCAAACGACCATAACTTGAACGTTTTAAATCAGATTGACATGAAATAAGAAATGTTGGAATTCTATTAATAATAAAAGGAAATTTTCAAATACCGATATACAGTTTCAAAGTTATGTGTAAAACAAAATTTGAAAAGGCCGTTATACGGGCAGTTCGTCGACCGTAATGAAAATCGAATAAAATAGGTTGATAAAAATTATTAAAATTTGGAAAATTTATGATAAATCTTATTTCATTATTTAAAGGTAGGTAAAGCTGAAATATTTTAATTTCAAATGATTTTGGATCAAACTGATTTAAACGACTATTTTATTTTTGTAACGATAGTTAGCGTGAATTATAACATTCTTTGAAATCAACTGGGTTTGAAATTTATAAATCGTAAAATATTGTGAAATGGTTTTGTTAAATATTTTGAAGGATTTTAGGGAACTTAAATTATTTCGTATGGAGTTTTATTTAAGGATTTTCTATTTTAAATAAGACATTGGAAGTTTGAAATTTTAAAAGAAGCAAGTTTGGGTAGAGTTAATCTTCGAATATTTGATATAAAATTTCCAGGGCTAGACGAATATTATCAGAAACCATTTAAACATTTACATTTAGATTATGATAGTGTTTCGCCCGGTCTGCAAATGGATATCTAATATAAGTCATTATACTCTATTTAAACTTATATTGGAAATATCAAAATTGTTGAATTATTGTGAATCGAAACTTAAAATCTGAATTAAGCTTTGTAAATTAACAAGGTTTATAGAATGATAACAATGAATAAAGAATCATGTTTGAAATATAAGGTTGGAGAATTCGAATACTGGATCGGAAAAAAAGAATTAAAATAGTAAGGTATCTTTTGAAATTTAAATGAATCCAACTTTGTTTTGTAAATACATTAGTAATGATGTGGAAGGAGGTTCAAATCGAAATCTTATATAATCCATAACTATCATTTTAAATACGCTTATTACTTGAAAAGACCGGATCGAATATATGTTCGAAAAACATTCCAAGTAATAATACGATGTTATAAATAATCAAAAACTTGGAAATCGATAAGTGAAGACCGACGATCTTCAAATTGCTTGGATTGATTGTCGATGTCTCAGTTGGGCTGATCACCCAAGACAAGGTTATAAGTGGCATGAGATCCGAGTATATTTGAAGATTTTCGGATTGTTGTTCTGTTCAGACCTAGAACGGACTTCTATGGATTATGTGTCTGACATTGTAATTAGCTCCGTAGCACTGATTTATGTTGATACATATCAAATTAGTGGCAACGAAATTATTCTCGACTCTAAGTCACATGAACTTAGAGGTTATGTATTAATCAAAAACAGTGACACGTGGTGAAATGGACAATGTGGCATGCTTGAGTTATGAAATAAGCTATTGACGATCAAAGCATAGCTTATCAAAGTGTAGCTTTGTGTATATCGTGACCTCGACGAACCTCACACCCCGGAATGATGGTAAAATGGCGGTTAGGTTGTATACATATACATAAAATCTGTTGAAATTTGAAAGCTTTGGCGAATGGATCCACTTTCGAAACCTGAGGGAATATAGTATATACTGTCCGATGTCTGGATGTTATCCGGGATATATACTTTTGCGATATGTATTCAGTGTCCATTCTCTGGATGTTAATGGGAGATACTTAGCTTCGTGTCCTTGATTGATCTTTTGTATCAGGAACCATCATGCTGGAAACCTTTTCTCCAATACGAGCCCATGCGATTTTGATTGTATACCTATATGGCAATATAACCAATTGGGGTTATGTATTTATTTGCAAAATGATTTTTCAACACTATGCACTAATAATAGCATAAAAAGAGGATTTTCACGTATATAAGCATTTTTTGTTATCATAAGATAAAACTCGCCCATTTGGTATGCGCTTGCATTGTGTGATGTGGGACGAGCTTATGATAACTTCATTCTTTTTCAAAGTCATTGCGAATTTCTATGCACGGGCATTTACATGGAGTAAACCGGTTCCGCGATAGCGGCATGGTCCAGTGGAATTCCCAACTTTAAAATAAATCATATGTGTAAAAACTGTTTTGTGTTCTCACACCAGTCCCACGACTGACCCGGAGTTTATTGTTTTCCACACCTAAACTCTGGGTGCCCATATTTTGCATGGGCAGCTAGTAGTTTAGTTTGCAGGGTTAGTTACGAGCTGTTTTCAGATTTGGAGCCAAGAGTTAGGTTTTGGATTGTACCTCTTCCACCGAGAGCATTCGATTGTGTTCCGCTGAGCTTATGGTATACTCTGATTCCTTGTAATTCTGATGAATTTTTTTTGTAATGAAATAAAACTCCTATTATTTGTGTTCAAGTATGTTAGTACCTATAACCATCCGTCTTTGTGAACGAATTTAGTTGGTTTAATTACCAGCGAGAATCAGTGAAAAAGGAGGGTCGTTACATTAAGCCTAACTTTGTTATCAATTATTTCCTATCAAATTTATATCTATAAATAAATTATGTATGTTTACCACGATTTTCCAATCATCCTATTAACGCAAACATAGGTTGTGGTTCATTCTTCACTATAGGATCATTTACCATAAAATTTTGCTTATTAAAATAAATTTACGATTGCGAGTTTATAATAAGCCTCTTTCTTTCAAATCCAATATTACCTGTATTTATTTCATTTTAGATCTGAAAGGTGGTTTCTTTCAAATAATATGAAAATTGTGAGATCTACTACTTAATCCACAAAATTTACTGTACATTAATTTTGTCAAGTTTGTTTACTTTCAATCCAAATATCCCTTTCATTGAAATCTTGGCGTTATGCATTGATTGAGTCTAAATCATCAAATCTTCCCTTTTTTTAATAGTTTAAATTGAATTATATCTTTTTAACGCACATAAACAACATCGATTATAATTTGTCGTATAAATTAAGCGCACAATTCGACTATATACGTAAGCACCTCAAGTTCATGTACAGGTTATGCATAACAAAATTTCAACATCAACTAGATATTTTCCGATGTAGAAGGGGGAAAAGAAGAGAAGAACATAGAATTGAATTCTTACAGGAATCAAACGATACAATATACCATTATAGGAAAATATAATTTTAATCCACCCACCTGATAGCGCCCCAAATTCTTAAATAAATTCTGGTCTGACGTTCAAGGGTTCTCTAATTGGAATCTTACACGAACGAGAAATCTAAGCATCTACACTCTAAATCTACCACCTTTTTCTCCAAATCTTAATCGGAATCCTATAACTAATATTTTTTTGAAGCGTTTGGAGGAGAAAGGAAATGGCAAAATCCTTGTGTCTGCTCAGAAAATATGAGTTAGAGGTCAGGCCCGACTGGTTTACTTATAGGTGCTTAGAAGAACCTTGTGATCAGTTTGATCAAAATAAATAAAATCCAAGCCGTTCAGACCGGGGATTCAGGTGGGTCGACCCACTTCTAGTACGGGTCAATCCATATACGATTGTTTCAGTCATATATTGGGTCACCAGTTCATGAATTACGTTCGAATTTAAAATGTTTGTTGCAACGTTATTCCCTTGCCTATTTTCACTGATCCTATTATATTATTTTCCGTTTTTAGTATACATTTTAAAATTTTCATTTAAATATGTGTATATATTGGCGTACAGCTTCATGAAATTTTAACGTTAATAACTTTCCCATACGGACTCCTTTTGGGACAAATGATATATGTAAACGAATCCGAAAATTGCCATGAACACATCAGTACAGTTTCAAGGCCAAATTCCGAGATCCGAGAAATGTTGATCTTTCTTTAGTGGCTATTAAATTTTTAATTATTATTAAAAAGTACAGGGTGTTACAACTAACATTTGGGGCTCGAAGCTGATGAAACCCAGTTGCTAGGTCTAGATGAGAAAACACAAAGGCGATAATTAACTGGTCAAAAAAATAATTGATCTTAGGGATTCGATAATGATTCTTCTTTGTGAGCTTATTCAACTCTCTATAATCGATGCAAAGCCTAAGTGATCCATTCACCTTTATAACATAGACGACTGTTTGGTCCCACTCTGAAATGCTATGTCGAATAAAACCTTCTATAGAAGCTCACTAATTTGCTTACTTAATTCCTTCCACTCCATAGTGGCCATAAGACAAGATAGTAATGTTATAGGCTTAACATTATCATTCAAGTAGGTCTGCAAGTTAATCTCTTGCTTAGGAGGTGAACCCTAACCTCCTCGAAGATGCCTGGGAATGCTCTCACCACTGGAATAAAATCTATATCGGCTAAAGCTAAATTGAGGGAACAAAGAAATCTAAGCACAAATGACCCCTGTGGGTCACAAGATATTTTGAGAGTCCGCCCACTACAAATCTCTATTATGACGACTCTCCTGTCACAGTCTGGTATAGCTTCATATGATGTTAGCCAATCTATTAGTAGTATCATCCTATACCCAGAAAATCCCTGATTATAGGTGTCACACTTAGACTCTATGCCTAGTATGAAAATCCTTAAATCACTACAAATTATAGACAAGTGTGCCAATCCTTTTATGGGGCTTGAGACTACTATCGGGTCTAAAACTAGTGATATACTCAAATGCAAACGATCAACAAAAGAGCTATACACAAAGGAGTGTGATGCTCATGAATCAAAAAAATTCTTGAATTGAAAAATCAGAAAGAGTAATCAAACCTATAGCCGAGATCTTCCTACCTAGTTCTTTCCCACTACTCGACGGTACCATGTCTAGTGCCTAAATCTGTACAACCTGTGCACTAGCCCTTTTTGCTTCACTAGCCGGGCATGCTCTGCTAAGATGTTTAGCCTGACCACAATTGTAGCAATTACCTCTCATGGTATCTCTCTTATAGTCCTTAGCATATTTCCAATCAACCCACAATTATGGCACTAAGGCCTTTTTTGAATCTTCCCCTTCTGCGGATCACCACCTTTCTTCTTATTCTTTTTATCCTTCCATCGTTTCTTCTTGGTCTCAACCGCTTTGTGGAACCTCTTTCACTTCTTTACTTCCTCATTACCCCCATCTGATATCAACGTCATCTTTATTAAGGACTCGATGGTGGACCCCATGGGTACATGAGACAATGCCAACCCTTGGAGTGGTTAGCTTAGGCCCTTTACAAACTTAGCAACCTTCTAATGAGTTGTATTAACCAGATCTAACCCAAACCACGATAGATCACTAAATTGGTTAATGTATTCTTTAATGGATAAGTCTCCCTATCTCAGTTGAATGAACTTTCTAACTGCACTCTTCCTCTACTTACAATAAGAACTTACTCTCGAAACTTTCCGTAAATCGATCCCAACCCATAGTTCCAGCCTCAACCTTCGTGACTTCCATCAATAGGAAGCCTCATCCTTTAGCTACCATCCGACAAGCTAAACTCTATCTTGATTTGTGAGTCTCATGAGGCCAAAGATCCTCCCTATACAGCATAGCCATGTATGAGTCTTAACAAACGTCTCAGTACCTAAGAATGTCTTATTGCCAAGGCTAGAAAAATCTTTACATAGTTGATGGAAATTACCTATCGCTGCTGGCTGAGCCGAGGATCCACCAGTTTGTGTCGGTTCTTGCACTGTTTCTGTAGTTGATCTGCTGGTGTGGTAGCCTAAAGGTACCTATGGAACCAAGCTGGTATCAATATTCCCTTTGGAAGATTAGGAGCGCCTGTCATACTATGCAAGGGAAAAGGATAAGAAATTAAGACTCGAAGGAGTCAAAAAAGGTTTTACTGACTTGAGCGGATAATACTCTTCATAATTTGAAAATAATGAGTTTTGAAAATATATTTTATTTAGAAAATCATTTACTTTTTAAGCAAATTTTCAAGAATCTTGTGACCGTAGGCTCCGATACCAATTGAAATACCCTACACCTCATATATACCCAGAAAGGAACGATAAAGGATGCATGACATTTGTAGGTATAACTAAATAGTATCACAGAGACTAAAATATACAAGACATGTAAAGTAGATACAACGGAAATATAAAGAAAACATATATTGTTATTTATTCTAAAAAATATATTCTTTACCTTTGAAAGTCAAACATCAAATCAAAATATAAACTATTTCACAAAAAACATTCTCACTAAGCCTCACTAGAAAATAAAAGTAAATAAAATAAAACCCCTTCCTAAGTAGACCAACCAATTGAAAGTGATAAAAAGAAAATAGCAAAAGGAATATATCTGCTATATGAAATGAATTGCAGAAAGCATGCTTCTCCAAGAAATTCAGATTGATTAATATCAACCCTATGAGCGAGAAAGGGAAGAAAGAGGAGTAGATTAGACATAAAGGCTAGTGACTAAAGTGATTACTAGCATAATAAGTAAGGAAAAAGGATAAACTTAATTATAGTTCTATGTTCATGCATAATAAGATGATTTCTAATAATATGACTTATAAGGATTTCTTCTTTGGTTGCTTAGAATTTACTATTTTGAATTTTTTTGGTTTGAATTAGTTTTTCTAATTCTACCTTTTGGTCGGCTTTTACCCTCTTCTATTGTCATTTTATGGTCACGATCCTATGGTAATGTGCCACTAATAAGTCCTACCTAGCAGTAAAAAGACTCGTAAATTAGCGCATATCATAATAGCAACTGATAGAAGTCTGCATGCTTAGGAAAATGACGAATGCCCCACTAATCAAACTCTGCTGACCTCTTATACAGTTGTTACACCAAAACATGCCTAGTTTTCCAGAAACCATCAGATCCTATCTGAAAAGGGAAGGTGGTCGAATGGGTTCTAGCATGCAAAACATTGTTTTGCGCACCAAACCAATATTATTATGTTGACCTCTTACAACTGATATTCCAACTAAGGGTGCTCGATCTTCCTAAGACCAACAAACTATGTCCAAAATGGGAGGTGGTCGGAATGAGTCCTAACTGCTCATCTATATTTTCTTTTATTCTAAGCCTAATCCTAGATTTGAGCCCAACTTATTTACTCAATTCTTGACCAGTAATGACTTTACTATTATCATGACAGGTTTATTATTATTCTTTTATTATGATCTTTTTGTTCTTTTATTATCATAATAACCTTTTTATTTTTATTTTTCTTATGAATTATATTGTTGGTCATAATTTACTGAAAAATTATTTTAGTTTAGTTCTTTTTTATTGTAAATCTACAATTTCTTTTTCTAAATTTAGTTCCTTCCTATTTATTCATATTTGCGAGTTTAAGACTACTATTCCATTCTATGCACAAAAAGAGGATTAAAAACTATGCTTCTAAACTAAAATTTACAACTCTAGGAAAATGCAAATAGTCGCACAAGGACTGAAATAACTGGGAGAAATAATCACTAAGGGAAAAGACTTGAAAAATATACTTACAAAAAGAATTTGTAAGAAAATAGAAAAAGGCTTACAAAACTTAAATAAACAAAAGAAACTGTAAGAAAAACAGTAAATTACTTACAAAAAGAACTACTAGAAAAACCGAAATAAAACTATTATAAACCCTAAACTTTTGAATTCTTATAATTTTAATCATTACTGTACTCACATATGGTCCTACACTCTTTCTTCGTGGCTGCTACATATCCCACCTTCTAAGTGGATTATAAATATTTTATTTTATAAACCTTTCCTTCAGAAAAATTAAGGTTAGGTCTGTCTCGGAAGAGAATCCTAAAAGGGGAAAAGATTATGTTGTAAGCAAATAGCTATTGTAACGTACTAGTATTTCGACAATTGGAAAATGTAATTAATTAAAAATTAAGTATGAATAATCAATTTTATATTTATGTATGGATTAGAAATTTAAAATCAAATACGTTGTTTGTGTATGAATTAGATTTAATTCAAAATGTGTAACGATACGGATTTCGCTCGGACCTAATCGATCACTAAATCGACTGACCGTTCAGAACCCGGATGCGCTAACTCTAAGCATACAACTCATCAGAACAAATAACAGAAGACTTTTATTACATCACAATAATGTAACATCAGAGTATATCGAAATATAATAATACAGCGGAAGATTTATTTACACTAAATGTTATACAATGCACAACGAAAAATAAACAAAGTAACACAGCGGAAGACTATCAATACTCTGGATATAACTTTAAGCTTCGATCCAGAATCCTGCTTATATATCTGCAAAATAAAATACTCGACTGCCCGTGTGGAAAATAGGGGCACTCGAGTTTGCAAGGGAAAAGCAAACTATGAGTCAGTCATGGGACTGGTGTGAGAAACTCTAAACAGTTATAAACTTATATAAATGATAAGGCAAACCATAGGACCACGCCGCTAAAACAGAACGGGTTTACCCCCGTGAATGCCAGTGTATAAATAACGATCAATAATAGAGATATGGATCTACTATGCATCGATCAACATGCAGTATCCCATTCTACCCATTTAGATTAATCACCCCACTTAGATTTTCCAAATCCAATTCAATTTATAGAAATTATTCCTTTGGACTTTATTTCCCGATTCCTATTTCAAATCATTTGAAATACATATCTAACTTTTATATTAAAGTAGATTTCACTTCGGGATCTCAAGTCAAATCATTTGGAAATATGAATTCCAAAACATAACAATGCATACAAACAAGTATGTAACCAAATATCGGGAATCTTCCCTCAGACCAGGCAGTAAGTGCCCCTCCAACTCGATATATACATATACATACATACATACATAGATATATATATATATATATATATATATATATATGTGTGTGTGTGTGTGTGTGCACCTCCCATGCATGGAGCAGGCTACACTGCTGACCACTCACCCTAAGGCACTGGATCCAGTCCATACTTTTAGTCGCTATCGGGTCACCCGATCTCTAGCCACACACTAAACCATTTTATATCCCGAAGTAGGGAAAATCATTTCACAACATAATAATCACAAGTACTTTCAACTATAGTACTTCACATTAGCAATTCACACATATGATCAGTTACTATTAATCACATAACCTGTGAGCTCGTACGTCTCAAAGAAGGGTGTTAAGCAAGAGAAAAATTCTCCGCCACCAATCAGATACATCATTAATAGAAACTAATCGAATACGCGATGAACCACAATGTAAAACCATAATACACTTTCAAATCATTTCGAAATCATCGGGTTTTAGCCCTCGAAATCCTTTCTGTTTTATAAATTATTTTTATAAAACATTCCCTGTCCAAAATCGGGAATACATTTCTTTTCACTTAAGAAAAAATATCATTTCAAAACCATTCATTAAATTTGAAATGAACACAACAACATTGCTATACATCTCATAGTCAAATCGTGAAGTGTTTCACAAGGTGTTAGCATACCAGAATTTCTACCCAACCCAATGCTAAATGTAAAAGCATGTCTTGCTCATAAACTGGTCGAGCACAATCCAAACAATCAATCAAACACAATCATGAATATTAACAACCATGTAAATTTGGTTCAATCCCATTTCATGTTTTGGTAATTTAATTACCATTTATTCATTCACAATCTAAATAAAGATTTATTCAAACACCTACTGGTTTCAATCCCAAAAATCATTTCTTATCGATTGTTCAACTTTCTGGAAATTAATCCTGCTTTAACTGGGTTGAAGAACCAGTGTCATTTAAACACAGTTCACGACAATCCCGAAATCCAATTCAATATTAATTACAAGGCTCTGAATAGAAATTATTTCGGTTTATATTCAATATCAAATTCTGAAATCAACAAATATCGTATTGGGAATAACGATATATATATCTTCCAAATTCCTCCACAATATCCGTATAATCACGGAATCCAATAGAAATATTCCGAAGATAATTTCGATTCAAATCCATTCCAATTCATACATTGGAAATTCTGGTTATTTTCAAAACCATTTCGAATCTAATTTATTTATCTAAAAATATTGGATTATAATTCTAATTCATAACTAGTTCATTTCGATAAAAATATATTTTTATCTTTTCAAAAATGGAATTTTTCATCCCAATTCTTTCCAAATTATTTTTTATGATTTTACACAAATTATTGATATTTTTAATAATTTTATCAAGGCCCGTACAGTCGATTTCCTTAAACAGTCATCGAACAGCACTTACAATGACCTTTTCCAAATTTGATTAGACATAATTCCAAATCCAATCGTTAGATTTCAAATCTCTATATTCGTTGGAAAGCTCTTTTCGATACGAACCTAGCGGTTCTGGTTTTAGGAGAATCCGACGGTCGGATCTCCCGGAACGTCTGTTCGAAGTCAATGGTCGAAATTCGCGAACGATCGCTGCGCGGCGCGTTCTATTCAGGCCATTAATATATATAATATATATATTATATATATTTCATCGATTTCCATTTAAAACGTATTTTATAAATCGTTTTAAATTCGTTTTTAAAACGATTTCAACTTCATATTCAATTTTAAATCAAAATTAAATATTCCATATATATATTTATTTTCCATTCCATATATATATATATATTTTTATTTTCCATTCCATATACATATTTTCCATATCGTATATACATATATATATATTCCATATCGCATATATATTTATATTTTCCATTTCACATCACATATTTTTTTTTATGTCGTATATATATATATATATTCCATATCGCATATATATTTATATTTTCCACTCCATATATATATTATATATATTTATACAACACATGTATTACAACGTATATTTTTATTTATACAACACATGTATTACAACATATATTTTCATTTATGCAACACATGCATTACAACGTATATTTTCATTTATACAACACATGTATTACAACATATATTTTTATTTATCACATCACAATCACAACACAATACTATCAAACAAGTCGTCCATGGTTTGTGGACGACGGGGAGCAGTTCATATATGCAGTTACAAAATAATTTAAATAACTGTACAAAAATAATAGTGAGAAGTTCTCACATTTGGTTTCCACTCCATCAGTTTTATCTGAATTTCTGAATTTCTATTTGAATTTGAAATTGTTCGAAATTCCAACGTGCTCCGTTTTGGACCCCGTCAGTTTCACAATGTAGAACTCCTTGAGATGATTCCAACGCACCCTTGATTGTTGAATTCTGTTTTCATTTGACAAAGATACGGTTAATAACATTGTTACATAAATACTTAATTTAAATTATTAATTAATCTAATTTAATACCTTAATCTAATTATCATCCCCCCCTTAATCCTTCTTCCAACTGCTCAGGAAAATACTGCACACGTTTAAAAGGCCATGGCCGATCTTCATGCTCACAACTCTCCCTCCTTGCTTCATTTAAAATCCTACAAAAATCGCCATAATTTCTCTTTCTCAATTCTCTCCATTTCCATACCCCAAAACCCCAACTCGCAACTCTCAACGTGATTCCATTGTTCAGCCCTCACATGAAATCAATGACAGTTTTTATCCCCGTTAATCCCAAACTTTTGCAAGCAAACCCAATTCGAACCCCTCAATCCCATAACGATCTTGAATTCTTGAATTAATGAATCAATCTCACCCAAAATCAAACCCTAGCATCGCGTCATAGATAGGACAGCGAAGGAAACAGGTTCGAATTCAAGAAAATTATCATGATCGTGGAGAGCAACTTCATAGGATTCCAAATACTAGAGATTTGGATTTTATAATAATTTGTTTGGATTGATATTGATTTTTTGAAGTCTTGATTTATTTTGTTCCGATTTCTTGGAAGAAATGAAGGCGGCTCTAATTAATTTGACCACGGTTGAACTGAACATAGGGTATTTGACTTTTTCTTAGGGTCTTTATATATTATTTAATAATATTTTAGTTCGAAAAAAGGAGATTTTATATTCGAACCCCAAATCAAACCCAACGGCTGTCGTTTCTAGCTAAATACCCCTATTTTGAACACAATGGAATAGCTTCGCAAGCCAATTCGATCATTTCGATCAGTTTTTATTTAAATTAAAATATAAATCAATATATATTGAATTTAAACTTACATTTTAATTTACTGGGGCCACATACTGACTCTAAAATTCCCAAAAAATAAATCTAGCTATGTTTTGACGATATGGTCCTAACAAAACTATTTTCGTCGAATTTGGAGACCGTTTGAAAGATGGCCATTTTCTGGTTGATCCAAATTGATCGAAATTGTCAAAACACGTTTTCTTTTGTCACGCTCACATATTGATTCCAAAAATTATGAAAATTGGAATCTAGCATTAACTTGACATTTCGGATCCAACAAAAGTTGTTTCGTCGAAAACGGAGGTTGTTTGCAAAATGTCTATTTTTAAGGGCTATATTTATTCCATAGCGACTATTCTGAATCTTCACCTGGCCATAACTTTTGATTCCCGCTATGAAATTTCGATTTTTTAGATTTGTTAGAAAGATATTTATAAACAGATTTATATATTTTTGGTTTCACTAAAATCCTGTTTATTTTGAATCCAGTACATTCATTTGAAATTTGAAATCGAATTTTCAAACTACCGCGCCATTTTCAATTTCTTTTATCTTTAAAATAAATATTTATATTCTAACTTCGATTTAAGTAAATATATACGTTCTAATTCTATTCAAAATAAATTTCTTGTCGTTATTATTTAAAATAAATCATTTTAAATATTCAAAATTCATTAAAATTGCTAAAATAAATTTTTTAAATTGTTTCTGATTTTCCGGGATGTTACAATCTCCCCCACTTAAAATCTTTTCATCCTAAAAAAGGAACGGAGTTGAAAATTGTTTAACTAATCTACACAACTTTCATCCTGGCTTTCAATCTTCAACTTTTCAGTTTCTAAGAATTTTCTAATTCTTCAAAAAATTGGTTAACACCCTAAATTTTTGGAAAATTTCGCCATAACCTCCTTTGTATGGGGAGCATCGGAAAATCCCCAAACCGCCATACAGGCCCTCTCATCTCAAAAAGAAAAAGAAAAAGAAAAAGCCAAGCGGCTAGCCAATCGGCTTATAAAATCATCCAAACCCAAACAAAACAGTAAATATGTACCTATTTGTTGGGCATACAATTTTATTCCTCTTCTTAGCTTCCATGCTATGACCTGTTCACACACATATATATGTACATGTATGCAATTCTAATCAATTTTCAATTCAATATTTTGATTCAATTTGACCCAATTCCGCTTTCATTTTATATTGGTTTTCTCATTTCAATATTATTATTAATCAAACCAATAATCACATATCACAACCATCAATCAATTTGTTGATTAACCTTTCAAACATATACAATTTTTATATATATTCAAAAATCATTTTTTTAATATGTAATTTATAACTATATCACTTCAACTCATTTTGGGGCATCACTAACCCCATCTCCAATGAGTCGGTCATTCTAGGATGCTACTGATCCTATCTCTAATGAGTTTTGTTTCATAGGATATTACTAAGACAATCTCTGATGAGTCTTTTATTCTGTTCTAATGAGTTGTACCCCAAAGATTTGAGTTAACTAAATCTCTGATACAATCTGTAACGATACGGATTTCGCTCAGACCCAATCGATCGCTAAATCGACCAAGAACGTTCAAAACCCGGATACGCTAAGTCTGGGCATACAACACATCAGAACAAATAACAGAAGACTTTTATTACATCAAAATAATGTAACATCAGAGTACAAAATACCAGAGTATATCGAAATATAACATTACAACGGAAGATTTATTTACAATAAATGTAATACAATGCACCGCGAAAAATAAATAAATTAACACAGCGGAAGATTATCAATACTCTGGACACAACTTTAAGCTTCAATACAGAATCCTACTTATATATCTGCAAAATAAACTACTCGACAAACCATGTGGAAAATAGGGGCACCTGAGTTTGCAAGGGAAAAGCAAACTACGAGTCAGTCATGGGACTAGTGTGAGAAACTCTAAACAGTTATAAACTTATATAAATGATAAGACAAATCACAGGGCTACGCCGCTAAAGCGGAACAGGTTTACCCCCGTTAATGCCAGTGTGTATAAATAACAATCAATAATAGAGATATGGATCTACTATGCATCGATCAACATGCAATATCCCAATCTACCCATTTAGATTAATCACCATACTTAGATTTTCCAAATCCAATTCAATTTACAGAAATTATTCCTTTGGACTTTATTTCCCGACTCCTATTTAAAATCATTTGAAATACATATCTAACTTTTATATCAAAGTAGATTTCACTTCGGGATCTCAAATCAAATCATTTGGAAATATGAATTCCAAAACATAACAATGCATAAAAACAAGTATGCAACCAAATATCGGGAATCTTCCATCAGACCAGGCAGTAAGAGCACATCCAACTCGATATATATATATATCTATGTGTGTATGCACCTCCCACGCATGGAGCAGGCTACACTGCTGACCACTCACCCTAAGGCACTGGATCTAACCCATACTTTTAGTCGCTATCGGGTCACCGGATCTCTAGCCACACACTAAATCATTTTATATCCCGAAGTAGGGAAAATCATTTCACAACATAATAATCACAAGTACTTTCAACTATAGTACTTCACATTAGCAATTCACACATATGATCAATTACTATTAATCACATAACCTTTGAGCTCGTACGTCTCAAAGAAGGGTGTTAAGCAAGAGAATAAATTCTCCGCCACCAAACAGATACATCAGTATTAGCAACTAATCGAATACACGATGAACCACAATGTAAAACCATAATACACTTTCAAACCATTTCGAAATCATCGGGTTTTAGCCCTCGAAATCCTTTCTATTTTATAAATTATTTTTATAAAACATTCCGTGTCCAAAATCGGGAATACATTTCTTTTCACTTAAGAAAAATATCAATTCAAAATCATTCATTAAATTTGAAATGAACACAGCAACATCGCTACACATCTCATAGTCAAATCGTGAAGTGTTTCACAAGATGTTAGCATACCAGAATTTCTACCCAACACAATGCTAAATGTAAAAGCATGTCTTGCTCATAAACTGGTCGAGCACAATCCAAACAATCAGTCAAACACAATCATGAATATCAACAACCAAGTAAATTTGGTTCAATCCCATTTCATGTTTTGGTAATTTAATTACCATTTATTCATTCACAATCTAATTAAAGATTTATTCAAACCTTACTGGTTTCAATCCTAAAAATCATTTCTTATTGATTGTTCAACTTTCTGGAAATTAATCCTACTTTAACCGGGTTAAAGAACCAATGTCATTTAAACACAGTTCACGACAACCCCAAAATCCAATTCAATATTAAATACAAGGCTCCGAATAGAAATTATATCGGCTTATATTCAATATCAAATTCTAAAATCAACAAATATCGTATTGGGAATAACGATATATATATATATATATATATCTTCCAAATTCCTCCACAATATCTGTATAATCACGGAATCCAATATCGAAATATTCCGAAGATAATTTCGATTCAAATCCATTCCAATTCATACATTGGAAATTCTGTTTATTTTTAATGCCATTTCGAATCCAATTTATTTATTTAAAAATATTGGATTATAATTCTAGTTCATAACTAGTTCATTTCGATAAAAATATATTTTTGTCTTTTCAAATATGGAATTTTTCATCCCAATTCTTTAAAAATCATTTATTATGATTTTACACAAATTATAGACATTTCTAATAATTTTATCAAGGCATGTACAGTCGATTTCCATAAACGGTCGTCGAATTGCACTTACATCAACCTTTTCCAAATTTGATTTGGACATAATTCCAAATTCAACCATTAGATTTCAAATCTCTAATATTTGTTAGAAATCCCTTTTCGATACGAACCCAATGATTCCGGTTTTAGGAGAATCCGACGGTCGGATCTCCCGTAACGTCCGTTCGAAGTCAATGGTCTAAATTCATGGACGGTCGCTGAGTGGCGCGTTCTATTCAGGACATTAATATATATAATATATATATATTATATATTTCGTTGATTTCCATTTAAAACGTATTTTATAAATCATTTTAATTTTGTTTTAAAAACGATTTCAACTTCATATTCAATTTTAAATCAAAATTGAATATTCCATATATATATATATTTATTTTCCATTCCATATATATATATATATTTATTTCCCATTCCATATATATTTATTTTCCATTCCATATATATATTTTCCATATCGTGTGTATATATATATATATTCCATATCTCATATATATTTATATTTTCCATTTCACATCACATATATATTTTTATATAGTGTATATATATATATATTCCATATCGCATATATATTTATATTTTTCATTCCATATATATATATTTATACAACACATGTATTACAACGTATATTTTTATTTACACAACACATGTATTACAACGTATATTTTCATTTATGCAACATAGGTATTACAACGTATATTTTCATTTATACGACACATGTATCACAACATATATTTTTATTTATCACATCACAATCACAACACAATACTATCAAACAAGTCGTCCATGGTCTGTGGACGACGGGGAGCAGTTCATATATGCAGTTACAAAATAATTTAAATAACTGTACAAAAATAATAGTGACAAGTTCTCACATCTGGTTTCCACTCTGTCAATTTTATCTGAATTTCTGAATTTCTGTTCGGATTCGAGATTGTTTGAAATTCCAACGTGCTCCATTTTGGACCTAGTCAGTTTCATATTGTATATCTCGTTGAGACGATTCCAATGCACCCGTGTTTGTTGAATTCTGTTTTCATTTGACAAAGATACGGTTAATAACTTTGTTACATAAATACTTAATTTAAATTACTAATTAATCTAATTTAATACCTTAATCTAATTACCATCCCTCCCTTAATCCTTCTTCCAACTGCTCAGGAAAATACCGCAGACTTTTAAAAGGCCATGGCCGATCTTCATGCTCACAACTCTCCTTCCTTGCTTCATTTAAAATCCTACAAAAATCACCATAATTTCTCTTTTTCAATTCTCTCCATTTCCATACCCAAAAACCCCAACTCGCAACTCTTAACGTGATTCTGTCGTTCAGCCCTCACATGAAATCAACAACAGTTTTTACCCTCGTTAATCCCAAACTTTTGCAAGCAAACCCAATTCGAACCCCTTAATCCAATAACGACCTTGAATATTTGTATTAATGAATCAATCTCACCCAAAATAAAACCCTAGCCTCACATCATAAATAGGACAGCGAAGGAATCAGGTTCGAATTCAAGAAAACTAACATGAGCGTAGAGAGCAACTTCATAGGATTCCAAATATAAGAGATTTGGATTTTATAATAATTTGTTTGGATTGATATTGATTTTTGAAGTCCTGATGTAACAACCCGTATTTTCAATAACCTGTTATAATGTAAATCGAGGCAGAATTTAATTCTTAAATCTGAATCAAGGGAAACGGGCTATGCCATTGCGTTCGTCTCGGAAAAATACGCGAAATAGAGTCCGAGTTTTCGAAAATCGGAGTCCGTATGACCCGATTAAGGCCCAACGAAGTTTTCAGAAAATTTCAAAGTAAAAACAGATTTCAAATTCAAATCTGAATTTGGAAATTGGGTTTATTGGGCCAGGCGGGAGAATTCCCGCCAGAACACCCCAAGTCGACAGGCCTGTCGACTTGGGAGTCGACTTGGTTAGACCAAGTCGACAGCCCTGTCGACTGGGCTGTCGACTTGGCTCTGACGGGCTGTTTAGCCTGGTGCACCACTTTGGGTTTGTGTTGAGCTTGGGGGCCAGATTCGGTTTTGAGGGCTGAGATTGGAACTAGGGTTTAATCCTATGGCCTAAAACACTTGCCTAATCTATAAATAAGACCCTAACCTACCCTAAATCATCATTATTCATCCTAGCAACTAAACTATGGCAAAATCAATCCTCTCATGGCCTCCACTCTCTTCATAAAATTCCTAAACAAATTCTTATGAGATTTTCCATGCATACAAGTGTTTTTAGACTTGTATGATCATCATTAGCTTGCATTCAAGTCTAGTTTCTATATTGGCATCATAAAGAAAGAGTTTTGATCAATTTCGCTTGCATTTTTGGGGTTTAATTGGTTGCATAAGGGTTTTCTTACATTTGCTATACTCATTTGAGTCCGCATAAGCATTGTAAGCCCTATTCCTTTCATACTTAAACTCTAAAGTTAAATGTATGATATGCAAGTTGTCACATGATATGCAAGTTTACTATGATGTGTTATGCAAGTTTACTATGATGTGTTATGCAAGTTTACTATGATGTGTTATGCAAGTTCATCAAGTTATGTTATGCAAGTATGCCATGTCATGATATGCAAGTTTATCGTGCTATGTTATGCAAGTTGATATGCAAGTTGTCATATGATATGCAAGTTTATTTTATGCAAGTTTGATATGCAAGTTTGTCATATGATATGCAAGTTATGTTATGCAAGTTTGGGTTGAACATTTTGTTCATGCTATCATGTTATGCAAGCTTATCTTGGGTTTATGAACATAAAGCTTCAAGCTTTATGCCAAAGGTTGCATTTTGGCAACATGTAAGTTATCATATCTCTTATGATAACTTGCATGTGAGGCTAAATGCGAACTTATGGCCATTTTTACATGTCATTTATCACCATGTACCACCAATATGCTAAGTTTGGTTTTATGCATGCTTTTGAGGCCTAAAATGTAATATGCAAGTATATGAACATATGTACATTTCATATGCCACCATGTTGAACTTGTGGCTTCAACACTTCTATGTCATGATTATGCCAAGTTCCCTCTTTCTATCCTTTATGCGCTATTGCGATATGTAAGCGATGGGATTGCGTTTGGGGTTGGGTAAACTTAAAAGACATAAAAACATAAGCTTGGGAATTTACCTATTAAGTTAGGTCTACCCATTGGGAATTTACCTATTAAGTTAGGTCTACCCAATTGCTTGAAAACTTGTAAAATGTTTTGGAAACATAATGGACATGACACTTAGAAAAGATAAGTGTGACCAACTCGAGGTTGGGTTGAGTTTGTAGCGTAAACCTACCCGGAACCGGCCGGCTTAACTAGTTGCTACAAACAATAGGACCCAATGTGAGAAGTTGGCCATGTTGTACCTTGAACCCGAGGTTAGACCAAGTGGTGGTGTAAAGCTACCCGGACCCGCCCGGCTTAACTAGTAACCGCAACAAAGTCTAATGTGAGAGGTTAAGGCGCATTAATTAATTAATGCCTCGTGATTAGGGTTAAGTCATGGTCCACTTAATACTTAACCAATTTGGGCTTGGTAGATTAACCAGGGTTAAGTCGTGAACTCATCGTTACACTTAACCAAGTTAATCCATGATTAGTGAAAGGGTTAAACCATACTTAACCCACTAGAAAAATCCTAGCAATGGGGGTCCACTCCAGCAGTAATCCCTAGTTTGTATCATCATGACCCTAGGGACTAGGCTAGGGTGGGGGCACGATTACTGGACTGGAGGTAAGTGACCAAAAGCGACGGCAGAGTGGTACGCCGGTGTAGTTCTGGACGGACTATGGTCGTGCACGTAGTCCGGAGCCGGGGAAATCATGCACGGGTACCAGTAGATCGAGACTGTGCACGCATGTTTATGGTGTCCAGGGGTTGCCACCCTAGGGCTTGATACACCCGACGGGAGACCCGGCACAGTCTGACTACAATTATGTTTGGGCCGTATTGACACCAACACGTGACGAGTTAGGCTTATAGGGAGCCGATCGACTAGACCGTTTGGGTTGGACCTCGTGTTAGGGTCACTTTATGTTATTGGACCTCGTATGAGGGTCACTTCATGTTATTGGTCCAAAGCTTGGGCCAAGGGATCAATACTTGTTTATTCAAGTCATGTTAGTTTGCTAGTACACCTGTGGTGCAAAACCTTAATCCTGATTATGCGATGACACCTTTATCTACCTTGTTAGTTAATCATCATGCTAGTATGTTGTTATCCTTATGTTCATCCCTTGCTGCTCATGCCAGTTAACTTTATCAGTTTACATTGATTGTAGTAGGGCTTACTCAGTCTTTTTGACTGACCTGTTTTCTTTCGCCTCTTTTCTTCCGTTCCCCCCCAGGTTCTCAGGGAGGGAATACAGGAGCCTAGCTTGGATTTTGGATTGCTTGCTTGTGGGATTTCAGCTCATGTACGTTTTCTACATGAAGCTAGCTATGGTTCTCACTTATTTTGGGGATAGCACTTATGTATTTCAGTTTTCAGATGATATTGTTTTATCTAGACTTGTTTATTTGGGAAATTGATATTATGTTGTACCAGACTTGTTTTGAAGTGGTTTGAAAATCTTCCGCTGTTTTATCTATGTTATTTACTCTGTTTACATATATACATATGTTCTTGTTCTGCCTTGATATATCATTATGCATGTTTACCTGATTTAAACGCCCCTCCAAAGTCAGAGTGCTTGCAAGAGTCACCCTGGCGGAGGTGGGGTGTTACATTTGGTATCAGAGCATATGGTTTACGAGAAGGAACAAAAAGGTTTTTTTTAGAACTTTTGGAAAACTATTTTCAAAACAAAGTATAAAGTATTTTCCAAAGAAAAGTCTAGTTTATTTTAAAGGCTATTCCCCAAAAAGCCATTAGCAAAATCCCTTCGTTTTCTCCATTCTGAATCTGTCTTTTTCTTTTTCAGAATGGCCGATAACTTTGCTATTCCAGAGGGAGTGCATATACCTGTTTGGTATAGGAGACTTTTGGAGGCTAGGGCGACCGAAGCCGGCCCCGCAAATAGTACTCCTCCTCCGGTAGTTGATGTTCCTCCTCCCCCTCAGCATTCACAAAAGGATTTCGCGGAGATTTGCAAAGACTTTAAGGCGATGGGTTGCAAGAATTTCTTTGGAACCGAGACTTATGTAGAGGCAAGGAATTGGTTAAAAGAAACCGAAGATCTTTTTGCCTTCTTTGATATAGATGACCGTAGGAAGGTTTTATTAGCAGTGTGGTTGCTAAAGGAAGAAGCTGCACGTTGGTGGGTGGTCACCACCGTTACTAGGCCAATTGAGACTTGGGATGACTTTCGAGGAAAGTTTGGACTAAGGTTCCTATCACTGAAGCAAGGGGACATGACTATTAGGGAATTCATAGATAAGTTTAATCAACTGGCTCGGGTCGGTTTAGACTTGGTTAACACAGCTCAGAAGAAGGCCCTATACTTTGCTCTAGGATTAAACGAGCCATTACATGGTTTAGCCATGACTTATGTACCCTTGGGGGCAACTTTCGAGAGCTTGGTGAATATGGCCCTACTCAATGAAGAGAATAGGAGTGACAAGAAGGAGATCAAGATGAATGATACTCAAGTCAAGAAGACTGATTCCCAGTGGAAAGGAAATCAGAGTAGTCAGAACAGCAAGAACAACAAAAACGACAAGGGCAGTAAGAATAAGGGAAAGGAAACAAGAAAGTGCAACTTCTGTGGGATTGTTGGGCACATAGCCAAGGACTGTGGGAAGAAGAGAAGGAAATTGGGTGGGTGCTTAACTGTGGAGAAATGGGGCACTTCACTAGGGATTGCCCGAGAAAGCAAGGGCAAGGCCAGGGTCAGACTCAGCGTGCTGGACCTTCGGGAGGGAAAGTTCATGCTCTCAATGCCGCTCCAGTTCCCGATCGAGGTAGTATCTCTGTTGAGAACCTTGTATATATTTCTGATTTTTCAGTTCGTACCTTGTTTGATTTTGGTGCATCGCATAGTGTATTTCATCTGATCTAGTTGGAAGTTTGCACCTAAGTACTAGTCTAGTTAATGATCCCGTGTGTGTTTCAAATCCAATTGGGGGTGCCGCCCATTTGTCTATGATCTATGTGGATTTGAAAATCTCTATCTTAGTGTAGAGTTCTCGTGTGATGCTTATATTCTCGGTTTCATGGGGTATGGGTTGATTTTGGGCATGGATGGGTTGTCCAGTTTTGGAGCCATCCTTGACTTTCTTTTGAGCATAGGGTTGTGAGGCTCATGACTCGCCTCGGTAATACCCTAAAAATTTCTAGTAACCCTATGAGTCCCGTCATGTTGTGTTATCTTGAATCCCTCAACTCGTCTATCGATAGTTTGCAATCGGTGAGGGTGGTCCGAGAATATCCTGATATCTTGGGTGAAGTGAAGGGGGTTACCCCTAAACAGGAGATAGATTTCCGCATTTATCTGGTTGATAATGCCAAGATAGTTTCGTGGCCCGTAAGGCACATGGTCCCGTAAGACGGGAGCTAAGTGAGCAAGTGAAGGAGTTGCTTGAGAAGAACTCCATTCGATGAAGCGTTTCCATGGAAGGTGCTCTAGTAGTATTCGCTACTAATGCGGACAGTGCGCTTCGCCCGTGTGTTGATTATCGTGAGTGGAACAAGAGGAATAGACAACCATTACCAAGGATCGATGATTTGTTTGATCAGCTTGTAGGAACATCTGTTTTCTCTTGATCCTGCTACTGGATTCCATCAGCTCAGGGTAGCTGAGGATAGTATAGACAAGACTGCGTTCAGAACTCCAGATGGATTCTTCGAATGGCTTGTCATGCCGTTCGGCTTGACTAATGCACCCGCCTACTTCGTGGACCTGATAAGTAGGGTGTCTAAGGAGTTCCTGAACGAGTTTGTGGTAGTCTTCATAGATGATATTCTGATCTTCTCAAAGGATGAGGAAGAGCATGCAAGGCATCTCGTGGAGGTGGTGGATACGCTTAGAGCGCATCTGTTGAAGGCCAAGTTCTCCAAGTGTCACTTTTGGAGAAGGGAAGTAGGATTCCTTGGGCATATAGTAGCTAAGCAAGGCTTAGCGGTGGATCCCGCTAGAGTGGTCGCGGTTCAAGACTGGAAAACTCCGAAGAGGACAATTAAAATAAGAAGCTTTCTCAGTTTAATTAGTCAGTTAGCGTCCCTTGAGTTTAGACCTACCCTTCTGGATCAAGTAGGGACTTCGCAGAAAGAAGACCCGCAGTTGGTCGAGATCATGGACAAGTTGATTCGAGGCGAGATAGTAAGTCATCTTGCTATGGATGACAAGGGATGGCTAAGACGCGATGAGAGAAAGAAGGTTTCTTGATGATGCACATCACCCGAGGAGGTGGCCGAGTTTGTCCCAAGGTGCATGTTGCTCCAACAGGTTAAAGGCCGAGTCATAGAAGCCCGGTGGGCTATTACATCCATTGGAGGTCCCCGCAATGGAAGTAGTAAAGCGTCACGAAGGATTTCGTGGATGGACTGCCTAGATCAAGGAAAGGGAATACGAGCATGCGGGTCATAGTAAGTAGACTCACGAGGAGTGCTCATTTCACTCCGGTAAAGAGCGAAAGGACTACATCATAGCTAGCGACAGTTTACTTTCAAGAAATAAAGCGGTTGCACGAGTTCCCCTAAAGTATAGTAGTAACCATGACTCAATCTTCACTAGCCAGTTTTGGGATAGTCTACGGGGAGTCATGGGCGAGCAACTGAATCTAAGCACGGCCTATCATTCGCAGGCGGATGGTTCAATTCGTTCAAGCATGAGTTATAGAAAATCACGTTGGTAAGAGCAATTGGCAACGTGGATTGGTATTTTCAAGAAAAGTTCTGCTGCGTGGAATACTTTATGGTAAGTAAACGAGATCCAGGATTCACTAGTGAATTTTGGAGAGCTTGCATGAAACCATGAGGTTATATCTATGTTTAAGCCAAGAATGATAGAAGAGTAAGTGAAAGAGGAGGACGAGAGTCGACAATGAAATGGGTTCAACTCATATTTGGAAATAAGAGTTAAGAAGCTAAGAAATCATGAGGTAAAAGACGGTCAAAGCACAGTGGAGTTAAGCTCAAGGAAACGTGACTTAGAAGATTGAAGGCTAGATACGCGCATCATATCTCTTTTTAAGAATATATTCTTGATCCTTGTTTTCCTGTGGAACTTACTCGCATGTTATCTTTTACATATATCCTCTCGGTCCCATTCTCGGTCCCATTTCTGTTGTAAACTCCATAAGGGGGTATGACTCCTCGGTTAGCAATACATGTTAAGGTTTGAAGGAGGTCCGTTAGGTTGACCAAACCCTTTGGGCTTTTATAGAATATGGGTTGGATTGGGAAGGGATTTCTTGTAATCCGGAAGGAGTATATCTTGCTTATCTTCCCGATCTCTTTGTAGCATATCTTTGCTATCCATGATTATCTAGTTTATCATGGTGATCTTGTCATGAGAACCTTAGGTAGAAACCCTTTGGATGAAACATGTGTTTGAAACATGTTATGCTTGATGGTTGCAAGTGGTTGCAAGTGTTTGCAAGTGGTTACTCGTGGATGCATTATACACGTTAGGCACTAGATCGGCTCACACACTCCTCATATTGCATATGCATGAGTGTTTATGCTTATTCATGGATGAAATTTTTTGGTGTTATCACATGGATGTTGCATATGGATGTATGTTATGTGCACACATATAGATGTTATACATTATGTTAGGAATTGCATACATATGGATTCATTTTACTAACATAATTTGCATTGATGATATTTGCATTAGATAAGTACATATACACACACCTTTGCATATGTTCATACAGCATTTAGAATCTTGTAAGGACAATGATTGCTCAAGGATGATGTTTTGAGTAGATGGATGATTGGATGGTAGGATATGTTCTTCCTAACTTGAAGATTTCGGGGACGAAATCCTTTAAGGAGGGGAGAATGTAACAACCCGTATTTTCAATAACCTGTTATAATGTAAATCGAGGCAGAATTTAATTCTAAAATCTGAATCAAGGGAAACGGGCTATGCCATTGCGTTCGTCTCGGAAAAATACGCGAAATAGAGTCCGAGTTTTCGAAAATCGGAGTCCGTATGACCCGATTAAGGCCCAACGAAGTTTTCAGAAAATTTCAAAGTAAAAACAGATTTCAAATTCAAATCTGAATTTGGAAATTGGGTTTATTGGGACAGGCGGGAGAATTCCCGCCAGAACACCCCAAGTCGACAGGCCTGTCGACTTGGGAGTCGACTTGGTTAGACCAAGTCGACAGCCCTGTCGACTGGGCTGTCGACTTGGCTCTGACGGGCTGTTTAGCCTGGTGCACCACTTTGGGTTTGTGTTGAGCTTGGGGGCCAGATTCGGTTTTGAGGTCTGAGATTGGAACTAGGGTTTAATCCTATGGCCTAAAACACTTGCCTAATCTATAAATAAGACCCTAACCTACCCTAAATCATCATTATTCATCCTAGCAACTAAACTATGGCAAAATCAATCCTCTCATGGCCTCCACTCTCTTCATAAAATTCCTAAACAAATTCTTATGAGATTTTCCATGCATACAAGTGTTTTTAGACTTGTATGATCATCATTAGCTTGCATTCAAGTCTAGTTTCTATATTGGCATCATAAAGAAAGAGTTTTGATCAATTTCGCTTGCATTTTTGGGGTTTAATTGGTTGCATAAGGGTTTTCTTACATTTGCTATACTCATTTGAGTCCGCATAAGCATTGTAAGCCCTATTCCTTTCATACTTAAACTCTAAAGTTAAATGTATGATATGCAAGTTGTCACATGATATGCAAGTTTACTATGATGTGTTATGCAAGTTTACTATGATGTGTTATGCAAGTTTACTATGATGTGTTATGCAAGTTCATCAAGTTATGTTATGCAAGTATGCCATGTCATGATATGCAAGTTTATCGTGCTATGTTATGCAAGTTGATATGCAAGTTGTCATATGATATGCAAGTTTATTTTATGCAAGTTTGATATGCAAGTTTGTCATATGATATGCAAGTTATGTTATGCAAGTTTGGGTTGAACATTTTGTTCATGCTATCATGTTATGCAAGCTTATCTTGGGTTTATGAACATAAAGCTTCAAGCTTTATGCCAAAGGTTGCATTTTGGCAACATGTAAGTTATCATATCTCTTATGATAACTTGCATGTGAGGCTAAATGCGAACTTATGGCCATTTTTACATGTCATTTATCACCATGTACCACCAATATGCTAAGTTTGGTTTTATGCATGCTTTTGAGGCCTAAAATGTAATATGCAAGTATATGAACATATGTACATTTCATATGCCACCATGTTGAACTTGTGGCTTCAACACTTCTATGTCATGATTATGCCAAGTTCCCTCTTTCTATCCTTTATGCGCTATTGCGATATGTAAGCGATGGGATTGCGTTTGGGGTTGGGTAAACTTAAAAGACATAAAAACATAAGCTTGGGAATTTACCTATTAAGTTAGGTCTACCCATTGGGAATTTACCTATTAAGTTAGGTCTACCCAATTGCTTGAAAACTTGTAAAATGTTTTGGAAACATAATGGACATGACACTTAGAAAAGATAAGTGTGACCAACTCGAGGTTGGGTTGAGTTTGTAGCGTAAACCTACCCGGAACCGACCGGCTTAACTAGTTGCTACAAACAATAGGACCCAATGTGAGAAGTTGGCCATGTTGTACCTTGAACCCGAGGTTAGACCAAGTTGTGGTGTAAAGCTACCCGGACCCGCCCGGCTTAACTGGTAACCGCAACAAAGTCTAATGTGAGAGGTTAAGGCGCATTAATTAATTAATGCCTCATGATTAGGGTTAAGTCATGGTCCACTTAATACTTAACCAATTTGGGCTTGGTAGATTAACCAGGGTTAAGTCGTGAACTCATCGTTACACTTAACCAAGTTAATCCATGATTAGTGAAAGGGTTAAACCGTACTTAACCCACTAGAAAAATCCTAGCAATGGGGGTCCACTCCAGCAGTAATCCCTAGTTTGTATCATCATGACCCTAGGGACTAGGCTAGGGTGGGGGCACGATTACTGGACTGGAGGTAAGTGACCAAAAGCGACGGCAGAGTGGTACGCCGGTGTAGTTCTGGACGGACTATGGTCGTGCACGTAGTCCGGAGCCGGGGAAATCATGCACGGGTACCAGTAGATCGAGACTGTGCACGCATGTTTATGGTGTCCAGGGGTTGCCACCCTAGGGCTTGATACACCCGACGGGAGACCCGGCACAGTCTGACTACAATTATGTTTGGGCCGTATTGACACCAACACGTGACGAGTTAGGCTTATAGGGAGCCGATCGACTAGACCGTTTGGGTTGGACCTCGTGTTAGGGTCACTTCATGTTATTGGACCTCGTATGAGGGTCACTTCATGTTATTGGGCCAAAGCTTGGGCCAAGGGATCAATACTTGTTTATTCAAGTCATGTTAGTTTGCTAGTACACCTGTGGTGCAAAACCTTAATCCTGATTATGCGATGACACCTTTATCTACCTTGTTAGTTAATCATCATGCTAGTATGTTGTTATCCTTATGTTCATCCCTTGCTGCTCATGCCAGTTAACTTTATCAGTTTACATTGATTGTAGTAGGGCTTACTCAGTCTTTTTGACTGACCTGTTTTCTTTCGCCTCTTTTCTTCCGTTCCCCCCCAGGTTCTCAGGGAGGGAATACAGGAGCCTAGCTTGGATTTTGGATTGCTTGCTTGTGGGATTTCAGCTCATGTACGTTTTGTACATGAAGCTAGCTATGGTTCTCACTTATTTTGGGGATAGCACTTATGTATTTCAGTTTTCAGATGATATTGTTTTATCTAGACTTGTTTATTTGGGAAATTGATATTATGTTGTACCAGACTTGTTTTGAAGTGGTTTGAAAATCTTCCGCTGTTTTATCTATGTTATTTACTCTGTTTACATATATACATATGTTCTTGTTCTGCCTTGATATATCATTATGCATGTTTACCTGATTTAAACGCCCCTCCAAAGTCAGAGTGCTTGCAAGAGTCACCCTGGCGGAGGTGGGGTGTTACACCTGATTTATTTTGTTTCAGTTTCCTGGAAGAAATGAAGGCAGATTATGGCTGAACTGAACATAGGGTATTTGACTTTTTCTTAGGGACTTTATATATTATTTAATAATATTTTAGTTCGAAAAAAGGAGAATTTGTATTCGAACCCCAAATCAAACCCAACGACTATCGCTTCTAGCTAAATACCCCCATTTCGAACACAATGGAATATGCTTCGCAAGCCAATTCGATCATTTCGATCAGTTTTTATTCAAATTAAAATATAAATCAATATATATTGAATTTAAATGTACATTTTAATTTACTGGGGCCACATACCGACTCTGAAATTCCCAAAAAATAAATCTAGCTATGTTTTGACGATACGGTCATAACAAAACTAATTTCGTCGAATTTGGAGACCGTTTGAAAAATGGTCATTTTTTGGTCGATCCAAATTGATCGAAATTGTCAAAACACGTTTTCTTTTGTCACACTCACATATTGATTCCAAAAATTATGAAAATTGGAATCTAGCATTAACTTGACATTCCTGATCCAATAAAAGTGGTTTCATCGAAAACGGAGGTCGTTTGCAAAATGGCTATTTTTAAGGGCTATATTTATTCCATAGCGACTATTCTGAATCTTCACTTGGCTATAATTTTTTATTCCCGCTATGAAATTTCGATTTTTCAGATTGTTAGAAAGATATTTATAAACAAATTTATATATTTTTGGTTTCACTAAAATCCGGTTTATTTTGAATCCAGTACATTCATTTGAAATTTGAAATCGAATTTTCAAACTACCGCGCCATTTTCAATTCCTTTTATAATTAAAATACGTATTTATATTCTAACGTTGATTTAAATAAATATATACGTTCTAATTCTATTCAAAATAAATTTCTTGTCGTTATTATCTAAAATAATTCATTTTAAATATTCAAAATTCATTAAAATTGCTAAAATAAAATTTTTAAATTGGTTTTGATTTTCTGGGTTGTTACAAAATGGTTTGTGAAGATAAAATATTTATTTGAATCGAATTTGGTTGGGTATTTGGTTTAGATTTGAAATTCAATTAAAAAATAAAAATGGTTGTAATAATAATAAACGTTATTAGCATTAAATAAGTTAGATATTTTATTCGTTGATATATATGGAGATTGGCTTGGAAATATGTGTATCTGTATGTACAGAGAAATTGAAAATTTAACATTCAAATTTGGAATCGAATGGAATTGTTTTGGGAACAAACGGAATTAAATCAGTTAACTGATAAATTATATAAAAATAAAAAATCGTGGTACATAAACTGAGTCAGATTACAATTAAATTAGTTTTATTGGATTCAGAACGTTGAATTATGACAGTGCGTATATTTTTGTCACGTTTGGAGATCGTAGTGGCGATACGAATTTGGAGTGTTCTTGTTTTTCGGGTTAGAATTTAATATTAAATTAAGCATAAATATTACCTTCCTCAAATAACACTACGCGACCTACAAACTGAAAATGCGCAGATCCCCTAACCCTATATTGGAGCTTGCTAGAAGGCCCAAAATATTTTTAGGCAAATTGTGTGGATCTCATGTTATGCGATTGTTACATTCCCGCAATTAATGGGTGGTGCGAAATCCAAAAGTAGACACAGCTTCCGTACAAACTGACAAAGTGATTTCTGGGCAAACTGCATTACTGCCCTATATGATATTACGTTGTTTCTATCCTCATCTTTACTTCTGTAAAACACGCTCGCCCTCCCCAATTCTTCAGAGAAAATCATTTCCCTTTTTCCCTATTTTTTATTTATCTCTATCAAAATCGATATCACCAAATCGATGTTCCTCAAATCTATCCACCGCTGTAGTACATCGATTCCCCAATTTCTCCAGTAAAGGAAATCGTTTCCTTCCTTTTTCTCTTTGATGGCCGAAGCTAGAATGGTTCCTTCCGCCAAATCGCATCGCTACCCCCGACCCTAGACGAGATTGTTGTTCCCAAAATTTAAAATTCATTCTTTCCAAATAAATGGCCATCACCGTGATCACTGAACCCCGCTGCACGTCCCAAATCGCTAACTTTGGACATCACCAACACCACGTCTAATAAGAGTAACCTCCTTCCATCTGAACATTTTTGCTTTGTTGTGTCAAGTGGGACCGAAGCCACCAAATATTGACTGCTATTCGCATCTCCACCTATATCCGTTGTTTAGTCGCTGCAAAGGTGAGTATTCACTCACGATTAATTTTTGTTTCAAGTTTGTTAACTTATGCAATTGATCTACATAAAATAGTTGATTGAGTTCTGCAATGCATGTTGATGCCCTATGTTATGTGAAAAATGCCTTTACTTAGATTGTAACCTGCTGTTGGATCTTTTTATTCATGACCGTGCTTAGTAAAACACATGTATACATACCACAAGTAATATAATTTTTTTTGAAACTAGTTACTTGTTTGTGTCGTGACATGCCATGCTACCTCGTATTGTAATATATGTTGATATGAATTTAAATGTTTTGAGGCCTGGCTATAAGTCACTAGTGTATTCCTGTTTAACCTATGTTGTTTTGTTGAAACTGGAAACTTGTTTGTTTTATCTCTGCATGCATTAGCACACATTGGGTATGTAATATGAATAAGTATATATATAATGGCACTTATATTTTGCTTAGAAACAATCTAATGTTTTCAGTCCTGAGATATGAGTTAATATTTAGATCGAATCATATCTTTGATTTCTTGGTTTTAATTTTTCACTTTTCTCCCTTTTTTATGCCTTAGCAAATTGTAACGCCTCGCCTTTTTTACCGCTCTAAATTGGTAATTAAATCGATTTTAAAACGTTCAAATTGACGGATCGTTATTTAGCTTACAAAGTTTAAAAACAGAATCAACACAGAATATAGAATAACACAAGATTGAACAGCAAATAAATTATATATATATAATTAGAATTTTTGATACAAGAATTTTTCTATATAGCGGAATATAAAAATACAGCTGAATACAAGGAAAATATTTACTGGTTTAAAAATCTTCAGAGTGCGCCTTCTTCGGATCCCCAGCTTCACAAATTTTTGGATCCTAAGCGGTAGTCTTAAGATATGTAACACTAGGGTCTGACCTGAGCGTTCCATGCAAAAACATAAAATGCACGAGTTAGGATTAATCATAGTTCAAGTAAATTAGTTTCAATAGAAACTGAAACATAATAGTCAACCTTAACTTCAATTCTACGACATATGTGATAATATTCAGGGATGTGGTATCTGTTCATATCAGTTATATTTCCAGGGACCGGTGGTCAGGAGAGATTTCCTATCCACATGTGTACACACGTGTGGATGACCCCAGCTTCCCATACCAAACATGAGATAATAGTATAGCAACTTGTGACTAAACGAATTCGAATATGTATATTTATGTATACACGTATTACATGTGATCATAGGGATTTTTAGGACGAATACAAATAGCGATGAGAATATAAATTAATATAAAAATATACGAAGCTTCTTAAGCAAGCCAATCTACCCTATAAATACTCCATCCCATTTTGTAACCCTAAACTGTTTTCGATCTGGTCAAAGAAACGAAGCCGCCAGTTATTTCTCTTCTCAAACAAAAATCCTGATTTTGAACAAACATAAGAGATCAAAGAAAAATTTATAAATCATTAAATATATGTTTTTAGACTCGTGAAGTGTTGCTACTCTTCAATGCAGTATGGTTTTCTTCGTGTTTGAATAAAATTTGTGATGCTGGGATTGTATCGTGTTAACCTAGGGTTGGTCTCTTTGTCAAATAGAAGCCGAAATTGATGATTTGGAGATCGTAATTGAGTTCAGGAGGTTAAATGGCTCTTACATGACAATTTTTGGGGTATTCCATTGATATTGATGCCGTACTTTGCACCTAGGCGTGCATGATATGCTGTCGACAACGAGAGTGATAATTGGATGCAAGCTTAGCGGGGTGGGGTCACGCATGAAGCGAGGGAAGCAAGGAGGTCTGTGGCGGTCTTAAATTGGTGAATGGTGGAGGAATGATGGAGTTTGAATGGAGAATTATGTGGTGTTAGAATTCGATGTTTACTGTAACCGGCTGTTCGATGTGATCTGACTTTGGCATGCGAGTTCTTCGTTTATGATATGGTGTTGTTGAGGGTGAGACGAGAAGGAGAATGGAGTGGCTCATTGGTAGAATCGTGGAGTGATTAAGGGGGATTGGATGGAAGATGCGCATGGAATGGCCCGGGTAAGGAACGATGGTTTTAAGAAGAAGATAATGAGTGGTAGATGATGTCGATTAAAAATGGATAATGGTATGTCTAAAGTTAATTAATATATAATTAGCTTAGTTAATTACTTGTAAATGTATTCAAACTTATTAAATTCACAACTATCTCATACAATATCAGAATTGGACGAAACAAGATCCGTTGGGTTCGTACGAGGACTACACCATGGAACTGGTTTGGAGTGAGTTGGAGTTCCTTACAAATTATGGTAGAATTAAACATCTATCTGAATCAACGAAAATTTATCGTTATTCAATGATAAACGTCCAAAGTGAGTAAACTCACTAACTCTGCCTAGTTTATATTTTTATGACGTATTTTTAGAATTGATAAATAATCGTTGATTGTTGTGTGTTGATTGTTTGGATGAACTACTTATTAATCGGTTGAAATTATAGATCTAGTTATATATATATATATATCTTTATTTAAATATTGATTTTGTTTATCAGAATATTTCATATTGAAATGAATTTGATGTTTTTTTGTTTAACATCTGTGGATGCAGGGAAACAGGTTGGAGGGATCCAACTGGATTCCTCAACATTTACATTACTGTTTTCCATATATTGTGATATATGATGTGATATATAATCTGTTATTGATTATGCTTGTTTGGATGGTATTGATCCTTTTTATTTTGGTATTTTAAATACAATAAGTAATATCAGAATATATAAAAAGAATTTTTGAAGTGGATATTGAATTCAAGAATTTTATAAAATCGATGGATTTTATAAAAGTAAATATTTGGGAAATTAATAGAATTTAGAAAAGGGAGTTGCGAGTTATAAAAGAATTTGGGAAAATTGATTTAAAGTAGATATTTAATAGAAATATGTTTTTAACAGATAAATTGAGAAAATTTATTTATAAACGATGTTTAATAAATTAAGCAAAGCAATTAGCATTGGATTAATTAAAAATATAAGTCTGAATTTATATAGTGAAGTAAAAATCGGTTTTAACATCAATATTTTAAATGGAATTTGAACTTAGCATTTATAAAGGGAATTATAAATGGGATTATAAGTGTTGGAAATAAAATAGGATTTTTTATGAATAAATTCTATGATTAAAAGTATAAATTGAATTTTGAATTTGAATATTATTTTTAAATGTTAAATCAAACTGAATTGATTTTATAAAAGAAATATTATTCGCATTCGATGTGAATAATGTATTAAAGTAAATATTTGCAAATAAAACTTTATAAAGGAAATTGGGTTCCGAAATAGGAATAAAAATGGAGTTAAAGGAATTAAAAACTAACTTGAGATTAGTTAAGTTGAATGGCTTTCTGAGTGTCGATCTATGTTGGTTTCGGCTTTTGGGGTTTATACTTAGGAAGTTGTTCTCTTACATGTTTACAGTTAGAGACTGATAGATGTGGGAGGTTAATGATGTATGAATAAGTAATGGAAACATTTTCCAATGTTAATTACATATATTTTCTAAATTTAGAAAATAAGAATTTATGAATATACGGGAATGGGGAAATGAATAAATTAATGATAAATTAATTAAAAGGGAAAAATGTTGATTGATGATTGATCGATAAAATTTCCATTTGGATATAAGATCGTTGTGTGTATGGATGTTTTCCTTTGATAGTTATATAACCGACTATCAAAGTTTTGACCATTTTTTCGCTATCAATACAAAGAGACCGGGATTACATTTATTATTTGAAAACCACTTCGTATGGGCATTAGCATTACAAATCAAATATGACGACGATAATTGAAGACGGAGTTTATGCAAGGGCTATCTGGAAAATCCTAGGTAGCTATAAATTGCCCAAGATGGATTTACAGAATAGTGCTTTCGGTTTGTCCAGTCCCAGGACAACTAGTATGGAAGAATGTATGAAAGTATATCTAATAGATCGCGTAAGTTGATCTCTTCAAACATATTTACGTTTGGTGGTGGAGGAATTTATTTCTCTTAGCTATATACCCGTAATGGTTTTGGAGAAATCAATTTGTGATTTGGCAGGTATGACGATGTGGCATTCAAAGTAAATAAATGTGTGATCTGTCAAAAAGATACGTTGTGGCCTCTAGCCTCACAACCGAAAAATGGTTTAAAATCAGGTAGGTCACATGGCTAAGTGGGTAGCTCCTAGTTAAGGTGTATTCTCACCTGATCCAGAGAAATTTCATTTACTTCTTTAACCTATTTCGATGCTGTCCCTTTCGGGAAACGGCTGTTGATCCCAATTGCTAATGATAATACATTCGATACACTCAAACGAAATGAGTGACTGGTCATGTTTAGCCTGGGTTATAAGATGTTCTTGTTGAACCCGGTGTATTCCACTTTAGAGATAAACTATCGGAAGGTGGTCCTATACCTTGCCGGTTGGAATCTATTACCCAATAAGCACCCATGGGTTTTGATTATATATTATATGTGGAACGTGAGATGAAAGCGTTCCACTAGGTTATTATTTATTTGATTTAGACATTGTTATGATATAAACAATATTTTCATTTATCGTAAGGTAAAAAGACCATGCGTGTTTATGTGTGGATCGAACTTACGATTATCCTTTCTTTAAAAAGGATTTTTAAAAATTAAACCAAGTGCTTGGAGTTTACTCACACCAGTCCCATGACTAACCCAAAATTTATTTTGTTTTGTTTTACCCTAAACTCTTGGGTGCCCAAATTTGTATGGGTAGTCAATTATTTGGGATTTTACAGATATACTTGAAGGGCTTGGAGCATGAGGCTTTAGCATTATATAGCTAGTGTTTATTTCTGCTGTGTTGTAAGTGTTGTACTTTGATAATGGTATTGTGTACAGATACTGATTTTATTTCAAAGTTATGTTATATAATATATATTTTATTCATTCCGCTATGAGGTTCGTACTTACTTTGATGTTGTACGTATGTTCTTCTTCTTCTTCTTCTTCTATTCTAACTTTCTTTCTATTTCTCACCCTCTAACTTATTTATATTAATGATCTAGTATGTTCGATGCTTGAACACTTGACATGGGTTTTATATCGATTTTTGGGTCAAAATTCCCGTTCGTTACAGTAGTATCAGATCTGAAAGTTAAGTGACTACCTTGGCTCTGTGGCGCGACTCAATAGAGATGGGGTTAGTAATACCCTAGATGGAGTTGAGTGTATATATAAAAGAGAACATATTTGTGGATTTTATAGAAATTATTTTATATTGTGGAGCTTTATTGGTTGAGTTGTTTATGAGTTCTGGTCGATCAGTTTGATCCACTGTATCGGTAGGGGTTTCTAAACACTCAAATACGATAAACCGGCATAGTATGTTTTGAAATAAGGGTAAATGAAATAATTTATCCAAAGTATATTATTATATAAATAAAATAATTATCTTAAGATTATTATAGGATATTAGATGTATTGGTTATTATTATAATAGGATAAGATTATAATTGAAATGGTTATGTAAATAGCCAATCAAAATTCATATAAGTGTAATATATGAAATAAGAGGAATTAAATACGAATTTAAATCAGAATTTGAAATTTAAAACCCTAGAATCCTTGAAAGGTATTAGCAAATGAATTTGGACTTAAATATATGAAATTTTAAGATCCTAGGAGATTTTAAAATGTTTTACAAGCATTGTGAATGATATTTTGAAATAAATTTCAAAATGGAAGTGTTTAAGAATGGGTTTTGAAGGTGGTATAGTACTGAACTCACTTCAGTTGCGGGCCACATCATTAGTGCTTATTTTCAAGTTCTAAGAGACGGATTACTACCAAAGATATTGATTTGAATTACTTTGAGAGAAACAAGTTGTTTGAATTACGAAAAGAAATATTGAAACACTAAGTTGTTTAAAAACTCCCAGGGAAAGCTTGGTTTGAATTAAAATGGATTGATTTATGAAATAAAAATAATATTTTGAATTGTAGTTAACTAATTTGAAAATTTATTAGTTACTGTAATCTGGGTATGAAAATTAACCAGGTTAAATAGTTGGGTTTGTGAGACAAGATTTTGGAATAGAATTGGGTTGGTGAGTAAGAGTTTGGAATGTGAAAAATGAAAATTGAGTTTGGAATGGAATTCATCTTTGGTATAAGCAAATAATTTGGTTTTTAGAGTGAATTGAGTGGAGATCAAGTTGAAAATGTACGGGTATATGCTTACTTGGTAGCAGATGGAAAAGACAGAGTGATATGCCCGACCAAAAGGTACAATTTTATTTTTATTTTTTGAGAAGAAAATTATATATACCAAAAGGAAGAAACTAGCCTTTCTCCAATGGCTCACAAAAACGGATTCCGACAAGCGAAACCGTGCATACACGACCTGATAAAATAAAGAAGACAATGCAAACACAGATAATGAGAAAAAAAAGAAACACTACAAGCCGTCACTAGGACGGAGCGACTGCCATAGCCCACTGTACTGCAAAGCAAACCAAATCTCCTCCACACAGGACTTAGACTAGCACAAAGGTCTAGGCCTCCAAATGAGACATGGAGGGACGGACTAGTAGTACCCAAGATGACTGCACAACAGTAACCCTCTAGCTCTACCATGATCCCGAGCCACTCCTGCATCACTGTGGAACCTCAATACCCATCTGAATCTCCCGTCCGAGCAACTCCAGAACCTAAAATCGCGACCTGCAAATAGGAAACAATGTAAATCCGGGGCGGGGGAGAGAAGGGGGTGGAGGCGGAAAATGGAGAAAAAAGCAGCAAAAGAGCAAAAGGCAACTGAAGGAAAGAAAGCCAGTAAAAACTAAAATACAAAAAAAACACTCAACCAATGCCTACCCTTGGAGTGGCCCCCAACGATAGAACGTTGAATGTAACAGCCAACCTCCTAGAGCAGGTATCAATTGCACCTCTGAATGGCCTACCATGGAAGGCAAGGAACACATCGTTCCTCACTTTCCGTATAATGGTAGGAGGATCCATCAGCACATCGTCAAAAACAGCCTTATTCCTGGCACACCAAATGTGCCAGCAGATAAGACAAGGAATAAGGCGCAGAAGGATAGAACGTAAAGTCTTGCTTGAGACACTGGACCACCATAATTGTAGCAACTCTCCTGTCGAGTTAGCATTACGTCAGCATCTCGTAAGGTTCCCGAAGTAATTCCTGACAGCCCAGGCACAAGAGCCAACTAATAAAAGATGAGAAATGGATTTGGTACTTCCAGCGCTATAGCACCTGCATCCAGACACAAGAGGGATACCAATACGCAGGAGATTCTCGTCTATCGGCAAACCTTCATGAAAGGTTTTCCACATAAACAGAGAAACCTTCGGAGGGATATAAACATTCCAAACAGAGCTAAAAATTGGCAGACGTGGATTAGGATTCCTAATCAAATTCCACGCCGCCTTCAGCGAGAAGGGGATGTCGTCCTTAATGGTTCCGCCCCCATGAGCATCCGTAATGCCTTTTACAGATTGCATCCATTTCCACGTCTCACTCGCGAAAGAAGGGATTCCAGTGTAATTCGCAGTAGCAAGCCTACGGTACTTGGCATGCAGAAACGATGCCCAAAGGGAGTTGTTCGCTCCAAACCTTGCCTGTGGCTTGCAAGCAAAGGCCGAACAAAGGTCTTTAGGGTTATGGAGACCAAGGCCTCCCTCACATTTGGGACGACAAATGGTGTTCCAGGTTACCCAGTAATGACGCGAAGAACCTTCCGTGCTTCCCCAGAAGAACGCGAAGACCAAGGACTGGTAGGAGCAAAAGAAAGCGGCCGTGGGAGACATAGCGGCAAAGATATGGGATCCGATCGAGTCTAGGATAGACCGAACAGGACAAGTTTTCTAGCCGGGAAATGAGGGAAGAATTCCACCGAATAATCTTGCTCCTGACTCTATCAGTGAGGGGATCAAATATGACATTAAGCTTCCTACTACGGTAAAGAACAGTTCCCAGATATGGAAGAGGAAGGTTGGAAGCATTAAAGCTGTAACAATCCGGAAAATCAGAAGCAAATTAAAAAATTTATTTTAAGAAATTTTGACAGAAAATGCATCAGAATTAAAAAAATTCTATTTTAAATTAAATTATTAAATAAAAAAGTAAAAAAAACTTTTAAATAAAATTATGATGTTATTTATGTATTATTTGAAATTTATTTCTAATACAATTATTTTTAATTATATAAATAGTGATTTATTACAACTGAAATTAGTATCAACTTGCATGTATATTCGTAATAATTAACTTCAAACAATTGATAATAAAAGAAAACAGTAATTTAGTCATTGTTTTGTTAAAAACTTAATATAAGAGTTTTATGATAATTAATAATAATATCAACACATAATTTCTTTGCTCATTCACATTTCATGCAAGTTTATTTTGCTTTCTTTTCATTTTCTAACTTCATCAAATTCACTACTCTTTTCTCTCTACTCCATTGTTTTCATTAATTACGCATTTATTTCTTTCCCTTATTGTTAGCCTACTTTGCGAGTTAGGCAACACAAAGTTAAGAGATTAAATATTGAAGAACACTTATTCCTAGAACAAGCCGGACCAGATCGGATTTCCATTGTCAAGTCAGAACAGAGTGGAACAGGAAAGAGGAGGAGCCTCACAAAGATCGGATCGGTTCGGAATGAGTTGACCCGATCCCATTCTCTCTTATACAGCCAATCCGAACCCATGCACTCAAAACTGCAACTATCACACCCACGTTCCCTTAAAGTTCGGAGTGGTTAGAAGGCCACGTTCCCACGTTCATCCACTAAATCAATGTGCTGACACCATCTTGTGATATCCGAACCCGCAAGTGTTGGAATGGAGGCCACGTAGATCCGAACCGGAGCCATCCTAGGAGCGTTTTTCACCTATAAATACACCATCAAGAGACATTTGGAAGGATCTTTTGGCATTTTCAGAACTCAAACTCCTTTACTATCCGAATTTCATCAACTTATTCAGATTACAATCATCTTTTGAATCATATTGTGAAGGAAATTGAGTGAATCAATGTATTAGATAAGTGAGAATTAAGTGAAAATTGTTGTTGTACTCGCATTCAATACATCAATCCAAAGACAAGAAAGTGGACGTAGGCTATTTAACGCTGAACCACTATAAATTGTGTGTTTTCGTCGTTTTTGATTTCATTTCAATAGAACTATTATTAGTTTGGGTGTTAGAGCCAATTTTGGATCTAACATTTTGGTGCTTTCATTGAGAAATCTTTGAATTCTTCGCTTTTTGGGATTATCATTCTACTATTTGGACCTTCATAGTTCAAAGAAGTTAACCCTTCGTTTTTTGACACTTTAAGTACCTTTTGGTGAACCATTGAAGAATTGAACACTATGGCCAAAACGAAAGGAAAAGAAGTGCAAGGCGCTAGGGAGAACGATGCTAGAGAGAATCAACAAGCCATGTTATTAACGAGGTCGCGTGGACAAGACTCTGGAGCAGGCCGCTCCGGTCAGGAAGGTCCGATCCGAGCAGGTGAATCCGATCTGAGCCGATCAGAAGACGTTGAGGTCACTTGCTTCCCCCATCCGAACCGGTCCGGTCCTACTACCTTGCTTCGATCCAATCCGAACTAGAATGAAGCTGGAACTTCTACTCGAGCTCCCTCCAATGCTCCGATTCCAGCCGCTATGACCAATGATCAGCTTAACCCATCTGCACCCGTCACCCAAGGAGATTTTTTACGCTTTCTTGACATGCTCTAGAGTACTAAGGAGGCACTGGATGCCCATAAGCGTGACAGTCTTCGCATGCAAGAAAACACGTTCACTATGAGTAGGGAACTCCAGGAGCTCCGGAGGCAAAAGACACCTTCCCAACACTCTGCCTTGCTGTAGACGATTCATCTTCTTCAGATGAGGGACGTCCTCGTGAAAGAAGACCGCTAGAGCGACCTCAGAATCTTGATCAGCTAACTTTTGGATCTTTAGGATCTCGCGAAGACTGTACTCATGTGTTAGGGCCTGATGACCCAAGCTTGAAAGAGCCTATGCTGTTGCCCATGCGTGGATCCCACGTTCTACCCAGGGATCCTAACATTACTAATCCTACCCAACAATAACTTCTCCAGCCCCTCCCACTTGAGATCAACTGGGAGCGTAGGGAGCAATGTAGAACAGCCGCCGCTAGAAACAGGAGGTTATCCCTTAATCAGGAGCCCAAGGGTAATCCGAATATCAGACCTAGAGAACCGGTGCAGACATTAACATATGCCGGTGTATGGGCGATGGTGCATCAGATTATGTCCGAAAGCCGGCAGTACACTAATTAGGAATGGGGTATTGAGCGAAGTCATACCCCCTTCACAGATGATATATTGGATTTCCAGTTCCCTCGGCGGTTCAACTTGCCTCAGATGGATCGGTATTCAGGAAGAAAGGACCCAGGGCAGCATCTGATGAGGTATGCATGGTTCATGAATGCCGCAGCAGCTCCAGATGCTGTAAAATGCAAAGCCTTTCCAATTTATCTTGAAGACGTGGCGTTAATGTGGTTCACCCGACTCTCTCCCAGTCGATATCAAATTTCGCAGAATTGAGTGAGCGCTTTATGAACCAGTTTTGACTTAACGCCCTAAAGTCCAAGAGCGTCATAGAGTTCTCACGGATTAAACAGGCCCTAGGAGAATCTTTGAAGTCATACTTAGACTGCTTCAACCTGGCCGTCACCGAAGTTAGTAACCCTCATGAGCCCACTATTCTGATGGCCTTGATAGAAGGGGTTAACCTTGACACAGAATTCGGGGATTACTTGTCTGGGAAACCGCCTCCTGCTAGAGAATTGTTCTATGAAAAAGCTAATATTCGCTTAAGGCGAGAAAAAGCTCATGCAAATAGGAAGAGAAAGTCTGAAGGGGCCTCGAGGGAAGGTGTCCAAAGTAATGTTGTTGTGAAACAATCTGGTGACAGTTCAGGGAAGGTTGAAGTAAATGTTGGCAACTAAAGCGGAGGTAATAGCAACAGGAATGGGAACGGCAATAAAAGGAACAAAAACCGAGGGAATAACTCTAGTAAAAGACCCAGATTCCAGACTTTTGAAAACTATACGCCGTTAAGTGATACGTTGGAGAATATTTACTTGGATACATATAGCATCTTGCAGTACAAAAAACCACCACCCAGAGACTCCACTGAAAAAGAGATCGCAATGGGAAAGTTTTGTTTGTTCCATGGAATCTACGGTCATTCCACCAACGAATGCCGTCATTTGAGAGATATAGTTGAAAGATTGCTGCGGGAAGGGAAGTTAGACGAGTACAAGGTTGCCTCAAGGGACAGGGGGCAAAGGGGACAAGCCCCGGACCAAACCCAGCCTACTTCAAAACCCACAGCCCAGCAGAAAGGTAAGGGGATCGTTATCAATACCATTGTAGGCGGACCCTACCTAGCTAGTCATAGTTTCAAAGCGATGGATCAGTACGTCAATGCCGCCAAGCATTTTGAGGTAGGAGAATGCAGTAACCTCGAAGACATCACTCCAGTAAAACAACAAAAGATGATGTCAGACGACGTCATATTCCGTAGTAGAGATGATTCCGGAGTTCAATCCCTAACTGAAGATCCACTGGTAATTACCACGACCATCGGCCCTACTTTAGTCCATAAAGTGTTGGTGGACAACGGGAGCTCGGTCAATATTCTCTTCAAGAAAGCTTTCGAACAAATGAGACTTGAAGAAAAGATCTAAAGCCCTGCGAAGGATGGATATGTGGCTTCAATGGGGCGTCGACGGCTCCGATGGGCTACGTAGAATTACCAGTGGCATTAGGGTAGGGAGAACGCCAGAGAGTGAGGATCCTGCCATTTGTAGTTTTGGATGTAGAGTCACCCTACAATGCCTTCCTAGGCCGACCGGCCCTTTCCAAGTTTAGGGCATGTATTGCACCTTGGTGCTTGCTGCTTAAATTCCCGACTGACGCAGGAATTGGGGTGATGAGAGGCGACCAAGCTATGGGACGAGCTTGTTACATGATGGAGTTGAAGATGCTAATGAAGTGGTTGAATATAGGAACTAAGGACGATTCTCCCCCTCCGAAGGAGAACTCAGCATAGCAATTAAGGGGTCCAGCCCCAAGAGAGTCGCCCGTGGATGTGCTCGAGGATATAGATCCCAGAGAGGATAAAGAACCCGAGGATAGGAAGGCGACTCCTAACGAGATAACAGTAGATATACCTATTGATGAGACAGATTCGACAAAAGTACTAAAGATTGGCTCATAACTAGATCCAGTTCGAGCGAAAGAGTTGGCTAATTTTTTAAGGGCAAATCTGGATGTGTTTGCCTGGACTCACGTTGACATGTGTGAGATTTCGCCTGCCATTATGAGCCATTCTTTATGTATTAATCCAAAGTACCCACCAGTCAAACAGAAAAGACGGATGTTAGGCCCAGAGCGGTCAGCAGCTTTGAAAGAAGAGGTAGATAAATTAAAAGATAATGGATTCATTAAGGATTCGAAATATCCCAACTGGATATCAAGTACTGTCCAGGTCAAAAAGTCTAACGGGAAGTGGCGTACATGTATCGACTTCTCTGATTTGAACAAGGCCTGCCCGAAGGATAGCTTTCCTCTTCCCAGAATTGATCAGCTAGTAGATTCGACAGCTGGGCACGAGCTCTTATTATTTATGGATGCCTATTCTGGGTACAATCAAATTCCCATGCACAAACCAGATCAGAAGCATACAAGCTTCATCACAGACTTGGGGTTATATTGTTATGTGGTAATGCCATTTGGGTTAAAGAATGCAGGGGCCATGTACCAACGTTTGGTCAACCGCATGTTATATAATCAAATTGAAAAACCATGGAGGTTTACGTGGATGACATGCTTGTGAAGTCTAAACAATCTTCCGACCATACAAGGGACTTAGCTGTAATGTTTGATATTCTTCGAAGGTAAGAAATGAAGTTAAACCCCCTAAAATGCTCGTTTGTGGGTTTATCGTGAGTTCTCGAGGAATTGAGATAAATCATAGTCAAATAGTAGTAATAAGGGATATTGAAGAACCACGAAAGATCAAAGATGTTCAAAGCTTAGCCGGAAAAGTTGCTGCACTGAGCAGGTTCATATTTAAAGCTACAGATAGGTGTGTACCTTTCTTCGATCTAATAAAACGAGGAAAGCGAAATTTTGAGTGGACCCCTGACTGTATGGAGGCATTCCAGAATTTATTGGACTTATTAGAAAAGCCTCCAATATTATCAAAACCCGTGGAACATGAGGATTTGTTTGTCTACCTAGCGCTATCATCTCACGCCGTCAGTACAACATTGGTACGTGAAGAGGATAAAGTCCAGAGGCCTGTATACTATGTGAGCAAAAAGCTACCTGCTGCAGAACATAATTATCCGAAGATTGAAAAAATTGCTTATAGCCTTCTGATTGCTTCCCGCAAACTTCGTCATTACTTTCAGGCTCACCCGTTAGTTGTATACACCGATCAACCTTTAAGACAAGTTTGCAAAAACCCGAAGCATCGGGGCGGTTACTTAAATGGATCATCGAGCTGAGTCAATTTGATTTAAATTTTCAACCACGGAAATCAATAAGAGGGCAGGCATTGGCCGACTTTATAGCTGAATTCACAATTCCCGAAGAGGAAAGGGTGGGTGACAAGGTAGTTACTTTGGACCAAGAGTTAGAGCTTAGTCCGTGAAATCTATATACGGACGGAGCCAAAAATGATCGAAGGTCCGGCGCCGGAGTTGTTTTAATAACTCCTGAAGGATGATCTATTTACTATGCATTGCAATTAGAGTTTGCCGCTACCAATAATGATTCCGAGTATGAAGCCCTGATTGCCGGGCTGAAACTCGCCAAAGAACTGGGAGTGAAGACACTAGATATTTGTTGCGATTCCAAGATAGTTTTATGTCAGGTCCAGGAGGAATTTATTGCTAAAGGACCTCGACTCGTTACTTATCTCAAAAAGGTAAAGGAGTTGCTGGGAAGTTTCGAGCATTACATCATAATGCATATTCCAAGAACGGAAAATCAGAAAGTAGATCGGCTGGCAAAGCTAGCAAGTTTTGACAATCCCAAAGAAACTGAAATGGTTCCGATAGAGGTTTTGGAATCATCGAGTTTTGACCTGATGGAAGCGGAACTAGCCTTTGAAGTCGACCTAGAGAGAGAATCATGGATGACACCGATTAAGAATTTTCTCAAGAATGGAACCCTCTCGTTGAAGAAGAGCGAAAGACGAGTTGTAAGACGCAAGGCTGCAAGATACATTTTACAAGACGACGTCCTTTATCGCCAAGGGTTTTCAATGCCCCTACTATGGTGTATCGCACACGACGACATCAAACGTGTACTGCAAGAAGTACATGAAGATGAGTGTGGGGACCACACCGGGGGCCAAACCCTAGCAAAGAAAGTATTACGGTATGGATATTTCTAGCCTATCGTGAATAAAGACGTGGCTGATTATTCACGACGCTGCGACAGATGTCAAAGATTTGCCAAGATTCCCAGAGCGCCTCTGACTCAGCTCAAGTCGATGGTAAGCCCATGGTCGTTTGCCATGTGGGGGATTGATATTATTGGAGTGTTACCTATTGCCAGGGGAAGAGCTAAGTACGCGATCGTCGCTGTGGACTATTTCACGAAATGGGTGGAAGCTGAACCTTTAACAACGATCACTGCAAGAAAGGTGATCAGTTTTGTGGTCAGAAACATCATCTGTCGATTTGGGATACCGAAGACCATCATAACTGATAATGGGACACAGTTTGACAGCGTCAAATTCAGAAACTTCTGCCAGAAGTACAAGATTGATAAACGGTACACTACTGTAGCTCACCCACAGTCAAATGGTCAGGTCGAATCAATAAACAAGGTCATTAAATCTATTCTCAAGAAGCGGTTGGAGCGGACCAAAGCCAAATGGGTAGATGAGTTGCTAGTAGCTTTGTGGGCCTACAGGACAACCTTTAAGACGACCACTGGCCATACTCTCTATTCACTTTCCTTTGGGTCTGAAGCAGTAATCCCGGTAGAATTGGAAGTCCCTTCTCATTGAGTCGCGTATTACGACCCAATGACAAATAGAACACTCCTCCTAGAGTCTCTTGATATGGTTGAAGAAAAAAGAGATGAAGTAGACTTGCGTGCCTCACGACATCAACATCAAGTAGCACGTTATTATGACCGGAAAGTTCGCTTCAAAACCTTTGAGCCAGGAGACTTAGTACTAAAGCGAGTCTTCCCGCCTTCAACCCAATTGGGTCCAGAATGGGAAGGGCCATACACCATCCAACGAAAACTTGATACCTGAGCATTCAAGCTAGCGACCGTGGACGGTGAAGAGATTCCCAAAGCTTGGAACGCTCAGCACTTACGACAATATCTGAGCTAAATATGAAATGTCTTCCTTTTTGTTTTTATAAACTATGTAAAAAGGGATGACTTGCCTTAAATAGTTTGTTTATATGAACAAAGGATTATGAAGTGGATGTAGGCTACAACTTAGCTGAACCACTATAAAAATATCGTGTGTCATTTATTTTCCTGCATTATTTATGTCTTTAACCATTATTCTGTCATGACAATGAAACACAAAATTAAATTTCAAAAATTGGAGATAACCCATGTGCATGTGCAAACAAAATGACTGTTTGCATGATAAGATGCAAAGAATGGGAAGACGACATTCCTAATTCTAACTCTCATGAAATGAGAGAGAGTATAAAGGACGGGAAGACGACGTCCCTTGAGGCGTGAAGGTGCACACCGATAAGAGACCGCCTCAGTAATACTCTAACTTGGTTATGAGATAGGAGAGTATAAAGATGCTAAAAAGAACAGGCATCAATGACGAAAGGAATATGGCCCCGTCAAAGAATCGGGGATAGCTGAATTTTGAATTTAATCGATCTTGAATAAGTCTTAACCAGTTATCCAAGATTGATTGGGGGCATATATATGTACACATGTTCCCCTTAATAATGACTTTACTATATAATTGTGATTTGACATGCCATTCGTTTGCATTTTTATCTAAATGCTAAAATTTACGGATATCAGACATTGCAGGGAATAAACCACTTTATTCACAAATATATGAGTTTATATAGGAAGACTAAGCAAAAGACGTGACGGCCGCACTCACTACAATATTAGCGAACCAGTCGAATATCAAAACAAAATGAAACAAAGCACATTATCATTTGGGCTTTGGAGTAGACTTGGATTTTTTGGCAGCCTTAAGAGCATTTCTAGCTTCTTTTTCAGCATCAGACATGATACGCTTTGGCCTTTTCCTCTCTGCAGTTGAAGTACCAGAATCGGTAGATTTCTTCCCAGAAGTCAGAACACTGGAATCAAGAGAAGATTTTTTAGCAAACTCTTTTGTAATTGACCTAGTTGAAAGCTTAACAACTAACCTCGATCCAGGATCCACCACTGCAAGGGGCTTATGGCTTTCGGGGTTTAAGTCCTCGACTTTCAGCTGCATGCGCTTGTCTTGTTCGGCTTTCATTTCAGCCAAAGTCATGTCATCAGCACTTTTCAAATCCCTAATTATAGCCACATCAGGATCTTCTTCATGCCCCTCGTTACCATCGTCGTCTTTCAAGGCATCTATCACTTCGTCATCATGAGAAGTGTCGGCCTTAAACGGTTCAGCTCCCCTTCCGGGTTCGACGATGGTAGCCTTATCCTGTCCTCCCTGAGCCTTTTTCACGGATTTTTCTCCAATAGAGGCTCCCCAAGGCTCATCAATCTTCTTGGCTGGTCCAGCACCTACAGAATGAAAGAAACAGTTATCAACTTAGGAGAAAATAAAGGATCCTTGATCGATTGCCCAATGATGTGATGAAAGGTGGAGACGGCCTTGACAAATTCAGGTGAAAAGGTAGAAATACCTTCTGATGGTTTCTCAATTGGGGCGGCTACCGTCTCTGACGCTGATTGGGGTATAGGAGATAAAAGAGACGCTTTAGGAATTCCCGGATTCTCGGGATCATATCCCTCAACTCCAGTAGTTTCAGCGGCAGCAGAAGAAGAATCAACTTCAAGGATATTCTTTTGTTTGGCCAGGCGTTTCTCCTCCTCCACAGCAGCAGCAACGAGGCGACGCCCCTCGGCCAGGCGTGCCGGTTCATCATCTCTCAGATACTTCTCCATAAGTTTTTCTTCATCAACGAAGTCTACCTTAAGTTCCTCTTTCTCCCATTCGATGATTTGACTCCATACGTGAACTAAGGTAGTCAGATAGTCTTCGATCCAAGAGATGTTTCGGCGACAAATTATGTGTGCAAAGAATTCAATCATTAGTTCGCCAAAACCGTTCAATTCTTCCTGAGCCTCTGATAGCTGTTTATGCGTTTCTTCAGCAGACTTAATGGCATTATCCACATTCCCCTCAGCTAGGGCAGCCCTAGTCTCGGCTTCCATTAACTTGGACTCCAAGTCAGCATTTCATTTCTCCAGTTCAGCATTTTTCCTCGCTAACTCGGCCTTTTCTTGCTCAAGAGTATTGCAATCCAGTTGCATTTTGACACTGTCTGATTTAGCATCTTCCGCTTGTTTCTTCAACTTCAAACGTTCTTGACTACGAGATGCCAGCAAGTCATGATAACGCTTTTGTAATTCCTCAAATTGTTGTTTGAATTCGTTGGCATCTCGTTGAGCAATGACGAGTTGAGCCTTTGTGTCTTCTAAGTCCTCCAAATTTTTCAAAGCATTCTCATCGGAATCCGCAGCCTTCTTCATTGAATCAACATTGTAATTAAGGCCCGAATGATTCTGGAGAGATTGCATGAATATTTGTACATCTCCGAGTATTGTTTCTCAACTGCGTCAATCTTTGCTTTAGCCTCATCTGCCCGCTTTGAAGAAATAGGCTCAAGTGCGGGTAAGAAAATTAAATTCTCAAAGTAGTGATCTGGGAATTGTTTCTCTAGATATGCCAGCTTAATTTTGGAATCAGCATCCAGTGGTGGGGGCGATCTGTTTTCGACGGCACAAGGGTATCTCTTTTTAATATTCCATGTTTTAGACATATTCGGACAAGTCTATCATCATCGATCGTCGACTCAACATATTCTTTGGGTAACTCCAATATAGTGGCAGTTTCAAACTCATCGGGAGCACGATCATCTCCTACCCCTCCTTCCTCTTCATCACCAAGAGAAACTTCACTATCAGAAGGTATTTCACCATTGTGTGCTTCCACTTCATAATCTGGGCCTTCATCATCCCATTCAGGGTATGAGGGAGAGAATATGTCATCAAGAGTGAGTTTCTCAGAAGTTTCTGCAACTTCTCTCCTTTCTGCTAACCTAGATGAACGTCTCTCTGCCATGATCGCTAAACTACTGAAGAAACAATAACATAAGTTAGAGTATGATAGCCCATATCCCCCCGTGTACGTGTGTGAACTAAAGTGTGTGCTATGTGTGCAAAGGATGCAAAGTAAACACATGAGAGCATAATGCAATAGTTTGATGAAGTAATAACATGTTAACAATAGTCTTAAATGTTCGCTCATGTTTATAAGGCACTATCCTAACTGTTCATTAAGTTGTAGATCACGGCAAGCAACAACCGAGCCAGGTGAACATATTTTTGTGCATTAAGTTAGATGAGTTCGGTTCGGTTCGAATGTGTATTTCGAGATCGGATCGGGGGCAAAATCACGTTTCGGTTTGAAGCAAAAGTTAAAGCCCTATATGCAAATCGGATTGGTTCGGGAATGAATATTATGAGTGGTCTGGATCGGCTTGGGTGCCCATGCTTTTCTCTCTTTGCCTTCCATTCCGAACCGACCTAGTTGAGTAAGCCTTGTTTCCCTTTTACCCTTCACTTTTCAATCCGATCCAATCCAGTTAGATGAAACCCCTATCCTCTTCACTCTTATATCTTTCCACCCGAGTCGATCCCAAGTCCTCCTCTTTTCTTCTTCTTCTCCATCCTTCCTCTTCCTCATCCAACACCGAACCCAACTTTGTGCCAAGAACCAAATCAAAACCGAATGTTCATACGTTGTCTTGGAAAGTATTAGGATCTGGTCTCCTCTGTAACTGCCTCGAGATGGTGACAAGGCCATCGACAACGATGGCGATGGGAGGAGGTCATGATGATAAGGTCAAACAAAAACCATACCCAAATCGTCCAAATTAACCACAAATCCTAACCGAAGACAGCTATTACGAAGTTAATTGAGGTTATAAACCTACCTATTTGTTTGATTTGAAGATTAACATGAAAATTCCCTAAGTTTTTGAGAACTAGGGTTTTAATGTAAAACTTAGAAGACGAGAACAATAAAAGGAAGGGAGGTAGAAGAAGAAGAGCGACAGGTTTATATAGACTCGAGATGGCTCTTTGTATTCCCAGCCCTTTAATTCCGCTCGGACCGGTGTGCAAGCCCATCTATACATTAGGCCCATTGAACCAGTGGTAGGGGGACGGAAAAGAAGCCATTCGGATCGGAGACAAACCCAGAGGGAATCATACACATCAGCATAGCATACAAATCGAATTCAAAGAAAAACAAAGAAAAAAAGCTTACCTAAAGGAATTGCTGAACATCAAAAAGAGTTCCCAGAATTGTTTAAAAATAAAGAAGGTATTTCATACGTTTTATGGTGTATAGATAAGCAACAATAGACATGACTTTATGAAGCAACACGTCCCTACAAACGAATGGAAGCGACTATTCAACAGTTCAAATTCAGAAACTTATGGACAAATAACGTCAAAGCACGCTCCATCTTCAATAGAAGCGTCCTTTGAGGGGGCAAAATGTTAGCCTACTTTGCAAGTTAGGCAACACAAAGTTAAGAGATTAAATATTGAAGAAAACTTATCCCTAGAACAAGCCGGACCGGATTGGATTTCCGTTGTTGTTAGATCCAAAATTGGCTCCAACACCCAAGTTGTTCAATTGTGCAGAGATTAATATCAGAAAAAATGCAAGAAAAAACAAGAAAGACATGAGATTTATAGTGGTTCGGCGTTAAAAAGCCTACGTTCACTTTATATCTATGATTATACTTAAATTTCAAGTACAATCGATGATTTATCCCTCAACCTCACTTTTACTATGTTGATTCACTCAATAAATTCGAGACAACTCTGAATAATAATAATAGAGATGTAATAATGGTGGAGTTAGAACTTAGAATTGCCCAAAGGATCCTTCAAAATGCCAAGTCTGGGATATTTATAGCCGATATTTGCAAACGGATCGCGGTCATACGTAGCACAAATCTCGAGAATCTAGGACTGGTTCGTAGCTTGAGGAAGAAATGTTCAATATGACAGTTACGGACAGGTGTCGCGCGATCCTGCATTCTCGGATCATGGTGGAAGTGGTCATAACCATCTCCACGTCTTCTAGGATTGGATCAGGTCACGTATGAAAAGGCGGGTCGGATCGCGTAGGGAAGGACAGGTCGGATCGAGGTGACGGGGGCGATCGCGATCGTGGTAAGGTAGGGCGATCCGATCGGGTCTTCGAAGCCTAAAGGTGTGAAGTTTCATATTTTCCTCGTGAGTACGAACCTTTGTGGCTTGGTCAAAAAGCTAGCCAACATTTTGCCCCCTTGAAGTATGTTTCATCAGAGATGGAACATGCTTCGAAATTACTATGATATCTTTTCATGAAGTGATGCAAATCAAAGGTCGTATTTACTTGAAACGTCATACGGTTCCAGGGAGTTGTGTCTCTCGATTTGTATAAATATCCAGTTAAATCTTCTATCATTTCTTTGTTCACTGGATAGTTCTCATTTTTTGGAGTGTTCAGAGATTTCATCGTCAAATTGTTAGGTAAACTTTCAAATCTTCATAAGCATTTCTGAGTTTTTTACTTTCGACAATTATATTTTGAGCTGGATTGCCGAAACACCGACAGTTCGTGGGATGAGGTATTGGTTTCGGTTTGGGGATCGTTCGGGCTTTCCCGCGAAGCACAATGGGCTTCCCTACTTTAATCATGAGCCATTTGAGAAAACGGCCCTTCTTTTTCTGTAGTGGGCTTCGATTCGTGGCCCATCAGTTTCCACGGTCTGAATAAGACAAAAAAGAGAATACAAAGGGTCGCAGATTTATCTATATAAATAGGGCCCCTCTTTCCTTTCCCTTCCTTCTTCTTTTCGCCGCCGCCCTTCCTTTTGAGTTAAACCCTAACTTTGAGTTTCAAAAAACCCACTCGTCTCCTAACTTTTAGAAAGGTAATTATATTAAAGATGCTTTCCTGCGATTTCACCTTCGTTTTTCTTGAGTTTTTACTGAATTGAGATGAGGAACGGGCGGAGCTTTGTGGAGTTTAAGGCTTTGAAGGCGACGATAATTAATGGGTTCAACTGCTCGACTTCGTGAATGGAGAGGGGGAGAGAAGAGGAAGAAGGAGTTGACCAGTTCGGATCGTGGGTGCGGATGGTGTTAATCGGATCGGTTCGTGGAATTAAGGTGGATCGTTGGGATAGAAAGATCAGGGGAGAACCCGTGATGTGAAGTCAGGCAGTGGATCGGATCACGGCAATGGAGAAGGGTCAGATCGTGGCGTGTGGTGTTAAAATGGACCATAGGCGTTCCACGATCCGCTTATATACTCTGATCCGTGCTGCACCACGGCACAACAACGATCTGTTGGCGATACTAAGGGGCGATCCGTTCCCTTCGATAAGAGACGCATCCTGCGATCCGATCCCTGCATCTCTTACGAACCAGGCTGGCCAACTACCCCATACACACTTTGACTTAAACAACGCATCATGATCACAATATACTGAACAGTTAGGCTAGAGCCTTCGAGACGAACTTCTTGGACTAATCAACGACATGACTTAACAACATATTCATTGCACTTATCCAATTTGCTTCGTGGCTTTATTTTTCCGCATCATACACACTTGCACACACAAGCACTTGCACTTACACACACGGGGAATGGGTTACTTGTGTTCTAATTTTTACTTGCCAACACAGCTATGTCGGAAAAACAAGTGACTGAGACATCGAATGAGAGTACCGAATCAGAAACATTAATACATCATAACTCTGATGTGTTTTCCTCAGATTCAGGTGAGGAAAAATCCGATCCTGATTACGAGGCAGGCACTGATATAGAGTCAGCAATTTCCGAGAGCACGTCCCTTGAAGATGAGGACGATCGAGCTCCTGATGAGATTCCGGGTCCTAAGAAAATAGAGAAGTTCACTGATTCTTTACCCTCTAAGTTGGATGACATAAAACTTAAGAAAATATGTTTAAGACACGGAATTCCCTAGGACGATGTGAAAGTTCCAGAAAACGAGGACAAACCTCATTCTGCCCTAGAGGGGTACATGATCATTAGTCGACTCATGTGCTGGGTAGGGGCCATTCCTCCATTTCCTCCATTTATCGTTGATCTTTTGAGACAGTTACAGATTGCCCCCATGCAACCCCACCCGAATGCCTATGCGGCTTTGTATACTCTGTACATTGCTTATATGGAAATTTTGCAGACTGAACTTACTCTTAAAGAGTTGAAGTTCTAATATCATTTCAAACATCGTTCCGCAGGGGCTCCCAATTTCACTTTCTTCAAATCGGTCGCTAATAGAAAAGTTATGACAGATGGTTATAGCAATATAGGGGACGTCAAATCCGACTGGTTCTATATAAAACACCAAGCCGGATGCGCGAGGAGGTAGCTACAAGCAATTATGTCTTCAACATTTTCACATTTAATTCGAATGCATAATTTTAGCGCTAACGAATTACTTTGTTCCATACAGATCACAACTTTGAGAGAACGGAAGGATCGATATACGAAGACCGAATGCCCCGCCTCCTCAAGAGTAACTCAGATTTCTTAAGGATTAAGAAATGTATCACCAACGAGAACCTTCACAGACACCGTCTCTTAGACATAAGGTTCGGACTTGGAGCGAACCGTAAACTTTACAAGTATATACCTCCGACGGAAGGAGAAGGAACTTCTCTAGCTATAAAGACAACTACCCTTCGCAAGAGTCCTTCGCCAATGACTAATCAAGATGACGAGGATTTAAACGTATATAAAGGAGATAAGGAACGAGCTGATGAATCGAAAGAGGTTCCAACCCCTGAGGGGCAGTCTCTCGTAAGAACTTCATCGCCAGTTGAGTCTGTCGCCCAAGACGAATTGACGGAGGAACAGATTCTTGGGGAATTAAATAAAATTCCTTTACCAGACAATATTTATACTCAAGAAGACTTCGAAGGGGAACCAAATTTTCCCATCTTCGAAGAGACGAGTGCCCCAGTTAGAGAAAAAGGAGTCACTCAAACGAGCCTAACTCCGGGCTTGGGTCCGTTTAAAAAGGGGATTTCACGGGATGCACAAATCACATGCACCATTTATCATAACACCCTTTTGCTACTATGGTTAATAGTTCTAATACACACTTGTTTCCTTTGTAGGAAAAATGTCTCGCAAACGGTCTTATTCTTACCGTTCCCTTCGCAATGGCACACCAAGCCCCCTTCCAGATCCTGAGCACACTCGTAGAGATAGTCGGGGAAGGGATAGTCGTCGGCCCCGGAATTCTCATCAATCTTATTCTGCACGACATCGATCTCCACCGAAGTAAGGTTATGGAAAGCCACATAGTCGTCCATTGCCACCAGCTGGGGGAAAGCAACTTCCCAGAGATTTAACCCCTCCAAAAAGCACTCCTTCTCACGCCCAATCTTCCAAAAGACACCCGAGCTAGAGGACAAAAACAAGGATGAGGGCAGGATTATGGAAAAGGGGAAGACATTTCCTGCTTCCTCTAGTGAGCATGGCTTGGATACTACTGCTGCAAAGGATGTTGCCCCCAATTCTAAGATTATGGCCAGGCTAGAGCGCTTACGAAAGCAATTTCCTGATATTTACTTTGAGAGGATGGTGTTTGTCCCAGATCTTGAGCCTGTCCCCAAGGATTGGGACACAGAGGTGATAGGGTATATATGCCATGCAGCTAAATAATACGGGGTAATGAAGAAGCATGCTGCTACACTCTCTACTATCATCCGCCAGGTGGAGACGGACGCGGCCAGGGCCAGAGTAAAGATTGATAATGATGCTAGGGCTAGGTGCAAAATGGAAAAAGAACTAGAGGATGCACAGGCCCAACTGGCTTTAGCTCGGCGAGACGCAGAGAATTACAGGTTCGAGTTGGAGAGTGCTAGGGAGCGTTTTCGCAACGAGCTCTACTTAAATAGCCAGGAGCGGGTGGCCCTGAGGAAAGGAAGTAGAAGATCTCAGGGCGGTTAACACCGAACTGAAGACAGTACAGGATCACTTTTCTGCTGAGAAAGAGGCCTGGGAGAAAGAGAGGGCGACCTTAAAAATGACCTTGCCCTCGCCAAGAAGGAGAAGGAGGTTTTAAATGATCAACTTGCTCAAGCTGAGGAGCGTGCATCTCTCGCCGAGAGCAATGCCAATAGCGCTCTTGAGTCAGCAGCTGCTGCGGCCGATAAGCTCGCCAAAAGAGAGAAAGACATAGATAGTTTTGAGGAACTAATATTCGATTTCTTTGGTCAAGCCATCAAGAATCGAGACATCTCTTGGGTTCCAGACTACCATGTTACTTTGGACAATGTATGGGACGCAATTTTCGAGGGCGAGAAGCGGCGACTGGGGGTCGACGAGATTGACGAAAGCCAGCTGATGCAGACCTTTCTCAGAGGTGAAGAACTTGAGGCTTTGAAGGAAGGTAGACGCCTGATCCATGAGGAAATGGAGAGGGAGAAGAGCAGGCTCAAGGGAAAGGATAAGGTTGGCGAGAGCTCGAGTTCAGTGGTAGAGCCCAGAACCTCTGAAGTTGAGGGATATAACCCCGATGATCCATTGATCCCCTTGGCACCTACTCCTCCGATTGTCGGGACCACCAGTACAAATCTGGGAGATGAGTCAGCTGAAGGTATCTCCATATTCTCTCCACAGTTCATTAAAGCAATCGTAACTTGCCATCGTCTTACGGGACAGATAACTAACGTGGCCATATCTCCTCCTGATCAACTAACCTTTGCTTCTCATGGTGTAGGTATCAAAGCGGCCGAAAAGGATGCAGGGGAGAAAGCAGTGGCGGAGAAAGTTGATGTACCTCCGGGTTCTAGTGTTGAAGTTTCCGAGATTCCGAAGCAAACCGAGGGCACAACGAGTGATAGAGTTACAGTAGCACCCATGGAATCCGGCACCGGCGCTCCTGCAGATGCTGAGATTATCGCTGCTTTGCATGACACGGATGGCGGTCATGGAGACGCGAAAGAGGAGGTTGAAATCATTGACGAGGCCAAGGGTGATGATAGCGAAACCTCAGATGGCATACAAGCTAGGAAAGAGAAGCAGTTGGCTCTTAGGAGGGAGGAACAGAATCCTGTGTTTGTGACCCCTATTTCTGAAATCGACCCCAAAACTAGGTTGGTCATAAGATTCTCTGCTAAATCGATAACTTCACAGCTTGCCTCCGAACCTTCCACTCCTCCTCCGGAGCCTCTTGTCGATAAGAGGAAGAGGAAGAAAAGCGACCGCTCCGGTACTGATAAAAAGGAGTTGGAGAAACAGAAGAGGGACAACAAATCAAAGCCATCTCCCAAGCGTATATAGAATGCAATTATTAGCTTATGTTTTAGTTTTAGGATTTCCTTTGGCCAAAAGATGTAGTCGTGGGAGTGGCCCTCACTTTTTGTTTAGTTTCTCGTTTTTTGTAAATCTGCTTCCAGTAAATAAAGATCATTTCTTTTGCACCATTGTGTTCCTGCAAATTCATCATGTTAGCAGAGTTTAAATAATCATAACTGAAACTTTCATAGTTAAATATTAAAGTTACAAGTAACGATAATTAATTATAACGAAAACAATCATTGGGAAATACACGTGCTAAGTAAATGTGTAGTAATGCATGTATATACTCCTAATTAATCGTCATTATTGTGCCTGGCCAGGGCTTATTGGCGATCGATTAGGATTATATCCGTACTATCCCGATCTTTCAGTGGGGTAATGGATCTTGCGGCGCTAAGTCTCTAGTGCCTTTATACTCCCCCAATCCTTCAGCGGGTTAGAGTTCGTGTGGTGCTAAGTCTCCAGCACCTTTATACTCTCCTGATCCTTCAGCGGGTTAGAGTTCGAGCTCGATTTTTATGGTCTGCTCACCGATCCTTCAGCGGGGCAGGAGTTCTGGGGGAGCTAAGTCTCTAGCGCCTTTATACTCTACCGATCCTTCAACGGGTTAGAGTGTTGTCAAGGCGGTTTTATCATGGTGCACCTTCACGTCTTGGGGACGTTATCTTCGCGTGCTTTGTACTCTCTCCCTGATCTCTGGAGTTAGAGTGCGAGTCGTAGTTCGATTTACCTCGTTGCACCTTTTGGAGCTTTAATTACCGTGAGCCTTCCAGTCTGTTGGACGACATTTTGAATTAGCTGTTTTGAGATTACTGCATAAATTTAAAACAAAGCTCGAAGCAGTAATTGTATATATTGATCAAAATAAAATAGTAGATAAGAAATGGTGCAGTAAAGGTAAATGACACACAGTATTTTTATAGTGGTTCGGTCGAATCATGACCTACGTCCACTTTTTAATATTTTGTTCAAATAACCAGACCGTTCTAGGCAAGTCGTGCCTTTTTACATGGTTCTAAAAACAAAAGAGTAAAACTGACACTTTTATGTCAGGTAAAGCCGCAAATGCTGGGCATTCCACACTCTGGGGATTTCATCTCCATCTACGGTCGCTAGCTTGAAGGTTCCATTATCAAGCCTTCATAAAATGGAATACGGTCCTTCCCATTTCGGGCCCATATGTACCGGGGGCGGAAAGACACGCTTCAGAACCAAGTCTCCGGGTTCGAATGTCCGAGCTCGGACTCTTCTGTTGTAGTACCGAGCTATTTGTTGTTTGTGTCTCAGGGAATGTAAGTCGGCTTCGTCCCTTTTTTCCTCAACCATGTCCAGGGATTCAAGGAGCAACTCATTGTTGGTCATCGGATCGTAATAAATGGTTCGATGCGATGGTACTTCTTACTCGACCGGAATTACTGCTTCAGCTCCGAAAGCAAGGGAAAACGGGGTATGACCCGTCGCCGACTTGTACGTTGTTCTATAGGCCCATAGTGCCAGGGGTAATTCATCGACCCACATAGCTTTGGCCCTCTTCAATCTTTTCTTTAGAATGGATTTGATCACCTTGTTTGCCGCTTCAATTTGTCCGTTCGATTGCGGATGTGCCACAGAGGTGTATCTTTTCTCGATGTGATACTTCTGACATAAATCTTGAAACTCCGTGCTGTCGAATTGGATCCCATTATCGGTCATGATGACTTTTGGAATCCCAAATCGACAGATAATGTTCTTAACGACAAAGGTGATCACTCGCTTGGTTGTGATCGTGGTCAAAGTCTCTGCTTCTACAGATTTAGTAAAATAATCCACGACCACAATAGCGAACTTTGCTCCATCTTTTGCTATGGGAAGGCTACCAACAATGTCAATTCCCCACATGGCGAAAGGCCACGGGCTTGTCATTGTCTTCAACTGGCTAGGTGGCGCTCTAGGAATCTTGGAGAATTTCTAGCAAGCTTCGCAATGCATACTTGGCTGCATCCTTGTTTATGGTGGGCCAAAAATAGCCGTATCGCAATATCTTCTTTGCCAGTGTTTGCCCCCCAGTGTGATCGCTGCATTCGCCTTCAAGGACCTCTTTCAGCACACGCTTGATGTCTTCATGAGCGATGCACCGGAGGAGGGGCATCGAGAAACCTTGTCTGTATAGGACATTGCCCTGCAACACATACCGGGAAGCCTTCCATATAACTGCACGCCTCTCACTTTTCTTTGATGGGAGCGTTCCATTCATCAAAAAAATTTTAGGGGGGTCATCCATGACTCCATTTCAGGTTCAATCTCTAGTATTGGATCAACTTCCATCTGATCCACGCTAGGGAACTGTAATACTTCAATCGGGACTAGCTCCATATGTTCTGGATTATCGGAACTAGCCATCTTCGCAAACTTGTCTGCTCTTTGATTCTTCATTCGAGGAATGTGAGATATACTATGGTAATCAAAACCATCCAGCAACTTCTTTACTTTTTCCAGATATAATATCAACCTTGGACTCTTAGCCTGAAACTTTTCATTAACTTGGTTCAGGACTAAATTGGAGTCACAAAAGATGTCTAGCTTTGTTATCTCAAGTTCCTTTGCAAGCTTCAGCCCGGCAATTAAAGCTTCATACTCGGAATCATTATTAGTTGCGTGGAACTCCAATTTGAGAGCGTAATATATTAGCCGTTTCTCTGGAGTTTCAAGAACCACTCCGGCACCTGATTGTCTGTCATTTTTAGCTCCATCAGTGTATAGTTTCCAGGCATTAGGGTCAAGGAGTAGCTTTGGCAGATCGTCTTCCTCGGTTACCGCATCATCTTCTAGGATGGTAAATTCTGCTATAAAGTCTGCAAGTTCCTGCCCTCTTATCGACCTCAGGGGTTGGAAGTTCAGGTCGAATTGACTCAGCTCAATGTTCCATTTGAGCAACCTTCCCGATGCTTCTGACCTTTGTAGGACTTGCTTAAGCAGGTGATCAGTATAAACAATAATGGGATGAGCCTGGAAGTAGTGACGAAGCTTCCTAGATGCAATCAGCATACTGTACGCAAGCTTTTCTATCTTTGGGTAATTTCGTTCTGCAGCTGCCAATTTCTTACTCACATAGTACACTGGTCTTTGCACCTTATCCTCTTCTCTTACCAAAGCCGAACTGATTGCGTGGGATGATACTGCCAAGTACACAAATAAATCCTCGTGATCCACAGGCTTAGACAGTATCGGGGGTCTCTCCAGATGATTCAACAGATTTTGGAAAGCTTCTATACAATCAGGAGTCCATTTAAAGTTGCGTTTGCCTCGCTTTATTAGCTCAAAAAAGGGATGCATTTATCTGTAGCTTTTGAGATAAATCTGTTGTGCGCTGCCACTTTTCCAGCAAGGCTTTGCACATCTTTAATCTGCTTTGGTTCTTAGATATTTCAGATTGCTGTAATTTGGTCTGGATTAATCTCAATTCCGCACGAGCTTACAATGAACCCTAGGAATTTTCCAAATGCTACCCCAAATGAGCATTTCAAATGATTCAATTTTATCCCATATTTTCAGAGAATTTGAAACATCTCTGCCAAATCGTTGGTATGATCAGACGACTGTCTGGATTTTAACAACATATCGTCGACGTATACCTCCATCGTTTTCCCGATTTGGTTGTAGTACATCCTATTCACCAACTGCTGATATGTAGCGTCGGCATTTTTAAGACCGAAAGGCATCACCACATAGCAGTATAATCCCAAATCTGTAAAGAAGCTGGTATGCTCTTGGTCTGGGACATGCATGGGGATCTGATTATTCCCCGAATAGGCATCCATAAAAGAAAGGAGTTCATGACCAGCAGTGGAATCTACTAATTGATCGATTCTAGGCAATGGGAAGCTATCCTTCGGACAAGCCTTGTTTAGATCAGAGAAATCAATGCACGTTCGCACTTTCCATTGGCCTTTTTTTTTACCAAAACCGGGTTTGAAATCCAGTCAGGATAACTTGAATCTTTGATGGACCCATTACTTCTCAGCTTTCGACTTCTTCTTTCAAAGCGGCAGACCTTTATGGGCCCAGCATTCGCCTTTTCTGCTTGACAGGAGGATGTTTCGAGTTAATGCTTAGCGAATGACTCATAATCGAGGGAGATATGTAACTACCCGAATTTTTATAACATGTTAAAACAAGAAATCAGGGCAGAATTAAATTATAAGTTAAGAATCAATGGGAATGGGTTACGCCATTGCGTTCGTCTCAAAATTCTGCTTGAAAACGAGTCCGAAATTTCGTAAATCGGAGTCCGTATGACCAAGTTATGGCCCATAGAAGATTTCAGAAAATTCAAAATTCAGCCCGAAATTCAAATTCAGCTCCAAACGAATTGGACGGGAAAATTTCCCGCCCAGCCCCAGGTCGACTGGGGAGTCGACCTCCCTAGCCCCAGGTCGACTGTCCAGTCGACTTGGGTGTCGACCTGGGGGTCGACTTCCCTGGTCGGCCATGTTTGCCTGGTGCACATGTTTGCTCCTTTGGGTCTGTTCAGTTGGCCTGTGACGGGATTTGATGGTTCAGATCTAAACTAGGGTTAATCCTATGGCCTAAACTTGTCTCTACACCTATAAAAACACCCTAAGACCTAACCTAAACCACCACAAATCATCCTAACAACTAAGTGCTGCCAAAATGCTCCTAAATCATGGCCTCCATCTTCATCATTGAGAGCTTGAGAGTTCTAAACTAAAGCTAAGGCAAAGGAGCAATCTTTCTCCATCAAATTAAAGGAGCTACTTATATTCTCAAGGCTTCTAGTATTGCTACATCATTCCTAGAGCTTCTACAACATCTCTATCTTGTTCTATTTTGTTCTAGTTCTCATAGCCACGATTTGTAAGCCCCACTCTACTATTAGATTTAAACTATGAAATTAATATGAACATGTAGCAAGTTGAAATGGGATTCTTGTGTAATATTTGTCTTTGGTCTATCATTGTATGCATAGATCCATTCATCACTCTTTTGATCTATGATTGTGGGACTATCATGAACCTAGTACCATTCACCTTGATTTTTGGGTAGAAAGCTATGAGCTTTATTTGGGGATTATGCATAATGCAACATAGAACCCCTCATAACCTTGATGTTAACTTGCCTATGATGTTGAACTACATGCTAGTCACAAGTTTATCACTCTATGTCAACTATTACCATGTTATCACCCTATTTGCTAAGTTTGATGTCATACATGTTTTGAGGCCAATAATCCTATATGCTAGTTGTGATGAACACCTTTGCCTCAAATATCATCATGTTTAACTTATGACCAACTTTACCACCTTATGCCCATTTTTGTCATATTGTTATGTTCCCCTTCTTGATCTATTTGTATTGATGCGAAGTTACGTGCGATGGGAATACGTTATGGGTTGTTAGGCGAACTTGAAATGACATGAAAAACATGACTTGAAATGTGACATGAAAATTGATTATGCTTGAAAACTTGAATGTGGTCATGACATGTAGAAAACCATAAAGTGGCCAACTCGAGGTTGGGTTGAGTTTGTAGCATAAATCTTCCCGGAACCGCCCGGCAAATCCAGTGGCTACAAACAATAGGACCCAATATGAGTAGTTGGTCATATCGCGCTTGAAATCCGAGGTTAGACTAGGTTGTGGTGTAAAGCTGCCCGGACCCGCCCGGCACATCCAGTAACCACAACAAAGTCTAATGTGAGAGGTTGGGCGCATTAAATTAATTGATGCCACATGTTAGGGTTAAGTCATGAACCACTTGGATACACTTAACCAACTTGATACATGATTGGATAGGGTTAACCAAACTTAACCCGTTAGAAACCCTAGTTACGTGGTCCTTTTCAGCAGTAACCCTCTTGGATGTATCACGATACCCTAGGGACTAGGCTAGGGTGGGGCACGATTACTGGGCTGATTGTAAGAGACCAGAAAGACGGCTGAGTAGGTGCGCCAGTGTAGGTTCAGGCGGGCTATGGTCGTGCACATAGTCCGGAGTTGAAAAAAACAGACATGGGCACCAATAGGTTTAGACTGCGCGTGGTTGATTTGTGTCAGTGGTTGGCACCCTAGGGCTTGATACACCCTAGGGTGGACCTAGCACAGTTGACTACATTCCGTGATTGGGCCGTATGACACCGACACTCGACGAGTTAGGCTTATAGGGAGCCGATCGACTAGATCGTATAGTTGGACCTTGACTTGGGTCATCTCATGATATTGGGCCAAGGGATCATTTCTTGTTTATACTTGACATGGGTTAGAATACTAGTACTATTGGTGCAAAAATAAACCTTGTATATGTGATGCCACACTTGATCTACCTTGTTATCTATTTATCATGCCAGTTAGTTACCATCTTTATGTTTCATCTCGGTTTCTCATGTTTTGTTAACTTCATTAGTTTTTATACTAATAGTAGGTAGGACTTACCAGTCTTTATGACTGACCCTTTTTCTTTCGCCTTTTTTCTTCCATTTCCCCCCTTCCCCAGGTTCTCAGGGAGGGAACACTAGTGCTTAGCTTGGACATTTGGCTTGCTTTCTTGACAGCTCATGTACGGTTTGGACTTGAGCTTGCTATGGCTTCACCACATCTATTTTGGGGATAGTTTACTTTATGTTATTTTCAGTTTATGTTTCTAGACTTGTGGCAGTTGGAAAATAATGACTAAGTATTTTGATGTAAGTTGACTTTGGTTTGGAAATGGTTAACTATGGTTTTTAATTTTCTACCTCTGCTTTACTTATTTATTTATCTATGTTCTGTCTTGTGATATCTTTGTGCATGTTTACCTAGACAACACCCCTCCAAAGCTAGTGCAATCACTCGTGAGTGGCCCTGGTGGAGGTGGGGTGTTACATTTGGTATCAGAGCATGAGGTTTACTAGACCGGACAAAAGTTTTAAAAACCCCTTGAAAAACTATTTTCAAAGCCAATTAAGTATTTTTCCAAGGAAAGTCTAGTTTATTTTAAAAGGCTATTCCCCAAAAGCCATTAGCACTATCCTTCGTTTCCTCATTCTAAATCTATCTTTTACTTCGTTTCAGTATGGCCGATAACTTTATCATCCCGGAGGGAATACCGGTACCTATTTGGTTTAGGATGTACATGGAGGCTAGGGCAAATGGAGCCGGCCCAGCAAACACTCCCACTCCTCCTCCCGTACCTGAGGTTCCTCCTCCTCCTCCTCCTCCTCAGCGTCCACAAGCGGATTTCGCGAAGATTTGCAAAGACTTTAAGGCGATGGGTGGCAAGAATTTTGTTGGGACAGAGACTTATGTTGAGGCAAGAAACTGGTTAAGGGAAACTGAAGACCTTTTTGCTATCTTTGATGTAGAAGATCGTAGGAAAGTTCTGTTGGCAGTATAGCTATTGAAAGAGGAAGCTGCTTATTTGTGGGAAGTCGCCAACGCTACTAGGCCTATAGAGACCTGGGCCGACTTTAGGATGAGGTTTGGGCTTAAGTTTCTATCATCTGCTGAAGAGAATCTGCAAATGGAGAGGTTTATATCTTTGAAGCAAGGGGACATGACCGTGAGGGAGTATGTGAATAAGTTTAACCAGCTTGCTCGATTCGGTTTAGACATGGTTAACACACCTCAGAAGAAGGCTCTACGCTTTGTTCGAGGATTGAATGAGCCATTGCAAGGTTTGGCCATGTCTCATTTACCCATGGGGGCCACTTTTGAGAGCTTAGTGGATATGGCCTTGCTTCAAGGAGAAGATAAGAATGGAAAGAAAGAAGTTAAGCTTAATGAGACTCAAACCAAGAAGGTGGACTCCAAGTGGGGAGGCAACCAGAACAACCAGAACAACAAGAACAACAAGGGTAACAAGGCCAACAACAACAAGGCAAGGGAGACAAGGAAGTGCAACTTCTGTGGGATCTCTGGACACATAATCAAAGATTGTAGGAAGAAGAAGAGGAAGTTGGGAGAATGCTTTCATTGCGGAGAGTCTGGACACTACACTAAGGATTTCCCAAAGAAGTAAGGGCAGGGGCAAGGACAGACTCTGCGGGTAGGACCTTCTGGAGGGCAGATACATGCTCTCAACACTACTCCAGCTCCGGACCGAGGTAGTATTTCTGTAGAAAGCCTTGTTTACATTTCTGGTTTTCCTATTCGAACTTTATTTGATTCTGGCGCATTGCATACCTTTATTTCTTCTGACATTGTTGAAAGTTTGCACCTAAGTAATAGTCTAGTTGAGGATCCCGTTAGTGTTTCAAATCCAATTGGGGGTTCCGCCCATCTATCTATGATTTGTATAGATTTGAGGATTTCTATCTTGACCGTAGAATTCACATGTAATGCTTATGCTCTCGGGTTCATGGGATACGGGTTGATTTTGGGCATGGATTGGTTGTCCAGTTATGGAGCCATTCTCGATTGTGAGCATAGGGTAGTGAGGCTTATGACTCGCCTTGGCAATACCCTAGAGATTTCTTGTAACCCTATGGATCCCGTCATGTTATGTTATCTTGAATCCCTCGACTCGTCTATTGACAATCTTCAATCTGTGAGGGTGGTCCGAGAATATCCTGATGTCTTTGATGAGGTAAAGGGGTTACCCCCTAAACACGAGATAGACTTCCGTATTTATCTTGTTGATAATGCCAAGCCAGTTTCATTGCCTGTTAGGCATATGGCCCCGTGATAAAGAAGAGAGCTTAGCAAGCAAATCAAGGAGCTGCTTGAGAAAAATTTCATTAGGCGAAGCATTTCTGAATGGGGTGCTCATGTGGTATTCGCTACTAAGGCGGATGGTTCGCTTCATCTATGTGTTGATTATCGTGAGTTAAACAAGCTGACAAAGAAGAATAGGCACCCGTTACCGAGGATTGATGATCTCTTTGACCAGCTTGTAGGTGCTTCTGTTTTCTCTCAACTCGATCTAGCCACCGAATTCCATCAGCTTAGAGTGGCTGAAGATAGTATTGACAAGACTGCGTTTAGGACTCCAGATGGATTCTTTGAATGGCTCGTCATGCCGTTCGGTTTGACTAATGCACCCGCATACTTCGTTGATTTGATGAGTAGGGTGTTCCTTAACAAGTTTGTGGTTGTCTTCGTGGATGATATTCTGATCTTCTCTAGGGACGAGGAAGAGCATGCTACACATCTCAAGGAGGTTATGGATACGCTTAGAGCTCATCAGTTAAAAGCCAAGTTCTCCAAATGCCATTTTTGGAGAAGGGAAGTTCGGTTCCTTGGGCATATAGTTTCTAAGCAGGGCATAGCTGTGGATCCCGCTAAAGTAGTGGCGGTACAAGACTGGAAAGTTCCGAAGAATGCAACTAAAGTGAGAAGCTTTCTCGGTCTGGCGGGATTTTATAGGAAGTTCATTAAGGACTTCGCTAAGATTTCAGCCCCTCTTACTAAGTTAACGAAGAAGAACTTAGTCTTTGCATGGGACTTAGAGTGTGAGCTTGCTTTTCAAAGGCTCAAGAAAGCCCTCACCACAGCTCCAGTTCTAGCATTACCCGATGGAGGGAAGTTGTTTACCGTGTACACCGATGCATGCGGCACGGGATTAGGCGCTGTCCTGATGCAAGAAGGGAGAGTGATATGCTTTGGGGGTAGGCAACTCAAAGTTCATGAGAAGAACTATCCCACTCATGATTTGGAGTTGGTGGTGATCGTCTTTGCACTCAAATCTTGGCGCCATTATCTTCTAGGTGAAAGGTTTGAGTTATATACTGATCACAAGTCACTCAAGTACCTCTTCTCGCAGAAAGATTTGAATCTAAGGCAACAGAGGTGGATGGAATTCTTGGCATCATATGACTTCGATATAGCTTATACCCCTGGCAAGGGTAATGTTGTGGCGGATGCGCTAAGTAGAAAAAGGTGAACTTTGAGTCCCTTGTTTGTTGAGATGAAGAGCCTAGAGTTCTTGGCAACCTTTGATTTTACACCTGTTGTTGAGTCGATGACTGGTTCGTTAGCATCCCTTGAGCTTAGACCTACACTTCTTGATCAAGTTAGGACTTCACAGAGGGAAGACCCGCAGATAGTCGAGATCATGGACAAGTTGATTCGTGGTGAGACATCAAGTCACCTCGCTAGATATACTATTGATGAAAAGGGGTGGCTAAGGCGTGATGGAAGACTATGTGTCCCACAAGTGGGAGACTTAGTAAATAAAGTTCTTGAGGAGGCGCATCACTCGAGGATGACCATACATTCCGGAGGGGATAAGATGTACTGGGATATGAAGCGCATTTTCTTTTGGGATGGGATGAAAAAGGATGTTGTAGAGTTTGTTTCTAGATGCATTGTTTGCCAACAAGTAAAGGCCGAGTCGAAGAAGCCCGGTGGGCTACTACATCCATTGGAGGTCCCGCAATGGAAGTGGGAAAGTATCTCTATGGATTTTGTAGATGGATTGCCGAGATCAAGGAAGGGGAATACTAGCATATGGGTCATAGTGGATAGACTCACGAAGAGCGCTCATTTCATTCCAGTGAAGAGCAAGAGGACCACATCATGGCTAGCATCTGTTTATCTTCGAGAGTAGTGCGATTGCATGGAGTTCCTTCTAGCATAGTGAGCGATCGTGACCCAATCTTCACTAGCCAATTTTGGAATAGTTTGCAAGAAGCGATGGGTACGCGATTGAATCTAAGTACAGCCTATCACCCACAGACGGATGGTCAGACCGAAAGGGTGAATAGGGTACTAGAAGATCTGTTGAGGCTATGCATTCTTGACTTTGGTGGCACTTAGGAAGACCACCTTCCTCTCGTAGAGTTTGCTTATAATAACAGCTACCAAGCAAGCATAGGGATGACACCATTCGAAGCTTTGTATGGGAGGCCATGCAAGTCGCCAACATGTTGGTGGGAGACGACGGATAAGCTTATACTTGGGCCCGACATGATAAGGGACACATCCGAGAAAGTTGAGTTGATTCGAAGGCGGATGAAAACGGCCCAAGACAGACAGAAATCCTATGCAGACAAGCGAAGGACAGACTTAGAGTTTGAAGTTGGAGATATGGTCTTTGTGAAGGTTTCTCCCTTGTGAAATGTGGTTCGTTTTGGAGCAGTTGGGAAGCTAGCACCAAGCTTCGTAGAACCCTTCCCTATCATCGAGAAGATTGGCAAATGGCTTATAGGGTGGAATTGCCCGAGAAGCTGGCTGGAATGCACAATGTCTTTCATGTCTCGCATCTCCGAAAATGCCTACATGAATCAGCCGAAGTAGTTGAGCCTAGAATTCTTGAAGATGTGGAGGTAGAGAAAGAGGCAACCCAGAGGCGAGCTCCGATTCGTATCTTGGGAACGGAGATCAAGAAGCTGAGGAATCGAGAAGTCAAGTTAGTAAAGGTTCAGTGGAGTGAAGCTGATGAAGATGCAACTTGGGAAACCGAGGAGAAGATGCGTAGGCTTTATCCATTTCTTTTTGAGGGTAGATTCTCAATCTCTTTTCCTAGTTAGCATATCTTTCTTTTGCTATCCATGATTATCTTGTTATTTCGGTAATCTTATCATGAGAACCTTAGGTAGATACCCTTTGGATGAAACATGTATTTGAAACATGTTATGCTTGATGGTTGCAAATGGTTGCAAGTGTTTGCAAGTGGTTACTCGTGGATGCATGATACACGTTAGGCACAAAGATCGGCTCACACACTTTCATATTGCATATGCATGAGTGTTTATGCTTATTCATGGATGAAACTTGTTATGCTATCACGTGGATGTTGCATATGGATGAATGTTATGTGCACTCATGTAGAGATTATAAATTATGTTAGGAATTTGCAAACATTTGGACTCATTTCACTAACATATTCTGCATTAAGGAGGTTTACCGAGTCAGTAACCGCCTGATTTTCGCATTAGATAGGTGCATATACACACACTTTTGCATATGTTCATACAGCATTAGAAATCTTTTAAGGACAATGATTACTTGTGGATGATGTTTTGAGTAGATGGATGATGGATGGTAGGATACGTTTTTTCTAAATTGGAGATTTCGGGGACGAAATCCTTTAAGGTGGGGAGAATGTAACAACCCGAATTTTTATAACATGTTTAAACAAGAAATCAGGGTAGAATTAAATTATAAGTTAAGAATGCGTTCGTCTCGAAATTCTGCTTGAAAACGAGTCCGAAATTTCGTAAATCGGAGTCCGTATGACCAAGTTATGGCCCATAGAAGATTTCAGAAAATTCAAAATTCAGCCCGAAATTCAAATTCAGCTTCAAACAAATTGGGCGGGAAAATTTCCCACCCAGCCCCAGGTCGACTGGGGAGTCGACCTCCCCAGCTCCAGGTCGACTGCCCAGTCGACTTGGGTGTCGACCTAGGGGTCGACTTCCCTGGTCGGCCATGTTTGCCTGGTGCACCTGTTTGCTCCTTTGGGTCTGTTCAGTTGGCCTGTGACGGGATTTGATGGTTCAGATCTAAACTAGGGTTAATCCTATGGCCTAAACTTGTCTCTACACCTATAAAAACACCCTAAGACCCAGCCTAAACCACCACAAATCATCCTAACAACTGAGTGCTGCCAAAATGCTCCTAAATCATAGCCTCCATCTTCATCATTGAGAGCTTGAGAGTTCTAAACTAAAGCTAAGGCAAAGGAGCAATCTTTCTCCATCAAATTAAAGGAGCTACTTATATTCTCAAGGCTTCTAGTGTTGCTACATCATTCCTAGAGCTTCTACAACATCTTTATCTTGTTCTATTTTGTTCTAGTTCTCATAGCCACGATTTGTAAGCCCCACTCTACTCTTAGATTTAAACTATGAAATTAATATGAACATGTAGCAAGTTGAAATGGGATTCTTGTGTAATATTTGTCTTTGGTCTATCATTGTATGCATAGATCCATTCATCACTCTTTTGATCTATGATTGTGGGACTATCATGAACCTAGTACCATTCACCTTGATTTTTGGGTAGAAAGCTATGAGCTTTATTTGGGGATTATGCATAATGCAATATAGAACCCCTCATAACCTTGATGTTAACTTGCCTATGATGTTGAACTACATGCTAGTCACAAGTTTATCACTCTATGTCAACTATTACCATGTTATCACCCTATTTGCTAAGTTTGATGTCATACATGTTTTGAGGCAAATAATCCTATATGCTAGTTGTGATGAACACCTTTGCCTCAAATATCATCATGTTTAACTTATGACCAACTTTACCACCTTATGCCCATTTTTGTCATATTGTTATGTTCCCCTTCTTGATCTATTTGTATTGATGCGAAGTTACGTGCGATGGGAATACGTTATGGGTTGTTAGGCGAACTTGAAATGACATGAAAAACATGACTTGAAATGTGACATGAAAATTGATTATGCTTGAAAACTTGAATGTGGTCATGACATGTAGAAAACCATAAAGTGGCCAACTCGAGGTTGGGTTGAGTTTGTAGCATAAATCTGCCCGGAACCGCCCGTCAAATCCAGTGGCTACAAACAATAGGACCTAATGTGAGTAGTTGGTCATATCGCGCTTGAAACCCGAGGTTAGACTAGGTTGTGGTGTAAAGCTGCCCGGACCCGCCCGGCACATCCAGTAACCACAACAAAGTCTAATGTGAGAGGTTGGGCGCATTAAATTAATTAATGCCACATGTTAGGGTTAAGTCATGAACCACTTGGATACACTTAACCAACTTGATACATGATTGGATAGGGTTAACCACACTTAACTCGTTAGAAACCCTAGTTACGTGGTCCTTTTCAGCAGTAACCCTCTTGGATGTATCACGATACCCTAGGGACTAGGCTAGGATGGGGCACGATTACTGGGCTGATTGTAAGCGACCAGAAAGACGGCTGAGTAGGTGCGCCAGTGTAGGTTCAGGCGGGCTATGGTCGTGCACATAGTCCGGAGTTGAAAAAAACAGACATGGGCACCAGTAGGTTTAGACTGTGCGTGCTTGATTTGTGTCAGTGGTTGGCACCCTAGGGTGGACCTAGAACAGTTGACTACATTCCGTGATTGGGCCGTATGACACCGACACTCGACGAGTTAGGCTTATAGGGAGCCGATCGACTAGATCGTATAGTTGGACCTTGACTTGGGTCATCTCATGATATTGGGCCAAGGGATCATTTCTTGTTTATACTTGACACGGGTTAGAATACTAGTACTATTGGTGCAAAACTAAACCTTGTATATGCGATGCCACACTTGATCTACCTTGTTATCTATTTATCATGCCACTTTGTTACCATCTTTATGTTTCATCTCAGTTTCTCATGTTTAGTTAACTTCATTAGTTTTTATACTAATAGTAGGTAGGACTTACCAGTCTTTATGACTGACCCTTTTTCTTTCGCCTCTTTTCTTCCGTCCCCCCCCCAGGTTCTCAGGGAGGGAACACTAGTGCTTAGCTTGGACATTTGGCTTGCTTTCTTGACAGCTCGTGTACGGTTTGGACTTGAGCTTGCTATGGCTTCACCACATATATTTTGGGGATAGTTTACTTTATGTTATTTTCAGTTTATGTTTCTAGACTTGTGGCAGTTGGAAAATAATGACTAAGTATTTTGATGTAAGTTGACTTTGGTTTGGAAATGGTTAACTATGGTTTTTAAATTTCTACCGCTGCTTTACTTATTTATTTATCTATGTTCTATCTTGTGATATCTCTGTGCATGTTTACCTAGACAACACCCCTCCAAAGCTAGTGCAATCACTCGTGAGTGGCCCTGGTGGAGGTGGGGTGTTACAAGATATCCCACACATGTCCGCATGGGTCCAGGCAAATACATCCAAGTTAGCTTTCAGAAAATTTGTTAATTCCTTGACTCGAACAGGATCCAACTGGGATCCAATCTTCAGAACCTTCTCTGGGTCACTATCATCGATTGGTACATCCATAGTTGCTTCATTGGGAGTCGCCATTCTTCCCCCAGGCTCTTCATCCTCTCCGGGATCTATGTCCTCGGGCAACTCTCTGGGCGACCCTTTCGGAGGCACTTCCTTTAGTTGCTATGACGATTCCTCCCTTGGAGGGGAGGAACCACCTTTCGCCTCTATATCTCTTCCTTTGCGGAGCAATTTTAACTCTACAATGTAGCATGCTCGTGCAACAACTTGATCTCCTCTCACAATACCCACACCGGAACCCGTTGGGAATTTCAACAATAAGCACCAGGGTGCAATACAGGCCCTGGCTAGGGCCGGTCGGCCTAAGAAGGCATTGTATGGCGATTCAATATCCAGGACCACGAACGGGAGGATCCTCACTCTCTGGCGTTCTCCTTCCCCAAGGGTTACTGATAATTCCACGTATCTTATTGGAGCGGTCGAGGCCCCATTAAATCCACGTATCCAACCTTCACATGAATTCAAATCCTTCGGCTCGAGTTTCTTTTGGTCGAACGTTTTCATGAACAAAATGTTGACTGAACTCCTGTTATCTACCAAGACTTTATGAACTATAGCTGGGCCGATGGTGACGGTGATCACCAACGGATCTTCAGTTGGGGAGTGTACTCCAATACTCTCTCGCTCGCGAAATATGACGTCATTGGACATCGTCTTTTGTTGCTTAATCGGAGCGTTGTCCTCGGGGTTACTACATTCCCCCACTTCGAAATGCTGTTTAGCTGCATTTATGTATTGATCCATAGCTCTGAAACTGTGCCCTGCCAGGTGAAGCCCACCAATTATGGTATTGATAATGATATTTTTCCCCTTTTGTTGAGCCATCGGTTTGGCAGTAGGTTGGCTTTGGTTCGGGGCTTGTACGGCTTGCCCTCTGTCCCTAGGAGTCACCTTATACTCATCGAGGCTCCCTTCTTGGAGCAGCCTTTCAACCACGTCTCTCAAGTGACGACATTCGTTTGTGGAGTGACCATGGATCTGATGGAAAAGACAGAATTTTCCAGTTTCACGCTCTTTCTCTGTAGAATCTCTTGGAGGAGGCCTTTTGTACTGAAGGACATTATATGTATCCAGGAAGATGTTTTCCAACGTGTCATTCAACGGCGTGAAGTTCTCAAACGGTCTGGGCCGGGATCTCCTCTGAGAGTCGTTTCCTCGATTTCTTTTCCGATTATTGTTATTATTATTCCCTGATTGGAGACCGTTGCCTTGATTCTTGTTCCCAGCGTTAACTTCAACTTTTCCTGAGCTATCTCCCGTTTGCTTGATGGCCACGTTGCTTTGGATATCTTCTTTATCAGCAACTTTTTATCTTCGATTAGCGTATATCTCCTCCTGACGCAGGCGAACATTAGTTTTTTCATAAAATATTTCTCTGGTCGGGGGTGGTTTGCCGGCCAGATATCTTCCAAACTCGGTATCTTTATCGACGCTATCGATCAAGGCCATCAACACAGTTTGCTCATGCGTATCTTTGACTTCTGTGACAGCCAAGTTAAAACGATCCAAATACGACCTCAGGCTTTCGTCCGTTCGTTGTTTAATAAGGGATATCCCGATCACATTCTTAGACCTTTGGGCATGAAGACAGAATTAGTTCACGAATTTCTCACTCAATTCCCTGAAGCTGGATATTGAACGTGTTGGCAGGCAGGTAAACCACAATAACGCCACATCTTCCAAGAATATAAGGAACGCTTTACATTTTACCGCATCTGTAGCTACAGCGACATTCATTGACCAGGAGTATCGCATTAAATGCCGGATGGGGTCAGTCCTGCCCGTATAGCAATTCATGGTTGGCATATTGAAGCGCCTCGGAAATGTAACATCCAGTATATTGTCAGTAAAAGGCGTATGACTGCGATCTATGCCCCAATCTTCATTCCTCTGTCCACGGCTATCTACCATGACTTGCCTAATCATTGCTTCAACCTCTGCATGGGTCAGGGTAGATTGGGATCAGCACTTCTTGCCCGACGGCCCCCTCTAGCATTTCTTTGATGTGCTGCTACAAAATCTGGGCCCTGAGCAGAACTCCCATGGCCCCTATTGTCGTGGTCGATCATGCGACGAGTGGGAGGCACGCCGTTTCTTGGTGGTAGAGCGGGCTCATTTAAGTTACGGTTATTAGTTCCCTAATTAAATGCCTCTTCTTCACGAGATGGAAGTGACCCAAATCGAAGCTGCTCTATGTTCTCGGGCCTTTCTAATGGGGGCCATCGTCGGTTCCTTCGGGGCTCTTCAGATGACGACGTATGTTCCGGAGAGAAAGGGTGAGCTGGAGGTGGTGAAACCTGCCTTTGAATATCGTCAATTCTTCTGCCTAGGGTAGTAATATTTTGACGTAGCAACGAGCTCTCCTGCCTTTGAGCGGCCAGTTCATCAGTTTGCCTGCCCAATGCTTCAAGTATTCGAGTCAGATGTCCTTCGGTAACTGGGACAGAAGGGTCAAACTGGTTATCTTCATCTTCTCTGATACGCAAGGAACTTGAACCGGGTTGAGCAGAAGTTCCAGCACGAGTGGAACGAGCCATGATTTCCTTCCCAGGTCGGGTAGCAGTCTGATTATCAGTCCGGATCGTGGTCCTCCTAGGCTAGTGGCTCGTGGTACCCTCCTGGTGTCGGTTCGTAGTAGTATTTCCCTGGGATCGGATCGCGGAAGGCTTAGTAGGGGAATGGCGACGTTATCTTGGGATTGGGTCATGACACGCTCAGTTGGTCGGATCGCCGTACCTTCATTGGTTCAGATCGCCCCTCCTCACCACGATCCGAGGACGGAACTTCGATCCGCTCCTGAACACTCTTTTCAACCGCTTCGTTCGTAGCTTCAGTCGCTTGGGAAGCTCGTACTTCCTTGGACTTCTTTCCTGCCATGATATTTGAGCTTTACTAAAATCTTCAAAAATCGAAACAGTGGAGTTTTGGACCGTTTTCTTCGAACTTGATCGTCCGAATAATAGAACTACAATCCAATATGCTAAGACTTTGTTCTCAGTGAAAGCACCAAAATGTTAGATCCAAAATTGGCTCCAACACCCAAGTTGTTCAATTGTGCAGAGATTAATATCAGAAAAAATGCAAGAAAGACACGAGATTTATAGTGGTTCGGCGCTAACAAGCCTACGTCCACTTTATATCTATGATTATACTTAAATTTCAAGTACAATCGATGATTTATCCCTCAACCTCACTTTTACAATGTTGATTCACTCAATAAATTCGAGACAACTATGAATAATAATAATAGAGATGTAATAATGGTTGAGTCAGAACTAAGAATTGCCCAAATGATCCTTCAAAATGTCAAGTCTGGGGCTATTTATAGCTGATATTTGCAAACGGATTGCGGTCATACGTGAAACAAATCTCGAGAATCTAGGACTGGTTCGTAGCCTGAGGGAGAAATGGTCAATATGACAGTTACGATAGGTGTCGCGAGATCCTACATTCTCGGATCATGGTGGAAGTGGTCATAACCTTCTCCACGTCTTCTGGGCTTGGATCGGGTCATGTATGATAAGTCGGGTCGGATCGCGTAGGGAAGGACGGGTCAGATCGAGGTGACGGGGGCGATCGCGATCGTGGTAAGGTAGGGCGATCCGATTGGGTCTTCGAAGGCTAAAGGTGTGAAGTTTCATATTTTCCTCGTGAGTACGAACCTTGGTGGCTTGGTCAAAAAGCTAGCCAACGATTGTCAAGTCAGAACAGAGTGGAACGGAAAGAAGAGGAGCGTCACCAAGATCGGATCAGTTCGGAATGAGTTGATCTGATCCCATTCTCTCTTATACAGCCGATCCGAACCCATGCACTCAAAACTGCAACTATCACACCCATGTTCCCTTAAAGTTCGGAGCGGTTAGAAGGCCACGTTCCCACGTTCATCCATTAAGTCAATGTGCTGGCACCATCTTGTGATATCCGAACCCGCAAGTGTTGGAATGGAGGCCACGTGGATCCGAACCGGAGCCATCCTAGGAGCGTTTTTCACCTATAAATACACCATCAAGAGACATTTGGAAGGATCTTTTGGCATTTTCAGAACTCAAACTCCTTTACTATCCGAATTCATCAACTTATTCAGATTACAATCATCTTTTGAATCATATAGTGAATGAAATTGAGTGAATCAATGTATTAGACAAGTGAGAATTGAGTGAAAATCGTTGTTATACTTGCATTCAATACATCAATCCAAAGAGAAGAAAGTGGACGTAGGCTATTTAACGATGTACCACTACAAATTGTGTGTTTTCGTCGTTTTTGATTTCATTTCAATAGAATTATTATTAGTTTGGGTGTTGGATCCAATTTTGGATCTAACACTTATCTATTAATTTATCATCCTCTATTCTATTAATTTATTTCTCTTCATTCTATTTTCACACATGTATTCTTATTTCTTAAACTTACATCCCTTTATTTTTCCTTGTTTTTTTTCTTTTATTATCTCTCTTCAAAAACTAATCAACTCTATGTATGTATATTTATTTATTTTATTTATTCTTGCATAAGCATTGAAGAGGTTGATTTAAAAGATTCTAAATAAATTATGACAACATGTCATTATGTTATAATATGTAGTGTTAGATGAATATGTCATTATGTTATTTAATATTATATGTTTTGAAATTTAAAAAGTCACATAACTTTTTATAGTCATCATTAAACAATAAACTATGCATTCATTTCCTTCCGTTTATTCTCTTTTTTTTTGTAAATTTTGTTTTGAAACATAAATAAGAAATAAATATGTCCCCTCAGCCTTAGCCAGCAATTCATTTTCTTTGTAACATAAAACATATGAAGAGGAAATCATAGTAAGTATTAATTAGCAAATTTATGGATTTCGATGCTAATGAAAAGCTATATTTTAGGTAACGTATAATTAATGGGACGGGCATGGAAAGATATTAGAAATCTAATGAATAAATAATCTTTAAGTTTTGTAACCGAAGGATTCGTTATTTCATATACCAAATTCATTCTATGTCCCCATTTTTTCTTTCTAAACCTAAATCTACACCTATAGATATTCTCTAATTCAAGACCTTAGCAGAACCCTGATTCATATTTGAGCCACCTCCATCTTCATCTCCAATGGCCTGCAACGCTCCTTCCTTCTTCCTCCAATAAATCCTTATTCTCTAAATAAAATCCCTCCACTCTTTTGAAAATTTGTAGCTCTCTCTCATTCTTCAAATCCATACGGACAACCCCTCCTAACATCGAATATCCGACGAGAACTAGCACCGAAATCACATTGGCCTGTGTTATGTTAGAAGAAGGAATTGTTTGGATCGTGGCGGAGTCTTCTTCGTTTAAGAAGCGACCAAAGGATTTAGATCGACCAGAAATTTTTGGGAAACGATACAAATAAGGTTAAATAAATTTAAACCTTAATTATTTTAATTAATTATTTAATTGAAATGTCTAATGCTTATAATACAATATCTATTTCATATGAGGTCCAAATCAAACGATTTCGAATCCGTTGGAATCGCAGGAAAGAGATCTACAACATGGAACAAACTAGAACAAATTTTGAAGCAGTTGGAATTTCTAATAAAATTAAATGCTTGTTTAATTTTGTTAAAACAATCGTTATTCAACGATTTCAAAACCGATCAAGGTGAGACTTCTTTTTAAATAATTACAAATTAATTATTATTGTGTTTAGAAATTTCTGCAAATACGCTATTCAATTCAGTTTGTTGATTACGCGATTTGATTTGGGTTGATTGATGTTGTTATGTTGATCTGCTGATTTTATGGAACATTTTTGTTGAATTAGAATTGACAAAATAAAATTGTCATTTTTGTTGAATTAGAATTGACAAAATAAAATTGTCATTTTTGTTGAATTAGAATTGACAAGATAAAATTGTCATTTTTTTGAATTAGAATTGACAAAATAAAATTGTCTTTTTTGTTGAATTAGAATTAACAAAATAAAATAGTCATTTTTGTTGAATTAGAATTGACAAAATAAAATTGTCATTTTTGTTAAATTAGAATTGACAAAATATAATTGTCATTTTTGTTGAATTAGAATTGCATTTTTGTTGAATTAGAATTGACAAAACAAAATTGTCATTTTTGTTGAATTAGAATTGTTAACAAAATAATATTATCATTTTTTATGTGTTTTGTTGAATTAGATTTGTGTTAAAACAAAAGTATCATTTTTGTTGAAATAGAATTGTGAAAACAAAGTTATCATTTTTGTTGAAATAGATTTGTATGAAATAAAAATGTCATTTTTGTTGAAATAGAATTGTGAAAACAAAGTTATCATTTTAGTTAAAATAGATTTGTATGAAACAAAAGTATCATTTTTGTTGAAATAGAATTGTGAAAACGAAGTTATCATTTTTGTCAAAATAGATTTGTATGAAACAAAAATGTCATTTTTGTTGAAATAGAATTGTGAAAACGAAGTTATCATTTTTTTTAAAAATAGATTTGTATGAAACAAAAATGTCATTTTTGTTGAAATAGAATTGTGACAACAAAGTTATCATTTTTGTTAAAATAGATTTCTATGAAACAAAATGTTATTTTTGTTGAAATAGAATTGTGAAAACAAAGTTATCATTTTTGTTAAAATAGATTTATATGAAACAAAATTGTCATTTTTGTTGAAATAGAATTGTGAAAACAAAGTTATCATTTTTATTAAAATATATTTGTATGAAACAAAAATATCATTTTTTTTGTTGAAATAGAATTGTCAACAAAATAAAGTTATCGTTTTTATTTTTTTTGTTGAAATAGAATTGTTAACAAAATAAAGTTATCATTTTTATTTTTTTGTTGAAATGGAATTGTCAACAAAATAAAAGAATCATTTGTATTCGTTTGTTGTAATAGAATTGTCGACAAAATAAAAGTATCAATTTTATTTGTTTTGCTGAAATAGAGTTATCAACAAAATAGAAATATCATTTTTATTTGTTTCGCTGAAATAGAATGGGCGACAAAATAAAAATATCATTTATTGTTAGAATTATATTTGTATGCAAATGAAAATGTCATTTTTATTTGTTACGTACATGTTAATGTAGGAATTGTAAAACAGATAAACATATCATTTTTACTTGTTATGTTAAAAATAGATTTGTAAACAAATAAAAATTGAAAGACCCGCAAATCCGTACCCTTTGGGTCGACTAATAACAGCACACGTCCAACCCAAATGACACAGAAATACGAATCATTATTAGAAAGAAGTTAGGGATGAGAAATAGGAAGAAAGAGATATTGGAATAGAAGAAAACGAAGATCACAAACTCATAGCGGAACGAATAAAATATATTAGATAACGTAAACTTTGAAATAGAAATCAGTAACTTTATATACATACCATCATCAGAGCACAATGGTTATCTTTGGAACAGTTATAAACACCTGTTTCCAGATACATAAACAGTACACAACGGAAATATGATAGTCTATAGCTAACAGGTGAAGCCTCCTGCTTCGAGCTCCTCCAAGTAAATCTGGAAAATCCCAACTACTTGACTGCCCGTACAAATATGGGCACCCAAGAGATTAGGGAAAACAAAACAAAATAAACTCTGGGTCAGTCATGGGACTGGTGTGAGTAAACTCCAACCATTTGTTTAACTTTCAAAAATTCTTTTCCAAAGGAAATGATAATCGTAAAACCAATCCACACATAAACACGGATGGATTTTTCCTTACGATAACCAAAAAATTTTTTGATATCAGAATCTAGTGATATTATAATAGTGTCTAAATCAAATAAATAGAATCTAGTGGAACGCTTGAATCTCACGCTCCATATATAATATAAAATCAAAAACCCCAGGGCGCTTATTGGAGATTGGATTTCCAACATGACAAGGTATGGGACCACCTATCGATAGTGTATCTCTAGAGACGAATACACTGGGATCAACAAGAACATCTTGCAACCCGGCCCACACATGACCGACCACTCATTTCGCTTGAGTGTATCGAATGTATATCACCAACGGTTGGGATCAGCAACCATTTCACTGAAAGGGACAGATCGATAGATTAAAGAATCAAATGGAATTTCTCAAGATAGGTGATTTATACATCCTAATGGGTGCGACCCACATAGCCATGCTGCCTACCCGATTTTTGTCAATTCCCGGTTGTTGAGGCCTGAGGCTACGATTTCTTATCATTCATTGATAGCACAATCACTTTGAATGCAACATTGGCAGATCCGTTGATCATTTATTGATTTGCACAAATATTTTGGATGTTATGCTAAGGGAATAAATTCGTTGCCACCATGTATATTTGTACATCACAATCATATTCGATCATTGGAAATACTTTGTCAGACAATCATCCATATACATTCGTTCTGGGACTGAACGAAACCGAAGGCACAATTTATATTAATAGAAAAAGTCCTTGCACTTTACTCCGTCTTCAATTATCTTCATTATATTCGATTGCAATGCTAACGTCTATACAGAGTGGTTTTTCAGATACCGGATCTGATCCCGGTCTCTCCGTATTGACGACGGAAAAACGATCAAAACTTCGATAGTCGGTGATTTAACGATCAAAGAAAAATAAGTGTGCAACCAACGATCTTATTTCCAGGTAGGAATTCGATCGATCAACCATCAATCAACATTTGGCCCCTTTAAATCAATTTCTTATTATATTATTATTTACAATTCCCATTTTCCATCTTTCGTATTCTTTTGAAGCTCGATTTCCCTTCTCGATTCTTTGAAAAAACATTTCCAATAAGTAATTTCTTTATTCGAGAAAATATCTCCTTATTCCAGTTAGGAACATCTATATTAACGAATCCTTATTTCTATATTCAGAAAATATACTTTATTAATATCGGAAAATATTTTCATATTCATCCCTTAATTCCTCCTTGACCAATTCATTTCATTTTCTATTTGGGAAAAATATTGCAAAACCCTTTAAATGAACGCGATGTTATAAAACATATTTATTTATAACTCAATCCATAAATCATTCGTTAATTAATGGTATCACTAACCAATCCTTGCCACCGAACCTTAACTATTTTTCTGTCAATCATGACGTCGGTCACATTGGGGTATAATTAACTCTTAGACCTTAACTGAACGACATTCTTAACTTCGAAATAGTCAAAGCTCACAACTTTAACCAAAACATCACTTACACGATTCTCGGATTCGAACTAAGAACATACTTCCTATATAGAAAAAAAATATTGATTATAACGGTAGCGTTATAATTGCTGTTCCAAATATTTAGTTTATAAAACATTGCTTTTTAACAACAGCGTTACAATCGCTGTCTAGAATTATAGAACATTTATTATAACAATAGCGTTAAGATCGCGGTTTAGATTTTACAAAACAGTTATTATAATGACAGCGTTTAAAATTGCTATATTAGATTTATCAAAACATTTATTATAACGGCAGCGTTTAAAATTGCTATAACCTATTTGGTTTATAAAATGCAACTTGTATTTATTTATTCAATAAATAAATAAATAAATAAATTTGATTCAACGGGAAGTAAAATAACTACTTTCCTAAATTCGATATATATGAATTCCAATAACAACTCTCATTCGAATACTCTATATTCGATTTATATTCTGAACTTCAGAATTTATTTACCATTTCAGGTAAACTCAAATTTCAAATTCACTATTGAATTTATCCTTCCAATTCCTTTATAACTATTCCATTTTACAAAATATAATTCATTTTATAATCCCCCCTTTTTGGAGTAAAACTAATCGTTTCCCTTTTAAACGTTCATCCATTTCCCTTTTCAATCAAATTCCAATTTGAAATCATATTTCAAATCTAAATTACCTTTATAGATATTTCATTTGCAGAATACTTGGTTTAAGTCATTATTCACTTTAATCGTGAATATATTTCCTTTATATACTATTTGATTCATACTTAAAAAAAAGTATCTTAAACCCAATTTTATTTATAACCTCTATTCGGAATTATTTATATAAGTCTTATTTCCTTTATTTTCCAATCATTTAAAATCTCATTTAAAATTTCCTTAATAATTGCTAAGTTTAATCTCACTTCAAATACTGGTTTCAAAAGCCGATTCCTACTTTCTTATATAAATTCAAATTTTAAATTTATATATATATATATTCATCCAATGATAAATAATTCATTTCATTTATAAACTCGTTTGTAAACAACTTCTTAAATACTTTACTTCATTAACATGTTTTTAAATTTCAACTCTATTCGAAGTTACATTTCTATTTTGGGAATAGATTTCCTTTTTTAAAAATTCAAATTTCATTTCCTATATTCAAAAATATTTTACGGTATACCAAAATACCAGGTTTCTAGGGTCAAGGTAAACCATACACAACATACCAAATCATGGGTTATATAACACCTCATATATCAAAATCAAATAAAACAGTAAATAAAATGTTGAGGAATCCAGTTGGATCCCTCCAACCTGTTTTCCCTGCATCCACAAATGTTAATCAACATTTATAATATTATTTCACATCAATATGAAATATCAGAACTAATGATCGATCAACAATGTAGTCATATCAACCATTTCAACAAAATTTATCAACTATTCAACCAATCAACCATTGCACAGTATAAAACTACTATAAATAAAATTAAAACTTCGTTTATATATAAAAATATAAACGAAGTAAAGTTAGTGAGTTTACTCACCTTGGATTGCAGTTTACGATTCAACTTTATATTCCGTTTGTTTAAAATCAAACAACGTTCGTATTTATGACGAAATTTTAGTAGCTTGGTTCTCAACCACATTATTGCAACAACGCAGACCAACCTCGTAACCATGGTTTCAACGTGACAAGTCGCGTTCAATTCCTTTTATTTACTCATCCATGTTTCCTTCATCGATGATTACTATTACTCACATTTGTTCCCTTTCTCATTAGTTGAAACCCGTTTTTTTCCTTTTCTTTTGAACTTCCTATAGCTATTTCACTATGGCCAGAAATATTAATCCACACCATTTCTACAAAACTCGGACGTCCACTTCATCACGCGTTCATCGGCTATCCCCAACGACTATATTGAGGATATTTACGTCAAACTTACGGATTTCCTCTTTTCTTTACTAATCTCAAAACTGAAACTACCCTTTCTTCATGAACAACACCATCATCAAATTCCTGAGCATTTCAAATCCTCCTTCTTATTTCAAGCATCAGGAAAATATAGACTTCCTATATAGAAAAAAAGCTGCTCTCCTAATGTCCATGGAAAACACCCCTCCTTCACAAACAAATTACTGGAACCGCAAATTATAGTTTCTCCCTGTTTCCAGAATTAAAGCGCCTACTTCATTTTGACAATACGAACAAAGAAATGTCCTTCCATTTCTTTCCGTCATCATCTTCTTCTCCCCACCCAAACGCATGTTGACCCCATAGTATAACCTACCACCCTCTACAATATAACCCACTCATCCTTTATTTTCATGTTTTGAAATAAGCCTGCACAGTTAAGTGGCCATCTCAACATTAGATCAGATCAAAGTTAACTACTTAATTAAATAGATTAGCCACTAACCCATTTTAAAACATCTTATTCTCGTATACTTCTTTCCAGTTCAAAAAGCACGGCCTCTCCTTTCCTCCTTGCTCACTGCATCGATCACCACAACATCGCCCCCCAAAATTATCAATAGAACGCGCACTCCATCTGACGAAGCTCACGCCGTATCGAGGCGACCCAGCTCCGCCCATCTCGGCAGCCAAATCCTGCCCTAAACCGAGGCCCCACGTCGAGCGGATGATGGAATTGGAGAGCTAAGCATCAATGTACAGCTAGTGTCAAAGGGTTTCACGAATTCGGTTTTTTTTATTTGATTGAAATGTTGAGATGCTGCTGAACGAGTAGGGGAATGATGTTTGGGGCTTTTGTATTCTGTTGTCTCCAGAAGGAAAAGCGGACACCAGTTTATAAAGGAGAGAAAGTTTGGCAGTCACTGTATCCCTTACCTTGGTACACACGGAATTGAAAAACGTGACAAACACGCTATTGTGAAAGGTTTGGAGAGCACGGCTTGAATAGTTTATTAGGTACGGTAAAAATTTTATTTATACCTTAAAGCTACATACAACAGAAACGAATGAAAAACAAAATACACATGCGAGTGCAAGAAGTGGAGAAATGTGAGTTATTTGATGACAGATCTAAGGTTATTTGTTAGTGACCTATATTGATGACTAGTATAAATTTAGTGGAAGAGGGATGTTAGCAAAGAAAATTGGGCTACGTGATATGCTTGTGTTTGATAACATTTGTTAAGGTTAACGTGCTACCAACTACAAATAATTCTATTTATTTACGACTGCCATGGACAAGAATAAAAATATATTGTGACAAGCAATGCGCCATGATTCCAAAAATATAACAATATCAGTAGTTTAACTTATATTATGAAACCCCAAAATATTGATATAGGGTGCAAAATACTCCAAATAAAAAGTTGTGCATTTAATTAATTAAAAATTACAGTAAAATTCTAAAAATTAAATTATAACTATGCGTCAAAAGAATCCTGTCCAAATTCGCAACCAATCTCTAGTTATATTGGATAACCCGTTATGGCTTATATACGATTCTACAACGACTATTTCTAAATTTGATTTGGACATAACTTTTAATTCCCGCTATGAAATCTGGATTTTTCACACTTGTTGGAAAGATATTTTCTAAAAGATTCAAATATTTCTTGTTTCGCTAAAATCCGATTTATTTTGAATCCTGTACATTCATTTGAAATTTGAAATCGAATTTTCAAACTACCGCGCCATTTTGAACTCGTTTTATTTATATTATAAATTCCACGTTTAAATATCGTTTTATTAATTAAATTCCTATATATAATTCAAATAAAATCTTTAAACCAATTTAAATATTCAGAATTCAACGGTTGAAAAATCCGGGTCGTTACATTCCTTCCCCCTTAAAATAATTTCGTACTCGAAATTGCTAAGCTAGGAAAAATGCTACATACCATATTAACTAGGTCTAAAAATCCTTTAGTTGACTTCTTAACTTCTGTTTAACAAGACCAATTTATTTCAATTAAAATATTAATTTATTCTTACTAACGAAAATTTTCAAAAATTCTGAAAATTTTCTAACACTTTAAATTCTGAAAAATTTCGGCAGCATCTCCTCTGCACGGTTCAATCGGTACTACCACAACTCGCCTTTCTAGGACTTTTCCAATCTAAATCAAAAAACCAAGCTTGCCCTATAGGCTCATAAAATCATCAACCCAAGTAATATTGTAAACACGTACCTTTTTGTGGGGCACAATTCTATTTCTTGCATTTGCTTCCATCCAATATCTGCTCAATATCTACTTCAATCGATTCCAAATCAATTCAACTCTCAGTTTCCAGTTCACTAATCAATCTCCTGACTAGTTCACTTTCTTTCTATAGCTCAAACTTGATTTCTATTTCAAAACCAATCTACTTATCCCACTTGGGTTCAAATTCATCACAACTTGATTCCAATTTAACACCTCCAAATTATATATTCAACTTGTTGTGTACAAGACGAATTTACATTAATAATTCAATTCTCAAACATCCCGCTTTAGTTAATTTCATTCAGAATTATTCTTAATTCAATCCAATTTTATTTAACTTAAGTTAAATTTCAATTTATTTGATACATTTTACAGCTTCAATCTATTCAACTTATGCAAGTTAAATTTTAATTTCAGAATTCAAATTCCCGGGCTTTATTTCAAACTGGTTTGAAATCATATATATGTACATATATTTATAATCAACTCAATTCAAAACATTTGGATTTCTAAATCATCTTGTCATTTCAAACAAATTTTTCATTCCTAAATTACTATGGTAGCAATCCATCACTCGGAAGCTTAAAAACGAATACCGATAATGTCGCGACCCATTATCAGTACTATTTTCTCGCCACTGAAGTGATTTCAGTGCTTAATCACTTTCAAAACTCATTAAAAGCCATTCTCATTCAAAAATACCTTCAAATAATTCTATATTACCTTTAAAATACTTCAGAAAATGTTTTCTAAACACCCGGGACTTAAATCCACAAATTTTGGTTTGAATCCAATTCCAATATAGCTTATTTGTATATCTCATTCATATACAAATTCAATTGGGTTATATATATAACCACTTCAATATTTTATAATTCCATTTGATTGTAATATAACAATCAACACATTCAATAATTTCAGAAAATTATCCCTTTTGTATCAAAATATCTTTTGGGCAAAATTATATCATTTACCCATCTTTAAAACAATACTGTGTCAAATTGTTCTGTTCGAGAGTTTAGAAATACCTATCGATACAGTTGTACTTCCTGTCTCGACCAGAATTCAAAAACTACTCAACAAACCAGCCAACACAATATAAAACAATTTTTATATCCAATCTACAAATACGTGCTCATAAATATATAATCAAATTCAATCTAGGGTATTAATAACCCCATCTCTATTGAATCACCCAACAGAGCCAAGGTAATTACTTAACCTTCAGCTCTGATACCAAATGAAATGACCCGCAAATCCGTACCCTTTGGGTCGACTAATAACAACACACGTCCAACCCAAATGACACAGAAATACGAATCATTATTAGAAAGAATTTAGAGGATGAGAAATAGGAAGAAAGAAATATTACAATAGAAGAAAACGAAGATTACAAACTCACAGCGGAACGAATAAAATATATTAGATAACATAAACTTTGAAATAGAAATCAGTAACTTTATATACATACCATCATTAGAGCACAACGGTTATCTCTGGAACAGTTATAAACACCTGTTTCCAGATACATAAACAGTAACAACAGAAATATGATAGTCTATAGCTAACAGGTGAAGCCTCCTGCTTCGAGCTCCTCCAAGTAAATCTGGAAAATCCCAACTACTTGACTGCCCGTACAAATATGGGCACCCAAGAGTTTAGGGAAAACAAAACAAAATAAACTCTGGGTCAGTCATGGGACTGGTGTGAGTAAACTCCAACCATTTGTTTAACTTTCAAAAATTCTTTTCCAAAGGAAATGATAATCGTAAGACCAGTCCACACATAAACATGGATGGATTTTTCCTTACGATAACCAAAAATATTTTTGATATCAAAATCTGGTGATATTATAATAGTGTCTAAATCAAATAAATAGAATCTAGTGGAACGCTTGCATCTCACGCTCCATATATAATATAAAATCAAAAACCCCAGGGCGCTTATTGGAGATTGGATTTCCAACATGACAAGGTATGGGACCACCTGTCGATAGTGTATCTCTAGAGACGAATACACTGGGTTCAACAAGAACATCTTGCAACCCGGCCCACACATGACTGACCACTCATTTCGCTTGAGTGTATCGAATGTATATCACCAACGGTTGGGATCAGCAACCGTTTCACCAAAAGGGACAGATCGATAGATTAAAGAATCAAGTGGAATTTCTCTAGATAGGTGATTTATACATCCTAATGGGTGCGACCCACATAGCCATGCTGCCTACCCGATTTTTGTCAATTCCCGGTTGTTGAGGCCTGAGGCTACGATTTCTTATCATTCAATGATAGCACAATCACTTTGAATGCCACATTGGCAGATTCGTTGATCATTTATTGATTTGCACAAATATTCTGGATGTTATGCTAAGGGAATAAATCCGTTGCCACCATGTATATTTGTACATCACAATCATATTCGATCATTGGAAATACTTTGTCAGACATTTGTCCATATACATTCGTTCTGGGACTGAACGAAACCGAAGGCACAATTTATATTAATAGAAAAAGTCCTTGCACTTTACTCCGTCTTCAATTATCTTCATTATATTTGATCGCAACGCTAACATCTATACAGAGTGGTTTTTCAGATACCGGATCTGATCCCGGTCTCTCCGTATTGACGACGGAAAAACGATCAAAACTTCGATAGTCGATGATTTAACTATCAAAGAAAAATAAGTGTTCAACCAACGATCTTATTTCCAGGTAGGAATTCGATCGATCAACCATCAATCAACATTTGGCCCCTTTAAATCAATTTCTTATTATATTATTATTTACAATTCCCATTTTCCATCTTTCGTATTCTTTCGAAGCTCGATTTCCCTTCTCGATTCTTTGAAAAAACATTTCCAATAAGTAATTTCTTTATTCGAGAAAATATCTCCTTATTCCAGTTAGGAACATCTATATTAACGAATCCTTATTTCTATATTCAGAAAATATACTTTATTAATATCGGAAAATATTTTCATATTCATCCTTTAATTCCTCCTTGACCAATTCATTTCATTTTCTATTTGGGAAAAATATTGCAAAACCCTTTAAATGAACGCGATGTTATAAAACATCTTTGTTTATAACTCAATCCATAAATCATTCGTTAATTAATGGTATCACTAACCAATCCTTGCCACCGAACCTTAACTATTTTTCTGTCAATCATGACGTCAGTCAAGTTGGGGTATAATTACCTCTCAGACCTTAACTGAACGACATTCTTAACTTCGAAATAGTCAAAGCTCACAACTTTAACAAAAACATCACTTACACGATTCTCGGATTCGAACTAAGAACATACTTCCTATATAGAAAAAAATTTGATTATAACGGTAGCGTTATAATAGCTGTTACAAATATTTAATTTATAAAACATTGCTTTTTAACAACAGCGTTACAATCGCTGTCTAGAATTATAGAACATTTATTATAACAATAGCGTTAAGATCGCGGTTTAGATTTTACAAAACAGTTATTATAATGACAACGTTTAAAATTGCTATATTAGATTTATCAAAACATTTATTATAACGGCAGCGTTTAAAATTGCTATAACCTATTTGGTTTATAAAATGCAACTTGTATTTATTTATTCAATAAATAAATAAATAAATTTGATTCAACGGGAAGTAAAATAACTACTTTCCTAAATTCGATATATATGAATTCCAATAACAACTCTCATTCGAATACTCTATATTCGATTTATATTCTGAACTTCAGAATTTATTTACCATTTCAGGTAAACTCAAATTTCAAATTCCCTATTGAATTTATCCTTCCAATTCCTTTATAACTATTCCATTTTACAAAATATAATTCATTTTATAATCCCCCCTTTTTGGAGTAAAACTAGTCGTTTCCCTTTTAAACGTTCATCCATTTCCCTTTTCAATCAAATTCCAATTTGAAATCATATTTCAAATCTAAATTACCTTTATAGATATTTCATTTGCAGAATACTTGGTTTAAGTCATTATTCACTTTAATCGTGAATATATTTCCTTTATATACAATTTGATTCATACTTAAAAAAAAGTATCTCAAACCCAATTTTTATTTATAACCTCTATTCGGAATTATTTATATAAGTTTTATTTCCTTTATTTTCCAATCATTTAAAATCTCATTTAAAACTTCCTTAATAATTGCTAAGTTTAATCTCACTTCAAATACTGGTTTTAAAAGCCGATTCCTACTTTCCCATATAAATTCAAAATTTGAATTTATATATATATTTATCCAATGATAAATAATTCACTTCATTTATAATCTCGTTTGTAAACAACTTCTTAAATACTTTACTTCATTAACATGTTTTTAAATTTCAACTCTATTCGAAGTTACATTTCTATTTTGGGAATAGATTTCCTTTTTTAAAAATTCAAATTTCATTTCCTATATTCGAAAATATTTTACGGTATACCAAAGTACCAGGTTTCTAGGGTCAAGGTAAACCAAACACAACATACCAAATCATGGGTTATATAACACCTCATATATCAAAATCAAATAAAACAGTAAATAAAATGTTGAGGAATCCAGCTGGATCCCTCCAACCTGTTTTCCCTGCATCCACAAATGTTAATCAACATTTATAATATTATTTCACATCAATATGAAATATCAGAACTAATGATCGATCAACGATGTAGTCATATCAACCATTTCAACAAAATTTATCAACTATTCAACCAATCAACCATTGCACAGTATAAAACTACTATAAATAAATTTAAAACTTCGTTTATATATAAAAATATAAACGAAGTAAAGTTAGTGAATTTACTCACCTTGGATTGCAGTTGACGATTCAACTTTATATTCTGTTTGATTAAAATCAAACAACGTTCGATTTTATGACTAAATTTCAGTAGCTTGGTTCTCAACCGCATTATTGCAACAACGCAGACCAACCTCGTAACCATGGTTTCAACGTGACAAGTCGCGTTCAATTCCTTTTATTTACTCATCCATGTTTCCTTCATCGATGATTATTGTTACTCACATTTGTTCCCTTTCTCATTAGTTGAAACCCATTTTTTTTCTTTTCTTTTGAACTTCCTGTAGCTATTTCACCATGGCCAGAAACATTAATCCACACCATTTCTACAAAAATCGGACGTCCACTTCATCACGCGTTCATCGGCTATCCCCAACGGCTATAGCGAGGATATTTACATCAAACTTACGGATTTCCTCTTTTCTTTACTAATCTCAAAACTGAAACTACCCTTTCTTCATGAACAACACCATCATCAAATTCCTGAGCATTTCAAATCCTCCTTCCTATTTCAAGCATCAGGAAAATATAGACTTCCTTTATAGAACAAAAGCTGCTCTCCTAATGTCCATGGCAAACGCCCCTCCTTCACAAACAAATTAATGGAACCACAAATTATAATTTCTCCCTGTTTCCAGAATTAAACCGCCTACTTCATTTTGAAAATACGAACAAAGAACTGTCCTTCCATTTCCTTCCATCATCATCTACTTCTCCTCACCCAAACGCATGTTGACCCCATAGTATAACCTACCACCCTCTACAATATAACCCACTCATCCTTTATTTTCATGTTTCGAAATAAGCCTGCACTGTTAAGTGGCCATCTCAACATTAGATCAGATCAAAGTTAACTACTTAATTAAATAGATTAGCCACTAACCCATTTTAAAACATCTTATTCTCATATACTTCTTTCCATTTCAAAAAGCACGACCTCTCCTTTCCTCCTTGCTCACTGCATCGATCACCACAACATCGCCCCCCAAAATTATCAACAGAACGCGCACCTCCATCTGACGAAGCTCACGCCGTATCGAGGCGACCCAGCTCCGCCCATCTCGACAGCCAAATCCTGCCCTAAACCGAGGCCCCACGTCGAGCGGATGATGGAATTGGAGAGCTAAGCATCAACGTACAACTAGTGTCAAAGGGTTTCATGAATTCGTTTTTTTATTCGATTGAAATGTTGAGATACTGCTGAACGAGTAGGGGAATGATGTTTGGGGCTTTCGTATTCTGTTGTCTCCAGAAGGAAAAGCGGACACCAGTTTATAAAGGAGAGAAAGTTTGGCAGTCACGGTATCCCTTACCTTGGTACACACGGAATTGAAAAACGTGAGAAACACGCTGTTGTGAAAGGTTTGGAGAGCACGGCTTGAATAGTTTATTAGGTACGGTAAAAATTTTATTTATACCTTAAAGCTACATACAACAGAAACGAATGAAAAACAAAATACACATGCGAGTGCAAGAAGTGGAGAAATGTGAGTTATTTGATGACAGATCTAAGGTTATTTGTTAGTGACACATATTGATGACTAGTATAAATTTAGTGGAAGAGGGATGTTAGAAAAGAAAATTGGGCTACGTGATATGCTTGTGTTTGATAACATTTGTTAAGGTTAACGTGCTACCAACTACAAATAATTCTATTTATTTACGACTTCCATGGACAAGAATAAAAATATAATTATGACAAGCAATGCGCCATGATTCCAAAAATATAACAATATCGGTAGTTTAACCTATATTATGAAACCCCAAAATATTGATATAGGGTGCAAAATACTCCAAATAAAAAGTTGTGTGTTTAATTAATTAAAAATTACAGTAAAATTCTAAAAATTAAATTATAACTACGTCTCAAAAGAATCCTGTCCAAATTCGTAACCAATCTCTAGTTATATTGGATAACCCGTTATGGCTTATATACGATTCTACAACGACTATTTCTAAATTTGATTTGGACATAACTTTTTACTCCCGCTATGAAATCTGGATTTTTCACACTCGTTGAAAAGATATTTCTAACAGATTCAAATATTTCTTGTTTCGCTAAAATTCAATTTATTTTGAATCCTGTACATTCATTTGAAATTTGAAATCGAATTTTCAAACTACCGCGCCATTTTGAACTCGTTTTATTTATATTATAAATTCTACGTTTAAATATCGTTTTAGTAATTAAATTCCTATATATAATTCAAATAAAATATTTAAACCAATTTAAATATTCAGAATTCAACGGTTGAAAAATCCTGGTCGTTACAAAAATATTATTTTTATTTGTCATATTAATGTAGGAATTTGTATACAACATTAGAATATCATTTCTATTGACTATATTAAGATATAGAAATATCATTTTTATTTGTTATATTAAAAATAGAATTATATACAATTTAAAAGAGACATTTTATCGTCATGTTATACAATAGAATTGTATACAATTTAAAAGAGACATTTTTATCGTCATGTTATACAATAGAATTGCATACAATTTAAAAGAGACATTTTTATCGTCATGTTATACAATAGAATTGTATAAAATTTAAAAGATACATTTTTATCGTCATGTTATACAATAGAATTGTATACAATTTAAAAGAGACATTTTTATCGTCATGTTATACAATAGAATTGTATACAATTTAAAAGAGACATTTTTATCGTCATGTTATACAATAGAATTGTATAAAATTTAAAAGAGACATTTTTATCGTCATGTTATTAAACAGAATTGCATACAATTTAAAAGAGAATTTTTTATCGTCATGTTATACATTAGAATAGTATACAAATTAAAAGAGACATTTTTATTTGTTATGTTATACATAAAATTTGTATACAAACACAAATAATCATTTTTATGTGTCATGTTATACATGGAAATTGTATACAAATAATGAAAATGAAAATTTTCTTTTTATTTGTCATTAGTAACATAGAAATGACATGTAATTTAAATTCATCTTTTATTTGACAATAGAATTGTAAAACATGTCATGTAAAATGAAATCATCTTTTATATTTGACATTAGAATTGTAAAACATGTATGTAGACAAAATTGTCTTTTTATTTTTCATTAGAAGAATAGAACAAGTACGCAAATAAAATACATATTTATTTGACATTATTTTTATTTTGTCATTAGAAGAATAGAACAAGTATGCAAATAAAATACATACTTATTTGACACTAGGAACCTGTAGAAATGTATGCAAATGAAATACATATTTATTGGACATTAGAAACCTGTAAAAATGTATGCAAATAAAATACATATTTATTTGACATTAGAAACCTGTAGAAATGTATGCAAATAAAATACATTTTTATTTGACATTAGAAACATGTAGTGAATATATGCAAATAAAATACATATATATTTGACATTAGATGAGACGTCCCGAACTACCCCGTAAAGGAAAGCCCGGATTGAGTTGAGAACACGAGAAATCAAAACACAAACAGAAGAACATTTCATTGCTTATTATAACAATTATTAGAGTACATGAATATAACAGAGTATGAATAAATATTACGCATTCGATAAATATCAGAGAATTACAATTTACAATGCAGCGGAAAATAATACAAAACACAACTGAAAGAGATAAACAGATACAGAGCTTTCCGAATATCATTCCAGCTGTAAACCAGGATCCTGTGAATATAAATATGCAAAACAAAAACTACTAGCTGCCCGTGTGGAAAATAGGGGGCACCTAGAGTTTAGGTTAAAACAATAAGCTCCAGGTCAGTCATGTGACTGGTGTGAGAACTAAAACAGATATCAATCTTTATTTTAAAGTTTGGTAAATCAAGGGAACCACGCCTTATAATACGGAACGGGTTTTAACCCCAAGAATACCAGTGCATATAACAAACAACGCAATGCTAAATAAAGAAAATGAAGCTATTATAAGACTCAGGTCCAATCACATAATGCAACGCAAGCCGGAGGATAGAGTTTTTACCTTATAATAGCCAAGAATGTTTGTACATAAAATTTCATATTTTATTATTACTATAAGTGTATAGTGTCAAAAACAACTTCAAATATAAATGTATCAATCATAGACAACATGAGTGCCCCATCCCACTATGTCGCCATACTAGGCTCTACAATCAAAACCGAAATGTCAAGTATTGGAAGTTGGATTTCCATCTGTGAACCAAGGCAAGGGATCGTCTTAACAGAATTCGAGATGCTCTAGCTCGCCCCTCAAGATACAGCCACAACTGCACCTTGGATTGTCAGGGTCGGTCCACACGGAGTGGATTAAAATGCCTAAAAACTACGTTTCCCTGCCCTATGGGGCGTCAATCTGGTTTGTATAAAGACCATACCATCCATCGGCTCCACAGAGACCGATATAACCGAGGCACCTCGCTATCCATCATACACATAAGTAAAACGTCTGGGCATGCAAAACCTAGACACCACTCCTAGCTGAAGGAAACATATGTCCTCCCTGAGGTCCTCTCCCGTTTCTAGTTCACACCAGGGTGTGAGGCTCGCGAATTAACGCAATACACAAAGCGGCACTATATTAAAGCTATGCTTTGATCATCAACCACAAGACTCTGCTTTTCAACAGAAGCCTTGATCATTTGCATCTCAGTATGCCACACAGGCAATTTACGCTCTGCAACCGATGTCTATCAATCACACAGAATGAAATCCAATGTCAGACACACAGTCCATTTACAAATTCGTTCCGGGTCTGAACGAAACCGGAGGCACCTTATTCCTCATCCCGTATGTCCAATACAGGAGAGAGGTCCTTGCATATCTGGTCGATCTCCAAGTACGTCTGGAACGATCACCACTTATTACCTTGTCTTGGGTATACAATCCAATCAAGACATCAGTAATCATCCAAACGATGTGAAGACCTCCGGTCTTCAACCGCCGTCTTCATCCTCGACATATCGTCGAATCAGTTATTCAAAATGGGATAAACCCGGTCTTTCTGAATAACTCACGCATATAATAAACAAGTGCTATAAAAACATAACATACGCCTCATTCCAATATAGAATATTCCTTTATTCAAATATTCTTATACTTCGGGGAAGGTTCCCATTAATTTTATCAAAGATAAATTCTTTAAATTTATTCTTTAATCTTCCTTTGGATATCAATTCAAACCAAATTATGGTTTATCCAAACTAATCGGGATTAGCGAACCTTACCGAAGTAATCATTTGTTTAATTTCCCAATCCCAACCAATTTATCCCATGATGTAAAACTGGTAATACTTCATATCTAACACCACAGTGTTATAGGTAAAATTAATTACTATTTCACATTCAAATCTAATTAAAGATTTAACTATCGCTTGGAGCAAAACTGGTGATACTCAATTCTTGATCATTTCTTGAATTTGATAATTTTAGTTATCAAATTCACCTTTCAATCTATTCAAAGATTCATTAAAACTCTAATTCAGTTTTAATTTCCAAAAATCATTACTTAATGATTTTCTTTAAATTTAAAAAATTAATCTTATCTTTATCCGGGTTAAAGAACAAATGTCATTTAAAACACGACTCACGATAAACCCAAAATTCCATTAACAATGGAATCTTCAAGGAATTCAGATCAATATATATAATCGATATGAACTTCCATATCCGACTAATAATATAAATGGAATAATGGCAAAGCCTTTTAAATTCCATATATATATATATATATATATATATATATATATATATATATATATATATTAGCAGTCTTCCTCCACAGAAATTCACTCCGATTATTACCAAATCGAATTCCATTCCATTCCAATTTATTTTATCAAATTGGAAAACTTTACTTTGGAAAATCTCCACTAAATCTTTAATAAAAAGATTTATAAGTTCCATATCTCATTTCACTATAAATCGGGTTAAAGAACGAATGTCGTTAAAAACACAGTTCACATAAACCCAATTCACATTCCATTTTATTACAATTACCAAAAATAACTGGAATACCCCATCCCATCAGTTTCTAACCGTAAATTAGCAAGAGAACAATTCCCTAAATATTAATCACGAAGGCTGAAACCAACATCAGATCAATACCTAGGAAAACATTCAACTTAGCTAATCTCCAGTGTAACAACCCGAAAATCTGGGCCAGTTTAAAATTTTTATTTTGGCAATTTTAGCGAATATTGATTATTTAAAATGAATTATTTTAAATAATATCGACGAGAAATTTATTTTGAATATATTTAGAACGTATATATTTATACGCGTCATCGTTAGAATATAAATAATTATATATAATTATAAAAGGAATTGAAAATGGCGCGGTAGTTCGATAATTCGATTTCAAACTTCAATTGAATGTACCGGGTGCAAAATAAACCGGATTTTAGTGAAACCAAAAATAATGGAATCAAATTGTGACTATCTTTCCAACGAATCCGAAAGATCGAAATTTCATAGCGGGAATCAAAAGATATGTCCAATTGAAAATTCTGAATGGTCGCTATGGAATTCAAGCCCTTAAAAATAGCCATTTTGCAAACGACCTCGGATTTCGACGAAACCACTTTTGTTGGATCCGGGATGTCTTGTTATTGCTAGGTTTCAAATTTCATAATTTTTCGAATCAATATGTGAGCGTGGCAAAGGAAAACGCGTTTGACCAGTTTCAGTTGATTTTAATCGACTGGAAAATGGCCATTTTTCAAATGGTCTCAGAATTTGACGAAATTAGTTTTGTTAGGACCGTATCGTCAATACGAAGCTAGAAAATATTTTTCGGGAATTTTTAGAGTCCGTATGTGGCCCCGGTAAATTAAAATGTGCGTTCAAAATCAATATATAGATTTATATTTGGATTTTTATGGAAACTGATCGAAACAGTCGAATCAGCCTGCGATACATATCCCATTGTGTTCAGAATGGGGGTAATTAGCTAGGGGCGACAGTCGTTGGGTTGGATTTCGAGTTCGTATCAACACAAGGGTATTTTCGAAATTAAATAAATTAAAATATAAAGTTATATTAACCTAACCCTAAATATCATTGGTCAAAGCCCAACCCACGGTCAAACGACGAGTCGCGCCTCTCTCTCCCTGAGCGATGGAAATCGCTCGATCGTTCCAACCCGTTTCTCTCCCTATCCGCCACAAATTAGGTCCTCCTCCTGAAACGAAAATCATAGAAGAATCCGCAGGCTTTAAATCCATACGAGTATGAAGATCTATCGTTGAGGGGTTCAAAGGAATTGGGGCTTTGAAAGGCCTTCGGTCGAAGGCAAATTCCGGCGATAGAAGGGGCGCGAGCTGGCCATCGTGGCCGGCAATGGTAGAGCTTGCCAAGGCGGTTCGAGGGAGCCCGCCGATCTTGTTCCGGCTGTCCATGGTGCATGCAGTTCGAGGATGAAGGCGGCGATGATGGGGTTCAACAGTCCGTCGTTATACTGGAGAAGACGGGTTTTAAAACCCCTAACAGCGTGGTTAGTTAATTAATTAGGGTAATTAGGAAAATTGATTATCTTAGTTTAATTGTTCTATATAGTTAAAATTTTATTAAACGGTAAGTGGTTTTTTTTTCTTTTCTTATTTAAACAGCATTGTTTCTAAAAACAGATTTTTTTTAAATAAAAGTAACAAATGTTTTTATAAATAAAAGTAGTAAATGTTTATTTTTAAAATATATAAAGGATTGTTTAAAAAAAAAATATGAGAATAGAATTTGTTTTAAAAATAAGAATAGATTTGTTTTAAGAATAAAAATACCTTGGTTTTGAAAATAAAATTTGCATAGCCTTTTAAAATAAGATTAATGTGTTTTTAAAATAAGAGAATAAAAATAGTTCGAATTAAAAATATGATTTTTATTCATGGAGAGTAATAAAAATATAATCTTTATTAAGCGAAGAGAAATATAAAAATATAATTTTTATAACATAGCAAAGAAAAAAGTCGATTTTTATATATTGAATAGCAAAGTAAAAATTCGATTTTTATATATTGAATAGCAAAGTAAAAATTCGATTTTTATATATTGAATAGCAAAGTAAAAATTCGATTTTTATATATTGAATAGCAAAGTTAAAATTCGATTTTTATATATTGAACAGCGAAGTAAAAATTCGATTTTTTTTTACATATGTAGAGAATGCGGGCAGTGAAAAGTGACAAGAGGCAGAACGACGAAGATTTCTACCTAAGCAGAGTCGTGGCGTTGGATTAGCAATTCTGTGAGAACTTCTCACCTTTTAATTTTATTTTTCTAGTTGAAAAATATACTAGGATGCAGACGGTGTTTAGTAGCACCCGACACCCGTCGTCCACAGACCATGGACGGCTTGTATGCTTGTTTGTTTGATTTTGATGTGTAGTTGATTGTGTGATGTGATGTGAAATAAAATAAAATATTTATATAGTGGAAAATATTTTATAGTTAAAAATAGAATTTTTAACGTGTATATGAAATGAAATAAAAATAAACAAATTGGATGATTTGTTTATATACACACATTTGACTGATATTGATTGGGACGATAAATTTTACACATCGCCCAACTGCACAAATAAAATCTGTGATTGATTGTTTGAAACCCCACACGGGTATTGGGATGATATTTGACGTACACTAATCCCGATTGTTTAGTTGTATGTCGATCGATTGATTGACAGACTGTTATGAGCGTTAAATATTTAATTAATTCGATGCTTATACAGTGTATAATGCACTTTGGATGATGGTCGATTATTCATCGTGGTTATTGTATACATATGTTGTAGAAAACCCATATAATTAACATTATATGGTATTTGATTGGGCTTCATTAAATATTTGAAATAGAAATATTTGAAAAGAAATATTTGAAAAGAAATATTTGAATAGAATATTTGAAAACAAAAATATATGAAGCCGTGTTGATTAGATTGACGCCATTTTGACGTGAACGATATTTATATCGATTTTATTCATTTTATAATGAATATCGAAAGTGATTTCAAAATCTGATATTTTGAAAAGAATTGAAATTCAAACTGAATTTGAATTAAATTTAATAGAAAACGAATTCGAATTGAATCGAACAGAAAACGAATTTGAATTGAATCGAATAGAAAACGAATTTGAATTGAATCGAATAGAAAACGAATTTGAATTGAATCGAATAGAAAACCAATTTGAATTGAATCGAATAGAAAACCAATTTGAATTGAATCGAATAGAAAACCAATTTGAATTGAATCGAATAGAAAACCAATTTGAATTGAATCGAATAGAAAACCAATTTGAATTGAATTGAATAGAAAATGAATTTGAATTGAATTGAATATAAAACGAATTCGAATTGAATTGAATATAAACCAAATTCGAATTGAATTGAATATAGAATGAATTGAAATTTGAAATGGAAGTTGAAATGTTTTTGAACGAATATAAAACTATTTATAAAATTCATTTTAAATAGAAATCGACTAAATATATATTATATATATAATATAATGGCCTGAATAGAACGCGCCGCGCCGCGGCAGTTCGCGAATTTCGACCATTGACTTCGAACGGATATTACGGGAGATCCGACCGTCGGATTCTCCTAAAACCGGAACCGTTGGGTTCGTATCGAAAAGAGCTTTCTAACGAATATTAGAAATTTGAAATCTAACGGTTGGATTTGGAGATACGTCCAAATTAAATTTGAAAAAGGTCGCTGTAAGTGCAGTTCGATGGCCGTTGATGGAAATCGACTGTACAGGCCTTGATAAAATTATTAAAAATATCAATAATTTGTGTAAAATCATAAGAAATGATTTGGGAAAAATTGGGATGAAAAACTCCATATTTGAAAAGATAAAAATAGATTTTTATCGAAATGAACTAGTTTTGAACTAGAATTAAAATTCTATTTATTTTTAAATAAATAGATTTGATTTGAAAGGGTTTTAAAAGTAACCAGGATTTCCAATAATTGAATTGGAATGGATTTGAATCGAAATTGTCTTCGGAATATTTCGATGTTGGATTTTGTGATTATACAGGTATTGTTATGGGAAATTTGAAAGATATATTTATATCGTTATTTCCAATACGATATTTGTGGGTCGTAGAATTTGATATTGAATATAAGCTGATATATTTTCTATTCAGAGCCTTGTATTTAATATCAAACGTGATTTTGGGTTTATAGTGAACCGTGTTTTAAATGACACTAATTCTTTAACCCAGTTAAAGATTAAAACTAAGTGGGGTTTTAATGAATCTTTAATTAGATTGATAAGATCGAGAATGGAGTATCACCAGTTTTGCTCCAAAGCGATAGTTAAATCTTTAATTAGATTTGAACGTGAAATGGTAATTGAATTTACCGATAACACCGTGGTATTAGATATGGAGTATTACCAGTTTTGCTTCATGGGATGAATAAGTTGGGATTGGGAAATAAAATAAATAATTACTTCGGTGCGGTTCGCTAATCCCGACTAGTTTGAAAAACCATAATCTGGTTTGAAATGACATCCAAAGGAAGATTAAAGAATGAATTCAAAGAATTTATCTTGGATAAAATTAATGGGAACCTTTCCCTAAGAATATGAAATTTAGAAACTAGCTCTAGGTTAGCTAAGAAGAATGATTTCCTGGGTATTGATCTGATGTTGGTTTCGGCCTTCGGGGTTAATATTTAGGGGATTGCTCTCTTACTGATTTACGGTTAGTGACTAATGAATTGGAATGAGGCATATGTTGTGTTTGTGTAACATTTGTTTTTAATATACGCGGGTTGTTCGGAAAGGCCGGGTTTACTCCCATTCTGAATAACCGATTCAACGATAAGTCGAAGATGAAGACGGTGGTCGAAGACCGGAAGTCTTCACATCGTTTGGGTGATTACTGATGATCTTGATTGGGCTGTACACCCAAGATGAGGGAATCAGTTGGTGGTCGTCCAGACGTACTTGGAGATCGACGGATATGCGAGGAAAGTGCCTCCGGTTTCGTTCAGACCTAGAACGGACTTGTAAATGGATGGTATGTCTGACATTGTATTCCTTTATATTGTATTCGTTGATCTCTGCTAAATATATATCTGTTTGGCGGCGGGGAATTTATTCTCTTGCTTAACGCCCTTCTCTGAGACATACGAGCTCAGAGGTTATATATTGGCAAAAATCAGTGGTACGATATGGATTGATAGTGTGGCATGATGAGATGCAGTGATCCAGACTTTTGTTGAAAAGCAAAGTTTGGTGGATGATGATCAAAGCGCAGCTTTGATATAGCATGGCTTTGTGTATAGCGTTGATTCGCGAGCCTCACACCCCGGTATGGTGGTAAACTGATGGTTTGATCAGTATGCTTTTTAGTGGATGGGCACCTTAGTGGTGTCGTGGATTCGGTCGACCGAGAGGAGCTTAGTGCTCAGGGATATATAGAGTAAGCGGTGTTTTCTCTCGCTGGGACGTAAGCCGCGGTGATACTCTGGTCCCAAATGTGCGGATGTGCAGACGGTGTTTTCTCTTGCTGGGACGTAAGCCGTGGGGAATTGCACTACGCGATCGATCTTTCGAATCAGGAGCCACCATGATGGAAATCCAATTTCCAATACGTGTATTGCGGTTTTAATTGTAGAACTAGTATGGCGACATGATATATGGTACCCATGCCGTCTATGATTGATATTTATGATTGAAATTGTTTTGACACTATACACTTATTATAGTATCAAATGATTTGATTTTTTAAAACGTACCAAGCATGTTTGGCTATTATAAGGGAAAACCCTATCCTCCGGCTGCGTTGCATTATGTGATGGGACCTGGGTCTTATAATAGCTTCATTTTTAGAAAAGCATTGCGCTGTTTACTTATATGCACTGGTATTCTTGGGAGGAAACCCGTTCCGTGTTATACGGCGTGGTCCCTTGATTTACCTAACTTTAAAATAAAGATTTACAACTGTTTTAGTTCTCACACCAGTCCCATGACTGACCTGGAGTTTATTGTTTTGACCTAAACTCTGGGTGCCCCTATTTTGACACGGGCAGCTAGTAGTTTTGGTTTTGCAGATTTATACTCACAGGATCCTGGTTTGCAGCTGGAATGATATCCGGAAAGCTTTGTATCCGTATATCTCTTCTAGTTGTGTATTGTATTATTTTCCGATGCTATGTAATGTATTGTAATCTCTGATATTTCTGTGTAATATTTATTCATTTATACTCTGTATATTCTTGTAATCTGATGCATTGTTGTAATATACAATGAAATGTTCTTCCGTCTGCGTCTTGTTGTGGCTTGTTCTCGAACTATCCTCGCTTTCCTTTACGGGGAAGTTACGGGTTTTCATATTTGGTATCAGAGCTTTGGTTTACAAAGCTCAGAGAACAAGACACATTAGAACCATACAAAAGAATTCATCAGATATTGGATTAGTAATATCCAATGAAATGACTCGTTAGAGATGGGATCAATAGTATCCTAGAACGAGTGTGAAGAGTAAATTTTTAAAGTGAAAACAAGTTTTGTTTTGAAAATTTAAATCAATTATTCGTATTTGATTATTTATTTATATTGATTTGGACATTCCAGTATATAAAGATTTTGCGTATACGTTTGATCCGCGTATATTTGAAGTTTTAATATACTGGATTGATATAGAATCACACTCTAGTCGCCCGGGGATGATACTGATAATTGTGATCACATTATCAGTGTTTATATTCGAGTGACGAAAGTGAGATTTCTATATATTTCCTATTGACTGGTGTGAGAACCAAAATTAGATAGGGCTTGTTGTGATTTTGCATCAAAAATCTGATTTTTGACTATTTATCAAAGTTATGAATTTGAAAAGCTAATCAACTAATTGATTGATGGTTGTGTTGTTTGATTACTGTTTTGATTAATTGAAATTTTAACCATATAGCCAATTTGATCAAATATTGAGTTGTATTGAAAATGTGTCGCATTTGCTTGCATATACATGTACTTACATTGAACATGTCATAGCAAGGAGGCTAGAGCAGAGAATAAAATTTGTTTGCCTGACAAATAGGTACTTGTTTACTATAATTTATTGTTTTGTTTGGGTGATGATGATTTTATGAGCCTATTGGCTAGTCGCTTGGCTTTTTCTTTTTCTTTTTGAGATCAGAAGGCCTGTTATGGCAATTTCGGGATTTTCCCGTAGCTCCCGGTGCAGGGGAGGTTATGGCGAAATTTTTTGAAAATTCCGGGTGTTAGTCAAATTTTTGAAGAATTTGGAAATTCTCAAAAACTGAAAAGTTGGAGAATGGAAGCCGGATCGAACGTAGAGTTGATTGATCAAACCACTTTCGACTTTGTTCCTTTTCGGGGACGAAAAGTTTTAAGTGGGGGAGATTGTAACAACCCGAAAATCTGGGCTAGTTTAAAATATTTATTTTGGCAATTTTAACGAATTTTGATTATTTAAAATGAATTATTTTAAATAATATCGACGAGAAATTTATTTTGAATATATTTAGAACGTATATATTTATACGCGTCGTCGTTAGAATATAAATAATTATATATAATTATAAAAGGAATTGAAAATGGCGCGGTAGTTCGATAATTCGATTTCAAACTTCAATTGAATGTACCGGGTGCAAAATAAACCGGATTTTAGTGAAACCAAAAATAATGGAATCAAATTGTGACTATATTTCCAACGAATCCGAAAAATCAAAATTTCATAGCGGGAATCAAAAGATATGTCCAGTTGAAAATTCTGAATTGTCGCTATGGAATTCAAGCCCTTAAAAATAGCCATTTTGCAAACGACCTCGGATTTCGACGAAACCACTTTTGTTGGATTCGGGATGTCTAGTTATTGCTAGGTTTCAAATTTCATAATTTTTCGAATCAATATGTGAGCGTGGCAAAGGAAAACGCGTTTGACCAGTTTCAGTTGATTTTAATCGACTGGAAAATGGTCATTTTTCAAACGGTCTCAGAATTTGACGAAATTAGTTTTGTTAGGACCGTATCGTCAATACGAAGCTAGAAAATATTTTTCGGGAATTTTTAGAGTCCGTATGTGGCCCCGGTAAATTGAAATGTGCGTTCAAAATCAATATATAGATTTATATTTTGATTTTTACGGAAACTGATCGAAACAGTCGAATCAGCCTGCGATACATATCCCATTGTGTTCAGAATGGGGGTAATTAGCTAGGGGCGACAGTCGTTGGGTTGGATTTCGAGTTCGTATCAACACAAGGGTATTTTCGAAATTAAATAAATTAAAATATAAAGTTATATTAACCTAACCCTAAATATCATTGGTCAAAGCCCAACCCACGGTCAAACGACGAGTCGCACCTCTCTCTCCCTGAGCGACGGAAATCGCTCGATCGTTCCAGCCCGTTTCTCTCCCTATCCGCCACAAATTAGGTCCTCCTCCTGAAACGAAAATCATAGAAGAATCCGCAGGCTTTAAATCCATACGAGTATGAAGATCTATCGTTGAGGGGTTCAAAGGAATTGGGGCTTTGAAAGGCCTTCGGTCAAAGGCAAATTCCGGCGACAGAAGAGGCGCGAGCTGGCCATCGTGGCCGGCACTGGTAGAGCTCGCCAAGGCGGTTCGAGGGAGGCCCGCCGATCTAGTTCCGGCTGTCCATGGTGCATGCAGTTCGAGGATGAAGGCGGCGATGATGGGGTTCAACAGTCTGTCGTTATACTGGAGAAGACGGGTTTTAAAACCCCTAACAGCGTGGTTAGTTAATTAATTAGGGTAATTAGGAAAATTGATTATCATAGTTTAATTGTTCTATATACTTAAAATTTTATTAAACGGTAAGTGATTTTTTTTCTTTTCTTATTTAAACAGCATTATTTCTAAAAACAGATTTTTTTTTAAATAAAAGTAACAAATGTTTTTATAAATAAAAGTAGTAAATGTTTATTTTTAAAATATATAAAGGATTGTTTAAAAAAAATATGAGAATAGAATTTGTTTTAAAAATAAGAATATATTTGTTTTAAGAATAAAAATACCTTTGTTTTGAAAATAAAATTTGCATAGCCTTTTAAAATAAGATTAATGTGTTTTTAAAATAAGAGAATAAAAATAGTTCGAATTAAAAATATGATTTTTATTCATGGAGAGTAATAAAAATATAATCTTTATTAAGCGAAGAGAAATATAATTTTTTTTTTTAACATAGCAAAGAAAAAAGTCGATTTTTATATATTGAATAGCAAAGTAAAAATTCGATTTTTATATATTGAATAGCAAAGTAAAAATTCGATTTTTATATATTGAATAGCAAAGTAAAAATTCGATTTTTATATATTGAACAGCGAAGTAAAAATTCGATTTTTTTTACATATGTAGAGAATGCGGGCAGTGAAAAGTGACAAGAGGCAGAACGACGAAGATTTCTACCTAAGAAGAGTCGTGGCGTTGGATTAGCAATTCTATGAGAACTTCTCACCTTTTAATTTTATTTTTCTAGTTGAAAAATATACTAGGATGCAGACGGTGTTTAGTAGCACCCGACACCCGTCGTCCACAGACCATGGACGGCTTGTATGCTTGTTTGTTTGATTTTGATGTGTAGTTGATTGTGTGATGTGATGTGAAATAAAATAAAATATTTTTATAGTGGAAAATATTTTATAGTTAAAAATAGAATTTTTAACGTGTATATGAAATGAAATAAAAATAAACAAATCGGACGATTTGTTTAAATACACACATTTGACTGATATTGATTGGGACGATAAATTTTACACATCGCCCAACTGCACAAATAAAATCTATGATTGATTGTTTGAAACCCCACACGGGTATCGGGATGATATTTGACGTACACTAATCCCGATTGTTTAGTTGTATGTCGATCGATTGATTGACAGACTGTTATGAGCGTTAAATATTTAAATTCGATGCTTATACAGTGTAGAATGCACTTTGGATGATGGTCGATTATTCATCGTTGTTATTGTATACATGTGTTGTAGAAAACCCATATAATTAACATTATATGGTATTTGATTGGGCTTCATTAAATATTTGAAATAGAAATATTTGAAAAGAAATATTTGAAAAGAAATATTTGAATAGAATATTTGAAAACAAAAATATATGAAGCCGTGTTGATTAGATTGACGCCATTTTGACGTGAACGATATTTATATCGATTTTATTCATTTTATAATGAATATCGAAAGTGATTTCAAAATCTGATATTTTGAAAAGAATTGAAATTCAAACTGAATTTGAATTAAATTTAATAGAAAACGAATTCGAATTGAATCGAATAGAAAACGAATTTGAATTGAATCTAATAGAAAACGAATTTGAATTGAATCGAATAGAAAACCAATTTGAATTGAATCGAATAGAAAACCAATTTGAATTGAATCGAATAGAAAACCAATTTGAATTGAATCGAATAGAAAACCAATTTGAATTGAATTGAATAGAAAACGAATTTGAATTGAATTGAATATAAAACGAATTCGAATTGAATTGAATATAAACCAAATTCGAATTGAATTGAATATAAACCAAATTCGAATTGAATTGAATATAGAATGAATTGAAATTTGATTTGAATTTGAAATGGAAGTTGAAATGTTTTTGAACGAATATAAAACTATTTACAAAATTCGTTTTAAATAGAAATCGACTAAATATATATTATATATATAATATAATGGCCTGAATAGAACGCGCCGCGTCGCGGCAGTTCGCGAATTTCGACCATTGACTTCGAACGGATATTACGGGAGATCCGACCGTCGGATTCTCCTAAAACCGGAACCGTTGGGTTCGTATCGAAAAGAGCTTTCTAACGAATATTAGAAATTTGAAATCTAACGGTTGGATTTGGAGATACGTCCAAATCAAATTTGAAAAAGGTCGCTGTAAGTGCAGTTCGATGGCCGTTGATGGAAATCGACTGTACAGGCCTTGATAAAATTATTAAAAATATCAATAATTTGTGTAAAATCATAAGAAATGATTTGGGAAAAATTGGGATGAAAAACTCCATATTTGAAAAGATAAAAATAGATTTTTATCGAAATGAACTAGTTTTGAACTAGAATTAAAATTCTATTTATTTTTAAATAAATAGATTTGATTTGAAAGGGTTTTAAAAGTAACCAGGATTTCCAATAATTGAATTGGAATGGATTTGAATCGAAATTGTCTTCGGAATATTTCGATGTTGGATTTTGTGATTATATAGGTATTGTTATGGGAAATTTGAAAGATATATTTATATCGTTATTTCCAATACGATATTTGTGGGTCGTAGAATTTGATATTGAATATAAGCCGATATATTTTCTATTCAGAGCCTTGTATTTAATATCAAACGTGATTTTGGGTTTATAGTGAACCGTGTTTTAAATGACACTAATTCTTTAACCCAGTTAAAGATTAAAACTAAGTGGGGTTTTAATGAATCTTTAATTTGATTGAAAAGATCGAGAATGGAGAGTATCACCAGTTTTGCTCCAAAGCGATAGTTAAATCTTTAATTAGATTTGAACGTGAAATGGTAATTGAATTTACCGATAACACCGTGGTATTAGATAGGGAGTATTACCAGTTTTGCTTCATGGGATGAATAAGTTGGGATTGGGAAATAAAATAAATAATTACTTCGGTGTGGTTCGCTAATCCCGACTAGTTTGAAAAACCATAATCTGGTTTGAAATGACATCCAAAGGAAGATTAAAGAATGAATTCAAAGAATTTATCTTGGATAAAATTAATGGGAACCTTTCCCTAAGAATATGAAATTTAGAAACTAGCTCTAGGTTAGCTAAGAAGAATGATTTCCTGGGTATTGATCTGATGTTGGTTTCGGCCTTCGGGGTTAATATTTAGGGGATTGCTCTCTTACTGATTTACGGTTAGTGACTAATGAATTGGAATGAGGCGTATGTTGTGTTTGTGTAACATTTGTTTTTAATATACGCGGGTTGTTCGGAAAGGCCGGGTTTACACCCATTCTAAATAACCGATTCGACGATAAGTCGAAGATGAAGACGGTGGTCGAAGACCGGAAGTCTTCACATCGTTTGGGTGATTACTGATGATCTTGATTGGGCTGTACACCCAAGATGAGGGAATCAATTGGAGGTCATCCAGACGTACTTGGAGATCGACGGATATGCGAGGAAAGTGCCTCCGGTTTCGTTCAGACCTAGAACGGACTTGTAAATGGATGGTGTGTCTGACATTGTATTCCTTTATATTGTATTCGTTGATCTCTGCTAAATATATATCTGTTTGGCGGTGGGGAATTTATTCTCTTGCTTAACGCCCTTCTCTGAGACATACGAGCTCAGAGGTTATATATTGGCAGAAATCAGTGGTACGATATGGATTGATAGTGTGGCATGCTGAGATGCAGTGATCCAGACTTTTGATGAAAAGCAAAGTTTGGTGGATGATGATCAAAGCGCAGCTTTGATATAGCATGGCTTTGTGTATAGCGTTGATTCGCGAGCCTCACACCCCGGTATGGTGGTAAACTGATGGTTTGATCAGTATGCTTTTTAGCGGATGGGCACCTTAGTGGTGTCGTGGATTCGGTCGACCGAGAGGAGCTTAGTGCTCAGGGATATATAGAGTAAGCGGTGTTTTCTCTCGCTGGGACGTAAGCCGCGGTGATACTCTGGTCCCAAATGTGCGGATGTGCAGACGGTGTTTTCTCTTGCTGGGACGTAAGCCGTGAGGAATTGCACTACGCGGTCGATCTTTCGAATCAGGAGCCACCATGATGGAAATCCAATTTCCAATACGTGTATTGCGGTTTTAATTGTAGAACTAGTATGGCGACATGATATATGGTACCCATGCCGTCTATGATTGATATTTATGATTGAAATTGTTTTGACACTATACACTTATTATAGTATCAAATGATTTGATTTTTTAAAACGTACCAAGCATGTTTGGCTATTATAAGGGAAAACCCTATCCTCCGGCTGTGTTGCATTGTGTGATGGGACCTGGGTCTTATAATAGCTTCATTTTTAGAAAAGCATTGCGCTGTTTACTTATATGCACTGGTATTCTTGGGAGGAAACCCGTTCCGTGTTATACGGCGTGGTCCCTTGATTTACCTAACTTTAAAATAAAGATTTACAACTGTTTTAGTTCTCACACCAGTCCCATGACTGACCTGGAGTTTATTGTTTTGACCTAAACTCTGGGTGCCCCTATTTTGACACGGGCAGCTAGTAGTTTTGGTTTTGCAGATTTATATTCACAGGATCCTGGTTTGCAGCTGGAATGATATCCGGAAAGCATTGTATCCGTATATCTCTTCTAGTTGTGTATTGTATTATTTTCCGCTGCTATGTAATGTATTGTAATCTCTGATATTTCTGTGTAGTATTTATTCATTTATACTCTGTATATTCTTGTAATCTGATGCATTGTTGTAATATACAATGAAATGTTATTCCGTCTGCGTCTTGTTGTGGCTTGTTCTCGAACTATCCGCGCTTTCCTTTACGGGGAAGTTACGGGTTTTCACATCCAGTTAGTTTCTAATTTTCTTAACTCCACTAGTTTTAAGAACGTATTATTAAAGATACCATTCACGACAAACCCAAAATCTCATTCCATTGTTAACCGGGTTAGAGAACAAGTGTTATTTAAAACATCGTCCACGATAAAACCAAAATCCAGTTTGATATTAAATACAAGGCTTTGAGTAGAAAATATATCGGCTTATATTCAATATCAAATTTTGAAACCAACAAATATCGTATTGGGAATAATGATATATACATATATATATATATATCTTCCAAATTCCTCCACAATTTCCGTATAATCACGGAACCCAATATCGAAATATTCCGAAGATAATTTCGATTCAAATCCATTCCAATTCATATACTGGAAATTTTGGCTATTTTTAAAACCATTTCAAATCCAATTTATTTATTTAAAAATAATTAGATTATAATTCTAGTTAATAACTAGTTCATTTAGATAAAATATTTTTTTTATCTTTTCAAACATGGAATTTTTCATCCCAATTCTTTCCAAATCATTTATTATGATTTTACACAAATTATTGCTATTTTTAATAATTTTATCAAGGCTTGTATAGTCGATTTCCATAAATAGCCATCGAACTGCACTTACAACGACCTTTTCCAAATTTGATTTGGGCATAATTCCAGATCCAACCGTTATATTTCTAATTTCTTGTATTCTTAGAAAGCTCTTTTCGATACAAACCTAACAGTTCCGGTTTTAGTAGAATCCGATAGTCGGATCTCCCATAACGTCAATTCGAAGTCAATGGTTGAATTTCACGAACTACCGCGGCACGGCACATTCTATTCAGGCCATTATATATATACATATATATAATATTTTTCATCGATTTCCATTTAAAACGTATTTTATAAATGGTTTATAAATTCGTTTTAAAACAATTTCAACTTCATTTCAGTTTTCAAATCAAATTTGAATATTCCTTTATGAATTCGTTTTAAGTTCATTTTAAAACCATTTCAATTCCATTTCAAATTTCAAATCAAATTTGAATATTCTTTTATAAATCCATTTTAAAACTATTTCAATTCCATTTCAAATTTCAAATCCAATTTGAATATTCTTTATCATTTTAATATTAAAATGATAATATTTTCAAAATGTCAAATTTTGAAATCACTTTTCGATATTCATTATAAAATGAATAAAATCGACAAAATTCCCGTTTGTGTCAAAATGGTGTTTAACTACTTAACACGGCTTCACATTTCTATATTCACTTAATATTATTTTAAAATATTCTTTAATTCTGAACTGGAATCAGACACAGTCAATGACCATATAATTTTTTTTATATGGATTTCATACACACATGTACACAACAATAATCAAACACAGTCAACCATCATCCAGAGTGCATTACATAACTGTATAAGCGTTAAAAATAAAAAAATAACGCTCATCACAGCCTGCCAACCCATCAATTGACATATCACTAATTATTGGGATCAGTGTATGTCAAATATCATCCCAATACCCGTGTGGGGTTTCAATCAACAAACACTGAATATTATTTATGTAGTTAGGCGACGTGTAAAATTTATCGTCCCAATCCATATCAGTCAAATGGGTGTATATAAACAAATCTTTCGATTTGAAAATGAATATTTATTTTATTTCAACACATGAATATTTTATTTAATTCAACACATGAATTATTATTTTTTATTCAACACATCATGAACCAACTTCACACAAACAAATTAATTCAAACATACAACCAAACAAGTCATTCATGGTCTATGGACGACGGGGAGTAGTTCATATATACAGTTATAAAATAAATAACTGTACATAAATAATTTTAGTGAGAAGTTTTTTCCACTCCTTCATTCTTTAACGGACGATGGCTTGGATTCTGTTCAAAATTCCAACGCAATCTTTTCCCTCTGTTCATTATAAAAATCACATTTTTAACATGATGTTTATATTAAAAATCGCATTTTTCATATCGTGACTTATATAAAAGTCATATTTCTATAGCAATATATAATATATAAAAATCATGTTTTTATTCCAATGTTATTCATACAAAGATCATATTTTAAAATATTTTAAAAACAATGCTATTATATATCTTAAAACAGTGTCATTTTATTTAATTCTAAGTTCTATAAATAAAAATCATATTTTTATTTTCATGCCATTCATATAAAAATCCCATTTTTATCTCGCTATTTCATATATAAAAACTGAATCTTTACGTTACTATTTCATATATAAAAATCGAATTTTTATATTGCTATTTCATATATAAAAATCGAATTTTTATAATGATGTTCATATCATAAAAAAATCAAATCTTTATATTTATAAAAATTAAATCTTTATATAAATAAAAATCCTATCTTTTCATATATAAAAATATAATCTTTACATGAATAAAAATATTATCTTTACATGAATAAAAATATAATCTTTACATGAATAAAAATATAATCTTATATGAATATAAATATAATCTTTATTATATATATATAAAAAATCTAATCTTTATTATAAGAATCATCCCTATATTCTATGCTTTATATAAAAAAAGGATAAACTGATTTAAAACTACATTTTATATAAATTAACAACTTACAGTTGGATTTGGGAGAAGAGGTTGTGCGTTGGAGGTGGAGGGTGGCATGGGGTTCGTCAGAGGGTCAGGGAGGCGGTGCAAGGCGGCGGTAGGCCTGGCCATTTGTGGCGGCGCGGCTTCGAGCCAGGGTTTGGGCATTTTTAAATTGGTGACAGGGAGGGGAAGAGGGCGACGGGGAGAAGGAGGATCGGAGGTTTGGGAGTGCGGCGCCGGCCCCGGTGGTGGCAGCAGTCAACGACGAGGGGGGCGACGAGATCGAAGTAGCAGATTTTTTTATTTATTCATTTTCTGTTGAACGGGGAGAAAGAAAGTGAGAGAGAGGGGGTGTGTTACATTATATTTTTTTATTATTTTAATTTTAATTTTCTTCCATAAAGTTTGATTTCATATACGAACTTCGAACGAGACCGGACGACTGTCGCCCCTAGTTAATTACACCCATTCCGAACATAATGAGATATGTTTCATAATCCAATTTGGTTGGTTCAATCGGTTTCCACTGAAATTAAAATATAAATCAATATATATTTAATTTAACGTACATTTCAATTTACTGGGGCCACATACTGACTCTAAAAATTCCTGAAAAATAATTCTAGCTATGTTTTGACGATACGGTCCAAACAAAACTAATTTCGCCAAATTTGGAGACCGTTTGAAAGATGGCCATTTTCTTGTCGATCCAATTTGACTGAAACTGTTAAAACATGTTTTCTTTTGCCATGCCCGCATATTAATTCCAGAATCTTGGAATCCATCAATAATTTGACATCCCGGATCCAACAAAAGTGGGTTCGTCGAAAATGGAGGCCGATTGCAATATGGCTATTTTTAAGGGCTATATTTCCATAGCGACTATTATGAATTTTCATCTGGGCATAACTTTTTATTCCTGCTATGAAATTTTGATTTTTCAGATTCATTGGAAAGATACTTTCAAATAGATTCAAATATTTTTGGTTTCACCAAATTCTGGTTTTTTTTGAATCCTGTACATTCAACTGAAATTTAAAATCGAATTTTCAAACTACAGCGCCATTTCCAATTCCTTTTATAATTAAAATAAATATTTATATTCTAACTTCGATTTAAATAAATAAATATATTCCAATTCTATTCAAAATTAATTTCTCATCATTTTTATTTAAAATAATTCATTTTAAATATTCAAAATTCATTAAAATTGCCAAAATAAAAATTTTAAATTGGTTCTGATTTTCCGAGTTGTTACATTAGAACATGTAGAAATGTATGCAAATAAAATACATATTTATTTGACATTAACAACCTGTAGAAATGTGTGCAAATGAAATACATATTTATTTGACATTAGAAACCTGTAGAAATGTATGCAAAACCTGTAGAAATATATGCAAATAAAATACATTTTTATTTGACATTAGAAACATGTTGTGAATATATGCAAATAAAATACATATTTATTTGACATTAGAAGATGTAGAAATGTTTGCAAATAAAATACATATTTATTTGACATTAGAAACCTATAGAAATGTGTGCAATGAAATACATTTATTTGACATTCGAAACCTGTAGAAATGTACGCATATAAAATACATATTTATTTGACATTAGAAACATGTAGAAATGTATGCAAATAAAATACATATTTATTTGACATTAGAAATATGTAGAAAAGTTATGCAAGTAAAATACATATTTATTTGACATTAGAAACATGTAGAGAAGTTAGGCAAATAAAATACATCTTTTATTTGACATTAGAAAATATTGGAAATGTATGCAAACAAAAACCTCTTTTTATTTGTTATTAGAAATTATAGGAATCTGTTTGCAAATACAATATCTCTTTTTTTATTTTTCATTAGAAACATTTAAATGGTTATGTGAAATAAAACATTCTTTATGTGGCATGTTAAACGTGTTAGTAGGGTCGTCGAATGATTTATATTTATATATAATTATATATATATAAATCAAAATTAAACGAATCGTGCGCGGTAGTTCGTGTTTCAGAATCGTAACTATAAATGATTATACCGAAAGATCTGACTGTCGGATTTTCCCAAAACTGAAACCATTAGGTCCGCTTTGGGAAGATCTTTCCAATGATACAAGAGTTGTTAAAATCCAATGGTTAGATTTTGAGAAATGTGTAAATCAAATATGGGTAAAAACAGCGCTACAGCCGCCTATTGACCCGAAGCGTCGTTAAATTAAATTGGGTTATTTTTATATAAATAAAAATAGCGATAAATCGTTATAAAATAATATTAATGATGTGAAATGATTTAAATTATATATATTCAAGAATTATTTGAAAAGACCGAGTTCAATCTCATTTCAAATAATTATACGACCATTTAAATTGAAGATATCGAAGACAATGTTTGAAGACCGGCGATCTTCACATCAAATGGACAACTACTAATGCCTTTGATTGGAGTTGCTGCATTGAAAGGTTTACAGTGGTGGTTGTTCGGACATACTTGCTGATTATTCGGATAAGCGAGCACCTCTCTTCCGTATTGGACATAGGGACGAGGAAAAAGGTGTCTCCCGTTTCGTTCAGACCCAGAACGGACTTGTAAATGGATGTGTGTCTGACATTGGATTTCATTCTATGTGAATTGATTTCTATTTAATATATATATGTTTGGTAGCGGAGAATTTATTCTCTTGCTTAACACCCTTCTCTAAGATGCACGAGCTGAGAGGTTATATATTGATAGTTATCGATTGCATGGCGTGTATTGTCAATGTGGCATGCCAAGATGCAAATGATCAAGGCTTTTGTTGAAAAGCAGAGCCTTGTGGTTGATGATCAAAGCACAGTTTTATTTAGCATAGCTTTGTGTATAGCATTGCTTCGCGAGCCTCACACCTTGGTATGAGTCAAAAACGGGATCGTGACTACAGGGAGTGCACACGTCTCTTTCTAGCTAAAAGTGGTGTCATGGTATGGAGCCCAGACATTTTTACTTATGTGGATGATGGAATATGAGGCCTCAGATATATTGGTCGATAGTGACCAATTGATAGGTTCAATAGGACCGGGAAACGTGTGTTCAGGCATAATTAATCCACTAAAGTATTTATGGACCGGCCCTGAAGATCCAAGGGTTCGCCAGCATCCGAATCCTGAGGAATTTGCTAGAGTGTCTCCAATCGGTGATGAGCCATCCCTAGCCTCGACTCATGATGGAAAACCCAAATTCCAATACGACATTACGGTTTTGATTGTAAACCTATATATGGCAACATAGTCGGATGGGGTACTATGCCGTCTAGGATTGATACATTTACTTTGAAAGTATGTTTAAACTTATTAGATACTAATAATAATATTAAATATTATTTTACACATATCAAGCATGTTTGATCATTATAAGGTAAAAAACTCTATCCTTCGGTTTGCGTTGCATTGTGTGATGGGACTTGAGTCTTATAATGATTTCATTTTCTAAAAAGCATTGCGTTGTTTTTAACAGATTTATTTAAATTATGCACTGACAATCCAATGGAGTAAACCCGTTCCGCGTTAGCGGCGTGGTCCTGTGATTAGCCTTATTATTAGGTAAGTTAAGTAAAGATTTCTCATACCAGTCCCATGATTGACTCGTAGTTTGTTTCACTTGCAAACTCGGGTGCCCTTATTTCCATACGAGCAGTCGGGTGGCTTGTTTTGCATATATTTATTTTTTGAGCATGATTCTGGATCGAAGCTTAAAGCTATGTCCAGAGCATTGATAGTCTTCCGTTGTGTTAGTTTATTTGTTCTGATGTGCACTATATTAAATTTATTATAAATTATCTTCCGCTATATTATTTTTTGATGTACTCTGACATATTCTGTACTCTGATGTAACATTATTATGATGTTTATAAAAGTCTTCTGTTATTTGTTCTGATGTGTTGTATGCCCACAGTTAGCGTATGTGGGATTCGAAAGGTCTTGGTCGATTTAGCAATCGATTAGGTCTGGGCGAAATCTGTGTCGTTACAAAAGCTAGTGGTAGACTCAATCCAAGCGGACCTAACCGAAGTAAGATCTTTTGTGGCCACGAAGTTGCTTTTAGTAGAGTTTACAAGTTTCCCCGAGCTTCTCTCACACTGATGAATAAAAGCAAGAAGGGATCGGATTGAACGACGAGAGAAATTTGTGAAAATGATAACGTCATCCACGAAGGACAAGGAAGAGATAAGAGGGCAACCCCTAGGAATGTCGAACCTATGAATCTGACCAGTTATCGTTAGGGAGTGAATCCCTCGAACGAATGCTTCGGCAACGATGACGAAGAGGGTGGGGGACAAGGTGTAACGAACCAAGTATTTCGGCCCCGGAAATCGACACAAATACCTTCACTATAACTCATGCCGACCCTCCAAGCACCGGAAACACTGGATAGTTATTAGAAAGAAATTAGAGGGTAAGGTAAGAAAGAAAGAAATATTAGAATAGAAGAAGAAGAAGAAGAAGAAGAAACAACACAACACAGAGTCCCACATCGCAGCGGAACAAAATATATACAGAAATAAATCTTTATTGAGAGCTTTTAAAAATACTTACGATATCAGAGTACATCACACCACGGGACAGTTATAATATCCTGTTCCCATATACAACACACAACGGAATGGTAGTTATATAATATCATACGTCAGAACATCTCCAGCTCGTCTCTGGACTTCACAGCATTCGATAACCTGAACCTGTACACTCCGGGCTAACCCGAGCATTTACAAAACACTGGGTCAGTCTGGTGAACCAGAGTGAGATAAACTCGCACAGTATTAAGGGTAACACACAACTTGATTTTAAAGTTAAAATCCTTTCGAAAGAAAAGGATAATCGTAAGACCGAATCCACACATAAACACGGACGGTTTTTACCTTACGATAACCCAAACCAGTTTTGAAACCAATATCTTGTCTGATATTATAATAATGTCTAAATACAAGTAAATAGAAATCTAGTAGAACGCTTGCATCTCACGCTCTACATACATAATATACAAACAAAAACTGCAGGCGCTTATTGGAGATTGGATTCCAACTCTGACAAGGTATGGGACTACCTGCCGATCGTGTATCTCTAGAGACGAATACACTGGGTTCAACAAGAACGTCTTGCAACCCGGCCCTCACACGACCGACCACTCATTTCGCTTGAGTGTATCAAATGTATATCACAGACGGTTGGGATCAGCAACCGTCTCCCGAAAAGGGACAGCATCGAAATATAGATTAAAGAAGCAAATAAGATTTTCTCTAGATAGGTGATTATACACCCTAATGGGAGCGACCCACATAGCCATGCTGCCTGCCCGATTTTTGTCATTTCTCGGTTGATGAGGCTTGAGGTCAGAGTTTATTTTTTGAACATTTGATCACCATTCACTTTGAATGCCACATCGTCAAATCCGTCAGATATCACTAATTGACGTCCACAAAAATACTTTAGCAGTTAAGCTAAGAGAACGGCAATCCTCCGCCAACAACTATAGCACGTTTGAAGAAATCAACGTACGTGACCCTTTGGAAATACTCTGTTAGACATCCGTCCATAAAAGTCATCCAGGAACAGGATGAACCGAAGGCACTATCCTAATGCATCCATATAGGAATCACCCCATGGATCAGTAGCGAGCAGTCCTTGCAACCCGTAGATTCCAATCACGACAGAATCACAGCTTATCTCTGCTTGCCAGGCAGAGAATATTAGTGGTTCTTCCGTGTATGAAAATTCATGGTCTTCAATGCTCCATCTCGATTATCTTCTGAGATCTTCACGTATTTGTTGGACGGAATGGTTTTCGAATATAAATTTGATCCCAGTCTTTCCGTACCAACAATCGTATTGGACAGATTTGATAGTCGGTGTTTTAACTATCAAAATAATCGGTGTTTCAATCATGACACTCCAATGAGTTCACTGGTTCAGTATTTAGCATCCCTTGGCCCATTAATTAAAACAAACTGATTCACTTCTGTTTAATTAAACTTCTAACTCTTAAATATTAAAAATACGATACCGGATTCTTATATACTGACGTTCTCAAAACAAATTCTTTATAATACTTAGTAAAATAACCATATTCAATTTACACTTAATTCTCCTTTCAAAACACCTGTTACGTCATTCTCTATTATTTAAACTCGGGAAAATCCATTCAACTTAGTATTCATCAACAACGTTACGTAATATCGTTTATTCCATTCTTGAGACAATAACTAATATTTATTAGTATAGAATAAAACTAAGCTTTACATTTCCTTTTCTTCGGATCTCTCGTTATATATATATATATATATATATCCCAAATTTCCACCAAACGTTGCATTATTTCACTAATGGAAATAATGAACTACCACTATCCTCTCTTACGATTACCAACGAATATCATCTTCAGATAATCCTGATGTCGTTCAAGTTGGGGTATTTTAATTACCTCTCAGACCTTGATCAACAACGTTCATATCTTTTAGATAAATATAAGTTGCAATCAAAACCCAATATTCCATTCAAATCTCAAAACCAATTCCATTTCAACTCGGGTTTGGTTCTACCACCCCATGACCTAGTTCTTTAACCCAAATTCACTTTTCCCAATCTCCTTTCAAATATATTTAACCATTTCCCATTTTTGAAATCTTATTTCAAATCTCCCCTTGTTACTTGATCTCATTTTCAAATAACGTTAATTCAATTTTAATGCTTTACATTTTGAAACTTATTTATATACTCTGGTTTATCTCAACCCTTTTATCGTAATCTCCTTTCACTTAATTCAAATAATTAAGTAACGTTTATTTCCTTCTACCATTCAATTGGATTACATCTCACATTCGGTCACTTTTTAAATGAATCCCCATTTAAAAAGAAATTTCCAAATTATCATTTATTTACAAAAATAACTTATTTCAATCATTAACTACTTTAGTAGTTAATTCCTTTATCAACAAAATGGTAAATCCCCTTTAAAACGTTATTTAAGTTTAAACAATATCCATTTAACTTTTTAATCAAAACACATTAATTTGATAAACAACTCCAATTCAAACTGGTCGATTTAATTAATTCAAAAACTCGATTCTCTCATTAACCGATTCCAATTAATCCTCACTTTAAATTTATTAAAAATATAATTAATTTAAATAATGCTATTAATGCTTCCCAACAAACCAATTATCCAAATTTAACTATGCGACTTTATTTCTTATCTTGTACATATAAATCTGATTTACATCTGAATTTACTTAATAAAATCAATCAAAGTCTTAAATAAATAAAATATTTATTTATTTCTCTTTAATAACTTTGATTCAAAATAATATATTCAAAATCCAACTCCAGTTATAAAATAAATTTTATAACTTCATCTTTATCGATTCATCTGACGGTGAATCCATATCTATAAAACGATTGATTTTATAGGCCATACGCTGCCTAATACCCAACCAATACCACCCATTGGTTTAAACAAACAGATGTTGAATATTCAATAATCAACAATCAAATCAACACAATAAACATGACAGTTCATATGTGATAATATGAAAACAAATAATATTTTTGAGGAATCCGGTGGGACCCCTCCAGCCTGTTCTTCTCTATATTCAAAGTGGTTATCTCAAATCAGACTGTTCAATTTTGTTTAACTGATTAACTAAATAACGACCATTTAACATTAACCACAAGCAATCCAAACAATTCAACCATTTAAACACGTTTATAAATAAACGTGACCAACCAAGGTGAGTTACCTTTATTGGAACCAATCGTTAAAAGTAACGATTTGGTATTCACTGAAATTAAACACAGTTTAATTTCATCAGTTAAATCAACAAACAAATGTATAACTAGCAAACAGGCAACCATCAGCAAGCAGGGCACACAAAATAAAAACCCAATTTATATAAAATATAAATGGGGAAACTGAGTGAGTTTAACTCACCTTGATCTGATTGATTTGTTGGTTACAGTTAAATTAAACAGTCGTTTAATTTTAACTGCAAATTCCTGGTTGTCTCAATCATGTTCAAAACAGTTCCAGGATGTAGAGTTCAGCAATACGGTAACAACGCTTCTGGTTTGGCTCAATTCTGATAAAACAAACATGAGTCATAAATAATATAAGTTCATAGTTAATTTAATATAATCCATTCTTTTAATTACTCATTAATTTTATATAATTAATTTAATTACTTTGTTCTTAAGAATTAACGCCCGAGCAGTTCTCCTTCTGCATTCTACGCCTTTCAAGCTTCGGATATCACCAACATTGCCTGTACACCATTTAATGATTTAATTTAAATGAATTACTTCTTAAATCCTAAAACTAGTTAAACATAATTACTTTGGGTTAATATAAACAGCAGGCTGACATTATTGATTTGAAACAATATGGCTTGCTTAAAACTTCTTCTTCACTGTATCGTCCTTCTTTGTTTCACGCTCCACAATCCTATCATAATTTAAACAGAAAAGTTTACCTCTAATTAGACTAATTAGCTAACCGTTAAATTCTTTAATCATATAATCAATACTAATTATTACCTTTAATTATGTGATTAGCTTAAGGGACTCCACGAACTAACTTTCCAGACCGACATCCGCTCTTCCACGTACATCTACTCCTCCCAGGCAAAATCAAACCACACCAAACTCTTCCTTTTTGTATTTCCTCCCTCTTTACTTTTGGTTACAGGCAAATCAATCGGCTTCAACCCTTCCAGACAACTGTTCCTCTCGTACTGGCACCTTGAACAGAACCGCTCCGCTCCAAAACATGACCGTTGCTCCTTGTTTAATCCTCACTGCTTTGTTGATAAACAAAACTCCTTTGTTGTCTGATTTCACCCAATACATTGTCCAAACTTTGAAACCAAACCGCAGCACTCACCATCGATCAGATGTTGATCAGAGATTGCTGCCCGACGCGCCTTCAATCACCTCTCCTTACTTCTCGCGCTCTGCGATGCGCGACGCCCCGACCAGCGCTGGAACCCACCACGAAGTGCGCCCCGTTCTGGCCCAAATCCAAACGCCTTAGCTTCTCGTAGATCATCATCACCGTACGGATAAAAAGGCCTTGTCGCTCCACCAGGTTGTAGAAGAAGGATTGACAAATAAGGGAGCAGATTTGAAGAAATTATGGAGGATGAACGACTTGATTTCAGCCATTGAATGTTTTAGTGGAGGTACAGCTTATTTGGGTTGACCCGAATGAACGTGGAAATAGGGTTGGTACCCGAGATTGTGTATTTATAGTGCCACTTTAATATTATTTAATTTTAGCGAAACTTAGCGGTGAAGTAGTTGATGAAAACCACTATAAATGATCTCTGTTTACTGATAAAAAAACTATTCTTAGTGTAAAAAGGTATTCCGGACCCAATGGTACAAGTTTCGTCGAATTCCGACATCATATGAAAAAAATTCCTTTATAAAACCAGAAATGAACACGCGTTTAATTTTTCCACGATCACCAGATAAATCAAATCAACTTGAAACTTTGAAATCCTTAAATAATTTGTTGATACGAACCCAACGACACCAGTTTCGTCGCATTCTGAGACTGTTTCTCCGGTAGGCTATTTTTACCGCGTACCGCAATACCCTTTTTAACACCAAATTATCCGGTCTTCAAAAATAACAAACTATATACCTATCCTGACTCTAATCGATGATACGAACTCAACGGGACTGGTTTCGTGGCCTAATTCGATCGTCTGCTCAAGTTACACTCAAATATCTCTCGATTAATTTAACTACACGCTATAGAATTTGATTGGGCGTTTACGGTTACCGTGGTCACATGTGACATCGGTTTGTCACGCGGTTTGATTTTCTGACAATAATTTTACGATACGGTTCCAATGATACTGATTTCGTCGAAATCCGAGTTTGTTTGCAAAATGGCCATTTAAAGGCCGATAACGATTTCCATAGCGTTTTTTCCAAAATTTGATTTAGCCATAACTAGCAATCTATAACACGGAACCTGGATTTTCCTCTTTCATATGAAAACTATCGTCAACACGCTCCCAACGTTTGTTGTTTCATAGAAATCCGACTTATATCGAATCTTGTATATTCAGTTGAAGTTCAAAACTCCAATTTACGAACTGCACGCCATTTTCAAGCTCGATTTATAATTATATAAATATATAACGTTCGAACTTCATTTAAATAACGAATTCAATATTAAATTCCATCGATATTCCCAATAAAATTTTTAAAATAAATAAATTAAATTAAATATTTGACGGCCAAAAACACGGGTCGTTACACAAGGGGTCGCCCTGCCTTAGACCTCTTCCGGATCTGAAATAACCATAGGCAGAACCATTGATGAGGATGGGAAACCAGCAGTTGGAGATGAGCCACCAGACCACAACAATAAAGGGTTCAGGAAAACTAAAAGCCCTAAGAACCTTGATGATAAAGAACCAAGACATGCGATCGTAAGCTTTAGCCATATCAAGCTTAACCACCACATTAGAGCCATGAACCTTCTTATCTAACTGAGAGATCAGCTCCTGGGCTAGCAGAACGTTATCCGTAATCAAACGCCCTTTCACAAAACCAGCCCGAGAAGAAGAAATAACGCGCTCAAGAAACAGTGCTAACCTCAAGGTTAAGACCTTAGAAATGACCTTGTTAGAGAAATTACAAAGACTAATCGGTCTAAAGTCCCCACACGAGATAGCCTGATCGCATTTTTGGATAAGGACCAGGTTGGTTGAGGTCCAACCGACGGGGAGATCAGCGCCAGCGAAAAAGGACTGAATAGCAAGACAATGATCAGCCTGAATTATCAGCCACACACTCCTGTAGAAAATTCCGTTGAAACCGTCCGACCCACTCGCACTGTCCTTACTCAGCGAAAATACGCAAGTGCGTATTTCTTTCGAGGTAGGCGGGGCGGGTAGGTCGGCATTATCTGACGGGAGAATGAGTCTAGGGATGTAGGCCAAGAAGGAAGGGCCAGAAGCATAAACAAAAGGAGTGCTAAGGAAAGACTAGAAATGGGAAATAATGGCTTATTTAACATCAACCGGAGTTGATGCCAACGAAAGGTCAAATCTATGGATCTGACGAATAGTAAGGAGATTGTTCTTCTTACGAATAGATGAATGAAAGAATTTGGAGTTCGTATCTCCATCTACTACCCACTTGATACAAGCCTTCTAGCGAAGGTGATCATTTTCGATACGAAGTTCCAACGAGAAGGAAAACTAAGCCACCGCCCAAGCCTCCTTATGGCAGCATTGTGAGCTTCATCAAAGGAAGCTTCCGCCAGAATAAGAGTTTCTTCAGCCGCTCTAATGCGGTCGAAGATATTCTTGAAGACATGGAGATTCCACACCTTCGAACAAGTCTTAAGGCATTCCAGCTTGAGAGAGAAAAGCACACAAAGGGAACTAGATATGGGAGAACTCCAAGATTCTTCGACCACTGAGTGGAAGGAGTGGTGCGATCACCACATACTCCAGAATCTAAAGGAAGAAGGCCCGGAAAGGGAGAGGGAGGAACAACTAAGAAGAAGGGGAGCATGGTCCGAAAAGTTACGATGGAGGTGGGAAATAGAGAAAGATAAAGGAAGGGTAAACCAACCTTCGGTGGCAAACACATGATCGAGTCTAGATAGAATTCGGTTTGGCCCTTCTTGGTTGTTACTCCAAGTGAGCGCAGAACCGACGAACGAAATTTCAGAAAGGCCAAAGCTAATGATAAAAGAGTTGAAATCAAAAACTGTTAAGTGTTTAACAGCATTTCCACCCTGCTCTTCTGCCTGGTTGGCGACGACATTGAAGTCGCCACCCAGAACAGAAACAGAGAATCCCATGTCCGACAAAGAGAAGATGTCATCCCAGAGAACAAATCTCTCAATCCGATCACACTTAGCGTAGACCGCTGAGAATAGAAAAGAAGAAGAGAATGCGGGAAGCAAACAACCTACCGAGAAGAGCTGGCACGAATTGAAGATGGGACTGACGACAACGTCTTTGGACCACAAAATCCAAATCTTGTCAGACACGTTAGAAAGAGCACTACCAAAGCCAAAGGCTAAGACAGTAGAAGAGATTGCGTCCGGGTCCATAAGAGGTTCCAGAAGCGCAATATGGCAAATAGAGTGCTTCCTAATGATGTGCTTAAGGAGAGAAACCGACGCATCATTCCCAATACCCTGCACGTTCTAGTACAGAAAGTTCACCATAAAGACCACAAGCAAAGAAACAGAAACCAGACGGGGGAAGGACACCAAAGAAACCATGCGACAACTCAAATAAGGTAGAGAGTATGTCAAGTAGATCTGACGATCTGCTCGGACGCCGCTATAGAGCATGTACGAATGATGCGAGGGGCCTCACATTTGCTATGACGATGAGGGCCTGGAAACATAGCGACGACATGGGGACCGGGAGCCAACGCAAGAAGGATAAGAGTTCTTTGTAAGCCTAGATAGACGATTATTGATGATCGCTATTTCGTCCTTACTAAGAAGAGGGAACGAACCAGAACCAGAAGACATAGAAGACGAAGGGGAAGAAGAGCCATCAACGTCAGAGTACAAAAAAGTGTGGAGTTGCTCAATAGAGACAACCCCGGTTGCTGTGTGAGCTTTACCGAAGCCGATCTATCATCAACTTGATAGACCCACCAAATAGGTAAAGTTCAAGCGACGGGGCACAGGAAAGCAGTCGAAAACCTGAACAAGCATGAAAGGCCACTTCCCCAGTAAACCGTATATTGTGCCACAGCTGTGTCCACTATACACCTACAAGAGAGAAGCCACCCATCCCATGAAGTCAAGGCCTCGACGGGGTGCCAATGGGGGATCCGAAAACTAAAGAAACTGACTCGACATGAATGAGTCACTAACGACACTGAAGAGGCCTCATAGTGACTCGCAAGGCAGACGAAGCCCAACCAAAACGCTAAGTCCCACAAAAACTAATCCGGGCTAAGGATCTCAAATCAGTCCAATGCTACAAAAAAGAAACCAGTCACAAACCCGAGGACGCACCAACCGATAGCCAAAACATGACTAAACCACCAAAACTGATCAGGTATGCACAGAAAAACCCAAACCTAACTGAAGGCAGAAACGAGAAGATAGCACGCTGGAAAGCAAAGAGTAAAGAAGAACCACCCACAAAAACACGCCAGCAAACACACACATGACAAGGCATCTCACATCAAAGAACAATGTAGTTATGCCAGCGAGAAAACACATGACAGTGCTAAATCTCAAAGCATCACACACAAGGCCAAAAGCAACACAAAAAGAAATAGGATGAGCAACTGATAAGTTGCATAACGCAGATCGGTGCAAAGACATAACCGGATCAAAATTCTTAACATAAGCCCCGTAATATGTGTTAGGCAACACGGCTGGCAAGCCTAAAGTAACACAACCATCGCTAACCAAAGGGAATGAAGAAGAAAACATCAACTCCGCAAACCCACAAGGAGGAACAAAGAAAAGATAAGGATATACCTCGCCAGTAATGGGAGCTTCAAGGATGAAGCGTCTATTACCTATAAAAGCCAAAAGCAACCCAGCACCCACCAAAGCGAGAGAGCACTCGCTGAGCATCGATGCCACGCCAAGAGGTCGAGTCTCTGGCTGCACCCGAAGCACCTTCCTCCTTCTAACAAGCCGTCGAGGAGCAGACAGCGCAGAAGAAATGGCCATAGCACTACAAATAAGCCCATCAGAACAGCGACAAAGGCAAGCTTCGAAGGACTACCCGACACCTCGCCACTGGCCAGCAAGGAGAAAGGCTTAGCCAAGACTAAAGAAGAGGCCTGGCTACCCATCATACGAGGCTCAACCTGACAACCTGCAAGCCCACTGATACTGACATCCTGCTCCTTCCTACCCTTCCTTGACCGACTTGCATTACGACTGCGACAAGGGGTAGTAGGCTGAACAGGAAAACCACTGACTAAAAGTTCCACCACAGCTCCTGATTCAAAACCCAAAGAACGGGTGGTCACATCCCCAACGATGAGTTGATCGGGGAAAATTAGATTGCCAAAATCAGACCCAAACACACTGCCACAAGCAACGGAGCCAACAAGGAACCCATTATTAGCCACTATCGGAGCAGCTACTGACACTCTGAAGGACAACGAAGGGATGAAGTGGGTGATGAAATCCCCCTTTACACAATCGATTCCAGGGTGAAAGCGACACTCCTCTGCCTCTACAGTCAAGGGAACAGCACCACGGGAGGCAGCGAGCACACCAGCGATTCACGATAGATCGGAACCAGCTCTAAAAAAAGACCGTCCACACAGAGCCATTTATGGCGAAGAAGGTCGGCAAAGCATCTAGAGATAACAACCGAACTTCAATCGAGGAAGAATCGGTAAACACCACTGACAAGGGAGCGGCCACCACCTCTAAAATCAATTTGGAAATCAAATTGAAATTAGGGCAAGGACCACAAAACGAGCCAAAGATAACATAAATCCCCTCCGATTGGGATGAAACCATAGCAGGAACTCAGCTAACAAGAAACCCGATGAAGAAAGCACCGCGATAAAAGATAAACGCGAACAGACGAGAAAGAGAGATTGAAGAGAGACTGGAGGAAGTTATAGAGAAAATCGCCTTTGTAGATTAGGGAGAGGAAGCTATTATTGTTACCGTTGGCTGAAATTTTTGACAGGCAAGAAAGGTGAGATTTGTTGATATTATATATTGGGTATGAGATTTTCATGAGCCGATTCGGCAAGCCGCTTAGCTGTTTGATTTTTCTTTTGGATTAGAGAAGGCTTAGAAAGGCAAGTTGTAGTCGTAACGATTGGGCCGTGCAAAGGAGACACTGGCGAAATTTTTCAAAAATTTAAGGTGTTAGAAAAACTTCAGAATTTTTGAAATTTTTCGTTAATAGGAATGAATTATTATTTTAATTAAAATACTTGGTTCAGTTGAAACTGAAGTTAAGAAGCGAACCAAAAGATTTTTAATGTAGTTAATAGGGTTTGTTTTCTACCTTATTAATTTCGAGGACGAAATCTTTAAAGGGGGAAAGAATGTAACGTCCCGTATTTTTTATGGTTTAATAATTAATTTATTCAATTATTTAAATATTTATTTGGTAATTTAAAATGAATTGAATTAAATAATATTCAATATATAATTAATACGAATAATAGGATAATATATTTAAATCCGAAAGAATCGGGATTTAAGTTGAATTGACAATTTTGTATGAATTGGATAGTGTAAGAGATTTGGTTGAGTTTAGATTCGAATTACAATAACGAATCTACTCAGTAAATGACTTTAGAACATATTAATTATAATATAATTTTAAACGAACCCGTAACGTCGTGGTAGTTCGTAATATTGAGTTTTGAACTTCAACTGAATATACATAATTCGTTTTAAGTCGGATTTCGATGAAACAAGAAACGTTCGAATCTGTCAAACGATATTTTTCTAATGAAACAAAAAATCGAGATTTCGTCCTGTAGATTGTGAGTTATGTCCAAATCAAATTTTTAGAAAGTCGTTACGGAATTCGTTTATAATTTATAATGATTTATTTATATAATAAACGGAATTTTATTATAAATTAAATATCAATTTAACCTAGATTTGAAATATCGAGTTATAAATCTAAATATGTTTATTTTTGAGCTATAAGATATTTTATTTGGATATATACGATAATATTAAATTAATTTGTTTTTTTAAATATATTAATATTTTATTGGTTTATTTAGAGCTTTAAAAATAGTCATTTTGCAAATGACCTCCGTTTTCGACGAAATTAATTTTGTTGGATTTGGAATATTAAATTATTATTAAATTTCAATTTTTGTGATTTTTGGAGTCAGTATGTGGCCGTGCAAAATTTTAATGTGAAAAACAGTTAACAATTTGACTTTAAAATTGCTGTATGAGCAAATGGACTCGGAATTCGACGAAAAAGTTTCGTTGGGTCCATAATATCAAACCATAGTTGTATGTCCAATTTCGTCAAATTTGGGTATCATGTTTGATCATAGAGATTTTTAAAAGACAGATACAAATAGCGACGAGAATATAAATTAATATAAAAATGTACGAAGCTTCTTAAGCAACCCAATCTACCCTATAAATACACCATTCCATTTTCTGACCCAAACTATTTTCGATCTTGAAACGACCCGAAACTTCCCCGGTAAGGAAAGCACGGATTGTACTGAGGACAAACCACATCGGGACACAAACAGAAGAACATTTCATTGTTTATTAGAACAATTCCATCAGAATACAAGAATATGCAGAATGAATAAATAAAATACATTCGATAAATATCAGAGATTACAATAAATTACATAGCAGCGGAAAATAATACAATACACAACTGGAAGTAATACACGGATACAGAGCTTTCCGAATATCGCTTCAGCTGTAAATCAGGATCCTGTGAATATAAATCTGCAAAACCAAAACTACTAGCTGCCCGTGCGGAAAATAGGGGCACCCAGAGTTTAGGTTAAAACAATCAACTCCAGGTCAGTCATGTGACTGGCGTGAGAACTAAAACAGTTATTAATCTTTATTTTAAAGTTACGTAAATCCAGGGACCACGCCGTATAACACGGAACGGGTTTCCTCCCAAGGATACCAGTGCATAAAACAACAGTTCAATGCTAAATAAAGAACAATGAAGCTATTATAAGACCCAGGTCCATCACACAATGCAACACAAGCCGGAGGATAGGGTTTTTACTTTATAATATCCAAGAATGCTTGGTACGTTAAAACAAATCATTTGATACTATTATAAGTGCATAGTGTATAAACCAACTTCAAATATAAATGTATCAATCCTAGATGGCATGGGTGTCGTGTATCATGTCGCCAATACTAGGCTCTACAATCAAAACAGCAAATGTCATGTATTGGAAGTTGGATTTTCATCTGTGAACCGAGCCAAGGGATCATCCTCACCGCTTCGAGACGCTCTAGCCCGCCCCTCAGGACCCAGACTCAGTTGGGCCCTTGGATCGTCAGGGCCGGTCCACCGATGTGGATTAAAATGCCTGAACATTGTGTTTCCCCGCCCTTTAGGGCGTCAATGAGCCAAATGACTCAATAGGCTCCACATAGTCACCGATATATCTGAGGCGCCTCGCAATCCAACAACCACACAGGTGAAAATAATATAAATGTCAGGGCTGGTAGGTCACTGACACCACCCTAGCAAGAAGGAAACGCATGTCCTCCCTGAGATCCTCTCCCGTTTCTGGTTCACAACTGGGGTGTGAGGAGCACGAATTAACATTACACAAAGCTATGCCACATAGGCGGTGCTCTGATCATCAACCATAAGACTTCGCTTTTCAACAAAAACCTTGATCATTTGCATCTTAGCATGCCACACATGCAAACCACTACATGCAACCGATATCCATCAATCACACAGAATGATATCAAATGTCAGACACACAGTCCATTTACAAGTCCATTCTGGGTCTGAACGAAACCGGAGGCACCTTGTACCTCGCATATCCATCGATCTCCAAGTACGTCTGGACGATCACCAACTGATTCCCTCCTCTTGGGTGTACAGCCCAATCAAAAACATTTGTAATTATCCAAACGATGTGAAGACCTCCGGTCTTCGACCACCGTCTTCATCCTCGACATTGCGTCGAATCAGTTATTCAGAATGGGATAAACTCGGTCTTTCTAAATAACTCGCGTATATAATCAACAAGTGTTACACAAACACAACATACGCCTCATTCCAATTCAGAATATTCTTTTATTCAAATATTCTTATACTTTGGGAAAGGTTCCCATTAATTTTATCAAAGATAAATTCTTTAAATTTATTCTTTAATCTTCTTTTGAATATCAATTCAAACCAAATTATGGTTTATCCAAACTAGTCGGCAAAACTTACCGAAGTAATCACTTGTTAAATTTCCCAACCCTAACCTATTCATCCCATGAAGTAAAACTGGTCATACTTCATATCTAACACCATGGTGTTATTGGTAAATTCAATTACCATTTCACGTTCAAATCTAATTGAAGATTTAGCAATCGCCTGGAGCAAAACTGGTGATACTCCATTCTCGATCATTTCAATCTAATTAAAGATTCATTAATACTCCACTTGGTTTTAATCTTCCTAAAAATCAATATTAATGATTGTTTAACTTGGGAAATCATATCCTGTCTTTAACTGGGTTAAAGAACCAATGTCATTTAAAACACGGTTCACTATAAACCCAAAATCACATTCCATTCCATTCCATTCCATCAGCCTTTAAAGGTAAATTAGCAAGTGAACAATTCCCTAAGTATTAATCCCGAAGGTCGAAACCAACATCAGATCAATACCCAAGAAACCATTCAACTTAACTAATCTCCAGTGAGTTTCTGATCTTCTTAACTCCGTTGGGTCTAAGAACAGTATTATTAAAGATACCATTCACGACAACCCAAAATCACATTCCATTAGCAATGGAATCTTCATGGAAAACAAATCGATATATATAATCGATATAAACTTCCGTATCCGACTAATAATATAAATGGTATAACGGCAAAGCCTTTTAAATTCCAGATATATTAGTTGTCTTCCTCCATAGAAATTCACTTCGATTATTACCAAATCGAATTCCATTTCATTCCAATTTATTTTATTAAATTGGAAAACTTTACTTTTGAAAATCTCTTTTAAACCTTAACAAAAGATTTATAAACTTCAAATCACATTTCACTGCAAATCGGGTTAAAGAACGAATGTCATTAAAAACACAGTCCACAACAAACCCAATTCACATTTCATTAATTATCGGGTTAAAGAACGAGTGTTATTTAAAAAACCGTTCATGATAAACCCAAAAATCAGTCCCAGTTCCAATTAAATATCATTTAATTGGCACATTTCATTAAATCCAAATAAAAAGATTTAATCTTGTTCTCCACTGGGTTTAAGAACAGTGTTAATGAAGACACCATTCACGACAAACCCAAATCCCATTTGAAATTAAATACAAGGCTCTGAATAGAAAAGATATCGGCTTATATTCAATATCAAATCCTACAACCAACAAATATCGTATTGGAAATAACGATATATATATATATATATCTTTCAAATTTCCATAACAATATCTGTATAATCACGAAGTCCAACATCGAAATATTCCGAAGACAATTTCGATTCAAATCCATTCCAATTTATATATTGGAAATTCTAGTTATTTTTAAAACCATTTCAAATCCAATTTATTTATTTTAAAAATAAATGGATTATAATTCTAGTTCAAAACTAGTTCATTTCAACAAAAATCTATTTTTATCTTTTCAAATATAGAGTTTTTCATCCCAATTCTTCCCAAATCATTTCTTGTGATTTTACACAAATTATTGCTATTTTTAATAATTTTATCAAGTCCCATACAGTCGATTTCCATAAACGGCCATCGAACTGCACTTACAACGACCTTTTCCAAATTTGATTTGGATATAATTCCAAATCCAACCATTAGATTTCAAATCTCTAATATTCTTAGAAACATCTTTTCGATACGAACCCAACGGTTCCGGTTTTAGGAGAATCCGATAGTCGGATCTCCCGAAATGTCCATTCGAAGTCAATGGTCGAAATTCATGAACTGCCGCTGCGCTGCGCGTTCTATTCAGGCCATTATATATAATATATATATATATTATATATATTTCATCGATTTCCTTTTAAAACGTATTTTATAAATCATTTTAAATTCATTTTCAAAACCATTTCAACTTCATATTCAATTTTAAATCAAAATTGAATATTCCGTATCATTAATATATAAATAATAATATTTTCAAAATATTAGATTTTGAAATCACTTCCTTTTCTATATTCATTATAAAAACGAATATACTCGATATAAATATCGTTCGCGTCAAAATGGCGCATATCTAATCAACACGGCTTTATATATTTCAATAACTTCGTTATTCTATTCAACAAATGAATATTTTCTTCAACACATGAATTTTCTTTTATTCAACACATGAATACATATTTTATTCAACACATGAATTTATATTTTATTCAACACATGAATTTCCTTTTATTCAACACATGAATTTTCTTTATTTTCCAGCTTGGAATGAGGCCCAATCAATTACCATATAATGTTAATTATATGAATTCCCTACAAAACATGTATCTAATAACAACGATAAATAATCAATCATCATCCAGAGTGCATTCTACACTGCATAAGCATCAAATATAAATATTTAACGCTTATAACAGCCTGTCAATCAATCGATCGACATACAACTAATTATTTGGGATTAGTGTACGCCAAATATCATCCCAACTTCCGTGTGGGGTTTCAAACAATCAAACACAGATTTTATTTGTGCAGTTGGACGATGTGTAAAATTTATCGTCCCAATCAATATCAGTCAAATGTGTGTATATAAACAAATCATCCGATTTGTTTATAAATATTCATTTTATACACGTTAAAAATTATATTTTTAACTATAAAATATTGATTCAATCCACATCACACAATCAATTTTCACAACACATCAATTAAACAAACAAGTCATCCATGGTCTGTGGACGACGGGTGTCGGGTGCTGCTAAGCACCGTCTGCATCCTAGTATATATTTCAACTAGAAAACAAATTAAAGTGAGAAGTTCTCACCAAGAAGCTAAACCAAACGCCGCGACCCTTCATATTCAGAAAATCTTCGCCGTGCTCGCCTTTTGTCACTTTCATCGTCCGTATTCGCTACATATATAAAAATCACATTCTTATATTCTCGTTATACATATAATAAAATCGTACTTTTATATCATTATTATATGTATAAAAATCCAATTCTTTTCATGCTACTTCATATAAAAAGATTACATTTTTATTTCAATGCCACCTATATAAAACTCACATTTTTATCGTTACTCAACAAAGATAAAAATCATATTTTTACTACAACGCTAAATGGATAAAAATCCCATTTTTACCTTGCTATTATATATATAAAAATTATATTTTTATATTGTTAACTTTATAAAAAAAGTCATATCTTTACTTCGCTAACTTCATAACAAAAATCATAATTTTAAAATGATGTTCACACCCTTATCTAGCTTTTATACCTATAAAAATCGAATTTTTATATTCTTCTCTTCATGATAAAAATCATATTTTTACATATTCTAAAAATCTAAACTTCATACATTCTAAAAATCTGATGTTCATAAATAAAAATCAAAACTTTATCATGATAAAAATTAAAGCTTTATCATAATAAAAATCAATTTTTTATCTTATAATTTCTATAATAAAAATCTATTCTTTAAATAAGCTAATACTATATAAAAAAACTAAATTTTAAACATGCTTTTTATAAAAAAAAACTAATTAAAGAAAACTTTAATTATCTTAAATAAATGAAAGTAAAACTTACAGGCGGTCGGGGGAAGCTCTGGTGGCCGGAGGTGGCGCAAGGGGGTGTGAAGGTGGTGCGGTGGTTCTCCAGCGTGGCTCGGGCAGTGGGGACCCCTGGACGATGGCGTTAGTTGATATAGGGGCGGCGGTGTCTTTGAATTGGGGGGATGACTGGAGGGGGAATAAGAGGGAGGAGGAGCGGAGGGGGCGATGTGCGATGGGGCGACGGCGTCATAGGGGGCGGCGCGGTGGTGAGAGCGATGGCCGTCGCCCCATTTCTTTGATCGAAAATTTTGATCGAGACCTAACTGAGAACGAAACGGAAAAAAAGGGGGAGGGGGTTTTAGTAAAAGGATTTTATTATTATTATTTTCTACATACAAGTTGACTTTTCATACGAGCTCTGAATCGAGTCCAACGACTGTCGTCCCTACGTAATACCCCCATTCCGAACACAATGGGATATGTTCAGCATGCCAATTCCATCGTTTCGATCAGTTTTCATTTGAATTAACATTTAAATCATTATATTGAATTTTAAACGTACACTTCAATTTACCGGGGCTACATACTGACTCCGAAAATTCCAGAAAAATTATTTCTAGCTTCGTATTGACGATATGGTCCTAACAAAACTAATTTCGTCAAATTCCGAGACCGTTTGAAAAATGGTCATTTTCTGGTCGATTGATATTGACTGAAACTGTTAAAACACGTTTAACTTCGCCACGCTCACATATTGATTCAGAAAATTATGAATTTTGAAACCTAGCAATAATTTAACATCCTGGGTCCAACAAAAGTGGTTTCATCGGAAACGAAGGTCGTTTGCAAAATTTCCATTTTTAAGGGCCTTTATATATATTAAAAAATATATAAAATCCACAGGACTTTTCTGAATTTCAAATTGGATATATCTTTCAACTTCTAAGTGAAATCTCAGTTTCTCAACTTCATTAGAAAGATATAATCAAACAGATTCAAATATTTCTTGTTTCGTTCAATTCTGACTTATATTGAATTCTGTATATTCATTTGAAATTCAAAATCGAATATTTGAACTACCGCGTCATTTCAAGCTCGTTATATAATTAAAATAAAATTATACGTTCTAACTTCATCGAAAATAAATTTTCCGTTGTTATTATTTAAAATAATTCATTTTTAATAATCAAAATTCATTAAAATCGCTAAAATAAAATTTTTAAATTGGTTCAGGTTTTCTGGGTTGTTGCAATCTCCCCGACTTAAAATCTTTTCATCCTCGAAAAGGAACGAAGCTGAAAGTTGTTTAACTAACCAACTCAACTTTCCTTATCTTCGTTACGGCTTAAGTTCTTCAACTTTTCAGTTTCTAAGAACTTTTCAAATTTTTCAAAAATTTGGCTAACACCCTAAATTTTTCAAAAATTTGGCTAACACCCTAAATTTTCGCCATAACCTCCCCTGCACCGGGAGCATCGGGATATTTCAAATAGCCTCCCAGGGCCCTCACCAATCCAAAAGAAAAAGAAAACGCTAAGCGACTAGATAATCGGCTCATAAAATCATCAAATCCCCAAGAAATACAATAAACATGTACCTATTTGTCGGGCAAACAATTTTATTCCTCTTCCCTATCTTCCTTGCTATGACCTATTCAATAGATATACATGTATATGCAAGCAATTGTAATCATTTTTCAATACAGTTCAATATTCGGTTCCATTAGGCTAAATGGTTCAAAATTTTAATAAATGAAACCAATAATCAAACAACACAATCAGCAATCAATTAGTGGATTATCGTTTCAAATTCATAATTTTGATATATATACCGAAAATCATGTTTTTGATGCCAAATCACAACAATAAACCTATCTAGTTTTGGTTATCACACTAGTCTAATGGAAATATATAGATATTTCACTTTCGAAGCTCGAACATAAATGCTGATGATGTTTCGAACCACCATCAGAACATCTCCGGGCTACTAGGGTGCGATTCTATATCTATCCAGTATATTTGGGACTTCATATACACTCTAGCTAGGCGTATATGCAAAATCTTCATATACTAGATTGTCCAATTCAATTTAAAATAAATTATTCAAATACGAATAATAAGGTTTAAATTTTCAAAACAAATTTTGTTTTCATTTTTATCTTGAAAATATAGTCTTCACACTCGTTCTAGGATACTACTGATCTATCTCTAACGAGTCATTCCTATTGGACATTACTAATCCAATCTCTGATGAATTCTTTCGTTCGGTTCTAATGTGTCTTGTTCTCGAGCTCTGTAAACCAAAGCTCTGATACCAAAATGAAATGACCCGAAACTTCCCCGGTAAGGAAAGCACAGAATGTACTGAGGACAAACCACATCGGAACACAAACAGAAGAACATTTCATTGTTTATTACAACAATTCCATCAGAATACAAGAATATACAGAGTGAATAAATAAAATACATTCGATAAATATCAGAGATTACAATAAATTACATAGCACCGGAAAATAATACAATACACAACTGGAAGTAATACACGGATAAAGAGCTTTCCGAATATCGCTTCAGCTATAAATCAGGATCTTGTGAATATAAATCTGCAAAACCAAATCTATTAGTTGCCCGTGCGGAAAATAGGGGTACCCAGAGTTTAGGTTAAAACAATAAACTCCAGGTCCGTCATGTGACTGGTGTGAGAACTAAAACAGTTATTAATCTTTATTTTAAAGTTAGGTAAATCCAGGGACCACGCCGTATAACATGGAACGAGTTTCCTCCCAAGGATACTAGTGCATAAAACAACAGCGCAATGCTAAATAAAGAACAATGAAGCTATTATAAAACCCAGGTCCCATCACACAATGCAACATAAGCCGGAGGATAGGGTTTTTACCTTATAATAGCCAAGAATGCTTGGTATGCTAAAACAAATCATTTGATACTATTATAAGTGTATAGTGTATAAAACAACTTCAAATATAAATGTATCAATCCTAGATGGCATGGGTATCATATATCATGTCGCCAATACTAGGCTCTACAATCAAAACCGCAAATGTCACGTATCGGAAATTGGATTTCCATCTGTGAACCGAGGCAAGGGATCATCCTCACCGCTTCGAGACGCTCTAGCCCGCCCCTCAGGACCCGGACTCAGGTGGGCCCTTGGATCGTCTGGGCCAGTCAACCGATGTGGATTAAAATGCCTGAACACTGCGTTTCCCCGCCCTTTGGGGCGTCAATGAGCCAAATGACTCCATCGGCTCCATATAGTCACCGATATATCTGAGGCGCCTCGCAATCCAACAAGCACACAGGTGAAAATAATATGAATGCCAGGGCTGGTAGGTCACTGACACCACCCTAGCTAGAAGGAAACGCATGTCCTCCCTGAGATCCTCTCCCGTTTCTGGTTCACAACCGGGGTGTGAGGCTCGCGAATTAACGCTACACAAAGCTATGCCACACAGCCGGCGCTTTGATCATCAACCACAAGACTTTGCGTTTCAACAAAAGCCTTGATCATTTGCATCTTAGCATGCCACACAGGCAAACCACTCCATGCAACCGATTTCTATCAATCACACAGAATGATATCCAATGTCAGACAGACAGTCCATTTACAAGTCCGTTCTGGTTCTGAACAAAACCGGAGGCACTTTGTACCTCGCATATCCATCGATCTCCATGTACGTCTGGACGGTCATGAACTGATTCCCTCCTCTTGGGTGTACAGCCCAATCAAGATCATCAGTAATTATCCAAACGATGTGAAGACCTCCGGTCTTCAACCACCGTCTTCATCCTCGACACTATGTCAAATCAGTTATTCAGAATGGGATAAACCCGGTCTTTCTGAATAACTCGTGTATATAATCAACAAGTGTTACACAAACACAACATATGCCTCATTCCAATTCAGATTGTTCTTTTATTCAAATATTCTTATACTTTGGGAAAGGTTCCCATTAATTTTATCAAAGATAAATTCTTTAAATTTATTCTTTAATCTTCTTATAAATATCAATTCAAACAAAATTATTGTTTATCCAAACTAGTCGGGATTAGCGAACCTTACCGAAGTAATCACTTGTTCAATTTCCTAACCCCAACCTATTCATCCCATGAAGTAAAACTGGTCATACTTCATATCTAACACCATGGTGTTATAGGTAAATTCAATTACCATTTCACATTCAAATCTAATTAAAGATTTAACTATCGCCTGGAGCAAAACTGGTGATACTCCATTCTCGATCATTTCAATCTAATTAAAGATTCATTAAAACTCCACTTGGTTTTAATCTTCCCAAAAATCAATATTAATGATTGTTTAACTTGGGAAATCATATCCTGTCTTTAACTAGGTTAAAGAACCAATGTCATTTAAAACACGGTTCACTATAAATCCAAAATCACATTCCATTCTATCAGCCTTTAACTGTAAATTAGCAAGTGAACAATTCCCTAAGTATTAATCCTGAAGGCCGAAACCAACATCAGATTAATACCCAAGAAACCATTCAACTTAACTAATCTCTAGTTAATTTCTGATTTTCATAACTTCGTCGGGTCTAAGAACAATATTATTAAAGATACTATTCACGACAACCCAAAATCACATTCCATTAGCAATGGAATCTTCATGGAAAACAAATTGATATATATAATCGATATAAACTTCCATATCCGACTAATAATATAAATGGAATAACGACAAAGCCTTTTAAATTCCAGATATATTAGTTGTCTTCCTCCACAGAAATTCACTTCGATTATTACCAAATCGAATTCCATTCCATTCCAATTTACTTTATTAAATTAGAAAACTTTACTTTTGAAAATATATATATCTTTCAAATTTCCATAACAATATCTGTATAATCACGAAATCCAACATCAAAATATTCCGAAGATAATTTCAATTCAAATCCATTCCAATTTATATATTGGAAATTCTGGTTATTTTTAAAACCATTTCAAATCCAATTTATTTATTTTAAAAATAAATGGATTATAATTCTAGTTCAAAACTAGTTCATTTCGATAAAAATCTATTTTTATCTTTTCAAATATGGAGCTTTTCATCCCAATTCTTTCCAAATCATTTCTTATGATTTTACACAAATTATTGCTATTTTTAATAATTTTATCAAGGCTCGTACAGTCGATTTCCATAAACGGCCATCGAACTGCACTTACAACGACCTTTTCAAAATTTGATTTGGACATAATTCGAAATCCAACCATTAGATTTCAAATCTCTAATATTCCTTAGAAAGCTCTTTTCGATATGAACCCAATAGTTCCAGTTTTAGGAGAATCCGACGGTCGGATCTCCCGTAATGTCCATTCGAAGTCAATGGTCGAAATTCGCGAACTGTCGCTGTGCGGCGCGTTCTATTCAGGCCATTATATATATAATATTATATATATATATATATTACGTCGATTTCCTTTTAAAACGTGTTTTATAAATCGTTTTAAATTCGTTTTCCAAACTATTTCAACTTCATATTCAATTTTAAATCAAAATTGAATATTCTGTATCATTAATATATAAATGATAATATTTTCAAAATATTAGATTTTGAAATCACTTCCTTTTCTATATTCATTATAAAAACGAATATACTCGATATAAATATCGTTCACGTCAAAATGGCGCATATCTAATCAACACGGCTTTATATATTTCAATAACTTCATTATTCTATTCAATAAATGAATATTTTCTTCAACACATGAATTTTCTTTTATTCAACACATGAATACATATTTTATTCAACACATGAATTTATATTTTATTCAACACATGAATTTTCTTTTATTCAACACATGAATTTTCTTTATTTTCCAACTTGGAATGAGGCCCAATCAATTACCATATAATGTTAATTATATGGATTCCCTACAAAACATGTATCTAATAGCAACGATAAATAATCAACCATCATCCAGAGTGCATTCTACACTGCATAAGCATCAAATATAAATATTTAACGCTTATAATAGCCTGTCAATCAATCGATCGACATACAGCTAATTATTTGGGATTAGTGTACGCCAAATATCATCCCAACATCCGTGTGGGGTTTCAAACAATCAAACACAGATTATATTTGTGCAGTTGGACGATGTGTAAAATTTATCGTCCCAATCAATATCAGTCAAATGTGTGTATATAAACAAATCATCCGATTTGTTTATAAATATTCATTTTATATACACATTAAAAATTATATTTTTAACTATAAAATATTGATTCAATCCACATCACACAATCAATTTTCACAACACATCAATTAAACAAACAAGTCATCTATGGTCTGTGGACGACGGGTGTCGGGTGCTGCTAAGCACCGTCTGCATCCTAGTATATATTTCAACTAGAAAACAAATTAAAGTGAGAAGTTCTCACCAAGAAGCTAAACCAAACGCCGCGACCCTTTATATTCAGAAAATCTTCGCCGTGCTCGCCTTTTGTCACTTTCATCGTCCGTATTCGCTACATATATAAAAATCACATTCTTATATTCTCGTTATATATATAATAAAATCGTACTTTTATATCATTATTATATGTATAAAAATCCAATTCTTTTCATGCTACTTCATATAAAAAGATTACATTTTTATTTCAGTGCCACCTATATAAAACTCACATTTTTATCGTTACTCAACAAAGATAAAAATCATATTTTTACTACAACGCTAAATGGATAAAAAAAATCCCATTTTTATCTTGCTATTATATATACCAAAATTATATTTTTATATCGTTAACTTTATAATAAAAGTCGTATCTTTACTTCGCTAACTTCATAACAAAAATCGTATTTTTAAAATGATGTCACATTCTTATCTAGCTTTTATACCTATAAAAATCGAATTTTTATATTCTTCTCTTCATGATAAAAATCATATTTTTACATATTCTAAAAATCTAAACTTTATACATTCTAAAAATCTGATCTTCACAAATAGAAATCAAAACTTTATCACGATAAAAATCAAAGCTTTATCATAATAAAAATCAAATTTTTATCTTATAATTTCTATAAAAAAATCTATTCTTTAAATAAGTAAATACTATATTAAAAAACTAAATTTTAAACATGATTTTTACAAAAAAACTGATTAAAGAAAACATTAATTATCTTAAATAAATGAAAGTAAAACTTACAGGCGGTCGGGGGAAGCTCTGGTGGCCGGAGATGGCGTTGGGGGGTGTGAAGGTGGTGCGGTGGTTCTCCAGCGTGGCGGCTTGGCGGTGGGTCCCCCTGGATGATGGCATCAGCTGATAAAGGGGCGGCGGCGTCTTTGAATTGGGGGGATGACTGGAGGGGGAATCAGAGGGAGGAGGAGCGGAGGGGGCGATGTGCGATGGGGCGGTAGTGTCATATGGGGCGGCGCGGTGGTGAGAGCGATGGTCGTCGCCCCCTTTCTTTGACCGAAAATTTTGATTGAGACCTAACTGAGAATGAAACGGAAAAAAGGGGAAGGGGATTTTAGTAAAAGGATTTTATTTTTTTAATTTTTTTTGTACATACAAGTTGACTTTTCATACGAGCTCCGAATCGAGTCCAACGACTGTCGTTCCTAACGTAATACCCCCATTCCGAACACAATGAGATATGTCCGGCAAGCCAATTCCATCGTTTCGATCAGTTTTCATTTGAATTAACATTTAAATCATTATATTGAATTTTAAACGCACACTTCAATTTACCTGGGCTACATATTGACTCTGAAAATTCCAGAAAAATTATTTCTAGCTTCATATTAATGATATGGTCCTAACAAAACTAATTTCATCAAATTCTGAGACCGTTTGAAAAATGGCCATTTTCTAGTTGATTGTAATTGAGTGAAACTGTTAAAACACGTTTAACTTCGCCACGCTCACATATTGATTCAGAAAATTATGAATTTTGAAACCTAGCAATAATTTAACATCTTGGATCCAACAAAAGTGGTTTCGTCGGAAACGAAGGTCGTTTGCAAAATTTCCATTTTTAAGGGCCTTTATATATATTAAAAAAATATAAATTCCACAGCGACTTTTCTGAATTTTAAACTGGACATATCTTTCACCTTCTAAAGTAAAATCTCAGTTTCTCAACTTTGTTAGAAAGATATCATCAAACAGATTCAAATATTTCTTGTTTCGTTCAATTCTGACTTATATTGAATTTTGTATATTCATTTGAAATTCGAAATCGAATTTTCGAACTACCCCGCCATTTCAGGCTCGTTATATAATTAAAATAAAATTATATGTTCTAACTTCCTCGAAAATAAATTTTCCGTCATTATTATTTAAAATAATTCATTTTTAATAATCAAAATTCATTAAAGTCGCAAAAAAAAAAAATTTAAATTGGTTCAGATTTTCCGGGTTGTTACAAATCTGGTCAAAGAAATGAAGCCGCTAGTTATTTCTCTTCTCAAACAAACATCTTGATTTCGAAAAATCATAAGAAATGAAAACAAAATTTATAAATCACTAAATATATGTTTTTGGACTCGTGAAGTGCTGCTCTTCAATGCAGTATGGTTTTCTTCATGTTTGAACAAAATTCATGATGCTGGGATTATATTACGTTAATCTAGGGTTGGTCATTTTGGCAAATAGAAGCTGAAATTGATGATTTGGAGATCGTAATTGAGTTCAGGAGGTTAAATGGCTCTTGTGTGATAATTTTTTGGGCATTCCGTTGATATTGATGTCGCACTTTGTAACACCCCACATCCGTTAGTGTCACTCACAAAGGGAATGCACTAAGTTCTGTGGAGCATTTAGGGTAAAAGATGCAGATAAATTACAAGACAGACAGAAATTAAACAGCGGAAAATAAAACTTTGCTATATTGATAAAATAGTTTGTATAATGGTTTCTTTACAATATCAGAGTATCATCTGTCTTACAAAATAAAGAAGCATAAAAACAACATTTATATTCCCCGATTTTAGCAAGAGCCATCCATAGCATCTGAAAAGAGAATCCAAGCAAACTTCGACAAATCTTCAAGCTGGGAAAGAGTGGCAGTCCAACTTAACCTGAGCTAAACTATTCCCTCCTTTACTACCTGGGGGGGGGGAACGGAAGAAAAGAAGACGAAAGAAAAACAGAGTCAGACATAAAGCCTGAGTAAGTTCAGTAACTTCTAGCATGTGAACATAGAAAACAAAACGACATGAATTAACTGAATACAAGATTACACCATGACGATAGGGTCAACAAGATTAGACAAGGTAATCACAAGATACGCTAAGATAAGATAAACTGGATACGCTTTAATACTTTCGCCGCTTCGCTATTTCCTTGTTATACTGGTTTCTATATCTCTGCACCACCTAACTAGTGTCCCAACTAGTAACGATAACGTGATCCCAATCCCAGTATTTTCCATTGCCTTCGAGCATCCATTTATTATTTATTACCTAGATCTAATCTAGGGTTTTCTATCCAGTGCTTTCTAGATTCAACTAGAGTTTACGCTATCTGCTGAACGCTTCTCGGATTCAGGATTTATGCCACCTAGTCCAACTAGGGATTATGCTACCTGTCGAACGATGCCCCCAAGTCTAGGACACACTACCTAGAGTGGTATATGTTCCTATACTTCCCCACGCATGTATCACGAATCGTTATCGCTTGTCTAGATGCACATGTCCTGTAATGTGCGGTCTGAGTCCTGTGTCAGGGCAAATCAAGGAATACAGAACTCGGTCGGGAGCTTTCAGATATCTGCCGATGCAGATGCTAAGGTCTGTTTTTATTTTAGTGGCTATGGTCCCACTTGACCCCTCCCTCAACTAATGAAAGGTACACCTTGTAAAATGAGAACTATACGCCGGCCCCCGGTGCCCCACTATCCTATGGCCATCCTCACCCATAACTAGATAGCAAGTATATGGTCTTTTGGAGTTCTCCGCCTTTCCGCTTCACGTATCTCGATTAACTGAAGATGGATGGTAGACGACGAGTTGCTATCACAGGGTTACCGTTCTCTCGCCGAATCACGCATGTCCATCCTAGTCTTTAGGTTGCCATGTATTGCAACCAAGGCATACCCCTGGTTCTTCTACGCAGACCTTAACCTCTGTGGGCCCAGGCGGATCATCTGCAGCCTCACAGAGGGATACCAAGAGTACCCTCACGTCCCCTCGAAGCCTCGGGCTTCGTAACCCAATTCGTTGGAGCCTCCTTTTTACTCAGACGGACGTTCGCACCTCCTCGTGCTATACTAAGAATTACTACTTAGTTTTACTAACTAAGATTTACCACTTAGTTTCCTGAATCGTTGTTTCCTTAACTAAGGTTTACTTAGTTCTCTTTCCCGTTAGTTTAGATTGGTTAAGTGTCATAGTCAATTCAAGCTAACTTAACCCTCCTTATTTATCCTGTTAAACTGGTTAAGTGTTGTCAATAATTCATGTTGACTTAACCCTACCACAAACCAAGTTGTATTGGTTAAGTATTTATTACTTAACCCTACCCATTCACCCTGTGTTGGTCAAGTGTTCCTTTTTAACTTAACCTTTCCCGTCTGTTTTAACTAACATGTTATTATTAATGGTCAAGTATTATCCCTTCATGTTCTAGACTTAACCCCATTCCTTTATCACAACCTGATGGTTAAGTGTTCAAGTTTACTTAACCCTACGGTCTAGCCCAGCTAACATATCAAATTGGCTAAGTGTATTAGATTTTACTTAACCCCAACCTCTAGTCTAGTTAACATATTAATTTGGCTAAGTGTATTAGCTTTACTTAACCCCTACAAGTCTCGTTTTGCTACCTTGAGTTTGGTTAAGTGTCTCTATGGACTTAGCCCTCCCATTCTAGCTTAACTGTGTTTAAATTGGTTAAGTGTTCTTATGGACTTAACCCTCCCATTCTAGCTTAACTGTATGGCCCTAACCCCACTCACCAGTCTGGTTGTCATGTTGAATTGGTTAAGTGTCTTAATGAATTTAACCCTACCATTCTTGTTCTAGCTTTAATTAAATGAATTAAAGCAGCTACCACTCACATTAGACAGGTATTGTTGCGACTACTGGATGTGCCGGTTGGTTCCGGGCAGGTTTACATCGCAACTCAGTCTAACCTCGGGTTGGGCATATTCGTGTTTTCTAAGTTCAAAAGGGGTTTTGATTAGTTTTCAAATCAGGTTTTGAAAGTAACCATCCCGTCCGTCGGATCAGTTAGGGATAGCCAGGGAGAGCAGGAAACTTGTATTTTCCAAACTCAAGCCTAGACAATATCCTCTCTGTCACCCTAGAACTTTCTGGTGTTTCATTAAAAGAGATGTCGTTTAACAAACCTTTAATTTGTCTAAGTTTACATTTCTCATTTAGAACAAAATCTATAAGTAAATTATTCCTAATTTACTTATTTCCTAATTCCCCTTTTAATGTAAATTGTCAACATTCATTCTTATGGCCCATTTTCCCTCTAAATCATGTTTATGCTTTTTGGTATGTAAACTATACCAAATCAAGTGTCATTAACCATGATTTTGCTAATCCTGACAATTACTCCCAATTATGGCCAATTTCAAGTTTATGCCAATATACTTATCGAGCCAAATTAGCTAATCCAATTCTGATTTAACATTCTAATTCACGTCAAACTAGACTTATTACTCTAGTTCACTATTCATGTAAATACTAGATTTACACGTCAATACAAGATTCAAATTACACATCTTATAATTTATGTCAAATTTATCCAATTTGCATTCCTATGAACATGCCATAATACATGTTCCCAATTTATGCCAATTTCCAAGTTAAACTACGTTTTAGTAAATTTCATATTTTGCCCCAAATCGCATTCCCACCGTTCGTACAATCGTGTTTCAATCTAGATTATAGATAAATCTAGATTCGTAGCAAATAGGGAATGAACCAAAGATTGCTATGAAAAGGATAGATACAACAACTGGCATAAAATGGTTTTGAATAACGACGTAGGTTCAAGAACGTGGGTAGACCTAACTTAATAGGTAAATTCCCAAGGTCTAAAACCAAGAATAGACAGAGTAGGTTCAAGAACATGGGTAGACCTAACTTAATAGGTAAATTCCCATGGTGTAAAACCAAAGAAAACCAAGGACAAGCAGAATAAATAATCGGGTTTAGACCCAATCTCATAATCACAAAGCTTAAACAACACTTTCCTAATCATGAATCATAGGTGTTTAATCACAGATGTCCTTGTTATGTCAAAGGCAATAGTTTATGTTTTCTAATCAAAGGCATAGGCTTAGTCAAGGAAATAATCCTCATAGTCACAGTCACAGTCATAGGCAATGTTCATAGTCATAGGCAATGTCCAAAGTCATAGGCAATGTTCATAGTCATAGGCAATGTCCAAAGTCATAGGAAATGTTCATAGTCATAGGCAAATGCTCATCGTCATAGTCTTATTTGTCCTCGAATCATAACAGTTCTTAATTAGGTTCAAGAATGTAGGCACTGATTCGAATAGAGAGAGAGAGAGATTTGGCATATTCTTTTATTCCTTTAATTTCATGTCACGAACAAAGAAAAACGTTCAAATCTAAAGATAACTGACTTACAGAGATTAGATTAGAACAGAAAGATGGCGTTGCTAAGATTCGTAGAAAAACAGTCGTTGAAGTCGTTTGAACCTCCTCTTGAATCCTAGCTTGACTTGAACCTCTTCTTGAAAATCTTTTAGCAGCATTTCCTCGTCTTGGTTTATTTTATATATATTATTTTATTTATATATTTTAGAGGAGGAGGAGGAGCCATAACTAACAAGAATATTTGCAGCATAAGGGTAGAAAAGAATTGTGAATAGAGAAGAAGACCAGGACTGTTTATATAGTTGCTCAAGACCTTATCGTACACGCAGCGCTGAGTCAGCACTGAACCTAGTTAAGAAAATAGTCCAGGTTCGCAGATGAATTTAGCCAAATCTTATCGTACATGCAGTGCTAAGTCAGCATTGGGTCCCACAATCTGTTTTGGCGCAGAAATTTGAATTTCGAACTTTTGAATTTCTGGAATTTATTTTACTGTTTTATTCACATGAAATATTCTTATATGTATACAATTCCTTTAACGACCATTTTACGCGTATATATATACGCACAACTTTCATTTTATTTTCAAAATTCAAACGATGTTGCACCGTTATTTAATTCTTGCCATATTTTATTTACTATAGCCTTATCTTAAATTTTATCTTTCGTATACATATATTTCTGCATATATATATATATATATATATATATATATTCTCATGTATATACATATATTTTCTTTATTTCCTTATATGTACGTTCTTATCCTTTCAAATTTTGAATTTGTATATGTACATATATTTGCATGTTCAGTTGGCCCTCTTTAAAACAGAGATAAAAATTATGCTGCCGTCGGGGTTCGAACCCCCGACCTCCATGTTACAAGTCCAATGCCTTAACCAACTGAGCTACAAAGTCTTTTGTTAATAAGTCTTAGAACAATGATAATTATTGTTCTTTCCTTACTTCTCTTTTTCATGTTAGTTACAATACTTAAATTAAACCAATGCATGAATCTTTTTCTTTTAATGTTAATGCATTATGTTTGCAAATCAGTGCATGCAACATATTTACATCACATGCAACCAATCTTTTTTTTTCATATATTAATTAATTTTCATTATACATCACCATATTAATCCTATCTGTGGATATATATACATTTTTAATTACATTAAAAATACGGGGTGTTACATTCTCCCCCACTTAAAAGGATTTCGTCCCCGAAATCTTCTAGTTAGGAAGAATGTGTCCTACCATCCAATCACCCATCTACTCAACCATCCAATCACAGGCATCCATTGTCCTTAAAAGATTTCTAATGCTTTCATGTTCATATGCATAGTGTGTGTATATGTCTTTATCTACTGTAAAATCAGGCGGTCTACTGATTCAGTCGACCTCCTTAATGCGAATCATGTCGGTGCCATGCGTCCAATCATGTATGCAAGCATCCCTAGTTACGTAAATACTACATGCGTGCACGGCCATTCATCCATATGCAACATCCATATGATAACATATCAGGCTCAACTTAAATACATATCTGTAAATGTAATATGAAAACGTCCGAACTGATCTAGTGTCTAATACGTATGCATATGCATTCACAAGCAACCATTAGCAACCACTTGCAACCATCAACCATAACATGTTTCAAATACATGTTTACATCCATTGGCTTCTACCTAAGGATCGAAGATACGACCTAGGTGATATACTTTGGTAAGAGAGAAACAATTATGCGCAAAGCTCCTAAAAAAAGAAATCAAGGATACACCCTTTAGAAAAAGGGTATGACGCTAGTATCTTGCCTTCTTGAGCTTTACTCCACTGTATCTTAACTAATTTAACTTCACGATTGTGAAGTTTCCGACCTCCAATTCCAAAATAAACAGATGTCAATCACGGTACCAAGTATACGTACTAAGATGATTAGAGGTTTCCCTCTTATCCGTCATGCCATAACTATAAGAGTCGAAAGGTCACTATGTGCTCTTTGGAGTGCCTACCACAACTATTCATCTCTCCCGCAAACCATCCAAACCGAACTCGACATTCCTCAAGTACAAGCCCCAAAGGCCTAAACCAATATCAGACAAGCACCCAAGGAATATCTCCCCCGAATTTAGACGATCTACGTGAGATGATATAAGCAAACTCGATAGCTATTCTCAAATCCCTACTAACAAAAAAAACCGGTCGGACCACCAATTGGATTTGAGACTCTAGTGGGATCTTTCTACTATACAAGTACTATGGTGCAGAGACCCAACTATGGAAGTGGATATGAACAAATGAGAAGCGCTAGAACCTAAGGAAATAGCACGAACAGAAAACTAGACTCTTCCAACCGGACTACCTTTCTCCTAGGTACGCTTGGTGGCGAAAGCATGTACTTGTCCTTCTGAAAATCTCGTCCTCGTTCTTGCCCTTGTCCTTAAGTATATGCCCTATCATACCCTAGTAAAGATATTTCCTCTTGTCTTAGGTTTTATAATTTCTTCCTCCTTCGTGTGCTAAGTCTACATCCATGAATTCCTCATCCTAGGGTTATGCTCCTTAGCCAAACTCCTCATCCCCTTCCGTGTGTAGTCATGTTGACAAATCTCTCGAAAACTGCCTCCATCGTCCGGAAAACCTTATAAGCTTTGAAAGAAAACTGCCCGTAGATGAAACAACTACGGCTATGGATGGAAGCTGGGCACTACTTTGCCCTTCGATGAGGTTACCTCCCAGAAAGCCAGGAGCCCCAGAGACTCAAGAAAGAAGGAGACAAGAATTTAAACAGAGGAAGAGAAGATAGTGCGTATGGCTTTGGGGAATATGCCATTAAAACAAATCTCTTCTTTTGAAAATGCTTCTTTTAAAACTGTTTGAAAATAATTTTTCAAATCCTTTATCTGATCTGGTAACCTTCAGCTCTGATACCACGTGTAACACCCCACATCCGTTAGTGTCACTCACAAAGGGAATGCACTAAGTTCTGTGGAGCATTTAGGATAAAAGATGCAGATAAATTACAAGACAGACAGAAATTAAACAGCGGAAAATAAAACTTTGCTTTATTGATAAAATAGTTTGTACAATGGTTTCTTTACAATATCAGAGTATCATCTGTCTTACAAAATAAAGAAGCATAAAAACAACATTTATATTCCCCGATTTTAGCAAGAGCCAGCCATAGCATCTGAAAAGAGAATCCAAGCAAACTTCGACAAATCTTCAAGCTGGGAAAGAGTGGCAGTCCAACTTAACCTGAGCTAAACTATTCCCTCCTTTACTACCTGGGGGGGGAAATGGAAGAAAAGAAGACGAAAGAAAAACAGAGTCAGACATAAAGCCTGAGTAAGCTCAGTAACTTCTAGCATGTGAACATAGAAAACAAAACGACATGAATTAACTGAATACAAGATTACACCATGACGATAGGGTCAACAAGATTAGACAAGGTAATCACAAGATATGCTAAGATAAGATAAACTGGATACGCTTTAATACTTTCGCCGCTTCGCTATTTCCTTGTTATACTGGTTTCTATATCTCTGCACCACCTAACTAGTGTCCCAACTAGTAACGATAACGTGATCCCAATCCCAGTATTTTCCATTGCCTTCGAGCATCCATTTATTATTTATTACCTAGATCTAATCTAGGGTTTTCTATCCAGTGCTTTCTAGATTCAACTAGAGTTTACGCTATCTGCTGAACGCTTCTCGGATTCAGGATTTATGCCACCTAGTCCAACTAGGGATTATGCTACCTGTCGAACGATGCCCCCAAGTCTAGGACACACTACCTAGAGTGGTATATGTTCCTATACTTCCCCACGCATGTATCACGAATCGTTATCGCTTGTCTAGATGCACATGTCCTGTAATGTGCGGTCCGAGTCCTGTGTCAGGGCAAATCAAGGAATACAGAACTCGGTCGGGAGCTTTCAGATATCTGCCGATGCAGATGCTAAGGTCTGTTTTTATTTCAGTGGCTATGGTCCCACTTGACCCCTCCCTCAACTAATGAAAGGCACACCTTGTAAAATGAGAACTATATGCCGGCCCCCGGTGCCCCACTATCCTATGGCCATCCTCACCCATAACTAGATAGCAAGTATATGGTCTTTTGGAGTTCTCCGCCTTTCCGCTTCACGTATCTCGATTGACTGAAGATGGATGGTAGACGACGAGTTGCTATCACAGGGCTACCGTTCTCTCGCCGAATCACGCCGGTCCATCCTAGTCTTTAGGTTGCCATGTATTGCAACCAAGGCATACCCCTGGTTCTTCTACGAAGACCTTAACCTCTGTGGGCCCAGGCGGATCATCTGCAGCCTCACAGAGGGATACCAAGAGTACCCTCACGTCCCCTCGAAGCCTCGGGCTTCGTAACCCAATTCGTTGGAGCCTCCTTTTTACTCAGACGGACGTTCGCACCTCCTCGTGCTATACTAAGAATTACTACTTAGTTTTACTAACTAAGATTTACCACTTAGTTTCCAGAATCGTTGTTTCCTTAACTAAGGTTTACTTAGTTCTCTTTCCCGTTAGTTTAGATTGGTTAAGTGTCATAGTCAATTCAAGCTAACTTAACCCTCCTTATTTATCCTGTTAAACTGGTTAAGTGTTGTCAATAATTCATGTTGACTTAACCCTACCACAAACCAAGTTGTATTGGTTAAGTATTTATTACTTAACCCTACCCATTCACCCTGTGTTGGTCAAGTGTTCCTTTTTAACTTAACCTTGCCCGTCTGTTTTAACTAACATGTTATTATTAATGGTCAAGTATTATCCCTTCATGTTCTAGACTTAACCCCATTCCTTTATCACAACCTGATGGTTAAGTGTTCAAGTTTACTTAACCCTACGGTCTAGCCCAGCTAACATATCAAATTGGCTAAGTGTATTAGATTTTACTTAACCCCAACCTCTAGTCTAGTTAACATATTAATTTGGCTAAGTGTATTAGCTTTACTTAACCCCTACAAGTCTCGTTTTGCTACCTTGAGTTTGGTTAAGTGTCTCTATGGACTTAGCCCTCCCATTCTAGCTTAATTGTGTTTAAATTGGTTAAGTGTTCCTATGGACTTAACCCTCCCATTCTAGCTTAACTGTATGGCCCTAACCCCACTCACCAGTCTGGTTGTCATGTTGAATTGGTTAAGTGTCTTAGTGAATTTAACCCTACCATTATTGTTCTAGCTTTAATTAAATGAATTAAAGCAGCTACCACTCACATTAGACAGGTATTGTTGCGACTACTGGATGTGCCGGTTGGTTCCGGGCAGGTTTACATCGCAACTCAGTCTAACCTCGGGTTGGGCATATTCGTGTTTTCTAAGTTCAAAAGGGATTTGGATTAGTTTTCAAATCAGGTTTTGAAAGTAACCATCCCGTCCGTTGGATCAGTTAGGGATAGCCAGGGAGAGCAGGAAACTTGTATTTTCCAAACTCAAGCCTAGACACTATCCTCTCTGTCACCCTAGAACTTTCTGGTGTTTCATTAAAAGAGATGTCGTTTAACAAACCTTTAATTTGTCTAAGTTTACATTTCTCATTTAGAACAAAATCTATAAGTAAATTATTCCTAATTTACTTATTTCCTAATTCCCCTTTTAATGTAAATTGTCAACATTCATTCTTATGGCCCATTTTCCCTCTAAATCATGTTTATGCTTTTTGGTATGTAAACTATACCAAATCAAGTGTCATTAACCATGATTTTGCTAATCCTGACAATTACTCCCAATTATGGCCAATTTCAAGTTTATGCCAATATACTTATCGAGCCAAATTAGCTAATCCAATTCTGATTTAACATTCTAATTCACGTCAAACTAGACTTATTACTCTAGTTCACTATTCATGTAAATACTAGATTTACACGTCAATACAAGATTCAAATTACACATCTTATAATTTATGTCAAATTTATCCAATTTGCATTCCTATGAACATGCCATAATACATGTTCCCAATTTATGCCAATTTCCAAGTTAAACTACCTTTTAGTAAATTTCATATTTTGCCCCCAAATCGCATTCCCACCGTTCGTACAATCGTGTTTCAATCTAGATTATAGATAAATCTAGATTAGTAGCAAATAGGGAATGAACCAAAGATTGCTATGAAAAGGATAGATACAACAACTGGCATAAAATGGTTTTGAATAACGACGTAGGTTCAAGAACGTGGGTAGACCTAACTTAATAGGTAAATTCCCAAGGTCTAAAACCAAGAATAGACAGAGTAGGTTCAAGAACATGGGTAGACCTAACTTAATAGGTAAATTCCCATGGTCTAAAACCAAAGAAAACCAAGGACAGGCAGAATAAATAATCGGGTTTAGACCCAATCTCATAATCACAAAGCTTAAACAACACTTTCCTAATCATGAATCATAGGTGTTTAATCACAGATGTCCTTGTTATGTCAAAGGCAATAGTTTATGTTTTCTAATCAAAGGCATAGGCTTAGTCAAGGAAATAATCCTCATAGTCACAGTCACAGTCATAGGCAATGTTCATAGTCATAGTCTTATTTGTCCTCGAATCATAACAGTTCTTAATTAGGTTCAAGAATGTAGGCACTGATTCGAATAGAGAGAGAGATTTGGCATATTCTTTTATTCCTTTAATTTCATGTCACGAACAAAGAAAAACGTTCAAATCTAAAAATAACTGACTTACAGAGATTAGATTAGAACAGAAAGATGGCGTTGCTAAGATTCGTAGAAAAACAGTCGTTGAAGTCGTTTGAACCTCCTCTTGAATCCTAGCTTGACTTGAACCTCTTCTTGAAAATCTTTTAGCAGCATTTCCTCGTCTTGGTTTATTTTATATATATTATTTTATTTATATATTTTAGAGGAGGAGGAGGAGCCATGACTAACAAGAATCTTTGCAGCATAAGGGTAGAAAAGAATTGTGAATAGAGAAGAAGACCAGGGCTGTTTATATAGTTGCTCAAGACCTTATCGTACACGCAGCGCTGAGTCAGCACTGAACCTAGTTAAGAAAATAGTCCAGGTTCGCAGATGAATCTAGCCAAATCTTATCGTACATGCAGTGCTAAGTCAGCATTGGGTCCCACAAGCTGTTTTGGCGCAGAAATTTGAATTTCGAACTTTTGAATTTCTAGAATTTATTTTACTATTTTATTCACATGAAATATTCTTATATGTATACAATTCCTTTAACGACCATTTTACGCGTATATATATATATACGCACAACTTTCATTTTATTTTCAAAATTCAAACGATGTTGCACCGTTATTTAATTCTAGCCATATTTTATTTACTATAGCCTTATCTTAAATTTTATCTTTCGTATACCTATATTTCTGCATATATATATATTCTCATGTATATACATATATTTTCTTTATTTCCTTATATGTACGTTCTTATCCTTTCAAATTTTGAATTTGTATATGTACATATATTTGCATGTTCAGTTGGCCCTCTTTAAAACAGAGATAAAAATTATGCTGCCGCCGGGGTTCGAACCCCCGACCTCCATGTTACCACTACAACAAAAACACCATATTACAACTTTAATTTTACAACGGTGCAAAAAGCACCGTTGTAATAGATCCTTTTTTACAACGGTGGGAAACGCACTGTTGTAATATATGTTTTTTACAACGGTAAAATAATCACTGTTGTAAAGAACATATATATTACCATATCACAACTTTAATCTACAACGGTGCATTAAGCACCGTTGTAATAGATTCTTTTTTACAACGGTGTAATAATCACTGTTGTAAAGAACATATATATTACCATATTACAACTTTAATTTTACAACGGTGCAAAGGCACCGTTGTAATAGATCCATTTTTACAACCTTGCAAAACGCACTGTTGTAATAAACATATAAATCACAACTTTTCATTTTATTCGTTGTAATTGAGATGCCTAGTGCAGACTTCATGTTTATAATATCTATATTTAATAACTAATTATATTGATACTTAATAATAATAATTAATAATAAACTTAGAAATCAATAATATTTGTCAATTATTATTAAATAATTAATAGTTAATAAGTAATAATTACTATTAATAGTCAATTATTATTAAACAATTACATTTATATTGATTATTTATAATTAATAACTAATAATTACTATTAATACTTAGCAATTAAGAAGAATAATTAAAAAATATCGTTAATATTACATAATTACTATTAAATAGTTAATAATTAAAATATACTAATTAATGCTAATCATGAATAATACATAAGTAACTATAATTAAATTACAATATAAATAATAATTATTAAATAATTAACAACAATAATAGTAATTACTATTAGATAATGATAATGATAAGTAATTAATAATAGTAACTAATAATTAAAAAAATTGTTTGAAAATAAATATTAACCAAAGTTGAAAATTAATGTTAAATAATAAAAATAATCAGTAATTAAAATATAATACTAAATAACACCAAATACTCTTAATTTATAATTGATAATGTTGAAAGTTTTACCAAAACCTTTTGTCGAATATGATCCCCTACGGAGGGGGGGTCCAGGGGGGGTGGCAACCCCCCTAGGTGGGGGTGCGGGGGCAACGCCCCCGCTAACGGTACATTTTGTGTACTGTTGAATTTGAATTCAACAGGCAACGGTAACAACCATTCAACAAGCGAATCTTTCGTGCCTTAGAGCGAATCTCAATCAATATTTATCAACAGATAATTACTTTTTAATAAGTAATAATTAATTAAATACTAATTAAACATTAAAATATAATTCTAAGTAATAATAGTAGTATATTTAAATCAATTGTAATAAATGAATCTCTAACAAATCTTCTTTTCTTGCCACTTGTAACCTATGTCGATTAGAGTTCTTTCTATTTTACAATTGCAATAATTCATAAGTAATTATAGTTAATTAGATGATAATACTAAATAATAGTTACTTTTTAAAAATTACTATTAAATATTTAATAGTATATAATCAATAACATTTACATAATAATTAACTTTTAATAGTTGGAATTCTATTACAACTTTACTTTTTCATCAATTGTAATTAATGTTTTTTTCAATTCGTTTGAACAGATGTTTTGGCTCCAAAGCAAAATTTTGGCTCCAAAACAAAATTTTAACATGCATTCACCGCTCTGTCCCCTTGAAAATCTTAATTTAGTTTCCCCAAATTACACGCTTCCCCAAATTAACACTCTTCTTCTCCATTCATCTTCCTCATCAAATATTCTCAAGCCAGCCCCAAAGTCTGAAAACTCGGCCTCCACTTGCGGATCCTGCCTCCACCTGCGGATCCTGCCTCCACCTTGCTTCTCCCTCCGCCATCGGACACCCTCACTTCAGCCCTACGTGCATCTCCGCCTTCGCCTTACACCATCTCACAACAAATCTGCACCAGAGAGCGAGCCACACCCTCGCATCCAAGCTCCCACTTCCCTGAATCTGACCACACATCCGAAACCCATGCCTTAGGCCTCCACATCGACCAACAGAGAAACCTTGTCATAGTTCGATTTATTTGTTTCCCTTTGTTTTGGTACGGCGCCACCCATCATCGATTATCTGAAACATTTTCCGTCTAAGACTGCGATCAATATTGCAGCTACCTTTGTTGAAGTTACGCAATCCTCAAAGTAGAACCATACAGTTGAAGTCAAAACAAGTGAGTGTATATTTTTGCTGAAGTTAATACTTTTCGCAATCCTCAAAGTTGAATGTATTGTTTAACTGGTTCACAGCTGTCCGACAGCAATAATCTCCAAGTAAAGCTCCAGGTTCATCTTCATCGATCGTCTTGTTCTAAGTCTATAGTTTGCGGCTTGTCAGTCATCAAATTAAAACCAGCACAGAAAGCATTAAGGTATGATTCTTACTTTTTCTCATAGTTGAAATAGCTATACAGATGAAACAGTAGCAGTAGAATATGTGTTTTTGGGCAATGAAGCAGATTGTTTGTTCAATTTTGAGCTAAAACTGTGAACTTTTTATTTGTGATCGTTTGAACCATAAGTCAAGTTCTGAAGTATCCAGTCTACATAAATAATATTACACTAAATCAGTGAGCATTGTCATCTTTGATACTAAGTTTCCCTACTCAAGTCTATTGTCATTTACAATTGTTATCTCTTTGTGTCCATGAGTGTTTGTTTGCCAGTTTCTTTTGGTGATAAACTGCTGTTTATCCTCTAGCAACTTTTGCATTGCCCATATTTGAAACATGAATTGTCTCATGGTGACAGTACAATTATTTTGGTGAGCTATTGCTGTTTGACAGTATAGTTATTGTCCAATTATTATATATTAATATACTGACTGAACATTCTATTATACTTAATCTACAGGTTTACGGCCTTCATAGAACGATGCATTGCTAAGCCTAGAGCTAGACCGTCTACCTCGGATTTGTTGAGCGATCGGTTTGTAGTGAGGAATGTATGTATTGTTATGACTGTATTATGTACAAGTGAGTTGTACGATAGTGGATCACAAAGTTGTACTAATTCAAATATTGAAATAAAATATTTAATTGATTATTTCAGTTCAGTGTAGTATCATTTTATTCAGTATAAATATTTATTTTTATATGAAATGTAATGTATAAAGAAACAAAAATCATATTGTTATAATTAATTGTAGTGGGAATTACTACAACGGTGCAAAAATGTTGTTATACGTATTACTACAACGGTGGAACACAGTTGTAAAATATACATTTAACAACGGTGTCGCAACGGTGTATAAAAGTTGAAAAAGATTTCAGTCTATTACAACTTCTTAATACACGACGGTGGCTCCACCGTTGTAAAAAGTCTTTTACAACTGTTTTCCACCGTTGTAATAGGGTCATTTTGTTGTAGTGTACAAATCCAATGCCTTAACCAACTGAGCTACAAAGTCTTCTGTTAATAAGTCTTAGAACAATGATAATTATTGTTCTTTCCTTACTTCTCTTTTTCATGTTAGTTATAATACTTAAATTAAACCAATGCATGAATCTTTTTCTTTTAATGTTAATGCATTATGTTTGCAAATCAGTGCATGCAACATATTTACATCGCATGCAACCAATCTTTTTTTTCATATATTAATTAATTTTCATTATACATCACCATATTAATCCTATCTGTGGATATATATACATTTTTAATTACATTAAAAATACGGGGTGTTACACACTTTGCACCCAAGCGTGCGTAATATGCTGTTGACGACGAGAGTGATAATGAGGTGCAAGCTTAGCGAGGTGGGATCACGCATGAAGCCAGGGAAGCAAGGAGGTCTGTGGTGGTCTCAAATTGGTGAACGGTGGAGGAATGATGGAGTTTGAATGGAGAATTATGTGCTGCTAGAATTCGATGTTTACTACAACCGGATGTTCGACGCGATCTGACTTTGGCATGTGAGTTCTTCATTTACGATATGGTGTTGTCGAGGGTGAGACGAGAAGGAGAATGGAATGGCTCATTGGTAGAATCGTGGAGTGATGAAGGGAGGTTGGATGGAAGATGAACATGGAAATGACCTGGGTAAGGAACGACGGTTTCAGGAAGAAGATAATGAGTGGTAGATGGTGGATTAAAAATGGATAATGATATATTTAAAGTTAATTAATATATAATTAGCTTAGTTAATTACTCGTAAATGTATTCAAACTTATTAAATTCATAACTATCTCATACAACATCAAAATTGGATGAAACAAGATCTGTTGGGATCGTATGGACGAGGACTACATCATGGAACTGGTTTGATGTGAATTACAGTTCGTTAAAAATTATTGCAGAATTAAACGTTTGTCTGAATCAATGACAATTTATTGTTATTTAACGATAAACGTCCAAAGTGAGTAAACTCACCAAGTCTTCCTAGTTTATATTTTTATAACGTATTTTTAGAATTGATAAATGATGGTTAATTGTTGTGTGTTGATTGTCTGGATAAACTGCTAATTAATTGGTAGAGATTATAGAACTGGTTATATATATATCGTTAATTAAATATTGATTCTGTTTATCAGAATATTTCATATTGATATGAAACCGATGTTATTTATGTTTAACATCTGTGGATGCAGGGAAACAGGTTGGAGGGATCCAATTAGATTCCTCAACATTTATGTTACTGTTTTCCATATATTGTGATATATGATGTGATATATAATCTATTATTGATTATGTGTGTTTGGATGGTATTGATCCTTTTTATTTTGGTATTTTAGATACCATAAGTAATATTGGAATATATAAAAAGAATTTTTGAAGTGGATATTGAATTTAAGAATTTTATAAAATCAATGGATTTTATAAAAGTAAATATTTGGGAAATTAATAGAATTAAAAAAGGGGGTTGTGAGTTATAAAAGAATTTGGGAAAATTGATTTAAAGTAGGTATTTAACAGAAATCTGTTTTTAACAAATAAATTGAGAAGATTTATTTATAAACGATGTTTTATAAATTAAGCAAAGTAATTATCATTGGATTAATTAAAAATATAAGTCTGAATTTATATAATGAAGTAAAACTCGGTTTTAACACTGATATTTGAAATGGAATTTGAAATTAGCATTTATAAAGGGAATTATAAATAAGATTATAAGTGCTAAAAGTAAAATAGGATTTTATACGAATAAATTCTATTATTAGAAGTGTAAATAGAATTTGGATATTAATTTTATATGTGAAATAAAACTGAATTGATTTTATAAAAGAAATATTATTCATATTCGAAGTGAGTAATGGTTTAAAGTAAATATTTGCAAATAAAAATTTATAAAGGAAATTGGGTTTCGAAATAGGAATAAAAGTGGAGTTAATGGAATTAGAACTGACTGGAGATTAGTTAAGTTGAATGGCTTTCTGAGTGTTGATCTGATGTTGGTTTCGGCCTTCGCAGTTTATACTTAGGTAGTTGTTCCTTACTAGTTTACAGTTAGAGACTGATAGACGTGGGAGGGTAATGATGTGTGAATAAGTAATGGAATAACGTATATTTTCTAAATTTAGAAAATAAGAATTTATGAATATATGGAAATGAGGAAATGAATAAATTAACTAAAAGGGAAAAATGTTGATTGATAATTGATCGATAAAATTTCCATTTGGAAGTAAGATCGTTGTGTGTATGGATGTTTTCCTTTGATAGTTAAATAATCAAATATCAAAGTTTTGACCATTTTACCATTGTCAATACGGAGAGACCGGGATCAGATTTATTATTTGAAAACCACTCCATATGGGCATTAGCATTGCGAATCAAATATGATGAAGATGATTGAATACAGAGTTTATGTAAGGGCTGTCTAGAAAATCCTATATAGAAATTGCTCAAGATGGATTTATAGAATAGTGCCTTCGGTTTGTCCAGTCCCAGGACAACTTAGAAGAATGTCTGACAGAGTGTATCTAATATATTGCGTAAGTTGGTCTCTTCAAACGTATATACGTTTGGTGGCGGAGCAATTCGTTTCTCTTAGCTGTATACCATGGTGTTTTTGGAGAAATCAATTTGTGATTTGGCAGGTATGACGATGTGGCATTCAAAGTAAATAAATGTGTGATCTGTCAAAAAGATATGTTATAGCCTCTAGCCTCACAACCGAGAAATGGTATAAAATCGGGTAGGTCGCATGGCTAAGTGGGTAGCTCCCAATTATGGTGTATTATCACCTGATCTAGAGAGATTTCATTTACTTCTTTAACCTATTTCGATGTTGTCCCTTTCGGAAAATGGTAGCTAAACTCAACCGTTGGTGACAATACATTCGGTACACTCAACCGAAATGAGTGACCGGTCATGTTTAACCTGGGTTACAAGATAATCTTGTTGAACCCGGTGTATTTTGCTCTAGACATACACTATCGGAAGGTGGTCTCATATCTTGCAAGTTGGAATCCATTACCCAATAAGCGTCTGCGGGTTTTGATTATATATTATGCTTGTGGAATGTGAGATGAAATCGTTCCGCTAGATTGCTATTTATTTGATTTAGACATTATTATAATATCACAAGAGGATTGATATAAAGAATATTTTGGTTTATCGTAAGGTAAAAAAATCGTCCGTGTTTATGTGTGAATCTGTCTCACGATTATCCTTTCTTTTAGAAGGATTTTAAAAAGTTAAACCAAGTGGTTGGAGTTTACTCACACCAGTCCCATGACTGATCCAGAGTATATTTTGTTTTGTTTTACCTTAAACTCTTGGGTGCCCAATTTTTTACGGGCAATCAAGTAGTCGGGATTTTACAGATATACTTAGAGAGCTTGGTGTAGGAGGCTTCAGGATTATCTAGCTATTGTTTATTTCCGCTGTGTTGTAAGTATTGTACTTCGATAATGGTATTGTATACAGATACTGATTTTATTCCAAAGTTGTGTTACAATATATATTTTATTCGTTTCGCCTTGAGATTCGTATTTACTCATATGTTGTACGTATGTTCTTCTTCTTCTATTCTAACTTTCTTTCTTTCCATTTCTCACCCTCTAACTTCTTTCTGTTAATGATCTGGTATGTTCGATGCTTGAATAGTTAACATGAGTTTTATGTCGATTTTCGGGGTCGAAATTCCCGTTTGTTACACCGTAACACTTTTTATTATAACCAATAATTTAAATACAGTATAGTACAGGTGATTGTGGTTATAATCAACTAATTAGGTTTTTTAAGGTGGACCATCTACGAAGTTTATAGTGTTCCGTCCACTCTTCCTATCAGGCATATAGCACTGGAGCTAGCTAAATTACTAGGCTACAATATACAGAATTTGAAGTAGGTCGTCCACTTACTCTATTCTCAATTATAGTACAGGAGCTAGCCAACAATTAGACTACTATGATTTTCATATTCCACATTACATTCATTAAAGTACAACTAGTAAGGCAACATACTGATCACCCTACATGCATAATAAGTAGCACAAGGCTCCAAGCATCACGCATGTCAACTCCAACAGTAGTCACAAGACCAAATGTACATGGCAGATAACAAGGCATATTTTATGGCAGATAACAAGGCATATTTCAAGGAGTACAAATCACCAGATTACATAATAGAATCATCCTGATGAACATATTCAGGTCAGCGAGCATATGCAGCCCGAACGCCAAAAAACCCAACTTCCAAAGCTCGGCAGTCGAGAGCATTACGCTTCACCATTTTTCCAAAGCAGAAGAAGGCCTAGAAGTGCCAACAACATACACACATGACCAAACAAATTACCCCAAATTGCAACTTCAAGCAAACAAGTATCAACATCCTCAAGCATAAAGAAAACTCCAGACACAAACAATAGACAACCACAACCAGAAAGGACTAAAACAACAAATGGTACTAACAACTTGACAACCAAGACACCATTGAATATCAAGAAACTGCATTTCGGCCCATCACAACCCCAAATTCTAGAATACTGTGACCAAGAATTAGCTTATCTTGAAGAGACAAAGACTAAACACAAGGAAAAGGAGACTGCATTCCAGAGGTTGAGCGAAACGCGAAACCAAACCCAGTTTCGAGAAGTTACTGGCAAACATGGAAGCACTATAAAGCTACCAACAACCCAGCTTTGAACAAGTCGAAACACATCAAGATATTCCAGACAAACCACAAAAGAAGAACAGTTGTTAACCAAAACGAGAACAACCATACCTAGTTCATAATCATCCAAAGAAACCCAAAAAGCCACCATGTCACAAACCAGGATGATTGCAGAAGTACAAATGAGTTACAGGGTCTAAGTAGTGTGGAAAAATTAACATGCGAAAGGAATAGGGTTTAGATCTGATAAAACAAAATAGAGTTTGAGAAAACATCACATGAACAAAAGCAGAGAATTAGTTTCAAGCCAAGCAATGGAGAGAGTGAGAAGCATGGAGATTTAGAGCTATTCAAAGTGGTAAAGGAAGAAAATGAAGAAAGTGAAGAACAGAAGATATCGATTCTTTGTCGCCATTAACAATGTTTTTTCCCAAACCTAAACCCCCTTTCTTTATGCCTTAGAGCATAGTGCTTTGGGTTCACATGATATGGATAAGTTTGATTTATATAAATTACAACCAAATGTTTTGTCCATATCTTAATTCAAAATGGAACCTCCAAAAATTCTGAAGTGAAACCATAATTTCGACATTGCATGATAACCAGAATGGGAATGGTAAGTGAAATTTTGAATCTTGGTCTTGACGCATTTTATTAATGTCAGCATAGCTTTTCAAATAGAATCCACGTCAACAAAATTTTATTGCCTATTATTGTGTAAGGACCCGTAACTTCCCCGGTAAGGAAAGAACGGATTACCTTGAGAACAAGACAAATCAGAACACAGACAGAAGAACATTTCATTGTTAATTACAACAATTCCATCATAATACAAGAATATACAGAGTATGAATAAATATTATACATCAGAGATTTAATTACATTACTGCAGTGGAAAAATAATACAATACGCAACTGAAGGAGATATACGGATACAGAGCTTTGCAGATATCATTCCAGCTGTAAATCAGGATAAAAATCTGCAAAAGCAAAACTACTACCTGCCCGTGTCAAAATAAGGGCACCCAGAGTTTAGGTTAAAACAATAAACTCCATGTCAGTCATGTGACTGGTGTGAGAACTAAAACAGTTATTATCTTGGTTTTAAAGTAAGGTAAATCAAGGGACTACGCCGTATAACACGGAACGGGTTTCCTCCTAAGAATACCAGTGCATAAAACAGCAACGCAATGCTAAATAAAGAACAATGAAGTTATTATAAGACCCAGGTCCCATCACACAATGCAACGCAAGCCGGAGGATAGGGTTTTACCTTACAATAGCCAAAGAATGCTTGATACGCTAAATTTCATCTTTTATTATTACTATAAGTGTATAGTGTCAAAACAATTTCAATCATAAGTATTAATCATAGACGGCATGGGTACCATATATCATGTCGCCAATACTAGGCTCTACAATCAAAACCGCAAATGTCACGTATTGGAAGTTGGATTTCCATCTGTGAACCAAGGAAAAAGATAGTCCTTACCGAATTCGAGACTGCCTAGCCCGAGTCTCAGGCAAGTACTCAGTCATGCCTTTGGATCGTCAGGGCCGGTCCACCGATGTGGATTAAAATGCCTGAACACTGTATTTCCCCGCCTTTTGGGGCGTAAATAAGTCCAATGACTCCATCGGCTCCACTTAGTCACCGATATATCCGAGGTGCCTCGCAACCCAACAACCACATAAGTCAAACTCGTCAGGGCGTGTCAAACCACTGACGCCACTTCTGGCTAGAAGGAAACGCATGCCCTCCCTGATGTCCTCTTCCGTTTCTGGTTCACAACCGGGATGTGAGGCTCGCGAATTAACATTACACAAAGCTATGCCACACAGGCGGTGCTTCGATCATCACCCATAGGACTTTTCTTTTCAACAAAAGCCTTGATCATTTGCCACATAGGCATGCCACATAGGCAATTCACTTCATGCGATTTATATCCATCAATATATAACCTCTGAGCTTGTACGTCTAAGAGAAGGGTGTTAAGCAAGAGAATAAATCCTCCGCCGCCAAACAGATATATATTTAATAGAAATCAATCACATAGAATGAAATCCAATGTCAGACACACAGTCCATTTACAAGTTCGTTCTAGGTCTGAACGAAACCGGAGGCACCTTGTATCTCGCATATCCATCGATCTCCAAGTACGTCTGGATGATCACCAACTGATTTCCTTCTCTTGGGTGTACGACCCAATCAAGATCATTAGTAATTATCCAAACGACGTGAAGACCTCCGGTCTTCAACCACAGTCTTCATCTTCGACTAATCGTCGTATCAGTTATTCAGAATGGGATAAACCCAGTCTTTCCGAATAGCTCACGTATTTTATAAACAAGTGTTACACAAACACAACATACGCCTCATTCCAATTTAGAATATTCTTTTATTCCAATATTCACATTATTAGGGAAAGGTACCCATTAATTCTGTCAAAGATAAATTCTTTAAAATTTATTCTTTAATCTTCTTTTGAATATCAGTTCAAACCAAATTATGGTTTATGCAAATTAGATGGGATTAACGAACCCTATTGAAGTAATCAATTGTTAAATTTCCCAACCCCAACCTATTCATCCCATGAAGTAAAACTAGTAATACTTCATATCTAACACCACAGTGTTATCGGTAAATTCAATTACCATTTCACGTTCAAATCTAATTAAAGATTTAACTATCGGTTGGAGTAAATCTGGTGATACTCCATTCTCGATCGTTTCAATCTAATTAAAGATTCATTAAAACTCCACTTAGTTTTAATCTTCCCAAAAATCACTATCAATGATTATTTAACTTGGGAAATCATATCCTGTCTTTAACTGGGTTAAAGAACCAATGTCATTTAAACACGTTTCACAATAAACCCAAAATCACGTTCTATTTCATCAGCCTTTAACCGTAAATTAGCAAGTGAATAATTCCCTAAGTAATAACCCCAAAGGCCGAAACCAACATCAGATCAATACCCAAGAAACCATTCAACTTAACTAATCCCCAGTTAGTTTCTGATTTTCTTAACTCCGTTGGGTCTAAGAGCGCTATTATTAAAGATACCATTCACGACAACCCAAATCACATTCCACTAATCATCGGGTTAAAGAACAAGTGTTATTTAAAACACTGTTCACGATAAACCTAAAAATCAATTCAAATTCACTTCCAATTAAATACCATTTAATTGGTATACTTCATTAAATCTAAATAAAAAGATTTAATCTTTTTCTCAACTGGGTTTAAGAACAGTGTTAATGAAGACACCATTCATGACAAGCCCAAATCCCATTTGATAATAAATACAAGGCTCTGAATAGAAAATATATCGGCTTATATTCAATACCAAATTCTACAACCAACAAATATCGTATTGGAAATAATGATATAAATATATCTTTCAAATTTCCATAACAATATCTGTACAATCACGAAATCCAACATCGAAATATTCCAAAGACAATATCGATTCAAATCCATTCCCATTCAATTATTGGAAATTCTGGTTGTTTTCAAAACCATTTCAAATCCAATTTATTTATTTTTTAAAATAAATGGAATTATAATTCTAGTTTAAAACTAGTTCATTTCGATAAAAATCTATTTTTATCTTTTCAAATTTGGAGTTTTTCATCCCAATTCTTCACAAATAATTTCTTATGATTTTACACAAATTATTACTATTTTAATAATTTTATCAAGGCCCGTACAGTTGATTTCCAATAACGGTCGTCGAACTGCATTTACAGCGACCTTTTCCAAATTTGATTTGGACATAATTCCAAATACAACCGTTAGATTTAAAATTTCTAATATTCATTGGAAAGATCTTTTCGATACGAACCCAACGGTTCCGGTTTCAGGAGAATCCGATGGTCGGATCTCCTGCAACGTCAATTCGAAGTCAATGGTCGAAATTAGCAAACTGCCGCGGCGCGGCGCATTCTATTCAGGCCATTTAATATATATAATATATATATTATATATATGTCGTCGATTTCAATTCAAAACGTATTTTATAAATCGTTTAAATTCGTTTTCAAAACAAATTCAACTTCATATTCAATTTTAAATTAAAATTGAATATTCCATATCATTAACATATAAATGATAATATTTTCAATATATTAGATTTTGAAATCACTTTCTTCTCTATATTCATTATAAAAATGAATATAATCGATATAAATATCGTTCCGTCAAAATGGCGCAAATCTAATCAACATGGCTTTATATATTTCAATAACTTCGTTATTATATTCAACAAATGAATATTTATTCTATTCAACACATGAATCTATATTTCTTTCAACACATGAATATTCTCAACACATGAGTATCGTCAACACATGACTATTTATTCCATTTAATATATTTTATAAAATTATGATTTCTATCGTTTAATTCTTAACCAGACTCCAACCGTAAATTAGTAAGAGAACGATTCCCTAAATATTAACCCCGAAGGCCGAAACCAACATCAGATCAATACCCAGGAAACCACTCATCTTGTAACGACACGGATTTCGGCCGGACCTAATCGATCGCTAAATCGACCAAGACCGTTCAAATCCCGCATACGCTAACTCTGGGCATACAACACATCAGAACAAATAATAGGAGACTTTTATAAACATTATAATAATGTTACATCAGAGTACAGAATATCAGAGTATATCGAATATAATACACAGCGGAAGTCTGTAAATGTCTGGACAAGCTTAAAGCTTCAATCCAGAATTCTGCTCAATATATCTGCAAAATAAAACTACTCGACTGCTCGTATGGAAAATAAGGGCACCCGAGTTTGCAAGGGAAAAGCAAACTACAGGTCAGTCATGAGACTGGTGTAAGAAACTCTACATTTAAAATTAACTTATAAAAAAAATGATAAGGCAAATCACAGGACCACGCCGCTAACGCGGAACGGGTTTACCCCCATGAATGCCAGTGTATAAACAACAATCAATATAGATATATGGATCTGCTATGCATCAATCAACATGCAATATCCCAATCAACCCATTTAGATTAATCACCATACTTAGATTTTCCAAATCCAATTCAATTTATAGAAATTATTCCTTTGGATTTTATTCTCGATTTCTTATTTCAAATCATTTGAAATACATATCTAACTTTCTATATCAAAGTATATTTCACTTCGGGATCTCAAAACAAATCGTTTGGAAATATGAATTCCAAAACATAACAATGCATACAAACAAGTATGCAACCAAATATCGTGCTCCCCATCGACAAGGCAAAGGGTACGCACCTAGCAACTCGATATATATATAAATGTGAACCTACCCATACAGGAGCAGGCTACACCGACGATGCACCTCCCACACATGGAGAGCATACACCGCCCTCTCACCCATACTTTTAGTCTGAGGGTTACCCGAATCTTTAGCCACATACTAAATCATTTCATATCCCAAAGTAGGGAAAATCATTTCACAACATAATAATCACAAGTACTTTCAAAACATAGTACTTCACATCAGTAATTCACACATATGATCAGTCACTATTAATCACATAACCTTTGAGATCGTACGTCTCAAAGAAGGGTGTTAAGCAAGAGAATAAATTCTCCGCCACCAAACAGATACATCATTAATAGCAACTAATCGAATATATGATGAACTACAATGTAAAACCATAATACATTTCTAAATCATTTTAGAAATCATCGGGTTTTAGCCCTCGAAATCCTTTCTGTTTTATAAAACATTTTTATAAAACATTCCCTGTCCAAAATCGGGAATAAATTTTTTTCACTTAAGAAAAATATATCATTTCACAATCATTCATTAAATTTGAAATGAACACAACATCGCTAAACACCTTATCGTCAAATCGTGAAGTGTTTCACAAGGTGTTAGCGCACAAATATCTTTACCCAACCCAATGCTAAATGTAAAGGCATATTTTGCTCATAAACTGGTCGAGCGCAATCCAAACAATCAATCAGTCCAATTTGACATTGAATATAAGGTTTTGAATAGAGATAGTATCGACTTATATTCAACATCAAATCCTGAAACCAACAGATATCATATCAGGAATAACAATATCGATATCTTTCAAATTCCCATCACAATATCCGTATAATCACGGAATCCAATATCGAAATATTCCGAATATTATTTCCATTTCAAACCATTCTAATTCATACATTGGAATATTCTGGTTATATTAAAACCATTTCAATCCAATTTATTTATTTAAAAATAATCGGATTATAATTCTAGTTAATAACTAGTTCATTTCGATAAAAATATACTTTTATCTTTACAAATGTGGAATTTTTCATCCCAATTCTTTCCAAATCATTTATTATGATTTTACACATATTATCAGTATTTTTCATAATTTTATTGAGGCCCGTACTGTCGATTTCCATCAACGGCCATCGAACTGCACTTACAACAACCTTTTCCAAATTTGATTTGGACATAATTCCAAATCCAACCGTTAGATTTCTTATTTCTAATATTCATTAGAAAGATATTTTCGATACGAACCCAACGGTTCCGGTTTTAGGAGAATCCGACGGTCGAATCTCCCGTAATATCCATTCGAAGTCAATGGTCGAAATTCTCGAACTACCACAGCGCGGCGCGTTCTATTCAGGCCATTATATATATAATATATATATTATATATATCTCGTCGATTTCAATTCAAAACGTATTTTAAAAAAAATTGTTTTAAATTCATTTGAAAATGATTTCAATTTCTATTCTGGCTCAAGTTCTTCAACTTTTCAGTTTCTAAGAACTTTCTAATTTTTCAAAAATTTGGCTAACACCCTAAATTTTCGAAAAATTTCACCATAACCTCCCCTGCACGGGAGCACCGGAAAAATCCCGAAATTTCCATACAGGCCCCTCCAATCCAAAAAGAAAAAGAAAAAGCCAAGTAGCTAGCCAATCGGCTCATAAAATCATCATACCCAAACAAAACATTAAATATGTACCTATTTGTCGGACATACAATTTTATTCCTCTGCTTTAGCCTCCATGCTATGACTCGTTCAACATATCGCATATGTATATTTTCATACAACGCCTATATATATATTTTTAAACCACGCATACATATTTTTTCATACATCGTATATGTATATTTTCATACAACGCCCATATATATATTTTCATACGACGCTTTTATATATTCATTCAATGCACATATAATTTCACACAACGCATATATAAGCCAAAAATAATATTATTAGCGAACTAATAATATTTCCATCGTATGACAATTTTATATATTCCATATATACGATAAAAATGATAATTTTAGCGAACTAGTATTTATTTCAAGGTATGACTCTTTTTAACACTTCACATACATGATAAAAATAATATTTTTATCGTTCAAAGAATTTATTCAACACATGAATATTTTATTTACTACATATATACGATAAAAACGTGAATTTTATCGTTCAAACAATTTATTCAACATATGAATGTTTTATTTACTTCATATATACGATAAAAATGTGAATTTTATCATTCAAACAATTTATTCAACATATGAATGTTTTAATTACTTCATATATACAATCACAATCAATTTGCACAACACAATCAAACAAACAAGTCGTCCATGGTCTGTGGACGACGGGGAACAGTTCATATATGCAGTTATGAAATAAATAACTGTATAAGAAATTACAGTGAGGAGTTCTCACCTTTGGGATCCACTCCATCATTCTTTATTTGTCGATCTAGATTGCATTCCTACGTTAAAAATCATATTTTTAACCAATTATTAATTATTTCTATGTATGACCATTTTATAAATAACATACATACGATAAAAATGTTATTTTTATCAAACCAAAAATCGTATTTTTCATATCAAAGAAAATGGATTTTCCATATCAAAGAAAATCATAATTTTCTATCTTAGCAAATCTTATTTTCATTTCAAAGTATAATTTATTTTCAAAATCATAGAAACTTATTTTTCAAAATCAAAAATCATATATGCAAAATTCATATTTTTATATTTCTACTAATCATTTAAAAATCATATTTTTATATGTTAGAAACCATGCCATTTTTATTTTTAAAACCAAACTATTTTAAACTATGTATTTAAATTTTTAAAACTGAATTTTCCTATGTATTCAAATCAAGTTAGTTAAACTAAAATAAAAAGGTAAACGAAATAAAAGAAACTCACAGAAAAAAACACATTCTGCCTGTCGAATACCAGAACCCGTCGTCCCCTGAAATGCTCGCTCGAACCCAGCGGAAATGAAAACCTCGACCTAGTACTTCACAGCGCCACGCCCTCTCTTGATCGGACCTCCATCAATGATGCATACGCCAAAGCTCTGACCGCCCTCCTCGCGCGCCAGTAACGGCGCTCCACCTGAAGCACCCCCATGACCAGAAAACCTCGCCGAACGTTGCTAGTTCCAGCTCCAAATTCGCGAAGAACAGGCTCTGAGATTTAATCATCTCTTTAATAAATTAAAGCTCGAAGGAAGATCTTTGATTTGCGTTTGAAATGGTCTTTTAATTCACCGTGTTTTGCGAGAACTTAAGGGATGAAAATCCGATTGTTTTGGCCATTCGTGAATGAAGAAGGAGGCGGCTTTAGGATAATCTGACCGTATAGGTATTTGACTAGGTTTTGACCTTATAACTATTTATAGGGTTATATATTATATTTAAATATAATTTTAACTCGAAAATGACTCTTTTGATCTTCGAATTCAAATTCAAACCCAACGACTGTCGCCCCTAGCTGATTACCCCCATTCCGAACACAATGGGATATGTGTCGTAAGCTGATTCCATCGTTTCGATCAATTTCCCCTTAGATTAACATTTAAATCATTATATTGAATTTTAAACGTACATTTCAATTTATCGGGGTCACATACAGACTCTAAAAATTCTCGAAAAATATTTTTCTAGCTTCGTATTGACGATACGGTCCTAACAAAACTAATTTCGTCAAATTCGGAGACCATTTGAAAAATGGCCATTTTTCAGTTGATCGAAATTGACCGAAACTGTCAAAACGCGTTTTCTTTCGCCACGCTCACATATTGATTCAGAAAATTATGAATTTTGGAATCTACAAATAACTTGACATCATGGATCCAACAAAAGTGGTTTCGTCGAAAACGAAGGTTGTTTGCAAAATTTCCATTTTTAAGGGCTATATTTTCCATAGCGACTATTCTGAAATTTCAATTGGGCATAACTTTTTATTCCCGCTATGAAATTTCAATTTTTCGGATTCGTTGGAAAGATATTCTCAAATACATTCTAATATTTTTGATTTCGCTAAAATCTTGTTTATTTTGAATCCTGTACATCCATTAGAACTTTGAAATCGAATTTTCGAACTACCGCGGCATTTCCAATTCCTTTTATAATTAAAAATAAATATTTATATTCTAACGACGATCTATATAAATATATATGTTCTAATTCTATTCAAAATAAATTTCTCGTCGTTATTATTTAAAATAATTCATTTTAAATACTCAAATTTCGCTAAAATTGCCAAAATAAAAATTTTAAATTGGCTCAGATTTTCCGGGTTGTTACAATCTCCCCCACTTAAAAATTTTCGTCCCCGAAAAGGAACGAAGCTGAAAGTTGTTTAACAAATCAACTCAACTTTCATTATTTTCATTATGGCTTAAGTTCTAAGGCATTTCTAACGAGTTTCTCATTCTAGGATACTACTGATCCTATCTCTAATGAGGATTCTTCTATAGGATATTACTAATCCTACCTCTGATGAGTCTTTTATTCTATTCTAACAAGTTGTACCCCAAAGATTTGAGTTAACCCAAGCTCCGATACCAGCCGTAACGACACGGATTTCGCCCGGACCTAATCGATCGCTAAATCGACCAAGACCGTTCGAATCCCGCATACGCTAACTCTGGGCATACAACACATCAGAACAAATAACATGAGACTTTTATAAACATCATAATAATGTTACATCAGAGTACAGAATATCAGAGTATATCGAAAATAATACACAGCGGAAGACTGTAAATGCCTGGACACAGCTTAAAGCTTCAATCCAGGATCCTGCTCAATATATCTGCAAAATAAAACTACTCGACTTCCCGTGTGGAAAATAGGGGCACCCGAGTTTGCAAGGGAAAAACAAACTACAGGTCAGTCATGGGACTGGTGTGAGAAACTCTACAGTTAAAATTAACTTATAAAAAAAATGATATGGCAAATCACAGGACCACGCCGCTAACGCGGAACGGGTTTACCCCCATGAATGCCAGAGTATAAACAACAATCAATATAGAGATATGGATCTACTATGCATCAATCAACATGCAATATCCCAATCTACCCATTTAGATTAATCACCACACTTAGATTTTCCAAATCCAATTCAATTTACAGAAATTATTCCTTTGTATTTTATTCCCGATTTCTTATTTCAAATCATTTGAAATACATATCTAACTTTCTATATCAAAGTAGATTTCACTTCGGGATCTCAAATCAAATCGTTTGGAAATATGAATTCCTAAACATAACAATGCATACAAACAAGTATGCAACCAAATATCGTGCTCCCCATCGACAAGGCAAAGGGTACGCACCTAGCTACTTGATATATATAAATGTGCACCTACCCCACATAGGAGCAGGCTACACCGACGATGCACCTCCCACACATGGAGAGCATACACCGTCCTCTCACCCATACTTTTAGTCTGAGGGTTACCCGAATCTTTAGCCACATACTAAATCATTTCATATCCTGAAGTAAGGAAAATCATTTCACAACATAATAATCACAAGTACTTTCAAAATATAGTACTTCACATCAGTAATTCACACATATGATCAGTCACTATTAATCACATAACCTTTGAGCTTGTACGTCTCAAAGAAGGGTGTTAAGCAAGAGAATAAATTCTCCGCCACCAAACAGATACATCATTAATAGCAACTAATCGAATATGTGATGAACTACAATGTAAAACCATAATACATTTCTAAATCATTTTAGAAATCATCGGGTTTTAGCCCTCGAAATCCTTTCTGTTTTATAAAACATTTTTATAAAACATTCCCTGTCCAAAATCAGGAATAAATTTCTTTTTACTTAAGAAAAATATATCATTTCACAATCATTCATTAAATTTGAAATGAACACAACATCGCTAAACACCTTATCGTCAAATCGTGAAGTGTTTCACAAGGTGTTAGCACACAAATATCTTTACCCAACCCAATGCTAAATGTAAAGGCATATTTTGCTCATAAAATGGTCGAGCACAATCCAAACAATCAATCAGTCCAATTTGACATTGAATATAAGGTTTTGAATAGAGATAGTATCGACTTATATTCAACATCAAATCCTGAAACCAACAGATATCATATCAGAATAACGATATCAATATCTTTCAAATTCCCATCACAATATCCGTATAATCACGGAATCCAATATCGAAATATTCCGAATATTATTTCCATTCCAAACCATTCTAATTCATACATTGGAATATTCTGGTTATATTAAAACCATTTCAATCCAATTTATTTATTTAAAAATAATCGGATTATAATTCTAGTTAATAACTAGTTCATTTCGATAAAAATATACTTTTATCTTTACAAATGTGGAATTTTTCATCCCAATTCTTTCCAAATCATTTATTATGATTTTACAAAAATTATCAGTATTTTTCATAATTTTATTGAGGCCCGTACTGTCGATTTCCATCAACGACCATCGAACTGCACTTACAACGACCTTTTCCAAATTTGATTTGGACATAATTCCAAATCCAACCGTTAGATTTCTAATTTCTAATATTCGTTAGAAAGATCTTTTCGATACGAACCTAACGGTTCTGGTTTTAGGAGAATCCGACGGTCGGATCTCCTGTAATATCCATTCGAAGTCAATGGTCGAAATTCGCGAACTGCCGCAGCGCGGCGCGTTCTATTCAGGCCATTATATATATAATATATATATATATTATATATATCTTGTCGATTTCAATTCAAAACGTATTTTAAAAAAATCGTTTTAAATTCGTTTGAAAATGATTTCAATTTCTATTCTGGCTCAAGTTCTTCAACTTTTCAGTTTCTAAGAACTTTCTAATTTTTCAAAAATTTGTCTAACACCCTAAATTTTTGAAAAATTTCGCCAAAACCTCCCCTGCACGGGAGCACCGGGGAAATCCCGAAATTGCCATACAGGCCTCTCCAATCCAAAAAGAAAAATAAAAAGCCAAGCGGCTAGCCAATCGGCTCATAAAATCATCATACCCAAACAAAACAGTAAATATGTACCTATTTGTTGGGCATACAATTTTATTCCTCTGCTTTAGCCTCCTTGCTATGACCTGGTCAATATATCGCATATGTATATTTTCATACAACGCCTATATATATATTTTTAAACCACACATACATATATTTTCATACATCATATATGTATATTTTCATACAACGCCCATATATATTTTCATACGACGCTTTTATATATTCATTCAACGCACATATAATTTCACACAACGCATATATAAGCCAAAAATAATATTATTAGCGAACTAATAATATTTCCATCATATGACAATTTTATACATTCCATATATACGCTAAAAATGATAATTTTAGCGAACTAGTATTTATATCAAGGTTTGACTATTTTTAACACTTCACATACATGATAAAAATAATATTTTTATCATTCGAAGAATTTATTCAACACATGAATATTTTATTTACTACATATATACGATAAAAATGTGAATTTTATCGTTCGAACAATTTATTCAACATATGAATGTTTTATTTACTTCATATATACGATAAAAATGTGAATTTTATCGTTCAAACCATTTATTCAACATATGAATGTTTTATTTACTTCATATATACAATCACAATCAATTTGCACAACACAATCAAACAAACAAGTCGTCCATGGTCTGTGGATGACGGGGAACAGTTCATATATGCAGTTATGAAATAAATAACTGTATAAGAAATTACAGTGAGGAGTCCTCACCTTTGGGATCCACTCCATCATTCTTTATTTGTCGATTTAGATTGCATTCCTACGTTAAAAATCATATTTTTAACCCATTATTAATTATTTCTATATATGACCATTTTATAAATAACATACATACGATAAAAATGTTATTTTTATCAAACCAAAAATCGTATTTTTCATATCAAAGAAAATGGATTTTCCATATCAAAGAAAATCATAATTTTCTATCTTAGAAAATCTTATTTTCATTTCAAAGTATAATCTATTTTCAAAATCACAGAAACTTATTTTTCAAGATCAAAAATCATATATGCAAAATTCATATTTTTATATTTCTACTAATCATATAAAAATCATATTTTTATATGTTAGAAACCATGCCATTTTTATTTTTAAAACCAAACTGTTTTAAACTATGTATTTAAATTTTTAAAACTGAATTTTCCTATGTATTTAAGTCAAGTTAGTTAAACTAAAATAAAAAGGTAAACGAAATAAAAGAAACTCACAGAAAAAAACACATTCTGCCTGTCGAATACCAGAACCCGTCGTCCCCTGAAATGCTCGCTCGAACCCAGCGGAAATGAAAACCTCGACCTAGTACTTCACAGTGCTACGCCCTCTCTTGACCGTACCTCCATCAATGATGCACAAGCCAAAGCTCTGACCGCCCTCCTCGCACACTAGTAACGGCGCTCCCCCCGAAGCACCCCCATGACCAGAAAACCTCGCCGAACGTTGCTAGTTCCAGCTCCCAATTCGCGAAGAACAGGCACTGAGATTTAATCATCTCCTTAATAAATTAAAGCTCGAAGGAAGATCTTTGATTTGCGTTTGAAATGGTCTTTTAATTCACCGTGTTTTGTGAGAAATTAACGGATGGAAATCCGATCGTTTTGGCCGTTCATGAATGAAGAAGGAGGCGGCTTCAGGATAATTTGACCGTATAGGCATTTGACTAGGGTTTGACCTTATAGCTATTTATAGGGTTATATATTATATTTAAATATAATTTTAATTCGAAAATGACTCTTTTAATCTTCGAATTCAAATTCAAACCCAACGACTATCGCCCCTAGCTAATTACCCCCATTCCGAACACAATGGGATATGTGTCGTAAGCTGATTCCATCGTTTCGATCAGTTTTCCCTTAGATTAACATTTAAATCATTATGTTGAATTTTAAACGTACATTTCAATTTATCGGGGTCATATACGGACTCTAAAAATTCCCAAAAAATATTTTCTAACTTCGTATTGACGATACGGTCCTAATAAAACTAATTTCGTCAAATTATGAGACCATTTGAAAAATGGCCATTTTTCAGTCGATCGAAATTGACTGAAACTGTCAAAATGCGTTTTCTTTAGCCACGCTCACATATTGATTCAGAAAATTATGAATTTTTGAATCTACCAATAACTTGACATCATGGATCCAACAAAAGTGGTTTTGTCGAAAACGAAGGTCGTTTGCAAAATTTCCATTTTTAAGGGCTATATTTTCCATAGCGATTATTCTGAAATTTCAACTGGGCATAACTTTTTATTCCCGCTTTGAAATTTCAATTTTTCGAATTCGTTGGAAAGATATTCTAAAATAGATTCTAATATTTTTGATTTCGCTAAAATCCGGTTTATTTTGAATCATGTGCATCCATTTGAACATTGAAATCGAATTCTCGAACTACCGCGCAATTTCCAATTCCTTTTATAAATAAAAATAAATATTTATATTCTAACAACGATCTATATAAATATATACGTTCTAATTCTATTCAAAATAAATTTCTCGTCGTTATTATTTAAAATAATTCATTTTAAATACTCAAAATTCGCTAAAATTGCCAAAATAAAAATTTTAAATTGGCTCAGATTTTCCGGGTTGTTACACATCTTATCTAGTTTCCAGTTAGTTTCAAATTTTATATATGATAAAGATGTAAATTTTATTGTTAAAATATTTCATTCAACACATGATAAGTTTCAACACATGAATATTCTCAACACATGAGTATCGTCAACACATGACTATTTATTCTATTCAACACATGAATCTTTATTTTATAATATTCTTTATTTTCCAAATTGGAATGAGGCCCAATCAATTACCATATAATGTTAATTATATGGATTCCGTACAACATATGTATATAATAGCAACGATAAATAATCAACCATCAACCAAAGTGCACCACACAACTGCATAAGCATTAAATATAACTAATTGACGCTTACACAGTCTGTCAATCAAACGATCGACATACCACTAAACAATTGGGATTAGTGTACGTCGAATATCATCCCAACACCCGTGTGGGGTTTCAAATCAACAACCACAGATTTTTATTTGTGCAGTTGGGAGATGTGTAAAATTTACCGTCCCAATCTATATCAGTCAAATGGATATTTATTTATTCACATTCACGTTAAATTTACATTTTTAACGATAAATAATTTATTTAAACACATGAATATTTATTTTCATTCATTCCACATCACAATCAATTTTCACCACACAACAAAATCAAACAAGTCGTCCATGGTTTGTGGACAACGGGTGTCGGGTGCTGCTAAGCACCGTCTGCATCCTAATATATAATTTTAACTAGAAAACAAGATTTAAAGTGAGAAGTTCTCACCGATTAGCTAAACCAAACGCCACGACTCTTCATATGTAGGAAACCTTCGTCGTGCTCACCTTTCGTCACTTTCGTTGCCCGTATTCACTACATATATAAAAATTACATTTTTATAGTCACTCTATATGAATAAAAATCACATTTTTATATTGCTACTAAATAGATAAAAATTCTATTTTTATACCGCTACTATATAGATAAAAATTCTATTTTTATTCTCATACATATATAAAAATTATATTTTTATTTCAACTCTACATAGATAAAAATCACATTTTTATCACTCCCTCACATAGACAAAAATCATATCTTGATAACGAGGTTTATAGTATAAAAATCATTCCTTTTCATGTATAAAAATTGAATTTTCATCGTTACTTCACATATATAAGAATCGTACTTTTATATCTCTTCTACATATATAAAGATCGAATTTTTATTATCTATATAATATAAAAATCATATTTTTTTCATGATTCAAAATCATATCTTTCTATCATTAAAAATCCTATCTTTTTATTTATCAAAAATATAATCCTTCTCTTTATAAAAATTAAATCTATTCTAAATTCAAAAATCTTACCTTTTCATGACATAAAATTCTAATCTTTTATAAAGTAAAAATTATATTTTCCATGACGTAGCAATCTAATCTTTTATCTATAGAAATCAAATACTTTATAAAGTAAAAATCTAATTTTTGTACAAATAAAACTGATTTTATAAATTATAGATTACCTTTTTCAATCGGTAGGGGCTGTTTCGCGCTGTCGCGCGGGGGGGGGAGGGGGGGGTTCCTTCTACGTGCTGAGTGGAGGTGAATGGGGTCCATTGGGGCCAGGCAGGGTGGCATAGGCGCGGTGAAGGCCACTGGTGGCCGGCGCGGTTCAGGGGGGTGGCGCGCTAGGGTTTAAAGGGTGTGGTGGTTAGGGTTACAAAGGGGCTATGGCCTAAATCGAAGAGGGAAAGGGGAAGAAGGAGGTCGGAGGAGGGATGGTCTGAGCTTGGTGAGGCGGCGGTGGGACCCATGCGATGGCGTCGAGGAGATTTGAGGGGAGGCGATCGCGATTTTCCCCTTTTTTTAACTTCGAATGAACGTTGACTCAGAGAGGAGAGAAAGGGTAGGGATAATATAATTTTAGATATATTTTATTTTCTTTAATTTCAAAAAAGTACCTTTTTATTTTGAACTCGAAATCAAACCCACCGACTGTCGTCCCTAGCTAATTACCCCTATGCCGAACACAATGGGATATGTTTCGCTAGCCAATCCTATCGTTTCGATCAGTTTCTGTTTAGATTAAAATATAAATCTATATATATTCAATTCAAACGTAAATTTCAATTTACCAGGGTCACATATTGATTCAAAAAATTTATTTCTAGCTTCGTATTGACAATACGATCCTAACAAAACTAATTTCGTCAAATTCCGAGACCATTTGAAAAATGGTCATTTTCTGGTCAATCGAAACTGACTGAAACTGTTAAAACACGTTTTACTTCGCCACGCTCACATATTAATTCGAAAAATTATGAATTTTGGAATCTAGCAATAATTTGATATCCCGGATCCAACAAAAGTGGTTTCGTCAAAAACCGAGGTCGTTTGCAAAATTTCCATTTTTAAGGGCCAAAATTCCATAGCAACTAATATGAATTTTCAACTGGGCGTAACTTCTGATTCCCACTATGAAATTTCAATTTTTCGGATTCGTTGGAAGGATATTCTCAATTAGATTCTAATATTTTTGGTTTCGCTAAAATCTGGTTTATTTTGAATCCTGTGCATTCATTTAAAATTTGAAATCGAATTTTCAAACTACCGTGCCATTTTCAATTCCTTTTATAATTAAAAATAAATAATTATATTCTAACGACGATTCAAATAAATATATACGTTCTAATTATATTCAAAATAAATTTCTCGTCGTTATTATTTAAAATAATTCATTTTAAATATTCAAAATTCATTAAAATTGCCAAAATAAAAATTTTAAATTGGCTCAGATTTCCGGGTTATTACAATCTCCCTCACTTAAAACTTTACGTCCCCGAAAAGGAACGAAGCTGAAAGTAGTTTAACTATTCAGCTCAACTTCCATTATTTTCATTACGGCGTAAGTTCTTCAACTTTTCAGTTTCTAAGAACTTTTCAAATTTTTCAAAAATTTGGCTAATACCCTAAATTTCCGAAAAATTTCACCATAACCTCCCCTACCCCGGGAGTTTTCGGTATATTTCAAATAGCCTCCCATGGCCCTCGCCAATCCAAAAGAAAAAGAAAAAGCCAAGTGGCTAGCCAATCGGTTCATAAAATCATCGAATTCCCAAGAAATACAATAAACATGTACCTACTTGTCGGGCAAACAATTTTATTCTTCTTCTCTAGCCACCTTGCTATGACCTGTTCAATAGATATACATGTATATGCATGCAATTGTAATCATTTTTCAATACAGTTCAATATTCGGTTCAATTTGGCATAATGGTTCAAAATATCAAACCAATAATCAAACAACACAACCAGCAATCAATTAGTGAATTATCTTTTCAAATTCGTAATTTTGATATATATATACAGAGAATCATGTTTTTGATGCCAAATCACAACAATAAACATATCTAGTTTTGGTTCTCACACTAGTCAATTGGAAATATATAGAAATCCCACTTTCGAAACACAAACATAAATATTGGTGATGGAGCTCCATCATCAAAATCATCTCTGAGCGACTAGAGTGTGATTCTATATCTATCCAGTATATTAAAACTTCGAATATACGTTTATGATGCGTATATGCAAAATCTTTATATACTCGATTGTCCAAATTCAATACAAATAAAATATTCAAATATGTATACTTGAATTAAATTTTCAAAACAAAATTTCTTTTCAATTTTTATTTTTGAAAATATACTCTTCACACTCGTTCTAGGAAACTACTGATCCTATCTCTAACGAGTCATTCTTATTGGACATTACTAATCCAATCTCTGATGAATTCTTTCGTTTGGTTCTAATATGTCTTGTTCTCGAGCTCTGTAAACCAAAGCTCTAATACCAAATGTAAGGACCCGTAACTTCCCCGGTAAGGAAAGAACGGATTACCTTGAGAACAAGACAAATCAGAACACAGACAGAAGAACATTTCATTGTTAATTACAATAATTCCATCAGAATACAAGAATATACAGAGTATGAATAAATATTATACTTTAGAGATTTAATTACATTATTACAGCGGAAAAATAATACAATACGCAACTGAAGGAGATATACGGATACAGAGCTTTCCGGATATCATTCCAACTGTAAATCAGGATCTTGTGAATATAAATCTGCAAAACCAAAACAACTAGCTGCCCTTGTCAAAATAAGGGCACCCAGAGTTTAGGTTAAAACAATAAACTCCAGGTCAGTCATGTGACTGGTGTGAGAACTAAAACAGTTATTATCTTGGTTTTAAAGTAAGGTAAATCAAGGGACCACGCCGTATAACACGGAACGGGTTTCCTCTCAAGAATACCAGTGCATAAAACAACAGCGCAATGCTAAATAAAGAACAATGAAGCTATTATAAGACCCAGGTCCCATCACACAATGCAACGCAAGCCGGAGGATAGGGTTTTACCTTATAATAGCCAAAGAATGCTTGATACGCTAAATTTCATCTTTTATTATTACTATAAGTGTATAGTGTCAAAACAATTTCAATCATAAGTATTAATCATAGACGGCATGGGTACCATATATCATGTTGCCAATATTAGGCTCTACAATCAAAACCGCAAATGTCACGTATTGGAAGTTGGATTTCCATCTGTGAACCAAGGCAAAAGATAGTCCTAACCGAATTCGAGACTGTCTAGCCCAAGTCTCAGGCAAGTACTTAGTCAAGCCTTTGGATCGTCAGGGCCGGTCCACCAATGTGGATTAAAATGCCTGAACACTGCGTTTCACCGCCCTTTGGGGCGTAAATGAGTCTAATGACTCCATCGGCTCCACATAGTCACCGATTAATCCGAGGCACCTCGCAACCCAACAACCACATAAGTCAAACTCGTTATGGCGTGTCAAACTACTGAAGCCACTTCTAGTTAGAAGGAAACTCATGCCCTCCCTGATGTCCTCTCCCGTTTCTGGTTCACAACCGGGGTGTGAGGCTCGCGAATTAACGTTACACAAAGCTATGCCACACAGGCGGTGCATTGATCATCACCCACAAGACTTTTCTTTTCAACAAAAGCCTTGATCATTTGCCACTTAGGCATGCCACACAGGCAATTCACTCCATGCGATTGATATCCATCAATATATAACCTCTGAGCTCGTACGTCTCAGAGAGGGGCGTTAAGCAAGAGAATAAGTCCTCCGCCGCTAAACATATATATACTTAATAGAAATCAATAACACAGAATGAAATCCAATGTCAGACACACAGTCCATTTACAAGTTCGTTCGGGGTCTGAACGAAACCGGAGGCACCTTGTACCTCGCATATCCATCGATCTCTAAGTACGTCTGGACGATCACCAACTGATTCCCTCCTCTTGGGTGTATGGCCCAATCAAGATCATCAGTAATTATCCAAACGACGTGAAGACCTTCGGTCTTCAACCACCGTCTTCATCTTCGACTAATCGTCGTATCAGTTATTCAGCATGGGATAAACCCGGTCTTTTCGAATAACTCGCGTATTTGATAAACAAGTGTTACACAAACACAACATACGCCTCATTCCAATTCAGAATATTCTTTTATTCCAATATTCACACTATTAGGGAAAGGTTCCCATTAATTTTATCAAAGATAAATTCTTTAAAATTTATTCTTTAATCCTCTTTTGAATATCAATTCAAACTAAATTATGGTTTATCCAAATTAGTCGGGATTAACGAACCTTACCGAAGTAATCAATTGTTAAATTTCCCAACCCCAACCTATTCATCCCATAAAGTAAAACTAGTAATACTTCATATCTAACACCACGGTGTTATCGGTAAATTCAATTACCATTTCACGTTCAAATCTAATTAAAGATTTAACTATCGCCTGGAGTAAAACTGGTGATACTCCATTCTCGATCATTTCAATCTAATTAAAGATTCATTAAAACTCCACTTAGTTTTAATCTTCCCAAAATCACTATAAATGATTATTTAACTTGGGAAATCATATCCTGTATTTAACTGGGTTAAAGAACCAATGTCATTTAAACACGGTTCACAATAAACCCAAAATCACATTCTATTTCATCAGCCTTTAACCGTAAATTAGCAAGTGAATAATTCCCTAAGTAATAACCCCGAAGGCCGAAACCAACATCAGATCAATACCTAAGAAACCATTCAACTTAACTAATCTCCAGTTAGTTTCTGATTTTCTTAACTCCGTTGGGTCTAAGAGCAGTATTATTAAAGATACCATTCACGACAACCCAAATCACATTCCATTAATTATCGGGTTAAAGAACAAGTGTTATTTAAAACTCCGTTCACGATAAACCCAAAAATCAATTCAAATTCAATTCCAATTAAATACTATTTAATTAGTATACTTCATTAAATCTAAATAAAAAGATTTAATATTTTTCTCAACTGGGTTTAAGAACAGTGTTAATGATGACACCATTCACGACAAACCCAAATCCCATTTGATATTAAATACAAGGCTGTGAAAAGAAAATATATCGGCTTATATTCAATATCAAATTCTACGACCAACAAATATCGTATTGGAAATAACGATATAAATATATCTTTCAAATTTCCATAACAATATCTGTACAATCACGAAATCCAACATCGAAATATTCCAAAGACAATTTCGATTCAAATCCATTCCCATTCAATTATTGGAAATCCTGGTTATTTTCAAAACCATTTCAAATCCAATTTATTTATTTTAAAAATAAATGGAATTATAATTCTAGTTCAAAACTAGTTCATTTCGATAAAAGTTTATTTTTATCTTTTCAAATTTGGAGTGTTTCATCCCAATTCTTCACAAATAATTTCTTATGATTTTACACAAATTATTACTATTTTTAATAATTTTATCAAGGCCCATACAGTCAATTTACAATAACGGTCGTCGAACTACACTTACAACCACCTTTTCCAAATTTGATTTGGACATAATTCCAAATCCAACCGTTAAATTTCAAATTTCTAATATTCATTGGAAAGCTCTTTTCGATACGAACCCAAAGGTTCCGGTTTCAGGAGAATCCGACGGTCGGATCTCCCGCAACGTCAATTCGAAGTCAATGGTCAAAATTCGCGAACTGCCGCGACGCGGTGCGTTCTAATCAGGACATTTAACATATATAATATATATGTGTTATATATTTCGTCGATTTCAATTCAAAACGTATTTTATAAATCGTTTAAATTCGTTTTTAAAACAAATACAACTTCATATTCAATTTTAAATCAAAATTGAATATTCCATATCATTAACATATAAATGATAATATTTTCAAAATATTAGATTTTGAAATCACTTTCTTTTCTATATTCATTATAAAAATGAATATAATCGATATAAATATCGTTCGCGTCAAAATGGCGCAAATCTAATCAACATGGCTTTATATATTTCAATAACTTCATTATTTATTCAACAAATGAATATTTATTCTATTCAACACATGAATCTATATTTCTTTCAACACATGAATATTCTCAACACATGAGTATCGTCAACACATGACTATTTATTCTATTTAATATATTTTATAAAATTATGATTTCTATCGTTTAATTCTTAATCAGACTCCAACCGTAAGTTAGTAAGAGAATGATTCCCTAAATATTAACCCCGAAGGCCGAAACCAACATCAGATCAATACCCTGGAAACCACTCATCTTATCTAGTTTCCAGTTAGTTTCTAATTTTATATATGATAAAGATGTAAATTTTATTGTTAAAATATTTCGTTCAACACATGATAAGTTTCAACACATGAATATTCTCAACACATGAGTATCATCAACACATGACTATTTATTCTATTCAACACATGAATCTTTATTTTATAATATTCTTTATTTTCCAAATTGGAATGAGGCCCAATCAATTACCATATAATGTTAATTATATGGATTCCATACAACACATGTATATAATAGCAACGACAAATAATCAATCATCATCCAAAGTGCACCACACAATTGCATAAGCATTAAATATAACTAATTGACACTTACACAGTCTGTCAATCAAACGATCGACATACCGCTGAACAATTGGGATTAGTGTACGTCGAATATCATCCCAACACCCGTGTTCGGTTTCAAATCAACAAACACAGATTTTTGTTTGTGCAGTTGAGTGATGTGTAAAATTTACCGTCCCAATCTATATCAGTTAAATGGGTGTACATAAACAAATCGTTCGATTTGTAAATGAATATTTATTTATTCACATTCACGTTAAATTTATATTTTTAACGATAAATAATTTATTTCAACACATGAATATTTATTTTCATTCATTCCACATCACAATCAATTTTCACCACACAACAAAATCAAACAAGTCGTCCATGGTTTGTGGACAACGGGTGTCGGGTGCTGCTAAGCACCGTTTGCATCCTAGTATATAATTTTAACCAGAAAACAAGATTTAAAGTGAGAAGTTCTCATCGATTAGCTAAACCAAACGCCACGACTCTTCATATGTAGGAAACCTTCGTCGTGCTCACCTTTTGTCACTTTCGTTGCCCGTATTCACTACATATATAAAAAATCACATTTTTATAATCATTCTATATGGATAAAAATCACATTTTTATATTGCTACTATATAGATAAAAATTCTATTTTTATACCGCTACTATATAGATAAAAATTCTATTTTTATTCTCATACATATATAAAAATTATATTTTTATTTCAACTCTACATAGATAAAAAACACATTTTTATCGCTCCCTCACATAGATAAAAATCATATCTTGTTAACGAGGTTTATAGTATAAAAATCATTCCTTTTCATGTATAAAAATTTAATTTTCATCGTTACTTCACATATATAAGAATTGTACTATTATATCTCTTCAACATATATAAAGATCGAATTTTTATTATCTACATATTATAAAAATCATATTTTTTTCATGATTCAAAATCATATCTATCTATCATTAAAAATCCTATCTTTTTATTTATCAAAAATATAATCCTTCTCTTTATAAAAATTAAATCTATTCTAAATTCAAAAATCTTACCTTTTCATGACATAAAAATCTAATCTTTTATAACGTAAATTTTTTATTTTCCATGACATAACAATCTAATCTTTTATCTATAGAAATCTAATACTTTATAAAGTAAAAAATATAATTTTTATATAAATAAAAATGATTTTATAAATTATAGATTACCTTTTTCAATCGGTAGGGCTGTTTCGCGCTATCGGCAGGGGGGGAGGGGATGTTCCTTCTATGCGCTGAGTGGAGGTGAATGGGGTCCGTTGGGGGCAGGCAGGGTGGCACAGGCACGGTGAAGGCCGCTGGTGGCTGGCGCATTTCAGGGGGGGTGGCACGCTAGGGTTTAAAGGGTGCGGTGGTTAGGGTTACAGAGGGGGCTACGGCCTGAGGGAAAGGGGAAGAAGGCGGTCAGAGGAGGGATGGTCTGAGCTTGGTGAGGCGGCGCTGGGCGGTGGGACCCATGGCGATGGCGTCAGGGCGATTTGAGGGGGGCGATCGCGATTTTCCCTTTTTTATATATTTTAACTTCGAATGAACGTTGACTCAGAGAGGAGAGAAAGGGTAGGGATAATATAATTTTATATATATTTTATTATTTTTAATTTCAAAAAAGTACCTTTTTATTTTGAACTCGAAATCAAACCCACCGACTATTGCCCCTAGCTAATTACCCCCATGCTGAACACAATGGGATATGTTTCGTCGGCCAATCCTATCGTTTCGATCAGTTTCTGTTTAGATTAAAATATAAATCTATATATATTCAATTCAAACGTGCATTTCAATTTACCGGGGTCACATTTTGATTCAGAAAATTCAAGAAAAATTATTTCTAGCTTCATATTGACAATACGATCCTAACAAAACTAATTTCATAAAATTCCGAGACCGTTTGAAAAATGGCCATTTTCTGGTCAATTGAAATTGACTGAAACTGTTAAAACACGTTTTACTTCGCCACGCTCACATATTGATTCGAAAAATTATGAATTTGTAATCTAGCAATAATTTTACATCCTGGATCCAACAAAAGTGGTTTCGTCGAAAACCAAGGTCGTTTGCAAAATTTCCATTTTTAAGGGCCAGAATTCCATAGTGACTATTCTGAATTTTCAACTGGGCGTAACCTTTGATTCCCGCTATGAAATTTCAATTTTTCGGATTCGTTGGAAAGATATTCTCAATTAGATTCTAATATTTTTGGTTTCACTAAAATCCGATTTATTTTGAATCCTGTGCATTCGTTTAGAATTTGAAATCGAATTTTCAAACTACCGCACCATTTTCAATTTCTTTTATAATTAAAAATAAATAATTATATTCTAACAACGATTCAAATAAATATATACGTTCTAATTCTATTCAAAATAAACTTCTCGTTGTTATTATTTAAAATAATTCATTTTAAATATTCAAAATTCGTTAAAATTGCCAAAATAAAAATTCCAAATTGGCTCAGATTTCCGGGTTATTACATACTTCCTGTTTGTCGGTTTCAAATATTGAGCAAAAGTTCAACGATGTAAGACATCCTTGGTTGCGATTTACTTAACTTCATTTTTAAATTTGATTATTTTAAGTTTTGTATTGCGTACTTCTTATTTGTCCTTTTGAAATATTGCATAATTTCATTCAATTACTGTTTCAATACTATCATCTTCAGTGCATTATTTATTGTTGTGGATAAGCATCATTAGGAAAAGGTGTCTCGGGGTTAAATTCTCCCAAACTGGTTTTGGAAAAAACCAACAGTGGAATGTAACTCAGTTAATTCTGCTTAGAATGTTGTGGTTTGAAGTTACTATGCCTGACCAACCAAACAATTTAGAAATGAAATGGTAATCATAACTAATGCATTAGAGGGACAAGTTTCTCATATGCCGTCAAGAATGTGAACTTTCCAATTACTCATATCCACCTTATTTTGTAAAATTGAAGATACTATGTTAATGCACTCATGCATGCCCAGTTAGGTATGTGGATCCATTAAATTCAATACGTCATGCCAATATGTACACAATATTATATTACTAGGACAACTTTTACTTTACAATTAATAAATGAAGATCTAAGTTTCTGTTGCTTTTAAATTTAATAATAATAATATGAAAGGATATGTCGGTGTGTATCCGCATGTGTGTATGTATGTCTATAGTCACCCTAAATGATATGCAAAGGTTTGGCGGTCAATTGGTAACTTAGGTGCCGAAACACTCAGTTGAAATACCATGTGGCGTAATTTGAACATTTCATTGCTATAAGCTTTGACATTTGTTGCTTCCCTTTTTTCTGTGAATATTAATGCAAATAGCTATTTGTGTTGGTTGCATGTCCAACTCTAGTTGCATGTATTTTCGAGCATACTCTCATTTACATCATGTTGCTTCACCAACCTTTCTCGCTGAATTAGGCTTGTTCAAGTGACCTCATTTGCACATATATGTGTGAGTGTGTACCTTACTGTCTTGGTTAGCTGTGTTATCTTTGCATCCTGTGTAACACCCCACACCCGCTAAGGTCACTCACTAAGGGAATGCCTTAACTTCGGTGGAGTATTTTAAGTGAATATAGAACAGAAAAATTACAACAAGACAGATATAAATAATACTTGTTAACTAAAACATCATTTCATTGCAGCAGAAGGTAAACATGTTTGGTTATAAAACCATAAAACAAGAGTCAAGTACTAAATATCCATCCTAATAAAAACATAAGTACATAATCCCACTACATAACTAATAGCCATAATAGAAAAGATAAGCTGAGCTTTACATCAACGGTCCAAGCTCCAAAAGATAGATAAAGCAATCTGATCAAAACCCACTAGTGCTAGGCCCACTCTGAGAACCTGAGGGTTGGGAAAAAGATAAAAACAACGGGGTCAGACATAAGTCTGAGCGAGTCCTACAACTTTAACAATACAATCATTAAAGTAATTAGGGTATGATATAAACTTGGTATGGTAACGACTGGGGATAAATTACTACACTAAGCAGCCAACTAGACATAGGAAGAACGAAGATAACGGTAAAGACGCATCTACCCATCCAAGGATAATTACTACACTGCACCACACCAGTCATTCCTACTTAAAGGTTGATCCCACCCAAGGACTTAGAAGATATAACTAGTAGTTTCGTGTACCCCTAGCTGACCACATAGGTGCCGTCTGCCCCTATCTCCACTAGGTGTACCCACTACTCCCCAAGCGATCGGCTCCCTAACGTAGATATCTGTGTTGGTCCCACAGTGGGGTGTATCATTCCCCAAAGTGGCAACCCGATACCAACACTGATGCATGGCTTATACCTACACGATGCAACAACGTCTTACCTACCAGCCCGGGTCCACACACGCATATGAAACCCGTTGGACTTGCGTTGCCACCGCTAACCCGTTTTGGCCTCTTATAGTCAAGCCCAGTACGCGTGTCCCGTCCTCGACATGGGTCGAGCCCACAAAGATACATATGGGTTACTGGTTGAAATGGGCCCCCACAAGCTACCCACCTAAGCTTGCTCCCTCTAGTGTATCCCACTTAACCCTTTAATCATGTTTAATTACATGTTTCCACTTTGGTTAAGTATTCTAATCGTATTTTCTATTGCTACCCAAGGCAACCATTAGATTTCCACATGCCACCCAAGGCACCCACTTAACCCCTCATGCCCCACTACATGCTTATCTGGTCAAGTGTTTCTTAATTGATTAAGACCGTAACCTTTGTAAAGACCTCTCACATTAGACTGTCTTTTATGGAAGCTGGATTTTCCGGTCGGGTCCGGGCAGCCTTACGCCATAACAGAGTCTAACCTCGTGTCTTTACACTTGTCACGTATTTAGTTTATGCCTAAGACCTCTCACATTGGGCCAATCATTTGTAGCCGCTGGATTTTCTGGTTGGGTCCGGGCAGTCTTATGCTACAAAAGGGTCCAACCTCGTGTCTTAGTCGATTAATTACACCTAATTAATCACCCCCATATTTTGAATTAATTTTCCCTAATTAATTCCAATTTAATGATGTAAATAATTGACTCAATTATGTCCATCCACTTATGGTATGCAACATCATACCAATTTCACCACAATTTTGTTAACATGAATATTAACCCCATCGTTCCCCACGTAATACGCTAACATGACATACTTAAAAGGGAAGATACATCACAAATACAATGGGTTCAACTTAGCATAACATTAGCATCAACATGGGTTTTAAAGGTGTCAACTTGCATATATAACCATAGCATCAAACCCAACTAGCATAAATAATCAACCCAAACTTGCATGAATCACATATGTCATAAAGAGGGTAACTTGCATAGATGTTCATGTCATAGACCTATCATAAAGGGATAAACTTGCATACATGTCATAGGTCTAAAAAGGGATGAACTTGCATATGTTACTCATATCATAAAAAGGGGTAAACATGCATATATATGCATGACATACAAAGGGGTAAACTTGCATATGTATGCATATCATACAAAGGTGTAAACTTGCACATGTTACTTGCATATAATCAAACACCAAACTTGCATAACATGTCATATATGAACTTGCATATAATCAAACACCAAACTTGCATAACATGGTGTCATAATGGATCAATGTTTATCATAGTGATTTGCATAACTAGCATCATGAACATATAGCATAAAACTTGCATAACTAGCATCATGGACATATAGCATAAAACTTGCATAACTAACATCATGAGCACATAGCATATGATAACATAACTTGCATTGATCCACATTCATAACCATAACCTCATTACATCCTATCATAATTAGTTTAGCAATTGCTTGCTAAAGGCATAGAAACTCACAACTTGTTGATTAGCACTCCTATGAAGAAGATTTAGTTGCTAGCGTTGATTAGAAGTTGATTTGAGAAGCTATCTTCCTTTCTAATTTGTGGAGGCTCCTTCTAAGTTGCATTTTGACGGCATGATGACGTTGTATCTATTTTTAATACGGATTAGGGTAGTCTTAGGGTGTATTTATAGATTTAGGATGTAGTTTAGGCCCTTAGATTAACCCTAGTTTAGATCTAAACCATCAAAAATCGTCACAGGTCAGCAGAACAGACCAGAAAACCAAAACAGGTGCACCAGGCCAGCCAGGGTCAAACCAGAAAGCTGTGCAGGTTTCTGGCTCGACACGGGCGCACTTCCCAAGTGCGCCAGTGTATTTTTGTGCTGGCGCACTTCACAAGTGCGCCAGCGCATTCTGGCTTGTTTTCGGTTTTTCTGCCTAACTTCGTTCGTCCATATCTTCTTCATACAGACTCCAGTTTTCGAAAACTCGGACTCTATTTCGCGTATTTTTCCGAGATGAACGCAATGGCATAGCCCGTTTCCCCTGATTCAGATCTTAAAATTTAATTCTGCCCTGATTTATATTATAACAAGTTATTCAACATACGGGGTGTTACATTCTCCCCTACTTAAAGGATTTCGTCCCCGAAATCTCTAAGTCAAGAAGAATGTATCCTACCAACCAAACAACCATCTACTAAACCATCAAACACTGGCATCCATTGTCCTTAAAATTTCTAATGACGTATGAACATATGCAAAAACTGTGTATATGTTCCCTGCCTAATGCAAAATCAGGCGGTCTACTGATTCAGTTGACCTCCTTAATGCAAACCATGATAGTGCCATGCATCCAATATGTATGCGAAAGAACCCTATCGACACATACTATATCTACATGAGTGCACAATCATTCACAATAAAAATGCATCATCCATATGATAACGCAACCATTATACACCCATCAACTAGCTACATACACACAATTTATATGCAATATGAAGTGACTGAGCCGATCTAGTGTCTAAAGTGTGTGTATATGCATCCACGAGCAACCACTTGCAAACACTTGCATCCACATGTATCCATCATACATAACATGTCTCAAACACATGTTTCAACCATAGGTTTACCCTATCTAAAGGTCAAAAGTAATAACGAGAGGACATACTAAAGATAAGATAAGTACAAGATAAGCGATAAAGGAGAAGTTAAAAGACATACCCTCGAAAAGGAAAGGGTACAATGAACGCATCTTCACTTCTGTCTCCCAAGTAGCGTTGCTCTCATCATCTCCCCATTGCACTTTGACTAGTTGAACCTCTCTGTTTCTCAACTTCCTAGTCTCTGACCCAAGGATGCGAGTAGGAGCTCGACGAATCGTCGCATCACGCTCTACCTCCACTTCTCTCAGCAAGCTCGGCTCTGCCACTTCCGCGGTCTCATGTAGGCACTTCCTCAAATGCGACACATGGAATACGTCATGTACACCACTAAGTCTCTCGGGCAACTCTGCTCTCTATGCCATCTGTCCAATCTTTTCCTTAATAGGAAACGGCCCTACAAACCTTGGTGTTAACTTCCCAATGGACCCAAAGCGAACAACATTCCGTAATGGAGATACTTTAACAAAGACCATGTCCCCAACATCAAACTCAAGATCCGTCCTCCTCTTATCCGCGTAAGATTTCTGCCTATCTTGCGCTGCTTTCATCCTTCTTCGAATCAAATCAATCTTTTCCGAAGTCTCTCTAACCATATCGGGCCCAAGTAAGATCTTATCCGTAGATTCCCACCAACATGTAGGTGATCGACAAGGCCTTCCATAAAGAGCTTCAAAAGGAGCCATACCAATACTAGACTGAAAGCTGTTATTATACGCGAACTCCACCAATGGAAGATGCTCTTCCCATGTACCTCCAAAATCTAAGATACATAGCCTCAAAAGGTCTTCTAGAATACGGTTCACCCTCTCGGTCTGGCTGTCCGTCTGAGGATGATATGCGGTGCTCAAACACAACTGAGTCCCTACCGCCTCTTGCAAACTCTTCCAAAACTCGCTAGTGAAGATAGGATCTCGATCGCTCACTATGCTAGAAGGTACACCATGTAACCGAACTATCTCTCGAATGTAGACTGAAGCTAGCCACGGAGCAGTCCTCTTACTCTTTACGGGTATGAAATGGGCGCTCTTAGTAAGTCTGTCTACCACAACCCAAATTCCCGTATTACCCTTCCTCGATCTCGGTAATCCATCGAGACGCTATCCCACTTCCATTGCGGAACTTCCAATGGGTGAAGCAACCCACCGGGTTTCTTTTGCTCCGCTTTCACTTGTTGGCACACCAAACATCTAGCGACATACTCGGCTACATCTTTCTTCATACCGGCCCAAAAGAAAACTCGCTTCATGTCTTGGTACATCTTGTCCCCACTGGGATGAATGGTCATCTTCGAACGATGCGCATCATCAAGAATAGCCTTCCTCAAACCCTCATCTTGCGGTACACAAAGTCTATCGTCTCTACGCAACCACCCCCTATCGTCTAGGGTGTACCTACTCAAATGGCTGGATGACTCCCCCCTTATGAGCTTCTCTACTAACTCAACCAACTGTGGGTCGTCCCGCTGTGCCTCACCAACCCGTCCCAAAAGAGTAGGTCTGACCTCTAAGGATGCTAGCAAACCGGGTATAAAGTCAACGGAAGGTCTGAAATCAAACATCGAGATAAATTCCAAGCTTCGTCATTCCACGAACAATGGACTCAAGGACAACCTTTTTCTGCTTAAGGCGTCCGCCACCACGTTACCCTTGCCAGGGGTATACGCTATCTCGAAATCATAGGATGCTAAGAACTCCATCCACCTTCTGCTGCAATGAAATGATGTTTTAGTTAACAAGTATTATTTATATCTGTCTTGTTGTAATTTTTCTGTTCTATATTCACTTAAAATACTCCACCGAAGTTAAGGCGGTCTACTGATTCAGTTGACCTCCTTAATGCAAACCATGATAGTGCCATGCATCCAATATGTATGCGAAAGAACCCTATCGACACATACTATATCTACATGAGTGCACAATCATTCACAATAAAAATGCATCATCCATATGATAACGCAACCATTATACATCCATCAACTAGCTACATACACACAATTTATATGCAATATGCAATATGAAGTGACTGAGCCGATCTAGTGTCTAAAGTGTGTGTATATGCATCCACGAGCAACCACTTGCAAACACTTGCATCCACATGTATCCATCATACATAACATGTCTCAAACACATGTTTCAACCATAGGTTTACCCTATCTAAAGGTCAAAAGTACTAACGAGAGGACATACTAAAGATAAGATAAGTACAAGATAAGCGATAAAGGAGAAGTAAAAAGACATACCCTCGAAAAGGAAAGGGTACAATGAACGCATCTTCACTTCTGTCTCCCAAGTAGCGTTGCTCTCATCATCTCCCCATTGCACTTTGACTAGTTGAACCTCTCTGTTTCTCAACTTCCTAGTCTCTGACCCAAGGATGCGAGTAGGAGCTCGACGAATCGTCGCATCACGCTCTACCTCCGCTTCTCTCAGCAAGCTCGGCTCTACCACCTCCGCGGTCTCATGTAGGCACTTCCTCAAATGCGACACATGGAATACGTCATGTACACCACTAAGTCTCTCGGGCAACTCTACTCTATATGCCATCTGTCCAATCTTTTCCTTAATAGGAAACGGCCCTACAAACCTTGGTGCTAACTTCCCAACGGACCCAAAGCGAACAACATTCCGTAATGGAGATACTTTAACAAAGACCATGTCCCCAACATCAAACTCAAGATCCGTCCTCCTCTTATCCGCGTAAGATTTCTGCCTATCTTGCGCTGCTTTCATCCTTCTTCGAATCAAATCAATCTTTTCCGAAGTCTCTCTAACCATATCGGGCCCAAGTAAGATCTTATCCGTAGATTCCCACCAACATGTAGGTGATCGACAAGGCTTTCCATAAAGAGCTTCAAAAGGAGCCATACCAATACTAGACTGAAAGCTGTTATTATACGCGAACTCCACCAATGGAAGATGCTCTTCCCATGTACCTCCAAAATCTAAGATACATAGCCTCAAAAGGTCTTCTAGAATACGGTTCACCCTCTCGGTCTGGCTGTCCGTCTGAGGATGATATGCGGTGCTCAAACACAACTGAGTCCCTACCGCCTCTTGCAAACTCTTCCAAAACTCGCTAGTGAAGATAGGATCTCGATCTCTCACTATGCTAGAAGATACACCATGTAACCGAACTATCTCTCGAATGTAGACTGAAGCTAGCCATGGAGCAGTCCTCTTACTCTTTACGGGTATGAAATGGGCGCTCTTAGTAAGTCTGTCTACCACAACCCAAATTCCCGTATTACCCTTCCTCGATCTCGGTAATCCATCGAGACGCTATCCCACTTCCATTGCGAAACTTCCAATGGGTGAAGCAACCCACCGGGTTTCTTTTGCTCCTCTTTCACTTGTTGGAACACCAAACATCTAGCGACATACTCGGCCACATCTTTCTTCATACCGGCCCAAAAGAAAACTCGCTTCATGTCTTGGTACATCTTGTCCCCACCGGGATGAATGGTCATCTTCGAACGATGCGCATCATCAAGAATAGCCTTCCTCAAACCCTCGTCTTGCGGTACACAAAGTCTACCGTCTCTACGCAACCACCCCCTATCGTCTAGGGTGTACCTACTCAAATGGCTGGATGACTCCCCCCTTATGAGCTTCTCTACTAACTCAACCAACTGTGGGTCGTCCCGCTGTGCCTCACCAACCCGTCCCAAAAGAGTAGGTCTGACCTCTAAGGATGCTAGCAAACCGGGTATAAAGTCAACGGAAGGTCTGAAATCAAACATCGAGATAAATTCCAAGCTTCGTCATTCCACGAACAATGGACTCAAGGACAACCTTTTTCTGCTTAAGGCGTCCGCCACCACGTTACCCTTGCCAGGGGTATACGCTATCTCGAAATCATAGGATGCTAAGAACTCCATCCACCTTTGCTGCCTTAAGTTCAAATCCTTTTGAGAAAACAAGTACTTCAATGATTTGTGGTCAGTGAACAATTCGAACCTCTCGCCAAGAAGATAATGGCGCCAAGTCTTAAGCGCAAAAACAATAGCGGCCAACTCTAGATCATGTGTAGGGTACTTTTTCTCATGCGCTCTCAACTGCCTTCCCCCATAGGCTATTACCCTTCCCTCTTGCATTAAGACTGCGCCTAGTCCTGTCCCACAAACATCGGTATAAACAACAAATGGCTTACTCCCATCTGGCAACACTAAGACTGGAGCTGTGGTTAAAGCTCTCTTTAACTGTTCGAACGCATCATCACAATCTACGTCCCATGTGAAGACTAGATTATTCTTTGTCAAGCGAGTTAATGGGGCTGATATCTTCGCGAAGTCCTTGATAAACTTCCTATAGTAGCCAGCCAACCCCAAGAAACTCCTCACCTCGGTAGCATTCTTCGGAACCTTCCAATCTTGGATGGACACTACCTTCGCGGGATCCACAGCTATCCCTTCTTTGGAGACCACGTGCCCTAAGAACCGCACCTCCTTCCTCCAAAAGTGACATTTAGAGAATTTAGCCTTAAGGCTATGCGCTCGAAGAGTCTCCAACACTTCCCTAAGATGTAGGGCATGCTCTTCTTCACTCTTAGAAAAGACCAAGATGTCATCCACAAAGACCACCACGAACTTATTAAGGTACTCCCTGAACACCCTACTCATTAAATCAACAAAGTATGCAGGGGCGTTCGTCAAACCAAAGGGCATCACCAGCCACTCATAGAAACCATCCGGAGTCCTAAAGGCAGTCTTCTCTATACTATCCTCGGCCACTCTCAACTGATGAAACCCCGTGGCTAAGTCCAACTGCGAAAACACTGAGGCGCCAACCAACTGATCAAAGAGATCATCAATCCTCGGCAATGGGTGTCTATTCTTCTTTGTAAGTTTGTTGAGTTCTCTATAGTCTACACAAAGTATGAGGGACCCATCCGCCTTCGTGGAAAAAACTACTGGAGCACCCCACTCCGATATACTTCGTCTTATGAACCACTTCTCAAGCAACTCCCCTACTTGCTTGTGGAGTTCCCTCCTCTCACGAGGAGCCATGTGGCGCACTGGAAAAGATACCGGCTTAGCATTGTCCACCAGATATATTCGGAAGTCTATCTCCCGCTTCGGAGGTAAGCCCTTCACCTCCTCGAACACATCCGAGTATTCCCGGACCACTCTAACAGATCGCAAACTCTCGACCGAAGCGTCAAGCGATTCAAGATAACTTAGCATAACAGAATTCATGGGATTACAAGAGATCTCGAGAGTGTTCCCCAAGCGGGTCATGAGCCTAACAACTCTCCTTTCGCAATCAACAACGGCACCATTACTGGATAACCAGTCCATGCCCAAAATTAACCCATAGCCCGTGAAGCCCAAAACAAAAGCATCACATCTAAACTCAACGCTAAGTATAGAAATCTTCAAACCCAAACATATCATGGACAAATAAGTGGAGCCCCCAATTGGGTTTGAAACAACCAAGGGATCATCTACTAGACTGGTGTCTAAGTGCAGTGACTCAACTAATGATGATGAGATAAACGAATGCGATGCGCCAGAGTCGAATAAAGTATGGACATGATGATCAAACAGAAAAACCAGACTTTCAACGGAAATAGTTCTACCTCTTTTCTGAATCGGTGGAACCGTGAGAGCCTGAACTTGCCCCCTTGCCTGACCTGGTGCCATCAGAGCCTGCACCTGTCCCCCTGAGGTAGATCCCGTCCTCTGCCCCTTCTTAGGGCAGTCCTTCACTAGATGCCCTGCTTCGCCACAGTGGAAGCAGCCAGTCTTCTTCTTCTTCTTCCGACAATCTTTGCTTAGGTGGCCTGGTGTCCCAAAATTGAAGCACTTCTTCTTTCCCTTGCCACCGTTGCCTTTCCCACCCTTGTTTTGTTGTTGCTGTTGAGGTCTCTTCTGATCTCCTTTCTTCTCGGGTGCCTTATTAGCATTGGGACCCTTCTCTTCCTCATGCATAAGTGCCATGTCTACTAGCTTCTCAAAGTTGGCCCCCATAGGGATGTGAGTCATAGCCAATCCATGCATCGGTTCATTCAAGCCTTTAACGAACCTCAAAGACTTCTTCTCCGGTGTATTCACCATGTCTATGCCAAATCTTGCTAGCTGATTAAACTTGTTGACATATTCCTTCACTGATAGGTTTCCTTGCTTTAGAGTCAAGAACCTTTCCATATACATATTTTCTTCCTCCCTTGAGAGAAACTTTGCCACAAACCTTTGTCTGAAATCCGCCCAAGAGTCAACTAGGCGTTCTCCATTAGTGACCTCCCACCAGAACGAGGCCTCTCCCTTCATTAACCAAGCAGCTAACTTGACTTTCTTTCCTTCTTCCATCTCAAAGATGTCTATCAACTCTTCCGTTTCCTTAAGCCAATCCCTAGCTTCCACAAAAGTTTCTGATCCTTGAAAAGGTTTCCCTCCCATAGCCTTAAATTCCTTGCAAGTCTTAGCAAAAGTATCTGCGCGAGGAGGAGGAGGGGGAGGAAGATCGGGTGCAACTGGTGGTGGAGGAACATCTGCTGGACCGGCAGCGGCGGCCCTAGCCTCCATAAATCTCCTATACCATACTGGTATCGCTACACCCTCCGGAAAGTTAAGATCTTCAGCCATGCTGAAACGAAAAAGGAAAGATTCAAAACGGAGAATTCGAAAGACAAAGATATGACTATTAGGGATTATGCTTTTCTTTCAAAAACTTTTCTCTTAAAAGACATGTTTTTGAAAATACTCTTTCAAAAATGTTTTTAGAAAAATAGTTTTTCTAAAAGTTTTATCTGTTCTGGTAACCTTCAGCTCTGATACCACGTGTAACACCCCATACCCGCTAAGGTCACTCACTAAGGGAATGCCTTAACTTCGGTGGAGTATTTTAAGTGAATATAGAAAAGAAAAATTACAACAAGACAGATATAAATAATACTTGTTAACTAAAACATCATTTCATTGCAGCAGAAGGTAAACATGTTTGGTTATAAAACCATAAAACAAGAGTCAAGTACTAAATATCCATCCTGATAAAAACATAAGTACATAATCCCATTACATAACTAATAGCCATAATAGAAAAGATAAGTTGAGCTTTACATCAACGGTCCAAGCTCCAAAAGATAGATAAAGCAATCTGATCAAAGCCCACTAGTGCTAGGCCCACTCTGAGAACCTGAGGGTTGGGAAAAGGATAAAAACAACGGGGTCAGACATAAGTCTGAGCGAGTCCTACAACTTTAACAATACAATCATTAAAGTAATTAGGGTATGATATAAACTTGGTACGGTAACGACTGGGGATAAATGACTACACTAAGCAGCCAACTAGACATAGGAAGAACGAAGATAACGGTAAAGATGCATCTACCCACCCAAGGATAATTACTACACTGCACCACACCAGTCATTCCTACTTAAAGGTTGATCCCACCCAAGGACTTAGAAGATATAACTAGTAGTTTCGTGTACCCCTAGCTGACCACATAGGTGCCGTCTGCCCCTATCTCCACTAGGTGTACCCACTACTCCCCAAGCGATCGGCTCCCTAACGTAGATATCCGTGCTGGTCCCACAGTGGGGTGTATCATTCCCCAAAGTGGCAACCCGATACCAACACTGATGCACGACTTATACCTACATGATGCAACAACGTCTTACCTACCATCCCGGGTCCACACACGCATATGAAACCCGTTGGACTTGCGTTGCCACCGCTAACCCGTTTTGGCCTCTTATAGTCAAGCCCAGTACGCGTGTCCCGTCCTCGACATGGGTCGAGCCCACAAAGATACATATGGGTTACTGGTTGAAATGGGCCCCCACAAGCTACCCACCTAAGCTTGCTCCCTCTAGTGTATCCCACTTAACCCTTTAATCATGTTTAATTACATGTTTCCACTTTGGTTAAGTATTCTAATCGTATTTTCTATTGCTACCCAAGGCAACCACTAGATTTCCACATGCCACCCAAGGCATCCACTTAACCCCTCATGCCCCACTACATGCTTATCTGGTTAAGTGTTTCTTAATTGATTAAGACCGTAACCTTTGTAAAGACCTCTCACATTAGACTGTCATTTATGGCAGCTGGATTTGCCGGTCGGGTCCGGGCAGCCTTACGCCATAACAGAGTCTAACCTCGTGTCTTTACACTTGTCACGTATTTAGTTTATGCCTAAGACCTCTCACATTGGGCCAATCATTTGTAGCCGCTGGATTTGCCGGTTGGGTCCGGGCAGTCTTATGCTACAAAAGGGTCCAACCTCGTGTCTTAGTCGATTAACTACACCTAATTAATCACCCCCATATTTTGAATTAATTTTCCCTAATTAATTCCAATTTAATGATGTACATAATTGACTCAATTATGTCCATCCACTTATGGTATGCAACATCATACCAATTTCACCACAATTTTGTTAACATGAATATTAACCCCATCGTTCCCCACGTAATACGCTAACATGACATACTTAAAAGGGAAGATACATCACAAATACAATGGGTTCAACTTAGCATAACATTAGCATCAACATGGGTTTTAAAGGTGTCAACTTGCATATATGACCATAGCATCAATCCCAACTAGCATAAATAATCAACCCAAACTTGCATGAATCACATATGTCATAAAGAGGGTAACTTGCATAGATGTTCATGTCATAGACCTATCATAAAGGGATAAACTTGCATACATGTCATAGGTCTAAAAAGGGATGAACTTGCATATGTTACTCATATCATAAAAAGGGGTAAACATGCATATATATGCATGACATACAAAGGGGTAAACTTGCATATGTATGCATATCATACAAAGGTGTAAACTTGCACATGTTACTTGCATATAATCAAACACCAAACTTGCATAACATGTCATATATGAACTTGCATATAATCAAACACCAAACTTGCATAACATGGTGTCATAATGGATCAATGTTTATCATAGTGATTTGCATAACTAGCATCATGAACATATAGCATAAAACTTGCATAACTAGCATCATGGACATATAGCATAAAACTTGCATAACTAACATCATGAGCACATAGCATATGATAACATAACTTGCATTGATCCACATTCATAACCATAACCTCATTACATCCTATCATAATTAGTTTAGCAATTGCTTGCTAAAGGCATAGAAACTCACAACTTGTTGATTAGCACTCCTATGAAGAAGATTTAGTTGCTAGCGTTGATTAGAAGTTGATTTGAGAAGCTATCTTCCTTTCTAATTTGTGGAGGCTCCTTCTAAGTTGCATTTTGACGGCATGATGACGTTGTATCTATTTTTAGTATGGATTAGGGTAGTCTTAGGGTGTATTTATAGATTTAGGATGTAGTTTAGGCCCTTAGATTAACCCTAGTTTAGATCTAAACCATCAAAAATCGTCACAGGTCAGCAGAACAGACCAGAGAACCAAAACAGGTGCACCAAGCCAGCCAGGGTCAAACCAGAAAGCTGTGCAGGTTTCTGGCTCGACACGGGCGCACTTCCCAAGTGCGCCAGTGTATTTTTGTGCTGGCCCACTTCACAAGTGCGCCAGTGCATTCTGGCTTGTTTTCGGTTTTTCTGCCTAACTTCGTTCGTCCATATCTTCTTCATACAGACTCCAATTTTCGAAAACTCGGTCTCTATTTCGCGTATTTTTCCGAGACGAATGCAATGGCATAGCCCGTTTCCCCTGATTCAGATCTTAAAATTTAATTCTGCCCTGATTTATATTATAACAAGTTATTCAACATACGGGGTGTTACATCCTGACTTACCTTGACCTTTGCCATTTGCCCTGCTAGTTAACCATATACCCTTACTGCCCTGTTTGATCGCATAATTAGGCACACTCTGTGTTTTTCATCGCACTGGTTATTTTTCTTTTTTGCGAGATGCTGAGGCAACGTATACGTGTATGTGTACACGTGTGTACGTGCAGGCTTCCGTAACCATTTGTCCATGAAATAAAAACTGATATGCACAAATATTTACGTACCCCATTGTACACATATGTATATATATACCACTATATGTGTGTGTATATGTCATCGGGTATAAATATATGTTTTTTTAGTATATATATGTAGTGGCCGATGTACACACATGTACCTATATACTACTGTATGTGTATATATATGTCATCAGCATACATATATATAAATCCAAATGTTGTTCCAATTTGTTTTCATCCCAAATTGCTATGATATATCTTGACAGTTTCTTGTGGGTTCGATGTACTCGAAATTTAATAATCGACTATTTTATATTCAATTTACATTGAAGTCAATTTACTTGAACTATGATTGATCATGACTCGAGTGTATTATGTTTTTGCACGGAACGCTCGGGTTAGACCCGAGCAGTACAGATTTAAAGATTACAACTTAGGATTCGAAGACTGATGAAGCTGAGGATTCCAAGAGATGACGCACTCTGAAGCCTTAAACAACAAAGGTTTTTATTGTATTTGAATTGTTTTAAGTTCCACTGTACAAAAAAATATTTTATGAAAATTCTTTTATTTATAAATAGAAGTTTTTTTGTTGTTCAATACCGTATTATTTATTTATTCTGGTTTTTACTATTTTGATTCTATTTTAAAATCTGTAAGCTAAATAACGATCCGTCGATTTGAGTGTTTTGAGTTGGTTTAATTACTAATTTAAGTGGTCAAAAAGATGGACGTTACAACTATGCTAGGGATTTATTTATAATGTAGCTTAGGGACCTCAAGCCACTTGAATCCTAGACTTAATCCAGGCTAGCCACGTCGCTGATAGCATTAGAACCATTGGATCTCTCATATAACATGTAATGATACAAATTTCCAGTACCTTTTGAGATGACTAAGCAACCCATGATCAACCAAAAATACACTGGAAACTCAGATGTCATAGGAAGAAGTCAGAGGGTGAGATAAGAAAGAAAGAAATACAAGAATAGAAGAAGAAGAACCAACACAAAATCAGAGTCTCACATCGCACGGAATCAAATATAAAATAGAAATAATCTTTATTGAGAGCTTTGAGATACACATACAACATCAGAGTATATCAAAACATCTAGACAGTTATAAATATATGTCCTCATATACAACAACAAACGGAATAATAATGGTATACATCATACGTCTGAACTCCTTCAACCCGTCTTTGGACTTCACAGCATCCGATAACCTGAACCTGTAGTCTGGTGAACCAAAGTGAGAAAAACTCACAAAGTTTTAAGGGGAATCATCCAACTTGATTTTAAAGTTAAAAATCTTTCTGGAAAAAAAAAGATAATCGTAAGACCAAATACACACATAAATACAGATGCTTTTTACCATAGGATAACCCAAAATATTTTTGGAATCAATATTATTTAATATTATAATAGTGTCTAAATACAAATAAATATCAATCTAGCAGAACGCTTGCATCTCACGCTCTACATATATAGTATACAATCAAAACCGCGGGCACTTATTGGAGATTGGATTCCAACTATGACAAGTTATGGAACCACCTGCCGATAGTGTATCTCTAGAGGGGAATACATTGGGTTCAACAAAAACAACTTGCAACCCGGCCCACACATGACTGACCACTCATTTCACTTGAGTGTATCCAATGTATATCACCAACGGTTGGGCTCAAACCACCGTTTCCTGAAAAGGGTCACCAACAAAATAGATTAAAGAATGAAAAGGATTTTCTCTATATAGGTGATTATACACCCAAATGGGAGCGAACCACATAGTCATGTTGCCTTGCCCAATTTTTGCCATTTCCCGGTTGATGAGGCTTGAGGTTAGAATTTTCCTTTAGAACATTTGGCCATCGTTTAATTTGAATATCACATCGTTAGATCCGCCAGATATCACTAATTGACGTCCATAAAAATACCCTAGTTGGGAGCTACCCAGCTATGAAATATTTGAAGAAATCGACGTTCGTGGCCTCGTTGGAAATAATCTGTCAGATATTCATCCATACAAGTCATCCAGGAACAGGATGAACCGAAGGCACCCTCCTACTGCATCCAAGGAATCACCCTAACGGGAAGTCCTTCCAATTCATAGATTTCAATCACGGCAGAATCATTGTTAACTCTAGGGATCTGCTTGAGGTATTTAACAATAGTTCTTCCTCTCATGAAGATTACGGTCTTCATTTGCTCCATCTCCAATCAGCATCTGTAACAACCCGCATTATACGCATCGGAGGATCGTAGAATATTTATTTCATTATCATATGAAGTGGTATAGTCGTGTAACTTCGGGGAACGACTATTGGGGTCATTTCCCATGTTCACGATTTTTGTCGATTTATAAATGACCGTTTTGCCCCTAGCTGATCTTGTTTTGGCCATAACTTTTGATTGGTAAGGAGTTTTGACCTGAAACTACTTCCATTAGATCCAGATGATGGTTTACCTTTCCGTAGAGAGGTCACACTAGCCAAACGAACTCACCGTTTAGGAGATATGGCTGAAATAAGGTTTAAAAAATAGCTTAAGCGGACCTAATTAGGGTGACTAGCAGCTAGGCCCATAACCCATTTCGGGATTAGGGTTATGGGGAGACTGAAATCAGTTAGGAAACGATCTATTTTAATTTTCTCAGTCGCCTAAAACATTTCTCAAACCCTAGCCATGGCCTCCACCTTCTAATTTCATTCCAAATCGCTCTCTAATCAAGGATTAAGCTAATCTATGTCAAATCAAGGAGAAATTACACCAAATCAGAGTTGGAGCTGCTGTGTTGCATAGAGATTTGACCCAAATCAGAGATAGTTTCAGATCTAAGTTTTATTTGTGGCTAAGGTGAGTGATTTACATTGTTTTTCACTAGTTATGGCTAATTAGGGGTGATTAGTGATAATTAACGAAATTATAACATAGAAAAAATCTGGAAAAATTTGTAAAATTCTAAAATATTATTTTAGGGCTCTGATAGAAATTTAGGCTAATTTGGATAAGTTTTGCTAATAGTATGCTTAAACATGATTAAGGGGGATTAAGGGGAAAATATAGGTTTTGGGTATGTTTGATCCATTTTAACATATCATATTGTTGTTTTGGTGTTTGTGGTTGATTATACATATTGCTATGATTGTATGGTATGCTTTGCGATTGATTAGAAAAGTTAGAATGGTTGAAAACGTCGTCGCATGGCGTAAAACAGTCGCTGGAAGAGTTGCAGGAAATTGTGCAGAAACCAGATCGGATCACCCCTCTCCAAACCGACCAGATCGTGATATCCACTGCAACTCAACCCGCTCGTGATCCAGGAAACCATCTCTGGCCCGAACTGCTTGTAACAAGGACACTACGAATCGATGCTTGGACCTACGACATACGAACCAACCCGATGCCAGGAAGAAAGGAGCCACGAACCAGGTTGCCACGAACCGTTGTTGGGTCACCGACCCGAACCGAAGGGCGTCATGAACCAGCGAGCACCAGAGTACCCCGACCCGTATGGACAGTACGACCCAAACCAGAAGGGAAATTGCAAACCGAACCAAGGAGCTTGGATGCGAGGCATGAGCTACGAACCAAATGAAGACCGATCCGGAGGAGACCAAAACCCGAGATGCAAAGGTAGTCCAAATAGGAAGTAGAACTCAGGATCCAGTTGGGAACCAACGAGTTAACTTCATGAGTTGGAATTTGCTGCGGGACGTGTGCAAAGGGGTTATCGACGTCCATAACTTTGATTCACCACCAAGACAGATGTTAGGCTACGGATTAGTGCAGTGGGGTAGTTATTACTCCATGGGGCAGAGTGATCATAGCATGGCTATAAGCCAGTGCAGTGAAGTCGTCATGGCTTCATGGGGGCAGAGTGGACATAGCAAGGACTAGTGGCTATGGATCAATGCAGTGGAGTCTCCATGGCTATATGGGGCAGAGTGATCATAGCAAGGATTTGGGTGATCAAAGCGGTGGATATCGTATGCTTTACGCACGGAGTGAGAGATGTGAGAATGGTTGCTATGCTTGATTGTTCGACATCACTAAGACATGCACACCCCCACCCCCGTATCTTTACACCATATGTTAGTGTCACCTTAGAGTATTGTACATCTCGTTGTGCTAACTCTTTGGTTGCAGGTCCAGGTTCAGGTATGGTTTAGTATACCTGTTATTGTTCTGTTTTGTTGCTTATCGCTCATACCAGACTTTTGTCTGACCCAGAGTTTTATGTCTCTTCTTCTTACTCTGGGTTCTCTTAAATAGGCAGACTAGAGATAGGTCAGGTGATTATGCATGAGTAGCTGTACCGGAGACGAGCAGGAGGCTTCTACGTATGATACATATACATATACATATACATATATATATATATATAATCTCCCTGTGTCGCTGCTAGTCACTACTTTGGGCATTAGTAGCGTACCTTTCTTATTCTGCTTTACAGACAGTTTTAAAAGTTGTAATAATGATTGTGTGGAACATAAGCTGTATTTTGGATTTTCCGCTGCTATGATGGCTTAGTTTTCAGCTTATGCACTGTCTCGCCTGTTTTATGTCAAGTATGTTATTATTATATTTTATCCCATGCTCTGTGAGACATTCTACAGGATCCTTATTAGCTCAAATTCCTTTCTTTTCCTTTCTTTGGCGACCATCCCGTGCTAGTCGGGCATTGGCACAACGCACTTTCATTAGAAATGTCGGCTAGTGCGGGCGGGCCGTCACACTTGGTACTAGAGCACTAGGTTGCGTAGTTAACCTAGGGAAAGACACCAGGGAGAGATAGTATATGTATATGAGAGCGCGTATTTGTGATATTTTGGTTTTCAAAAGCTATATATACTATTAGTATATGTAAGGATGAAGTCGCACCGCACTGGCACCACTGAAGAGATGGTTAATCGTTTTCTCCTTACAGATTTAACGATGAGCCGACATACGAGGGGTACTGGTTGAGGAGCTAATAATGGGAATGCTTCTGATATGAGGACAATGTTCACAGACTTCACGAGAGAGATGCTTAGAGATGTGCAAGGAGCAGCTCCTAATGCTGCAAATGGTGGTGGTGTAGCGGTGCAGGCGCCTAGGGCCGATTTCGTCAAGCTTTGCAAGGATTACACCAGTCTTGGTGGGAAGCCATTCCACGGAACAGAGTCAGCTACAGAAGTTCAGGATTGGCTTGATAGTTGTGAGCATATCTTCGAGAATCTGGGAATTGAAGACGCGATGAAGAGGAAGCTGGCATCCCATCAGCTGCAAGGATGGGCTATGAATTGTGGAATGCTATTAAGGCAGCTACCCCTGAGGATCAAGTTACTTGGGATCAGTTCAAGGTCCGATTCAGTGAGAAGTTTATCCCAGCTGCTCAGAAATCAGAATTGTTTAGGAAATTTCTGGAGCTTAAGCAGAATGGTAGGGCAGTCTCGGAGTATATTGCAGAGTTTGATACTTTATCAAAGTACGGGTTTGAAACGACCCGAAAATCACCCTTGGGGAAATCGCCGGATACGCTTACTTTGGGAATACAACAACATTAGAACAATAACAACAGACTTTTATTACATCATGGTAACGTAGCATCAGAGTACAGAATATCAGAGTACATTGATAAATTACAATGGAAGGTAAATTACAATATTTTAATACATTGCAGCGGAAACAATAAAATAGATACAGCGGAAGATAACTATGCTCTGGACATAGCTTTAAGCTTCAATCCAGCATCCTGCTCGAGATAAGGACCTGCAGACAAACTACTCGACTGCCCGTGTGGAAAAGAGGGCACCCGAGTTTGCAAAGGTGGAAACAAACAACGGGTCAGTCATGGGACTGGTGTGAGAATTCTTAACTAATTTAACTAATAGCAATAAGGCAAATCCAAGGACCACGCCGCTAACGCGGAACGGGTTTTACTCCAATGGATTGTCGTGCATAACTTAAGGTAAATCGTTGAACAACGCAATGCTTTATGGAAAAATGAAATCACCATAAGACTCAAGTCCCATCACATAATGCAACGTAAACCAGAGGATAGAGTTTTACCTTATGATGATTAAACATGCTTGGTACGATAAAACGAATTTGATATTATTATTAGTGTATATATGTTTCAAAAACAATTTCAATCATAATGTATCAATCCTAGGACACATAGATACCATAATACTATGCTTCCTTACTAGTAATACAATCAAATTCGTAGGGTCGTATTTTGATTTCCATCATGAGTCAAGGCTAGGGAGGAGCTCCTTACCGATTCGAGACACTCTAGTTAATGCCCCAGGATCCCTCCAGTGAACCCTTGGATAGCTGTAGGGCCGGTCCACACATACAGCTTCGTGGATTGGCAATTCCAGAACACACGTTTCCTGATCCTATAGGACCTATCATCCGAGGCGCCTCATTCCATCATCCACATAAGTAAAATGTCGGGCCGTGTTAAAACCCAAACACCACTTCTAGCTAGAAAGAAACGTGTTGCTCTCCCTGCGTTCCCTTCTCCAGTTTTAGATTCCGCCGGTGTGTGAGGCTCGCGGAGTCACGCTATACACAAAGCTATGCCTAAACAGGCTATGCTTTGATCATCCCACAAGGTCTGCTTTTCAACAAAGCCTTGATCATATGCATCTTAGCATGCCACATCGTCACTCCATATCACACTACCAATCCTTTGCCGAAATATATGAAAGGGTGTTAAGCAAGAGAATAAATTCTCCGCCACCAAACATTCATACATTCGACGGAAAATCAATAAATGCAATATAAAGGAGTACAATGTCAGATACACATTCCATTTATAAGCTTATGCTCTGGGTCTGAGCGAAAGCCAAATCCGTACTAATCAACACTACGTCCGGACGGCCACCACTGTAGCCCCTTCAAGGTAGCCACTCCAATCACGGGCATCAGCAGTTGTCGTCCATTCGATGTGAAGATCGCCGGTCTTCAATCACCGTCTTCAACTCTTCGACTTTCATTCGTCGTATGATCATTTGAAATGAGATTGAACTCGGACTTTTCAAATGATCCTCACACACAAATATATATATATATATCATTTCATATCGTTGATATTAATCTATAATGATCAACCTTTATTTTTATTTATATAAAAATAATTAAATTCCATTTAACGACGCTTCAAGTCAAAAGGACGACCTTGGCGCTGTTTTCACCTAAATTTGTTTGACACATTTCTCTAAATCTAACCGTTGGAATTTAACACAATTCATAACGTTGGAAAGATCTTCCCAAGGCGAACCTAACGGTTTCAGTTTTGGGAAAATCCGACGGTCGGATATTTCAGTATAATCAACTAAAAGTACAATTCTATAAAGTGAACTACCACACTCGATTCATTCAATTAAAATTTGTTTATATATATGATTATATATATACATATAATTTCTTCAGCCATTTCATTATTGTGATAATCATGATAAGTAAAGATATATGACATAACACACAATAATGTTTATTTTAATTCACATACATAACCTATCCATGCAATGTATTTTTATTTTATTTTACTATTTTCAATCTACACAAACATGCAATTTCTTGTGCGTCATTTCTAATTCAACAAAAATGATTATTTTGTGTCATTCTTTTCTTTACAAGCAAAATGATATTCTTGCTTTAATCTTTACATGTGAAAATGTAAATTTCATATCTTTAATCTTTTTAATGAAACCAAATTCGTTAAAATGTAAATTTCATTATTATTTATTTTCATTGAAAACCCATTTACATAAAAATGTAAATTTCGTATCTTTATCCTTTTCAAAATGAGAATCTAATTCATTAAAATATGAATTTTCACTTTAAAGCTTTTTACATGAAAATGTAATTTCTACCTTTAAATCTTTTACATGAAAAATGTAACCTTTCTCCTTAATCCTAAATGTAAATTTTCTTTTTAATCAAATTACATTAAAATGTAACTCTTCTTTTTATTCTAATTCACATTAAACATGTAGACTTTTCTAACAAAATGTTATTTTCATACAAGTGTGACATTTTAACAAAAATGATATTTTTATACTAATGTGACATTTTAACAAAAATGAAACTTTGTTCCTAATGCAACCTTTTTGACTAGAAATGATAAATTTTTTTAATGCAACATTTTATAGAATAAAAATGTTACTTTCTTATGCTAACATTTTATATAATAAAAATGATCTTTTCTAATGCTAACGTCTTATATAAGAAAATGTTCCTGTATATACTGACATAAAAATGAGATTTTATTGTTCAAACAGTTTTATTCATAAAATGTTTATTTTCTAATGTTAACATAAAAATTTGATTAACATTACGGTGAAAATTTCTATCCTTTTTAAATTACATAAAAAGGTGATTTTGATTCCATTGTCAAATTTCTCTTTTTAATTACATTAAAAATGTAATTTCCATCACGACGATGAATTCTTACCTTATAATTACATTAAAAATGTAGTTCTCTTTTCTTTTTAATCTTGATTACATAAAATGTAATTCTCTTACTTTTATACGATTACGTGAAAAATGTAACTTCACTCTAAATCTCATTCTCATTACGGTGTGAATAATGTCATTTTCCATGTATTCTAATATCAAACAAAAGATCATTTACTTGTTAACATTTTTCTATGTTTTCATCATATCATATAAAAGCATATTTTATATGTAAATTTTTTTTTTATTTTTTTATTTTTTTACCATTCATATTAACATAAAAAGGATATTTTATGTTAAATCCTTCTTAACATTTTAACATAAACAAATAAAAGATAACTTTGATTGTCGTCAATTCTAGCACAACAAAATATATAAAAAGTTATATTTTGTCTAGTTAACATTTTATAACTAAATTGTTATTTTAACTAATCTCAACATTTTATATCTAAAAAGTTATTTTTCTTTTACTTTGACAATTTTCTATTTAACAAAATGAAAATTTTGTTATGACATACCCTTCTATTTAACAGAATAAATATTTTGTTTTACATATAACATGTAAATAAAAATAAGTTTACAAATTTTGCATTTTATTCACACATAGGATCTAAATAAAAATGTATACAACAAGTTTGTCTTTTTTTTTAGTTCTCTTTTTTTTTAAAAAAAATTATAATTTTTGTTCTCAACCATCCCATGTAACAAAAATGTACATTTTTATTTCATCTCTTTCCTTTAGACAAAAATGTGAATTCTGACGCTACTAATATATATTGACAAAAATATGAATTTTGACGCTACTAATTTATATTGACAAAAATGTGAATTTTGATGCTACTAATATATATTGACAAAAATGTGAATTTTGACGCTACTAATTTATATTGACAAAAATGTGAATTTTGACGCTACTAATTTATATTGACAAAAATGTGAATTTTGACGCTACTAATTTAAATTGACAAAAGTGTGAATTTTTATCCACTAATCAAATTTGACAATTTATAACAAAAATGTATTTTTGTTCTATTTTAACATTTCATACATAAAATTTACTTTTATTCTATCCTAACATTTTATATATAAAATGATGTTCTTTCCTAATATTGACATTTTTAAAACTAAAATGCCAATTTTTATACCAATGTGACATTTTAAACTAAAATGTACATTTTGTCTACACCAAAAATGCCCTAACTAAAATTGTGATTTTTGTTTACACAAAAAATATTTTAACTAAACATGTTATGTTTGTCTAACATTTCATTTAAAATAAAAACTATATTTTAATCCTTACATAACCTTTCATAACAAAACTATTATTTGAAATCTAATAAGACATGTCAACATTTTATTATAACACAATAAGTAACAAATTAACATATCAACATACAATATCAATCAACGCAACAAATCATGAATAACACAAATCAGCAAATTCTAAATAACTAACATCGTGAATCTGAATTAAATCGTACAGACTAGGATTTAAATAACAGTAGAAATAATTAAATTTTAATTATCAAATAAATCAGAATTCTCACCAATTTGGCTGAAAATTCTACTGTCTCTATTTCAGATCTGGACAGCGCCATCGCAAAGATCTCGGAAAGACGAATCCAACGCAACAAACGGTTCGCAAAACGGACCTCGTATGAAGAAGTTATGCACGTTTAAAGATTTGCAAAATTAAATATTAAATTAATTAAATAAATAAAATATATTATACCCATCTTTCTTCTACTCGACGTCCTCCTCGTCGTGAAACAAAACCCAACTCCACCGTGAAAGCTTCTGCATGCACCTCAGACCGGACCACCATACTCTGATCAGGACCCACCACCCAAACGCCGCCGACCACCTCCTCCTAGCGCCACCAGCATGAGCCAACTCGGCCTCCCATCCACGCCCCAATTTGGACCTGAACCCGCCAACTTCAGGCTGAGAATTCGTGAAATCCGTGAACTAAAACCCGATCTTAACTGTATGGATCTATAGATCTCTCCAAGAGCTTCGATTTGGTATATAATATGTTGAATTTCATTGAACGAATTGCAAGATATTGAGTCGGGAAGTTTTGAATGTTCGTGGCCATCGAATGAAAATGGCGGCTGCCTTTTTTAGGGTTTTATTTTTATTATTTTAATAATAAATCTCGATTTTCGTGCTTAAAAGGTGGAATTTCGGATTGTCACCAAATCAGGCCACGTTAGTGTCAAACTTAAGGTTTTGACGCCTTCTGAACGCGATGGGTTATGCCCCGTGGCCCAATTCTGAAGTCTGTTGTGTTTTTTTATTAAAATTACAATATTAATTATATAATTGATTTTCTACCGTACTTTTAAATATGCTGGGACCACGTACGGACTCCGAAAATTCCAAAAAAAATTATTTCTAGTTATGTTATGACGATACGGTCCTAACAAAACTAATTTCGTCGAATTTCGAGACTGTTTGAAAAATGGTCATTTTCTGGTCGATCCGATTTAACTAAAATGGTCAAAACACATTTTCTTTTGCCACGCTCACATATTAATTCGAAAAATTCTGGAAAATTAAACTTTGCAATAATTCAACATTCCGGTTCCAACAAAAGTGGTTTCGTCAAAAACCGAGGTCGTTTGAAAAATGGCAATTTTCAAGGCGTATATATTAAAAATACATTTTTAAACAAATAATTTTCGAAACTCGAAATATATAAGTGTTTACTGTTTTTCAATGCAGAAACGTCATTCTGAACTCAATGGAAGTGGTTTCGAGTCCAAATTCCTTCGTATGCAAAAAGTGGCATTTTTGTCTTTTGTAAATTTCATACCGACCTTTCTAAATTTTAATTTGGGCATAACTTTTGATTCCCACTATGAAATTTCAAATTTTCAGATTCGCTAGAAAGATATTTTTAAATAGATTCTAATATTTTTGGTTTCACTAAAATCCGTTAAATTTTGCATCCTGTACGATCAGTCAAAGTTCAAGTTTTACTTTTCGAACTACCGCGTTATTTCTAACTCCTTTTTATATTTAAAATTAAATTATTCATTCTAACTTCGATTTAAATCAATTTTTAGTCATTATTATTTTAAATAAATTATTTTAAATATCAAAACCCATTAAAATAACTTAAAATAAAATTTTAAATTTACTCCAAAATCCAGGGTTGTTACAGTCTCCCCCACTTAAAAACTTTTTGTCCTCGAAAAGGAACGAAGCTAAAAGTTGTTTAATTATCCTACTCAAATTTTTCATTCTTTAATTCATTTCTATAATTTTATTAGTTGAACTAATAATTACACTACACAACCATCAGTCAATTAGTTGATTAACTTTTAAAATATATAACTTTTATATATTCAAAAATCATATTTTCTAAAATAGATTATATATATTCACAAATACGTTAATTATAAACTGGGCACTCTCAACTCATTCTAGGGCATTACTAACCCTATCTCTAATGAGTTTCCTTTTTCTAGGATACTGCTGATCCTATCTCTAATGAGTATTCTTATTGGATATTACTAATCCAATCTCTGATGAGTCTTTTGTTCAGTTCTAACGAGTTGTATCCCAAAGATTTGAGCTAACCAAAGCTCTGATACCAAAATGAAATGACCCGAAAATCGCCCTTGCGGGAAATCGCCGGATACGCTTACTTTGGGTATACAACAACATTAAAACAATAACACCAGACTTTTATTACATCGTGGTAATGTAACATCAGAGTAAAGAATATCAGAGTACATTGATAAATTACAGCGGATGGTAAATTACAATATTTTAATACATTGCAGCGGAAACAATAAAATAGATACAGCGGAAGATAACTATGCTATGGACACAGCTTTAAGCTTCAATCCAGCATCCTGCTCGAGATAAGGACCTGCAGACAAACTACTCGACTGCCCGTGTGGAAAAGAGGGCACCCGAGTTTGCAAAGGTGGAAACAAACAATGGGTCAGTCATGGGACTGGTGTGAGAATTCTTAACTAAATTAACTAATAGCAATAAGGCAAATCCAAGGACCACGCCGCTAACGCGGAACAGGTTTTACTCCAATGGATTGTCATGCATAACTTAAGGTAAATCGTTAAACAACGCAATGCTTTTGGAAAAATGAAATCACCATAAGACTCAAGTCCCATCACACAATGCAACGCAAACCAGAGGATAGAGTTTTACCTTATGATGATTAAACATGCTTGGTACGATAAAACGAATTTGATATTATTATTAGTGTATATATGTTTCAAAAACAATTTAAATCATAATGTATACCATAATACTATGCTTCCTTACTAGTAATACAATCAAATTCGTAGGGCCGTATTTGGATTTTGGTTTCCATCATGAGTCAGGGCTAGGGAGGAGCTCCTTACCGATTCGAGACACTCTAGCAAATGCCCCAGGATCCCCCGCAGTGAACCCTTGGATAGCTGCAGGGCCGGTCCACACATACAACTTCGTCGATTGGCAATTCCTGAACACACGTTTCCCGATCCTATAGGACTATCATCCGAGGCGCCTCATTCCATCATCCACATAAGTAAAATGTCGGGCCGTGTTAAAACCCAAACACCACTTCTAGCTAGAAAGAAACGTGTTGCTCTCCCTGCGTTCCCTTCTCCCGTTTTAGACTCTGCCGGTGTGTGAGGCTCGCGAAGTCACGCTATACACAAAGCTATGCCTAAACAGGCTATGCTTTGATCATCCCACAAGGCCTGCTTTTCAACAAAGCCTTGATCATATGCATCTTAGCATGCCACATCGTCACTCCATATCACACTACCAATCCTTTGCCGAAATATATGAAAGGGTGTTAAGTAAGAGAATAAATTCTCCGCCATCAAACATTCATACATTCGACAGAAAATCAATAAATACAATATAACGGAGTACAATGTCAGACACACATTCCATTTATAAGCTTATGCTCTGGGTCTGAGCGAAAGCCAAATCCGTACTAATCAACACTACGTCCGGACGACCACCACTGTAGCCCCTTCAAGGTAGCTACTCCAATCACGGGCATCAGCAGTTGTCGTCCATTCGATGTGAAGATCGCCGGTCTTCAATCACCGTCTTCAACTCTTCGACTTTCATTCGTCGTATGATCATTTGAAATGAGATTGAACTCGGACTTTTCAAATGATCCTCGCATATATATATATATATATTTAAAAATCATTTCATATCGTTGATATTAATTTATAACGATCAACCTTTATTTTTATTTATATAAAAATAATTAAATTCCATTTAACGACGCTTCAAGTGAAAAGGACGACCTTGGCGCTGTTTTCACCCAAATTTGTTTTACACATTTCTCTAAATCTAACCATTTGAATTTAACACAATTCATAACGTTGGAAAGATCTTCCCTAGGCGAACCTAACGTTTTCAGTTTTGGGAAAATCCGACGGTCGGATATTTCAGTATAATCAACTAAAAGTACAATTATATAAAGTGAACTACCACACTCGATTCATTCAATTAAAATTTGTTTATATATATGATTATATATATACATATAATTTCTTCGGCCATTTCATTATTGTGATAATCATGACAAGTAAAGATATATGACATAACACACAATAATGTTTATTTTAATTCACATACACAACCTATCCATGCAATGTATTTTTATTTTACTATTTTCAATCTACACAAACATGCAATTTCTTGTGCGTCATTTCTAATTCAACAAAAATGATTATTTTGTGTCATTCTTTTCTCTACAAGCAAAATGATATTCTTGCTTTAATCTTTACATGTGAAAATGTAAATTTCATATCTTTAATCTTTTTAATGAAACCAAATTCGTTAAAATGTAAATTTCATTGTTATAATTTTCATTGAAAACCCATTTACATAAAAATGTAAATTTCGTATCTTTATCCTTTTCAAAATGAGAATCTAATTCATTAAAATATGAATTTTCACTTTAAAGCTTTTTACATGAAAATGTAATTTCTACCTTTAAATCTTTTACATGAAAAATGTAACCTTTCTCCTTAATCCTAAATGTAAATTTTCTTTTTAATCAAATTACATTAAAATGTAACTCTTCTTTTTATTCTAATTCACATTAAACATGTAGACTTTTCTAACAAAATGTTATTTTCATACAAGTGTGACATTTTAACAAAAATGATATTTTTATACTAATGTGACATTTTAACAAAAATGAAACTTTGTTCCTAATGCAACCTTTTTGACTAGAAATGATAAAAAAAAAAAATGCAACATTTTATAGAATAAAAATGCTACTTTCCTAGGCTAAAATTTTATATAATAAAAATGATCTTTTCTAATGCTAACGTCTTATATAAGAAAATGTTCCTATATAGACTGACATAAAAATGAGATTTTATTGTTCAAACATTTTTATACATAAAATGTTTATTTTCTAATGTTAACATAAAAATGTGATTAACATTACGGTGAAAATTTCTATCCTTTTTAAATTACATAAAAAGGTGATTTTGATTCCATTGTCAAATTTCTCTTTTTAATTACATTAAAAATGTAATTTCCATCACGACGATGAATTCTTAACTTATAATTACATTAAAAATGTAATTCTCTTTTCTTTTTAATCTTGATTACATAAAATGTAATTCTCTTACTTTTATATGATTACGTGAAAAATGTAACTTCACTCTAAATCTCATTCTCATTACGGTGTGAATAATGTCATTTTCCATGTATTCTAATATCAAACAAAGGATCATTTACTTGTTAACATTTTTCTATGTTTTCATCATATCATATAAAAGCATATTTTATATGTAAATATTTTTTTATTTTTTTACCATTCATATTAACATAAAAAGGATATTTTATGTTAAATCCTTCTTAACATTTTAACATAAACAAATAAAAGATAACTTTGATTGTCGTCAATTCTAGCACAACAAAATATATAAAAAGTTATATTTTGTCTAGTTAACATTTTATAACTAAATTGTTATTTTAACTAATCTCAACATTTTATATCTAAAATGTTATTTTTCTTTTACTTTGACAATTTTCTATTTAACAAAATGAACATTTTGTTATGACATACCCTTCTATTTAACAAAATAAATATTTTGTTTTACATATAACATGTAAATAAAAATAAGTTTACAAATTTTGCATTTTATTCACACATAGGATCTAAATAAAAATGTATACAACAAGTTTGTCTTTTTTTTAGTTCTCTTTTTTTTTTAAAAAAATATAATTTTTGTTCTCAACCATCCCATGTAACAAAAATGTACATTTTTATTTCAACTCTTTCCTTTAGACAAAAATGTGAATTTTGACGCTACTAATATATATTGACAAAAATGTGAATTTTGACGCTACTAATTTATATTGACAAAAATGTGAATTTTGACGCTACTAATATATATTGACAAAAATGTGAATTTTGACGCTACTAATTTATATTGATAAAAATGTGAATTTTGACGCTACTAATTTATATTGACGAAAATGTGAATTTTGACGCTACTAATTTATATTGACAAAAATGTGAATTTTGACGCTACTAATTTGTATTGATAAAAATTTGAATTTTGACGCTATTAATTTATATTGACAAAAATGTGAATTTTTATCCACTAATCAAATTTGACAATTTATAACAAAAATGTATTTTTGTTCTATTTTAACATTTCATACATAAAATGTACTTTTATTCTATCCTAACATTTTATATATAAAATGATGTTCTTTCCTAATATTGACATTTATAAAACTAAAATGCCAATTTTTATACCAATGTGACATTTTAAACTAAAATGTACATTTTGTCTACACCAAAAATGCCCTAACTAAAATTGTGATTTTTGTTTACACAAAAATATTTTAACTAAACATGTTATGTTTGTCTAACATTTCATTTAAAATAAAAACGATATTTTAATCCTTACATAACCTTTCATAACAAAACTATTATTTCAAATCTAATAAGACATGTCAACATTTTATTATAACAAAATAAGTATCAAATTAACATATCAACATACAATATAAATCAACGCAACAAATCATGAATAACACAAATCAGCAAATTCTAAATAACTAGCATCGCGAATCTGAATTAAATCGTACAGACTAGGATTTAAATAACAGTAGAAATAATTAAATTTTAATTATCAAATAAATCAGAATTATCACCAATTTGTCTAAAAATTCTACTGTCTCTATTTCAGATATGGACAGCGCCATCGCGAAGATCTCGGAAAGACGAATCCAACGCAACAAATGGTACGCAAAACAGACCTCGTATGAAGAAGTTATGCACGTTTAAAGATTTGCAAAATTAAACATTAAATAAATTAAATAAATAAAATATATTATACCCATCTTTCTTCTACCCGACGTCCTCCTCGTCGTGAAACAAAACCCGACTCCACCGTGAAAGCTTCTGCACGCACCTCAGACCGGACCACCATACTCCGATCAGGAACCACCACCCAAACGCCGCCGACCACCTCCTCCTAGCGCCACCAGCATGAGCCAACTCGGCCTTCCATCCACGCCCCAATTTGGACCCGAACCCGCCAACTTCAGGCTGAGAATTCGCGAAATCCGTGAACTAAAACCCGATCTTAACCGTATGGATATGTAGATCTCTCCAAGAGCTTCGATTTGGTATATAATATGTTGAATTTCATTGAACGGATTGCAAGATATTGAGTCGGGAAGTTTTGAATGTTCGTGGCCATCGAATGAAAATGGCGGCTGTCCTTTTTAGGGTTTTATTTTTATTATTTTAATAATAAATCTCGATTTTCGTGCTTAAAAGGTGGAATTTCGGACTGTCACCAAATCAGGCCCAGTTAGTGTCAAACTTAAGGTTTTGACGCCTTCTGAACGCGATGGGCTATGCCCCGTGGCCCAATTCTGAAGTCCGTTGCGTGTTTTATTAAAATTACAATATTAATTAAATAATTGATTTTCTATCGTACTTTTAAATATGCTGGGGCCACGTACGGACTCCGAAAATTCAAAAAAAAAAAATTTCTAGTTATGTTTTGACGATACGGTCCTAACAAAACTAATTTCATCGAATTCCAAGACTGTTTGAAAAATGGTCATTTTCTGGTCGATCCGATTTAACAGAAATGGTCAAAACACATTTTCTTTTGCCACGCTCACATATTAATTCGAAAAATTCTAGAAAATTAAACTTAGCAATAATTCAACATTCCGGTCCCAACAAAAGTGGTTTCGTCCAAAACCGATGTCGTTTGAAAAATGGCTATTTTCAAGGCGTATATATTAAAAATACATTTTTAAACAAATAATTTTCGAAACTCGAAATATATAAGTGTTTACTGTTTTTCAATGCAGAAACGTGATCGACGCTAGAAAAGCGTGATATTTGTAATAAATTCTGCAAGCGCACAGGTGTGTAGCATACAGGTCGAACACAGGGAGGTGAATTAAATCAAATTATTTAAATAATTTCTTGGGCGAGTTAGACGAATCCTGGAGGTTGATTTTGAAAACATTAAAAATTGAAACTGCGATCTGATCCAGAACCAATCTAATTGAACCGACGATCAAATCACAATTATCCATTGAAAAGCAAATAAAACTATGAATCAGATCTGAATCTAATCAAATCTAATTTAACCAAGGAAAGCAATAACACGAACAGAAAATAAAAGTGCAGAATGGAGATAACAACAGAAATAAAATTAGGATTATCGTTGAAACTAATCAAATGATTAATCACTAATGCAAATAAATGTAAAATACAACTAGTACTCTACCAAATCTAATTGTGTAGATGGCACTAGTTGCTAAGAAATAGAAAAATGCAGAAAATAAAAAGAAAAAGGAGTTTTATTAATGGAGAAGAGAATATAGAATAGGATGGTGGCTACAATGATATTACAAGGGTATTTATAGGAGATAACCAAACCCTAACCCTAATTACAAATGGGCCTAGCTATTTCAAGTGAGTTTTAGGCCTTTTGTCAGGTGGAACAAGTTCTAAGCCTTTTCTATTGATTACTTTCTTGTCCAACAGCAACTAGATGTGGCATCTTGATATGCAAATCTTCAAAATGTAAATATATAGCAATTTGATCTCTATTTCTCTACTTTTCTGGTTGCATGCGGGCTGGGTTGGAATATCTGTAAAAGTGACAAAACAATACCCAAGTATTATTTATTTATATACAAAAGATAAGATATAAGAGCATAAAATAAACACATTTCTATGTTAATCAAATACCCCCACACTTATCTTTTACTCTTCCTCGAGTAAAACAAGAAATGAAAAACTAAACTAGATAGGTCACACTTTCGTACGAAACACGATTGCATTGAGCGTATGCAACAAGCCGTTAAACCTCTAGGTGTCCCTAGTAGGACGAGTGGTGTCTCGTGAGGGTTTTCAGCGGATACTACCCACAAAATCCAAATGTAGTATGTGTGGATCTAATGTAACTACATGAATGCAAAGGACTTATGCAATTGAAAACAAAAATTGAAAAAAATGACTTGTTTCAGGAAAGTGGTGCAACAAATTAAGTTAACAATTTCTAATCAGTTGATTTTATTTTAGATACCTCAACTTGTCACAAATTTTCAACATAAATCAAGTTTTCAAATGTTAAATTCCAGTTTGGCCAGTTGATTTGGTCGATAACTGTGACGAAAAGGAATTTCGCTCGGTCCGAACCAGTCGCTAAACCGATCCAGACCGTTCGAAACGCCCTATCGTTTGAGAACACGACAAACTAGAACGCAGACGGAAGAACATTTCCTTGTATATTACAACAATGCATCAGATTACAAGAATATACAGAGTACAAATGAATATTACACAGAAATATCAGAGATTTTAAATTACATTTAAATACATCGCAGCGGAAAATAATACAATACACAACTAGAAGAGATATACGGATACAAAGCTTTCCGGATATCGTTCCAGCTGTAAACCAAGATCCTGTGAATAAAAATCTGCAAAACCAAAACTACTAGCTGCCCGTGTCAAAATAAGGGCACCCAGAGTTTAGGTTAAAACAATAAACTCCAGGTCAGTCATGTGACTGGTGTGAGAACTAAAACAGTTATTAATCTTTATTTTCAAAGTTAGGTAAATCAGGGGACCACGTCGTATAACACGGAACGGGTTTCCTACCAAGAATACCAGTGCATAAAACGAACAGCGCAATGCTAAATAGAGAAAAATGAAGCTGTTATAAGACCCAGGTCCTATCACACAATGCAACGCAAGCCGGGGGATAGGGTTTTCCCTTATAACAGCCAAAGAATGCCTGATACGTTTTAAAACAAATCATTTGATACTATTGTCAGTGTATAGTGTATAAAACAACTTCAAATCATAAGTATCAATAATAGGCGGCATGGGTACCATATATCATGTCGCCATACTAGTTCTACAATGAAAACCGCAAATGTCACGTATTTGGAAATTGGATTTCCATCTATGAACCGAGGCAAAAGATAGTCCTCAACCGATTCGAGACTGTCTAGCCCGAGTCTCAGGAACAGCCGCAACTGCCCCTTGGATCGTCAGGGCCGGTCCACCGATGTGGATTATAATGCCTGAACACTACGTTTCTCCGCCCTTTGGGGCGTAAGTGAGCCAACGAATGACTCCATCGGACCCGGATCGTCCGATCAAACCGAGGTGCCTCGCAACAGCAACAACCACACAGGTGAAAAGTATATAAATGTCAGGGCTGGTAGGTCACTGACACCACCCTAGCTAGAAAGAAAACGCATGTCTCCCCTGAGGTCCGTCTCCCGTTTTTGGTTCACCACCGGGGTGTGAGGCTCGCGAATTCACGTTACACAAAGCTGTGCCACACAGGCTGTGCTTTGATCATCACCACAAGACTTTGCTTTTCAACAGAAGCCTTGATCATTTGCATCTTAGCATGCCACACAGGCAAACCACTCTATGCAACCGATATCAGTCACACAGAATGAAATCCAATGTCAGACACACAGTCCATTTACAAGTCCGTTCTGGGTCTGAACGAAACCGGAGGCACCTAGTACCTCGCATATCCATCGATCTCCAAGTACGTCTGGACGATCACCAACTTTTTCCATCTTCTTGGGTGTACAGCCCAATCAAGATCATCAGTAATCACCCAAACGACGTGAAGACCTCCGGTCTTCGACCATCGTCTTCATCTTCGACTTATCGTCGTATCAGTTATTCAGAATGGGATAAACCCGGTCTTCCCGAATAACTCGCGTATATTTTAAATAAGTGTTACACAAACACAACATACGCCTCATTCCAATTCATCAGTTACTAACCGTAAATTAACAAGAGAACAATTCCCCAAATATTAACCCCGAAGGCCGAAACCAACATCAGATCAATATCCAGAAAACCATTCTGCTTGGCTAACCGACAGTTAGTTTCTAAATTTCACATTCATAGGGAAAAGGTTCCCATTAATTTTATCCAAGATAAATTCCTTGAATTTATTCTCTAATCTCCTTTTGAATTTCGATTCAACTAGTCGAGATTAACGAACCTTACCGAAGTAATCATTTGTTTTAATTTCCCAATTCCAACCTGTTCATCCCATGAAGTAAAACTGGTAATACTTCATATCTAACACCACGGTGTTATCGGTAAATTCAATTACCATTTCACGTTCAAATCTAATTAAAGATTTAACTAACGCCTGGAGCAAAACTGGTGATACTCCATTCTCGACGATATTATTTAAAATAATTCATTTAAAATATTCAAAATTCGCTAAAATTGCCAAAATAAAAATTTTAAACTGGCCCAGATTTTCGGGTTGTTACAATAACATAGTGCAGCCATGAAATAGATTCCAAGTTTGCTTGGCACAGTTTGCAAAGTGGTATTATTATTTTCTCATGTATGGCTAGTCAAATCAATAAGGTCAAGAAGTGTTTGGGCATCATCTCTTATTCTTTATTCTATAAAATTTTAAAATTTATGATTAAGTACATACACCTAACTTAGAAGACCAAGGTATACCACCTATACACTGCCTTGCGGACTGACGGAGAGTTAGGACAGAGCTTGGCGGATTGTGCAGACCGACTTTGACTTTGTCAACAACGTGTCGGTAATCCTTAGGTGTCCAATCTCATAAAATGAGACCAAGATATTCCAACGCTGACTTTGTCAACAACATGTCGGATAGAGCTTGGCGGGTTTGCACACCAACGCTAGATATACAAGCAATGTTGGATACCCTTGGATTATTATTATTATTATTGAAAATATTAGAATAAGAGAGAGTTATGCGAATTCAACTTAACACAACTTAGTTTTAAAGATTCGAAAAGCCAATATAAGTATTTTAATTCCTCCACTTATTTAAACAAAGACTACAATATAGAATAGATTTCATGGCCATCACCTAAGAATCTCCCTATGTACCGGTTACACTATTATCCCTCAAAATTAAACTTTTCATTATATTTCTTATTCGATCTAAGTTGAGAGAAAAAATACTATCAACTGATTAATAATCCTTAACTTATTTTGTTGTATCAATCTAAAACGAGTCATGTTTCAAAAAAAATGGCATGTTAGTATGATCTAAATGCATGATGGTCCTACATGAAAAGAAAGAAAGAAAAATTAGAGAAAAATCAAAAGAATGCAATGCAGACTCCCCCCACACTAGAACTAAATAGGGTCCACACTGTAAATGTTTCCTAAATTTGAAAGATCGTACCCAAAGGTGAATGAGATGCAAAATTATTTGAAGAACGAAATGCAATCTAACTATATGTAAGAATGGATCATATGTACAATGATAAATGTGTTTGCGATGCATGCGATGCAAAGAATGCCACCACCTTTTTCCCCCACACTTGGTTCTAGCCCTATGAGTCCCATTCCCACTGTGTCTAGGCATGTTTTCTAACAAGCAAGAGTTTTTGAAAACCATCTCATCTTTATACCTAGATTTATAGTCCAGTAGATAAATGTCCAGGGTCATCCTAACATGAAGTTTTTCAACCCAGCTAGCATTCCAAAAATAATTCATGTGTTCAACAAATTTATCAATGTAATTGTCCAAAAAATTGTGATCGTATATGAATTCAATGAAATTTGAATTCTGAGTGTTGTTCAAGAGTATGTGATCACATTTCTCATCGTTAATTGACAACGTATTTTCGACACTGACAATTTCAAGTCCGTTTGAAATTTCTCAAAGTTAAAATTTTCGAACTCGTGACGTGAATCCACTTCTTCCTCATTTGGCAACTCATCCTCGTACGATCCAAAGAATTCATGTTCGTTAAAATCCTTTTCCAAATTTGAATTGAAAAATTCAACATTTTTATTCTGTTTAATTCCTAGAATTTCAAGTTTCTCACAGCCTGAAAGAGGAAGATCAAAATCTGAGCTTAAATCTTTTTCCTGAAAAGAATTGAAGTCTAAATCATTTACTGAATTGTGAACAACTTCATTTAGATCGTCATTCTCAATTTTGAAAGTTGTTATTTGAAAATTTTCACTATCAGTAAAGAATGAATTATTTCCTGAATCATCGCATGTTTGAATTTGATTTTGTTGCTCGAGTTGTTCTTTAAAAGATGTCATTAAAGAAAGAAGTTCATCAAGTTGTCTATCTTTCTTTTCTACCCTCTCTCTAAGAAAGTTAAGATGATATTCTTCAGAATCGTTGATTTGAGAGCTCTCATTTTGGACTTCTTGATTCTCAAAATTATAGTCCACATCAATTTCACAATCAATATTATTTCCAACGTGGTGGTTGTTTGAATTTTCAGAAAAATGGTATTGGAAATTTTGATTTTGAAAATTAGGTTCATAACCAAAACTGTAGAAATTCAAGGGAAAACTGCAATTTTGGTCATATTCAAGATGTGGATATGGGTTGTTATTTTGAAGATTTTCAAATTGGTTTCCAACCCCGTATTGATGTAGATCAATGGTATATTGTGATTCAAAGCTATTTGGATGTGGCCCATACTCGAAATTATTGAAATTTGAATTGAAGTCGCCATTTCGATCATAACTTTGAAAATGTTGGTCATTTTGAAAATTTTGAAAATTGTTGATATTTGGCTCGCGAAATTTTGGAAAATCTTGCTTCATGAGTTGTAATTCAAAATCATACTCTTCAAGAGGTTGTCTACTCCGATTATTATCCCACATTTCTCTCAATGTTTTTTTTGAATCAAACATTTGAAATGAAATCAATGCAAGACAGAAATTATTCTCAGTTCAAAATAGTATAAAAGAATGAGTTGTGCTTTATTAACTGACTCAATTAGAAGGGGGAAGAGGGTCTTATGGCTGTTCACGTATAGTATAAATACTAAGGGATACGACCAATGTTTTACGGGTAGTATGCAACCTCTTTTGCTAATAGTTCAATAAATTGAACTACTATATATCCGCAATCCAATTGTACGAGACAATCAACTTCACAAAACACCACTTTTCAATTATATTATTTTGCAATATCTAATCTGATTTCATAATTGAAATACGACGAGAGAGATGATTTCAGTTACAAAAATTCGTTCGTCACAGACAGATTCAGAAATTTCAATAACAGAACAATCACAAAATAATAGCAGAATTGAAAAAAATTGTACAAGCAAGCCGCTGTCCCTGCAGAAGATTTTTACAAGCAATTTCTATAATTTTCAAAGTAGCTGCAGAACCTGTAGAGTTGAGATTTTTTTTTTTACAGTGGGGTATGGTTATTCATCCAGAAAAATTGAGCAGTGCCAATGATTAAAATCCCAGCGTTTGCAAATTGTTTAATCTTTGAGTTCTTGAATTGTTGCTTGACTTCTTCTCGCTTTGCTTTGATTGAACTTCTTTCCTTGAATGGCTCTTTGAATTTTTTTATTTTTTTTGCTCTTTATTTCAACAAAACAACACTTAAAAAGAGAAAAGAAAAAATCTCCTTGAAAGACTCAACAATTTACACAAATAAATCCGGCTTTCACGCCTTAAGAGAAAAAAAAAAGAATTTTACACTTTCCTACTCAAGGAAACAAATCGGCAAATATGGAATCCATGCACAACAAATGAACAGAGATAACCCAAAAGGAAAGTCAACACAATTAAGTCTCCTTCCTTCTTTCAGAAAATTATTTGTCGACTTCCCCCTTTCTTTTTCTTTTTTTCGTTTTGTGTATAAAACAACACGAATCTAACTTCCCAGAGAACCAAATCAAATCACAAAAATTGCCTTCTAAAAACACAATCAGCCGAACCCCCTTTTCTCTCTCTGTTTTTCAATCAAAAATGATTTTCGATTTCGGGTTTGGTCTGAGGAAGTAGTGGTTGCGACTTTGACTTGAGTATCGTGATGGTAGAACTGCTGTCGACAGAGGTTGGATTTGGTTTAGGGATTTGGTGAGGCTTTAGAATTCGTCGATGGTGAGTTGCTGAGGAGAATTTGGGGTCTGAGTTTGTGTGAGATGGATTGGCGGTAGGAGATGTTGTATTGAGATGGGGGATGGTGATCAGTCTGGATGATTGAGCGATGTAGGGGTTTGATGGTTTGTTGAGGGTTAAACGCAAGGGGGTTTGATGTTTGCTGAGGTTCCAGCAGTGGACTGTGATGCGAATTGGTGCTGTGTGAGCGGATGAGTACGTGATATGTATGGTGATGGATGGTCTTGGAACTGTTGGTATGAAGGGGGTTTTGTGATGAGAGATTACTGTTGTTTTTAAGTGGTGGCGATGGTTGTCAGAGCTGGGGTGAATTGGTCTGAACAGAAGAGGGTTTGCTTCATTTGAGATGGGAATTGTGGCGTAATGGGCAGTTGTGATAATGTAGGAGGGTTTGATGATTTTTTTTTGAACGGGTTGTTTGGACTGAAGGTCGCAGGATTTCGGGTTCGGTGGTATTGTAGTAATGGGGAGTGCTGTAGATCTATGATGAGAGGAGGTGAGATGATGAAGCGGAAATTGGTTTGTGGTTGTTTGAGGCCAGTAGTGAATTGTTGGACGCTAGGGTAAGTGGGTGGCCGGCAGGGAATGATGGGCACTGGTCTGTGATGTGTGAATATGTTTGTTAATGGAGTGACTGAGGGCGGTGCTTTGCTGTGTGGTCTGGGTGAAGGAAATTTGTGCAGTGCGTGAAACTTGGATGAGGTTGGGATGACAATTGTATATATGTGAAGTATGGTGATGTTTGTAGATGATTGGGTAGAGGATGGTCTGAAAGGATCTCGTGGCAGCAAGAAAATTATAGAAGAAGAATTGGTCGTTAATGGCAAGAAATCCGTAGCAAGAAAAATATAGAAGTTTTTTTTTCTTTTTCTTTTTTTATTATTGCTGTAAGAGGAAGGAAAAAATTGTAAAAGGAAAAAAAATGAAAAGGGGAAAGAAACAGAAGAAAAGTTAGGAAATAAAAATCAAGAAAATTTGGCAAGTATTTTTTTTCCTTGTTTTTGGAGATTGCAATATCAATAAATAATATCAAATCTGTCAATCAAGAGTTTTTTTTTGCTAAACAAAATCCAAAACAAGAAGAAAATAAAAAAATAACAAAAACTAACACGAATCAGAAATTAAATAAATAATAAAATTTAATCGTTACCTCCCCGACAACGGCGCCAAAAACTTGCTCGACGCTAGAAAAGCGTGATATTTGTAATAAATTCTGCAAGCGCACAGGTGTGTAGCATACAGGTCGAACACAGGGAGGTGAATTAAATCAAATTATTTAAATAATTTCTTGGGCGAGTTAGACGAATCCTAGAGGTTGATTTTGAAAACATTAAAAATTGAAACTGCGATCTGATCCGGAACAAATCTAATTGAACCGACGTTCAAATCACAATTATCAATTGAAAAGCAAATAAAACTATGAATCAGATCTGAATCTAATCAAATCCAATTTAACCTAGGAAAGCAATAACACGAACAGAAAATAAAAGTGCAGAATGGAGATAACAACAGAAATAAAATTAGGATTATCGTTGAAACTAATCAAACGATTAATCACTAATGCAAATAAATGTAAAATACAACTAGTACTCTACCAAATCTAATTGTGTAGATGGCACTAGTTGCTAAGAAATAGAAAAATGTAGAAAAGAAAAAGAAAAAGGAGTTTTATTAATGGAGAAGAGAATATAGAATAGGATGGTGGCTACAATGATATTACAAGGGTATTTATAGGAGATAACCAAACCCTAACCCTAATTACAAATGGGCCTAGCTATTTCAAGTGAGTTTTAGGCCTTTTGTCAGGTGGAACAAGTTCTAGGCCTTTTCTATTGACTACTTTCTTGTCCAACAGCAACTAGATGTGGCATCTTCATATGCAAATCTTCAAAATGTAAATATATAGCAATTTGATCTCTATTTCTCTACTTTCTGGTTGTAAGCGGGCTGGGTTGGAATATCTGTAAAAGTGACAAAACAATACCCAAGTAATATTTATTTATATACAAAAGATAAGATATAAGAGCATAAAATAAACACATTTCTATGCTAATCAAAACGTCATTCTGAACTCAATGGAAGTGGTTTCAAGTCCAAATTCCTTCGTATGCAAAAAGTGGCATTTTTGTCCTTTGTAAATTTCATAGCGACCTTTCTAAATTTTAATTTGGGCATAACTTTTGATTCCCGCTATAAAATTTCAATTTTTCAGATTCGTTAGAAAGATATTTTTAAATAGATTCTAATATTTTTGGTATCACTAAAATCTGTTAAATTTTGCATCCTGTACGATCAGTCAAAGTTCAAGTTTGACTTTTCAAACTACCGCGTTATTTCTAACTCCTTTTTATATTTAAAATTAAATTATTCATTCTAACTTCGATTTAAATCAATTTTTAGTCATGATTATTTTAAATAAATTATTTTAAATATCAAAACCCATTAAAATAACTTAAAATAAAATTTTAAATTTACTCCAAAATTCTGGGTTGTTACAGGGTTATCCCTTAATGACACTCCCCAGAAAAAGAATGAGAAGTTCATAACTGGTTTAGATCAGTACTTGGGAGAAAGGCTTATAAATCATATTGATGAGACTTTTGAATCGATTGTTGGGAAAGCATTTAGGTCAGAGAGCCTTTATCCTAAGCTTAAGACTGAAGTCATTGTTGCATCTGCAGAGGGGCCAAAGCCGCAAGCAAGCGGTGGAGGCAAGAATAATTCTCAGAATAAGAGGAAGCAGAGCCAAGCTAAGGATGGTCAGAAGAAGAGTAAATAAGATGTTGAGAGCTTTAGCTGTAGCAAGGAGGGCCATTATTCTAAAGAATGTTGAGCAAAGCCTGCGGACAGGAAGTGCTTCAACTATGGCCAAGTGGGACATCACAAGGATAAATGTCTGCAACCCCCTAAAGAGAAGCAGAATGTGAAAGCATATGCTCTTAATGTTGTTCCTTCTTCGTCGAATGCCCCAAATGCGGCGGAGAAAGGAAAGAATGTCGTCATTCAAGGTATGCTTTCTATTTATGATGTTCCTGTTCGAGTATTGTTTTATACCGGAGCTTCCCGCTCCTTCATATCTAGTGACCTGGTAGATAGGTTGGGATTGGAACCCGAGATAGTCGATAGACCTTTAGTGGTGGTGATCCCGATTGGGGTTTGACTAGCCTTAGTATGATTTGTCGTAATGTGGTCTTATCGAGTCATGGATGTATGTTTGTTTGTGATTGCTTTGTTTTCGGCTTTACTGGGTTCGACATTATTTTGGGAGTCGATTGGCTCCAAAGGTACGGGGTGGTGGTAGACTGTGAGGGCTTTTTGATGACAGTTAGAGCAGATGATGGGCGGAGGGTAGTGGTGGTGGTCTACCTAGTGACGGGGTAATAGCTAGTTTTCTAAATTCCCTCGGCATCCCGCATGATGAGTTGTCAGATGTGCCTGTGGCTGGCCAGTATCCGGACGTCTTCGAGGAAGTGACCGGACTTCCACCACACCGAGAGATTGAGTTTCAGATTAATTTAGTGAAAGATGCCAAACCTATAGTGATGCCACTTCGTCGTATGGCACCAAGGGAGCAGCGAGATCTCGGGGTGCAAGTGAGCGATCTTTTGAAGAAGGGATTTATCAGAAGAAGTGTTTCCAAGTGGGGAGAACCAGTTGTGTTTGCTACCAAGGCCGGTGGTTCCCTTCGATTGTGTGTGGACTTCCGCGAGTTGAATAAGGTGACGAGGAAGAATAAGTATCCTTTACCGTGGATAGATGATTTGTTTGATCAGTTGAGTGGCGCAAGACTATTCCCCCAGTTGGATCTCGCGACAGATTTTCATCAGCTTAAGGTGGAAGCTGAGAGTATAGCTAAAACGGCCTTTCGGACACCATTTGGATTCTGTGAGTGGTTAGTCATGCCATTCGGGTTGACCAATGCACCAGCATATTTTGTGGATCTTATGAATAGGGTATTCAGAGATCAATTGAATAAGTTTGTTCTTGTGTTCGTAGACGATATCTTGATTTATTCACAGATAGAGGAAGAACACAAGGAACATTTTAGGATAGTGATGGAGGTGTTGAGAAAACACCAATTAAAAACAAAGTTTTCTAAGTGTCACTTCTGGAGGAGGGAAGTGAGATTCTTGGGCCATGTTGTTTCAGAGAATGGTATTGTCGTGGATCCTACGAAGGTGGCTACGGTACAAGATTGGTCTACGCCTAAGAATGCAACAGACGTAAGAAGTTTCTCGGGATTAGCTGGATATTATCGTAAGTTTATCTAAGACTTCTCCAAGATAGCAGCACCATTGACTCAGTTGACCAAGAAGAATCAAGCTTTCGTCTGGGACGAAAAGTGAGAGAATGCATTCAAGAGTCTAAAGGAAAGGTTGACATGAGCACCAGTGTTAGTCATTCCTAAGGGGAATGAAGAAATGACAGTATAGACAGATGCATGTAGTACCGGACTAGGTGCCGTATTGATGCAAGGAGGTAGGGTTGTAGCTTACGCTAGTCGGCAACTGAAACCACATGAGAAAAGATATCCTACCCATGATTTGGAATTGGCAGCGATCGTATTCTCATTGAAGATGTGGAGGCATTGTCTCTTTGGAGAAAGATTCGAGTTGTTTACCGATCATAAATCGTTAAAGTATCTCTTCTCTCAGAAGGATGTAAATCTCTGATAGCAAAGATGGTTAGAATTCTTGGCTTCCTATGATTTCGATATCGCATATACACCTGGAAAGGGCAATGCGATAGCTGATGGATTGAGTAGAAGACAAGCCAATTTAGGGGCTATGTTTCTTGAGTGGAAGCAACTGGAGTATATCGCAGGGTACGATTTCAGACCAAAGTGTGAAGTGGATCCAGAGATGTTAGCAAGTTTGACGATCAGACCCACTTTGATTGAGCGGATTGGTTCCAGTCAGAGGGACGATCCTAACCTGTTGAAAATCGTCTCCGAGTTAGAGATAGGTATCGACGAGGAGATGAGAAAGTATGGGCTTGATCGATGGATGGCTTATAAAGAATGGAAAGTTAATTATACCCAATGTGAATGGATTGAAAGATGAAGTGCTAAGAGAATGTCATCACTCAAAACTGACTATACATCCTGGTGGTAATAAAATGTATTGAGACATGAAGCAGACCTACTGCTGGGAAGGGATGAAAAGAGACGTTGGGAAGTTTATATCTCAATGCATGAACTGCCAGCTAGTTAGAGCTGAGCAAAAGAAACCTAATGGTCTTTTGCAACCATTAGAAATTCCAGAGTGGAAATGGGAACAAGTCTTAATGGATTTCGTTGATGGGTTATCAAGGACTAGGTCAGGCATGATAGCATTTGGGTGACTGTGGACCGATTGACCAAGAGTGCAAGGTTTATATCCGTTAAGTCGAAAAGAGCAGCAGCTAAGTTAGAAGAACTATATATAAAGTGGGTAGTGAGATTTCATGGAATACCCAAAGGCATTGTGAGCGACCGAGATCCATTGTTTACTAGTGGATTTTGGAAGAGCTTACAAGAGGTATTAGTATCAGAACTACATCCCAGTACCGCATATCATAACAAAACCGACGGTAAGACAGAGAGGATGAATCGAGTATTAGAATATCTCTTAAGAGCTTGCATATTAGATTTTGGTGGATCATGGGATGACCATTTGCATCTGGTTGAGTTTGCATATAATAATAGTTATCAATCCAGTATTGGTATGGCTCCATTCGAAGCTTTGTATGGAAGACCATGCAACTCACCATCATGTTGGTCAGAGACCGGTGAGAAATTTATGCTTGGACCGGATGTGATAAGAGGAACGTCAGACAAGATCAAGGTTATATGACAGTGAATGAAGGCTGCCCAAGATAGGCAGAAGAGTTATGCTGAAAAGAGGAGAAGAGATTTAAAATTCTCCATTGGCGACTTGGTGTTTGTCAAGATTTCTCCGTTAAAGAGCAGTATACGATTTGGTAGGAGAGGCAAGTTAACACTAAGATTTGTTGGTCCATTTCCAGTTCTCGAACAAGTTGGGAATTTGGCATATAAAGTTAAGTTGTCGGACAAGATGGCAGGAGTTCATAACGTATTTCATGTTTCCCAGTTAAGGAAATTCGTGCACGACCCCGATGTGGCTATTTCACCTGATCAGTTGGATGATATCGAAGTAGAACCCGAGGCGGTTGGGAACCGCAAGCCGATTTATATTGTCGAGCACGATACGAAGAAACTTCGAAGGAAAACGGTGAATCTAGTCAAGGTTCAGTGGACGAGGATGAGAATGACTGTACTTGGGAGACAGAGGAGAGCGTTAAGGACACATACCCAGAACTCTTTGCCTGGTAAGGTTTCATTTTGATTTAGTCTTTCCACATGCTAGGATAGGTCTGTTTTGTTTGTTTTGTGTGTTTGACTGTTTGTGAATGATTGATAGGCACGCAGAACACCTTTGTATGTTTTTGGTAAAGGAATTTCGGGGGCGAAATTTCTTAAGGGGGGAGAGTGTAACGACCCGCATTCTATGCATCGAAGGATCGTATAATCTTTATTTCATTATCATATGAAGTCGTATAGTCGTGTAACTTTGGGGAACGACTATTGGGGTCATTTCCCATGTTCATGATTTTTGTCGATTTTTAAATGACCGTTTTGCCCCTAGCTGATCTTGTTTTGGCAATAACTTTTGATTGGTAAGGAGTTTTGACTTCAAACCACTTCCATTAGATTCGGATGATGGTTTACCTTTCTGTAAAGTGGTCATGTTAGCCAAACGGACTCACCGTTTGGGGGATAGGGCTGAAATAAGGTTTAGACGGTGAAAAACAGCTTAATCGGGCCTAACTAGGGTGATTAACAACTAGGCCCATAACCCATTTCGGGGATTCGGGTTATGGGGAGGCTGAAATCAGTTAGAAAACGATCTATTTTCATTTTCTCAGCCGCCTAAAACATTTTTCTAAACCTAGCCATGGCCTTCACCTTCTAATTTCATCCCCAATCTCTCTCTAATCAAGGATTAAGCTAATCTACGTCAAATCAAGGAGAAATAACACCAAATCAGAGTTGGAGCTACTGTGTTTCATAGGGATTTGACCCAAATCAGAGATAGTTTCAGTTCTAAGTTTTATTTGTGGCTATGGTGAGTGATTTGCATTGTTTTTCACTAATTACGGCTAATTAGGGGTGATTAGTGATAATTAACGAAATTATAACTCAGAAAAAATCTAGAAAAATTTGTAAAATTCTAAAATATTATTTTAGGGCTTTGATAGAAATTTGGGCTAATTTGGATAAGTTTTGCTAATTGTATGCTTAAACAAAATTAAGGGGGATTAAGGGGAAAATATGGGTTTTGGGTATGTTTGATCCATTTTTACATATCATATTGTTGTTTTGGTGTTTGTGGTTGATTATACATGTTGCTATGACTGTATGGTATGCTTTGCGATTGATTAGAAAAGTTAGAATGGTCGAAAACGCTGTCGTATGGCGTAAAACAGTCGTTGGAAGAGTTGCAGGAAATTAGGCAGAAACCGGATCGGATCGCCCCTCTCCAAACCGACCCGATCGTGATATCCACTACAACTCAACCCGCTCATGATCCAGGACCCCATCACCGACCCGAACCACTCGTAACAAGGACACCACGAATCGATGCTTGGACCTACGACATACGAACCGACCCGATGCCAGGAAGAGATGTAACGACCTGTATTCTACGTATCATAGGATCGTAGAATATTTATTTCTTTCACATACGAAGTCGTATGGTCATGTAACTTTGGGAGACGACTATTGGGGTCATTTCCCATGTTCATGATTTTTCCCGATTTTTAAATGACCATTTTACCCCTCGTTGGTACTGTTTTGGCCATAACTTTTGACTGGAAAGGGATTTTGACCTGAAACCACTTCCATTGGCTTCGGATGATGGTTTACAATTCCGTAGAGTGGTCACATTAGCCAAACGGACTCACCGTTTGGGAGATATGGCTGAAACAAGTTTCAGATAGTGAAAAACAGCTTAATTGGGCTTAACCGGGTAATTAGCAGCTAGGCCCAAAGGGGATTTCGGGATTGGAGATGTATAGGGGCTGATTAGGGTTAGAAAACATTTCTTTCAGCTGCCACTTTCATTCTTGAACCCTAACAATGGCTGCCAACATCTAGAAACATCCCCAAATCACTTTCTAATCAAGTTTTGGCTTAATCTACATCAAATTAATGAGAGAAAACACGAAAGCAAGGTTGGAGCTGCTGTTAGACATTAGTATTCACCCAAATCAGCGAGGTTTCAGTTCTGAGAATCTTATTTGTGGCCAAGGTGAGTGATTAGCATTGTTTTGACACTAATTACAGTTAATTAGGGGTAATTAGTGATGATTAGCGAATTTATACACTAATAAATTCTGGAAAAATCTTTATAAATTCGAAAATAATATTTTATATCTCTGGTAGAAATTTGGTTCAATTTGGTTGAGTTTTGTTAACCCTATGATTAGTTTTGCTTAAACATGCTTAAGGGGAAATATGGGGTTTTAGGGCATATTTGATCCATTTTGACACATAAATTCATTGTTTTGGTGTTTGTGGTTAGTTTGCTATGCTGCTATGACTGTTTGGAATGATTTGTGGTTGATTAGAATAGTTAGATTGGTCGAAAACGTCGTCGAATGGCGTAAACAAGTTGCTGGAAAAAGTTGCAGAAAGTTGTGCAGGGTTTCAGATCGGATCAGGTATGGGCTCGGATCGGATAGGAGAGCTGGGCAAGGAATCCGACCCGAACTGGAACCTGGCACAAAATAAATTTGGCAAGAAGGAAGGCCACTGCTTAAAGTTGGAGTTGGACGGAGGATCGGATCGGAGCTATGGAGCAGGATCGGATCGGAGTAGGCTAGGGAGCGGATCAGATCGGAGCTAGGGAGCGGATCGGATCGGAGCAAGCAAGCGAGCGGGATCGGATCGGGCAAATGGAGAAGAACATGATCGGATCGGGGAACTTAGAAGGGAGCAACCACCGAACCGAGCAGAGGATGGGCACTATACTTCCAAACCGAACCGAGAAGGGATGGAGCACTGATCCAGGCATGGACTAGGACCACCGAACCGAACCGAGCAGGAAGGTTACACCGAACCGAACCGAGCTAGACGAGGAGCACCAAACCGAACCGTACGTGGGCTATTACTTCTACGCGATGACTTTTCTGAAGACCAACTCCAATTCAATCAAAACCCGAGATGCAAAGGAAGTCCAAATGAGGAGCCTTGACTCAGGATCCAGTTGGGAACCAATGAGTGGGCTTCATGATTAGGCTTTGCTGCGGGACGTGTGCCAAGGGGCTATCGATGTTTATGACTTTGGATCACTATGTATGGGAGGTACGTGAACGGATTCAGGGCCACAGTGGCCTAGGTACGACTAAAGGGCTATAGACCAATGAAGTGGGGTCATTTGTAAAGATTTGGTCATGACTCCATGTGGTAAGCTTGGTAGTAGCAGTAGTTGTACAAGTTGAACTCCATCACTACTTCGATGGGTCTAGTGATTGACAGTGGTGGACATCGTACGCTTTACGCACTGAGTGAGAGATGTGAGGATGGCGACTATGGTTAATTTGTTTGCCATCAATTCGACATACATACCCCACCCCCGTATTCTTTAAACTATCTATTATGGCACCTTAGAGTATTGTACGGTATGTGGTACTAACTCTTTGGTTGCAGGTTCAGGTTCAGGTATGGTTTAGTATACCTGTTATTGCTCTGTTTAAATGCTTATCGCTCATACCAGGCTTTATGTCTGACCCAGAGTTTTATGTCTCCTCTTATAACTCTGGGTGCTCACACGAGCAGACTAGAGACAGGTTAGCTGGTGATGCACGGGTAGATGATCCGGAGACGAGCAGGAGGCTTCCACGTATGATATATATAGTATTCTCCCTATGTTGTTGAAGATCACTGCTTGGGCATTAGTAGTGCATCTTCTACTTCAGTTTTCTTTTGTTTTAGAGACAGTAAATTTGGAAAGTTGTAATAAGCTGCATTTAGATTTCCGCTGCTCTGACGTTGATGTTGGTTTTAGACTTTTAGTTATCAGCTTATGCACTGTCTCGCCTGTTTTATGTCAAGTATGTTATTATTATATTTTATTCCATGCGCTGTGAGACATTCTACAGGTTCCTCGTTAGTTAATTCTCTTCTTTCCTTTCCTTGATGACCGTCCTGTGCTAGTCGGGCATGTGTACAGCGCACTTTCGGAGGAAATGCCGGCTGGTGCGGGGCGGGCCGTCACACTTGGTATCAGAGCTCTAGGTAGCGTAATTAACCTAGGGAAGTTATCAGGGAGAGATAAAATACGTATACGAGAGAGCGTATTTGTGATTACTTTGGTTTTTAAAAAGCTATATATATATAAACTATTAGTAGTATAAGGGTGAAGTCGTACTGCACTAGCACCACTATGGGGTCATTAATCGTTTCCCTTTTTCAGATTGACGATGAGCCGATATGCTAGAGGTGCTGGTAGGGGAGCCAATAATGGGAATGCCGCTGACATGAGGACGATGTTTACTGACCTCATGAGAGAGATGCTTAGAGATGTGCAGAGGGCAGCTCCCAATGGTGGAAATGGTGGTGGTCCAATAGTGCAGGCGCCTAGAGTCGACTTCGCCAAGCTAAATAAGGATTATACTAGCCTTGGTGGGAAGCCGTTCCACGGAACGGAGTCGGCTACGGATGTTCAGGATTGGTTAGATAGTTGCGAGCGTATCTTCGAGGATTTGGGTATCGAGGATGCGATGAAGAGAAAGCTAGCGTCCCGTCAGCTGCAAGGGCGGGCAATGAATTGGTGCAATGCTATAAAGGCAGCTACTCCCGAAGATCAGATTACTTGGGAGCAGTTTAAGGTTCGCTTTAGCGAGAAGTTCATTCCAGCTGCTCAGAAGTCAGTGCTGTTTAAGAAATTCTTGGAGCTCAAGCAGAATGGCAAAGCTGTCTCGGAGTATATTGCTGAATTTGATACTTTGTCGAAGTATGGGTTATCTCTTATTGATACTACCGAGAAGAAGAATGAGAAATTCATAACTGGCTTGGATCAGTACTTGGGGGAAAGGCTTATTAACCACATCGATGAGACGTTTGAATCGATTTTGGGGAAAGCATTAAGGTCAGAAAGTCTCTACCCTAAGCCGAAGACTGAGGTTGCATCTGCAGAAGAGCCAAAACCACAAGCAAGTGGTGGAGGCAAGGGTGGTTCCCAGAATAAGAGAAAACAGAGTCAGACCAAGGATGGCCAGAAGAAAAAGAATAAGCAAGATGTTGAGTGCTTCAGCTGTGGTAAGAAGGGCCATTATGCTAGTAATTGTCGGGCCAAGCCAGCGGATAGGAAGTGCTTCAACTGTGGCCAAATGGGACATCACAAGGACAAGTGTCCGCAACCCCCTAAAGAAAAGCAAATGGTGAAAGCCTACGCCCTTAATGCTATTCCTTTTTCGTCGAATGCCCCAACTGCGGCGGAGAAGGGAAAGAATGTCGTCATTCAAGGTATGCTTTCTGTTTATGATGTTCCTGTTAGAGTTTTGTTTGATACCGGAGCTTCCAGATCTTTCATATCTAGTGACCTGGTAGATAGGTTGGGATTGGAGCCCGAGATTGTCGATAGACCTTTAGTAGTGACGAACCCGATTGGTGGTTCGACTAGCCTTAGCATGATTTGTCGTAATGTGGTCTTATCGAGTCATGGATGCATGTTTGTTTGTGATTGCTTTGTTTTGGGCTTTACTGGGTTTGGCATTATTTTGGGAGTAGATTGGCTCCAAAGATACGGGGTGGTGGTAGACTGTGAGGGCTTTTTGGTGACAGCTAGAGCGGATGATGGGCGGAGGATAGTGTTTGGTGGACTACCCAGTGAGGGGGTATTGGCTAGTTTTCTAAACTCCCTCGATATTCCGCATAGTGAGTTGTCAGGTTTGCCCGTGGTTGGCCAGTATCCGGATGTTTTCGAGGAAGTGACCGGGCTTCCACCACAGCGAGAGATTGAGTTCCGTATTGATTTGGTAAAAGATGCCAGACCTATAGTGATGCCACTTCGTCGTATGGCACCAAGGGAGCAGCGAGAGCTCGAGGTGCAAGTCAGCGATCTTTTGAAGAAGGGATTTATCAGAAGGAGTGTTTCTGAATGGGGAGCACCAGTTGTGTTTGCTACCAAGGCGGATGGTTCCCTTCGTTTGTGTGTAGACTACCGCGAGTTGAATAAAGTGACGAGGAAGAACAAGTATCCTCTACCGCGGATAGATGATTTGTTTGATCAGTTGAGTGGCGCGAGAGTATTTTCTCAGTTGGATCTCGCGACAGGTTTTCATCAGCTTAGAGTGGAAGCTGAGAGTATAGCTAAACGGCATTTCGGACGCCGTCTGGATTTTATGAGTGGTTGGTCATGCCATTCAGGCTGACCAATGCCCCAGCATATTTTGTGGATCTTATGAATAGGGTATTCAGAGATCAGTTGAATAAGTTTGTCCTTGTGTTCGTTGATGATATTTTGGTCTATTCGAGGACATAGGAAGAGCACAAGGAACATTTAAGAATAGTGATGGAGGTGTTGAGAAAACACCAATTGAAAGCAAAGTTTTCTAAGTGTCACTTCTGGAGGAGGGAAGTGAGGTTCTTGGGCCATGTTGTATCAGAGAATGGTATTGCCGTGGACCCGGCGAAGGTGGCTACGGTACAGGATTGGCCTACGCCCAAGAATGCAACAAATGTAAGAAGTTTCTTGGGGTTAGCTGGATATTATCGTAAGTTTATCCAAGGTTTCTCCAAGATAGCAGCACCATTGACCCAGTTAACCAAGAAGAATCAAGCTTTTGTCTGGGATGAAAGGTGCGAAAATGCATTCAAGAGTCTAAAGGACAAGTTGACATGCGCACCAGTGTTAGTCATTCCTAAGGGGAATGAAGAGATGACGGTATACACGGATGCCTGTGGTAACGGACTGGGTGCTGTATTGATGCAAGGCGGTAGGGTTGTGGCTTACGCAAGTCGGCAATTGAAACCGCACGAGAGAAGATACCCTACCCATGATTTAGAATTGGCAGCGATCGTGTTCGCGTTAAAGATGCGTAGAGACTATCTCTTGGGAGAAAGATTTGAGTTGTTTACAGATCATAAGTCGTTGAAGTATCTTTTCTCTCAGAAGGATCTAAATCTCCAGCAGCAAAGGTGGTTAGAATTCTTAGCTTCCTATGATTTCGACATCGCATATACACCGGGAAAGGGCAATGCGGTGGCTGATGCATTGAGTAGGAGACATGCCAGTTTAGGGGCTATGTTTCTTGAATGGAAGCAACTGGAGTATATCGCGGGATTTGATTTCAGACCAAAGTGCGAATTGGATCCAGAAATGTTAGCAAGTTTGACGATCAGACCCACTTTGATTGAGCGGATCGGCTCTAATCAGAGGGACGATCCTAACCTATTAGAAATCATCTCCAAGTTAGAGATGGGTATCGATGAGGAGATGAACAAGTATGGGCTTGATTGAGATGGATGGCTTAGAAAGAATGGAAAGCTTGTTGTACCCAATGTCAATGGATTGAGGGATGAAGTGCTTAGAGAATATCATCACTCAAAACTGACTATACATCCCGGTGGTAACAAGATGTATCAAGATATGAAGCAGATTTACTACTGGGAAGGGATGAAAAGATACATTGGGAGGTTTATATCCAAATGCATGAATTTCCAGCTAGTTAAAGCCGAGCAAAAGAAGCCTAGTGGGTTGTTGCAACCATTGGAAATTCCCGAATGGAAATGGGAGCAAGTCTCGATGGATTTCATCGATGGTTTACCAAGGACTAGATCGGGACATGATAGCATTTGGGTAATCGTGGATCGATTGACTAAGAGTGCAAGATTCATACCAGTCAAATCGACCAGAACGGCAGCTAAGTTAGCAGAATTGTATATGAAGTGGGTAGTGAGATTTCATGGAGTACCTAAAAGCATTGTGAGTGACCGAGACCTGTTGTTCACTAGTGGGTTTTGGAAGAGCTTACAAGAGGCTCTAGGGTCAGAGTTACATCTCAGTACCGCATATCATCCTCAGACCGACGGTCAGACGGAGAGGATGAATCGTATTTTGGAAGATATCTTGAGAGCATGTATATTGGATTTTGGTGGATCAGGGGATGACCATTTGCATCTAGTAGAGTTTGCATATAATAATAGCTACGAATCCAGTATCGGTATGGCTCCATATGAAGCTTTGTACGGAAGACCGTGCAACTCACAATCATGTTGGATAGAGACTGGCGAGAAGTTTATGCTTGGACCAGATGTGGTGAGAGAAACTTCAGATAAGATTAAGATCGTTCAACAACGAATGAAAGCTGCCCAAGATTGGCAGAAGAGTTATGCTGATAAGAGGAGAAGAGACTTAAAATTCTCCGTTGGTGACTTGGTGTTTGTCAAGATTTCTCCGTTGAAGAGCGTGACACGATTTGGCAGGAGAGGCAAGTTAGCACCAAGATTTGTTGGCCCATTCCCTGTTCTTGAACTAGTCGGGAATTTGGCATATAGAGTTGGCTTACCAGAGAAGATGGCGGGAGTTCACAATGTATTTCATGTTTCCCAACTAAGAAAGTTCGTTCATGACACAGATATGACTATTTCACCTGATCAGTTAGAGGACTTCGAAGTAGAACCCGAGGCGGTTGGGAACCGCAAGCCGGCCCGTATTGTCGAGCACGACATGAAGCAACTTCGAAGGAAGGCGGTGAATCTAGTCAAGGTTTAGTGGGGCGAGGACGAGAATGATTGCACTTGGGAGACAGAGGAGAGTATTAGGAAGATGTATCCAGAACTCTTCGCCTGGTAAGATTTTAACTTCGATTTAGTTTTCCGCATGCTAGGATAGGCTTGTTTGTTTGTTTTGCATGTTTGATTGTTGTATGTGGCTGTTAGGCATGCGGGATATTTTGTATGTTTTGGATTAAGGAATTTCGAGGACTAAATTTCTTAAGGGGGGGAGAGTGTAACGACCCGTATTCTACGTATCATAGGATCGTAGAATATTTATTTCTTTCACATACGAAGTCGTATGGTCATGTAACTTTGGGTGACGACTATTGGGGTCATTTCCCATGTTCATGATTTTTCCCGATTTTTAAATGACCATTTTACCCCTAGTTGGTACTGTTTTGGCCATAACTTTTGACTGGAAAGGGATTTTGACCTGAGACCACTTCTATTGGCTCCGAATGATGGTTTACAATTCCGTAGAGTGGTCACATTAGCCAAACGGACTCACCGTTTGGGAGATATGGCTGAAACAAGTTTCAGATAGTGAAAAACAGCTTAATTGGGCTTAATCGGGTAATTAGCAGCTAGGCCCAAAGTGGATTTCGGGATTGGAGATGTATAGGGGCTGATTAGGGTTAGAAAACATTTCTTTCAGCTGCCACTTTCATTCTTGAACCCTAACAATGGCTGCCAACATCTAGAAACATCCCCAAATCACTTTCTAATCAAGTTTTGGCTTAATCTACATCAAATTAAGGAGAGAAAACACGAAAGCAAGGTTGGAGCTGCTGTTAGACATTAGTATTCACCCAAATCAGCGAGGTTTCAGTTCTGAGAATCTTATTTGTGGCCAAGGTGAGTGATTAGCATTGTTTTGACACTAATTACAGTTAATTAGGGGTAATTAGTGATGATTAGCGAATTTATACACTAATAAATTCTGGAAAAATCTTTATAAATTCGAAAATAATATTTTATATCTCTGGTAGAAATTTGGTTCAATTTGGTTGAGTTTTGTTAACCCTATGATTAGTTTTGCTTAAACATGCTTAAGGGGAAATATGGGGTTTTAGGGCATATTTGATCCATTTTGACACATAAATTCATTGTTTTGGTGTTTGTGGTTAGTTTGCTATGCTGCTATGACTGTTTGGAATGATTTGTGGTTGATTAGAATAGTTAGATTGGTCGAAAACGTCGTCGAATGGCGTAAACAAGTTGCTGGAAAAAGTTGCAGAAAGTTGTGCAGGGTTTCAGATCGGATCAGGTATGGGCTCGGATCGGATAGGAGAGCTGGGCAAGGAATCCGACCCGAACTGGAACCTGGCACAAAATAAATTTGGCAAGAAGGAAGGCCACTGCTTAAAGTTGGAGTTGGACGGAGGATCGGATCGGAGCTATGGAGCAGGATCGGATCGGAGTAGGTTAGGGAGCGGATCAGATCGGAGCTAGGGAGCGGATCGGATCGGAGCAAGCAAGCGAGCGGGATCGGATCGGGCAAATGGAGAAGAACATGATCGGATCGGGGAACTTAGAAGGGAGCAACCACCGAACCGAGCAGAGGATGGGCACTATACTTCCAAACCGAACCGAGAAGGGATGGAGCACTGATCCAGGCATGGACTAGGACCACCGAACCGAACCGAGCAGGAAGGTTACACCGAACCGAACCGAGCTAGACGAGGAGCACCAAACCGAACCGTACGTGGGCTATTACTTCTACGCGATGACTTTTCTGAAGACCAACTCCAATTCAATCAAAACCCGAGATGCAAAGGAAGTCCAAATGAGGAGCCTTGACTCAGGATCCAGTTGGGAACCAATGAGTGGGCTTCATGATTAGGCTTTGCTGTGGGACGTGTGCCAAGGGGCTATCGATGTTTATGACTTTGGATCACTATGTATGGGAGGTACGTGAACGGATTCAGGGCCACAGTGGCCTAGGTACGACTAAAGGGCTATAGACCAATGAAGTGGGGTCATTTGTAAAGATTTGGTCATGACTCCATGTGGTAAGCTTGGTAGTAGCAGTAGTTGTACAAGTTGAACTCCATCACTACTTCGATGGGTCTAGTGATTGACAGTGGTGGACATCGTACGCTTTACGCACTGAGTGAGAGATGTGAGGATGGCGACTATGGTTAATTTGTTTGCCATCAATTCGACATACATACCCCACCCCCGTATTCTTTAAACTATCTATTATGGCACCTTAGAGTATTGTACGGTATGTGGTACTAACTCTTTGGTTGCAGGTTCAGGTTCAGGTATGGTTTAGTATACCTGTTATTGCTCTGTTTAAATGCTTATCGCTCATACCAGGCTTTATGTCTGACCCAGAGTTTTATGTCTCCTCTTATAACTCTGGGTGCTCACACGAGCAGACTAGAGACAGGTTAGCTGGTGATGCACGGGTAGATGATCCGGAGACGAGCAGGAGGCTTCCACGTATGATATATATAGTATTCTCCCTATGTTGTTGAAGATCACTGCTTGGGCATTAGTAGTGCATCTTCTACTTCAGTTTTCTTTTGTTTTAGAGACAGTAAATTTGGAAAGTTGTAATAAGCTGCATTTAGATTTCCGCTGCTCTGACGTTGATGTTGGTTTTAGACTTTTAGTTATCAGCTTATGCACTGTCTCACCTGTTTTATGTCAAGTATGTTATTATTATATTTTATTCCATGCGCTGTGAGACATTCTACAGGTTCCTCGTTAGTTAATTCTCTTCTTTCCTTTCCTTGATGACCGTCCTGTGCTAGTCGGGCATGTGTACAGCGCACTTTCGGAGGAAATGCCGGCTGGTGCGGGGCGGGCCGTCACACTTGGTATCAGAGCTCTAGGTTGCGTAATTAACCTAGGGAAGTTATCAGGGAGAGATAAAATACGTATACGAGAGAGCGTATTTGTGATTACTTTGGTTTTTAAAAAGCTATATATATATAAACTATTAGTAGTATAAGGGTGAAGTCGTACTGCACTAGCACCACTATGGGGTCATTAATCGTTTCCCTTTTTCAGATTGACGATGAGCCGATATGCTAGAGGTGCTGGTAGGGGAGCCAATAATGGGAATGCCGCTGACATGAGGACGATGTTTACTGACCTCATGAGAGAGATGCTTAGAGATGTGCAGAGGGCAGCTCCCAATGGTAGAAATTTGGTTCAATTTGGTTAAGTTTTGTTAACCCTATGATTAGTTTTGCTTAAACATGCTTAAGGGAAAATATGGGGTTTTAGGGCATATTTGATCCATTTTGACACATAAATTCATTGTTTTGGTGTTTGTGGTTAGTTTGCTATGTTGCTATGACTGTTTGGAATGATTTGTGGTTGATTAGAATAGTTAGATTGGTCGAAAACGTCGTCGAATGGCGTAAACAATTTGCTGGAAAAAGTTGCAGAAAGTTGTGCAGGGTTTCGGATCGGATCGGGTATGGGCTCGGATCGGATAGGAGAGCTGGGCAAGGAATCCGACCCGAACTGGAACCTGGCACAAAAGAAATTTGGCAAGAAGGAAGGCCACTGCTTAAAGTTGGAGTTGGACAGAGGATCGGATCGGAGCTATGGAGCAGGATCGGATCGGAGTAGGCTAGGGAGCGGATCAGATCAGAGCTAAGGAGCGGATCGGATCGGAGCAAGCAAGCGAGTGGGATCGGATCGGGCAAATGGAGAAGAACATGATCGGATCGGGGAACTTAGAAGGGAGCAACCACCGAACCGAGCAGAGGATGGGCACTATACTTCCGAACCGAACCGAGAAGGGATGGAGCACTGATCCAGGCATGGACTAGGACCACCGAACCGAACCGAGCAGGAAGGTTACACCGAACCGAACTGTACGTGGGCTATTACTTCTACGCGATGACTTTTCTGAAGACCAACTCCAATTCAATCAAAACCCGAGATGCAAAGGAAGTCCAAATGAGGAGCCTTGACTCAGGATCCAGTTGGGAACCAATGAGTGGGCTTCATGATTAGGCTTTGATGCGGGACGTGTGCCAAGGGGCTATCGATGTCTATGACTTTGGATCACTATGTATGGGAGGTACGTGAACGGATTCAGGGCCACAGTGGCCTAGGTACGACTAAAGGGCTATAGACCAATGAAGTGGGGTCATTTGTAAAGATTTGGTCATGACTCCATGTGGTAAGCTTGGTAGTAGCAGTAGTTGTACAAGTTGAACTCCGTCACTACTTCGATGGGTCAAGTGATTGACAGTGGTGGACATCGTACGCTTTACGCACTGAGTGAGAGATGTGAGGATGGTTGATATGGTTAATTTGTTTGCCATCAATTCGACATACATACCCCACCCCCGTATTCTTTACACTATCTATTATGGCACCTTAGAGTATTGTACGGTATGTGGTACTAACTCTTTGGTTGCAGGTCCAGGTTCAGGTATGGTTTAGTATACCTGTTATTGTTCTGTTTAGATGCTTATCGCTCATTCCAGGCTTTATGTATGACCCAGAGTTTTATGTCTCCTCTTATTACTCTGGGTGCTCACACGAGCAGACTAGAGACAGGTTAGCTGGTGATGCATGGGTAGATGATCCGGAGACGAGCAGGAGGCTTCCACGTATGATATATATAGTATTCTCCCTGTGTTGTTGAAGATCACTACTTGGGCATTAGTAGTGCATCTTCTACTTCAGTTTTCTTTTGTTTTAGAGACAGTAAATTTGGAAAGTTGTAATAAGCTATATTTAGATTTCCGCTGCTCTGACGTTGATGTTGGTTTTAGTTATCAGCTTATGCACTGTCTCACCTGTTTTATGTCAAGTATGTTATTATTATATTTTATTCCATGCGCTGTGAGACATTCTACAGGTTCCTCGTTAGTTAATTCTCTTCTTTCCTTTCCTTGACGACCGTCCTGTGCTAGTCGGGCATGTGTACAGCGCACTTTCGGAGGAAATGCCGGCTGGTGCGGGGCGGGCCGTCACAAGAGAGGAGCCAAGAACCAAGTTGCCACGAACCGTTGTTGGGCCACCGACCCGAACCGAAGGGCATCACGAACCGGCGAGCACCACGACCCGACCCGTATGGAGAGTCCTACCTGAACCAGAAGGGAGACTGCGAACCGAACCCAGGAGCTTGGACGCGAGGCATGAGCTATGAACCAAATGAAGACCGATCCGGAGGAGACCAAAACCCGAGATGCAAAGGTATTCCAAATAGGAAGTAGAACTCAGGATCCAGTTGGGAACCAACGAGTTAACTTCATGAGTTGGTCTTTACTGCGGGACGTGTGCAAAGGGGTTATTGACGTCCATAACTTTGATTCACCACCAAGACGGATGTTAGGCTATGGATCAGTGCAGTGGGGTAGTTATTACTCCATGGGGCAGAGTGATCGTAGCATGGCTATGAGCCAGTGCAGTGAAGTCGTCATGGCTTCATGGGGCAGAGTGAACGTAGCAAGGACTAGTGGTTATGAATCAGTGCAATGGAGTCGCCATGGCTCCATGGGGCAGAGTGATCATAGCAAGGATTTGGGTGATCAAAGCGGTGGATATCGTATGCTTTACGTACTAATTGAGAGATGTGAGGATGGTTGCTATGCTTGATTGTTCGACATCACTATGACATACACACCCCCACCCCCGTATCTTTACACCATATGTTAGTGTCACCTTAGAGTATTGTACATCTCGTTGTGCTAACTCTTTGGTTGCAGATCCAGGTTCAGGTATGGTTTAGTATACATATTATTATTCTGTTTTGTTGCTTATCGCTCATACCAGACTTTTGTCTGACCCAGAGTTTTATGTCTCTTCTTATTACTCTGGGTGCTCTTAAACGGACAGACTAGAGACAAGTCAGATGATTATGCACGAGTAGATGTACCGAAGACGAGCAGGAGGCTTCTACGTATGATACATACATACATACATACATATATATAATCTCCCCATGTAGCTGCTGGTCACTACTTTGGGCATTAGTAGTGTACCTTTCTTATTCTGCTTTAGAGACAGTTTTAAAAGTTGTAATAATGAAGATGTGGAACACAAGCTGTATTTTGGATTTTCCGCTGCTATGATGGTTTAGTTTTCATCTTATGCACTGTCTCGCCTGTTTTATGTCAAGTATGTTATTATTATATTTTATCCCATGCGCTGTGAGACATTCTACATGTTCCTTATTAGCTCAGATTCCTTTCTTTGGCGACCGTCCCGTGCTAATCGGGCATTGGCACAGCGCATTTTCATTGGAAATGTCGACTAGTGCGGGCGGGGCCGTCACAACATCTTTTCACATATTTGCTGGTTCAGAATGGTTTCCGAATATAAATTCGATCCCGATCTTTCCGTACTAACAGCGCCTTGGCCCGATTTTGATAGTCGATTATTTAACTATCAAAATAAACAACCATAAAAATAAAATAGGTCCATTGGTTCAGAACACAGCGTCACTTGGCCTTTAAAAATAATATATTGATTGCAATACCTGAAATAATATATTAGTTTTAATATATTAATATTCTCAAATCATTTTATTTATATACTTAGAAAAATATCTTAAAATCATATTCGGTTTTCTTGTTAGCTATCATTTTAAACCATTTGCTATAATATCTCTTATTATCGATTTAGCTTATCATTTGTAAAACAATCATCACAAAATCTCCTTACGTTTCGTTATTTGAACACCATAATCGTCACTTACTCTTTTAACAAAAGACACATTTTAAATTCTCAGTCCTTGCCTTCGAAAATATCGTCATATTTTCACAAAATCTCCTTTTTACTTTAGAAATACCATTTCATATTCTTAAGCCCTTTTTATTTCCGTTACTTTGGAAATATCAATATATATTTCCTTAAATTCTTCTATTTCCTTTATTTTGGAATCTCATTATCTATCGACAAATTCTTCAAATAGCGCACATTATTATTTTCCATAATAAATCGCTTCTAACATCTTTACCATTACAACTCATATCGTCCTTCGAACATCCTGAAGTTGTTCAACTTGGGGTATTTTAATTACATCTCAGACCTTGATTGGCAACATTCTTATCTTAAGATAAATATGAATTGTAATTCAAAACCCATATTCGTACTAATAACAACAATTACCGTTTCACTATTTTTTTAACATTATGTTTTATAAAACCTTTTTACTTTCAAAATCTCCTTTTTAAATATGTTGTTATTACTAAATTCGTTGATAAAACATCAAGCTTTAAACCTTAACTTCTTTAAATTATTTATTTCATTATCCGGATTTTTTATTATAAATTCTATTACTCGATCTTTTACCAAATTCAATTACGAGAAACCTTTTTTTAACCCTTTCATTCATTTCCACTAGTAAATATTATTTCAAAATCCATCCATTTTACTTAATTCCATTATTAAGTAACAAAAATTAACGCTTTAACTTTTCATCCCTTTTGTAAACTCGTTTACACAACTCTGATTTAATATAAAACTCTTCTCTATCTCGATTTCCTTTACATAATTCAAATGTTAAGTAACACATATTTAAGCTTATGATATTCGCTTAAAATCACTTTATAACTTCATTTACTAAACTCGGTTTGGATATAAACCCATTCGTAAACTCACTTTGAAAATTATATTTCAATTCTTACTTCGATTACTTGCTTAAATGAACTTCTTTTAAGAATAATTTCTCTAAATTATTATTAATTTACTTTATCATTAACTGGAATAAATATCTAATTTACCTTTTTTAACTTATTAAGTTAACAATATTTCATTAAATTATTTTAGATTAATCGACACAATTTAATTTTATTTAATAATCGATTTCCATCAGAATAGTTGGCTTGGTCAATTTTAGAATATGATTAATCCATTGATCAATTCTGGCTCGCTTTTCATTTAAATTAATAAATAATATTATTGATTTAAATAAATCTCATTTACCTCAATTATTATTAAATATGTAATAATCTATTTCTAAATAATCTCATTTTAACTGTTTCTTTAAACCAATTAATCTCAGTTATAAATCTTTACATTAACCCTTGTTCACTTGCTTATCCACATTTGTAATAAAAGGATCTGCTTTATAGATCATTTAATAATTAAGAGGAAGCACGTGCTTCCCACACAGATAGATTTTGGTACCAAAAATGGTGATTGATGGTTAAACAATCAATATATATATATGGCTGGTTTATTTTCTTTTTATAAACAACAATTAAAATAATATATTTAAAAATCTATATTCATTTATAAATAAATTTCATAACTTCATTTCTACCAATTTACCTAATGGTAAATCTGTCTTTTATAGAACAATGCATATTTAGGCCATCAACTGCTAATTTCTCAACTAGTATTGTCCATTAGTTAATATCAAAAATAATTGTTGAATTTGGATTCAACAATCAACCATCCAATCATATCCAACAATTCATATAATGATAATATAAAATAAACATGAATAATCAATTCAATTAAGAACAGTAAATAAATAACTACAGTGCAAGCACCCAGTTAAATTTAATACATTTATATTATTATAAACGTAACCAACAAGATAAGTTACCTTTATTGGAAATAATCATTAAAAATAACGATTTCATTTCATTTAAATTAAACAACCATTAAATTTAAATAGTATATAAATGTTCAATAAACAACTAAACATTGTCGATCAGTTAATAAATAGCAACCATAGCACACAAATGATAAACCCAACTTATAATAATTATAAGTGGGATAACTTAGTAAATTTAACTCACCTTGGTTTGATCCGTCGATTAAACAGTCATTTAATTTTAAAAATTCTGGTTGTTTTAGATGCTGACCAAACCCGCTTCATTACGCTGTACTCTTCGATACGATTCTGCGCACATTGGTTTGTTTAAATCTGATAATGAAATCATACGTTATTATTATAATAAGTTATAAGATTATAAATTAATTAATTAATATTAAATAAATCAATATTTTTATTACTTAAATTAATAATCTAACCCATAATTTCCTTAAATGTCAAAGCAAACGCGCAGCCTTAATCTCGTTATCATCTATATCTTAGAAACCCGGTCCATGTCACCATAGTGATAAGATGCTTCCTTAATCCATAAAACTCGATCTATTTCAGTTAGCTGCCATTCGTTACCTCTTTCTTTTTTTTCCTTTTATTCGTGAGGCCCAAAAGCCTATGCAAAAATCCAGTGTCACCCCTTGTTTACATAGCTCGTTCTCTCACCACTCCTTCTTTCCCATACCTTCTGTACACAACTTGCCACTGTCCAACGCAGCCTCCCCATGGTGCTCCTTCAACTATCTCACGTTCTTTACTCCCCAACGCATGCATTTTTTTTAAACTACGTTTTCTCCTGGAAACTCCACCTCATCATTATTTTTCCACCTTCATGAACCATGCAATTTTCTTTTGGTTGGAACCCCACATTCATGCGGCTTCCCAGTCCTTGTATTCTTTCTCCTTCCTATACTTTTTTTCCCAGTATGTTTGCAACTTCACCCTCATCGCAGACTTCACCTCGCCTCTCCATGATCCCTTCAACCATCACAACTAACGCCACTGACTCGGATCCTCCCCATACTTCTTTTGACATGCGAAACTACCTGCTCCCATATCATTCAAACTCCATCCATTACGTGTCTTTCCTCGCTCTACGTTGGCATGCAGTGTTGACGACATGAACCACATCTTCCCTTCTGTTGTTTCCTAGAACTTGTCACTACACTTACATCCGCCATTTCTTCCATCCGTGTTAACTGGAGTTCTAGCCAACCACTCACTCGCGACAGTCACCAACAGCACCCTCCTAATGTCGACCTCCACTGACTCAGCATCAATGGACAACACTTCGCCTGAGTCGGGTGTCTCTCTAATGTGGACCTACTTCGCCGATCAACCCAGAGATATATATATTCATATATTTCTTATATACAAATTTTCTTCTCAAAGATCGGGTTCAGTACTATGTCGAGGGAAATGGGAATTTGATAGATTTATTATTTTAATTTTTTTGAGGAAGACGATTGTGTAGCACAAGGCTACACAACCGATTAGCATAATATTAATATATAACAGTTTGGTTGACAGGCCCAACCAGTGGCATAGAATTTAGGACAAAAAAACGCCCCCAAAACACAGTCTAATTAGATATATTACATAGAGCATACATGCAGTACATCAAAAAACTAGTAGCATAATACAATAACTGAACCATCTAAGCATCATATAGCATGTAGCGTAAGCCTTATCAAGCCAAAATAGTGAAGCACCGTGAGTAATCATCCACGCTGGGCCGAACTGCTGCATTGGGTACCCGGAGAAGGAGGTACCTGGAGGGTGTGCCTGAAGCGGGCGTGTCTAGGAATTCCTGTATGTTTTCAAAATGATGAATGATGAAATTATAGGTGCCAAAATAGTACATCTTTCGTTTATTAAAAATGTGTGCATTACGCTCAATCCAAATACCTCAACTGAAGATCGATAAAAAGGGATCAAGAAATTTTTCTGGTGGATTATGTTGCCAGTATTCAAAGAACGAAGTAACATTGGGTACGAAGCCGAGGAGAAAAGAACTAGTTGCATCCCAAATCCTGAAGGAGAAATCACAATTAAAGAAGAGATGTTCGATTGTTTCATCGTGTGCGTTACAAAATGTACATCTGGGATCATCAATAATATAAAGATTATAGAGTCTATTTTTGGTATTGATTCGATTGTGTACTAGGCACCATGGGAGGAAGATCATACGAGGTGACAGCCGACATTTCCAAAGGAAAGGAAAGGTGAAGGAGCGCCCTGAATGCGATAGAAAATTATAACAAGAAGAGACAGAAAAACGTTTATTTTGATTTAGGGCCCATAAGTATTTATCAGGCTCAGTAGAGAGGTTAATTGAAGTAACAATGCCATGTATTTGTTGTGCGTCAGCTAGAATATTCAGATCGAAAAGGCCTAAATGATATAGACTTGATGGGCTTAAGCCCAAAACATTCGAGACTGAGGTGAAAGGCCCAGCTACAGAGGAGAGAAGATTTGGGAAAAAGTTTTAAAGAGGTAGGTGACTACACCAAATATCAAACCAGAAAAGGAAGTTTTCATCAGAACCCAAGTTGACATGAAATAGGGATTTGATTTTAGGGATTGTGGATATTACTCCAGCCCGGAATGCGGATGGCTTGGCCGTCGGTGAACATTGGAGAACAAGATGTGGGCTCGAGTCATAGTGTCTGGATAAAAATCCATTCTTTCTAGACGAAGGAGCCAGGGGTAAGGATACGCCACAACCACTTGGCCAGCAATGCTTGGTTAAAGAGGAAAAGACTGGGGATGCCCAGCCCACCATGTTCGTAGGGCATGCAGCATGTTTGCCAATTAATTAGACGTTTAATTCTTCCTTCATTCCAGAGAAAGGAGCTTCGAAGGGTATCAATTTTCGTGATAACCCAAGAGGGGAGTTTATGAAATGACATCCAGTAGAACGGAATTGTGGAAAGAATAGATTTAACTAGGATGAGGCGACCGGCAGTTGATAACGAATTGGCCTTCTAAGCAGCTAGCCTGTGTTCAATTTTAGCTATAAGAGGCTACTAGTCAGCTTTCAGGAGTTTGGTTGGACGGAGTGTGACCCCAAGGTAGGTTATTGGGAAATGTTTAAGCTTACAGTTGAGACAACTGGAGATAGAGGGTCCGAGCTCGTGTGAGTTCCCTAGTATGATGATAGAGCTTTTGCTGTAGTTAATTGATTGCCCAGATATGAGTTCAAAGGTATGGAGAAGCACTTTGAGGAAATGAATGTGGGAGGGGGTGGGTGAGAAAAATAGGATGGTGTCGTCAGCGAACTGAAGATTTGAGATGGCGGAGCTATGGTTTGGAAGGTTAAGGCCAGAAAGGAGGTTTTTGGATATGGCTAGTTTAACCATGCGGTTAAAATCATCAGCAATTAGGACAAAAATGAGGGATGAAAGGGGATCTCCTTTTCTGAGCCCACGATTAGATTTTATGAGACCTCCTGATTCTCAATTAACGCAGATGGTGGAGAAGCTTGTGTTCAGTATGTGTTTAATCCAGCTACACCATTTGGGTGGGAATCCATGATGAGACATTAAGTCAAGTATGAAATTCCAGTTTACCGAGTCGAAGGCTTTGGAGAAGTCGAGTTTAAGCAGCACACATGGAGTGGATGTAAAGTGACAGAAAGAGATGGCTTCTTGTGTAGCAGCAACACAATCCATAATGTTATGCCCAAGGATGAATGCCGATTGTTCAGGACCTACGAGAGAGGCAATGAAGGTTTGCAGCCGATTTGCGAGGACTTTGGTAATGATTTTAAAGGTAGTGTTGAGAAGGCTAATGAGGCGGAAGGAGGATAAGGAGGAAGCGCCAGCAGTTTTAGAGATGAGGGTAATGATGGCATAATTAAGTCTGGCGATAGAGGAGGGGTTTGGTTGCCAAGAAAGAGAAGAAAGAGCATGGCTTGCAAGGGATTTGTTTGTGTGTTGGGCAAGAAACTTATTGTTTGGATTTCAACACAAATTTACTTAATATTTTAATGTAGCCTGTATCCTTCATTAAACATTTGTCTGCATTCCATTATTCAGCCATGTGCATGTGTAATTTTAATGCTTAGCTTTATACTCGGTTAGATTAAATTTTATTATATTCATTTAATAATGGTTAGATTATTACTGTGTGAAGTTAACGTTTAATAATCGCACCGCTACACAAAATCTTCAAATGTGGTGAAAATGGACATGGTGCTACGCCTTGACGTTACGGTCCCAATGAAACTAATTTCGTTGGAAACGGTCTCCGTTGCAAAAACGGCACTATTTAGATCCCAATTTATCCATCGGTTCACCTTTAAATTTTGAAATATAGCAATAACTAGCCATACGTATTCCAATAAAATTCGTTTCATCGAAAACGGAGCTTGTTCGAAAAACAAAAATTTTTAACGCTAAAAAAATATCGATACAATATTATAAATTAAATCCAAAACAATTAAATAACAATAATAAATTATTATCATCGAATATATCAATATATATTACTTCAATTTGAACCAATATGAAATTACAACTCATTATTAATATTCCATAGTTAATCGATATCCAAATATATGGAAATTCCTTTTTAATATATTAAATAAACATTATAATTTGTTAACGAATTGCATAGCGACTATTTTAAAATTTGAATTGGATACAACTTACAGTATATAAGTTGGAATCCCGATTTTTCTCTTCCATTACAAAGTTATAATCAAATCAATCCAAACATTTCTTATTTCACAGAATTCCGACTTATAACGGATTTTGTATATTCAATTGTAGTTCAAAACTCAATATTATGAACTACCGCGTCGTTTCGTGCTCGTTTTAAATTAAATATAAATATAAACGTTTAATCATCGTTTTATAAATGAATTCAATATTAAATCCACTAATATTCAAAATATAATATTTAAAACAAACTTAAATATTCCAATTTAAATGGCCGAAAAATTCGAGTCGTTACATTCTTCCCACCTTAAAAGAATTTCGTTCCCGAAATTACTAAGTAAAAAGAATGCTCCAAACCCAATTAGTTTATAAAAATAATTGATTCAAAATATTATCAAAACTATTTCTAAGTTTAAAAAATTCGAAAAATTCGCCAGCACCCCCTCAATATCGTTTGATCCAACCAACTACAAACGCCACTCCAGGCCCCCGCATCGATCAAAAGAAAATAAAAGCCAAGCGGCTACCCAACTCAGGGGTATAAAATCAATTTCCCAATCAAAATATTAAGGTTTACCTATTTGTTGAGCAACCAAACTCTGAGCAAAGCAACTAGCAGCTTTTCCACTTTCAACCTGCACTCAACTCAATATCCAATTTCAATAACAATTACAGGGTTAAATCATCTCAGTTTCAGTCCATAATTTATTCTATTCTCATTCATTATATTGAATTTTATCTCTTAGTTTTCAATTCATATTTACTGTTGATGAATCTTATATTTAACCAATTCATTATCCAATAAACAACCAATCTAATATCCAACGAGCAAACAATGAATAATCAATTTAACCAAACCATTCCATTTTATTTAGCTTATCTTAAGTTAATTCCCGATTCACTTAATTCCATATTAAAACTCCTTAGTTACTAACTCTATAATTTAAATTTCCCTTGGTTTTATTAAACTGTTGAAATTTAATAACCAATTTGAATTCCATTCAAATTAATCCAATACACTAATATCAGTAAAATTATTTCTTTTCTATAAATAATTTGGGTAAAATTATTTCATTTACCCACTTTAGAAAACAGTATTGTATAATTTGTTAGTTCAACTTTAACCGATCAGTCAACACTATACAAAACATCTTTATATAAAATTTTGCAAATAAGCTCTCTCGTATATATACTCAATCTCGATCTAGGGTGTTACTAACCCAATCTTTATCGATTTATACCTCAGAGCCAAGGTTATTACTAAACCAATAGCTCTGATACCAAATGTAACGACCCAACATAGAAATAAGAAAGAAAGAAACAGGGGAATCAACACAAAATAGAAGAAGTCAGAGGATGAGATAAGAAAGAAAGAAATATAAGAATAGAAGAAGAAGAAGAACCAACACAGAATCAGAGTCTCACATCACAAGGAATCAAATATAATACAGAAATAATCTTTACTGAGAGCTTTGAGATATACATACAACATCATAGTATATCAAAACATCTGGACAGTTATAAATATTTGTCCTTATATACAACACCCAACGGAATAATAACGGTATACATCATACGTATGAACTCCTTCAGATCGTCTTTGGACTTCATAGCATCCGATAACCTAAAACTGTACTACCTAGTCTAACCCGAACGTTACAAATACCGGGTCAGTCTAGTGAACCAAAGTGAGAAAAACTGGCAAAGTTTTAAGGGGAATCATCCAACTTGATTTTGAAGTTAAAAATCTTTTTGAAAAAAAAAGATAATCTTAAGACCAAATCCACACATAAATATGGATGGTTTTTACCTTACGATAACCCAAAACATTTTTGAAATCAATATTATTTGATATTGTAATAGTGTCTAAATACAAATAAATATCAATCTAGCAGAACGCTTGCATCTCACACTCTACATATATAGTATACAATCAAAAGCACGGGCACTAATTGGAGATTGGATTCCGACTATGACAAGGTATGGAACCACCTACTATAGTGTATCTCTAGAGGGGAATACACCGGGTTCCACAAGAACGTCTTGCAACCCAGCCCATACATGACCGACCACTCATTTTGCTTGAGTGTATCGAATGCATATCACCAACGGTTGGGATCAAACCATTATTTCCCAAAAAGGGTCAGCATCAAAATAGATTAAAGAAGGAAAATGATTTTCACTAGATAGGTGATTATACACCCTAATGAGAGCGACCCACATAGCCATGTTGCCTGCCCGATTTTTGTCATTTCCCGGTTGATGAGGCTTGAGATTAGAATTTTCCTTTAGAAAATCTGGCCACCATTTACTTTGAATCTCACATCGTCGGGTCCGCCAAATATCACTAATTGACGTCCACAAATATACCCTGTAACGACCCGCAAATCCGTACTATCTGAGTTGACTAATAATACCACACGTACAACCCAAATTGCACAGAAATACGAATCATTATTAGAAAGAAGTTAGAGGATGAGAAATAGAAAGAAAGAAATGTTATAATAGAAGAAAACAAAGAAGACAAATCTCACAGCAGAACAAATAAAATATATTATATAACATAACATTTTGAAATACAAATCAGTAACTTTATATACATATCATCATCAGAGCACACCAGTTATTCCTGGAATAGTTATAAACACCTGTTTCCAGATACAAACATGGTACACAGCGGAATATATGATAGTCTATAGCTTACTGGTGAAGCCTCCTGCTTCAAACTCCTCCAAGTGAATCTGTAAAATCCCGACTACTTGACTGCCCGTACAAATTTGGGCATCCAAGAGTTTAGGGAAAACAAACAAAATAAACTCTAGGTCAGTCATGGGACTGGTGTGAGTAAAGTCCAATCATTTGTTTAACTTTAAAAATGCATTCGAAAGAAATGATAATCGTAAGACCGATCCATACATAAACACGGATGGTTTTTACCTTACGATAGCCCAAAATATTTTTGATATCAAATCCAGTGATATTATAATAATGTCTACATCAAATAATTAGAATCTAGCGGAACGCTTGCATCTCACGCTCCATATATAATATAAAACCAAAAACTGCAGGGCGCTTATTGGAGATTGGATTTCCAACATGACAAGGAATGGAAACACCTTCCGATAGTGTATCTCTAGAGGGGAATACACTGGGTTCAACAAGAACGTCTTGCAACCCGGCCCACACATGGCCGACCACTCATTTCGCTTGAGTGTATCGAATGTATATCACCAACGGTTGGGACCAACAGCCGTTTCCCGAAAAGGGATTACATCGATAGATTAAAGAAGCAAATGGAATTTCTCTAGATAGGTTATTATACATCCTAATGGGAGCGACCCACATAGCCATGTTGTCTGCCCGATTTTTGTCATTTCCCGATTGCTGAGGCTTGAGGCTACGATTTCTTATCATTCATTGATAGCACAATCACTTTGAATGCCACACTGTCAGATCCGTAAATCACTAATTGATTTGCACAAATACATTTTGGATATTATGCTAAGAGAATAAATTCTCCGCCACCATATATATCTATGTAGACCAACATATGCGATCATTGGAAATACTCTGTCAGACATCCGTCCATACACTTCGTTCTGGGACTGAACGAAACCGAAGGCACAATTTCTATTAATAGAAAAAGTCCTTGCACTTTACTCTGTCTTTGATTTTCTTCATATAATCTGATTCGCAACGCTACTACCAATACCGAGTGGTTCTCGGATAACAATCCAACCGGTCTCTCCATATTGACAACGATATTAGCAAAAACTTCGATAGTCGGTTATTTAACTATCGAAGAAAAATAAACAAACATTCCAACCATCAAACAAATCACTAGGCCTCTTAATAAATATTTCATTCATTAATTAATTAAATCACTACTCCATTTCCTTATCAATATTCGTTAACACGATATTTTCGATAATCATCTTGGCCTCTTGCGCTATTTGAAAAATATTTCCATATATCGCCTTGTTTTATTTTCTATGTTTAGAAAATATCTTTTATTTATAATTGGAAAACATTCCAATTACTTATCTCTTTCATGACCGTTAATTTCTACACTCATTAAATGTAACGATCGGGAATTTCGCTCGATCCGAATCGATTGCTAAACCGACCAAGACCATTCGAAACCCCTGATTGTTTTGAGAATACGACAAATCAGAATACAAACAGAAGAACATTTCATTGTTTATTACAACAATTACATCATAATACAATAATATACAGAGTATGAATGAATAAAATACATTAGATTAATATCAGAGATTACAATAAATTACATAGCAGCGGAAAATAATACAAAACACAACTGAAAGAGATATACGGATACAGAGCTTTCCGGATATCGTTCCAGTTGTAAACCAGGTTCCTATGAATATAAATCTGCAAAACCAAAACTATAAGTTGCCCGTGCGGAAAAATAAGGGCACCCAGAGTTTAGGTTAAAACAATAAACTCCAGGTCAGTCATGTGACTGGTGTGAGAACTAAAACAGTTATTAATCTTTATTTTAAAGTTAGGTAATTCAAGGGACCACGCCGTATAACACGGAACGGGTTTCCTCCCAAGAATACTAGTGCATAAAACAACAGTGCAATGCTAAATAAAGAACAATGAAGCTATTATAAGACCCAGGTCCCATCACACAATGCAACACAAGCCGAAGGACAGGGTTTTACCTTATAATAGCCAAAGAATGCTTGATATGCTAAATTTCATGTTTTATTATTACTAGTGTCAAAAAAATTTCAATCATAAGTATTAATCATAGACGGCATAAGTGCCCCATACCACTATGTCGCCATATATAGGTATACAATCAAAACCGCAAAGTCACGTATCGGAAGTTGGATTTCCATCTGCGAACCGAGGCAAGGGATCGTCCTCTACCGAATTCGAGATTGTCTAGCCCGGGTCTCAAGAACAGAACGCATCGTCCCTTGGATTGTCAGGGCCGGTCCACCGATGTGGATTAAAATGCCTGAACACTGCGTTTCCCTGCCCTTTGGGGTGTACTTGAGCCAAATGACTCCATCGACTCCACAGAGTCACTGATATATCCGAGGCGCCTCGCAACAGCAACAACCATACAGGTGAAAATAATATAAATGTCAGGGCTGGTAGGTCACTAACACCACCCTAGCTAGAAGGAAACGCATGCCCTCCCTGAGGTCCTCTCCCGTTTCTGGTGCACAACTGGGGTGTGAGGCTCGCGAATCAACGCTACACAAAGATATGCCACACAGGTCGTGCTTTGATCATCAACCACAAGACTTTGCTTTTCAACAAAAGCCTTGATCAATTGCCACTTAGGCATACCACACAGGCAATTCACACCAAGTGACTGATGTCTATTGATATACAACCTCTGATCCAGTACGTCTCAGAGAAGGGTGAAGTAAGGGAATGAATTCCCCTTCACCAGAAAGATGTATATTTAATAGAGATCAATCAACACAGAGCAAAATCCAATGTCAGACACACAATCCATACAAGTTCGTTCTAGGTCTGAACGAAACCGAAGGCACCTTGTACCTTGCATATCCATCGATCTCTAAGTGCGTCTGGACGATCACCAACTGATTCCCTCCTCTTAGGTGTATAGCCCAATCAAGATCATCAGTAATCACCCAAACGATGTGAAGACCTCCGGTCTTCGACCACCGTCTTCATCCTCAACACCTCGTCGAATCAGTTATTCAGAATGGGATAAACCTGGTCTTTTTGAATAACTCGCGTATATAGTAAACAAGTGTTACACAAACACAACATACGCCTCATTCCTATTCAGAATATTCTTTTATTCAAATATTCTTATACTTTGGGAAAGGTTCCCATTAATTTTATCAAAGATAAATTCTTTAAATTTATTCTTTAATCATCTTTTGAATATTAATTCAAACTAGTCGGGATTAGCGAACCACACCGAAGTAATCATTTATTTTATTTCCCAATCCCAAAATATTCATCCCATGAAGTAAAACTGGTAATACTTCAAATCTAACACCACGGTGTTATCAGTAAATTCAATTACCATTTCACGTTCAAATCTAATTAAAGATTTAACTACCGCTTGGAGCAAAACTGGTGATACTCCATTCTCTATCATTTCAATCTAATTAAAGATTCATTAAAACTCCACTTGGTTTTAATCTTCCCAATAATCACTATCAATGATTATTTAACTTGGGAAATCATATCCTGTCTTTAACTGGGTTAAAGAACCAATGTCATTTAAAACACGGTTTACTATAAACCCAAAATCACATTTCATTCCAATTCAATTATTGAAACTTCTGGTTACTTTTAAAACCCTTTCAAATCCAATTTATTTATTTAAAAATAAATAAATTATTATTCTAGTTCAAAACCAGTTCATTTCGATAAAAATCTATTTTTATCTTTTCAAATTTGGAATTTTTCATCTCAATTCTTCACAAATCATTTCTTATGATTTTTCACAAATTATTACTATTTTTAATAATTTTATCAAGGCCCGTACAGTCGAATTCCATCAACGGCCATCGAACTGCACTTACAGCGACCTTTTCCAAATTTGATTTGGACATAATTCCAAATCCAGCCGTTAGATTTCTAATTCCTAATATTCGTTGGAAATCTCTTTTCGATACGAACCCAGCGGTTCTGGTTTTAGGAGAATCCGACTGTCGGATCTCCCGTAATATCCATTTGAAGCCAATGGTCGAAATTCGCGAACTGCCGTGGCGTGACGCGTTCTATTCAGGCCATTTAATATATATAATATATATATATATATATATTATATATTTCGTCGATTTTCTTTTAAAACATATTTTATAAATCGTTTTAAATTCGTTTTCGAAACGATTTCAACTTCATATTCAATTTCGAATCAAAATTGAATATTCTACATCATCGATATACAAATGATAATATTTTCGAAATGTTATATTTTGAAATCACTTTCTTTCTTATATTCATTATAAAAATGAATGAAATCGATATAAATATCGTTCACGTCAAAACGACTTTTATTCAACACATAAGTGTTTATTCTATTCAACACATGAATATTTATTCTATTCAACACATGAATTTATATTATTCAACACATGAATTTTTATACTATTCAACACATGAATTTATTTCTATTCAACACATGAATTTATTTCTATTCAACACATGAATTTATTTCTATTCAACACATGAATTTATTTTCTATTCAACACATGAATTTATTTTCTATTCAACACATGAATATTTATTCTATTTAACACATGAATTTATTTTTATAATATTCCTTATTTTCCAAACCGGAATGAGGCCCAATCAATTACCATATAAGGTTAATTATATGGATTTTCTACAACACATGTATATAATAGCAATGATAAATCATCAACCATCATCCAGAATGCACCACACAACTGCATAAGCATTAAATATAAATAATTAACACTTACACAGTCTGTCAACTCATCGATTGACATACAACTAAACAATCGGGATTAGTGTACGCCAAATATCATCCCAATACCCGTGTGGGGTTTCACATCAACAAACACAGATTTTTATTTGAGCAGTTGGGCGATGTGTAAAATTTATCGTCCCAATCAATATCAGTCAAATTGGTGTACATAAACAAATCGTTCGATTTGTAAATGAATATTTATTTTACTTCAACACATGAATATATATTTTACTTCAACACATGAATATATATTTTATTTCAACACATGAATATATATTTTACTTCAACACATGAATATATATTTTATTTCAACACATGAATATATATATTATTTCAACCCATGAATATATATTTTATTTCAACACATGAATATATATTTTATTTCAACACATGAATATATATTTTATTTCAACATCACTTACCAAATTCACACAAACAAATCAATCCAAACACAATCAAACAAACAAGTCGTCCATGGTCTGTGGACGATGGGGTCGGGTGCTGCTAAGCACATCTGCATCCTAGTATATATTTCAAACTAGAAAATAAAATAAAAGTGAGGAGTTCTCACCAAGAGCTAAACCAAACGCCATGACTCTTCATATGTAGGAAACCTTCGTCGTGCTCGCCTTTCGTCACTTTCGTTGCTCGTATTCACTACATATATAAAAATCACATTTTTATACTGCTACTATATAGATAAAAATTCTATTTTATAAACAATGTATATTTTATTTCAAAAACAATGCAATTTATATTTCAAAACAACATTCTACTTTATTTTTTTCAAAATCAACTTTCTAGGTTATATTTTTCAAAAACAAAGCCAATTTTATTTCATAACAAAGCAAATTTTATTAATTAACAAAGAAAATTTTATTTTAATTTTTAAACAATGCTGTTTATTTATTTTTAAACAATGCTATATATTTCATATATATTATACTTTAAACCATATTTTTGTTTCATATTATTTATAATTTAAAAACTAAAATAAATCAATACTAATTTTTAAATTAACTAATTAATCACGTGAAGTAAACGTTACCATTCACGTTAATCTGGTTTTCCCCCTTCGAACCTGCTCCAAACCATCATCGCGCCGCCACCAGCCATTGAAGCCGTCGTTCGATGATCGCGCACCACCACGTGAAAGTGCTTGGAAATTTGCGCCTGGGGGTCCCACCCTTACTAAGCTCGAATGCGCCAGGAGAGAGCATCTCGTCGGCGAGCGCAGCAAATTCCAGAGGTCGATTCGAACGATTTACACCACGAGGGAAGGAGAGGCTTGTATGGATGTGAAGGTGGGAGAGCGATCTTCAATCTTTGATAAAGGCCCACGGGTTAATTCTTCGTGGATTAGGAGGAATTGGGGGTCAAAGTTCTGAGCGGTTTTCCGCCGTGGGTTTCAAAGGGGGTGGTTTTCGAGCGTTGACCACGTAATTGGGGGAATGAGGGTTTGACCTCAGTTTGACTTGCCCATATATTTATATATTTTAATTATTTTCATCTCCAAAAAGTTATCGTTCCATTTGAACTCCAATCGAGACCCATCGACTGTCGTCCATAGCTAATTACCCCTATTCCGAACACAATGGGATATGTATCGTAAGCTAGTTTGATCGTTTCGATCAGTTTCCATCCAAATCAAAATATAAATCTATATATTGAATTTGAACGCGCATTTCAATTTATCGAGGCCACATACGGACTCTAAAAATTCTCGAAAAATATTTTCTAGCTTCTTATTGACAATACGGTTCTAACAAAACTAATTTCGTCAAATTCCGAGACCGTTTGAAAAATGGCCATTTACCAGTCGATTAAAATCAACCGAAACTGGTAAAACGCGTTTAACTTTGCCATGCTCACATATTGTTTCGAAAAATTACGAATTTTGGAATCTAGCAATAATTTGACATCCTGGATCCAACAAAAATGGTTTTGTCAAAAACAGAGGTCGTTTGCAAAATTTCCATTTTTAAGGGCCAGAATTCCATAGCGACTATTCTGAATTTTCAACTGGGCATATCTTTTTATTCCCGCTATGAAATTTCAATTTTTCGTATTCGTTGGAAAGATATTCTCAAATAGATTCTAATATTTTTGGTTTCGCTAAAATCCGGTTTATTTTGAATCTTGTATGTTCAATTGAAATTTGAAATCAAATTTTCAAACTACCGCGCCATTTTCAATTCCTTTTATAATTAAAATAAAATATTTATTTTCTAACAACGATCTATATATATACGTTCTAATTTCCATTCAAAATAAATTTCTTGTCGTTATTATTTAAAATAATTAATTTTAAATATTCAAAATTCACTAAAATTGCCAAAATAAAATTTTTAAATTGGCTCGGATTTCCGGGTTATTACAAGAAATATTTATTTATTATATTTCTAAATTTCCACTTACTTGGGTTAAAACGAATGTTGTGTAAAACATCGTTATGACAACCCAAAATACTGCATTCAACGAAACTCTTTTAAACATTTATCTTCGAGATTGAATCATCCTATTTATCGGTTAAAAATGAAATCAATCAAGTTGGGGTATAATTACCTCTCAGACCTTGACCGAAAACATCCTTAACATCAAAATAGATAAGACCACTATTCTTAAATAATCAACATCATATTAAACCACTTATCCATATCTTTTAAACATGTACACGCTCTCTTTCTTTTTTTATCAGATTAAATTTATTGATTTCCTTTTTGTTTATAACATTTTATTTTAATTCCATTTCCTTATCGAATTCTATATATATTGATATATAGATTTCTAATTATCAAATTATCTTAAAAAATATTCTAACTCCTTAAATTTCCAGAAAATTTTGCCATAACCTCCTTTGTACCGGTTGATAGTTCAAACCTCAACTCGCCTCTCTAGGCCCTTTCCATTCAAAAAGAAAATCAAAAAGCCAAGTGGCTTGCCGATTCGGCGCATAAAAACACATATGGAATTTAAACGTGGACCTTTTTATCGGGCACTAAATCTATAAACTTCATACACTTTATATACTTCATTCCATACCTGTCTAACACATATATGCCCATTTCTAATTTATTTCAACTCAATCCGGTCATTTTTAACTCTACTCGCTATTTAATCTTTTTATTAGCTCTTTTTCCCATTACACTTTATACTTGAACATATCATGTTCAATTATCATTTTATCTTGCTTATGAGTTTAATTCCATTTCGACTCAAGTTCCAAATTCGATTTAGAATAAAAATTCTCAAATCTCCTTTACTTATTCAAAGTCCATTTTCATATCGAATTTCTATTAACTAATTATTATTCAAATTAGCTAGTTTTATTCAATAACTAAAAATCTGATTTTTGTCTCAAAAATCAATTCACTTACTTCACTGGAGTTCATATTTATTTTATATCTCCAGTCTGGATTTTTCTAATGGCAATTCGAATTTTTATTTCTTTAAAATCCTTTTATTTATTTAAATAAACTGTTATGGTTTTATAAGGGCTCTGGCGCTGTTTTTCTGAAAATTTGATTTTGACATAACTCAAAATCTATAAAACGAAATCCAAAATTTTCTCTTCCGTTAGAAAACTATTATCAGATCGGTCCTGATGATTCTTGTTTCAAAGAATTCCGACTTAAACTGAGTTCTATATACTCAATTGAAGTTCGAAATGCCAATTCATGAACTGCCTTGTTGCGGCAAATTCGTTTTAATTATATTTAATATGTAAACGTTTTAAACTTCATTTATATATAAATTTTAACTCCATTTCTAATATATTTTTAATATATATCAAACCAATTTTCCCAATTCAACTCAATAATTCTGATTATCTATAATCGTTGATTTTACCTTACTCGGTTATACATATATTTATACTCGATTTGTTATTTTAAATCCCAATTCCTTTTATAAGTAAATTATAAAATTCGGTATAATCGAATTCCAATTATAACTCCCTTGGATTTTCTCAATTCAGTTTATATTCTAAATCTCGGAATATAATCAATTATTCTATTTTCAATACGTTTTCAAATTTCACTTTTTAAATTCTTTCTTGAATTTAATCTTCTAAATTATCCAGGGATAATTTATTTACCTATTTTTATAAACATTGTTTATAAATAAATTTTCTTGTTTAAAAATTAAAACAAGCTTTACTTTTCAAATATCTATTTGAAACCCAATTCATTTAATATTCCGAATTTTGGAATAAAAAATATCATTTCCTTTTTTTTGAAATAATTTCAGTTTATACTTTTAAATTCATATTTGAATTTAATATTTCAAATTATCTCTTGATAATTAATTCATTGTATTTATAAACATCGTTTATAAATTTCCTTGTCTTATATATTTAAACAAGTTCTATTCAGAAGTCTATTTACAACCAAAATCTTTTTTTTTTGGAAATTTCTATTTATAATAACTTATATATATAACACCCAATTTATTTTCATATTCAATTTAACTTCTATTTAAATAAATTCGAATTAATCGAATTCAAATCATAAATCCTTACGAATTTATTTTAGTTCAATTTATATTCTGAACATCAGAATAAATTCCATCGTTTATTTCTTTAAAACGATTTCCCTATTTCTATTTTTAAATTCACATTTGAATTTAAATATTCAAATTATCAATTGATAATTTTTCCCACTACATTTATAAACCCTATTTATAAATTCAGTTCAATTCAATTCCCTGATTACCCAATGAAAATCATTCCATTTCATTTATAAACACCGTTTATAAATTTACTTCAATTTCCTACGTTATTCAATTTTATAAATATCATTTTTAAATTCATCACTTCAATTTCCCCTATTATTTAATTTATAAACACCGTTTGTAAATTCAATACTTGTTTTATTTATTCAAGCAAGTACATATCTTTCTATAGCTCATTAAAATTTCAAATTCTATTTTTAAAACTAGATTTCCCCTTTTAAATCACAAAAATCCTTTTTATGATATTTTTTTATATATCAACATTTTAGGCCCAGTGATATTTCAAACATCCAAAATCACTCAATTATCAAATCACGGGTTTTATAACACATCATATATGATAATATATATATATATATATATATATATATGAAAACAAACAGTAATAAATTTTTGAGGAATCCAATAGGATTCCTCCAACCTGTTTTTCCTGCATCCACAGACGTTAGCCTATATAAATAATACCCATCTTGCTTCGAGGCAGGATATTGCGGTATAGAAGGTCATCCACTATCATAGCGTGGGGCATATAGGGTCATCCGCTAACGATACTGCGGGAACTATCCAATCACCAATATATATATATATAATAACCACAAACATCAATCCTAAATAACTAACATATTTAATAACCACTATTTATAAATAAATAGCAATGCAACCAATCAACCAACCAACAACATATAAAAAATAAAAATTTCATTATGATAAACTATAATCGAACCATAGAGTGAGTTTACTCACCGTGATTATTTAGTTTGTACTTGTACCAATTTCAAATTTTTTCAGCGATTTCCGAGACTCCGAACCCCACATGACTGATTCCATTCGATTTATCCTAACATAAGAAAAATCCGAATTTTAAAAATAAGATGTTGATTTCCTTAACACAATTTTATGTTAAGAATAAAATTATATTTTCTTTCCTGGCTTCCTTGTTTTAAACAGCTAATGATAAATATTTCACTTATCTAGTTTAAAATTTATATACTGATTCCTTAAATAAATATCCTTTGTAGTTTCTAAATTCCAAAATAGAAATTAATGACATTTCCTCTTAACAATGCACTAAATTTTAGTTTTGAGTAATATACTAATCAGGTTCAAATAAGAATTACCTCCTGTAACCCCAATTTTGATGTTCTCTACAAACTGCTCTATCACCTGAAACATCATTTGGGCCTAAAATCGTTACAAGCACACTGAACTACTCCTCAGCACCACAAAACAACATTCGAACCTTTGATAACTCCAGGAAATCACGACAGCTACTGCCTCTAAAATCCAACAAACTTCTGCGACAACACCAAGCCAAAATCCCACTCGAACCCTAACTTCCGCGACCTGGTGATCCTCAATGACCTTGACATCGCACCCCTCCTAATTTAATCCAGATCGACTCCACTCAATTGCCATCCACCAGTGTCCGCCTCTTCCCCTACACCGTAGTGACTTAACTCAACCGCACTCTTCAACACAGCTGTAATCGCCCCTGCCAGTACTCAGAATAAACAACGATAAACACCATAACACATGTTGTAACTCGAGCTCTCGAACAAGCTTCGAAGAACTCAAAATCTCTTGTTGCGATGGTGAATTGAACCGCGAATTCCATTTTCCCTTTTTTTTATATGCGGGAAAGATTGATTTGGTGATTTACTCGGAGAATAGGAAACAAGAATGGGATGGGGGAAAGTGGTTTGGGGATTAAGGATTCCTGAGGATCGGTAAGTTTATATAACTGAAAATATAATATTTTATTTCATTAAACAACATAGATCGAATTTCAGAAGAAATTAAAAGAAGGGGTGTCGCGTTTTAAATAGAGAAAGAAGCTTCAGATTGAAGGAATAGGCATGTGCATGGTACAAGGTAGCTGGTGTAATTTAAGGTAGGTTATTAATTTGATTTGACTTAGTACTTATCCCTTTAAATTTTATAATAATTTATTTTGGGGTTCTGAACTCCATTCGAAACACAACAGCTGACATTTCTAGGGTTTAACCATTATTCTGAACACACTGGGACAGGTTTTAAAGCCTTATTCGATCAATATGGAGAAAATATTAATTTAAATCAATATAAATTAAATTAAATTCAAAAAAGTTAATTCTTTGATAATAAATTATTATTATCATCGTTTATATCGAAATAGAATTTATACTGATCATCTAAATTGTTTTGATTCAGCTCTAATATCGAATTAAATTATATTTTGTTTTTGTGTTATGAAAATTCGATATGTTCGAAATTAATCGTATTCGATTATTAAATCAATAACTCCATATAAATATCCAATTATATTATCAATAATATTAAATATTCAAAATTAATCAATCAGAAAAATCTGGGTCGTTACATTCTTTCCCTCTTAAAAGAATTTCGTCCCCGAAATTACTAATGTAAGAAAAATGCTTCGAACCCATTTACTTTTCAAAATACACTTATGTTGAAACTGAACTCTTCAAATTTCAACAAATTTAATTCCACTTAAACTTTTGGTTTTCATTCACTTAATTTGAATGATCTACAATCAATACATTTACATTCAATACGTATTTCATTAATCTATTCAAATTGATTCTAATCCATTTAACTTGATTAAGTTAAATTTAAATTCCAAATTCAAATTCCCGGGTTTCCATTTCAAATTCTTTGAAATCACACAAATATATACACATATATTTATAACCAATTCAAATTCAAAACATTTGAATTTTCAAACCAGCTTGTTTTCTTCAAACAAATTTCCTTCCAAAAAATTTCTAAGGTAGCCATTCGTCACTTAGAACTCGAAAATGAACACTGATGATGTCGCGATCATCATCAGAATTATTTTCCAGCCACTGAAGTGAGTTCAGTGCTTTATCATTTTCAAAATCCACTTAAAATGGTTTTTATTCAAATCCTTTCAAAGTAATGCTGTATTACTTTAATATACTTTGAAAAATATATTTTTCAAACACTCAGGGTTTTAAATTCTTAATTCTGATTTTGAATTCAATTCCAGTTCATCTCATTTGTATATATATTATCCATACACAAATTCTCTTTGGTTATATATAACCTTTTCAATTTTATAATCTCATTTGATTATAATAATAATAACCAACACATCCATATAATATAATAATTCTAGAAAATTATTTTTTTTCTATCAAAATAGAATTTTTGAGTAAATTTATTTCATTTACCCACTTAAAATAATATTGTGTCAAATTTCTCTGTTAAGTGTTTATAAATTCCTATCGACTTCGTGTTGTCCCACGATTCGATCAGAATTCATAAACTACTCAACAGACTAGCCAACACAATATAAAATAATTTTTATATCAATTAACAAATACACGCTCTCGTATATACACTCTACTCATTCTAGGGTACTACTGACCCTATCTCCAATGAGCACATACCACCCAAGCTTAGGTATTCCCTCAACCTAAGCCCTGATACCACCTGTAACGGCCCGCAAATCCGTGCTATCTGAGTCAACTAATAACACCACGCGTCCAACCCAAATTGCACAGAAATACGAATCATTATTAGAAAGAAGTTAGAGGATGAGAAATAAAAAGAAAGAAATGTTAGAATAGAATAAAACAAAGAAGACAAATCTCATAGCGGAACAAATAAAATATATTATATAACATAACTTTTCGAAATACGAATCAGTAACTTTATATACATACCATCATCAGAGCACAACAGTTATTCCTGGAACAATTATAAACACCTGTTTCCAGATACAAACATGGTACACAGAGGAATATATGATAGTCTATAGCTTACTGTGAAGCCTCCTGCTTCAAACTCCTCCAAGTGAATCTGTAAAATCCCGACTACTTGATTGCTCGTACAAATTTGGGCATCCAAGAGTTTAGGGAAAACAAACAAAATAAACTCTAGGTCAGTCGTGGGACTGGTGTGAGTAAACTCCAATCATTTGCTTACCTTTAAAAATCCATTCGAAAGAAATGATAATCGTAAGACCGATCCATACATAAACACGGATGGTTTTTACCTTACGATATCCCAAAATATTTTTGATATCAAATCTAGTGATATTATAATAATGTCTACATCAAATAAATAGAATCTAGCGGAACGCTTGCATCTCACGCTCAATATATAATATAAAACCAAAAACCGCAGGGCACTTATTGGAGATTGAATTTCCAACATGACAAGGTATGGAACCACCTTCCGATAGTGTATCTCTAGAGGGGAATACACTGGGTTCAACAAGAACATCTTGCAACCCGGACTACACATAACCGACCACTCATTTCGCTTGAGTGTATCGAATGTATATCACCAACGGTTGGGATCAGCAACCGTTTCCTGAAAAGGGACAACATCGATAGATTAAAGAAGCAAATGGAATTTCTCTAGATAGGTGATTATACACCCTAATGGGAGCGACCCACATAGCCATGCTGCCTGCCCGATTTTTGTCATTTCTCAGTTGTTGAGGCTTGAGGCTACGGTTTCTTATCATTCTCTGATAGCACAATCATTTTTAAATGTCACATTGTCAGATCCGTAAATCACTAATTGATTTTCACAAATACATTTTGGATATTATGCTAAGATAATAAATTCTCCTCCACCATATATATCTATACAGACCAACATATGTGATCATTGGAAATACTCTGTCAGACATCTATCCATACACTTCGTTCTGGGACTGAACGAAACCGAAGGCACAATTTCTATTAATATAAAAAGTCCTTGCACTTTACTCCGTCTTTGATTATCTTCATATAATCTAATTCGTAACGCTCTTACAAATACGGAGTGGTTCTCGGATAACAGTCCAACCGGTCTCTCCATATTGACAACGATATTGGCAGATACTTCGATAGTCGGTTATTTAACTATCGAAGAAAAATAAATAAGCATTCCAACCATCAAACAAATCACTGGGCCTCTTAATAAATATTTCATTAATTAATTAAATCACTACTCCATTTCCTTATTAATATTCGTTAACACAATATTTTTTATAATCATCTTGGCCACTTGCGCTATTTGAAAAATATTTCCATATATCACCTTCTTTTATTTTCTATGTTTAGAAAATATCTTTTATTTATAATTGGAAAACATTTCAATTACTTATCTCTTTCACGACCGTTCATCTCTACACACATGAAATATTTATTTATTATATTTCTAAATTTCCACTTACTTGGGTTAAAACGAATGTTGTGTAAAACATCGTTACGACAACCCAAAATACTGCATTCAACTAAACTCTTTTGAACATTTATCTTCGAAATTGAATCATCCTATTTATCGGTTAAAAATGAAATCAATCAAGTTGGGGTATAATTACCTCTCAGACCTTGACCGAAACATCCTTAACATCAAAATAGATAAGATCACTATTCTCGATTAATCAACATCATATTAAACCACTTATCCATATCTTTAAACATGTACACGCTCTCTTTCTATTTTTATCAAATTAAATTTATTGATTTCCTTTTTGTTTATAACATTTTATTTTAATTCCGTTTCCTTATCGAATCCTATATATATTGATATATAGATTTCTAATTATCAAATTATCTTAAAAATATTCTAACTCCTTAAATTTCCGGAAAATTTCGCCATAACCTCCTTTGTACCGGTCGATAGTTCAAACCTCAACTCGCCTCTCTAGGCCCTTTCCATTCAAAAAGAAAATAAAAAGCCAAGTGGCTTGCCGATTCGGCGCATAAAAACTCATATGGAATTTAAACATGTACCTTTTTATCGGGCACTAAATCTATAAACTTCATATACTTTATTCCATACATGTCTAACACATATTTGTCCATTTCTAATTTATTTCAACTCAATCCGATCATTTTTAACTCAACTCGCTATTTAATCTTTTTATTAGCTCTTTTTCCCATTCCACTTTATATTTGAACATATCATGTTCAATTATCATTTTATATTGCTTATGAGTTAATTTAATTCCATTTCGACTCAAGTTCCATATTCGATTTCGAATAAAAATTCTCAAATCCCCTTTACTTATTCAAAGTCCATTTTCATATCGAATTTCTATTAACTAATTATTATTCAAATTAGTTAGTTTTATTCAATAACTAAAAATCTGTTTTTTGTCTCAAAAATCATTTCACTTACTTCACTGGAGTTCATATTTATTTTATATCTCCAGTCTGGATTTTTCTAATGGAAATTCGAATTTTATTTATTTAAAATCCTTTTATTTTTTTAAATAAACCGTTATGGTTTTATAAGGGCTCTGGCGTTGTTTTTTTGAAAATTTGATTTTGACATAACTCAAAATCTATAAAACGAAATCCAGATTTTTCTCTTCCATTAGAAAACTACTATCAGATCGGTCCTGATGATTCTTGTTTCAAAGAATTCCGACTTAAACTGAGTTCTATATACTCAATTGAAGTTAGAAACACTAATTCACGAACTGACGTGCTGCGACAAGTTCGTTTTAATTATATTTAATATATAAACGTTTTAAACTTCGTTTATATAAAAATTTCAACTCCATTTCTAATATATTTTTATTATATATCAAACCAATTTTCCCAATTCAACTCAATAATTCTGATTGTCTATAATCGTTGATTTTTCCTTACTCGGTTTTACATATATTTATACTCGATTTGTTATTTTAAATCCCAATTCCTTTTATAAATAAATTATAAAATTCGGTATAATCGAATTCCAATTATAACTCCTTTGGATTTTCTCGATTCAGTTTATATTCTAAATCCCGGAATATAATCAATTATTCTATTTTCAATATGTTTTAAAATTTCACTTTTTAAATTCTTTCTTGAATTTAAACTTCTAAATTATCCAATGATAATTTATTTACCTATTTTTATAAACATTGTTTATAAATAAATTTTCTTGTTTAACAATTAAAACAAGCTTTTCTTTTCAAATATCTATTTGAAACCCAATTCAGTTTATATTCCGAATATTGAGATAAAAACTATCATTTCCTTTTTTTCGAAATGATTTCAATTTATACTTTTAAATTCATATTTGAATTTAATATTTCAAATTATCTCTTGATAATTAATTCATCATATTTATAAACATCGCTTATAAATTTCCTTGTCTTATATATTTAAACAAGTTCTATTTAGAAGTCTATTTACAACCAAAATATTTTTTTGAAAATTTCTATTTATAATAACTTATATATATAACACCCAATTTATTTTCATATTCAATTTAACTTCTATTTAAATAAATTTGAATTAATCGAATTCAAATCATAAATCCTTACAGATTTATTTTAGTTCAATTTTTATTCTGAACATCAGAATAAATTCCATCATTTATTTCTTTAAAACGATTTCCCCATTTCTATTTTTAAATTCACGTTTGAATTTAAATATTCAAATTATCAATTGACAATTTTTCCCACTACATTTATAAACCCGTTTATAAATTGAGTTCAATTCAATTCCCTGATTATCCAATGAAAATCATTCCATTTCATTTATAAACACCGTTTATAAATTTACTTCAATTTCCTACGTTATTCAATTTATAAATATCATTTATAAATTCATCACTTCAATTTCCAGTATTATTTAATTTATAAACACCGTTTATAAATTCAGTATTAGTTTTATTTATTCAAGCAAGTACATATCTTTCTATAGCTCATTAAAATTTCAAATTCTATTTTAAAAAATAGATTTCCCCTTTTAAATCTCAAATATCCTTTTTACGATTATATCAACATTTTCGGCCCAGTGATATTCCAAACATCCAAAATCACTTAATTATCAAATAACGGGTTTTATAACACATCATATATGATAATATATATGTGAAATCAAACAGTAATAAATTTTTGAGGAATCCAGTTGGATTCCTCCAACCTGTTTTTCCTGCATCCACAGACGTTAGCCAACATAAATAATACCCATCCTGCTTCGAGGCAGGATATCGCTGTAAAGAAGGTCATCCACTATCATAGCGTAGGGCGTATAGGGTCATCCGCTAATGATACTGCGAGAATCCACTAACGATACTGCGGGAACTATCCAATCACCAATATATATATATAATAATCACAAATACCAATCCTTGATAACTAATATATAATAACCACAATTTATAAATAAATAGCAATGCAACCAATCAACCAACAAACAACATATAAAAAATAAAAATTCGATTATAATAAATTATAATCGAACCAGAGAGTGAGTTTACTCACCATGATTATTTAGTTTGCACTCGTACAAACAATTTCCTTTCAGTGATTTCCGAGACTCCGAACCCCACATGAATGATTCCATTCGATTTATCCTAACATAAGAAAATTCCGAATTTTAAAAATAAGCTGTTGAATTCCTTAACACAATTTTATGTCAAGAATAAAATAAATTATATTTTCTTTCCCGACTTCCTTGTTTTAAACAGCTAATGATAAATATTTCACTTATCTAGTTTAAAATTTATATACTGATTCCTTAAATAAATATCCTTTGTATTTTCTGAATTCCAAATTAGAAATTAATGACATTTCCTCTTAACAATGCACTAAATTTTAGTTTTGAGTAATATACTAATCAGTTTCAAATAAGAATTACCTCCTGTAACCCCAATTTTGACGTTCTCTACAAACTGCTCTATCACCTGAAACATCATTTGGGCCTAAAATCTTTACAAGCACACTGAACTACTCCACATCACCACAAAACAACATTCGAACCTCTGATAACTCCAGGAAATCACAGCAGCTACTGCCCCTAAAATCCAACAAACTTCTACGACAACACCAAGCCAAAATCCCACTCGAACCCTAACTTCCGCGACCTGGTGCTCCTCAATGACCTTGACATCGCACCCCTCCTAATTTAATCCAGATCGACTCCACTCATTTTCCATCCACCAGTGTCTGCCTCTTCCCCTACACCATAGTGACTTAACTCAACCGCACCCTTCAACATAGCTGTAATCGCCCCTGCTAGTACTCAGAATAAACAACGATAAACACCATAACACCTGTTGTAACTCGAGCGCTCGAACGAGCTTCGAAGAACTCAAAATCTCTTGTTGCGATGGTGAATTGAACCGCAAATTCCATTTTTTCCTTTTTTTATATGCAGGATAGATTGATTTGGTGATTTACTCGGAGAATAGGAAACAAGAACGGGATGGGGGAAAGTGGTTTGGGGATTAAGGATTCCTGAGGATCGGTAAGTTTATATAACTGAATATATAATATTTTATTTCATTAAACAACATAGATCGAATTTCAGAAGAAATTAAAAGAAGGGGTGTCGCGTTTTAAATAGAGAAAGAAGCTTCAGATTGAAGGAATAGGCATGTGCATGGTACAAGGTAGCTGGTGTAATTTAGGGTAGGTTATTAATTTGATTTGACTTAGTACTTATCCCTTTAAATTTTATAATAATTTATTTTGGGGTTCTGAACTCCATTCGAAACACAACAGCTGACATTTCTAGGGTTTAACCATTATTCTGAACACACTGGGACAGGTTTAGAGACGACCCGAACTTCCCCGTGAAGGAAAGCCCAGATGGCATTGAAAACAACACACATCGGAACACAAACAAAAGAACATTTCATTGCTTATTACAACAATTTCATCAGAATACAAGAATATACAGAGTATGAACAAATATTACACAGAAAATATCAGAGGTTTAAATTACATTTAAATACATCGCAGCGGAAAATAATACAAAACACAACTAGAAGTAATACACGGATACAGAGCTTTCCGAGTATCGTTCCAGCTGTAAATCAGGATCCTATGAATATAAATCTGCAAAACCAAAACTACTAGCTGCCCGTGTGGAAAATAGGGGCATCCAGAGTTTAGGTTAAAACAATAAATTCTAGGTCAGTCATGTGACTGGTGTGAGAACTAAAACAGTTATTAGTCTTTATTTTTAAAGTTAGGTAAATCAAGGGACCACGCCGTATAACACGGAACAAGTTTCCTCCCAAGAATACCAGTGCATAACACAAACAACGCAATGCTAAATAAAGAAAAAAGAAGCTATTATAAGACCCAGGTCCCATCATACAATGCAACGCAAGCCGGAGGATAGGGTTTTTACCTAATAATAGCCAAAGAATGCTTGGTACGTTTAAAACAAATCATTTGATACTATTATAAGTGTATAGTGTCAAAACAATTTCAATCATAAATATCAATCATAGACGGCATTAATTACCCATACCACTATGTCGCCATACTAGGTTCTACAGATAAAACTGCAATATCACGTATTGGAAATTGGATTTCCGTCCTGAGTCGAGGCAAGGGGCAAGCTCCTCTCCGTTCGAGACACTCTAGCAAATGTCCCAGGACCGCACACAGCAATACTTTGGAACCTCCAAGGCCGGTCCTCCCTTACTTTTGAGGATTGGCAATTCCTGAACACACGTTTCCCGGTCCTATAGGACCTATATATAATGGTCTGTATGTCGGCTCACATAGTGCCAGTTATCGACCATATATTCGAGGCGCCTCGCATCCAACAACCACACAGGTGAAAAGTATATATAAATGTCATCCAGTTTAAGCACTGACACCACCACTAGCTAGAAAGAAACGTCGTGCACTCCTTGGGTCCTTATCCCGTTTTTGACTCATACCGAGGTATGAGGCTCGCGAATTCACGCCATACACAAAACTGCGCCACACAAGCCGTGCTTTGATCATCAACCACAAGACTTTGCTTTTCAACAGAAGCCTTGATCATTTGCCACTTAGGCGTGCCACACAGGCAATTCACTCCATGCGACTGATGTCCATCGATATACAACCTCTGAGCTCGTACGTCTCAGAGAAGGGCATTAAGCAAGAGAATAGATTCTCCGCCGCCAAACAGATGTATATTTAATAGAGATCAATCAACACAGAATAAAATCCAATATCAGACACACAATCCATTTACAAGTTCGTTCTGGGTCTGAACGAAACCGGAGGCACTTTCCTCACATATCCATCGATCTCCCAGTACGTCTGGACGATCACCAACTGATTCTATCATCTTGGGTGTACAACCCAATCAAGATCATCAGTAATCACCCAAACGATGTGAAGACTTCCGGTCTTCAACCACCGTTTTCATCTTCGATTTGTCGTCGAATCGGTTATTCAGGATGGGTATGAACCCGGCCTTTCCGAATAACCCGCGTATATAATAAACACGTGTTACACAAACACAACATACGCCTCATTCCAATTCAGTATATTCTTTTATTCAAATTTTCACATTCTTAGGGAAGGTTCCCATTAATTTTATCAAAGATAAATTCTTCTAAATTTATTCTTTAATCTTCCTTTGGATATCTTTTCAAACCATATTATGGTTTTCCAAACTAGTCGGGATTAGAGAACCACACCGAAGTAATTATTTATTTGATTTCCCAATCCCAACCTATTCATCCCAGGGAGCAAAAATCTTATTACCCCATAACTAACACCACGGTGTTATCGGTAAATATTAATTACCATTTCACGTTCAAATCTAATTAAAGATTTAACTATCGCTTTGGAGCAAAACTGGTGATACTCCATCCTCGATCACTTTCCAAATTTGATAATTTAAATTATCAATTCACATTTCAATTTAACTACAGATTCATTAAAACTCCACTTCGATTTAATCTTTCCCCCAAATCAATATCCTGTCTTCAACTGGGTTAAAGAACCAATGTCACCTAAAACACGATTCACGATAAACCCAAAATCACTTTCAAATTCAATTCCAATTAAATATTATTTAATTGGTACACTTCATTAAATCTAAATAGAAAGATTTAATCTTTTTCTCAACTGGGTTTAAGAACAGTGTTAATGAAGACACCATTCACGACAAACCCAAATCACATTTGATATTAAATACAAGGCTCTGAATAGAAAATAAATCGGCTTATATTCAACATCAAATTCTACGACCAACAAATATCGTATTTGAAATAACGATATAAATATATCTTTCAAATTCCCATAACAATATATGTATAATCACGAAATCCAACATCGAAATATTCCAAAGACAATTTCGATTCAAATCCATTTCCACTTTATATATTGGAAATTCTGGTTACTTTCAAAACCACTTTCAATTCCAATTTATTTATTTTAAAAATAAATGGAGTTACAATTCTAGTTCAAAACTGGTTCATTTCGATAAAAATCTATTTTTATCTTTTCAAATTTGGAAATTTTCATCCCAATTCTTCACAAATCACTTCTTATGATTTTACACAAATTATTGATATTTTTAATAATTTTATTAAGGCCCGTACAGTCGATTTCCATCAACGGCCATCGAACTGCACTTGCAGCAATCTTTTTCAAATTTGATTTGGACATAATTCCAAATCCAACTGTTAGATTTCAAATTTATAATATTCATTGGAAAGCTCTTTTCGACACGAACCCAACGGTATTAGTTGCAGAAGAATCCGACGGTTGGATCTCCCGTAATGTCCATTCGAAGTCAATGGTCGAAATTCACGAACTACCGCAGCGCGGCGCGTTCTATTCAAGCCATTATATATATATAATATATATATATATATATATATTATATATTTCTTTGATTTCCTTTTAAAACATATTTTATAAATTCGTTTTCGAAACGATTTCAACTTCATATTCAATTTCGAATCGAAATTGAATATTCGACATCATCGATATACAAATGATAATATTTTCAAAACGTTATATTTTGAAATCACTTCTTTTTCTATATTCATTATAAAAACGAATAAAATCGATATAAATATCATTCGCGTCAAAATGGCGCATCTCTAATCAACACGGCTTTATATATTTTAATAACTTTGTTATTCTATTCAACAAATGAGTATTTATTCTATTCAACACATGAATCTATATTTCTTTCAAATTGGAATGAGGCCCAATCAATTACCATATAATGTTAATTATATGGATTCCATACACACATGTATATAATAACAACGATAAATAATCAACCATCACCCAAAGTGCGCCACACAACTGTATAAGCATTAAATATAAGTAATTAACGCTCATACCGTCTGTCAATCAAACGATCGACATACCACTAAACAATTGGGATTAGTGTACGTCCAATATCATCCCAACACCCGTATGGGGTTTCAAATCAACAAACACTGAATATTATTTGTGCAGTTGGGCGATGTGTAAAATTTATCGTCCCAATCAATATCCTTCAAATAGGTGTACATAAACAAATCGTCCGGTTTGTAAATTAATATTTATTTATTCACATTCACGTTTAAAAATTATATTTTTAACAATGAAATATTTTTAACTATAAAATATTTTATTTTATTTCACATCACACAATCAATTTTCATCACAACAAACAATCAAACATACAAGCCATCCATGGTCTGTGGACGACGGGTGTCGGGTGCTACTAAACACCGTCTGCATCCTAGTATATATTATAACTAGAAAAAGAAAATTTAAAGTGAGAAGTTCTCACCGACTAGCTAAACCAATTCACCCCGACTCTTCATATGTAGAACATCTCGCCGTGCTCGCCTTTTGTCACTTTCGTCATCCGTATGCACTACATATATAAAAATCACATTTTTATCTTGTTGCTATGCATATAAAAATCCTATTTTTATACCGCTACTATATAGATAAAAATTCTATTTTTACACCGGGACTATATAGATAAAAAGTTATATTTTTATTACTCTACATGAATAAAAATCATATTTTTATTATTTCTATAATATAAATTATATTTTTACTTCTCTGAAATATAGAGAAAAATGGTTTCTTTGCTATGATATAAATCGAATCCTTTGTCATTAAAAATCAAAACTTTTTAAACTATAAAAGTCAGTTTTAATAACTAATACAAAATCAGTTCTTTTTAAATCTAATAAAAAACACTTTTTAAATCTAATAAAAAAATCAGTTTTTAAATAAACTAAAAATTATAAAACTCACCTTTTTATTTTAGCCAAAAATCGAAGCGGGGTGGGGGGGGTTCTTCAGTCGTCGCCGGTCTTAGGGAGGGTTGGGGGAGGAAATGGCATAGCTGGAGCAGCTGTGGCGCGGTCGAGGTCTGGTGGTGCGGAGGGTGTGGTGCGGTCAGCTGGTGGGGCCACGCGATGGAAGTTCTGGGTGGATTAGGGCTCGCGTCGCACAGAAGAGGAAAGAGGAGACGGGGAGCGAGAGCGTCGGAGAGCATAGGGGGGTGGCGTCGGTCAATCGATGATGTCAGGTGGCGTGGGGCGGAGGCGGCGCGACGATGGCGTCGCTGGAGGGGCTGTGTCGATCGCGGTTTTAGGTTTAGGATATTTTTTTAATTTCAATTTTGAACTGATAAGGAGAAAAGGGGGGTATGTGTATAAATATATATTATATTATATTATTATTTTCCTCCTTAGTGTTGACTTTTTATTCGAACACCAAACAAGGCCCAACAAATGTCGTCCCTAACTAGTAACCCCCATTTCGAACACAATGGGATATGGTATGAAGGCCAATTCGATCATTACGATCAGTTTTCATTAAATTTACAACATAAATCAATATATATTCAATTTGAACGCACATTTTAATTTACCGGGCCACATACTGATTCTAAAAATTCCAGAAAAATTATTTCTAGCTTTGTATTGACGATACGGTCCCAAGAAAACTAGTTTCGTCAAATTCCGAGACCGTTTGAAAAATGACCATTTTCTAGTCGATTAAAATCACCTGAAACAAGTCAAACGCGTTTTCCTTTGCCACGCTCACATATTGATTCAGAAAATTACGAATTTTGGAATCTGGCAATAACTTGACATCACAGATCCAACAAAAGTGGTTTCGTCGAAAACCAAGGTCGTTTGCAAAATTTCCATTTTTAAGGGCCGAAATTCCATAGCGACTATTCTGGATTTTCAACTGGACGTATCTTTTGATTCCCGCTATGAAAATTTGATTTTTTGGATTCGTGGGAAATATATTCTCATTTAGATTCAAATATTTTTGGTTTCGCTAAAATCCGGTTTATTTTGAATCCTGTACATTCATTTGAAATTTGAAATCGAATTTTCGAACTACCGCGCCATTTTCAATTCCTTTTATAATTATAAATAATTATTTATATTCTAACGATGATTCAAATAAATATATACGTTCTAATTCAATTCAAAATAAATTTCTCGTCGATATTATTTAAAATAACTCATTTTAAATAATCAAAATTCGCTAAAATTGCCAAAATAAAAAATTTAAATTGGCTCAGAATTTCCGGGTTATTACAGGTTTTAATGCCTTATTCGATCAATATGGAGAAAATATTAATTTAAATCAATATAAATTAAATTAAATTCAAAAAAGTTAATTCTTTGATAATTCATCGTTTATATCGAAATAGAATTTATACTGATCATTAAATTGTTTTGATTCAGTTCTAATATCGAATTAAATTATACTTTGTTTTCGTGTTATGAAAATTCGATATGTTCGAAATTTATCATATTCGATTATTAAATCAATAACTCCATATAAATATCCATTTATATTATCAATAATATTAAATATTCAAAATTAATCGATCAGAAAAATCTGGGTCGTTACATACCCTAGTTGGGAGCTACCCTTCTATGACACGTTTGAAAAATTCGACGTTCGTGACCCCATTAGTAATACTCTGTCAGACAGTCGTCCATGCAAGTCATCCGGGAACAAGATGAACCAAAGGCACCCCCTACTGCATCCTAGGAATCACCCTATAGATCAGTAGTGAGAAGTCCTTGTAATCTATAGATTTCAATCACAACAGAATTATTGTTAACTCTAGGGATCCGCCAGAGGTATTTAACAATAGTTCTTCCGCTCATGAAGATTTATGGTCTTCATTTGCTCCATCTCCAATTAGCATCTTTTCTCCTATTTGCTAGTTCGAAATGGTTTTCGAATATAAATTTGATCCCGGTCTTTCCGTACCAATAGCACCTTTGGCCCGATTTTGATTGTCGGTTATTTAACTATCAAAATAAACAACCATTAAAATAAAATAGATCCATTGGTTCAGAACACAGCATCACTTGGCCTTTAAAAATAATATACTGATTCTAATACCAGAAATTACATATTAGTTTTAATATATTAATATTCTCAAATCATTTTATTTATATACTTGGAAAAATATCTTAAAATCATATTCGGTTTTCTCATTAACTATCATTTCAAACCATTTGCTATAATATCTCTTATTATCAATTTAACTTATCATTTGTAAAACAAACACCACAAAATCTCCTTTCGTTTCATTATTTGAACACCATAATCGTCATTTACCCTTTTACAAAAGACACATTTTAAATTCTCATTCCTTGCCTTTAAAAATATCGTCATATTTTCACAAAATCTCCTTTTTACTCTGGAAATACCATTTCATATTCTCAAGCCCTTTTTATTTCCGTTACTTTGGAAATATCAATATAATTTTCCTTAAATTCTTTTATTTCCTTTATTTTGGGATCTCATTATCTATCCTCAAATTCTTCAAATAACGCGCATTATTATTTTCCATAATAAATCGCTTCTAACATATTTACCATTACAACTCATATCATCCTTCGAAAATCCTGAAGTCCTTCAAGTTGGGGTATTTTAATTACCTCTCAGACCTTGATCAACAACATTATTATCTTAAGATAAATATGAATTATAATTCAAAACCCATATTCGTTCTAATAACAACAGTTGCCATTGCACTATTTTTTTAACATACGGTTTTATAAAACCTTTTTATTTTCGAAATCTCCATTTTAAATATGTTGTTATTACTAAATTCGTTGATAAAACATCAAGCTTTAAACCTTAACTTCTTTATATTATTTATTTCATTATCTAGATTTCTTATTATAAATTCTATTACTCAATCTTTTACCAAATTCAATTGCAAGAAACCTTTTTCTTACCCTTTCATTCATTTCCTCTAGTAAATCTTATTTCAAAATCCATCCATTTTGCTTAATGCCATTATTAAGTAACATTAATTTAAAGTTAACGCTTTAACTTTCCATCCCTTTTGTAAACTCGTTTACACAACTCTGGTTTAATATAAAACTTTTTTCCATCTCGATTTCCTTTACTTAATTAAAATATTGAGTAACATATATTCAAGCTTATCGTATTCGCCTAAAATCACTTTATAACTTCATTTACCAAACTCTGTTTAGATATCAACCCGTTCTTAAACTCACTTTGAAAATTATATTTCAATTCTTACTTCGATTACTTGCTTAAATGAACTTCTTTTAAGAATAATTTCTTTAATTATTATTAATTTATTTTACATTAACTAGAATAAATATCTAATTCACCTTTTTAATAACTTAATAAGTTAACAATTATTCGTTAAATTGTTTTAGATTAATCGACACAAATTAATTCAATTTAATAATCACAGTTGGTTGGTCAATTTTAGAACATGATTAATCCATTGATCAATTCTGACTCATTTTTTCATTTAAATTAATAAATAATATTATTGATTTAAATAAATCTCATTTACCTCGATTATTATTAAATAAACAATAATCCTTTTCTAAATAATCTCATTTTAGCTGTTTCTTTAAACCAATTAATCTCATATATAAATCGTTACATTAACCCTTGCTCACTTGCTTATCAACCTTACTAATAAAAGGATCAACTTTATAGATCATTTAATAATTAAGAGGAAGCACGTGCTTCGCACACGGATAGATTTTCGTACCAAAAATGGTGATTGGTGGTTAAACAATCAATATATATATGTGGTTGGTTTATTTCCTTTTTATAAACTCCAAATAAAATAATCTATTTAAAAATCTATGTTCATTTATAAATAAATTTCATAACTTCATTTTTATCGATTTATCTAATGGTAAACGGTCTTTTATAAAATAATGTATATTTAGGCCATCAACTGCCAATTTCTCAACCAGTATTGTCCACTGGTTAATATCAAAATAATAGTTGAATTTGGATTCAACAATCAACCATCCAATCATATCCAGTAAACAATTCATATAATGGTAATATAAAATAAATATATATAATCAATTCAACTGAGAACAGTAAATAAATAACAACAGTTCAAGCACCCAGTTAAATTTAATACGTTTGTATGATTGTAGACATAACCATCAAGGTAAGTTACCTTCATTGGAAATAATCATTAAAATAACCATTTCATTTCATTTAAATTAAACAACCGTTTAATTTAAATAATATATAAATATTCAACAAACAACCAACCAATTGTCAATCAGTTAATAAATAGCAACCATAGCACAAAAATGATAAACCCAACTTATAATAATTATAAGTGGGATAACCGAGTGAGTTTAACTCACCTTGGTTTGATCCGTCGATTAAACAATCGTTTAATTTTAAAAATTCTGGTTGCTTCAGATGTTGACCAAACCCGCTTCATCATGATGTATTCTTCGATACAGTTCTGACTTAAATCTAATAATGAAATCATACGTTATTATTATAATAAGTTATAAGATTGTAAATAAATTAATTCATATTAAATAAATCAATATTTTTATTACTTAAATTAATAATCTTTCCCATAATTACCTTAAATATCGAAGCAAATGCGTTGCCTTAATCTCGTTACCACCTATATCTTAGAAACCCGGTCCATGTCACCATAGTGTATAAGATGCTTCCTTAATCAATAAAACCTGATCTATTTCAATTAGTTGCCATTCATTGCCTCTTTCCTTTTTTTCTTTTATTCGTGAGGCCCGAAAGCCCATGCAAAAATCCAGCATCACCCCTTGTTTACACAGCCCGTTCTCTCACCACTCCTTCTATAACAGCTCGCATTTTACGTATCGGAAGATCGTAAAATATTTTTATTTCATTCTCTGAGGGCTAGATCATTCTCATCTTTATATGGTTGTATCTTGTTGTTGTTTGATAGAATTCTGCATGCTAGGATAAGGCTATGGATGCTTGGCTTGATGGTTGCTAGTTTGGATAATAGAATTGGCTTCTCATGGCTGATAGGCATGCAGAATAATTGTGATTACTTATGTTTATTTGGAATTTTTGGGGGCAAAATTCTTAAGGGGGAAGAATGTAATAGCCCGCATTTTACGTATCGAAAGATCATAAAATATTTTTATTTCATTCTCTGAGGGTTGGATCATTCTCGTCTTTTAATATGTTGTTTATGAGGATGTGAGACATGTCCATAATATTTACCGATTTTATTTGTGACCATTTTTCCCCTGTCAGTTTTGTATAGGGCATAACTTCTGACTCGGGTCGAATCAGAGGGTGAGACCTATGCCATTGGAAAGGAATTGATGTTTGCCTTTCCCTAGAGTGGTCACATTTAAGATTTGGCTCAGCGGTTTGGGAAAAATCACTGTTTTAATGTTTTTCGGTTGGCTATCTAGGTTTGGTAAGGCAAAATGGGCTGAATTGGGAAGGCCCATTAGGGGGTTGGTGGAAACTATAAATAGGGGGTAAGGGATAAGAGAAAGGGTTTGAATTTTCCATTCTCTCATTGGGAGGTCTTGAACTCCTCCTTCCTCTAACACTTTTCCACCATTAGAAATTATAATCCATGGAGGGAAATTGGAGATCTATACCATTGGAGGCTAGATCTACATCAATTGAGAAAAGGATTCATCGCATCAAGGTGTAAGGTGCGACATGCTTGCTGTCCGGATTCGTTTTCCATTGATTTTTGATTGTTGGGGAGAATCGGTGAGTGGTTTACATCTCTCACATGGATTCAATTAAGTGTATGGGTATTTGATCATGTTTTTCATCAAATTCAAGTGTTTTCTCATAGATCTACACCATTATATGTCCATTTTTATATGAATCGCCATATGATCTGATTTAACAAGTTTAGATAGGTAATTTCTATGATAGTTTATATGAATATGCAAGTTAGATCTCTCATTTTTATCATATGTTCATTTTAATGATTTTGGTGAAACTTACATCATTTTAGTAATAATCGTCATATTCATGTTGTTAGCAATGTTATGACATGTTTATGATTGTATTTGGTGAGTTGGATGAGTTGCTTTCGTCAAATGTATCGTTCGGCGAAGTTTTGGTCGAAAACGGAGTTGAAATGGAGGTGTGCAGGTTTCTGGTCGGCCTCAAGCTAGTCAGGTCGTGAAATTGTGGCTTGGGGAGCAAGTCAAGGTTTGGGTCGATCCAATTCTGGTTGGGTCGGTCTCAGATTTCTGGCCGGGTCGGTCATGTTTGAAGCAACGAAGGAGCGGGTCGGTCTGAAATCCTGGTCGGTCGGGTCAGTCGGGTAGGAGCAAGGCTGGTCGGTCGGGTCGGTCATGTTAGTGCAACCGGGTCGGGTCGGTCATGTTCCAAAAATGGGTGACCAGGTCGGGTCGGTCATGTTAGTGCAACCGGTTCGGGTCGGTCATGTTCCAGAAAGGGGTGATCGGGTCGGGTCAGTCATGTTGGTGCAATTGGGTTGGGTCGGTCAGCTGTTGTGAGGCGGGTCGGTCAGCTGCTGTGAGGAGGGTCAGTCCTAAAGGAAGGAAGCTGGTCAGGTCGGGCTGAACTGGTCCGGTCGTTCTTACACCCTGGTCGATCATGTTTTCAACAGTGCTTTTAAATGCTGTGATTAATGGTGGCAATGCTACGGTTTGTTTTCAATAGGGTCATTTTCTGAAAAAGTACGTTTTTTGGGTACGATCCAGATTTGGAGAAAAAGGTCTGCAAAAATATTTTTTGGGGGCAACCCCCGAACCCTAGCCGCAATGCAATAGCGTAACTTGGCTCGGTGATGTTGTGACTTCGAAGTGGATTCAAGTTGGAAGGTTCGAAGTGTTGAACATGTTCGTTGATCGGCGTAGAACAACGAATGGAATGACAACTCAAGGGTGTTGAGATGATGGCTTCGACAAGAGTCCGGACGAAGATGTTCGAAGTGATGTGATTTGTTCGTTGTTTGTTGTATACAACGAATGTGGGAATGACTCAAGAATTTATTGAGTTCATGTGAAAGAACAACTCAAGGATGTATTGAGCTCGTGTGAAGTAATGGTTGCTCTAAAGTGTTCTGAGCTTATGGACAGTCGCAAGTGAAGATGACTAAAGATACTGAATGCTGAGGAATTATCGTGTCGTAGGTTCTAGCAGGCCCAGAGTAGGGGTATAATAGGGGCACATAAAAGACCGAATGTAGGTCGAGTACCCTAGGTACCGGTGAAAAGGCCTAGGTACGTATCGATGCAAATGCATATGGGGTTTTTCTAGAATCGGGGTTACCATTAGCCCTTGACGGAGGGCAGTATGGGATGGTCATAGGATTACGATGGTTTCAAAACAGGATTGGCAGTGATAGCCAGAGTCAGTCATGGATGATTAGTTGTTCTATTTGTACCATCTCACGTGGATTATCCAAAGTCGGGGGAGATGTTCCTTGAGTGTTTGACTGATATTGGTTTAGGCCATTGGGGAGAGTGCTTGAGGGATGTTAAACTCGATTAGGATTGTCTACGTGAGACCTAAGTAATCTGGATGTTATAAGTGTTATCGATGGTTGTTCTGATTGCCATGGATGAATTGTTGTTACCTTGAATGTTATGGATTGTAAAGACTATCACTGTCCGATGTGGGGAAAATGAGAGTTGTGTTCTTCTCTAATGTTGTGGGTAAATTAGTTAGTTTATTTATCCATTCTCATATACTTTATTGATGAAGTTTGTTAGTTGATTTATTGCTCACTAAGACTGTGTTCTGACTCAAGGTTTTATGTATCCCTCTTATCACCTTGGGCTGTTCATCCGATTTTGGATGGGCAAACTAGGTGGCAGGTGACAGGTGATAGCTTAGTAAAGATGATGTAGCAGTTCGGAGGCGAGCAAGAGGCTAGCATACTATCTCTCTTACTATATAGTATTTGGGTTTCCGCTGTAGGTTGTTCTACTCTGAGTGCTGTAGCGAGGCAAATTTGTACAGACATATATTGCAATCCTGGTTTATGGACATACTTCCTAGTTATTTTGGAAATTCGAGATTTATGCTCAATTATGCTTGTAACGACCTGCATTCTACGCATCGGAGGATCGTAGAATATTTATTTCATTTTCATACAAAGTCGTATGGTCGTGTAACTTTAGGGAATGACTATTGGGGTCATTTCCAATGTTTATGATTTTTGCTAATTTTTAAATGACCATTTTGCCCCTAGCGAATCTTATTTTGCCTATAACTTTTGATTGGTAAGGAGTTTTGACCTGAAACCACTTCCATTGGATTCGGATGATGGTTTACCTTTCCTAGAGTGGTTACATTAGCCAAACGGACTTACTATTTGGGAGATATGGCTGAAATAAGGTTTAGAAGGTGAGAAACAGCTTAACCGGGCCTAACTAAGGTGATTAGCAGTTAGGCCCATAACCCATTTCGGGATTAGGGTTATAGGAGGACTGATAGGGTTAGGAAAAACATTTCATTTCATTTTTTACAGCCGCCACTTTCATCCATTGAACCCTAGCAATGGTCTCCACCTTCTAAAATCATCCCAAATCACCTTCTAATCACTAATTAAGAAGATCTACATCAAATCAAGGCAAATCAACACCAAATCAGAGTTGGAGTAGCTGTGTTGCATAGAAATTCGATCCACAACAGTAGAGTTTCAGATCTAAAGTTCTATTTATGGCTAAGGTGAGTGATTTTCATTGTTTTTCACTAATTACGGCTAATTAGGTTGATTAGTGGTAATTAGCGAAATTATGCATGTTAAAATTCTAGAAAATATGTAAAAATTCTTAAATATTATTTTAGGGCTCTGATAGAAATTTGGATTAATTTGGATATGTTTTGCTAATCCTATCATTAGTTATGGTCAAACATGATTAAGGGGAAAATCATGCTTTTTGGGTATGTTTGATTTAAAATGACCTATATGCTTGATGTTTTGATCTATTTAATTGAACCCATATGTTGTTACTGTTGTTTGTGATGTTTTATGATTGATTAGAAAAGTTAGAATGGTTGAAAATGCCGTCATATGGCGAATATGGACGATATATGCTCGTTGGAAAGTGTGCAGGGTTTCGGATCGGATCGGGTTATGGGGGCTCGGGTCGGATCGGAGAACTGAGCAGAGAAACCAAACCGGATCGAAACCTAGCACAAGAGGAATCTTGGAAAGAAGGAAGGCCATTCGCATAGAGTGGGAGTTGGTTCGGATCAGAAGCAAGGGCGTGGGGATCAGATCGGAAACGGTGAGCACGAACCGAACCGGGCCTGAAGCAATCGAACTGAGATGAGTTGGAGGATGGCACCCGAACCAAAACGAATGGAGGATGGCACCCGAACCGAACCAAATGAGAGACGCGGACCGAACCGATGAGGACTAGAGTACTATGCATATTAACAAAGGCGTGGGCTATGAGCATCGAACCGAACCAGGTATGGAGTACCGAACTGAACAGATGTATACTTTTACATCTATGCGACGACTCTTTTGTAGACCAACTCCAATTCGACCAAAACCCAAGATGTAAAGGAAGTCCAAATGGGAGGTTATTACTCAGGACCCAAATGGGGATCAACGAGTTAACTTCAGAAGTTGGACTTTACTGCGGGACATGTGCAAAGGGGTTATCGATGTCTATAGCTTTGACTCACCACTGAGAGACGGATATTGGCTATGGATCAGTGCAGTGAAGTTGTCATAACTCCATGGGGGCAAAGTGATCATAGAAAGTCTATGAGCTAGTGCAGTGGAGTTGTTATAACTCCATGGGGCAGAGTGGACATGGCAAAGGATTAGTGGCTATGGATCAGTGCAGTGGAGTCACTGTGACTCCATGGGGCAGAGTGATCGTAGCAAAGGATTGGATGATCAAAGTGGTAGATATCGTATGCTTTACGCACTGAGTGAGAGGTGTAAGGATGATTGCTATGTTTGAAGTTTGCTATCACCATGACATGCACACCCCCTCCCCATTATTTTCACACCATGTGTAAGTGTCACCTTAGAGTATTGTACATCCTGTTGTGCTAACTTTTTGGTTGCAGATCCAGGTTCAGGTATGGTTATGTATACATGTTATTGTTCTGTTTTGCTGCTTATCGCTCATACCAGACTTTTGTCTAACCCAGAATTTTATATCTCTTCTTATTACTCTGGGTTCTCTTAAATGAGTAGACTAGAGACAGGTCAGGTGACTATGCACGAGTAGTTGTACCGGAGACGAGCAGGAGGCTTCCACGTATGATATATATATTCTCCCTGTGTTGTTACTGGTCACTACTCTGGGCATTAGTAGTGTACCTCTTTCTTTTGCTTTAGAGATAGTATTTCAAAGTTGTAATAATGTTGGTTTGGATGATAAGCTGTATTTTGGATTTCCGCTGCTATGATGGTTTAGTTTTCAGCTTATGCACTGCCTCGCCTGTTTTATGTCAAAGTTATGTTATTATTGTATTTTATTCCATGCGCTGTGAGACATTCTACAGATTCCTTGTTAGTTAAAATTTCTTTCTTTTCCTTTCTTTTGATGACCGTCCCGTGCTGGTCAGACTTCGGCACAATGCACTTTCATTGGAAATGTCGGCTGGTGCGGGGCGGGCCGCCACACTTGGTATCAGAGCTCTAAGTTGCGTAGTTAACCTAGGGAAAGACACCAGGGAGAGATAGTATGTATATGATAGCACGTATTTGTGATATTTTGGTTTTCAAAAGCTATATATATACACTATTAGTATATCTAAGGATAAGGTCGCACTGCACTGGCACCACTGAAGAGATGGTTAATCGTTTTCTCCTTACAGATTGAACGATGAGCCGATATATGAGGAATACTGGTTCAGGAGCCAATAATAGGAATGCTCCTGATATGAGGACAATGTTCACTGACTTCTGAGAGAGAAGCTTAGGGATGTTCAGAGGGCAGCTCTTAAGGCTGCAAATGGTGGTGGTGCAGCGGTGCAGGCGCCTAGGGCCGATTTTGCCAAGCTCTGTAAGGACTACACCAGTCTTGGTGGGAAGCTGTTCCATGGAACGTAATCGGCTATAGAGGTTCAGGATTGGCTAGATAGTTGTGAGCGCATCTTCGAGGACTCAGGGATCGATGACGCAATGAAGAGAAACCTAGCATCGCATCAACTGCAAGGACGGGCTATGAATTGGTGGAACGCTATTAAGGCAACTACCCCTGAGGATCATGTTACTTAGGATCAGTTCAAGGCCTGTTTCAGTGATAATTTTATCCCAACTGCTCAGAAATTAGAATTGTTTAGGAAGTTCTTGGAGCTTAAGCAGAATGGTAGGGCAGTCTCGAAGTATATTGCTGAGTTCGATACTTTATTGAAGTATGGATTATCCCTTATTGACACTCCAGAGAAGAAAAATGAGAAGTTTATAACAGGCTTAGATTAGTACTTAGGGGAAAGGCTTATAAACCATATTGATGAGACTTTTGAATCGATTGTTGGAAAAACATTGAGATCAAAGAGCCTTTATCCTAAGCCCAAGGCTGCAGTCGATGTTGCATCTGCAGAGGGGCCAAAGCCTAGGCAAGCGAGGGAGGCGAGAATAATTCTCAGAATAAAAGGAAGCAGAGTTAGACCAAGGATGGTCAGAAAAAGGAAGTTAAGAAAGATGTTGAGTGCTTTAGCTGTGGCAAGAAGGGCCACTATGCCAAATAATGTCGAGAAAAACCAGCAGACATGAAGTGCTTCAACTGCGGCCGAGTGGGACATCACAAGGATAAATGTCCACAACCCCCCAAAGAGAAGCAGATTGTGAAAGCATATGCTATTAATGTTGTTCCTTCTTCGTCAAATGTCCCAACTGCGGTGGAGAAAGGAAAGAATGTCTTCATTCAAGGTATGCTTTCTATTTATGATGTTCCTATTCGAGTATTGTTTGATATTGGGGCTTCCCGTTCCTTCATATCTAGTGACCTGGTAGATAGGTTGGGATTGGAACCTAAGATAGTCGATAGACCTTTAGTGGTGACGAACCCGATTGGTGGTTCGACTAGCCTTAGTATGATTTGTCGAAATGTGGTCTTATCGAGTCATGGATGTATGTGTGCTTGTGGTTGCTTTGTTTTGGGCTTTACTGGGTTTGGCATTATTTTGGGAGTCGATTGGCTCCAAAGGTATGGGGTAGTGGTAGACTGTGAGGGATTTTCGGTGATATTAGGGAGGATGATGGACGGAGGGTAGTGTTTGGTGTCCTACCTATTGATGAGGTGATGTCTAGTTTTATAAATTCCCTCGACATCTCGTAGTATGAGTTATCAGGGGTTCCCATTGCTGGCTAGTATCCGAATATCTTCGAGGAAGTTACCGGACATCCACCACACCGAGAGATTGAGTTCCGTATTGATTTAGTGAAAGATGCTAAACCTATAGTGATGCCACTTCGTCGTATGGCCCCAAGGGAGCAGAGAGAGCTCGAGGTTCAAATGAGCGATCTTTTGAAAAAGGGATTTATCCGAAGAAGTGTCTCCGAGAGGGGAGCACCAGTTGTATTTGCTACCAAGGCAGATGGTTCCCTTTGTTTATGTGTGGACTATCGCGAGTTGAATAAAGTGACTAGGAAGAATAAGTATCCTCTTCCGCGGATAGATGATTTGTTTGATCAACTGGAGGGAACGAGAGTGTTCTCCCAATTGGACCTCGCGATACGATTTCATCAGCTCCGAGTAGCAGCCGAGAGTATTCATAAAACAGCATTTCGGACGCCGTTTGGATTCTATGAGTGGTTGGTCATGCCATTCGGGTTGACCAATGCACCAGCATATTTTGTGGATCTTATGAATAGAGTATTCCGAGATCAATTAAATAAGTTTGTTCTTGTGTTTGTGGACGATATAGTTGTTTATTCGAGGACAGAGGAAGAACACAAGGAACATTTGAGAGTAGCGATGGAGGTGTTGAGAGAATACCAATTGAAAGCAAAGTTTTCTAAGTGTCACATCTGGAGGAGGGAAGTGAGATTCTTAGGCCATGTTGTTTCAGAGAATGGTATTGCCGTGGACCCTGCAAAGGTGGCTACGGTATAAGATTGGTCTATGCCGAAGAATGCAACAGACGTAAGAAGTTTCTTGGGATTAGCTGGATATAGCAGCACCGTTAACTCAGTTGACCAAGAAGAATCAAGCTTTTGTCTGGAACGGAAATTGTGAAAATGCATTTAATAGTCTAAAGGAAAAGTTGACGTGTGCACCAGTGTTAGTCATTCCTAAAGGGAATGAAGAGATGACAGTATACATGGATGCATGTGGTACCGGACTAGGTGCTGTATTGATGCAAGGAGGTAGGGTTGTAGCTTATGATAGTCGGCAACTGAAACTGCATGAGAAAAGATATCCTACCATGATTTGGAAATGCTAGCGATCGTATTTGCGCTGAAGATGGGGAGACATTATCTCTTGGGAGAAAGATTCGAGTTGTTTACCGATCACAAGTCGTTGAAGTACCTTTTCTCCCAAAAGGATTTAAATCTTTGTCAGCAAAAATGGTTAGAATTCTTGGCTTCCTATGATTTCGATATCGCATATACACTAGGAAAGGGCAATGCGGTAGCTAATGCATTGAGTAGGAGACATGCCAGTTTAGGAGCTATGTTTCTAGAATGGAGGCAATTGGAGTACATCGCTGGGTATGATTTTAGACCAAAGTGCGAATTCGACCCAGAAATGTTAGCAAGTATGACGATCAAACCCACTTTGATTGAGAAGATTGGTTCCAGTCAGAGGGACGATCCTAACCTATTGGAAATCATCTCCAAGTTAGAGATGGGTATCGACAGTAAGGAGATGAACAATTATGGGCTTGATCGAGAATGATGGCTTAGAAATAATGGGAGACTAGTTATACCCAATGTTAATGGAGTGAGAGATGAAGTTCTTGGAGAATGTCATCACTCAAAACTGACTATACATCCCAGTGGTAACAAAATGTATCGAGACATGAAGCAGACCTACTACTGGGAAGGGATGAAAAGAGATGTTGGAAGTTTATATCCAAATGCATGAATTGCCAGCTAGTTAAAGCCGAGCAAAAGAAGCCTAGTGGTTTGTTACAACCATTGGAAGTTCCGTAATGGAAATGGGAACAAGTCTCAATGGATTTCATTGATGGTTTGCCGAGGACTAGATCGGGTTATGATAGTATTTGGGTGATTGTAGATCGATTGACCAAGAGTGCAAGGTTCATACCGGTCAAGTTGAACAAAATGGCAGCTAAGTTAGCAGACTGTATATGAAGTGGGTAGTAAGATTTCATGGAATACCCAAAAGCATTGTGAGTGACCGAGATCCGTTGTTTACTAGTGGGTTTTGGAAGAGCTTACAAGAGGCTTTAGGATCATAATTACATCTCAGTATCGCGTACCATCCTCAAAACGACGATCAGAGAGAGAGGGTAAATCGTATATTGGAGGATCTCTTGAGAGCTTGTATATTGGATTTTGGAGGGTCTTGGGATAACCATTTGCATCTAATGGAGTTCGCATATAATAATAGTTATCAATCCAGTATTGGTATGGCTTCATTTGAAGCTTTTTACGGAAGACCGTGCAACTCACCATCATGTTGGGTAGAAACCGGTGAGAAGTTTGTGCTTGGGCCAGATGTGATAAGAGAAACTTCAGACAAGATCAAGGTTATCCAACAACGAATAAAGGATGCCTAAGGTAGGCAGAAGAGTTATGCTGATAAAAGACGAAGAAAATTGAAATTCTCCATTGGCGACTTAGTATTTTTTAAGATTTCTCCGATAAAGAGCGTTATTCGATTTGGTTGGAGAGGCAAGTTAACACCAAGATTTGTTGGTCCATTCCTAGTTCTCGAACAAGTTGGGAATTTAGCATATAAAGTTGAATTACCTAACAAGATGGCAGGAGTTCACGACATATTTCATGTTTCCCAGTTAAGGAAGTTCGTGCACGACCCCGATATGACTATTTCATCGGATCAGTTGGATGACATCGAAGTAGAACCCGAGGCGGTTGGGAACCACAGGCCGATCCGTATTGTCAAGTACGACACGAAGCATCTTCGAAGGAAGGTGGTGAAACTGGTCAAGGTTCAGTGGGACGAGAATGAGAATGACTATACTTGGGAAACAGAGGAGAGCGTAAGGAAGACGTATCCAAAACTCTTTGCCTGGTAAGATTTTAGCGACCATCTAGTATCCTCTTATAAGTAAACCGCATGCTAGGACAGGCTTATTATGTTGCTATGTATGTTCGGTTGTTTGTAAATGGTTGATAGGCATGCGGGACCCATTATTGTTTCTTAATTGAGGAATTTTGGGGGCGAAATTTCTTAAGGGGAGAGAATGTAACGACCCGCATTCTACGCATCAGAGGATCGTAGAATATTTATTTCATTTTCGTACAAAGTCGTACGGTCGTGTAACTTTGGGGAACGACTATTGGGGTCATTTCCAATGTTCACAATTTTTGCCGATTTTCAAATGATCATTTTACCCCTAGCGAATCTTGTTTCGCCTATAACTTTTGATTGGTAAGGAGTTTTGACTTGAAATCACTTCCATTGGATTTGGATGATGGTTTACCTTTCCCTAGAGTGGTTACACTAGACAAACGGACTTACTGTTTGGGAGATATGGCTGAAATAAGATTTAGAAGGTGAGAAACAGCTTAATTGGGTCTAATTAAGGTGATTAGCAGCTAGGCCCATAACCGATTTCGGAATTAGAGTTATAGGAGGGCTGATAGGGTTAGAAAAACATTTCATTTCAGTTTTTACAGCCGCCACTTTCATCCTTTGAACCCTAGCAATGGCCTCCACCTTCTAAAATAATCCCAAATCACCTTCTAGTCACTAATTAAGAAGATCCACATCAAATCAAGACAAATCAATACCAAATCAGAGTTGGAGCTGATGTGCTACATAGGAATTCGAGCCACAACAGTAGAGTTTCGGATCGTATCGGGTTATGGGGCTCGGGTCGGATCAGAGAACTGAGCAGAGAAACCGAACCGGATCGGAACCTAGCACAAGAGGGAGCATGGCAAGAAGGAAGGCCATTCGCATAGAATGGGAGTTGGTTCGGATCAGAAGCAAAGGTGTGGGGATCGGATCGGAAATGGTGAGCACAAACCGAATCGAGCCTGAAGCAATCAAACAGAGATGAGTTGGAGGATGGCACCCAAACCGAACCAAATGAGAGATCCGAAACGAACAGATGAGGGCTGGAGTACTATGCATATTAACCAAGGCGTGGGCTATGAGCACCGAACCGGGTATGGAGTACCGAGCCGAACCAGATGTACACTTTTACTTCTACGCGACGACTCTTTTGAAGACCAACTCCAATTCGACCAAAACCGAGATGCAAAGGAAGTCCAAATGGGAGGCTACTACTCAGGATCCAAGTGGGGATAAACGAGTTAACTTCACGAGTTGGACTTTGCAGCGGGACAGGTGCAAAGGGGTTATCGATGTCTATAGCTTTGACTCACCACTGAGAGACGAATATTGGCTATGGATCAGTGCAGTGGAGTTGTCATAACTCCATAGGGCAAAGTGATTGTAGCAAGGCTATGAGCCAGTGCAGTGGAGTTGTTATAACTCCATGGGGCAGAGTGGACATAGCAAAGGGTTAGTGGCTATGGATTAGTGCAGTGAAGTCACCATGACTCCATGGGGCAGAGTGATCGTAGAAAAGGATTGGGTGATCAAAGTGGTAGATATCGTATGCTCTACGCACTGAGTGAGAGGTGTGAGGATGATTGCTATGTTTGATGTTTTCTATCACCATGACATATACACCCCCTCCCCATTATTTTCACACCACGTGCAAATGCCACCTTAGAGTATTATACATCCTGTTGTGCTAACTCTTTGGTTGTCGGTCCAGGTTCTGGTATGGTTATGTATACCTGTTATTGTTCTGTTTTGTTGCATATCGCTCATACGAGACTTTTGTCTGACCCAGAGTTTTATGTCTCTTCTTATTTGTAACGTTCCGGTTTTTCACTACTTTTGTAATACAATTTATTTTGATTTATTTTGTGTAATTGATTTAATTAATAAATTGGGAATACTAATATTGAGGAAAATTCCAAATACATAATTTTATGGTTTAAATATATTAACCAATATGTATATAAATATAAGACAAAGTAAGTGATGTTTTATGTTATTATAATTATTTTCTTTCTTAAGCATAAATATAGATAATAATGGATGTGTGAATATTATAATTAGAATGATAATTATTTAAAATTTCGATGCATATGATTTTTACTTGTTATATGTAAATGTATGCAAGTAATATTGTTTTAACATTTTGTTTAGAAGTAAAAAATTGTTCTTAATACACATAAATATAAAATTAAATTTTAAATTGTGTGACAAATGAGAATACTATATATAATCTATATTATTTTTCATAGAAGGAATCAAGAAAGATCATGACTATTTAAAATAACATTAAATTGGTTGAATTAAAATAAAAAATAAGTGTATTACCTTAGCAACTAAGTTAAAAACATTCAATCTATTTAGTACGCATAGCATATGCGTAGCAAATGCAGCTTTCATTTCTAATACCTAGACAACCTAGACATTGACATTTGAAAAGGGAATGAAGCACACAATTCATAGAACTGGATAGTGCTGCTGCAAATTTTGGGTAGCCAGGACCTAGACTTGTAAGTAGAAATGATAGAAAGACATAAGGCTACCGTGAACCATCCTACTCTACCTTATCAAACCATTAATAGCTTGTAGATTTAGATACAAAGATTAGCTTACTAAAACATTTAAATGCATAGCTAAGATTCATAGGCACATGTAGTGTTGTACAACAAGAATATGGCAAGCTTGCAAATGTATAATATCAGCCGAAATGTGTATCATTGAGATTCTATACACATGCTGAATCTTGTAAGAAGAAGTGACAAAAACATGCCTTTCCTTTCAATCAATGGAACAGCCCAAACCATTAGCATATAGCCTGTAAACCTTGAAGTACATGGGACTGCTACAAAATCATGTGCATATGTACTTTAAGTTATGGCTATCCATGTGCAACTGGAAAGGATTTAACAGAGGAAAAACAACATATGCACATGTTTTATCAAAATGTAGAAAGCCTGTGTATTCAAGACTCTACAAACACATAGCTGGTACAAATGTGTAGGAGCATATATGCTCTGTTGTTGTCCGTGAACAGACTGAAAGGATGTGAGTGACCAAACAATGAGACAACCTATGTAGCCTAGACTATAGTATGTAGTCCTTAAGCATATGGCCGTGCACATCATATGACTGGAAAAGGATCTATGTGAAATGCCTTAACATTGCATTTCCATCCATCATAACAGCAGTCTATGTAGCCTGGAAGAAGAAAAAAACCTATCAGCGAATAACTATCCCATCAATTGTTCCCCTATATATACATACTTGTGCACACGCTCATAAGTCACGCAAATCTGAAGCAAAGAACACACACTCGAGAGACAAACAATGGTAGAGCATCAGGTGAATAGATCTGGGAGGCCTAAAACTCTGTGGACTTGGGACTGCCCAAAAACAGTGTATATAATAGTGAGTAAACTTATGTATTTGTTTCCTTCCTTAAACTCTTGAATTCAAGTACATACATATGTTGATGCATTCATTTGATGTATACTATCATTGTGTAAGGATTAGGTGTAGTATGAGTAAAACTTAAAACCCTGTGTAGACAGTAAACCAAGTAGAATGTGAGTACAACTCTTTTTCCCCATCTAAAACTATTCATGCTTGTGTATATTATAGTGGGGGCATATATCTAGGCATACTTGTGTGTGAATGTATTGAGTCTAACAAATTTGATCTTTATGAAAACCTGTAACCAAAACTGTGTGTAACCCATACTTGTTTGCCATGATGTTGATTACTGATAAGAGAAAGTGATAAATCTATTTCAAGAAGAAAGGTTACATTCATAATAAAACGAAGACTTATGTTCAGCTATAAGAAATGTAGGAGAAATGATGAAAGATAAGGAGATTAGATGCATATATGCTTGTGAAATGTGTTTAGTTGTTACATTGTTTATATCAAACTTGAGGTGAAAACAAAAACCCTATAGCATGACAGTAAAAACAGTGTATATAATAAGTAAATTTTCCATTTTCCCCTCGATCCTACTACTGACTTACATATAAATGCAATTATATATAGTATACGCATTTGAATTTGTAACGGTAAACAATACATCTTTGTGTCACTAAAGATTTATGTGGTAAATATTAAGATTGTCGATGAAAGAATATTTAAAACAAAAGGGAAGAACATGTTGTGCCAGTGGATAGGCAGCGGGTTGATGCGTGATACATGAAATTCACAAACACACATGCAATGTCGGTGCTATTAAGGAGTAAGAGTAGAAATAAGTAGGCTGAGGTGATTTTTGAATTAGCACAGTCGAAACCATAAAGATCAAACAAAAATATTCATTTTTTTAAGAATCAAACAGTGTTAAGAAAATAGAATAAAGAACAAAATGAAATGTACTCAGAAAGGCGAAAACAGAGAGGCTCGACTGTGCATATGCACAAGTGCCCTGTGCATGGTTTCAAACATGATCTGAGAAAGGAAAGAAAGTATGGGGTAAGGGCTGATCTGAAATAGGAACATGAACGAAGGTAGTGTGGCAAGTGATTGAAATTGTGGAAACAACAGAAAAAAACTATGCTGAAAATTATATGTCAGTATGCGGTAATGGACTAATAAGGTCAAACCATATCAGCTTTCATTCATTAAGAACTATTTGGCGAAGTCACGCTTATTGTCAAGCAAGTAGCCATGCTCACTAAATACGTACAAGTTCATGTATCACCTCGTGCTCCAGGATCTAGCCTATATTATAACATGCATCACATACTGTAAGTATAGACAAAATAACCAGACCAAGTTATATTTGTCTCAATGAAAGTTGTTTCCATTTAGTATTCCTTGACACATCAAAAGCACGCAGCAACAAAGAAGGAAGAGCACTCAAACAAACACAAAACACAAGGGGAAATGTTAGAAGAAAAAAAAAGCTAATGTGGCAAGAATGAAGTGTTTGTTTTGTTCCATGAAGTAATAGAAGCGTAAAAAGAGTAACGAAACAGGAAATGAAAGGAGAAGTGAACAGGAAAATGGGGTTGGCACTCTCATTTTACTGAAACAATAATCTGGAAAGAAACAGGGAACATGAAGGTGGAGTTGAAAGGTGGAATCGTGTTAGAGGAGATTAATGGAAAATCTGGGCTTGGCGATGGAATCAATGCATGATTTGTGGTGTGTACAAGTGACAGGATCGGCTTTGTGTTTGGTGTGGTGCTCGTGCACGTGCACGGTGGGTGTTCCAGCTAGTAACTGGAAAGAGGGAACAGCAAAGACAATGGCAACAGTCTGGAAATGATGTGTGTTTTAAGGTTCAGTTGTTTTGGCTAGTATAGCCTTGAAATTTATTAAAACAAGGAAGAGAAAGGGAGTAGAAAATGGAAAGGAGAAGGTGCAGAAAAAAGAGAAAGAAGAGTAGAGGGTGCATCATGTAAAAAGAAGAAGGTGCATGGGCACGTACCAATGCCTGGAGATTCGAAAGTTTTGTGGTAATGCCATGGAGTTTCGAGTGGTGGGTGGTCCAATGGTGTCAGGGTAGATGATGAATTGGTGCATGAAGTAGATGGAAAGGGTTGATACAGGACGGAAAGAAAAAATAAACAAATAAAGACACGTGGCAATGAGTTTGGAGAATGATTGTGTTCGCAGGCTGGAAGAGGTTATGGGCCAAGGAAAATATCTAAATAAGTAACGGACCAGAAGGTTTGGGCTATGCAAAGGAAATCAAATATAAATAAAAGAAGAAGAATAAAAATAAATAAAAAGAGATTTTTATTTTTATAAGAGCAAAAATAAACCAAATATCGTGGCAAGTGGAAAGAAATACATTGGCAAGGAAATCAAGCGTAGTAGCTTAGCTTAAGACGTTCACCGAGTTAAAAACAAAAAATAAAAAGGGAAATAATATAATAAAAATAGAAAAGAGTATAAATTAAGTTATTTATGATTATTTAGAAATAAAAAGATAATTTACAAAGTATGACAAAGGTATAAAATGTCATGTAAACAAGCTAACATTTTAGAGTGAAGTACCGTGTGCGACGCACACGCTTTAGTTGTTCATTTATAAAGGGTAGTCAAAATTAAATAAATTACTATGTGTGACGCACACGCTTTAGTTGTTCATTTATAAAAGTTAGTCGAATATCTGGATTTAAACGATGTAGATATATACTATTCTGTTTGGTTGAAGCTCATAAAATAAAGGGTATATAAAATGAATTATATTCAGTTCATTTAAGTTGATAAATATTTCCTTTTGAACAAGAAATGTTTGAGATCAAGTGAATATTGAAAACAGTTTTCTTAAGTATCGTTTAACCGTAAAAGACATTATGCTAATCATTTCGAAGAGTCCGGAATTAATATTCCACTTCGATTTGATTTATATGTCGCGGGTCAGAGATTATAGAAAATAATTGAAGGCGGAGATATGCAAGGTCTATTTTGTTTTATAGAATAGTGTCTTCGATTTGTCCATTCCTAGGACAACTTGTATGGATGAGTGTTGACAGAGTAGGCCTAATAAATTGCGTAAGTTGATTTCTTCAAACGTATTTATGTTTGGTGGCGGAGGAATTCGTTTCTCCTAGCTTTATACCCGTGATATTTTTAGGGAAATTAATTTGTGGTTTGGCGGGTTTGACGATGTGGCATTCAAAGTGAACGAAGACATGTTATATCCAAAGGTAAGTTCAGCCTCAAGCCACACAACCGGGAAATGACAAAAATCGGGTAGGCAACACAGCTATATGGGTCGCTCCCATTAGGGTGTATTGTCACCTATCTAGAGAAATTCAATTTGCTTCTTTATTCTATTCGATGTTGTCCCTTTCGGGAAACGGTGGGTCGCACCCAACCATTGGTGACAATATATTCGATACACTCAAGCGAAATGAGTGGTCGGTCATGTGTGGGCCGGGTTGCAAGGCGTTCTTGTTGAACCGAGTGTATTCCTCTCTAGAGATACACTACTGGCTGGTGGTTCCATACCTTGTCACAGTTGAAATCCAATCTCCAATAAGTGCCCGCGGTTTTGATTGTATACTACATATGTAGAGCGTGAGATGCAAGCGTTCTACTAGAATGATATTTATTTGTATTTAGACATTATTATAATATCAGAAGAATATTATTTTCAAAATGTTTTGGGTTATCGTAGGGTAAAAACCGTCCATGTTTATGTGTAGATCGGTATTACGATTATCTTTTCTTTCAAAATGTTTTTGAAAGTTAAACAAGTGTTTGGATTCTCATAAGGAAAAAACCCGTTCGTTTGTATGGCGTGGTCTTATGAGATATCCTTTATCGAAATCAGCTTGTTTTAAAAATCGTTTACTCGCACCAGTCCCGTGACTGACCCAGAGTTTATTTTCTATGTTTTTCCTAAACTCTTGGGTGCCCAAATTTGTACGGGCAGTCCAATAGTTCAGGATTTTACAGATTTATCTGGAGGAGCTTGGAGCAGTAGACTTCAACGTTAGATATTTAGAGTTTATTTCCGATGTATTGTATATGTGATGTACTCTGATGAAGTATGTAAGTTCAAATACAATTGTATTTCAAAAGTGATTATTTATATATTATATTCCGCTGCGATTGTGAGACTCTGTTTGTTGTTCAGTTCGATCTTCTATCTATTTTCTTCTATTCTAATTTTCTATCTTATCTTTTCTCATCCTCTAACTTCTTTCTATTAATGATTCATATTTTCTTGCAATTTAGGTTGGACGTGTGTTGTATTCAATTGACTCAAATGATACAGATTTGCGGGTCATTACAGTTGGTATCAGAGCTGGTTGCTTAATTGGTATGCATGATAGGGGGTTCTCGCTTCGCGGTTTGGTGGTGGACGGGAGACTCTTACCCCTACATGTCCCGACAATGAGGGTTGGTCGAGTCATGAGGTTGGCAGAAAAAGCTGTTCTGAGGTATCTCTGTAGTGCCACGCTGGGAGGTTAGCCCAGTGGTTGATGGTTGCAAAGCCCAAACCCATTACAGTTGGTATCAGAGCTTTAGGTTGAGTAATACCTTGGCTCTGTGGCGTAACTCGATACAGATGGGGTTAGTAATACCCTAGATTGAGTTTGAGTATATATGTATGAGCGGGTATTTGTTAGTTGATATAAAAACTGTTTTATATTGTGATGATTGGTTTGTTGAGTGGGTTATGAATTCTGGTCGATGCAGGATGTACAGCTGTATCGATAGGTATTTCTAAACTCTCGAGCAGAACAATTCGACACAGTATTGATTTAAGATGGGTAAATGAAATATTTTTGCCCAAATTATATTTTGTTATAAAATAATAATTTTCTGAAATTATTATTATGTATGGATGTGTCGATGGTTGTTATTATAATCTGATAGGATTATAAACAGTAAAGTGATTATATATTGAACCGAGTTAGATTGTATAAGAATAAGTTACGAACAAGATAAATTGAAGAATTGTTTGAGAAAACAAGATATTTTGGGAAAATTCAAAAGTTTTGAATTTACAATGGAATTAAGGTATGTGATTTTAAATTGGTTTGGAATAAAAACCGAAAAGTTGGATTCTGGAATTTGAAATTTTAAATAAAGTTAAGAAATTGGAACTAACTAGAGATTGGTTGAGTTAAATGATTTTTTGAGTTTTGATTTGACGTTGATTTAGGTCTTCGGGGTTGATACTTAGAGGATTATTTTCTTAACCGATTTATGGTCAGGGACAGATAAATGTTGAAGAATAGCAATAAATGAAGTATTTTCCAACAATAAGTAATAGATATTTCTAGTTATAAAAATGACTTTGACAAATAGCTAATTGAGGTTATATTAAATGTTTTGATTGCCGTGAAATATTTCATGTGTATTTAAACGCCGTGTTTGTTGTAATTGTTAGGGAATGATCCATGTATTTGTTTTGTATATAAATCTATTAATAGATATAACTGTTATCTCTCGTCACTCTTCAATTTCGAGGACAAAATTCTTTTAAGGGGTGTGGATTGTAACGTCCCGGTTTTCGACTACTTTTGTAATACAATTTATTTTGATTTATTTTGCGTAATTGATTTAGTTAATATATTGGGAATATTAATATTAAGAAAAATTATAAATACATAATTTTATGGTTTAAATATGTTAACCAATATGTATATAAATATAAGACAAAGTAAGTGATGTTTTATATTATTATAATTATTTTCTTTCTTAAACATAAATATAGATAATAATGGATGTATGAATATTATAATTAGAATGATAATAATTTAAAATTTCGATGCATATGATTTTTACTTGTTATATGTGAATGTATGCAAGTAATATTGTTTTAACATTTTGTTTATAAGTAAAAACTTGTTCTTAATACACATAAATATAAAACTAAGTTTTAAATTGTGTGACAAATGAGAATACTATATATAATCTATATTATTTTACATAGAAGGAATCAAGAAATACCATGGCTATTTAAAATAACATTAAATTGATTGAAATAAAATAAAAAAATAAGTGCATTATCTTAGCAACTAAGTTAAAAAGATTCAATCTATTTAGTACGCATGGCATATGCATAGCAAATGCAGCTATCATTTCAAATACCTAGACAACCGAGACATTGACATTTGAAAAGGGAATGAAGCACACAATTCATAGAACTGGATAGTGCTGCTGCAAATTTTGGGTAGCCGGGACCTAGACTTGTAAGAGAAATGATATAAAGACATAAGGTTGTCGTGAACCATCCTACTCACCATTAATAACTTGTAGACTTAGATACAAAGATTAGCTTATTAAAAAATTTAAATGCATAGCTAAGATTCATAGGCACATGTAGTGTTGTACAACAAGAATATGGAAAGCCTGCAAATGTATAATATCAGTCGAAATGTGTATCATTGAGATTCTATACACATGCTAAATCTTGTAAGAAGAAGTGACAAAAACATGCCTTTCCTTTCAATCAACGGAACAGCCCAAACCATTAGCATATAGCCTGTAAACCTTGAAGTACATAGGACTGCTACAAAATCATATGCACATGTATTTTAAGTTCTAGCTATCCATGTGCAACTGGAAAGGATTTAACAGAGGAAAAACAGCATATGCGCATGTTTTATAAAAATGTAGAAAGCCTATGTATTCTAGACTCTACAAACACATGGCGGGTACAAATGTATATGAGCACATATGCTATGTTGTTGTCCGTGAACAGGCTGAAAGGATGTGAGTGACCAAACAATGAGATAGCCTGTGTAACCTAGACTATAGCACGTACTCCTTAAGCATATGGTCGTGCACATACTGGAAAAGGATCTATGTGAAATGGCTTATCAGTGCACTCCCATCCATCATAACAGCAGTCTATGTAGACTGGAAGAAAAAAACTACCTATTAGCTGTTCAATATCCCATCAATTGTTCCCCTATATATACACACTTGTACACACCCTAATAAAATCACGCAAATCTGAAGCAAAGAACACACACTCGAGAGACAAACAATGGTAGAGAATCAGGTGAATAGATCTGGGAAGCCTAAAACCCTATGGACTTAGAACTGCCCAAAAACAGCGTATATAATAGTGAGTAAACTTCTGTATCTGTTTCCTTCCTTAAACTCTTGAATTCAAGTACATACATATGTTGATGCATTCATTTGATGTATACTATCATTGTGTAAGGATTGGGTGTAGTATGAGTAAAACTGAAAACCGTGGGTAGACAGTAAACCAAGTAAAATGTGAGTACAACTCTTTTTCCACATCTAAAACTATTCATGCTTGTGTATATTATAGTGGGGGCATATATCTAGGCATACTTGTGTGTGAATGTATTGAGTCTAACAAATTTGATCTTTATGAAAACCTGTAACCCAAACTGTGTGTGTAACCCATACTTGTTTGCCATGATGTTGATTACTGATAAGAGAAAGCGATAAATCTATTTCAAGAAGAAAGGATACATTCATAATTAAACGAAGACTTAGGTTCAGCTATAAGAAATGTAGGAAAATGAAGAAAGATAAGGAGATTAGATGCATATATGCTTGTGAAATGTGTTTAGTTGTTACATTGTTTTTATCAAACTTGAGGTGAAAACAAAAACCCTATAGCCTGATAGTAGAAACAGTGCATATAATAAGTAAATTTTCCGTTTTCCCCTAGATCCTACTACTGACTTACATATAAATGCAATTATATATAGTATACGCATTTGAATTTGTAACGGTAAACAATACATCTTTGCGTCACTAAAGATTTATGTGGTAAATATTAAGATTGTCGATGAAAGCATGTTTAAAACAAAAGGGAAGAACAAGTTGTGCCAGTGGGTGGACAGCGGGTTGATGCATGATACATGGAATTCACAAACACACTTGCAGTGTCGGTGCTATTAAGGAGTAAGAGCAGAAATAAGTAGGCTGTGGTGATTTTTGAATTAGCACAGTCGAAACCATAAAGATCAAACAAAAATATTCGTTTTTTTAATGAATCAAACAGTGTTAAGAAAATAGAGTAAAGCACAAAATGAAATGTACTCAGAAAGACGAAAACAGAGAGGCTTGACGTGCATATGCACAAGTGCCCTGTGCACGGTTTCAAACATGATCCGAGAAAGGAAAGAAAGTATGGGGGTTAAGGGCAGATCTGAAATAGGAATGTGAACGAAGGTAGTGTGGCAAGTGATTGAAATTGTGGAAACAAAAAAAAGGGATACTATGTTGAAAATTATACGTAAGTATGCGGTAATGGACTAATAAGGTCAAACCATATCAGCTTTCATTCATCAAGAACTATTTGGCGAAGTTACGCTTATTGTCAAGCAAGTAGCCATGCTCACTAAATACGTACAAGTTCATATATCACCTCGTGCTCCAGGATCTAGCCTATATTATAACATGCATCCCATACTGTAAGAATAGACAAAATAACCAGACAAAGTTATATTTGTCTCAATGAAAGTTGTTTCCATTTAGTATTCCTTGACACATCAAAGGCACGCAACAACAAAGAAGGATGAGCACTCAAACAAAAACAAAACACAAGGGGAAACGTTAAAAGAAAAAAAGCTAATGTGGCCAGAATGAAGTGTTTGTTTTGTTTCGTGAAGTAATAGAAGTGTAAAAAGAGTAACGAAACAGGAAATGAAAGGAGAAGTGAACAGGCAAATGAGGTTGGCACTCTCGTTTTACTGAAACAATAATCTGGAAAGAAACAAGGAACATGAAGGTGGAGTTGAATGGTGGAATCGTGTTAGAGGAGGTTGATGGCAAATCTGGGCTTGGTGATGGAATCAATGCATGATTTGTGGTGTGTACAAGTGATAGGATCTGCATTGTGTTTGGTGTGGTGATCGTGCACGTGCACGGTGGGTGTTCCAACGAGTAACTGGAGAGAGGGGAAAGTAGAGGCAATGGAAACAGTCTAGAAATGATGTATGTTTTAAGGTTCAGTTGTTTTGGCTAGTATAGCCTTGAAATTTATTAAAACAAGGAAGAGAAAGGGAGTAGAAAATGGAAAGGAGAAGGTGCAGCAAAAAGGGAAAGAAGAGTAGTGGACACATCATGTAAAAAGTAGCAGGTGCATGGGCATGTAATAATTCCTGGAGATTCGAAAGTTTTGTGGTGATACCATGGAGTTTCTGGCGGTGGGTGGTCCAATGGTGTCAGGGTAGATGATGAATTGGTGCATGAAGTAGGTGGAAAGGGTTGATGCAGGACGGAAAGAAAAAATAAACAAATAAAGGCACATGACAATGAGATTGGAGAATGACTGTGTTCGTAGGCTAAAAGAGGTTATGGGCCAAGGAAAATATCTAAATAAGTAACGGACCAGAAGGTTTGGGCCATGCAAAGGAAATCAAAAATAAATAAAAGAAGAATAATAAAAATAAATAAAAAGAGATTTTTATTTTTATAAGACCAAAAAGAAACCAAATATCATGGCAAGTGGAAAGAAAGACATTGGCAAGGAAATCAAGCGTAGTAGCTTAGCTTAAGAGGTTCACCGAGTTAAAAATAAAAAATAAAAGGGGAAATAATATAATAAGAAAAATAGAAAAGAGTATAAATTAAGTTATTTATGATTATTTAGAAATAAAAAGATAATCTACAAGTATGACAAAGGTATAAAATGTCGTGTAAACAAGCTAACATTTTAGAGTAAAGTACCATATGCGACGCACACGCTTTAGTTGTTCATTTATAAAGGGTAGTCAAAATTAAATAAATTACTATGTGCGACGCACACGCTTTTGTTGTTCATTTATAAAAGTTAGTTGAAAATCTGGATTTAAACAATGTAGATATATACTATTCTGTTTGGTTGAAGCTCATAAAATAAAGTGTATATAAAATGAACTATATTCAGTTCATTTAAGTTGATAAATATTTCCTTTTGAACAAGAAATTTTTGAGAGCAAGTGAATATTGAAAACAGTTTTCTTAAGTATCATTTAACTGTAAAAGACATTACGCTAATCATTTCAAAGAGTCCGGAATTAATATTCCACTTCAATTTGATTCATACGTCGCGGGTCAGAGATTATTGAAAATAATTGAAGATGGAGATATGCAAGGGCTATTTTGTTTTACCGAATAATGCCTTCGGTTTGTCCAATCCTAGGACAACTTATGGATGAGTGTTTGACAGAGTAGGCCTAATAAATTGCGTAAGTTGATTTCTTCAAATGTATTTATGTTTGGTGGCGGAGGAATTCGTTTCTCTTAGCTTTATACCCGTGATATTTTTGGGGAAATCAATTTGTGGTTTGGCGGGTTTGACGATGTGGCATTCAAAGTGAACAAAGACATGTTATATCCAAGGGTAAGTTCAGCCTCAAGCCTCACAACCGGGAAATGACAAAAATCGGGCAGGCGGCATGGCTATGTGGGTCGCTCCCATTAGGGTGTATTGTCACCTATCTAGAGAAATTATATTTTCTTCTTTATTCTATTCGATGTTGTCCCTTTCGGGAAACGGTGGGTCGCACCCAACCGTTGGTGACAATATATTCGGTAAACTCAAGCGAAATGAGTGGTCAGTCATGTATGGGCCGGGTTGTAAGACGTTCTTGTTGAACCCAGTGTATTCCCCTCTAGAGATACACTACTGGCAGGGGGTTCCATACCTTGTCATAGTCGGAATCAAATCTCCAATAAGCGCCTGCGGTTTTGATTGTATACTACATATGTAGAGCGTGAAATGCGAGTGTTCTGCTAGATTGATATTTATTTGTATTTAGGCATTATTATAATATCAGAAGAATATTGTTTTCAAAATGTTTTGGGTTATCGCAAGGCAAAAACCGTCCATGTTTATGTCTGGATCGGTCTTACAATTATCTTTTCTTTCAAAATGTTTTTGAAAGTTAAGCAAGTGTTTGGATTCTCAAAAGGAAAAAAACCCGTTTCGTTTGTACGGCGTGGTCTTATGAGACATCCTTTATCGAAATCAGTTTGTTTTAAAAATCGTTTACTCACACCAGTCTCTTGACTGACCCAGAGTTTATTATCTACGTTTTTCTTAAACTTTTGGCTGCCCAAATTTGTACGGGCAGTCCAATAGTTTAGGATTTTACAGTTTTATTTGGAGGAGCTTGGAGCAGGAGACTTCAATGTTAGATATTTAGAGTTTATTTCCGCTGTATTGTATATGTGATGTACTCTGATGAAGTATATAAGTTCAAATACAATTGTATTTCAAAAGTGATTATTTATATATTATATTCCGCTGCGATTGTGAGACTCTATTTTTTCTTCAGTTCGATCTATCTATTTTCTTCTGTTATAGTTTTCTATCTTATCTTTTCTCATCCTTTAACTTCTTTCTATTAGTGATTCGTATTTTCGTGTAATTTTGGTTGGACGTGTGTTGTATTCAGTTAACTCAAATGGTACGGATTTTCAGGCCGTTACATATTACTCTAGGTGCTCTTAAATGAGCAGACTAGAGACAGGTCAGGTGATTATGCACGAGTAGCTATAACGGAGACGAGTAGGAGGCTTCCACGTACGATATATATATTCTCCCTGTGTTGTTACTGGTCACTACTTTGGGCATTAGTAGTGTACCTCTTTATTTTTCTTTAGAGACAGTATTTTTAAGTTGTAATGATGTTGGTTTGGATGGTAAGATGTATTTTGGATTTCCGCTGCTATGATGGTTTAGTTTTCAACTTATGCACTGTCTCGCCTATTTTATGTCAAAGTTATGTTAATATTATATTTTATCCCATGCGCTGTGAGACATTCTACAGGTTCCTTGTTAGTTCAAATTCCTTTCTTTTGATAACCGTCCCGTGCTGGTCGGACGTTGTAACGACCCGGAAAAATGCGATGTTGGTTATCCGATATACAACACATATCGAACATCCAAGGATCGAAAATACCGGTAGTTAATGAAAGAAATTAGAGGGTGAGGAAAGATAAGATAGAAACTTAGAATAGAAGAAGAAGAAGAAGAACACAACATCAGAGTAACACGAACCTCACAGCGGAACGAATAACATATAATATATATAACATAACTTGAAATATACATTTGTACTTGAATATACATCATTATCAAAGTACAACACTTACAACAAAGCGAAAATAAACTATAGCTATATGATCCTGAAGCCTCATGCTCCAGCTCTTCAAGTATCTGTAAAATCCTGACTACTTGACTGCCCGTACAAAACAGGGCACCCAAGAGTTTAGGGAAAACAAAACAAAATAAACTCCGGGTCGGTCATGGGATTGGTGTGAGTAAAACAGTTTAAAAACAGTTTGAGCCTTTAAACGATATCTCATAAGACCATGTCGTATAATGGAACGGGTTTTTCCCTTATGAGAATCCAAAATATCTTTATATCGAAAACCTTTTGATATTATAATAATGTCTATCAACCACAATATAATAATCATCAAGCAGAAACGCTTTCATCTCACGTTCTACATATATTGTATACAATCAAAACCGCAAGCACGTATTGGGTAATGGATTTCCAACTATGACATGGTATGGAACCACCTTTCGCTAGTGTACCTCTAGAAAGGAATACACTGGGTTCAACAAGAACATCTTGCAACCCGGCCACACATGACCGACCACTCATTTCGCTTGAGTGTATTGAATGTATATCACCAACAGTTGGGATCAGCAACCGTTTCCCGAATGGGACAGCATCAATAACAGATTTTTAGAAGTAAATGAAACTCTAGATCAGGTGATTATACACCCTAATAGGTGCGACCTACATAGCCATGCTGCCTGCCCGATTTTTTTCATTTCCCGGTTAATGAGGCTTGTGGTTACGCTTTATCATCACATCAGATTCTCTTCGAATGCCACATTGTCAGATCCATCGAAAATAACTAATTGACGTCTACAACAGTACATTATGTGTTAGCTAAAGAAGTTTCCTTCTCCGCTTCCACTCTTGGTACGGTTGAAGAAATCAATGTACGTGGCCTTTCTGGAAATACTCTGTCAGACATTCATCCATACAAGTCATCCAAGAACAGGATGAACCGAAGGCACTATTCAGTATATCCATCTTAGGCACTGTTATCTAAGATTTATACAACAGCCCTTGTACTTTACTCCGTCTTCAATATATTCAGCGTACTTGATTCGCAACGCTTATGCCAATACGGTGTGGTTCTTCGGATAATAATCCAACCGGTCTCTCCATATTAACAACTTTAAAATGGTCAAAACTTTGATAGTCCGTGATTTAACTATCAAATGAAAACATGTATGTGTACACACAACGATCTTATTTCCAAATGGAATTATCGATCCAATCATCAAACATATATATATATATATATATCCTTATTTTCTATGCTTAGAAAATATACGTTATTAACACAGGAAAACATTTCCATGGCTTAATTACGTATCACTATTCTCCCACATCTATCAGACTCTAACTATAAACTAACAAGAGAACAACTTCCAAAGTATAAACCCTGAAGGCCGAAACCAACATCAGATCGATACTTAGGAAACCATTCAACTTATTAATCTCTAGTCAATTTCTAATTTCTGTTTAACTCCATTTGTTTAACTCTGTTCGATTAACTCCTTTCGATTAACTCGATTCGATTAACTCCTCTATTTATTTTCCCAATAAATAATCCTTTATTCTATTTATTTTCTAAATAAATAATCCTTTATTCTATTTATTTGTAAATGATTTACAAATATTTCTCTTTCTATTTGTTTTATTTATTTTCTAAATAAAAGATCCTTTTATACTTCTATTTATTTATCAAATAAATATTCCATTTCAATTCTATTTATTTTACAAATAAATTTCCCTTTATCATATCTTATTTATTTTCCCAATAAATGCTTCTTATATGATCTTTATAAACCCATAGCCCTTTTATAAAATCTTTTGATTTTATAAATAATTTTCCTTTTTATTTCTTCTTTGATTTTATATAGTATTTTCTTTTATAAAAATCCTTTTTCCTTTTATATATAAAATCCATCTATTTTATATCAATGATTTATTTTCAAAATATACTTTGAAAATCTCCTTTCTATTTCCCAGTATTTCTTACGGTATTTAATATACCGAACCACAAAGATCGATATCATTTAAACACACATAATCAAACAGATTATATATCACATCATATATTACAATATATGAACAGAACAGTATTATAAATATTGAGGAGTCCAATTGGGCTCCTCCAACCTGTTTCCTTGCATCACGATGTTAAACAATACAATTAACATCGATTTCATTTTAATATGAAATATTCTGCTAAACAGAATCAATATTTGATTAACGATTTATATATATATCGTTATATATAATTTCAACCAATACATAAACAATTCAACGAAACAGTTAACACACAGCAATCAACAGATGATTAACAGTTCTAAAAATACATTATAAAAATATAACTGTTCAGAGTTGGTGAGTTTTACTCACATTGGCAGTTCATCGTTAAAGAATGAGAATCAAACAATTTATTTCGTCATAAATTCAAACGAGCTCCAATGGACTTCCAGTCAGTTTCATTGTGGAGTGCTCGTCCATACGATCCTAACGGATCTTGTTTTACTGAATTTCGATCACGTATGAATTAGATATGGTAATTTTAAGTTAGTACATTTTATACACAATTTATAAATAAATAACCAAAAGAATCGGGCCTCACCCCTTGAATTAACCGGCCTACCCAACCTTTGAAAGCCCATACCCGCACCTTTAATCCTCTTTCCCCAAATACCAGTTCGATGTCTGCTCCTCAACAGTCAAACCATGGCCGCGTTTTAAGCACCACACTCCCATTCAATTCTTCACAAATACAAAAATCCGAACCCACCATTTATCTCATCATCAACCCCTCTTTAACTCCATATGTCTTTCGTTCCACTCGCACACCGTTTTCAGTTTCCGACTTCTGTTGGTCTTCACGAGAAGCAACAATTTGATCGAAACTTTTTGGTGCGGATTCGAACCAAAATCTCACAACCGCAACCACTCGCTACCACAATAAAAACTGCATCATCCAATTGATTTAAATCTCCTTCAAATCCACGAAAGGTTGAACCCTAGTTCTCGTTGGAAAAAAATACAATGAGCGGAAATGGGCGTCGCATCCTTCTATCAGTATATCAGAACGAAGAGGATCTTGATACGAATCCATTTATGGTTGTTTTGGGATTTATCTTTGATTTGATTTGAATTTTCTTTGAATTTTGAAGATCGATGGTATACGTTTTCTTTGGTTTACTAGAGGAACAAATTGTGCGGCGCATTCATTTATCAGTAAAGACATTATATATGGGTTTCTTTTTGGATTAAGGGGAGGTTAACCTTCCACATTTTCGATTGAAGAGAACAAGAATTATGCGGCTGAAAATAGATTGAGACGGGGCTTCGTTTAGGCCATAAGAGAAAGTTAGGGGTAGTTGGTATGATAGGTATTGATTGGATAAAGTTTATCATACTCTATTTGATTTTTAAAAATCCATTTTTATTAATTCTTATAGTTACGTATTGCTATGGACATAAATACAAATGTAGTCATGTCGGGTATTTCACCACAATCCCAGAAATATAAAAATACTGGTAGGTGAACTCATATTGTGAAAGCCCAAATTTCTGATTCAGGGTGCAAAACACTCCAAATAAAAAGTTGCTTATTTAATTAATTAAAAATTACAGTAAAATCCTAAAAATTAAATTATCACTACGTCTCAAAAGAATCTTGTCTAAATTCGAAACCGGTATCTGGTTATATCGAATAAACCGTTATGGTCAATAAACGATTCTATAGCGACTATTTTAAAATTTGATTTGGACATAACTCAAAATCTACACGACGAAATCCAGATCTTTCTCTTCCATTAGAAAAATATACTCCACCAGCTCCACACGTTTCTTGTTTCACAGAAATCCGATCTAAAATGAACCCTGTACATTCAGTTGAAGTTCGAATCGCCAATTTATGAACTGCAGCGCCATTTCGAGCTCGATTTTAATTATAATATAATTATATGTTCATACTATCGTTTATATAATATATTCGTTATCATCATTCAATCCTAAACTGAAATATATATTTTTTGAATTTCCCAATTCACACCATATCGCCATTTCAGCCAATTCTAATTATTTCCGAATTTAATATATTATTTAATTATTATTTTAAATTAAATATTCACTATTATTTAATTCAATGACTATTACCTTTTAAATAATTAAATAAATTAATTATTATACCGCTGAAAATGCGGGTTATTACATTCTTCCCCACTTAAAATAATTTCGTCCTCGAAATTGCTACGGTAGAAATCAAACCCTATTAACTGGTTAGAACTTATTTGTTCACTTCTAAATCTTTGGTTTCAACTGAACCAATTTAATTTCATTTAAAATATTAATTAATTCTTATCAACGAAAATTTTCAAAAATCCTAAAAATTTTCTAACTCCTTAACTTTTCGAAAAATTTCGCCAGCACCTCATTTGTACTGGTCAATAGGTCAAACTCCAACTCGCCTCTCTGGGCCTTCTCCAACCCAAAAGAAAATCAAACAGCCAAGCGGCTTGCCAATTCGGCTCATAAATCTCATGCTTATATCGAATATAAACTTGTACCTTTTTGTCGGGCATATCAACTCTTTTACTTTCACCTGATGTCAATTCAGCGGATACAAGGGTCATCCCAATCAAATTCCAATCTGCTTTTATCCACAACACAACCATTCGTTTATATCCGAGCCAAATATCATTTCAACTCGAGTTTCTTCTCGATTCCCAACTCTTAACTTGATTGTCACATTACACTTCAAATTTGATTCTCACAATCCAATTTGTCTTGATGTCATTCTAATTCAATCTCAGTTACCACTTTACTGGCTTTACTTTAATTCAAATTTGCTTTCACAAATTTCTGTTAAATTTGTTTTTAATTCAAACAGTCCTTCCCTGGGAGTTTTTTTTAACAGTTTACTCTTTTCAAAAATCAAATTTTCCTTTTTGAAATTCAACACAACTTGTCTTTCCCAAAACAAATTCAAAACAGTATCTCTGGTAGTAATTCGTCATTTACAACTCGAAAATGAATACTGGTGATGCAGCTGTCATCATCAGAATCTATTTTCCAGCGATCGAAGTGAGTTCAATACTATAAAACCATTTCTGAACATTTCCACTTTGAAATTCATTTCAAAATATAATTCACACTGCTTGTAAAACAATTTAAAATCTCTCAGGATCTTAAATTTTCCTTATTTTTAATCCAAATCCATTTACAAACACTTATCCAATTTTTCCAGAATTTTAATTCAAATTCTGGTTTAAATTTCAGATTTAACTCATCTGATTTCACGTATTTCACTTATATGAATTCTGATTGGTTATTTACTTAACCATTTAATTTATAATCTTACTCGGTTATAATAACAACCAATATATCCACTATATTCTAATTTTGATATATATATATATATATATATATCTTCTCTATATCAAGATATACCTTGGGTAAACTTATTTTAATTCACCCTCTTTTCAAAACATATCGTGTTGACCCATCGTATTCGAGTGTTTAGTAACTCCTACTGATACAGTGGATCAAACTGATCGACCAGAACTCATAAACAACTCAACCAATAAATCACCACAATATAAAACAATTTTATATCAATAACAAATACGCTCACTCGTATATATACACTCAACTCAATCTAGGGTATTACTAACCCCATCTCTACTGAGTCATGCCACAGAGCCAAGGTAATTACTTAACTTAAGCTCTGATACCAACTGTAACGACCCGGAAAAATGCGATCTTGGTTATCCGATATACAACACATATCGAACATCCAAGGATCAAAAATACCGGTAGTTAATGAAAGAAATTAGAGGGTGAGGAAAGATAAGATATAAACTTAGAATAGAAGAATAAGAAGAACACAACATCAGAGTAACACGAACCTCACAGCGGATTGAATAACATATAATATATATAACATAACTTGAAATATACATTTGTACTTGAATATACATCATTGTCAAAGTACAACACTTACAACACAGCGAAAATAAACTATAGCTATTTGATCCTGAAGCCTCCTGCTCCAGCTCTTCAAGTATCTGTAAAATCCTGACTACTTGACTGCCCGTACAAAATAGGGCACCCAAGAGTTTAGGGAAAACAAAACAAAATAAACTCCGGGTCAGTCATGGGACCGGTGTGAGTAAAACAATTTAAAAACAGTTTGAGCCATTAAACGATATTTTATAAGACCACGCCGTATAACGGAACGGGTTTTTCCCTTATGAGAATCCAAAATATCTTTATATCAAAAACCTTTTGATATTATAATAATGTCTATCAACCACAATATAATAATCATCTAGCAGAAACGCTTTCATCTCACGTTCTACATATATAGTATACAATCAAAACCGCAAGCATGTATTGGGTAATGGATTTCCAACTATGACAAGGTATGAAACCACCTTTCGCTAGTGTACCTCTAGAAAGGAATACACTGGGTTCAACAAGAACATCTTGCAACCCGGCCACACATGACCGACCACTCATTTCGCTTGAGTGTATCGAATGTATATCACCAACGGTTGGGATCAACAACCGTTTCCCGAATGGGACAGCATCAACAATATATTTTTAGAAGTAAATGAAACTCTAGATCAGGTGATTATACACTCTAATAGGTGCGACCTACATAGCCATGCTGCCTGCCCGATTTTTGTCATTTCCCGGTTGATGAGGCTTGAGGTTACGCTTTATCATCACATCAGATTCTCTTCGAATGCCACATTGTCAGATCCATCGAAAATCACTAATTGACGTCTACTACAGTACATTACGTGTTAGCTAAAGAAGTTTCCTTCTCCGCTTCCACTCTTGGTACGGTTGAAGAAATCAATGTACGTGACCTTTCTGGAAATACTCTGTCAGACATTCATCCATACAAGTCATCCAGGAACAGGATGAACCGAAGGCACTATTCAATATATCCATCTTAGGCACTGTTATCTAAGATTTATACAATAGCCCTTGTACTTTACTCCGTCTTCAATATATTCAGCGTACTTGATTTGCAACGCTTATGCCAATACGGAGTGGTTCTTCGGATAATAATCCAACCGGTCTCTCCATATTAACAACGTTAAAATTGTCAAAACTTTGATAGTCCGTGATTTAACTATCAAATGAAAACATGTTTGTGTACACACAACGATCTTATTTCCAAATGGAATTATCGATCCATTCATCAAACATATATATATTTCCTTATTTTCTATGTTTAGAAAATATACGTTATTAACACTGGAAAACATTTCCATGGCTTAATTACGTATCACTATTATCCCACATCTATTAGACTCTAACTATAAACTAACAAGAGAACAACTTCCTAAGTATAAACCCCGAAGGCCGAAATAGATCGATACTTAGGAAACCATTCAACTTATTAATCTCTAGTCAGTTTCTAATTTCTGTTTAACTCCATTTGATTAACTCTGTTCGATTAACTCCTTTCGATTAACTCGATTTGATTAACTCCTCTATTTATTTTCCCAATAAATAATCCTTTATTCTATTTATTTTCTAAATAAATAATCCTTTATTCTATTTATTTGTAAATGGTTTACAAATATTTCTCTTTCTATTTGTTTTATTTATTTTCTAAATAAAAGATCCTTTTATACTTCTATTTATTTATCAAATAAATATTCCATTTCAATTCTATTTATTTTACAAATAAATATCCCTTTATCATATCTTATTTATTTTCCCAATAAATGTTTCTTATATGATCTTTATAAACCCATAGCCCTTTTATAAAATCTTTTGATTTGATAAATAATTTTCCTTTTTATTTCTTCTTTGATTTTATTAAGTATTTTCTTTTATAAAAATCCTTTTTCCTTTTATATATAAAATCCATTGATTTTATATAAATGATTTATTTTCAAAATCTACTTTGAAAATCTCCTTTCTATTTCCCAGTATTTCTTACGGTATTTAATATACCAAACCACAAAGATCGATATCATTTAAACACTCATAATCAAACAGATTATATATCATATCATATATTACAATATATGAACAGAACAGTATTATAAATATTGAGGAGTCCAGTTGGACTCCTCCAACCTGTTTCCCTGCATCACAGATGTTAAACAATATAATTAACATCGATTTCATTTCAATATGAAATATTCTGCTAAACAGAATCAATATTTGATTAACGATTTATATATATATATATATTGTTATCTATAATTTCAGCCAATACATAAACAATTCAACCAAACAGTTAACACACAGCAATCAACAGATGATTAACAGTTCTAAAAATACGTTATAAAAATATAACTGTTCAGAGTTGGTGAGTTTTACTCACATTGGCAGTTCATCGTTAAAGAACGATAAACTGTAGTTTGATCTGAATCATACAATTTATTTCGTCATGAATTCAAACGAGCTCCAATGGACTTCCAGTCAGTTTCATTGTGGAGTGCTCGTCCATACGATCCTAACGAATCTTGTTTTACTGAATTTCGATCACGTATGAATTAGATATGGTAATTCTAAGTTAGTACATTTTATACACAATTTATAAATAAATAACCAAAACAATCGGGCCTCACCCCTTGAATTAACCGGCCCCCCAACCTTTGAAAGCCCATACCCGCACCTTTAATCCTCCTTCCCTAAATACCAGTTCGATGTCTGCTCCTCAACAGTCAAACCATGGCCGCGTTTCAACCACCACACTCCCATTCAATTCTTCACAAATACAAAAATCCGAACCCACCATTTATCTCATCATCAACCCCTCTTTGACTACATATGTCTTTCATTCCACTCGCACACCGTTTTCAGATTCCGACTTCCGTTGGTCTTCACGAGAAGCAGCAATTTGATTGCAACTTTTTAGTGCGGGTTCGAACCCAAATCTTGCAACCGCAGCAATAACAACTACATCATCCAGTTGATTTAAATCTCCTTCAAATCCACGAAAGTTTGAAACCTAGTTCTCGTTGGAAAAAATAAAGTGAGCGGAAATGGGCGTCGCATCCTTCTATCAGTATATCAGAACGAAGAGGATCTTGATACGATTCCATTTATGGTTGTTTTGGGATTTATCTTTGATTTGATTTGAATTATCTTTGAATTTTGAAGATCGATGGTATATGTTTTCTTTGGTTTACTGGAGGAACAAATTGTGCGGCGCATTCATTTATCAGTAAAGACATTATATATGGGTTTCTTTTGGGATCAAGGGGAGGTTAACCTTCCACATTTTCGATTGAAGAGCCAAGAATTATGCGGCTGAAAATAGAAGGAGATGGGGATTCGTTTAGGCCATAGGAGAAAGTTAGGGGTAGTTGGTATGATAGGTATTGATAGGATAAAGTTTATCATACTCTATTTGATTTTTAAAAATCCATTTTTATTAACTCATATAGTTACGTATTGCTATGGATAGAAATAAAAATGTAGTTATGTCGGGTATTTCACCACAATCCCAGAAATATAAAAATACCGGTAGGTGAACTCATATTGTGAAAGCCTAAATTTCTGATTCAGGGTGCAAAACACTCCAAATAAAAAGTTGCTTATTTAATTAATTAAAAATTATAGTAAAATCCTAAAAATTAAATTATCACTATGTCTCAAAAGAATCTTGTCTAAAATCGAAACCGGTATCTGGTTATATCGAATAAACCGTTATGGTCGATAAACGATTCTATAGCGACTATTTTAAAATTTGATTTGGACATAACTCAAAATCTACACGACGAAATCTAGATCTTTTTCTTCCATTAGAAAAATATACTCCACCAGCTCCACACGTTTCTTGTTTCACAGAAATCCAATTTAAAACGAACCATGTACATTCAGTTGAAGTTCGAATCGCCAATTTATGAGCTGCAGCGCCATTTCGAGCTCTATTTTATTTATAATATAATTATACGTTCAGACTGTCGTTTACATAATATATTCGTTATCGTCATTCAATCCTAAACTGAAATATATATTTTTTGAATATCCCAATTCACACCATATCGCCATTTCAGCCAATTCTGATTATTTCAGAATTTAATATACTATTTAATTACTATTTCAAATTAAATATTCACTATTATTTAATTCAACGACCATTACATTCTCTTAATCACCTTTTAAATAATTAAATAAATTAATTATTATACCGCTGAAAACGCGGGTCATTACAGACGTCAGCACAACGCACTTTCATTGGAAATGTCGCCCGGTGTGGGGCGGACCATCACAAGGCTTCACTAATTTTACCCATTGTATATGTTCTATTATATTTTATCCTTGCGTTGTGAGATTTACGACAGGTTTCGATGTTGTTTACCTACTCTGACGATCGTTCATAGTTGCCTGGCATACTTTTCAGCGCATTATTCCTCTTATTTAGTGCAGGGGTTATGGGCAGTTGTCACACCTTCTTTCCCATAGCTTCTGTACACAACTTGCCACTGTCCAACGCAGTCTCCCCATGGTGCTCCTTCTCCTATCTCATGTTCTTTACTCCCCAACGTATGCAGTTTTTTTAACTGCGTTTTCTCATGGAAAATCCCCCTCCCCATTATTTTTCCACCTTCACGAACCATCCATTTTCTTTTGGTTGGAACCCTATGTTCGTGCAACTTCCCAGTCATTGTATTCTTTCCTTCCCATACTTTTCTTCACGGTACGTTCACAACTTCACCCTCATCGCAAACTTCACCTCGCCTCTCCATGATCCCTTCAACCATCACAATTAACGCCATCGACTCGTATCCTCCCCATACTTCTTCCGACATGTGAAACTACCTGCTCCCATATCATCCAAACTTCATCCATTATGTGTCTTTCCTCCCTCTCCGATGTCATGCAATGTCGACGACATGAACCACGTCTTCCCTTCTGTTGTTTCCTAGAACTTGTTACTACATTTACATCCGCCATTTCTTCCATCCATGTTGACCGGAGTTCTGGCCAACCAGCCGCTCGCGACAGTTACCAACAGCACCCTCCTAGTGCCGACCTCCACTGACTCAGCCTCAATGGACAACACTTCGCCTGAATCGGGCGGCTCTTTAATGTGGATCTGCTTCGCCGATCAACCCACAAATATATGTTCATATATTTCTTATGTACTAATTTTCTTCTTAAAGATCGGGTTCAGTACTCTGTCGAGGGAAATGGGAATTGGATAGATTTATTTAGTATTGAGGAAGGAAACGAATTCGCTGATTACCTAGAAAAGAAAGAAAGGAATGCAGTATACATTGATTTCACTTTACAATATAATATGAGTTATACATTAACAAACATGAAATAATGCAGTAGAATAATACTATTAACAAATATGGGTCTTTCAAACTCATATATCTTCAAGAAATGAATTCTTCAAAAGTAATAAAACTTAGGTTGAACTGAGCATAACGAAAAGAAATACACTCTTGTCAGGTTAAAAAATTAATGTAAGTTAACATAATATCATGTGAAATATGCCGATCTGCCTTAAATTTTAAAATCCATATAGAATTTCAAAAGGTATTCAACATAAATGGTTCTTCATTTTAGTTCAAGAATTCATATAAAAAGTTATGTAAATTTCCAGAAATTTTAATAATTTTTCCTAATCAAATTTCACACAAATTAAATTATAAAAACTTTTAAATTTATAGAAAAATCTCAATTTAAACTTCGAAGTTCTTAAAACTCTTTCTAGAATTTCTAGTAAAGTTTAATATCTTTCCAAACCTATTTAATAAAGTTTCCAACTTCCAAAAGGCTAATTTCAATGATTAAATTATTATATTATCAAAAAGAATATGAGTATTTTATTAAATATTCTTAAAGTAAATTGATGAAGCGGCAGAAAAAGTTTTTGACCAAAACAATATGTTTATAAGAAACTTTTTTGCAATAATGTTATTCCTTTAAATAAAATATAGAAATACATAAATAATCGAATTAAATATCAGTTGCTTTACAAAATATTTTCTTTTACTATAATGAAATTATGGGAAAAAATCAAGTTAAAATAGCATAATTTAAAATAACATATATTAAATCCAATTTATGTAAATGATTTATTTTTAAAAATATACACATAAACTTATGCAAAAAATTATACTATCCTATTCAAAATTTCTTTCATTATAACATATTAAAATTTTAGGATTAAACATAATCATGCATGAACATTTCCAAGCTATGGGTAAAACAATAATTTTATTGAAAAACACATTTTGACCAAATGATAAATTTATATACCATAAATTTCTACATATTAGTGTTGGGTATGCAAAGGGTTTTATTGCGATGGAGCTCCTTTAACAACGAATACTTTCGGTTGTTTCTTCTATTAATGGCGAGTAGGACCTCTTCTCTACCACCACTTTCCCCTGTCTCTTTAAAATTCCCGCTGCCTTCTCTCACCTTAACTTTATACCTCTCTCCCTTGCCTTAGCTTTCGCTATTATTGTAGATCCATTGAAAATGATCCCATTTGACCTCTTTTTTGTTGTTCCTCAAATCTACATTTTAAAACTTTTTCTTTCGCTTGTTTTTATCTTGTTTAGATGATTCATCTATGTCTGATTTTATGGTGGGCTGCTGATCTAAGACCAATTCTTCTGTCCCATTCCCACTGTCCCCCCGTGTCCCTCCAATCAGATCCCCTGATTTCCGTTGTTTTTCATTTAAGTCCCCCAACAATTCAGGGGTTTAAGTTCACAAGGTGGAAATCAGGGGGCTCTTATTAGGTGGGACACGGAGGACACTGAATTTGGGGACATAACAATTGGTGCGGCTGGATCCACCTTTTTGTCACTTCAATGGCTTGTACAACCTCCCTCGACTCCCATGGTAACTATTTACAGTCGATGTAGTGGGAATTTTGTACTGCTTTGTAAGATTTTCGATATTTTGGTCTTTCCTGGTTTCACTGAGTTGGATTTGGGTGCACCGGTTCTCACTGTAAAAATGGTTTAGGAGTTTTTTTGGATTGTGGATATGATTTTTGGGTTATTGGTTTTGTCAGTGATGCTTATTGTGGTTTCTTCTCCCTAGGGAACTTCTCTAACATTACTGATATCCACGAAGATAACGAAAGCTGCGGTGGACTTGATTTTCTATTGGCTAAGTTGTTGTGCCACTGTTGTGTTATTTTCCAATGACTTCACTTGGACATGTTCTGTGTGTTGTAAATTTTCAAATTATTTTGGGGTTTGGGGTTTGTTTTTGAAGAGAGAAGCAAGAAGGAAGAAGGAATGGAAAATTGATTTGTCCTACATTGTAGAATATATAAGGGTATGCATCTATATACAAAAGCTTGATGTATGATATCAAAAGAAATAAGAAAAGGGAGAAACAAAGTAATGCATGAACATGGCATATTAATATTTAAAGTGTCAAAAGATGGGCCTTGGGACTCTTGGGGTCTCATAATCCATTGGGCCGTGGAATGACATATGGGCTTTGGCCATTGTATTTTTTAAATTACGGCGCATGCATTTGAAAATTCGCAACGCTTCAGAACATTGCGAAATGGCGACGTGATTCAAACAAAGGGATGTGACACTGTACGAAAGGATAGGCCGTTGCAAACAGTCGTGACGTTTTGCCGAAGCGATGCCTCTTCATTGTTATAAATAGCGATGCCCTGAAACTGTTTCATCACTTCGAAAATCATCTTCTTCTTCATCCGAAACTGCAACGCCATTAAAGCGTTACAAACACTGTGAATTCGTAACACCTACGGGGTGTTGCAAAATCCAAAATTCGTCGCAGATTTCAACTTTTTCTTCTCTTCATTCTTATTACTCTCTTCCATCATCAGAATCAGTAACCTAGAGTGTTCTTGATCGGATCAAAGCCGTACAAATTTTAAATCAATTTCACTGTTCCAAGGCTTTATTGAATCCTGAAAGTCAATAGTTCAGTAATCCGTTTGTACCTGGTGGATTGAACTATTGTCTGAAAGAATTGCTCCGCAAATCCTTAAAGTCTGAAGTATGACATTCATTCTCCTCCAAAAGCGTCTCAAACCACAAAATCCCCAAAACAATTCAGACAATATCTTCAATCATGGAAGGTTTTCAAGTTATGAATCAACATTTGACGAAATTGGAGCATTTTGATGGTAAAAACTTAAATCGTTGGCAAGAGACGATGAGGTTCTTCCTGACACTGTGAAATTGTTTTATATCTTGGAAGACGATTTGAAAGATATACCGTGAGAAACCACTGGCGAAGATGCCGCTCTGAAAGAGAAATGAGCAAAGCGCAAAGAGGTGCAGAGGGCATATTCTGAATGCATTATCTACTCCAGTCTACAACGCTCACAGGAACTTGGAAACTGCAATGGAACTCTGGACTGCTTTGGAGAGAAAGTATCGCATATCCGAGGCAAGTAATAAAAAGTTTCTTATTTATAATTTTATGGATTTCAAAATGGTCACCAACAAGTCCATAATTGGACAAGTTAGTGAAATACTATTGTTGGTGAATTAATTTAAAGATGCCGATATTGATCTCCCTGAATCTTTTGTTGTTGAAGTTATTATTTCAAGACTCCCAAATTCTTGGAATGACTATAAGAAAGAATTGAAACATGCAAAAACGGATTATAATTTAGACGGTTTACAGCATCATCTTCATATTGAAGAGGATTCTCGTGAATTCGAACTAGATGATAATCTGCAAACTGAGTCTCAGGCTAAGGCAAATAATGTTGAAATTACTGATAAATTAAAGCCTAAGAATGAGACATAGCTTAAGAAGAATGGTAATTCCAAGAAAAAAAAGAAGGGTGCCTGTTAATATTGTAATCGACCCAGCCACTTTGTCCGAGACTGTCGTCTTCGGAAGAAACAACAAAAAGCGAATGTGGTCAAAGAAAAGCTTGTGACTGTCGTACAAGAGGCGAACTCCATTAGTGGCATTGATAATGATTGGTGGCTCGATACTGGTGCAACCATTCATGGTTGCAAAGACCGTAATCTGCTTAAGACTTACGAAGAGAATAATGGAGAATCCAGCGAAGTTACTAGCGCAAACAAAGTTGCAAGCAAAGCTATGGGAAAAGGCACAATTAAACTTGCATTCACCTCTGGAAAAGTTCTTACATTGGTTAATGTATTTTATGTACCTGATATGTGTAAGAAATTAGTTTCTGGATACCTTCTTAATAAAGGAGGATTCAAGATGGCGTATGAGCCTAATAAGTTAGTTATGTCCAAGAACAACAAATTTATTGGACAGGGATATTCTTGTAATGGCAAGATTAAGTTGAATCTAATGAAGAAATCTTCTGCTTATATTGTTGATTATGTTAATTTGTGGCATGGTAGAATAGGACATGTTAATTATAAGTCCCTTAGAAATATACATAAATTAGGATTAATTTCTGATTGTGATTTCGATTCCATCACTAAATGTGAAATTTGTGTTCAAGCAAAAATACACCGGAAATCCTTTAAATATGTTGAAAGGAATACTGGTTTGCTTGATTTAGTATATAGTAATGTGGGTGACATAAAAAGTCATATCACCTATGGTGGTAACCAATACTATATAACATTTATTGATGATTATACTAGATATATATGTGTATATCTAATGAAATCGAAAGATGAGGCCTTTGATAAATTAAAAATTTACAAAGCAGAAGTCGAAACACAATTAGGAGTTAAAATAAGTGTTACATTCAGATCGTGGTAGTGAATATTTTTCAAATGAGTTCACTTTGCTTTGTAAACAAAATGGTATAATTCACCAATATAACGCTCCATATACACCACAACAAAATGGTGTTGCTAAGAGGGAAAATAGAACTTTTGTAGAAATGGTTAATGCGTGCTCATAAGTTCTAATTTACCTCATAACCTATGAGGTCACGCTATGTTATCTGCATGTTACATTTTAAATAGAGTACCACTTAAAATGAATGATGTTTCCCCCTATGAATTATGGTTTAATAGAAAACCAAACCTTACTAGACTTAAAGTTTGGGGTTGCTTAGCATATGTTAGAAAACCTGACCCTAAACGATTAAAGTTAGGAAATAGGGCATTTAAGTGTTTTCATAGGATATTCTATTAATAGTATAACTTATAGGTTCCTTATTCTTGAGACCTTAGAAGTTATAGAATTTGTAGATGTAGAATTCTTTGAAAATCAAACTAATGAGAATCCATTGAGATCATCTAGTCCGGAACCAACCGAGACTATTAATATCAATGATGATGAATATGCTCATGCTTAGACCAGCAAGGAAGTGTCAGAACCAGATAATAGTACTGAACACAGAAGAAGTATAAGAGCGAGAATAAAGTAGGACTATGGTCCTGACTTCATAACATATCTCGTAGAAGGCAATAAGGACGAGGTCCTTAATGTGACAAGATATGTAATGAACGTCGATGATGATCCCAAAACTTATTCTGAGGCTATGAGTTCTAGAGATTCTAATTTCTGGAAAGAAGCTATCAATGATGAAATGAATTACATAATGTTAAACCAAACTTGGGTTTTATCTGATTTACCTCCTGGTGCTAAACCTATAGGATGTAAATGGATATTCAAGAAAAAGTTGAATACAAATGGATCCATTTAAAGCCAGATTAGTTGCTAAGGGATATAAAAAAGGACAAGGAGTAGATTATTTTGATATGTATGCTCCAGTTGCTCGTATATCTTCCATACGCTGTTTAATAGCACTTACATCAATTCATAATTTGGTCATACATCAAATGGATGTAAAGACAGCTTTTCTAAATGGAGATTTAGAAGAAGAGATATGCATGGAACAACCAGAAGGTTTTATAACCCCAAGCCAAGAAAAGAAAGTTTGTAAATTAGTCAAATCTCTTTATGGCTTGAAGCAAGCTCCCATGCAATGGCATGGGAAGTTTGATAAAGTTGCAATGTCATTTGGATTCAAAGTTAATGATGCAGATAAATGTACTTACAGCAAATCGGATAACAACGGTTATGTTATAATATGTTTATACGTTGATGACAGGCTGATATTTGGTTCCAATATAACATGTGTGAATGAAATAAGAAGCTTCTATCTTTTAAATTTGATATGAAAGATCTAGGAGAAACTGATGTAATGCTAGGAATTAAAATCATTAGAAAAGCAGGGGAGTTATTACTAACTCAGTCGCATTATATTGAGAAGTTCCTAAAGAAGTATGGTCATTATGATGACAAACCGGCATCAACTCCTTTAGATCCAAGTATCAAGTTAGAAAAGAACATTGGATCTATTTCTCAACTTGAGTATTCTAGTGTTATTGGGAGTCTTATGTATTCTATGCATTGCACTAGACCCGACATTGCACATGCTATAAGCGTATTGTGTCGATTTACGAGTAACCCAGGTTTTGAACACTGGAAAGCCATTTCCAGAGTTTTAGCCTATTTGAAAGGAGCCATTAACTATGGTTTATCTTATAAAGGATATCCTGCTGTTATAGAAGGAAATAGTGATGCAACCTGGAACAGTGTAGAATCTAAATCCAAGTCTACGACTGGTTGGATATTTACATTAGGAGGCGATGTTGTATCTTGGGCTTCGAAGAAGTAGACCTGTATATCTAATTCAACTATGTTGTTAGAATTGATTGCATTAGCAGATGCATGTAAGGAACCGTAATGGCTTAGGAATTTGTTAATGGAAATCCCATTGTGGAAGAAGCCATCTCCAGCAGAGTTGATTAACTGTGATAATCAAGCAACGATATATAATGTCTCGAATAAGACATATAATGGAAAGTCTAGACATGTGAGTCTAAGACATCAAATGGTAAAACAGTTACTCAAAAGTGGAGTTAAATATGTTGACTACATAGAAACGAAGAAAAACTTGGCTGACCCACTTACTAAAGGTCTTCCAAAGGCTATGGTTTCTATAAAGTCAAAAGGAATGGGACTAAGGTCTGTGAATGAAGATTGATCATCCTTAACAGAAACCCAACTTGTGTCTTGAAAAGAATAGACAAAGTTCAATGGGTACCAACAAGTTATGAGTATGATTATGGAACACTAATCCCATAATGTTCAATGTTGGATTCAGCAAGAACAAAGGATGGATAATATCTTTAATAAGTCTAGAAACCCTAAAAGGTGTATCGCAGAAACACCTTAAGAGACCGCTTCCTAGGAAAGTAAGACCGCTTTCTAAAGTAGACTCATGAACTAGGAATAAAGCACAAGGCCATTAACGTGCTAAGCAATACAAAACACTCTAACTAAGGAATACAACATGTATGATTGTTCCAGTTTTATCATTAATGGATACTTGGTTCAAGATTCGTTCACTATAGAATCTCGATAGAACTTTGAATGGTTTACACTATATAAAGGTACAAATCCAAAAGATACCTTTTATTTATGCGTTGTTTCCACGATGATGCAAATCTTGATCATAGAACTACATAGGCTTAATTCCAGTTAGGTATGTAGGAAGTCACACTAGTGATTCAGCCGTCCACTTTATTTATTTATTTTATTTTGAAAATTGGGGGAGAGTGTTATAAATTTTCAAATTATTTTAGGGTTTGGGGTTTGTTTTTGAAGAGAGAAGCAAGAAGGAAGAAGGAACGGAAAATTGATTTGTTCCACATTATAGAATATATTAGGGTATGCATCTATATATACAAAAGCTTGATGTATGATATCAAAAGAAATAAGAGAAGGGAGAAACAAGCAATGCATGAACATGGAATATTAATATTTAAAGTGTCAAAAGATGGGGCTTGGGGATCTTAGGGTCTCGTGATCCATTGGGCCACGGAATGACAGATGGACTTGGACCGTTGTATTTTTAAATTGCGGCGCGCGCATTTGAAAATTCGCAACGCTTCAGAACGTTGCAAAATGTCGCCGTGATTCAAACGAAGGGATGCGATACTATATGAACGGATATGGCCGTTGCAAACAGTTGTGATGTTTCGCCGAAGGGATGCCTCTTCGTTGTTATAAATAGCGACGCCCTGAAACTGTTTCATCACTTCGAAAATCATCTTCTTCTTCATCCGAAATTGTGACGCCATTAAAGCATTACAAACGCTGTGAATTCGTAACACCTACAGGGTTTTGCAAAATCCATAATTCATTGCAGATTTCAACTTCTTCTTCTTCTCTTCATTCTTATTATTCTCTTGCATCATTAGAGTCAATAATCTAGAGTGTTCTTGATCGAATCAAAGCCGTACAAACTTTGAATCCGATTTCGATGTTCCAAGGCTTTATTTAATCCTAAAAGTCAATAGTTCGATAATCCGTTTGTACCTGGTGGATTGAACTATTGTCTGAAAGAATTTGCTCCGTAAATCCTTAAAGTCAGAAGTATGGCATTCATTCTGCTCCAAAAGCATCTCAAACCACAAAATCCCCAACATTATGTTTTTCACTAGTTATTGCAGCAACTCACAGGTGGCTGAGGTGTTCCTCTTGCTTTCTTATTGATTTTTGGCATGGCAGTGTCATTGTGGTTAGCTTATAGATGTGAAGCATGTTGTATGTCATATGCCCAGGTTTTTATTCCTGGTGTGGAATGTTATTATGGTCATGGCATTGCGCAATTTTGGTGTTGTTTTCTTCTGTGACTGCTTTGCTTCTTACTTTTAGATCCTCGCCTATGTGATTTGACTTGTAATACGCTCCCCTATTTGGTATGTCATAGCAATTGTTTTCCAAAGTGTATGTGACTGCCATATGCAACTGTATTTTGGTTATTGTTAAGTTGTTTCTGTGATTTTACTCCTTGCGTGGAGGTTTTTGTAATTTAGTATAGAACTTGTTTCTGCCTATTTAGCAAGAATAGGACTCTAGTTTAGTGGTAGATCCACTCCAGAAATCATTGTAGTAAATAAACAATCACTATATCTCCTGTACTTATTGTGTTTATTATTTGTTATGATAAAAGTGTTACAGACCTTGCCCAAAAAGGGATTTATTACACATTCAAGTCCATAATATCAACATGTCAGTTTATAAAAATTCCAGATAATTTGAAAAATTCATAAACATGAAACATATAAGTGCATATTTAATCAAACATATAATCACATTAATAAACATCACCCAATTAATCACCAATATAGACAGACATTATATATTAATGAACCCACTTGCCATTAATTTTTTGTTTACATTAACTAAACATATAAACACATTTATCGGCATATTAATGTGCTAAACTAGCAATCTAACAATAACTAACTATCTACGCACATCATAATAACTATATATGAATAATTGGTGTGGTTTGTCTAAGAAAAGAAGAAAAGGCAATAAACATAATTTCATGGTGGAAGAACAAAATAATAATAACATAAACAGTTCAAGAAGTTATTTTATAGTATACATTGATTTCACTTTACAATATAATATGAGTTAAACATTAACAAACATGAAATAATGCAGTAGAACAGTACTATTAACAAATACGGGTCTTCCAAACTCCTTTATCTTCACAAAATGAATTCTTCAAAACTAAAATAACTTAGGTGGAACTGAGCATAACGAAAAGCAATATACTCGAGTCAGGTTAAAAAATTAATGTAAATTACATAATATGATGTGAAATATGTCGATTTGCCTTAAATTTTAAAATCCATATAGAATTTCAAAAGGTATTCAACGTAAATGGTTCTTCATTTTAGTTCAAGAATTCATATAAAAAGTTATGTAAATTTCCAAAAAAATTTATAACTTTTCCTAATCAAATTTCACACAAATTAAATTATAAAAACTTTTAAATTTATAGAAAAATCCCAATCTAAACTTCGAAGTTCTTAAAACTCCTTTCTAGAATTTCTAGTTAAGTTTAATATCTTTCCAAACCAATTTAATAATTTTTCCAATTTCCAAAAGGCTAATTTCAATGATTAAATTATTAGATTATCAAAAAGAATATGAGTCTTTTATTAAATATTCTTAAAGTAAATTGATGAAGCGACAGAAAAAGTTTCTGGCCAAAACAATATGTTTATAAGAATTTTTTGCAATAATGTTATTCCTTTAAATAAAATATAGAAATATATAAATGATCGAAATAAATATCAGGTGCTTTACAAAATATTTTCTTTTACTATAATGAAATTATAGAAAAAAAACAAGTTAAAAAACATAATTTAAAATAACTTATATTAATTCCATTTTATTTAAATGATTTATTTTTAAAAATATACACGTAAACTTATGCAAAAAATTATATTGTCCTATTTAAAATTTCTTTCATTATAACATATTAAAATTTTAGGATTAAACATAATCATGCATGAACATTTCTGAGCTATGGATAAAACAATAATTTTATTGAAAATCACATTTTGACCAAACTATAAATTTATATACTATAAATTTCTACATATTAGTGTCGGGTATGCAAAGGGTTTTATTGCGATGGAGCTCCTTCAACAACGAATACTTTCGGTTGTTTCTTCTATAAATGTCAAGTAGGACCTCTTCTTCACCACCACTTTCTCCTCTCTCTCTTTAAAATTCCCGCTGCCTTCTCTCACCTTAACTTTACACCCCTCTCCCTTGCCTTAGCTTTCGCTATTATTGTAAATCCATCTAAAGTGATCCCATTTGACCTCTTTTTTGTTTTTTCTCCAATCTACATTTTAAACTTTTTCTTTCGCTTGTTTTTATCTTGTTTAGATGATTCATCTATGTCTGATTTTATGGTGGGCTAACGGATCCGAGACCAATTCTTCTGTCCCCATTCCCACTGTCCCCCCGTGTCCCTCCAATCAGATCCCCTGATTTCCGCTGTTTTGCATTTGAGTCCCCCAACAATTCAGGGGTTTAAGTGCAAAAGGTGGAAATCAGGGGGCTCTGATTCGGTGGGACACGGGGGACACTGAATTTGGGGACAGAACAATTGGTGCGGCTGGATCCACCTTCTTATCACCTCAATGGCTTGTACAACCTCCCTCGACTCCCATAGTGACTACAAACAACTGATGTAGTGGTGTAAGATTTTCGATATTTTGGTCTTTACTAGTTTCGCTGAGTTGGATTTGGGTGCACCAGTTCTCACTGCAAAAATGGTTTAGGAGTTCTTTTGGATTGTGGATATGATTTTTGGGTTATTGGTTTGGTCAGCGATGCTCATTGCGGTTTCTTCTCCCTGGGGAGCTTCTTTGACATTACTGATATCCACGATAATAATAAAAGCTATGGTGGACTTGATTTTCTGTCGGCTAAGTTGTTGTGCCACTGTTGTGTTATTTTCCAATGACTTCACTTGGACATGTTCTGTGTGTTATAAATTTTCAAATTATTTTGGGGTTTGGGATTTGTTTTTGAAGCGATAAGCAAGAAGGAATGAAAATTTGATTTGTCCCACATTGTAGAATATACAAGGGTATGCATCTATATATACAAAAGCTTGATCTATGATATCAAAAGAAATAAGAGAAGGGAGAAACAAAGCAATGCATGAACATGGCATATTAGTATTTAATGTGTCAAAAGATAGGCTTTGGGGCTCTTGGGGTCTCGTGATCCATTGGGTCACGGAATGACAGATGGGCTTGGACCGTTGTATTTTTAAATTATGGCGCGCATTTGAAAATTCGCAACGCTTCAGAACGTTGCGAAATGGCGCCATGATTCAAACGAAGGGATGCGACAATGTACGAACGGATATGGCCATTGCAAACAGTTGTGACGTTTAACCGTAGGGATGCCTCCTCGTTGTTATAAATAGCGACGCCCTGAAACTGTTTCATCACTTCGAAAATCATCTTCTTCTTCATCCGAAACTGCAATGCCATTAAAGCATTACAAACGTCGTGAATTCGTAATACCTAGTTGCAAAATCCATAATTCCTCGCAGATTTCAACTTCTTCTCTTCATTCTTATTATTCTCTTGAATCATCAGAATCAATAATCTACAGTGTTCTTGATCGGATCAAAGTCGTACAAACTTTGAATCCGATTTCGCTATTCTAAGGCTTTATTGAATCCTGAAATTCAATAGTCCATTTGTACCTGATGGATTGAACTATTGTTTGAAAGAATTTGCTCCGCAAATCCTTAAAGTTTGAAGTACGACATTCATTCTCCTCCAAAAGTGTCACAAACCACATAATCCCGAATGTTGTGTTTTTCACTAGTTATTGCAGCAACTCACAGGTGGTTGAGGTGTTCCTCTTGCTTTCTTATTGATTTTTTGCATGGCAGTGTCATTGTGGTTAGCTTATAGATGTGAAGCATGGTGTATGTCATATGCCCAGGTTTTTATTGCTGGCGTGGAATGTTATTATGGTCATGGCATTGTGCAATTTTGGTGTTGTTTTCTTCTGTGACTGCTTTGCTGCTTACTTTTAGATCCTCGCCTATGTGATTTGACTTGTAATATGCTCCCCTATTTAGTATGTCATAGCGAATGTTTTCCAAAGTGTATGTGACTGCCATGTGCAACTGTGTTTTGGTGATAGTTAAGTTGTTTCAGTGATTTTACTCCTTGCGTGGAGGTTTTTGTAATTTAGTGTAGAGCTTGTTTCTACCTGTTTTGCAAGAATAGGACTCTAGTTTAGTGGTAGATCTACTCCAGAAACCGTTGTAGTAAATAAACAATCAATATATCTCTTGTGGCTATTGTATTTATTATTTGTTATGATAAAAAGTGTTATAGACCATGCCCAAAAAGGGTTTTATTACACCATTCAAGTCCATAATATCAACATGTCAGTTTATAAAAATTCCAGATAATTTGAAAAACTCATAAACATGAAATATATAAGTGCATATTTAATCAAACATATAATCACATTAATAAACATCACCCAATTAATCACTGATATAGACAGACATTATATATTAATGAACCCACTTGCCATTAATTTTTGTTTACATTGACTGAACATATATACACATTTCTCAGCATATTAATATGCTAAACTTGCAGTCTAATAATAACTAACTATCTACACACATCACAATAACTATATATAAGTAACTAACATGAAATAAAGTTAAACTTACATTTAATAACTAGTCGACGAGAGTTATAAAAACACACACTTCTTATGTGATCTGAACACTAAAAGACATGAGCACGCTAGTATGAATACAAAATTACGGAACCAACACCATAGCTTCAAACGCATGAACAAACAGGAAAGAGTATGAAACTATGAATAGGCCACTGAATCTTAAAGGCTGGGGAAGAGGTGAAGAGAGCATTGATGGCAAAGGAGGAAGGAGGTGCAGCAAGGTTGGAGGTGAGTAGAGCAGGTTGACGGTAGGTGACATTGAAGAAGTGAGTTGTAGGTGAAGCATGTGCGAAGGAAATAACGAGCAACACTTGTAATTTAAAGTTGGTGAAAGAACCATGAAATCCCTTATATTTGAGAATGCAGCAAGACTAGTTCTTGCCATCCCAAACTTGCACATGTATAGGTGGAAATTCAAACTATACTCGTATCCCTACACCGTTATTTTTAAGCATCTATTATCTGAACTGGAACTCAAAATCATAAACTAAAATACCTTTACGATCAATGGGAGAAAACGTAATAAATGATAAAATATAACAGCGTCACGATGAACGTGTCAAAGATTAATTAATAGTGAAAATTTGTGCGGCATCCTCATTTTGAAACTTAATATAAAGAGGATCCTTGTGTAAGTTTTACTGTAAAGCAGTTTCTTGTTTTACTATAGTAACGTGTTTTTATGTTTTTTTGCGCTGCTGTAGGAAAAAAAATCAAAAAATCGTAAAAATTCGCAGAACTATTCTACACAAAAAATACTGAAATGTCAGCATTTTTTGTGAATAATTGCATAAATTTTAGTAATTATTCACATAGTATATAGTTGAAAGGCGGATGAATAATTGCTAATATATCTGCAAATATTATATATAATAGTTGATATATCAACAACTTTTATACAGTAGATGTAATTAAATAAAAAAGTTGTTGATATATCAGCAAATATTGCAAAAAGTTGCAACATTTGGAGCAAATTACTTGAGTTGAAATATTTTTAATATGTACACAAATCAGAGAAGTTGCATGAAAATCTGCAACTTTTTTATATAGTTGCTGCAATGTCGGCAATTATACCAAAATTTGCTGAAAATTTCTAGAGCGTGCAAATTTTTTTATTTTTTTTGGTTTTTGAATAATTTATTTTATATAGTTAATGCATGAATACGATGATGATTATGTGTTGAATTAAATTTTGAAGTTTGGTAAGTTCTTACATTGATTTTTTGATGATTTATGAAAAATAGGGATCTAATTTATTTAGTTTTTAAATAAGGAGCTTTTTGTATTTTGAAACTTAATAGGGACCTGAGCCAAACTGTCCCATATTTTTAATCATTAAAACAGTACTTAAAGCGTACGACAATCGTCAATCTATGCTAAATAGAGCTAGAGAACTCATAACTTGACAAAATAAACTTTGATGCCTTGCTCGGAAAAATCTCTACACTATGTTTATATACAATTATTTATATTTCAAAAAGTATATTTTTTTCCACTTCAAATCTAATCGATTTGAACTAAAATTGAAAAGGGATGGATTATTCCAAAAGTTGATTTCATTTTTTTCATATTAAAATTATCAAAACCCGTTTTAATTATACAACCTTTATTTATTTAAATTTAACGTTGGGCATTAGATTTAGTTTCGTAACATATATATTATTCAACGACTGTAAAATATTTTTTAGATTTTTTTCTTCCTTTTATCACATTATATGCATCATCAAAATGGAAATATCCATTTAATTCTTCTCAAACGTTCTTTTGTTCTCATAGAATGCTCATTTTATTTTATTACAAACGCATGTTTCTTTTATTGAACACTATTCATACACGTTTTTCTAATAATTTTATTTCTTTAATACTCTTATTCAAATTTATTATTCAATTCAATATTTTTAAATATTAAAAATACATCTTGTTATATGTTGAATGTCCCTTTAATCATGTATGGCTCAAGTATCGGTTTCTCTCCTGCTTCCTTTAGGTACATTATTAGGTCATCCATATAGTTTAGTGTCATGCCAATGCTTGATTAATAACTATTATTACCTGCAAACTCTAAAAATGCAGATAATCCACCCAAGACGCTCCAAAATCCATCATATTACTGCATAGGAGATCTTCTAAGATTTGATTCTCTCTTTTGACATGCCTATCCTTATAAGGATGATAAGATGTAAAAAGTTGCAACTCGGTTCTCAATACTTCCTGTAATCTATTCCAAAATACATTAGTAAATAGTGGATCTCTATCGCTCATAATACTCTGCGCACACCATAGAATTGAACAATCCACTTAATATACAACTCGGCGGCTGGGATACGATTCTATTAAACTTGACATATATGAATCTTGCACTCATGTTCAGTCGATCTACCACTACTAGGGCTGCACAAAGTATATGGGTTGGGTCGGGTTGGACCAAATACTACATCTGACCCGCATAGGTATGGGTTTAAGCAATCTCAACCCGTATAGGACCCTATGTGAGGTTGGATATGGGTCTGGTTAAAGTATGGGTTGGGTCGGGTTGAGTAGGGTTGGGTTGCTTGAATATAATAAAAAACGAGAATAGAGGATTTTTTTTTTAAGTTGTATTAAAATATTCAGCGTAATATATCAAATCTTTGCTAGCATAATGCATTTAAAATAACTGATTCATCAAAAGATATATTTTATTAAAATTCATTGTAATACACATTTACTGCATAGTAGAACTAGTGTTTCATTTTAAGATACATTGAAATGCAATTTAAAATATATTTTCCAAATTCTGTCTAGTTTGAATTGACATGAAATATGTTTTTTTGTATATTTACTGTAGAATATATAAACATTATTCTTGGATTATACTATTCTAATTTTAAGTAGGTTGATATTAAATTTGTTTTTTAATATAGGGTTGGGTTGGGTTAAAATAAGGTTGGGTTGAACAAAATATAAAACCCGACCCGTATGTAGTATGGGTTGCATAATGTAACCCATATCCGACCCAAACTAGGATGGGTTGGGTTGGGTTAATGTTGGTTGGATCGGGTTGGATAAGGGTTGTGTGCAGCCCTAACCACTACTCATATACTATTATATCATGCTCTAGTATTTTGTAATCCATATATATAGTTCCTGGATACTTAGTCCCGTTTCCACTTAGAAATATTATGTGGTTGTAGTAATTCACTAGGCTTCTTTTGCTAAGCTAACATTTCGTACACTTCGAGATGAAATTTTCGTCATCGCTCTTCATGCCTTCCCAGAAATAAATTCGCTTCATATCTCTATGCATTTTGTTACCATCAAGATAAGCAGTCAATCTGGAATGATGTCACTCTATCGGTACTTCATCTTATAGTCCATCAACATCAGGAACTAACAGTCTTCCAACCTTATGAAGCCAACTATCTTGGTCGATTTCTTAACGATTCACGTGCTTGGATTTTATTTATGCTTAAATCCTTGCCATAATCTCTACTAGCCTAACATTCCTCTTTTGACTAGCACCAATCCTCCTATGTATGATCGACAAATTTTCTAACATCTCAAGCTCAAGATCACAATAAGGCTAGAAATCAGATCCAGCTATATACTCTATATATTTCTATTCTAAAATATGGCTCCTAATCCGGCTTTTCTTATGTTCAATTATCTGTAGCTCCATTCCCTTTCCATGGAGTGTAAGAAGTATCAAATTCATAAGAGTTCATGAATCACAATGATTTTTGTTGCCAAATGATGAGATCCTTCCTAGTGGAAAGATACTTTAAAGACTTATGTTCCGTAAATACCTTAAATCTTTCTCCAACTAAATAGTACATCTACATATTTAAATGAATTATGATTTTTACTAACTCAAAGTCATGAATTGGGTAATTCCTTCAAGTGGCTTAGTTGTCGACAGGCATAAGTAACAACTCTTCCTTTCTGCATCAACACTGTTCTTACACCAGCACCACAAGCTTTTGTATAGTGACAAGTCTTTGTTCCCTTTCAGAATAACTAATGCAATGCACTGATCGCTTATCTTTTAGAACCACTAATGCATGCTCACACATAACATATAAAAATTCTTATTCGTCAAGTTGGTAGATGGTGCTATAATTCTTAAGAAGCTCTTGATGAAGTGTTTATAGTATCTCGTCAAACCTCGGAAACTTCTCGCAATCATAACATTCTTAGATTGTTTCAATGCTAGATAATGACCACTTTCGTAGGGTCCATAAATATTATTTGTCCTAACATGACATGGATCAACAATCTCAGTTCTTACTTTCAAAAGTCACACCTAAAGAAATTTATTGTTATCTTGTGCTTCCTTAAAATCTCAAGCATAACCCTCAAATGCATCTCATGCTCTTTCTCAGTTCTGTAGCAAATCAAAACATCATGCACAATCACAATCACAATCACAAACTTGTTCAACTAATATCTGAAAACACTATTTATTAGGTTCACAAAATATGCCGGAGCATTAGTCAATTTAAAAGACATCACCAGTCACTCGTAGAATCCTGATGGTTTAAGGAACATAGTTGTAGGCACACTTTCCTTTGCCATTCTAAGTTAGTGAAGTCCATTGTCAAATCCATTTGAGAAACTTGCATAGCTTCGTCCGGGTGGTCAAACAAGCCATCAATCTATGCAAAATTCTTTCTTGTCATGCTACTCAATACATGATAGTCTATAAATAACCTCAGAGAGACATGCATTTTAGTCACAAATACAATTGATGCACCCATCTCGGATATACTTGTGCGATTGAACTCACTCCTCAACAGTCATTCACTTGCGCCTCTAATTATTTATGTTGTCTGTATATCATACACCTTAAAGGCATAACTATGGGCCTATCATCCTTCACTAAGTTGATCCGAAACTTAATCTCTCAATGCAGTGATTGTCATCTCACTTCCTCGAAGACATCTAAGTACTATCTAACAATAGACACAAATGTAAATCCCTCCTGTAAAATTTCTGACAAATATAGAAATCTAACCAACACCATATCTTTCGGTAGGTAGTGTATCACTGCAAGTTTCCCTTCCTAGTTGTCACCTCTATCTTCTCGCAATCCACTAATGCAACATTTTTCTTAAGCCAGTCCATTCCCAAAGTAATCCTATACCTAGAAAAATAAAAATAAAAACCGGATAAGAGAACATCCATGTCTCTATAACACTAAGGGAGGACAAATAATGAAAAGGCTAATAGATCATCTAACCGGGTTCATCACGATCAAAGGTCGTTCTAACATTAAGATTCCAAACCTTATCTACAAATTAGATCACCACATATGAAAGAACGTAAAGCTCCGATATCAAATGGAATACTAATGGAAACATCTCTGTGACACCTTACATCCCTTAACGTCACTCGTATGAGGATGCGCTAAGTTTTGTGAAGCGCTTAGGTATAAAGTAACAACACAAAGACTAAAATTCACAAGACATAAATATAAAACACAGCTGAAACTTTTACAACATTTGTTAAAATAAGCAAATGAAGTCACAACACTTAATACATTTCAAAATAAAGATAATCATCATCGTAAAACTAACATACTCTCTCATGGAAAATACCAGAGTATACAAAAGCTATCCCTCTCATAAATATAACACAATGATCAAAAAACAAGAACTGAACCAATACATAAAGAAGTAAAGAGTTTGAATCTGAGCTGAACAAATTAGTCAACAATCACTACAGAGACCCTCTACCCCGCGAACCTGGGGAAGGGGGAGGGAAAGAAGTTAGAAGGAAAAAAACAAACAAGGCCAGATGTGACATCCCATGTTCATTAATGTCACTCACTAAGGTAATGCATTAAGTTTCGTAAAGCGTTTAAGGTAAACAGAAACAGAATTATTACAAGACAGATATAAAAGCAACAACGGAATTTAATTTTTTATATCAAACATAAACCATAACATCGTGGTCCAAAATACCATAAGTCTGAGACTACATAAAACCCATTACAATGATATAAAAACTTCTATCTTGTACCATCAGAGTACAGAAAATACATAAAAAGAATAATTCCCCAAAAGAGACAAAGACATAGTAGCAAAGATAGAAACTGAGCAATACTTCAAAAGCTGCTCCAAGCAAGATGATAACTGAGCCCTGCCAAAGCCTGGGAATTCCCACGCTGCGAACCTGGGGTGGGAACGAAAGAAAGAAGAGGAAACAAAAAGGGTCAGACATAAAGTCTGGCAAGTCCAGTTACTTTTAGCAAGTAAATAAATAAAAGTATCATGACAGGCTATAAACTGGAGAGATAGATAACAGTAATAAGACAGGTATAACACACCGAGCAAGATAAGCAGAGTGAACAGAACAGAATAGGTTACGCTTCTCTAATACTTTTCTCTGCACCAATACTAGTATAACAAATATGTGACAGGATTACATACTCCCTAATTACTCAACAGAAACAGGATGATCCTAACAGAAACATAATGGTAGTTTTAGGTGTATTCTAGTAACAGGTTTTACCCCAAACAGAATTAACCGGTACCTAAACAGAAATAACGGGTGTTAAACCCAACAGAAATACAGGTACCCCACAGAAACAGACAGAAATAGATGTACCCTAATTACCATCCAATCGATCGGCTCGCTATTCCGTAAATACCTTGTGTCGGCCCCACAGTTGGGTGTATTACTTCCTAAAGTGGTAACCTACAAAAGGACATAGACCTATGTACTGGTGCTACATCGACTTATTTTCCCAGAAGCAGGTCGTACTCATGCACGCACATAAATTCGTTGGAATGCGCCAGTACACACCTCCTCCAGATGAACCTCTTATAATCAGTTCAGTAAAGTGTGCCCTGACCCCTACCTAGTGCGGGGTTCCCCTTTTAATACCAGAATCGGTTACTGACTAATTTGGGTACCACACAACATATGACACAAGCTAACCCCCACAGATCTTGTGTCCCCAATTAACAAGGATTTTGACAGGTTATGCCTAACAGACTTAACAGATTCGCATAACCCCCTCCAGATTTATGGGTTAAACTTCACAAGTTAAGGGTCCCTATAACCCAACAGATGTAACATTTAAGTCTTTTAGATTAACAGGTTCGTATAACCCCCACGGATTTAATAGGTTTACTTAACCCAACAGACTTAACACATTTACTAAACCCCACAAATTTAATAGGTCTACTTAACCCCACAGAAACTTAATAGGTTTACTTAACCCTATAGACGTAATAGGTTTACTTAACCACACAAATTTAGCAGGTATACTTAACCCCATAGAAACTTAGCAGGTTTACTTAATCCCACAGATTTCAATTTACTTAACCCCATCAATTCATATAAATTTACCTAACCCTTTATTCCATTTGTATGGTTCATATATTATCACTTTTCACATTCAAACCCGTTAAGTATTTCAATTTAACATGTTGTCATTATCTTTGCATTTGTACATGTTAACACACCAGACCTCTCACATTAATTCAATCACTTATGGCTGTTGGATATGTCGGGAGGCTTCGGGTAGACTTAAACCACAAGTTTAGACTTAACCTCGTGTCGGGCTTCGGGCAGACTTATACCACAAGCGCAATCTAACCTCGTGTCTAAGTGTTATTACCGTTCCAAATTTTTATCCATATTCATATTAGCAATTATCGTATTTCAATTATAGGTTTTCCCATGCCCCTTTTCAATTCATATATCATTATGCCTAATATGCCCTTTTTCCCTAAGTCATAAATCAATATACTATTTATGCCAAAATTCAATATTCACACATGTTCCAATTCATGCCCTAATTCAATATTCACTTATGTTCCAATTTATGCCCAAATTCAATATTCACATATGTTCCAATTTATGCCCCAATTCAGTATTCACCTATGTTCCAATTTATGCCCCAATTCAATATTCATCTATGTTCCAATTTATGCCCCAATTCAATTTTCACATATGTTCCAATTTATGCCCCAATTCAATATTCAAATATGTTCCAATTTATGCCCTAATTCAATTTTTACATATGTTCCAATTTATGCCCTAATTCAATATTCACATATGTTCCAATTTATGCCCCAATTCAATATTCACATATTTCAATACAAGTTATGCCCAAATTCATGTTTTTCCCAACGATTCCCAATTTCGCACGTTCCCATATTACAGCATTAGGCCAAGGCTCAAAGGTAGCCTGGCTATATAAAAAAATAAAAAGGGAAAAGAGGGAGAGAAGAGAGTCAAAAGTATGCATGATAACGAATCAATAATTAACTGATAGAAACAGGCATAAAACTGAATAAGCATATTCTGACAAGATTTGGCATGGTGGCGATATAAACATATAAGAACAAATCTGGTGAATATGTCATAATAGAACTGATTTAGGCGATGATTCAAGATCCAATTTTTATATACATATCAAGATTGCTAATTAAATATTTAGATCTAAAAATAACATAAACTCACAGTGAATAGATCTAAGAAAAATGGATCCAAATAACTGAGAAGGACAATTTGATTTTGTTGTAGCAATCTTTGAATATGTATAATCTTCTTTGAATTGATATTGGAGAAGAATAAGCTATTTAATTTTCATTACAGCTGAGCCCCGCTGTCATCATTATTTTTCAGATGAATAAAACCTAGGTTTAGGGCCATTTTTATAGCCTAGAAGAAACGAACCATGTCAAGAAAAGAGTCCACGTTTAGAAAATCGAATCTGCCCAGATTTGCCAAGGGGGGTCGACCCCCCCCCCTTAGGGTGTCGGGTCGACCCCCAAAAAGGGGAGGTTCGGGTATTCCCCCTCCCGATTCGCTGTTTTGAATGTTTTTTATATATATTTTAATTTGTTTGTATACATATAATTCTCTTGTGAGTATACAAATCTTCATAACTTCTACATACGATGTCCATTTTACGCAAATCAAGTGTCTATCTTGACCAGAATTTCGAGACGGACGCAATGGTGTACTCTATTTCCCCTGATTCTGAATATTAAATTAATTATTATTTAATTTGTCCTTTTTAGTGTTGTTAAAATTTCGTGGTGTTACATTCTCCCTTACTCAAAGGATTTCGTCCCCGAAATCTCCAAGTTAAGAAGAATGTATATCCTAACATCCACATCCATCTACTCATCCACCAATCACAGGAATCCATTGTCCTTAAAAGATTTCTTAATGCTTATATGAACATATGCAAAGGTGTGTGTATATGTCCCAATGCTAATGCGAAGATCAGTTGTTCAACTGATTCGGTCGACCTCCTTAATGCAATGTATGTTAGTGCCTTGAATCCAACATGTATACAAATAATCCTATTATAACTTGTAAGTTCTATATGTGTGCACAATCATCCATCCAAATGCAACATCCATATGACGATACATCCATTTTCATCCATAAAAAGAAGAAAAATGTACACACATCCATATGCAGTATGAGAGTGATTGAGCCGATCTAATGCCTAATGTGTGTGTATATGCATCCACAAGCAACCACTAGCAAACATTGCATCCACTTGCATCCATCAAACATAACATGTCTCAAACACATGTTTGCAACCATGGGATTTCTATTTAAATGTCGAAGATTCGATCGATAGGATACACACAAATGACAGAAGAAAGTACAAAAAAAGCTTGGAAAAAGAAGTTAAGAGCATAGTCCCAAAAGGAAGGGGTATGAAGCGCGATCCTTGTCTTTAGTCTCCCAAGTCGCATCCTCGCTGTCTTCTCCCCATTGCACTTTTATTAACTTAACCTCTCTATTGCGCAGTTTCTTAACCTCTGATCCAAGTATACGGGTAGGAACTCGTCTAATTGTCGCCTCCCTTTCTACCTCTGCTTCCTCAAGTACGTTCGGCTCAACTACCTCTGCTGTATCGTGCAGATACTCCCATAAATAAGAAAGGAGGAAAAACATCATGAATATCCACACATATGCGAAGCGATCTGTATGCCTTAGTGGCGAATATTACTGGAGCGCCCCTTTCAGATATGCTTTGCCTAATAAACCCTTTCTCACGTAGCTCCCCTACTTTCTTACTAAGCTCCCTCCTTTCTCTTGGAGCCATATGGCACACAGGCAATGCAACTAGCTTTGTATTGTCCACCGAGTATATACAGAAATCAATCTCGTGCCTCGGAGGCAAGCCCCAACCCTCCTGAAAACATCAGAATACTCACAGACTACTAGTAAAGATTGTAGATCATCAATAGGTGTATCAAGTGACTCTAGGAAACTAAACATGCTAGACCCTCTTGGGTTACTAGAAATCTCGAGAGTCCTCCCATGGCAAGTCAGAAATTTAACGACCCTCCTCTAACAATCTAGAATGGCACCATACATGGCTAGCCAACACATCCCTAGAGTAAAACAGTATCCCATAAAACCTAGTACATATGCGTCATGCTCAAACTCGACGCCCCAAAACAGGTATTCTCAAAACCCGACAAGTCATAAACAGATGAGACATACCACCAATAGGGTTTGAGGCAACAACGGGATCCAAAACAATACTAGTACTAAGGTGCAGAGACTCAATACATAATCATATATAAAAAATTGAGAAGCGCCAAAATCAAAATGAGTCCTAACTAGATGATCGGAAAGAGAAATCAAACCTTCAATAGAAACTTTCATACCTCTTTCCGGTACATCAGTCACGAGAGCATGCACTTGCCTTCCAGAGGATCCAGCCCTTTGGCCCTGCCCTTACTTCTTCGGGCACTCCCTAGTATAGTGTCCAACTTCACCACATTTGCAGCAAGCATTCTTCCTTTTTCTACAGTCTTTAACCATATGACCAACGTTCCCGCAACCATGACATTTCTTTTTGCCTTGAGGTTTGTCGTTCTTTCCTCCCTCTTGTTCTTGTTCTTTCTTGGGCCACACTTTCTCTTATTTTGTGTTTCCTCAACCTTAGCTTCTTTCTTTTCAGCTTTATCTTCTTCATGCATCAATGCCATATCAATGAGCTTTTCAAAAGTTACTTCCATAGGAATATGGGACATAGCTAACCCATGGAGGGGTTCACTCAGTCCTTTAGCGAACCGCAAAGGTTTCTTATGCACGGTATCCACTAGCTCCAACCCAAACCTTGCTAGTTGGTTGAACTTGTTAACATGCTCTTTGACGGTCATGCCTCATTGCTTGACTGCCAGAAACCTCTCCATTTGCATTCTTTGCTTGGCTTAAGAAAGATACTTCATTTCGAATCTCTGTCGGAAATCACCCCAAGTATCCACTGGACACCCTACTTGTGTCACTTCCCACCAGAATGAAGCCTCAACTTCGAAAATTCCAAACAAATCCTCCGTTTATTTAAGCCAATTCCTTGCCTCTAGAAAGTCTCAGTTCCATTGAATGACTTTCCGCCCATAGCGTTGAATTCTTTATATATCTTAGAGAAATTATCAACACGCGGAGGAGGAGGAGGAGAAACAATGGGTGCAGCTGGGGGAGGAACATTTCCTTGGCCCTTGGCAGGCGCCATAGCCTCAAGATACCTACGAAACCAGCCGGGTATCATCATGCTGAAAAGAAAAGGAAAAAGGGACTCAAACAGAGAATCGAAATATATTACCTATGGCTTTGGGGAATATGTTTCTCAAAACAGACTTTTCTTTTGAAAATGCTTCCTTTCAAAACAATTTTAAAAACAATTTTAAAAATCTTTTATCTGATCTGGTAACCTTCAGCTCTGATACCAAGTGTGACACCCCACGTCCGTTAATGTCACTCACTAAGGGAATGCATTAAGTTTCGTGGAGCGTTGTAGGTAAACAGAAACAGAATTGTTACAAGACAGATATAAAAGCAACAGCGAAAATTAAATTTTTATTTCAAACATAAATCCTAACATCGTGGTCCAAAATGCCATAAGTCTAAGACTACATAAAACCCATTACAATAATATAAACACTTCTATCTTGTACCATCAAAGTACAGAAAATACATAAAAAGCATAATTCCCCAAAAGAGACAAAGCCATAGTAGCAAAGATAGAAACTGAGTAATACTTCAAAAGCTGCTCTAGGCAAGATGATAACCGAGTCCTGGCTAAGATTGGGAAATCCTACCCTACGAACCGGGGGTGGGAACGGAAGAAAGAAGAGGAAACAAAAAGGGTCAGACATAAAGTCTGGCGAGTCCAGTTACTTTCAGTAAGTAAATAAATAAAAGTATCATGACAGGCATATAAACTGGAGAGATAGATAACAGTAATAAGACAGGTATAACAGACTGAGCAAGATAAGAAAAATGAACAGAGCAGAATAGGTTACGCTTCTCTAATACTTTTCTCTACACCAATACTAGTATAACAAATATGTGATAGGATTACATACTCCCTAATTACTCAACAGAAATAGGATGATCCAAACAGAAACATAATGGTAGTTTTAGGTGTACTCTAGTAACGGGTTTTACCCCCAAACAGAACTAACCGGTACCTAAACAGAAATAACGGGTGTTAAACCCAATAGAAATACAGGTACCCCACAGAAACAGACAGGACTAGATGTACCCTAATTACTACCCCCCCCCCCAATCGATCGGCTCGCTATTCCGTAAATACCCTGTGTTGGCCCCACATTAGAGTGTATTACTTCCTAAAGTGGCAACCAACAGAAGGACACAAACGTATTTACCGATGCTACAACGGATTATTTTCTAAGAAGGAGGCCGTACTCATCCACGCAATGAGTTCATTGGAATGCACCAGTACACACCTCCTCCCAGATGAACCTCTTACAATCAGTTCAGTAAGCGTGCCCTGACCCCTACCTAGTGCGGGGTCCCCCTTTTAATACCAGAATGGGTTACTGACTAATATGTGGGTACCACACAACAGATGACACAAGCCAACCCCCACAGATCTTGTGTCCCCAATTAACTAGGATTTTGACAGGTTATGCCTAACAGACTTAACAGATTCGCATAACCCCCAACAGATTTACGGGTTAAACTTTACAGGTTAACGGGTCCCTATAACCCCAACAGATGTAATAGGTTAAGTCTTTTAGATTAATAGGTTCGTATAGCCCCTACGGATTTAACAGGTTTACTTAACCCTACAGACTTAACAGATTTACTTAACCCCACAAATTTAATAGGTTTACTTAACCCAATAGAAACTTAACAGGTTTACTTAACCTCATAAAATTAACAGGTTTACTTAACCCCACAAATTTAGCATGTTTACTTAACCCCACAGAAACTTAACAGGTTTACTTAATCCCACAGATTTCATATTTACTTAACCCCATCAATTCATATAAATTTACTTAACCCATTATTCCATTTGTTGGGTTCATATATTACCCCTTTTCATATTCAAACCGGTTAAGTATTTCAATTTAACATGTTGTCATTATCTTTTCATTTGTACATGTTAACACACCAGACTTCTCACATTAAGTCAATCACTTATGGCTGCTGGATATGCCGGGTGGCTTCGGATAGACTCAAACCACAAGTTTAGACTTAACCTGGTGTCGTGGTGTCGTTTCGCATTAGATCCATCACATTAGATTAGCCACTTGTGGTTGTTGGACATGTCGGGCGGCTCCGGGCAGACTTATACCACAAGCGCGATCTAACCTCATGTCTAAGCGTTATTACCGTTCCAAATTTTTAGGCATATTCATATTAGCAATTATCCTATTTCAATTATAGGTTTTCCCATGCCCCTTTTCAATTCACATATCATTATGCCCAATATGCCCTTTTTCCTAAGTCATAAATTAATATACAATTTATGCCCAATTTCAATATTCACACATGTTCCAATTTATGCCTCAATTTGAAATTCACTTATGTTCCAATTTATGCCCCAATTCAATATTCACATATGTTCCAATTTATGCCCCAATTCAAAATTCTCATATGTTCCGATTTATGCTCCAATTCAATATTCACCTATGTTCTAATTTTGTGCCCCAATTCAATATTCACATATGTTCCAATTTATGCCCTAATTCAATATTCACCTATGTTCCAATTTATGCCCCAATTCAATTTTCACATATGTGCCAATTTATGCCCCAATTCAATATTCACATATGTTCCAATTTATGCCCCAATTCAAATTTCACATATGTTCCAATTTACACCCCAATTCAATATTCACGTATGTTCCAATTTATGCCCCAATTCAATATTCACATATTTCAATACAAGTTATGCCCAAATTCATGTTTTTCCCAACGATTCCCAATTTCGCACGTTCGCATATTTCAGTGTTAGGCCAAGGCTCGAAGGTAGCCTAGCTATATAAAAAAAAGGGAAAAGAGGGAGAGAAGAGAGTCAAAAGTAGGCATAATAACGAATCAATAATTAACTAATAGAAACAGGCAAAAAAAACTTAATAAGCTTATTATTACAAGATTTGGCATGGTGGTGATGTAAACATATAAGAACGGATCTGGTGAATATGTCATAATTGAACTGATTTAGGTAATGATTCAAGATCCAATTTTTATATACATATCAAGACTGCCAATTAAATATTTAGAACTAAAAATAACACAAACTCACAGTGAATAGATCTAAGAAAAATGGATCCAAATAACCGAGAAGGACACGTTGATTTTGTTGTAGCAATCTTTGAATATGTATAATCTTCTTTAAATTGATTTTGGAAAAGAATAGGCTATTTAATTTTCATTGTAGCAAAGCCCAGTCGTCACCAATATTTTTCAAATGAATAAAACCTAGGTTTAGGGTCCTTTTTATAGCCTAAAAGCAATGAACCAGGTCAAGAAAAGAGTCCACATTTAGAAAATCGAATCTGCCCAGATCTACCTAGGAGGTCGACCCCCCCCCCCTCCCTTAGTGTATCGACCCTCAAGCACCCTGGGTCGACCCAACGGGTCTCAAGTCGACCCCCAAAATGGGGTGGTTCAGGTATTCCCCCTTCCGATTCGATGTTCTGATTTTATTTTATTTTTTTATATATTTTAATTTGTTTGTATACATATAATTCTCTTGTGCATATACAAACTTCAAACCTTCATAACTTCCTCATACGGTGTCCGTTTTACACAAACCAAGTGTCTACCTTGACCAGAATTTCGAGATGGACGCAACAGTGTAGTTTGTTTCTCCTGATTCTGAATATTAAATTAATTATTATTTAATTTGTCCTCTTTAGTGTTGTTAAAATTTTGGGGTGTTACAACAGACATATGGCTGGTGAGTTCTAGTGAGTTTAACATGAGCATAAGATAAGAAAACATTTAGACAGAAGAATAGTTCTAAGAGCAATGGATATAAAAGCATAAGTGAAATAGCAGAAAAGATAAACATTGACAAGGATGGCTTCTCATTCATATCTGAAATTTTCTTCACCAACTACCAAATATCATAATTAGACTTTACCTAATTTCTACCCATCGATTGGCTTCTGTACCCATATGTGAATAACCTATGCCAACTATGGAATTTGGGGTCATCAATCTGGAACCCATCAACTAAAAGGACACAACCGTTAATCGCAGGCATTAGCATCGTATCTTCCCCAATTGGAACGATGTATGCTCATCGTTCTGCCAGAATAAGCCCGTACCCACCTCGTTTGAACTACTTATAGTTCAGTAAAGTGTGCCCTAGCCTCTACCTAGTGCGAGACTCCATGATAACAAAGGGATACTGGCTGATGCATGTTCCTAACCAAAAATGCAATTGACACATGTCACCCTTAGACTTGGCCCCTAATTTATAACTAGGATTTCGTTATACTATTAAGCCTCTTGTCTTCCACAGTCAGTCATGTGCTGCCAGAACAGACATAATCTTTCTTAGCTTATTATTATTTTTGGCAAAGCCTACGGGGTTCAATAGTCCCATCCATTTTATTTATATTGTAAGGTAACTTATAACATAAAGATGAGAAGTAAGATACAAGGAGAAATAGAAGGTCTAAATAGGTAAAAAAAAGTGGGGACTGCATCACAACCATTTGTTTTTGATTGAAATATCAAAATCAAATGTTGAGTGCAATACTTCTTTTCTGATGCTACTGCATATTGCTTGATAAACTTGTGCTCTGTTAGTCACTTTGCTGCATAAAATTCTATGATTTCTTTCTTTCCATATTACGTTTAACATCACTTCTATCAATATCAAAAGCTTACAAGGTTTCGCTTCTTTCCATCTGGTTTCTTTATAAATGCTCATCCACTCTTCCTTGCTGCCAAGTAATGGTGTTGCATAACCACCTTTTTGTTTGATTTTCCTCCATAAAAACCAAATAGAAGAGTAATTAAAGAATAAATGTTTGATATCTTCATCTCTGGACCCGCAAAGTACACATGTTTTTGAAACATTCATACCTTTTCTAACCAAATTCAGAAGAGTATTCTTTCCGTTCTGATGAACTTTCCACATGAGAAAGTTAAGCCTCTCATTGCTCTTATCATTCCAAATTCTTTTGTACCAAGGAAATTTTTGCATCTGCATTTTACATGAGAGGGCTTCATATACCAAGCTTGCAGAATGAGTTTTTTAATCTTCAGTCCACACTATGCATCTATCTCTCCACTGCAGTATGCTCTGCCATTATTTTCTTGCCATATTCTTTGTATTGCACCGATGCTTGTACTGGGTAAGCACACTTCCTTATTGATCACATAGGAGATTGCTCTTTCATTTAGGGGTATTCCAATTTGGAAGACAACAACATGATCAGCTAGTATAAGTCCACATTAAATTTGGCGTGCTCCAGAAATTTCCCTACTGTCAAGTGATAGCTGAATCTGAGAAAATGGCTTTACTTTCTCATGCACCTTAATCATTGTTTTCCATACCTAGCTCTATATTGGTTTTGAAGATGATGTCCAAATATCTTCATTTTTTATTGTGTTTTTTGGTCCATGTAACCCATAGAGCGTTGCTGTCTGATACCAGATTGCAGAAGTGTTTAGAAAGCGCTGCTATGTTCCAAAGATTAATATTCTTAATCCCCAGACCACCTTTGTTCTTTGGTTTTTCTAGTTTTTGATATGCTATTGGAGCTAATTTTGTTATATGGTTAAAGCCTTACCATAGAAAGTTCATCATTGCAGTTTGTAGCGTGTTTAACAACTTAGTTGGTAGTATAAATGTCATGCACCAATATATAGTCTTGGAGAAAATTACAGCATTCAAGATCACTAATCTGCCAGGATGCAAGAAAATTTTGTTTTCCCATCGAGATAAGACATAGGTGATTTTCTCATATAGTTGTAGGCATTGAGCATTTGTTATTCTCTTTGTTGCTAGTGGGATACCAAGATAATTCATATTATCATGCATCAGAGACATCTTTGTAAGGCTTAATATTTCTTGAGTTTGACGTGCATCAATGCCAACAAGAAGTATTTATGATTTGTTAATATTCATCTGAAGACCAGAGAAGGTATAAAAATGGGAAAGGAAATTCATGATAGATTGAAGAAAGGAGGAGGATGGTTTGGTGAAAATTAATAGATCATCAGCAAAAGCCAATGAAGTGATTTGAGGGGCACTGCATTTCGGATGCAATACAAAATTCTTAAGAGTTACTTGTCTTTGGAACTCTTTAGTCAGGGTTTCCATTAATAAAATGATTAAGTACACTGATATAGGATCACTCTATGTAATCCATTACACCCTCTAAAAAACCAATATTATGAGCATTATAGACTAAGGAGTGCCTGACTGAAGAGATGCAGAGGTAAATCCAATTTCTAAATTTTTCTTGGAAGTTCATTTTCTCCATAATATTAATGAGTGCAGTCCAGTTCACAAAATCAAATGCTTTCCTCAAGTCTATTTTGATCATAGCTCGTGGGGAAGAGTTATTTGCATCGTAGCCATTATATAATTCATGGGTTAGTAACACATTGTCAAGTATGTTACGATTAGGAAGGAAAGCAGTTTGGTTAGGGGAGATGACATGTTGAAAAACTTCTTTCAATCTGTTGGCAAGTATTTTTTAGATGGCTTTGTATAGGGCATTGTAGTATGCAATTGGACGGAATTGAGTGGCATCAGAGGGGGCTTTAGATTTGGGAATAAGGGCTAGGTTAGTGGAGTTGATGGTGCTTAGAATTTTTCTCTTATCAAAGAAATTGTGAACTGCTTTGAGAACATCAGGAGCAATAATATGCCAACAACGAATGTAAAAAGAAACAGTGAAGCCATCTTGACCAGGAGAAGCCGATTTTCTCATGTCGAATATTGAGTCTTTAATGTATTGATCAGTTACTTGCTTGACAAGTAATTCTTGCATGTCCAAGGGAATAGGATTTATATGAATTTGTTGATGAAATATAGATTTGGTTCAAGGGGAGACTTGCTAAGCAGTTCAATGTAGTAACTCAAAAAGGCACCATCAACTGCTGTAGAGGAGGAATGTACTTATTAATCTCAAAATTTAACTTAACACGTTAAGTTTATTTATAAGGCCAATATAACCACATGTTATATTCCTAGGTTGTAATTTACATTTTGAGTTAATGTAATCTTTTTATACAACCCTTCCTCTTGTTACTAAATGTCCAATTTAGTGCATTTCATCCCAATTTATATGTTTTCCAATTACATGTTACTTAATGTCCAATTAAGTATAACATATTCCAATTAATATGTTTGAATATTCCTTAATTAGAATTTATCCCAATTTATGCATAATCCATAATTTGAATATAATATTCATCAATTTCCAATATGCCCAAATCCCCTTTTTGACATACTTTCAATATTGTTCCAAATTTTATGCAAATTAAAATGATAAAGGCCTAGCTTCTCTTTGACCTAGGCTCAGCGCAAAAATAAATAAAAGGAGAAAATTGGTCTTGGCTACTCGTAAGGCTTAGACTTAGAAATGAATAAAATAAATAAAATAGGGCATTGCAAGACTATAAATAAAATCATAGCAGAGAGGGGGATAAATAAGAAGAATTAAGGAATAAAAAGAAATAGAAAATAGATTGTATAATAACTTGAAGAAAACAAAATTATAAGTATTGTAATTGTAAAACTTGTAGAACTAAACTATTTTACTGTCTCAATCTTTCTTATGTAAATAGTTGATCTAAAAATCACATAAAAATCACATAGAAAAGATTGCAAATCTAGAAAGGCTTTGGTAGAAGAAGAATTCTTTAGATCTAGAATTAGACAGTACTCCAATCTATTCCCCAATTTTATTTCAGAACATAATGGAGTGGAGGATGAGAAAATGAAGAAGGAGAAATGTAGGGGAAAAGTGAGTAGTACTTGTACATTTATAGGTGAAGGAAAATCTAGGCCTTAGGATTTTAGGTTTTCAATCTCAGCTCGTAAAAACATGTCATCAAGAAGTCTCCAGAAACATACAGCAGGTTTGACATCGTGCCAAGCACGAAATCATGCCTAGCTCGATATGGGTTGACCCACCCGCCTATGTGGGTCGATACATGGTTCGACCCACATGGGTCTTTGGTCAAGAACTGGGTCGACCCAGTTATGGTTGGGTCGCCCAACTACACTATTGATTATGATTCGTTTATTTATATAATTTCTGGTTTAAATTCAAACTTTAGCTGATCATAACTTGTTCATTTTTCGTTCGTTTAATGTAAACTAAAAGTCTATCCGAACCAAAATTTCATTACAGACGCGACGGTGAAATCCTCTTTGACCAATTATGAATACGATTTTAATTAATATGTGTTGTATTACTTTTTTCTATTTAACTATCATTTATTAAAATTCGACGTGTTACATTCTCCCTTCCTTAAAGGATCTCGTCCCCGAAATCTCTTAGGCTAGAAGAATGTTATGAATGTTATCAACCATTATCTACACCCATCTACTCAGCAATCTACCACTAGAATCCATTGTTCGTAGATTTTCTAATGCTTTTCATGAACATATGCACAGCGGAAAATAATCAACAGACGTATCGCTTGGGGTTACAACACATAAGAATTAAACTAAAGAACTTTTTCATTAATATCATTACAATATCACATCAGAGTATAAGAATATATCGAAGTACAAGAAATATCAAGTATCTGAAAATACATACACAGTGGAAAATGAATCTCTCAGTTGAAGGCTAAGAAATGATCCAAAGTATAACTCCAGCCATAATCCAGAATCCTGCTTTAAAAATCTGCAAACCAAAACTACCAGACTGCCAGTATGGAAATAAAGGCACCCAGAGTTTAGGTGGAAGAACAATAAAATCCGAGTCGGACATGGGACTGGTGTGAGAACTAAAATAGTTATACCTTTCTTTTAAAGTTGGGTAAATCATAAGACCACGCTGTATATCACGGAACGAGATTCCTTTTATGAATACCAGTTATAAAAACTCGAAACTGAAATAGTTTCATCCTCCATATTTAGATTTATCAAATCCAATCAAATCATTTATTTACAAAATCCACTCTTGTGAAAATAATTCGAACTTAAAATCCTGGTTTCATTTCAAATCATTGAAATAATATATCTCTTTTATATCAAACGTACTTCGCTTCGGGATTTAAAATCAAATCACTTTTGAAAATCTCAAATATCTGTAATACAAGTATATCAACATATATGCCACCAGATCGGAAGGTTTCTCCCGATAACAAGGCAAGTGGGTCCTAGCCTCCATCTTATCAATAATATAAGTATGCCTCTCTATCTCAAGAGTGAACCATACCTTCAGACATGTGCCCGCTCTTTATTTACGGGGTACTTGATTCTTTGGTAACATAACAAATCATTTAACATCTCGAAGTGATAAATAATTTTTCATTACTAAGCACAAATATCTTCAAAACATAGTGTCGTTGCATTCTAAATCATTTAAACATTGGGTTTTAAGCCTCTGAGGTTCTATTCATTTATAAAACACTTTTTATAAACCATTGAAGATCTTCAAAATATTTATTTTCAAATATTTTCTGCTTATTTGAATTCATCATTTCATTTTCTTTTATGAAAACAATTTTAAAAAACAATTCATTTAAATTTACATTCACTATTTAAATGAATCAATATGGTCGCTAAACACCTTTTAGTCAACTCGTGAAATAAATCACAAGGCGTTAACAAACAAATATTTTCTTATATTTTTATTTATTTTAAAACAGTCGTTCCCCATAACGGTCAATGAACTGCACATATAGCGACCTTTTTAAAAATAGATTTAAATATAGTTTGAAATCTATAAGTTGAGATCCAAAATTTCTTCTTTCATTTGAAAGTTACTATCAATAGAAAACAAATGCTTTTCATTTTGAAGAAATCTGATCAAATTTGCTCCTGTTATGAGCGTTCAAAATTTACAGTCGAAATTCGCAAACTGTCGTTCGGCGACCAGTCTTATTCAAACTATATTAACGCTTATATTTTTATTAGTCAACTGATTAAGTGTAATTATACTGCATCAGCGAACCATAAGCATCCATCCATAACAACCCCGTCGTCATCCAAACCAAGCAATCAAACTTCATAACCATTTAGGTATTCATTTTAATTACCAAACTGTCAAGTAATTAACTTACTAACAACAACATTAAACTCAAAGTTACTTAATCACTTAACAATTTCCAACGGTGAGAAAAGTGTTCTCACCATTTATACTTAAAGATTAAGATCATATCTTTACTTCACTAACTTAATGAAATAGCTTACTAACTTTTTGTAACTTCCAAACCAAACTTCATATAAGCAATACGCTTACATATCTCAATTATTAACATCTCAATAATCATAATAATATAATAGAATATATCAAAACATAACCACAAACCAAAGCAAAAATTTGAAGTTAAAAACTTGTGTGTAAAGTATGAGTTTTTCTCATCGAGGGATCCACTCCTTCATTCTCTAAGGCTAAAGGTCCTGGATTTCTTACTTCAAAGTGATTCCGATTACTTCCAAACTTCAAGCGGACTATACTCTGGCATCATGAATTATTTTTCATTTGAGATTTCAGCAAAATATTTCTATGCTTACTAACTCTAAACAAAAATTAGAACGGAGTCATCTTTATGTTTGAAATGGTTAAAAGGTTGGATTTTTATGGTGTATAAGCTTAGATCTTTGAACGGAAGAGGTGTGTGAGTGGTTTAGTGGTGCTAATGATGGAGAAAGGAGGAGAAGCAGTTTCGGTCGCGGGTTAGGAGGGAGAATATGGGGAAGGAGGAAGAAAAGAGAAGAGAAGGAAGAGAGAAATGGAAAGGAGAAATAAGTGAGTGAGAGGGGTTCTGTTTATAGGCAAGGGTCAGGGTGTTGGATGCAAAATGCCGCCTATGTGTCAATACATGAGAGGATAGCTTCATGGTGAAGTAAGGACTTTACAACAATTTTCCCTTCCATGTTTTATTAATTAATTCCTTTTTATTTTAAGTGTCCATTTCTTATTTTAAGTGCAAATACATAATTATTGCATAGGCATCATTGTGGAAGAGAACAAAGATTCATCTTGGAGGAGTACTAATGAGGTGTCACGGAGGAAGTGATTTAAGGAAGCTTATCTCTAATTAATTTAAACCTGCATTTAATTAAGGGTAAGTTTGATTCACATCCCTAATAGGTTTGGAAATTCACGTCACATCCCTACCTTTATTTTTTATAAATTACATCCCTATTTTTCATAAATCATCAAAAAAAAATCAAAAAAAAAATCACAAAAAATAATTATTAAATACAATAACTAATCGTCATCTAATTCAGGTATTAGATCACCAAAAAACGCATCAAAAATTAAAAAAAACACGAATATGCGGTATTGTACATAGAACGATGCATTTATTTGCAATTGCCACATACATTTCTGCAACAATTGCAGTTATGCATCAAATTGCAATATTACTCCAGAAATGTATGTAGTAATACTGCAATATATGCATCGTTTGATGCATTAATTCAATCCTGACCGGTTTTTTCAAGCATACACCATTGTTAAGCCTTTTTGCTTACATTTCAACATTAATAAGCGATAAATGCATGCATGTCAGCACATATTCATAAGCCTTCATATGTTGTAATTTTTTTGCATACACTTCAGCAGTTATATAGAATAAATGCATACATTTCTGCAACAATACATAAGCCAAGAATAGTAGTTCAAGTTTAACTGCATACATCTGAGCAAGAATAACCAATATATGCATACATGTATGCAATAATTGATCTAGATTTTCAACATAAAATATGGATGAATATATACATGTATGTATGCATATATTGGTTATAATTGCAAACTTTGATGAATTTTTTAAAGTTTTTTCTACATGGTTCTGGGAATATTTGCGATTTTTTGAATTTTTTTAAGTACGAGCGCAATTTTTTTGTTGAAAACACGTAAGTCCCAAAAATAGGGACCCGCTTCACATAAATCTTTATAGGGGGAGGCCGTTTATATTTCCAAACTTTTTAGAGACGTGAGCCTTATTTTCACTTTAATTAAACGACATTTTGCGTTTTCAAATCGTACGATCAAATCGTAAGTCTGATCGATACGAAATTTGAATTCCTACTATATTTCATCGGTACAGATCCAATGAAACTGGTCTCATCAAATTCAGAGACCATTTGAAAAATAGCCTTTTTCTACATTATTATTTAATTTCAACTAATTTTTTAATGGGATTTGCTAGAGCACCTGAAGGTTTTTTTGTCAGAATTTGCGGATCAGGTTTTGGACGGTTCTCACGCAATACAGGTAGAATTAAATTCAGGAAGGTGGCAAATCCATCGGTCGATATTTCTTCCGCATAAAGTGACTAAAGCAATTCCGGGGGTTGTAGCAATTTTGTTTTTTAATACGTGTTTATATTACGCATGCTCACATACTAACTCCAATTAATATAAAATTTGGAATCTTACCATATTTTAACGTTTTGGATCTGATGGAACTGGTTTTGTCGAAATTCAAAATCGTTAGCAAAATGTCTATTTGTAGGTTTTTAAAATAATATTAAAATATCAAATTCTAATATATTTACTTTTAAAACAATTTCAAAAGTTTACTAACCTTATTTTAACTTCAGTTAGATATAAAACAAAGTTAGAATTGATTTTTCATAGTTTTTGAAGTCTATATTCAATATTGATAAATAGTGTCAAATTCTCATTTTTTACGACATACGGTAATTGTTTGAATCGGTAAGTTGATAAAACTAATATAAATAACTTATCTGATCGTTATACTTTTTGAAATCGTATTAAAAAATGAGTGTATGTATCCAAAACCGTGCACGGTTATTTAAAATTCTTAAAAATTCAAATTTTCAAATGAACAGAAATTATTGGCCGTTACATTAGTCACTGTAATTTATATTAGGTCTGAATTGAGTACGTCGATCCACTTCAAGTTAGAAAGAATATTTTTATACTCAGTCGACGTATTCGATATTCGTCTAATACAGAATTACGGATGGTCTCCCTTAGCCAGTCCTATTCTCCACTCTAATAGAAGACGTTACTCATCAATTCTCTTTATTAGGGTAAGCCTCGGTGCGGAGTGTTACAATTTGGTTTCTTTGAATCTGGCAGGTGCTTACAAGAGATCATGACATGACCAAAGAGCGACGGTGAGAGAAAATATTAGTCCAGTATTGATATGTAACCGAAACGATGATAGTTCTGTTACCAGCAATAATATCAACTAGTTGGGAAGGAAGTAGTAAATCAGGGGCTAGCAAACTCAAGGTGATCACATCTCTTGGAATTCTCATCAAAACAAATCAATACTCTAACATTAAATGCAAGCCAGTTTAATTCACAAGAGATTAAAGAAAGGATCAGATATTAGCGAACTTAGCACAAACAATCAAAAACAGTACGTGCTTGCGAGATAAATCAATTGATGGGCTCATGTATGTGATAATGAAAACTTTACCGTTAATTACATATGGTTCAAATTCAAGAACCATTAGTCTTTAATCCTCATTTCTAAAATCAGAAATAATATTAGAATAATTAATACATGGTATTTATGTTAATAATATATTATATAAAGACCATATATTAATGGTAGAAGATTTGTATTACAATAATTAATATATGGTATTTATGTTAATAATATATTACATAAATACCATATATTAAAGGTAGAAGATTTGAAGATTTGTCATTGGTTATATATGTCATTATATATTACACATGGTAATATATAATAACATTAATGACAGAAGAATAAACGCGTGTTATTTATGTAATATATTTATGTAAACATTGGAGCCCTAAATGCCTACAAAAAGGTGCTGACAAAAAATGAAACGCAAGGAAGAAATTTGAATTCTTACATGGTATCAGAGCAGGTTTCGAATATCTAAACCTGCGCTCTCCCATCCTCCTTAATTTCTTCTTCTTCTTCAGCCATTCTTTTTTGTATGTAAGTAAAATACTTTATTCAGCTCATATGTTTTTTCTACCATTAATATATGGTATTTATGTAATATATTATTAACATAAATACCATATATTAATTATTCTAATAAATATACATCATTGTTATACCAGACTCTAAAAGAATCTTTAAATTTCTATCGATTAGTGAGAAACTTCTTGAAAACATTATGAAGGAATCTGCCATCAAGAAGAATCCAACAAAGAATTTTTTTTCCAAAATTCATCTATGAAAAAACAACTATATATTAAGGGAGGATTCAAAACATCACCAACATATTTAGAAGTTTTAAAGCGCTTAGAATTATACCAACCCGTATTCTTTGTCTTGTTTGAGAAGAATGAGGATCCGGATTTAAGACTGGAATATTTAGATGAATCGCTTTGGAATGGCGAGCTCATCTCTTAAATAGAATTAGCGCTAATATGATATAGCATTGAATATGGCTTTAACTTTCATACTTCATTGATCTACAGACTGGCATTTACAGGGCCAGATTAAGATAAAAAAGGCTACCAAGTCCTCATTTAACTTTATAGAACTATCATATTTAGTAACCATAATTGTAGAGGATGCCAAACTAGCTTTGGCGATCGACACATCAGCAGTTAGGGGAAAAACATTATCAATAAAAGTGAAGCATTGGATGAGGATGAAGGATGTCCAAGAGAAAATCAGGGAGGGTTATATGATTGTAAGGAGAAGTGGCGCTGGCACCAAGTGAGTTTGGAAATTGTTTATCCTTGGAGTAGGGGGATGGTTTAGCCAGCGGCGGGTAAGCCAAAGGATTTGATAAGGTGGAGGCTTATAAGCTTTGCCAAATCAAGTTATAGGAATCACCATCTTGGAGGGAATTTTGGTTGCCTTTGGGATTCCATGAATCTCTTTCGCATAAAGTCAGGTAGGATAGAAGGAGAAATGAAAAGAGAGGAAGGAAACATGCACGAGAAACGAAGTGTGTTGATGAGAAGAATGATCGACAAATAAGAAGGAAAAAGTAGTTGAATCGTTAGAACCCTATGAAATTTGCCATGAAGGTTGCTATTTTCCAATTTGTAGATTGGTTTTATTAAAAATCAAAGTCGAGATTTAAATTAAAATATACAAGATTTATATTCAAAAGTTAAATTTAAATTAAAATATACATAATTTGACAAGTTATACTATAATAAAACTCTTTAAATGTTTGAAATAATATAAAATAAGCTCAACGGTTTTATATTTATTAATAAGATTAAAAAGATGAATTAAGTAATTAAATAAATAAGTTAATTATATACATGTGTGAGATAATTTGATATATATTATGATATTTTAACATATTTAATATATCATAAGTATGCATGCATTTATATAAAATTATTTTTCAAAACTAACGTAATTTAATTAAAGTAGTTAAATTAATTAAAAAGGTTAATTAGTTAAATAATATACACACATACATATGATATATACATCGGGAGCGTTTCGGAGCACCCCTATTTTGCAACACCCGTTTAGCGTCCCTACCCTAACGTGAGCTACACTAATCCAAATCCAACAAGATTTCGTAGATATTCAATCCACATATATATTATCATTTATCCAAAATTTGAACTCACTCGGACATTCTTAGAATAGTATATTTGATTCTTAAATTTAACAGTTCGAATAAATGTCTGAACGGGGAATAATTGAGCTAAGATTAAAAAAATGTTACGAATGTCAGAACGAGCTCAAATTTCTTTTTTCAGAAAATTGGTACTTTTATTATGAAATAATAATAAATATACAACTGCCATTGAACGAGCTCAAATTTTGGATAAATGATAATATATATGGATTGAACATCTACAAAATCTTGTTGGATTTGGATCAGTGTAGCTCAAGGTAGGGTGGGTAGGGGTGCTAAAGGGATGCTGCAAAACTAAGGTGCCTCGGAACGCTCCTCTCTCTCTCTCTCTCTACATATATATATATATTATACTATAAATTTTTAGTATATAAATTTTCAAAAAAGAATTATAGTATATAATAAAAATTAAATATAAATTTTATACAAATATAAAATTATTAATTGATTTTTTGGCAGGCAAAACAAGATACTATTATTTTGCATGGATAAGCTAGTTTAATAATTATCATACCACTTTACAAATCAGCAAATTGGAAGCATGTATGCCTCAAAAGCTAATACAACTTACTAATACACATCACATATAATATACAAAAGGTTCGGAAGTAGCTACTATATACAACAATTTGGAGTGATCTAAATACAGATAAATAAATCGTGATCTCAATTTAGAGTAATAGTCTTGGGGATGATTTGGTGTAAATCATACTTAAAGCCTTCTCAAGGTCAGTGTTTGACTGGTAGAAATACGAAGAGGATGATAAAGGGTGGAGAGGCTCACTATATAAAAGGAGAAGCCTTCAACACTGAAGGAGAGGGTTCCGGGATTTGAGTTTCTCAAGGGTATGTTATGAAATAGATTCGATAGAAGCATTAGTCTGGGAAACCACAGGGGTTTGATACGCTACTCTCTAGCCCTGACTTTACACAGCGAGGATAATGATGCGATAGGAATTTCTAGAGTGGTCTCATTAGGCAAAGAATGGACGCATGAGGAAGTAATATGACCGAAGGAATAAACAATTATGCAAATATGAGGTTTCTATAAGAAGGAAACCTATAAATGACCAATGGTGTGCCCTGACAGAAAAACAAGAATTGTAGTTACTTAGAACAAATAATTAATATAATTTAATTATAAATAAAGAAAATGGACACTTTTATAATTGGTGGAAGCTAGCCATGAGACTTATACCATTGCATCACTAATAATTTTTCAATCAATTTACTTATATGATAAGAACCGAACGAAGTTTGTACAGAACAATTATTGTTGTTCGAAGTTCAATGTTGGAGAATACTTGTATGTGTAAGTGTGCATATATATTTATTTATTTTAAAAGTGTATGTCTGTGTAAATTCCAGAAATAAACGTACGTTCGAATCCAAAAGTCTAACGTACTTCAGAAATGGAAATAAATCAGAAAAATAAATGGAACTTAATAAAATGTCAACTCCTTAAACATGACATTCTAATATTACCAAAATAATTAATAATCAAGTTTAAAGAAATGCATGACCCATGTGTTTTGACCTGCAAGGGTCGACCTATATATTGGTCGGGTCGACCAATAAGACGACCCCACTAGACCATAGGTCAACCCGAATGTGTGGTAAAGATGTATGAGGGTTTTGCTTATAACATATAGATTCATTTTAATCCGACAGAAGATGTAGTTCTGAATCCCTTTAAATAAACGTACCGGGCTAGCCTCTAAACCCACATTTTTCTGAAGTGGTGAGGATGCTTTGTCACTTTTCTTTCTCCTCCAATTCTTCAAAAAATATATGATTTTAGATTTATGCCTTTAGATTCTTTAAATTGGAGGAAAATGTTGTAGATCTAGGATATGGATTACTCAAAATGGATCGTTTGTATGAGGTAAAATTTCATATGTGGTTTTCATATTTAGTTAATTTATATTATTTTGATCCATATTTATAGATCCGTATAAATTTTAGTTTGTGGATCCAAGTAGGGATTACAAAAGAGAGGATTATGGACAATAGTACCGGATTTGAATCAGATCTGGAACTAGGAGTGCTTCTCTTAGGTGAGTACATTTAAATTATATATCTTTAACGATAATGATATATGTGAAAAAGTCTATGCAGTGGTAGGATCGTATAGTATGGAGTATAAGCAAGGTAATGTGTATATATTAGAGTAATAGCAGTAAGTAAAATCACACAGTCGATTTTATACTTGTTCGGACCACTGTCCTACGTCTAGTCCCGGACTCCCTTTTGGTATATCACTAAACACAACAACCCTCACTTCATCCAGAGGAACAGATTCACAATTACCCGAACGGGATTTCTTTCCTCAACTGTTGAAGAGGACTTCCACAATACAAAGAATTTGTTGACTACTTGTGTTCTTAATAACACAGATATGTCAAATTGATGTGCACCCTTCCTATTCCTTGATGGTAGTAGTGTAGTTCATGAAAGAATATGGAAGATTGACTAAGATTTGTAATCTTGAAATATGAAAATAGAGTGCTCATATGAATTTTAATGCTTTAGGTAAGATAGAAAGAATTAGAAAAAGTTTCGGTGAGGAAAACATTTGATAGTACCTCTATTTATAATATACAAAAGGTTGCAACTATTTATGAAGTTTGTCTAAAAGGTATGAAATAAAAGTCGTCATAATTCTTTATTGAAAGGTTGCATCCTTTCATATTCAGATGTCTGAATAAAAAATTCAGATGTCTATTTTTGATTTAAAATTCGAACAACAAGGAATTAGTTCATTTCAGGCATAAAACAGACGTTTGAATTTTTTAACTTAGACGTCTGAATATTATGCTGAACTAATTTTCGATTCAGCAAATAGACGTCCGATTAAAACGTACAGACATCTGTTTATTGATACAAAACTATGCCTTGTGCATTTTTATATAAAATTATATACTTTGAAAACGTGTATGTGTGCGCATCATCAAAGAAGATATTAACAATGAAATACTAATACTAACAGAATCCAACACATATAATCTTCAGTTTGAGCTCTTGAATCTGTTGTTTAAATTTCTTCCTGCAAAACAGAGTTAGTCGATAATAATATATATGCACATATATAGTTGTCATAATCAAAACGCTATAAAGCGAGATTAAACATTATCCCCCTTTTTATAATGACAACTATATATGTAGCTTCTTCTGTCGATATGCATATATTATCACATGTTTCTCCCCCTTTGTCATTGACAAAAAAGAGATACTTATAAAAATGTGTAAACACAATATGCACAACATAATAACATACACAAACATATGCATAGACATTACATAAGCACATAAAATATTCATACATACCATCACTTACCACAAGCACATAATAGAGTTTTTTGCTTAAACTAGACCAAAGTATCAAAAAATATCACAAGCTATATTAAAATAAGAGTTTGATGCAAAAGAGAGCCATAAAGACCAAATCAATCTTACCAACCTTTTGAAGTTGACATGCTCAGACCTATACATGTCTCACCTCCTTTAGGATCACCATGATCAGAACTAGAATCCAGAACTTCTTCAACGGAACTAGAAGACCGATGAAATGGTGCCAGATCATAAGTTTGAGAGGATTGGGTACCGATGCAAGAGATTTGTCCCAAATTTTATACTGGAAGCCTTTCAAGAGTTAAACTTTTCGTTTGTTCTATGCTCAAAACGTTTAAAGTTCGAGTGAAGTTTGGATTGATTTCTTGAGAGTATAGCCATGGCTTGCTTAGGAGGTAGATCGGGAGAAATAATTTGGATTTCTTCCTGCTCTTCTTCTTCTATCAACCAATGACAACGATGAGATGATTCGGCTACAAGTATTTCTTCTTGTGAAGCAACACGTTCTTTCCAACTTTCAAAGGACATATACTCAAGTGTCGATGGGTTTGGTTCAATATCCATTAGAGCAAGAGTTTTTGATCCAATTTCCTTGATTCTTAATGACGGAGTTTCGGGAATTTGTACCTTGCAAGAAGGATCCTAGTGATATATGCTCCATAGTGAAGCGTTTTGTATTTGCGTTTTCGGGTTATGCCTATCCACTCGTCAATAATGATTTTGGCCTAATTTATTTGCTTATTTGAATATAAAGCATACAAAGCTTGAAAATCACGTCGATATACTTTTTCATAGCTTCCTTTGCGGGGTTATATAGTGCGGACCAAAATATGGTTAAAAAGACGTGCTTGTGGAAGATGTGTAGATGTTAGCTCTTGCATGTTTATCAAATCTCGGATATAAATTTATGAGATATCTCATCTCTCTCATTCACATCTTCTTCAATAGTGTCTATATCAACTCCTTGCCAAGCACAATGCAAGATTTGCCCTAAGCGTTGAATTGGAATAAAAATACGTTTACCACAAACCATAGACCATACACAATCCGTTGTATTTCTACGTGCTTGGTGGTCTAAATTTAGGTTAGCCAGAAAAAGTTTTACATGAAACTGGTAAATTTGGACATTATTGACATTATACTCTATAAGAGATTCGAAATTAAAGTGTCGGGCATAAAAAAGAAGACGATAATGTTAAAAGCGTCAAATTAAACAAAGATACCTTCGAAGAACTTTGAATTCTTCATAGCTTGTATCTCTCCTTTACTATATCATCCTAGAGCCATCTTTGAATGAGATCTTCAAATGGTGGATCTTGTTCTTGAATTCTTGTACGTTATGTCGATTTTCCATTAGTTTTTGTGGAGAAAAGTTTAAATTTTTGATGTATTGTGGCAAATGGAGGCTAAGGTTTTTGTAGGAGGTAAATGGGGAAAGTAAAAAATGAATGGATGAGTAACAAAAGGTATGTGCCGACTAAAAATTTCCAGATGCGATTCAGATGTCTGATTAATAAATTCAAACGTATGAATTTTGAAAATTTCAAACCCGAAGAGAAACAGTTCATTTTTTATCAAATTCAGACGTCTGCTTTTAACAGGTCAGACGTCTGAATCTGTATGATAAATTATTGTTGTTTCAGCATTCAGACGTCTGTTTTATTCTAGACATATGTCTGCTTTCTGTGTAATCTTTATTTTTCCTTTCATTTTTGTGAATGTAAAAATACAAACACATATTATATATTTTATGTGGTCAAGATAATGGTTAGCTCACATCTTTCATCTTCGAGCTACATAATTTTAATCCAATTTTCTCGAGGAAAGTCAAACAATTCGCCGTTACTTTTTGTTCAAAATATAGTTCCCTTTGAAGCTCTATTTGTTGTTTTTGATAATGATGTATTTCATCAATTTTCCTTTTTGTATCTTGTGAAGTAAAGAGAGTTGCACGTTTTGCTTTCCTTGAATCCGATGTATATCCAGTATGATAATTTCCCAACTTATATACGGGATCAGTTCTTGGTGTTGGTGTAGGAAGATGTGGTGTTTCCACCGAGCATCCGTTGAAAAAGTTATATTGATTGAAGAGTTTGAATTGTTTGAAGACATTTTGTTTTGAGTCTTTTATTTTGAAATTTTGATGGTATTTGGTTTTAGTTTACGTTTATGAATTTATAGATTGAGGGAATTGTGAAATTTGTGGTGCAGAAATAAGAGAAAACTAGAGCCATAGAAAAGATAACTGGTTAGCTAATTTGTCTAAATGAATGGTTAAGAAGAACTTAGAAATGTATTTAGTTAATGTAATGTTATGTAGACAATAGAAACGCATAACTCAAATGTTAAGACTTCAAAATCATTGTTTAAAGACCCAAGTTCGAATCTATCCTTTGGGACAAAAGAAATTTTAGTTTATCCTTTTGTTCTTAATTTTTCTTGTTTTTTTTAAATATCTTTTATAGACATTATACCTAATTCTCTGCGTAATTTAATGAATGAACTTTCTAAAAGTGGTTTTGTAAATATATCAGCTATTTGATTTTCGGTAGAAATGTTTTCTAAATTGATAAAGTTTTTTTTAATATTATCTCATAAGAAATGACGATGAATATCAATATGTTTTGTTCATGAGTGATTTATAGGATTTTTAGACAGATTTATTGCACTTATATTGTCACAGAAAATAGCTGATTTAGTTAAATTTATTCTGAAATCTCCGAGTGTATGTTGCATATAAATCACCTGAGCACAAGTTAAAGCTGCAGATATATATTCTGCTTCACATGTTGACAGTGATACACAATTCTGCTTCTTACTAAACCAAGAGACATGTGATTTTCCAATGAAATGGCACGTACCACTTGTACTTTTTTTATCGGCCTTAGATCCACCAAAATCAGCATCACTATAGGATACTAATTCAAATGGACATTCCTTCGGATAGAAAAGTTGAGGTCCTTAGTATTATTAAGATATCGCAGAATTCGTTTTACTGCTCTTAAATGTGATTCTTTAGGAACTTCTTGGAATCTAGCGCACAAACACACACTCATCATAATGTCTGGATGGCTTGTAGTTACGTAAAGTAGTGATCCTATCATAATTCTGTATAATTTTTGGTCAATACTTTTCCTTTGTCATCTTGATCAAGATGAGCTGTAGTACCCATAGGAGTTGGTTTTCCGGAAATGTTGTCCATTCCAAAACGTTTAATTAAGTTATTACAGTATTTTTCTTGATTAATAAAAATACCATTTGAAAATTGTTTGATTTGTAAATTGAGAAAGTATGATAACTCTCCCATATGTGACATTTTAAATTCATTTGTCAAATAGTAGAAAATTCTTTACATAATTCTTCGTTAGTTGAACCAAAATTTATGTCATCTACGTATATTTGTATAACTAAAATATCTTTTTTAGTATTTTTAATAAATAAGGTTTGATCAGTACTCGAAATCCTGAGTTTATTAAATAACTCTTAAGTCTGTCGTACCAAACATGAGGTGTTTGTTTTAGTTTATATAAAGCTTTCCTTAGTTTATATGCATGATCTGGATATTTTTCATGAATAAATAATGGAGATTGTTCAATATAAACATTTTCTTTAATAAATCCATTTAAAAAGGCACTTTTAACATCCATTTGATAAAGTTTAAAATTGTGAAAGCAAGTGTATGCTAATAGAATACGTATTGCTTCTAGTCATGCAATAGGAGCATATGTTTCTTTGTAATCAATACCTTCTTCTTGATAATAGCCTTGTGCAACTAATCTTGCTTTGTTTCTAGTAATATTTCCTAGTTCATCCGCCTTGTTTTTTTATACCCATTTAGTTCTGATAATTGATTGGTCATTAGGACGGGGTAGTAATTCCTAAACATCGTTTCTTTCGAACTGATTTAACTCCTCTTGCATAGCAATGATCCAATAGTCGTCTATAGAGGCTTCTTTTGGGTTTTTAGGTTCTATAGTTGAAATAAAATCAACTTGGCCCATTTTATTTAGTTAGCTTCTCGTTTGAACTTGCGAATCAATTTTTCCAATTATATTTAAGTTGGATGATCTCTTAAAATTGATCTAATTCGATTGTTAGCGTTATAATCTATATTTTCATTATTATCAAAACTTATATTTTCTTTATTAACTATTATTTCTTCATCATCTCTAGTGTTTGTATTTTCATTAAAATTTTCGTCAAACGATACATGTAAGGTTTCTTCTATAATATTTGTTTGTTTATTAAAAACACGATATGCTTTACTCCTTTCCGAGTAACCAACAAAAATTCCATGATCAAATTTTAAATCAAATTTACCAAGTTGATCTTTTGTGTTTAAAATAAAACATTTTGAACCAAAGACTTTAAAATAGGAAATATTATGTTTTCTTCCATTAAAAAGTTCGTATGACGTGTTTTTAGTTAAAGGTCTTATGGAAATACGATTTAATACATAACAAGCACTTGCTACTGCTTCTGCCTAAAAATGCTTTGGTAAGTTACTTCCATTTAACAAAGTTCTTGCACATTCTTGTAAGGTTCTATTTTTCCTTTCTACAAATCCATTTTGTTGAGGAGTTCTAATAAGTGAAAAGTTATGATTTATTCCTTTCTTTTTACAAAATTTCATTTTCAAATTCTCCTCCACGATCACTCGTTATGTTTTTAATTCTTAAACTTTTAATATTTTGAAATCTTTTAACAATTTTTTTGAAATGATCAAAAGTATCACTTTTGTTTTTCATAAAATTTGTCCATGTATATCTTAAGAAATCATCAACTATTGCAAAAACATATCGATTATGATTTATGAATTGAACCTGCGTTGGTCCAAATAGATCCATTGTAATAACTCCAATGGTTGTAATGTTGATATTACTTTCTTTGATTTAAAAGATGATTTGGTTAATTTACCTATTTGACAATCATCGCAAAGATTATTTATTTTAAAATCCAATTTAGGTTATCCTTTTACTAAATCATTTTTGGAAAGTTTTTGAATAATTTAAATTTTATATGGTAAAACCTTTTGTACCATAACTATGGATAATTTTCTTTGACTATTAAACACATATTTTATTGTTATTAATTTTCATATTTAAAACATAAATATATCTATCTCTATTTCCTTCAAAAATAATATTTTGATTTTGATCAAAAATATTACATTTATCTTCAGAAAAAGTTATTTTAATACCTTTGTCGCAAAGTTGATGAATGCTTAATAATTATGTTTTAAATTTATAACTAAAGAAACTTTTGTAATAAGAGGTAAAATTTGATATACCATAGTTTCACACATCTCCTTTGCCCAAGATAAAACCTTTTGAGTTATCTCCGAAGGTAACAGTGCCACCATCGAAGTATGAAATATTCGTAAGCTTATCTTTGTCTTCGGTCATGTATTTTGAGCAACCACTATATAAAATCCATTTTCTCTTTTGGAGTGGAACCTGCAAAAAATATTAATAAACACATTGGTATCTTCTTTTTGATAGGGTCCTAAGAGTCGGATCTTAGGAAACCAAACCAAGTGGGTTAGTATCCCTTTTATAGAGGTAATTGCTATTTCTATGAATTGTCTTATAAAAGACTTTATATATTTATTCCTAATTAAATTATTATTTGTCTTTGGAACCCAAATTTTGATTCCCTTTTTAGTGTATTTTGGTATACTATGTGATACCTTAAATTTTAATACATTATCAATTTTTCTTCATAAGATCAGTATTTTTCTTTGGAGGAAATTTTGGCTTCTTTTCAAATCCTAATCCATTTTTATTTGAAGAGGATTGAGTTTTCTATGATTCTAGATAAATTCTGTCTTCCCTTATTAAAGTTAGAAACATTTTTAGTAATGCTTTCTAATTTGGTTAAAAGACTGGCATTTTCTAATTCTATTTTTCTATTTTGGCTTTCAAAATGTGATTTTCAGAAATAATCTCATCATTTTTTGCCTTTTGAGTTTCAATTTCTTGACTCAAAAGTGAAAGTTGACTATCTGAGTTTGTAAAAGATTCTTGAACTTTTTCAAGTTCTTCTTCCAATATTTTCTTTTCTTCTTTTAGCATATCTCTTTCAAACTCATATTTATTCCGATTTCCACGTGTCTCCTTAAGTTTCTTTTTAAGAGTTTTTATAGTATTTAAAAATTCATTGTTTACTTCTATTAAATCATCATAAGATAAATCATTGACCTCAGATTTTTAAGCCATGAAGCACACGTTTTCTTGTTCATTGTCGCTATCACAACCACTGTCCGATGAATCTGAATCGTCCCAAGTGACAGAAAAAGCCTTCTTTTTGAATTTATCTTTCTCATTCTTGTTGTTGAAGTTTTTCTGATTCTCCTTTAGTTGCGGACAGTCTTTTATCATGTGACATTTCTTGTGACAATTAAACATTGTAAGCTTGAGGATGAGGGTTTATTTGAAGATTTTTTTTTTAAAATTGCTTTTATTTCCTTTTCTGAATTTCAGAAATTTCCTAAAATTCTAGCGATAAATGCTACATCCTCATCTTTTGATTCTGGTTCTTCTTTATCATCATAAAAATCTACATTCTTTTTCTTTTGTTCTCTTTCCTTTTTAGCTTGGATATTTACTTCAAAAGACATGAGGTTGCCTATGAGTTCTTTTGGTTTCGTTGTTGATAAATCATTGGCTTCCTCAATGGCTAATACTTTTCTTTCACAATCATCCGTTAAAGAGTTTGGTGCCTTTGATATATTATAAAAGTCACTATATTTTTCTCCTAAACCTATTAAGGCATGAAGATATAGGAATCTTGACTACATGTCGTTGTGGTTTCATTTTGACTCATCTTAAAGTTCTAGAAATGGCTTTTGATCATTGAGATCTTCGTTTGTTTGACTTTGTTTGTACCCTCATGAATGGTTTTAAGTGTTCCCATATTTGATGCGCGGAAGCTAACACGATTAAATTCATTTCTATCCAAAGCACAGAATAACATATTCATAGCTTTGGCATTTGTTGGACTTGCTTCATTTTTCTGAGTTATTGTCCAAGCAAAATATTGATTTGTAAGTGGTGAATTCTGTTTGAGTTGCATTCCATGAATCAAATCTGGTAGCTTGCATATATATCCTCATTTTTGTAGCCCAATAATTGTAATGTGAATCATTGAATAGCAGTGGTCTTTGAGTAGATTGTCCTTCGTCAAACGTGGAGGTGCTGATACTTGCGTTATTTTCCATATTATCAAAATAACGAATAACTGTGTTACCATTATAGGATGGCCTTGCTCTGATATCAATTGAAAAAGTCTATGCAGCGGTAGGATCGTGTAGTATGGATTATAAGCAAGATAATGTGTATATAGGAGAGTAATAGCAGTAAGTAAAATCACAAAGCCAATTTTATACTGGTTCGGACCACTGTCCTATGTCTAGTCCCAGACTCCCTTCTGGTATTTCGCTAAACATAACAACCCTCACTTCAACCAGAGGAATAGGTTCACAATTACCCGAATAGCCGAACGGGATTTCTTGCCTCAACTACTGAAGAGGACTTCCACAAAACAAAGAATTTGTTGACTACTTGTGTTCTTGATAACGCTGATATGTCAAATTGATGTACACCCTTCCTTTAATCTTTCCTTGATGATAGTAGTATAGTTCGTGAAAGAATATGGAAGATTGAAAAGGATTTGTAATCTTGAAATATGAAAATAGAGTGCTCTTGTGAATTTGAATGCTTTAGATAAGATATAAAGAAATAGAATAAGTTTCGGTGAGGAAAACGTTTGATAGAACCTCTATTTATAATATACAAAAGGGTGCAACTATTTATGAAGAGATTTGTTGATATGAATTAAAAGTTATAATTCTTCATTGAAAGGTTGAATCCTTTCGTATTCAGATGTCTGGATAAAAAATTCAGATGTCTGTTTTTGATTTAAAATTCGAACAACAAGGAATTAGTTCATTTCAAGCATAAAACAGATGTCTGATTTTTTTAACTCAGACATCTAAATATTATGTTGAACTGATTTTCGTTTCAGCAAACAGACGTCTGAGTTAAAACAGGCAGACGTCTGTTTACTGATACAAAACTATACCTTGTGCGGTTTTATATAAAATTATATACTTTGAAAACGCGTAGGTGTGTGCATCATCAAAGAAGATTTTAACAATGAAATACTAATACTAACGGAATCCAACACATATAATCTTCAGTTTGAGCTCTTGAATCTATTGTTTGAATTTCTTCCTACAAAACAGAGTAATCGATAATAATATATATGCACATATATAGTTGTCATAATCAAAACGCTATAAAGTGAGATTAAACATTCTTCCCCTTTTTGATAATGGCAACTATATATGTAGCTCCCCCTGTCAATATGCATATATTATCATATGTTTCTCCCCCTTTGTCATTTACAAAAAGGAGATACTTATAAAAATGTGTAAGCATAATATGCACAACATAATAACATATACAAACATATGCATAGACATTACGTAAGCACAAAAAATATTCTTACATACCATCACTTACCACATGCATGTAACAGAGTTTTGTGCTTAAACTAGACCAAGGTATCAAAAAATATTACAAGGCATATTAAAATAAGAGTTTGATGCAAAAGAGAACCATAAAGACCAAACCAATCTTACCAACCTTCCGAAGTTGACATGCTCGAACCCATACACCTCCTTTAGGATCACCATGATCAGAACTAGAATCCGGAACTTCTTCAACGGAACTAGAAGACCAACAAAATGGTGCCAGATCATAAGTTTGAGAGGATTGGTTACCGGTGCAAGAGATTTTGTCCCAAATTTTATAAAGAAGCCTTTCAAGAGTTAAACTTTTTGTTTGTGCTATGCTCAAAACATTTACAGTTCGAGTAAGTTTGGATTGATTTCTTGAGAGTATAGCCATGGCTTGCTTAGAAGGTAGATCGGGAGAAATAAGTTGGATTCCTTCTTGCTCTTCTTCTTCTATCAACCGACAATGACGATGAGATGATTCGACTATAGGTATTTTTGCATGTAAAGCAACATGTTCTTTCCAACTTTCAAAGGAATATACTCAAGTGTCGGTGTGTTTGGTTTAATGTCCATTAGAGTAAGAGTTTTTGATCCAATTTCATTGATTCTTAATGACGGAGTTTCGGGAATTTGTACTTCACTTGCAAGAAGGATCCTAGTGATATATGCTCCATAGTGAAGCGTTTTGTATTTGCGTTTTCAGGTTATGTCCATCCACTCATCAATAATGATTTTGGCCTAACTAATTTGCTTATTTGAATATAAAGCATACAAGCTTGAAGATAACGTCGATATACTTTTTCATAGCTTCCTTTGCTGGCTTGTATAGTGTAGACGAAAATATGGTTAAGAAGACGTGCTTGTGGAAGAAGATGTGTAGACGTAAGCTCTTGCTTGTTTATCAAATAGTCGGATATAAATTTATGAGATATCTCATCACTCTCATTCGCATCTACTTCAATAGTGTTTATATCAACTCCTTACCAAGCACAATGCAAGATTTTCCCTAAGCATTGAATTGGAAGAAAAATACGTTTACCACAAACCATAGACCATACACAATCTGTTGTATTTCTAGGTGCTTGGTGGTCTAAATTTAGGTTAGCTTGAAAGAGTTTTACAAGCAACGGGTAAATTTGGACATTATTGACATTATAGTCTATAAAAGATTCGAAATTAAAGTGTCGAGCATAATAAAGAAGACCACAATGTGAAAAAGCATCAAATTTAACAAAGGCACCTTCGAAGAACTTTGGATTCTTCATAACTTTGTATATCTCATTTGCTATATCATCCTAGAGCCATCTTTGAATGAGATCATCAGATGGAGGATCTTGTTCTTGAATTCTTGTTCATTTAGGTCGATTTGCCATTAGTTTTTGTGGAGAAAAGTTTAAATTTTTCATGTAGTATGGTAAATGGAGGCCAGGGTTTCTGTAGGAGGTAAATAAGGAAAGTAAAAAAAATGAATGGATGGGTAATAAAAGGTACGTGCTGATTAAAAAAAATTGCCAAATGCAATTCAGACGTCCGATTAATAAATCCAAACGTATGAATTTTGAAAATTTCAAACCCGAAGAGAAATAGTTCATTTTTTATCAAATTCAGACGTTTGTTTTCAACAGGTCAGACGTCTGAATCTATATGAAAAAGTATTGTTGTTTCAGCATGCAGACGTCTGTTTTATTCCATACGTATGTCTGCATTCTGTGTAATCTTTATTTTCCCTTCTATTTTTGTGAATGTAAAAATACAAACACATATTATAGATTTATATGGTCATGGTAATGGTTAGCTCACATCTTTAATCTTCGAGCTACAGAATTTTAATCCAATTTTCTCGAGGAAACTCAAACGATTCGCCGTTACTTTTTGTTCAAAATATACTTCCCTTTGAAGCTCTATTTATTGCTTTTGATAATGATGGATTTCATCAATTTTCCTTTTTGTATCCGGTGAAGTAAAGAGAGCTTGTTTTGCTGTCTTTGAATCCGGTGTATGTCCGGTATGATAATTTCCCCACTTATATACGGGATCGTTTCTTGGTGTTATTGTAGGAAGATGTGGTGTTACCGCCGAATATCCGTTGAGAAAGTTATATTGATTTAAGAGTTTGAATTGTTTGAAGACATTTTGTTTTGTTCTTTTTATTTTGAAATTTTGGTGGTATTTAGTTTTAGTTTACGTTTAGGAATTGTGAAATTTGTGGTGCAGAAATAAGAGAAAACTAGAGTCATAGAAAAGATTATTGGTTAACTAATTTGTCGAAATGAATGGTTAAGAAGAACTTAGAAATGTATTTAGTTAGTGTAATGTTATGTAGACAATGGAAACGCATAACTCAAATGTTAAGACTTCAAAATCATTGTTTAAAGACCCAAGTTCGAATCTAACCTTTGGGACAAAAGAAATTTTACTTTATTCTTTTGTTCTTCATTTTTATTGTTTATTTTTTTTTAAATATCTTTTATATACATTATACCTAATTCTCTACATAATTTAACGAATGAACTTTCTAAAAGTGCTTTTGTAAGTATATCAGCTATTTGATTTTCGGTAGAAATGTGTTCTAAATTGATAATTTTTTTCTATATTTTTTCGTAAGAAATGATGATGAATATCAATATGTTTTGTTCGTGAGTGACTTATAGGATTTTTAGACAGATTTATTGCGCTTATATTTTCATAGAAAAAAGTTGATTTAGTTAAATTTATTCCGAAATCTCCAAGTGTCTGTTGCATATAAATCAATTGAGCACAAGCTAAAGCTGCAGATATATATTATGCTTCACATGTTGAGAGTGATACACAATTATGCTTCTTACTAAACCAAGAGACAAATGATTTTCCAATGAAATGGCACATATCACCTGTACTTTTTCGATCCGTCCGAGATCCACCAAAAACCAGCATCACTGTAGGATACTAATTCATATGGACATTCCTTCAGATAGAAAAGAACAAGGTCCTTAGTATTACTAAGTTATCGCATAATTCGTTTTACTGCTCTTAAATGTGATTGTTTAGGATATTCTTGGAATCTAGCTCATAAACATACACTCATCATAAAGTCTGGACGGCTTGTAGTTAAGTAAATTAGTGATCCTATCATAATTCTGTATAATGTTTTGTCAATACTTCTTCCTTCGCCATCTAGATCTAGATGAGCTGTAGTACTCATAGGAGTTGGTTTTCCGGAAGCGTTGTCCATTTCAAAACGTTTAATTAAGTTATTAGAGTATTTTTCTTGATTAATAAAAATACCATTTGAAAATTGTTTGATTTGTAAACTGAGAAAGTATGATAACTCTCCCATGGACATTTCAAATTCATTTGTCAAATAGTAGAAAATTCTTTACATAATTCTTTGTTAGTTGAACCGAATATTATGTCATCTACATATATTTGTATAATTAAAAGCATTCGTTTGACACAGGTCCCTATTAAGTTTCAAAATTAGGCTCACATCCGGTCCTAAACTTATTGTAAATTAGGTCCCTATTTTTCAAAAATTCATGAAAAAAAAATTTAAAAATAAAAAAAATCACGTAAGTTCATTATTAAATAAAACACGCACAAGCCAAAAAATTCAGGTGTCAAAACAATCAAAAACCACATCAAAACCCATAAATACAAAAAAAAAAAACAGCGAAACAACAGGTTTATGCACCTATTTGTACATAGTTGCATACATTCATGCTTATATCTTAGTGTTGCATCAAACTGTAGTATAAATGCATATATGTATGCAGGTAAACAGCAATATACGCATCCTTTTATGCATATATTCAATTCTGGCCTGTTTTTTCAAGTATTCACGGTTTTCAGACATTGTTCCACATATTTATGTTGTTATACAGAATACATGCATACATTGATGCACAAATTCAAAAGCCTTCATCCATTATGAATTTGTTTCACACATTCATACATATATACGCAATAGCTGCATACATGCATGCTACTATTCGCAATACATGCATCTCAGTTCAACTTTATATGCATACATGTATGCAACTATTACAAATATACGCATACATGTATGCATATATTCACCCAGATTTTCAATAGAAAATACTGGATGAATATATGCATACATGTATGCTACTACTGGTAATAGTTGCACAGATGTTTTTTTTTACGAATGCTTCTGGCAATATTTTCGATTTTTTGATTTTTTTTTTATAGGTCAGTGCATTCTTTTGTGTGAAAAACACGTAACTCTCTTTTTAGGGACCCGCTTTTAATATCAAAGTTACACTGGATGTCGCCCCTATTATGAAACATAATAGGGATGTGGTACTAATTTTCACTAATTAAAATATCTTTATTAGCATTTTTAATAAATAAGGTTTGATCAGCTTTTCTTACTCGAAATCCTGAGTTTATTAAATAACTCTTAAGTTTGTCATACCAAACACGAGGTGCTTGTTTTAGACCATATAAAGTTTTCTTTAGTTTATATGCATGATCTGGATATTTTTCATGAATAGATAATGGAGGTTGTTTAACATAAGCATTTTCTTTAATAGATCCATTTAAAAAGACACTTTTAACATCCATTTGATAATGTTTAAAATTGTGAAAACAAGCGTACACTAATAGAATACGTATTGCTTCTAGTCTTGCAACAGGAACAAATGTTTCTTCGTAATCAATACCTTCTTCTTGATTATAGCCTTGTGCTAGTAATCTTGCTTTGTTTCTAGTAGTATTTGCTACTTGATCCGCCTTATTTTTATATACCCATATGGTTTCGATAATTGATTGGTCATTAGGACACGGTACTAATTCCCAAACATCGTTTCTTTCAAACTGATTTAACTCCTTTTGCATGGCAATGATCCAATATTCATCCATAGAGGTTTCTTTTGGGTTTTTAGGTTCTACCGTTCAAAGAAAAGGACCAAGGCAACAGTAACAATGGAGACCGTGTCTTTTTCTTCTTCGCCTCTCTCTTCCTCTGACCGAATTGCCGCCGCTTTCTTGCCTACTAACCTTGATCCTCCTTCACCTCCAGCTCCGCCAGATCCACCTCCGTCGAGACCAGCTTTTAATCCACCACCTCTACCCCCTCCAGCTCCTCCAGATCCTCTTTTGTTGAGACCTGCTATAGATCCTCCTCCCCTTGCCATCCTGCTTCTCCTATACCTCCTCCTATGAGACCTACGGTTTTTCCTCCTCTCTCTTCCCTTCCAGCTTCACCAGTTCCCCCTATGTTGAGACCAGCTGTAGCAACCTCCTCTACGGCATTTCCTAGAGCAACATCCCCACTTGTAGATCCTTCATATGTCAAGCCATATACTTCGTTGTTTTCTCATCTTCCCTGTAATGCGGGAAGCAACAAACCAATTGACATGTATCCCACTTTCTCTGAAGATGGTGCCATGGAATACACGGATGAAATTATTCAAGGAGGAACACAAGTCTGGAAGGATACGCTAGTGGGCTTTTTTCTTGATGCCCCTTTATCTTACACGGCTATTATACAGAAGGTTACCTCATTATGGAAACTTTCAGGTTCAATGAATGTTAAGTTTGATGGCTTAATTTTCCTGTTTCACTTTACCAATGGTGATGATAGGCAACAAGTCTTAATGGGGGATCCCATCATCATGCGAAACAAACTGTTTATTATAAAGCCATATGATCCGCAAGTTTGTAATGTGTGTGGATCTGTGAAAGCGGTTCCTGTATGGGTGCAATTCTCTAATATACAGCTGTTTGTTTGGTCTCACATTGGGATAAAATGGCTTGGAAAGCTGCTATGTCTAGATGAAATGACAGAGAAGCTAGAACGCTTATATTATGCTAAATGTATAATTGAAGTCAAACCTGAAAGTGAACTGGTTGATGATTTTCTTGTTAAGACTCCTAACGGAGGCACTCAACGGGTCAAAGTCAAATACCTATGGAAGCCCTTGGTATGTCTGAAATGCAAAGTCTTTGGGCATAGTATGGAAGAATGTGGTGAAAATTTGCAAAAACAAGTGAGAAATGTGATGGCAAGTGGTATGCAGGCAAAAAAACCAGTGGAATGTAATGATGGTACCCAGCGCATGAGCAATAATGCAGGAGACAGAACTTTCAATGATAAAGAGGAAGTAGTGATGCAAGAACGTGAAGATAGAAATGTGTTTAGAGATAAACAGCAGTGCAAAGAAGTATGGAAGCTCCTAAATTCCATAACTGGCAGAGAGTTGAGAGGAAAAAGAAATCAGTCGATTTCAAGCACTCTAGAACCAGAGCCACCTTTGGTGATTTTTTGGCAACTGCTAAAAAGTCACAATGGCAGAGAAGAAAAGATGTTGCTAATAATTATGATGGTGCAAATCTTGAAGAAGGGGAAATTGCCCAGAATTATGCTCATGTTGGGGATATGCAACATGCTTCAGCGAATGTTTTACCTGTTTCTTATAGCTTTGCTACCTTACAAGAGCACACTAATGAGAATTCTAACAATGCTGCAGAAACCACTTGTAACATTGATGTGATAACTGTTGAAGTCAATAAAGAGACTAAAATGGAAGAACAAGCAATGGAAGTCCAATCTCCAGCTGGAGAAACGATGTCTATCAATAAACAGCAACGAAAGGAAGCAAATTCTAATGGTAGAAATGAAGTTGAAAAGAAAGGCAGTGCAAGAAATGACCTTTATTTAGGCACAGAACAAAATGTTGATGAGGAACAGCAAAAGAAATCAACTAGAGAAGTAATGAATGATAAGCAAAATAATGGTGATAAAATCTTAGCGGTGCAGAACCTTGTTCTGAATGATGACAACAATCCTCTTGAATCAAAGAAAACTATGGGGGTCAGGGATGACTGTGTTAAGAACTTGAACCATCATGAAACAATGCAAAGTACTTATGATGGTAACAAAGATGAAATTAAGCGACCAATGGTGAATAGCGTAGATTTTGATGATCCCAACCAACTTCACCCACTGTTGCAAAGTTCAATTCCTTTCATGGTGCCCTTGTCTCAGATAATCAGCTAGCGATGGACTTTATGAGAGAGCATTTTCTTGAAGATCAGGATCTAGATCAAGCTGACCTCATATATATGGGACTTCTAGTTAGAAATGATGAAGTATTTGAGAATACCCTTCTTCAAAAACAGTCTGGTCATGAGAATGTCACTGTTACTTCTGGTTTATCCAGCAGCAGCAAGAACAAATTAGCAACCACTTCTGACAACAGTTTTTTTACACTGCCAGGGCATAAAATTCCATCTGAATCCCAATACTTTGAAGCAGGTAAAAATTCAAAGATTCTCAAGTTAATGTGGTCTTAAACACATCAAACATACCTCTGTACAAACACCTATGTCAAAGAATAAATCAATAAACCAAGAAGCTCCTCAGATGCAGACCAGGTCCATGGCAATCAGTGCAAATAGAAATAGTTTACCATGATGATACAAAACATCTATGCCTGGAATATTGCGAACTCCAACCTCAAACTTGACCGATGTAAGCTTCTGATAAAAAAGTATAACCTGTGTTCCCTTGCTATTCTTGAAACAAAATTGAATGAAGCCAGAACTATGAGAGCAGCCAGGTACATTGATTCTAATTGGTTAATGTTGCATAATCTTACTCATGCTAGCTATGGTAGAATTCTAATTACATATGATCCCACTATATTCAATTTCACCATAACTAGTTCCTCTAGTCAGCACATACATTGTTTTTCTACTCACATACCAACTTCTACATCATTTTACTGCATTTTTGTTTATGCCTTTTAACACTATGTCTGCTAGAGAAATTTTTTCCCATATGTTACCCAGTTTAAAGCAATCCTCTGACCCTTGGATAGTTTGTGGAGATTTTAATTCTTCTCTCAGAATAACTGATAGGATAGGGGGCCCTCTGGTCTCTTTGAATGAAATTCGTCCTATTAACATTGCCATTTCCAGCTCTGAATTACTTGAAATGAAAGCTGTTGGACCTGAATTTACATGGAATAGCAATAAGCATAATTGCCCTAGTACTTTCTCTAGAATTGATCATACTCTTTGCAATGTTAGTGCCTTAAATCAGTGGCCTTTATTATATAATGAACTCTTGCTACCTGTTCTATCTGATCATTCCCCTCAGTTAATTCATATTAGTGATCAAGTTAATGTTAGGAAACCTAATTTCAAATTCTTCAATGCTTGGATATATGAAACTGATTTTGATGACACTGTTAACACTGTCTGGATGAGTCCATGTTATGGCAATCCAATGTATGTCCTTCACAAGAAGCTGAAAGCACTTAAGGATGCTCTTAGGCAATGGGCTAAAAACAGGTTTGGTAGTGGTAGTTTACTTTCTAGCATGTGGATGAATCAACTTGTCCAGATCCAAAACCAAATGCTCAACAATCCCTTTGATGGCTCACTTGCTCAATTAGAGTCTGACATTTCCCTGAAGCATATTAATGCTCTTCAAATTGAGGCTCAAACGAAGAAGCAGAAAACCAGGATGCACTGGTTTGAGGATGGTGATCCTAATTCGACATATTCCATGCTGCTTTAAAGGCTAAGCAAAACAAGCAGAATATTCATCATGTCATTGATTGCAACACACCAATATGCATGATATTCAGAATGCTTTTGTGCAGTATTATATGAAACTTTTTGGGAATGAGAATAATTTTTGTCCTCGGCTTGATAATATCAACCCATACATGCTTCCCAAGATTTCTGTTTTTCAATGTGATTTACTCACAGCACCCAAAACTGATCATGTCATTAAAGAAGCTGTTTTCTCACTTAATTCGAATTCTTCGGGTGGTCCTGATGGATTTAATGCAAAATTCTACAAGCATTGTTGGGATTCAATAAGGGTGCGTTCGCAGCAAAGTTTTGGCATGCTCAACTTTGTGTTCGCGTCGGACGCGAGCACTTTTTTCCACTTCCAAATGGAACGACCGCTGGATGTTGGAAATCAAGCCGTTGGCGTCCGACGCGTTGGCGTCGGACGCCAACGGCTTGATTTCCAACTTCTCTTCCTCCCTATATATTACCCCCTCTATCTTAACACCTTACACAATACTACTTCTTCAACTCTTTCTACTTATTCGACTAATGTCAAACTCCGATTCATCCTCCGAGAACGACGATTTGATGGAGCTCTACGGGGTTTATCTGGTTCAGAATGAAAGGAGAAATCATATGACGCGGATTAATACTTCGGAGTTCACTGGCTTATCTTGGATCAACGAAATTTTGAATGGCCATCAAAGCCGTTGTCAAAATAATTTTCGGATGAAAAGACTTTGTTTCTACGCATTATGTGAGAAACTGCAACATCATGGTCTCGCTTCCAGACCAGAAATCTGTGTCGTCGAAATGGTTGGAATATTCATTTATACAATGGCTACTGGGCTTTCAAATAGACAACTACAAGAAAGATTTCAACGATCAGGTAGCACAATTTCCGTTTGTTTTCATGATGTCCTAAACGCTTTTCAATTACTCGCTGCTGATGTAATAAAGCCAGCGGAACAACAATTTAATACTGTTCCACATCACATCAGAACTTCCACCCGGTATTACCCGTATTTCAAAAACTGTATTGGCGCTATAGACGGTACCCACGTATCTGCACATTTACCCGCTGATCAAATTATCCCTTATATTGGAAGAAAAGGGTTTGCAACTCAAAATATATTAGCGGTTTGTGATTTCGATTTACAGTTTACGTATGTTATGGCTGGTTGGGAAGGGACTGCACATGATAGCAGAATTTTTAATGCTGTTACAACTTACAAACGATAGAAACTATAACTTTCCTTACCCTCCAGCTGGACAGTATTATTTAGTTGATTCGGGCTATCCACTACAGACTGGATATTTACCGCCATATCGAAATATGAGATATCATATTCCGCATTTCCGTGATACAATGAATCAACCAAAGTCGGCCAATGAAGTGTTTAATTACTACCATTCGAGTTTACGGATGGCCGTAGAACGAACATTTGGCATTTGGAAGAAAAAATTTACCATTCTCAACAAGATGCCTACATATCGGTTTCAAACTCAAGTGAAAGTTGTGGTGTCTACAATGGTCTTACACAACTTCATACGCAAATACAATAGTGGTGACTCAGATTTTATGGCTTTTGATGATGATCCTGAACGAATACCCGATAATTACTTGACGGAATATTATAGTATGAGAAATACGACGAATAGAGGCACGGAACGTGTTCAAGCAGAAGGATCCCGAGAAATGTCATTAGTTCGAGATATCATTAGAGATCAGTTGGTTGCTGCGGGTCTGCACTAATTTGTGTTTGTATTTGTAACTGTACTTGTATCTGTATTAGAAACTGTATTTGTATTTGTATTCGAATTTGCCAAACCATCTCTATTTAAATCTTATTTTAAAAATACCACGCTCAAATACCACGCTCAAATACCCCGTTCGTAGCTAAAAACACAATTCCCCTTCGCTACAGTACCACGCTCAAATGGCACGCTCAAATGCCACGCTCACGTTCGTTAAGAACGCACCCTAAGTTATGATGTTTGCACGACAGTTAAGCACTTTTTTCGTCGTTTGAAGATGATGGGATCTTATAATAACACTATTATTGCCCTCATACCTAAAAATGTGAATGCCAGCAATGTTAATTAATACAGGCCGATTTCTTGTAGCAATACTATGTATAAATGTATAGCTAAGATTTTAGCCTATAGAATGAAAGCTGTTTTACCATCTATTATTTCACAAAACCAATCAGCCTTTCTTCCAAAGCGTAATATACTTGATAATTTTCTTTTGGCGCATGAACTAATTAAAGGATATGATACCAAGCACATTTCCCCGCGTGCTATGCTAAAACTTGACATTAAGAAAGCGTTTGACTCTCTTCAGTGGCAATCTATAATTCGTATTTTAAGCTACATGAATTTTCCTGCTAAGTTTACATCATGGATTTATGAATGTATAAGCACTGTACATTATTCTCTCAATGTCAATGGGAACTTGGCTGGCTTTTTCGGTAGGAAGCTGGGTATTCGCCAGGGAGACCCCATCTCCTCATGCCTCTTTATTACTGTGATGGAGCTATTAACACATATGTTGAATCAACTTGTTGATGACAATCTTTTTGCCTTGCATCCTAAATGCAAAAATCCACGTATTAGTGCATTAATGTTTGCTAATGATTTGATCATATTCTGTAAGCCTGATGATAATACACTTATTAATATTATGAAAACTCTTGATCAATTTTATATGATGACTGGTTTAGGAATCAATTATAAAAAATCTGACATTATGATTGGTGGAGTTAGTGAGCTAAGGAAACAACAGATTCATGCATTAACTGGCTTGAGAAGTAATGGTATTAATTCTTCCTACCTGGGATTGCCTCTTGCAACATCTAGAATTACTATGGCTCAATGTTTGCCGTTATATGATAGAATTACTAGGAAATTTGATTGCTGGTTTACTCACTTGCTTAGTCAAGTGGGGAGAATTACTCTTGTGAAATCGGTTATTATTGCGATGCAAGTATATTGGGCAAGAACTTATATTCTCCCTCATAAACTGCTTTGCATGATAAAAACATCTTTTATGAGGTTCATTTGGAAAGGTATTATTCATGCAAAATGTTTGTCTCCCATATCATACTCTGTGCTTGAAAAACCAACTAATAAAGGTGGTCTAGGCATTTTCAACATGATCTTATGGAACCAGGCTGCATTTATACAACACATTGATGTTATTTTATGCCGCAAGCTGAATCTTTGGGTTCAATGGTCCTATGCACATGTAATAAAGGAAGGTAGCTTCTGGACCATGACTCTAACGCAGCAGCATAGTTGGACTTGGAGGTCTCTGATCAAGCTAAGACCAAAAGTATTACCATATTTTAAGTATGGCCGTGAGTTTTTTCCTGAATCCTGACACACGGTTTTGGAATGAACCAAGGGTAGACTATGGGATCATCATTGGTGATGCTGTCACTCACTCTGAACGAATGCAGTCTGGTGTTCCTTTGCATTGAAATGTTACGAACGTGTAAGTCGATGATCAAGTAGGTCTGTCGCACTCCTCTAATCAGAACATCAAAGTGCTTTGGCAAAATATTTGTGCTGCAGCTCATACTGGCTTCGGCAATGGTACTGCAATATGGAAAACTAGAGGTGACCAGTTTCAAATCAATAGTTTCTGTAATACCTTGCATGGTACTTCATATATGAATAACTGTAATTGGAATAAAGCTATATGGCGAAGAGATAATTGTGCAAAGGACAACCTCACTCTGTGGAAGGTGTTCGTTGGTGCTCTACTTACGAAAGATAAGCTTGCTAGATATGGTATGCCAGTTGATGTGAGATGTCTATTCTGTCAAACTCAAGGTGAGAGCTCCATGCACCTTTTCTTCGGCTACAATGCGACAAATACTCTATGGCATCTTGCTATGCTGCAAATAGATGAAGATCGTAATGCATTCACATCTGGTTATGCATGGGACATAAGAAAATAAGGCGGAGGAGCGATAGATCAAGAATTTTTTGCTATGTTTTGAAGAAGATTGTCAACAATATTTGGAGACAACGCAATGTGAGAGTCTTCGATGCAAATAAAGCTATGAATTTTGGCCAGTGGAAGCAATTTGTTTGGCAAGACATTAGGGATGGGCTGAAATTCTTAAAATTCAATTATGACCCTGGTATTTTTGGCTAAGCATTTTGCTTGCTGTATATATATGTGTACTGTGTTAGCTTCCTTGGACATTGATATGCCTTGTAGCATGTGTTTCTTTCTTTTTATTTTTTCTCACCTTGTTCTACTACGTAATTGTCTTTGGTGTATCAATAAAATAGTAGGGGGCCATTAAACCCTGTCGGCTTTGCCATAAAAAAAAGCAACCTGCCTGTTTGATTTAGTTAGCTTCTCGTTCGAACTTGCGAATCAATTTTCCCTATTATATTTTGAGTTGGATGATCTCTTAAAATTCTAGGAGGAGATCTAATTCGATTGTTAGTGTTATGATCTATATTTTCATTATTGTCAAAACTTATATTTTCTGTATTAACTATTATTTCTTCATCATCTCTAGTGTTTGTATTTTCATTAAAATTTTCGTCAAACGATACATGTAAGGTTTCTTCTATAATATTTGTTCGTTTATTAAAACACGATATGCTTTACTCCTTTCAGAGTAACCAACAAAAATTCCATGATCCGCTTTTAAATCAAATTTACCAAGTTGATCTTTTGTGTTTAAAATAAAACATTTTGAACTAAAGACTTTAAAATAGGAAATATTAGGTTTTCTTCCATTAAAAAGTTCGTATGACGTGTTTTTAGTCGAAGGTCTTACGGAAATACGATTTAATACATAACAAGCAATTACTACTGTTTCTACCTAAAAATGCTTTGGTAAGTTACTTCCATTTAACAAAGTTCTTGCACATTCTTGTAAGGTTCTAATTTCCTTTCTACAACTCCATTTTGTTGAGGAGTTCTAGGAAATGAAAAGTTATGATTTATTCCTTCCTTTTACAAAATAATTCAAATAATTCATTTTCAAATTCTCCTTCATGATCTCTCCTTATGTTTTTAAATTTTAAACTTTTAATATTTTGAAATCTTTTAACAAAATTTTTGAAATGACCAAAAGTACCACTTTTGTTTTTCATAAAAATTGTCCATGTATATCTTGAGAAATCATCAACTATTTCAAAAACATATCTATTATGATTTATGAATTGAACCTGTGTTGGTCTAAATAGATCCATATGTAATAACTCCAATGGTTGTAATGTTGATATTACTTTTTTTGATTTAAAAGATGATTTGATTAATTTTCCTATTTGGCAATCATTGCAAAGATTATTTATTTTAAAATCCAATTTAGGTTATCCTTTTACTAAATCATTTTTGGAAAGTCTCTGAATAATTTAAAATTTATACGGTAAAACCTTTTGTGCCATAACCAAGGATCATTTTCTTTAGCTATTAAACACATATTTTTATTGTTATTAATTTTCATATTTAAAACGTAAATATTTCTATCTCTATTTCCTTCAAAAATAAGATTTTGATTTTGATAAAAAATACTACATTTATCTTCAGAAAAAGTTATTCTAAAACCTTTGTCGCAAAGTTGACTAATGCTTAACAAATTATGTTTTAAATTTTTAACTAAAGAAACATTTGTAATAAGAGGTAAGTTTGATATACCATAGTTGCACACATCTCCTTTGCCCAAGATAAATCCTTTTGAGTTATCTCCGAAGGTAGCAGTGCCACCATAAAAGTATGAAATATTCGTAAGCTTATCTTTCTCTTCGGTCATGTGTTTTGAGCAACCACTATATAAAATCCATTTTCTCTTTTTGAGCGGGACTTGCAAAAAAATATAAATAAACACATTGGTACCTTCTTTTTGATAGGGTCCTAAGAGTCGGATCTTAGGAAACCAAACCCATGTGGGTTAGTATCCCTTTTATAGAGGTAATTGCTATTTCTATGTATTGTTTCTATAAAAGACTTTATATATTTGTTCCTAATTAAATTATTATTTGTCTTTAGAACCCAAATTTTGATTCCCTTTTTAGTGTATTTTGGTATATTGTGTGATACCTTAAATTTTAATACATTATCATTTTTCTTCTTAAGATCGGTATTTTTCTTTGGAGGAAATTTTGGCTCCTTTTTAAATCCTAATCCATTTTTATTTGAAGAGGATTGAGAGTTTTCTATGATTCTAGATAAATTCTCTCTTCCCTTATTAAAGTTAGAAATATTTTTAGTAATGCTATCTAATTTGGTTTGAAGACTAGCATTTTCTAATTCTATTTTTTTATTTTGGTTTTTAAAATGTGATTTTCAGAAATAAATCTCATCATTTTTTGCCTTCTGAGTTTCAATTTCTTGACTCAAAAGTGGAAGTTAACTATCTGAGTTTGCAAAAAAATTTTGAACTTTTTCAAGTTCCTCTTCCAATATTTCTTCTCATCTTTTAGCATATCTCTTTCAAACTCGGCTTTATCCTGATTTCCACGTGTCTCCTTAAGTTTCTTTTTAAGAGTTTTTATAGTATTTAAAAATTCATTGTTTACTTCTATTAAATCATCATAAGATAAATCACTGACCTCAGATTTTTGAGCCGTGAGCACACATTTACTTGTTCATTGTCGCTATCACTACCACTATCCGATGAATCTGAATCATCCTAAGTGACATAAAAAGCATTCTTTTTGAATTTATCTTTCTTATTCTTGTTGTTGAAGTTTTTCTGATTCTCCTTTAGTTCCAGATAGTCTTTTATCATGTGACCTTTCTTGTGACAATTAAAACATTCTATGCTTGAGGATGAGGATTTATTTGAGGAATTCTTTTTTAAATTACTTTTTATTCCCTTTTCTGAATTTTAGAAATTTCTTAGCGATAAATGTTAGATCCTCATCTTCTGATTTCGGTTCTTCTTTTTCAGCATGAAAAGCTACATTCTTTTTCTCTTATGCTTGTTCCCTTTTAGCTTGGAGATTTACTTCATAGGACATGAGGTTGCCTATGACTTCTTATGGTTTCATTGTTGATAAATCATTGGCTTCCTCAATGGCTAATACTTTTCTTTCACAATCGTCGGTTAAAGAGTTTAGTACCTTTGACATAATATCAAAGTCACTATATTTTTCTCCTAAACCTATTAAGGCATGAAGAATATCTTGGAATCTTGAGTACATGTCGTTGATGGTTTCATTTCGTCTCATCTTAAAGTTCTAGAAAGGTTTTTGATCATAGAGATCCTCGTTTGTTTGACTTTGTTTGTACCCTTGTGAATGGTTTTAAGTGTTTCCCATATTTGATGTGCAATAATGCAGATGCTAACACGATTGAATTCATTTTTATGCAAAGCACAGAATAACATATTCATAGCTTTGGCATTTGCACTTGCTTCGTTTTTTTAAGTTATTGTCCAAGCAGAATATTGATTTGTAGGTGCTCTGAATTCTGTTTGAGTTGCATTCCATGAATCAAATCTGGTAGCTTGCATATATATCCTCATTCTTGTAGCCTAATAATTGTAACGTAAGCCATTGAGTAGTGGTGGTCTTTGAGTAAGTTGTCCTTCCAAAAATGTGGAGGTGCTGGTACTTGTGTTATTTTCCATATTATCAAAATATCGAATAACGGTGTTACAGTTATAGGATGACCTTGCTCTAATACTAATTGAAAAGTCTATGCAGCGGTAGGATCATATAGTATGGAGTATAAGCAAGGTAATGTGTATATATAGAGTAATAGCAGTAAGTAAAATCACACAGTCGATTTTATACTGGTTCGGACCATTGTCCTACGTCTAGTCCCAAACTCCCTTCTTGTATTTTAGTAAACACAACAACCCTCACTTCATCCGGAGAAATAGGCTCATAATTACCCGAACATACGAACAATATTTCTTGCCTCAACTGCTGAAGAGGACTTCCACAATACAAAGAATTTGTTGACTACTTGTGTTCTTGATAACACGGATGTGTCAAATTGATGTACACTCTTCCTATAATCTTTCCTTGATGATAGTAGTGTGGTTCGTGAAAGAATATGGAAGATTGACAAAGATTTGTAATCATGAAATATGAAAATAGAGTGCTCTTATGAATCGGAATGCTTTAGATAAGATAGAAAGAATTAGAATAAGTTTCGGCGAGGAAAATGTTTGATAGAACCTCTATTTATAATATACAAAAGGTTGCAACTATTTATGGAGAGATTTGTCTAAAAGATATGAATTAAATTGTAATTTTTTATTGAAAAGTTGCATCCTTTTGTATTCAGATGTCTGAATAAAAAATCCAGATGTCTGTTTTTGATATAAAATTCGAACAACAAGGAATTAGTTTATTTCAGGCATAAAACAGACGTCTGGTTTTTTTTTTAACAAGGACGTCTGAATATTATGCTGAATTGATTTTCGTTTCAGCAAACAGACGTCTGAGTTAAAACAGACAGACTTCTGTTTACTGATACAAAACTATGCCTTGTGCATTTTTATATAAAATTATATACTTTGAAAACGTGTATGTGTGTGCATCATCAAGGAAGATTTTAACAATGAAATACTCATACTAACAGAGTCCAACACATATAATCTTTAGTTTGAGCTCTTGAATTTGTTATTTGAATTTCTTCCTGCAAAACAGAGTTAGTTGATAATAATATAATATATATGCACATGTATAGTTTTCATAATCAAAACACTATAAAGATAGATTCAACAATATGATATCGTTAGATTCTTGTTATAATTATTGAAATGGACATTGTTATATTTAGGCGAATTATGAAAGTTAGTTTATTCAAGTTATTCATGTTAAATTATAATTGTAAAAGATGTTGATTTTATATGTAAAAGTTATTCTAACGGGATAGAACCTGAACGTACAAATAAGTTTGGGCTTGAAAGCAAAGGAAAAAAAAGACATAAGCCTAAATATAGGGAAATTACAGCAACAATGTCAAACACGTAAAATGAAACAAAAGGGAATTTAATATAACCTGATTTTGGGAAGTTGGTAATATTTTAGCTGGTTGGTTAGAAAAGAATAGATTTCCATATTTTAAATTTTAGAAAGTAGCAGTGAATGAAATTACAAGAATAAAGACAAAAGAAGCTAGATTTATGCAAAATAGGGCTGTTATTATATTTCGTACTACCTAACGAAAAGGAAAAGAACAAACAAAAAATATCTTGTAATTACGGATAACTACGCAAGGAACTATTTTACAGTAAATATGAAAATGATTTTCGGTAAAGCCTCAGTAGCCAACCCATAAAACTTACAATGATAGTAAAAAAAAAAGGTAAAAATACGATAGTTAAGCGAGGATAAAAAGAAAAATGGGCAATAATCAAATTGAATACTTGATAGATCAAAGAAAAGAGAAATGGTCTAAATGTTAAAAGAGATTAAAGACAAATAAAGAAAGAGTTAAGATCTGTCTTTAAGATGCAATAATGAAAGAAAGGAAGGTGATTATTATGATAAACAGTTTATGATAGATAGGTACATTTTCGAATTGAGACTGTCATGTCACTACAAAGAACCTAAAAGAGGATTATATATCATAATTAAAGGATAAATTGAACAAAAGAAAAGGAAAGATAAACTAAACGTATAATAATTTTTGTTAGACATAGGGTCTAATAAAAAGGTGAGCCTATGGCATAACCAAATGTGATAGGTTTAGGACATTCTAAAGGGAATCTAGATGTAGGCCTTACGAAGCGAACAATCGCTGATCCTTTAAAGTAGATAAGGTCTGCACCGACAATGAAACATAAATTCTTCGGCATGGGTAGATAAGTGGCTACAAGAAACTGGGAGGCTACCCTAAGATGACCCTTCGGCGTAGGCCATATGAAGCGAACCATGATAGGTAGGGTCCGTAGAGTTCACCAAGAGGGAATGCCTTGACTACATCTATGTTGCATGCCTTATGTAGCGGACCTTTACAGGCATTTCAATGGCTAATGGGTGATTTGAGTATTCGTGCGATGTATGGCTTTTGGTGCAAGTATAGGGGGCTAAAAGGATAGTGGCCACTCTGATATCGATCATCGTAAGTTAGTAGAGAGTACGGGGAGGTTGTGGGTTAAACCTCTATATGCTAGTGACCTTTCGCTACTGAGATTTAGGATTGCGTTGGTAACACCACATGGTTGCTTTAGTTTGTTTGTCTTAAGGTAAGGTCATTAACCCATGATAAACGCCTTTTAACTAATTGAGGGGAAGTTGCGTGGGGCCATAGCTGCGTTGATAAAAGGACAACCACGGACGACTTCTGTGTTGAAGGCCCAACGAAGTAAACCTTTATAGACCTAGTAAATCCCGACTAAGTTTTGTACAATGTGGACACTGGTGCCACTTATGAGCGAGACTTAGAAGTGTAGACTAAATGATTATGTGCAAGTCCACAATGTCTGTCGGACGATGGACAATTTGTATTGCAGGCCCTACAAAGCGAGCCTCTACAAATGTAGTTCAACACTCTCTTCGTGAGAAGGTGGGTTTCCAACGAGGAGGATGCAAAAGGTGTTATGGGTAGTATCTAAGATTGAGGCAGTCCAAGGACAGGTGCATTGTCTATTAGGCTGGATCTACTGAGGAGTGGATGGGTGCAGTCTAGGGTAGAGATGAGAGTATTCTAACTTTAATAAAAGTTATATAACAAATACAGAAATAGAATGGTACTCATAGCATTATGCTTAAAAATATATAATTTTTCAATCTCTAAAACATTAGCTCTGACCCCCTCTTTATAACAACCCATAGGTTGGATATAAGTAAAATGTTATTCATCTCATAGAAACTTGGTATAGAAAGTATCATTACCTCGGTGAGTATATATCAATTATTATACTTAGTTTGTTTTCGCTATGAGTTATTTACTTGATCTTTGATATATTTATCTTAGCCCATTTGCAGGATACCAAACACCTAACTAAAACTTCAGTGGACTTGGATTTTAACATTTTGTGAAAAGTCCGAGCCTGTTGGGTTTAGGTTATTACATTTGTATTAGAGCTAAGGTTTAATGGTCTTATATAAATAGTGAATGGACATAGTTGTATTTGTAAAATATAATATTATGTATATACCTAGAACCTAGGGACCCACTTTTAAAGGAATAACATATGAAGAATTTTTTAGGACAGTTTTGTACATTAATATGGGGATTAAGGTAATCCAAGTGTTGTAGGTCCTACAACGACCATAAGGTAGAATGTACAACTAGATTTGCATGAAGTTTAGGATTCATATGCTAAGTATTGTAATTTAGGAGTTGTTTCAAAATTGTGGAAAATGCAATAATGTTCTTATAAAAATGAAAAACGGACTAGACATGTGTGAATATATATATATATATAGTTTAATGATGGTGCGGGAAGGCACGAGCAATTGGGTTGAGAGCATCAGGATATCCTCCGTGAGTAGCAGGGGACTGGTTGCACAAAGTGAGAGCTTGTAGAGGGAAGAAGGAGAAATTGAGTTGTTGGGATTCTCTGATCAGGACCATGCTTTTGTTAGGGAACGTGGGATGCAGATCTTAAGGCAAGACTAATACTAGAGGGGGAGTGAATAGTGTTTCTAAGGAATTTACAAAACCCTTAAACTTAAATGATTAATTATATGAATCATACACAACAGAGATGATCACAGACACAAAATCAAACACAAACACATAAACAAATAAATATAAAATGCAGAAAAGGAAAGAACACACCGGATTTATACTGGTTCGGATTACTCCTACGTCCAGTCCCACGCAATGCTGGATTGCGCAGAGTTTTATTAATATCACTATCTACGTACAATTCCCTTGATTTCCAGCTACAAGGTTAACACCGCTCCAACCACTCTTGATTTCACAACCACGAGATTACCATTGCTCCCTTTCCTTGATTTCAAGGCTATAAAGAACACACCTTTTCCCAAACACTTCCCAAATGATTACAACAGCCCTATAACTCTTCAATAGCACTTCAATTATGATAGTAATGGATAGACAGTGAGAAAAGAAGAAGTTTTATATAATTAGAGTAGAAATTAGCAAAGTAGAAGTATATAAATTAAGAAACATTAATGGAGGAATGAAAGGGGATGAAGATGGAGAAGAAGATTAAAAAATCAAAATTACCCCTATTTATAAGATTTGAAAGGTTGCAACGTTTCTAGAACGTTACATATAGAGAAAAGACAATTCATTTGAATATGTCGACATAGACATATATGTATGTCCACATAGTCATATATAAATATTTTTGAAACTATTTTTCAAGTGTTTAATTGTATATATTATTCTGGAAATTCTTGAATTAAAATTTAGTGATATAAGTGAGTATTATAAAGTATAAAATCATATGAAAACATAAATATATGTTATGTAAACATATTTATAAATTTTTAAGGTTTAAAACTATATAACTATAAAACTATAAAATATATAACTATATAAACTTATATAAACTTTAAAACTTATATTTGAAATCATTAGTAAGATGGAAAACTATTTGAAATTAGAACTTGAATTTTGAAAATCTGAATTTAAAAAACAGAATTTGAATTTGAAAATCTGAATTTAAAAAACAGAATTTGAATTTGAAAATCAGAATTTGAATTTGAACCTGGAGTGTTATTCAGAGTCTTAATATAAACTAGAATCTATTACTATATTTGTCTCGAGCTCTTGAACTCTTTATAACTTGATTATCATGAGTCTTGAATCTCCTCTGAATTCTGAATCTCTTGAAACTCTAAAACTGTACAGTCTTCAGTATTAATTCCAGTATACAAATCCTATATGTATATATATATATGTATATATTCTAGACAGAAATGTTAGTATATATTTTATAATTAATGATAATTGAATTAAGGTTGTTGTCATAAAAACTCCATTCTCCAACAATCTTCCCCTTTTTGAAGATGACAACCTTGATCTATAAAATATTCATACCTGTTCATACTTGTTGATTCTAATCCTCATAATACTCGCTCAGTCATCATGAATCCTACGTACTCTTCCTTAAACTTTTTCTAACTAATCCTTATTTTATATTTTCTCCTCGTTTGTCATTATCAAAAATAAATTCTAAATATACTCCCCCTAAATCCTATATCTATCTATATAATATAAGATTATGATACTTAACTCTATACTAGTGTATTTAATATACATGACTCCCCCTAAATTCATGCCTATATTATATAATAATAATACTATTACTTAGTCTAAAATATAAAAGAAATGGATAAAAAAACATTGTATGAATTAAATAATTCAACATTGTTTTACAATCCAAACAATTACAAACTATACAAATTACAATGTTAAAGCGAGAACACGTATTATAGTGTACATACGAATAAGCGAGAATCCTAAATGACTATTGATTCTTCACGATAGGGGACTTATGAACTGTACAATTGGGGTAATGGAGACCAAATTCCCATTTTGCTCAATTATGTTCCCTTCTCGTTCGAATGATACTTCACCAACGCATATGACTTGATCATCCTCTTCCATGCCTTCTTATTGCGCCTCTTCTTGTTCCCCCTCTTCTACGACCTCTTCCTCTTCTTCCTCTTCTACCGTTGGATTATCATCTTCGATGATGATTGGATTTGCTTGATTATCCATAACAAACTTTTGTTGTTTCTCATGATTTTCCCTTGCTTTACTTGCTCTTGATTCATTCTAAATTGTAAAACTTGAATCTCAACAAGCATTTGAAGAATATACTCCATTTTATCCTCCAATTTTATCACACGAGCATGAGTAGAGCGTTGAAATGGACCTTCTGATGGTCCAGCAAATGACTTGGAGTTACTTTGGTCATTATAATTAGTGGGGGCCATGATTCATTTTAGTTTTGAGTTTTTCCAGAAGTGAAATGAGAGAATGAAGAAGAAAATTCAAAGTAGAAAGTTTTAAATGGTTATTATAACTAGCTTTTGGTGTGAATTAATTTTTTAAAATCTGGCAGTTATATGTCGACATAGTCACATATGTATGTCAATATACATGTAGTTTTAGTTTTCTGATTTTTGTGATTATTCTTATATATATTAATATATTTGATTGCTCTAGTTCACTTAATGAACATATACCTAATTCTCTTCTAAATTTGGTACATGTATCTTCGTTTAATGGTTTTGTTAATATATCTGCTATTTGTTTTCCTGTTTCTATAAACTTGAGTGAAATTTTCTCATTGTTTACATTATTTCTTAGAAAATGATGTCGTATATCAATGTGTTTAGTTCTTGAATGATGATTTGGATTTTTAGATATATTTATAGCGCTTGTATTATCACAGTATATTGGTGATTTATTTATATTTAATCCAAAATCTTTTAGAGTTTGTTGCATGTATATTACTTGTGAACAAGCTAATGTAGCAGATATATATTCTTCTTCAATTATTGACAAATATACAATATTTTGCTTTTTACTAAACCAAGAAACTAGTGAATGTCCTAAGAAAGTGACATATTCCACTAGTACTTTTACGATCAGATTTACATCCTGCATAATCAACGTCACAATAAGAAATTAAATCAAACGAATCATCCTTTGGATAAAATAATCCAAAATCTGATGTATGTTTTGCATATCTTAGAATACGTTTTATGACTTTTAAATGTGTTTCCTTAAATTGCAATTGATATATTGTGCAGAGACATAGTGTATGCATTATACCTAGTCTACTAGCGGTTATATATAATAATGACCATATCATACCTCAAAATATTTTTTGATCAACGTCTTTTGATGTATCATCTTTACTTATGGCTATATTAGTTGCCATTGGTGTTGGTATCCCATTAGTTGTCGTTAAATTATATTAATGAATTAAATCTCTTGCGTATTTTTCTTTATTGATAAATGTTCCATTCTTTAATTGACGAATATGTAAGCTAAGAAGAATGTTAGTTCTCCCATACGACTCATCTCAAATTCTTGGGTTGTAATATCTAAATTTTTTTTATTCATTTTATTATTTGTCGATCCGAAGATTATATGGTCAACATATATTTGTACTAATTGAATATATTTATTATTTCTTTTAATAAACAAAGTATTATCTAGTTTTCCTATTTCGAAGTTAGATTGTAACAAGTAATTTCTTAGTCTGTTTTAATCCATATAACGCTTTCTTTAATTTATATAGGTGATTTGGTAATTTTTCGTCTTCAAAAAGAGGTGGTTGCTCTATATATACGTCTTCTTTAACATATCCGTTTAGAAAAGCACTTTTAACATCCATTTGATATAATTTGAAATTATTATGATTAGCAAATGCTAATAATATCCTGATTGCTTCTAGTCTTGCTACGGGGGAGAACGTTTCATCGTAATCTATTCCTTCTTCTTGAGTATAACCTTGTGTTATTAATTGTGCCTTATTTCTTACAACTTCACCGTGTTCATTCATTTTATTTTATAAACGTATTTAGTTCCTATTATAGTGTTATCTTCTAGTCTAGGAACAAGTTCCCATACATCATTCCGGGTAAACTGATTCAATTCCTCTTGCATAACAAGAATCCATGAACCGTCAGATGATGCTTCCTTTGGATTCTTAGATTTGATAGTAGAAATAAATGTTGAATTACTCATATTATTTAATTGATTTCGAGTTCTAACAACGGATTCAATATCTCCTAAAATATTTTCTACGGGATGATCTCTTAGTAATCTAATCCTTTTATTGGGTTGACTATCGTCATTATTTGTTTTATTAATCTCATTTTCACATTCATCTTCATTGTCTTGTGTTATATTTTTATAGTTATCATCAAAGGATACATTTAAAGTTTCTTTTATAGTATTAGTTCTTGAATTAAAAACTATATATGCTTTACTTCTTTCTGAAAATCCAACAAATATTCCTTTATCAGAATTTAAGTCAGATTTATGTAAATTTTCTTTAGTATTAAGAATGAAACATTTACTTCCAAATATTTTAAAATATAATACTTTTGGTTTCTTATTATACAAAAGTTCATATGGTGTTTCATGAGTTAAGGGCCTTATAGAAATTCTATTTAAAATATAACAAGTTGTTGCTACTGCTCAGCCCAAAAAATCCCTGGTAAATTACTATCAGATAGCATAGTTCTCGCACACTCTGGTATCGACCTACTTTTATGTTCAACTACTTCGTTTTTGTTGAGGGATTCTAGGGAAAGAAAAATTATGGATTATTCCCTTTTTATTACAATTTTTTTCAAATTTTTTGTTTTCGAATTCTCCACCATGATCACTACATATTTTTTTAATTTTTAAGGATATTAAATTTTGAACTCTTTAGGCAAAGGTTTTAAATTGATCAAAAGCATCACTTCTATTTTTAAGAAACAAAGTCCAAGTAAATCTAGAAAAATCATCGACTATTACGTAAATATATTTGTTGTGATTTAATGATTAAGTTTGGGATGGACCGAATAAATCCATATGAATTAACTCTAATGGTTTCGAGGTTGTAATTTCCTCTTTTGATTTAAATGAACTTCTTTTTAATTTTCCGAACTGGCAAGCGATGCATAAATTATTAACTTTAAAATTCATTTTGGGTAATCCTCTAATTGAATCTAATTTAGAAATCCTAGAGATGTGCTTGAAATTTATATGACCGAATCTTTTATGCCAGATCCAAGGGTCACTTGTATTAGCCATAAGACAAAGATTATCGTTGGAGATTTTCATACCAATATATAAGTATTTTTCTTTCTATCTCCTTCGAATATTACTTTTGAATTCCTATCTTTTATAAAGCATTTATCTTTCTCAAAGTTTATTTTATAGCCTTTATCACAAAGTTGACTTATACTAAGTAAATTATGTTTTAGATTCCTAACTAATAAAACATCAGAAATAGTAGGAGTTTCAGAATTACCGACATTGTCGATGCCAAATATGTATCCTTCAGAGTTATCACCAAAGTTGACCATTCCACCATCTTCATATACTAAATTATTTAAAAATTCTGGATTTCCCGTCATATGTCTCGAAGAACCACTATCCAATAGCCATTTGTCCTTTTTGATTTCCACCATTTGTTCACCAGAATTTGAATTTTAAACAGCCATGTAACACACCATTTCGTATTTTGAATTTTCAACAGCCATATCACCCATCTTTTCAAATTTTGAATTTCCAATAGCCATATAACACATCTTTTCCTGTATTGGACAACGCTTCAGTAGATCACTTGAATTTTCAGCATAATTGAATGCAGACTCTTCGAACATTGATACAATGCATGAATTGGAACTAGTATTATAAATCATTTCAAAATTTGCCATTTAATATTTCCAAAAATCAGATTATGAACTTTTTGAAAACCTATGCTTTGATACCAATTGTTAGGGAACGCAAAATGCAGATCTTAAGGCAAGACTAACACTAGAGGGGGGTAAATAGTGTTTCTAAGGAATTTACAAAAAATTTAAACTTAAATGATCAATTATAAGAATCACACACAACAGAGATGATCACAGACACAGAATCAAACACAAACACAGAAACAGATAAATATAAAATGCAGAAAAAGAAAGAACATACCAGATTTAATACTGGTTCGATTACTCCTACGTCCACTCCCACGCAACACTAGATTGCACAGAATTTTATTAATATCGCTATCCAAGTACAATCCCCTTGATTTTCCGACAAAATGGTTAACACCTCTCCAACCACTCTTTATTTCATGACTACAAGATTACCACCACCCCGTTTCCTTGATTTCAAGGTTACAAGGAACATACATTTTCCCAAACACTTTCCAAATGATTACAGCAGCCCTACAACTCTTCAATAGCACTTCAATTCAAAGAGTAATGGATAGAGAGTGAGAAAAGAAGAAGTTTTATATAATTAGAGTAGAATCGACAAAGTAGAAGTATAGAAATTAAGAAATATTAATGGAGGGATGAAAAGGCGTGAAGATGGAGAAGAAGAATAAAAAAAATCAAAATCATCCTCTATTTATAAGATTTGAAAGGTTGCAACGTTTCTGGAACGTTACAAATAGTGAAAAGACACTTCCTTTGAAAATTGAAATTCTGACAGTTATATGTCGGCACAGACATATATGTATGTCGACTTAGTCATGTGTAAAATATTTTTTAAACTATTTTTCAAGTGTTTAATTGTATATATTATTATGGAAATTCTTGAATTAAAACATAGTGATATAAATGAGTATTATAAGGCATAAAATCATATGAAAACAAAAATATATATTATATAAAAATATTTATAAATTTATAAGGTTTAAAACTATATAACTATAAAACTATAAAGTATATAACTATATAAACTTTAAAACTTATATTTGGAATCATATGTAAGATGGAAAACTATTTGAAATTAGAATTTGAATTTTGAAAATCAGAATTTGAAAACCGAATTTGAATTTGACAAGCAGAATTTGAGTTTGAACCTGGAGTGATATTCAGAGTCTTACATATAAACTAGACTCTATTACTATATTTGTCTTGAACTCTTGAACTCTTGATAACTTGATTACTCATGAATCTTGAATCTCCTCTGAATTCTGAATCTCTTAAAACTATAAAATTGTACAGTCTTCAGTATTAATTCATGTATGCAAATACTGCATATATATGTATATATATTCTAGACAAAAATGTTAGTATATATTCTATAATTAATGATAATTGAAATAAGGTTGTTGTCATGAAAACTCTATTCTCCAATGGCTTTGTCATAGGGGATAATCCTATACCTCCTAGCCGTGGAGAGTAATTTTATTTAGTCTTAGTACCTGTCCATCTAATATCACCTTGTAATAGGATTTGTGTTAACTTTTAGTGTTTAGTATGTACTCCTGCGTCAATGTTATTTATTTATTATTGTAGAACCATTCCTTATTAGTAAGATGTTCTTTTTCAGTGTTTCTGTAATAACCATTCAAAAAGAATATAAACATTGGATGCAATTTACAAGATGAAAACAAAAGAAAATGTGAAACTAAAAGGGAAAACGATAAATTTAAATAAGCGATAAAGATGATTATAGTAACAAGAAATGGAAACTTAAAAAGGAAAAATATATTCTCCCATATGAAATTTAAGGAATTAAAAAAGAAATTTTTACTTATGAAAACTGTTCTTGTAAAAAATAGGATAGGACATTGAGAAAAGTTCAAAGTATAGGCGAGGGGTGCATAACAGTGAAGTTGAAAATGCGGATATTTCCATTTTTTTAACCCTTTTCTAACATAAGAAATCAAGTTTGGAAAATTAGATTTTTTTTCTTCTTCTGAAATTCGAATATTAAAAATTGGATGATAGGGTATTAGATGCGAATATTGGTTGAACTACGCTTCTATTCAGTAGAATCGTGGGAGAAATTAAATGAAAAGCTATTTTTGGTTTTATAAAGATTGCATTCATACGACTTTGCAAATATATTTAGGATGTTTGGATCATATTTTAAAAAGAAGTTTTAAGGAAAGGAGCATTCAAATCGGGGGTATCACTTATAAATTAATGTACATTTATATATTTAGTGATGTAATACACTTTGCACAATGAAACCGATTGTTGGAAAATTTGGATGTACACTATATGGATGTGATTATACAAGCAGTTGCGAGGATTACATGGTTCTATCTTTGTTGAATTTCGAGGATGAAACTTCTAAAAAATGGGAGAATGTTGCACTCCGTATTTATTAGAATAAATATTAATATAATTTAATTATGAACAGAGAAAATAGACATTTTTGGAATCTCGCTACGAGACCACATTATTGATTTATGGATATTTTCTGATCAATTTACATATATAATATTCTTCGAGCGGAATGTATACTAAAAAGTTATTGGCATTCAAAGTTGAGTATCGAAGAATAATTGTACGCGTAAACGTGTGCGTATATATATTCATTTTGTAAAAGTGCATATATGTAAATTTAAGAAAAAATAAATGTACGTTTAATTCAAAAATCTAACATACGTCGGTAACAGAAATAAATCAAGGAAATAAGTGGAATTTAATAAAACAATAATGTTATAAACGTGACATTATAACGTCACCAAAATAATTAATAATCAAGTTCGAATAAAACGCGCAATGCACACATTTTGATGCACAAGAGTCGACTTATATGTGGTTCGGGTCGACCAATAAGTTGACCACCTTGGGTCGTAAGTCGACTAGAATGCATGGTAAGTACTATGAGGGTTGTGTTTTTAACGTATGGATTTTATTCTTTTTAATCCGAAAAATGATGCATTTTGATTCCTTATCAATAAATGTACAGGGCTAGCTTTCAAACCCACATTTTGCTGAATGGGCGCGGAATCCCTGCCACTTGTCTTTTTTCTTTAGTTCCTCATAAAAAAAAGGAAATAGATTTTGACCTTTAGATTCTTTTAGATTAGAGGAAAAAGTTACAGATATAGGATAGTAACTACTCAAAATGGATTGTTCGTATGAGTTAAGATTTCAGGTCTGGTTTTCATGTTTAGTTAATTTGCATTAGATAGATCCAGATTTATAGATCCGTATAAATTCTAGCTTATGGATCCAATAGGGAATACAAAATGGAAGATTATGGATAATAGGATTGGATTTGAATTAGATCTATATCTTAGAGTGTTACTCCCAAGTGAGTGGATTTAAATTATATATGTTTTATGATAATGATATATGATATTATATATATATATATATATATATAAACTGAGAGTTTTCTCTCCCATAGAGAGAGAAAATACCAAAGCAATTTGTTTTCTCTATCATAACAAAAATCTTCGCTTCTACTAAAATTTCTATCTATTGCAAGAATGAGGTAATTGGTTTCACCTCTCAGATTCCTTCGGATTTCAAATGCAATGCTTTTATTTAATCAATTTCGGATCAAACCACCAGGGATTAGGGATTCAACTGTAATTGTACTATATCTCTTCATTTGAATGTTGCAAATCACCATTATCCCATAATCTATTCGTTTCAACAAATCGATTCTTCTAATCATCGCGACTTATGATCATCCATAGGTAAGATTCTTGCAAATGGCTTATGATTATAATATTTGGGAGATTACTTTTTTTTGTTAGCCACCGAGTTTGAAGTATGATATTTATGGCTTTTCAATAATAAATAACACGATCGTTAAGTTATTTGAGGTATCTACCAATTATGAAACGACTTTACAACAGTAATGGGTAAAAGTTATCGAAGTCAGTATCTCAGTATTTTCTTACTTCTGCAAATTAAAAGCATGTGTACCATTTTTATGTTTTTGAGATGCGGTTTGTTGCATATTTAGTAGATTATTTAATCGGTTCTTTTATGTAATATTACTGTCAGACTTAAGTCATTTTTCAGCTTTAAGTAGATTTGATTTGTGTGGCTGTATGGAAGCAATAATATACTTAGCAGACGATTTTGGAATAGTTTCTGTGAACACAAGAAATTTATTTACAATGGGAGATGATGTAATTTTTCCTATTTTTTTTCGCTTTAGAAGATGAATCCCAATTAAACCATTACATGTTAAGGATGATTTCTAGTTCTGTTGCTCAAACTCATGTGTACCATCTTATGGGTTTGTGGAGTAATATCTGGAAGTTCTCAGAAGATTGATTGGGTTTTAATTTTGGTATTATGAAAGTTTGATCAAGGATATGAAATTGAATTCTTCAATATCAAAGAAGTACTCCAAGCTAAAATGGTATAGATTACAATAGAGGAAAACACGTGGCGATAACTGCCTATTTTTTAAAAATGTCTTACATTTGGAAAAAAACATAGATGTTGAATATGTGGAGCGGCTTGGTTATAACATAGTCGTTGAACATGTTTAATTCCTGCAATTGATAAGAACATGAGTGTGCTTTCATGAATAATGCACACTAGTTGAGAACAGAGTGTGTGTGTATGTGCGTGGTGAAATCTAAACACATATCTTTTGGCGGTCGTTACACATATCTCAGAAGTATTGTGTACAAGACGTGCAGCAAGTGGGACACCTATCTAGAATTGGAAGATGACCTCTTCATGGTCTTGTTTAGATTAATTTTATCATATGCTTGTATTTTGCATTATGTATTTTTTTTCACATGTATATTTTATTTTACTCTGGCTTGTATTGTTATTACGTAAGTTAATAAAAATGTACCAATTTTCAAAAATAATAATAATATATGACATCATCAGTTTCCCATTATAATTATTGAAATGGACACTGTTATGTTTAAGCTAATCATGAAAATTAATTTATTCAAGTAATTTATGTTAAACTATAATTCTTAAAGATGTTGGACTTATAGGTAAAAGTTATTCTAATAGTAATAGAATCAGAACATACACATAAATTTGGTTTTGAAAGCGAAGGAAAAAAAGATATGAGCCTAAATATTGGAAAATTTGCAGCAACAGTGTCAAACATGTAAATAAAATAAAAAAGGAATTTATAACCTGATTTGCAAAAGCCAGTAATATTTTAGTTGGTTGGTTAGAAAAGAATAGGTTTCCATTTTCTAATTTTTAAAAGGGAGTCGTGAATGTTGAGTCAACGGTTTCAATGCTTATTTTGATTAATGACAAGAAGGAGCTTCATGATCGACAAAAAGAAGACTCAATGTTTTTATAGGTTAGAAGATGGTTATTTAGAGTTATTTATGTTAAAATCTATCCTCAAATAATCATACTTCTTATTCTCTGCAAAAATATACATGAAAACTAATTTTTTATGTATGTTGACAAAAACCTGTCAACCTGTTAAAATTAACAGGTCAACAGGTTTTTAAACTTAACAGGTCAACCTGTTAAAATTAACAGGTCAACAGCTTTTTAAACTTAACAGGTCAACCTGTTAAAATTAACAGGTCAACGGTTTTTTGAAATAACGGTCAAAAACCTATCAACCTATTAATTTTTCCTGTCGACCTATTTTTGAATTTCATGAAGAGTCATCTTCTTTCTTGAAAAGTTGCATCCATTTCTCTTCATTAAAAATCACTCCTTTTGATTGCAACTTTTCACTAATAATTACAACTTCTCATTTGCTATAAATACATCATCTTTCATTCATCCAAATCACCGATTCTTGCTCTGATTTCTTATCTTACTTTCTAAATACTCTTGCATTCTAAAAAGCTCCCAAATTCAAGTTACTTATTGAATCCTTGATAATATTTCTCATATTTTGATTCAACAAGCAACTAACTTCCTTCAAATCTTCGCATTCAATTCATATACTTGAGGATAAGATTATAGGAAGGTTGTACTCAATCATTGACTAATCAGTGTTGAAGAAAGAACACATTCAAGGTCAAACTCTTGTAATCGTCTTGTGGGTAAGCTTGTAGCCCGTGAAATCAAGTGGGTAAGCTTGTAGCCCGTGAAATCAAGTGGGTAAGCTTGTAGCCCGTGAAATCAAGTGGGTAAACTTGTAGCCCGTAAATCAAGTAGTTGTGAACCTGTTCCTCCGGGTGAAGCGAGGGTGTTGTTTAGTGAAAAGCCGAAGAGGAGCCTCGGGACTGGACGTAGGACTGGAGGTCCGAACCAGTATAAAAATCCTGGTGTCGTTACTCTACTTTACTTTACTTTACTGCATTTATAGTTATTTGTGATATATATATTGTTTGCAAATATTTATTCGCATAACTATTGAATAGCTTAAGTTATCACATACATTCCGCATAGCCATATTATAGATCCTGCACAAGTCGTACACACTCGGATTTTTCAATTGGTATCAGAGTGAGGTGTTCTAGAGATCGTAACAACATCCTAGAACAAATGGAAATAAAGAAATCTAGTCAAGGCATTAGAAAATGGAAGAGCAACAAAGCAGAATCAGGAGAGCAAGGAAACAAATGTCTCATGGCAAAAGTCAGATCACAATCGGTATGTACAGATTCTTTATATAAAGATCTTTTGTTAAACCATGAGAAATTATTGAAAGAATTTAAAACTTTGAGCAAACTCAATACTGTCATTATAGCTAAGTCAAAAATTTGCGAGCAAGAAAATTCCGAATTAAAAGAATATAACAATGTTCTTTTAAAGGAAATCGATCTTTTGCAAAATAGAAATAAATCTTTAGAAGATTCTTTAAATAATTCTAGTTCTTTAATTTCGTCTCTTGAAAAAGAGAATGGAGCTTTAACTGAAAAGAATTTAGAACTATCTAAAGAATGTGAGTTTTTAAAGGTGAATAATAATATTTTGCAAAATGAAATTTCTGACTCAAAAGAAAATTTTGAAAAGTTACAATCTTCTTTAGATAATTCAAAATCTCAAATTTTAGGTCTCAAAACTGAGAATGGTACTTTAAAAAGGAAAAATTCTGAATTAAATAAGGAAATTGATGATTTAAAGAATAACAAAATTTCTTTTGAAAATGTCAATAGCGACTTTGGAAATAAATTTGATAAATGTGCAAATAAGTTCGCAAAATTTAATAAAGGTCAAAATGATTTAAATATGATTTTATCTAGATCTCGACCTTTACATGACAAAAGTGGTTTAGGATATAATAAAACTAATCTTATAAAAAGTACTAGATATGCTTTCATGTACAATAAAAATATTACTGGTAGTACTAATGCTCATCCTAGATCCAATTATTATAGAAATTCGAATACTTCTATGACTAGAGATCTGTATAATAGATCTAGAAGTATGAAAAGGAATATCAATAGAGATTACTTAAGTATTTGGGTTCCTGTAAGTTGGAAAAACAGAGAAAAATATATTGATGATTATTTTGATTCAGTAGTTAATAATGAAAATTTTATCTTTAAAGGTTCCATTAAACCCTCTTGGGTATGGTTACCTTCCATCTAACTCATGGACCCAAACAAAGCAAGTGGGTACCAAAAGTATACATGTCATATAATTTTTGAAGGTACACCACAACAAAGAGAAGGCTATTCGGTATCTCTAAATATCTTTGAAATTTTAGCTTATCAAAAAGCACATGTTTCAATATTTCATCGTCATCGAGGATACAAAATTCATGGGATAAGAATTACAACAAAAATGAAGGTGGAAGCGGAAAATATTATCCATGGGAACCAAGGAAATAATGATTATATTGGGTCTAAGGAGATTTCTTTATATTCCGTTTAATAATGTTTTAGTTCCTTTTTCATGTGTTTACTCCCTTTTATTATAATAAAAAGTTATTTGAGTATTGTTTTTATTCAAAATATAGCCGAAAAAAAAACAGTTTTATACATATCCTGTCGACCTAAAATATAAAGCTGTCGACCTAAATAGATGAATTTCAAACCAGAGAGTTTTTTAGGTCGACCGGTCCAAAAATATAGGTCGACCGGTTTTGATTTTCACAATCCAGAGAAGTTTTCGGTCGACCGGTCATAAAAATTATGTCGACCGATTTCATATTCTTTTTAAACAGAGAAATTTTAGGTCGACCGGTATACTTTTTTAGGTCGACCGGTTTTGTTTCAGCAAGTAAACAGGTTGACCGGTTGAACATTTAGGTCGACCGGTTTGTACTATTTCTGTCATTTTCTCCTACCCAAAACTTTTTAGGTCGACCGCCTTGATTTTATAGGTCGACCGGTCTCTATTATAATTTTTTTTATAAAGACACGGCATTTCAAATTCCAAACTCAAACACCATTTCTTATACTATTTTAAAATTATACTACTCTCGATTATTGAGGTTATTATGATATTTATTCTTTTTAATCGATGAAAAAGGGGGAGAAATATTTTACATATACTATTTAAAATATATGTGCTTAATATGGTAAAAGTATATGTGTGCTAACATTTGTTAATGCAGGAATCAAAAGGTAAGATTATTTACTAACAAATGTTGCAGAAATTCAGGGGGAGCTTTATATTCAAAGGGAGAAAATCCAAGGTGTTGTCATCAATCAAAAAGGGGGAGAATGTTGAGACACGAGAATTTCGATTGATAACAACAAAATAAAGATCAATGAAAATCATGACATGGAGCTAAGATTATGGATATGTAGATGTTTAAAGGGAGACAGAGCTTATATACAGGGGGAGATAGTAATAAAGATTAAAATATCAAGCTATATTGTCATCAATCAAAAAGGGGGAGAATGTTGAGTCAACGGTTTCAATGCTTATTTTGATTAATGACAAGAAGGAGCTTCATGATCGACAAAAAGAAGACTCAATGTTTTTATAGGTTAGAAGATGGTTATTTAGAGTTATTTATGTTAAAATCTATCCTCAAATAATCATACTTCTTATTCTCTTCAAAAATATACATGAAAACTCATTTTTTATGTATGTTGACAAAAACCTGTCAACCTGTTAAAATTAACAGGTCAACAGCTTTTTAAACTTAACAGGTCAACCTGTTAAAATTAACAGGTCAACAGCTTTTTAAACTTAACAGGTCAACCTGTTAAAATTAACAGGTCAACAGTTTTTTGAAATAACGGTCAAAAACCTGTCAACCTATTAATTTTTCCTGTCGACCTATTTTTGAATTTCATGAAGAGTCGTCTTCTTTCTTGAAAAGTTGCATCCATTTCTCTTCATTAAAAATCACTCCTTTTGATTGCAACTTTTCACTAATAATTACAACTTCTCATTTGCTATAAATACATCATCTTTCATTCATCCAAATCACCGATTCTTGCTCTGATTTCTTATCTTACTTTCTAAATACTCTTGCATTCTAAAAAGCTCCCAAATTCAAGTTACTTATTGAATCCTTGATAATATTTCTCATATTTTGATTCAACAAGCAACTAACTTCCTTCAAATCTTCGCATTCAATTCATATACTTGAGGATAAGATTATAGGAAGGTTGTACTCAATCATTGACTAATCAGTGTTGAAGAAAGAACACATTCAAGGTCAAACTCTTGTAATCGTCTTGTGGGTAAGCTTGTAGCCCGTGAAATCAAGTGGGTAAGCTTGTAGCCCGTGAAATCAAGTGGGTAAGCTTGTAGCCCGTGAAATCAAGTGGGTAAACTTGTAGCCCGTAAATCAAGTAGTTGTGAACCTGTTCCTCTGGGTGAAGCGAGGGTGTTGTTTAGTGAAAAGCCGAAGAGGAGCTTCGGGACTGGACGTAGGACTGGAGGTCCGAACCAGTATAAAAATCCTGGTGTCGTTACTCTACTTTACTTTACTTTACTGCATTTATAGTTATTTGTGATATATATATTGTTTGCAAATATTTATTCGTATAACTATTGAATAGCTTAAGTTATCACATACATTCCGCATAGCCATATTATATATCCTGCACAAGTCGTACACCCTCGGATTTTTCAGTGAACGTAATCACAAGAATAAAGACAAAAGTAATCAGATTAGTGCAAAATAGGGATGCTGTTATAAATGAACACAAAACAGAAGAAATAAGGGAGAGAGGACATTTCTATTCATTCAGATGTATATTCTTTCTATTACATTGGCTCCTTTATATATAGTCTTTTGGAGCTGATCTTTAGCTTATTCCCATGATGTGGGATTAAACATAGAACTAATAAAAGCATATTCACAACATTCATATATATATTACAACACTCCCCCTTGAATATGCGTCTTCAAAAACTTGAATGCTCTGCTAACTTGAAGTTGTCACTTTTTAAAACATAAATGATGATTGTTCCCCTTTATTATTATCTTGCTTACATATATCCGTTCAGTCGATATAACTACTGTCTGTTGCCTTCAAAACTCTATCAGGAAAACCCAATGGGAAAAGCCTTGAACGAGAAAAAGAGTACAACGTCCGACATTATGAATATCATATTAAAATGATATTCCTCAAAAGAGTTTGATGCTTCAGGATCAAAACAATGCCTCATTAAAAACCTTTTTATGAAAATCCCTGTGGGAAAAATCATAAACAAGGAAAAGGGTGCAAATTTATTTCCTCTTTAGGTAACATGTTTTACAATGTTACCGTAAGGGTTGATACTTCCGGATCAAGATAATGCCTCATTAAAAACCTTACTAACAAAAACCCAGTGGGAAAAATATTAGTGAAGGAAGAGAGTACACTATAGCATATTTTTATATGCTCCCCCTTATTCATAACTCATTACTCAATTAATTTATTGATGTAGTTGACGCATGCCAATTTTGTACATCGTCTTCTGGAATGTTGATTTGGAAATTGCCTTTGAGAATAGATCTACCCGCTTTTCTTGAACTAAATTTGTTTCTCCTCTTTCTTGTTATCCTTTCATTCATGTGTGAAGAGAAATTTAGAAGAAATGTGCTCCATCCTTTCACCCTTGATATAATTCACTTGAATCTAAGTCATGCAAACTGCCTTGTCTTCTTCATAAATAATAATTTACTGCATCAAAAGATGTTTGATACTTCTGGATCAAAATGTTGCCTCGTCAAAACCTTACTAAGAAAAACTCGATGGGAAAATCTTAGTGAAGGAAAATGAGTACAATATACAATGTCATATTTACTACGTCAAAAGTAGTATGATACTTTTGGATCAATGTAATGCCTCGTTAAAACCTTAATAAGAAAAACCCAGTGGGAAAAATCTTAAATTAGGAAAAAGGGTACATTATAACTTATTTTTGTATGTTACCTATGGGTTGATACTTCTGGATCATGACCCATGCCTCATTAAAACCTTACTAAGAAAACCCAGTGGGGAAAAACTTAGTTAAGGAAAAAGAGTGCATTATATCATACTTATGGATGCTCCCCCTGATTTAATAATTTTCTCTGAATTCATATTCTTCTTTCAAAAACTCAAATTTCTTACAAATACTTCATAATGAAGTTTTTCTTTTAAAACTTCATGTGCATTTCCATGCTTCAGGCATGCTTTCTTATTTAAAACATCTCCCTTTTTTGATTTGTATGATACTAATATTCATTTATGAATACACTCAGGTGCATATAATTTTCTGTTTCAATCGGGCTTGAATATTGCAATACACATTTGATGAGTGAGACAACTTTCATTACAACAACACTAATCAGGAAGTAATCTACTCTTCTTGAAGTATATCAAGATTTTCATTACAACAATACTTAGAAGAATGCTGTAATCTATTGGACATGTTCTTTGTGTTCTTTATGTTTTTCAGGAACTTATATATTATAATAATTTTTGCATATCGCAACTACCACTTCAATGGATATTAAGAGTTTCACTACAACAATTCTTGAAAGTAGGAAGTGATCTACTCATCATGAATTATTTCAAGATTTTCATCACAACAATACTTAAAAGAATGTTGTAATCTACATTTCTTGCTCTTTATCACTACCAAAGTTATTCAAATTCTTCTAGAATTTGTATACTTTCATCGTTTTTACCTTCAGGGTATTGTAAGTGTTTTAAACACTTTCACCACTTTAATCAATTCAATTATTTTTGAAAAATACAATGCTCATGGCACTTGACACTCTATGGTGTTTCAGTAACTTCCATGTGCTTTTGTCATTATCTATATTTCTATTTTATCTTATGAACTACAGGTTCATATCTTATGGACTACAGGTCCATATATCTTATTTAGGAGAATTTCATGATGGCCAATCATGTTTGTCTCTAATATGAGATTCTAATCCATTTATAAAGGTAAGCGCTTTATTATTTATTAATTTATCATTGATGATTATTTTCTATCAGTTCTATACATGATTTATTGAGATCTCAAAAAATTATCATACTTTAGGTACCTACACAACACCAGAAAAGGGTTTTAATAACAGTTATTACCGTTACTAATCGACTTTGTAACAGTTATAGCCGTTACTACGACATATGTGACAAACTGTTGTAACGAATATTGTAACGGATATAACCGTTATAAAGGATGTATATTGTAACGGTTATAACCGTTATAAAGAATGTACATTGTAACGGTTATTATTGTTATAAAATTTATTTTTATAACAGTAATTACTGTTATTAATTTGAAACTTGTAACAGTTATTACTATTAGTATATAAAACTGACTATTTCATACAATAAAATTAATAACAATTATAACTGTTACAAATGTGAATATTATACCAACCCCTTAGTACGTAATTCCTTTAAACTACTAGCAATCATAATATGCTTCAACTACTTCCATAAAACATATATCAATAAGCATATACAACATACCACAATTTGCATCCTAAAGCAAAAATTCCATTTTGACAAACATCAAACTATCACAATTTAACATACAAACCATTCATCATCCAAAACAAATATTAAATAACATCTAAATATCATAATTTAACATATAACCATTACCCACAACGCATACGATAAGTGGGCTAAACTACAAACCCACCATCGACAAGATCAGGTAGTGTACGCATACCACTTTGGGGTGCGTCAAAAATTGACGCATTCGGATCCAGAACTTCCTCCACCCAGATGGCTTTCTCTCCTTCAAGTACAGCTCTATGATGATAAAATCTTTGATAAACTTCAGCAATGGGATCTTTCTCAAAATTATCTAGACTTATATCATCGCCACCTTCTAATTTTTGTCTTGCTTCCGCTGCTTCAACCAAAGCCTACAATGTTTAACAAATATAATGATATGAGTCTATGCCTGATTAAAAAACAAAGAAAGTTTAACTGAAGCTACCTGACCAATAAATAAAAGAACAGTTTGACTGAATTTATGGCCCATTGTAAACTGAGCCTAGCCCAGTTACACTGAGCCTACAAGGCTCAGTAAACTGAGCCACTCGACTCAGGTTTACTGAGCCTTGCAAGCTCAGTGTAACTATAATGCAACTCACTAATATCAGAGTTAACAAATTGATACTCCCTTTAGACATCCCTACCATTTGTTTTGGTTCCACTGAGCATTAAAATATTTTCACATAATCGCCAAAAGTAATTCAAGTAAGAAACTGCAGTGAGATTTCATAAAATTTCAATGGATAATTTAATCTACAGTGAAGCGATTTAATCAAATGGGCAATCAATGTGTCTAGAATCTAGGCTTTTATCTGAAATTTCGTTTGACATTGAGATTTCATAAAATATGAAAGATTGCTGTTTTGGAATGTTAAATTACTTCTATATGTACAGTTGCATATTTAGTAACTATTTGAGGTCTCTCTCTCTCTCTCTCTCTTTTCCTTTTTTTGCCTAACGGGTTTGCTTAATCTGATTTAAAATGCAGGAATTTTATTTTTCCTATACATGCTAAGCAATATAATTAGCAGTTCACTTCCGCACAATTGATATGCAGTCATATATGGATAATCACATCTGAAACCTTAGAAACATCGGTATGATAGGCAACAGTCTGCAATTTAACAATCTAAAGCAATAGTAAATATTAAAAAGGAAAACTATTAGTTGTTTCCTCTATGATACATGAAATGAAACTAAATCGAGATTTGTTTAATACTATTATTACCATAGTTTGGACCAAGTTAGAGAACGTTAGTCAATGGGAAAAAATTCTTAATCCACATGAAATCAGTGAGAAAACAAAATGAAAAAAAAATTACCTTTGAAAATGAGTTCAATTTTATGTCGTTAGTTGAGAAGGTAATACGCCTTCAGTGGGGAGTACAGAAGTCGTCAGCACAGAAGGAGCATGGAAGCCGAGAAGAAGGAACACCTCCATTTATACAATAGCTACCACTGTCTCTACAAAATTCTCAAAATTCCTTTACTTGTTAATTACAATTAAGCAAGATCGGAGAAATACAGAGTCAGGTAAATTGGGAGAAGAAACAGAGTGAAACACAGATTCTCAAAATTCTTCCAAACATTGATATCGCGGTGTTAAAATAATTTAAAACTCATTATCCACCATCATAATTGTTGTACCATTCATGCATGGGTTATAAGATTGGTAAAAGTCAAATAGAAATTCGTAAATACTAGAACCAGACGATGTGTTTAAAAAGTGGATGATAAGTTTGCAGAAGTTGATAAAGTGAAGTGTACATCATATGCATTGTTATGGTATTTTCCGACTGTATTGATCAGCAGTAAAGAATCAAAATTATATTAACGAATTACTAATCATCATATAAGAAATGATCAGCAGTAAAGAATTCAAAATTCAGTTAACCGTTTTATCATTTGTATCCCTGACAAATACAACCCCTTCCCTCGCCTTTCTTATTGGTAACCTTTGGTTATTGTTCACCTTACTAATAACACTAATTTTATACAAGATCAAAAGGATGATTATGACGATACTAGCACGTATAACTTGAAAAATTGCAGGAGCAGGAAAACAAACTACCATAAATATAGCGTCTAACCTGATCTTCACCATACCAAATTTCATCTGCAGCTCGAGGTTGTAACAACCCGTATTTTTATAACATGTTAAAACAAGAAATCAAGGCAGAATTAAATTTTAAATTCAGAATCAGGGGAAACGGTTTACGCCACTGCGTTCGTCTCGAAATTTTACATGAAATAGAGTCCAAGTTTTCAAAAATCGGAGTCTGGATGAAGAAGTTATGGCCTGTACAAGTTTCAGCAGTTTTCAGGAAGCACTGGACCAAGGGGTCGACCATAATGTCGACCTACCCCTCCCCCCCCACCCAAGTCGACCTACCCCCAGGTCGACCATAGTGTCGACCTCCCCCCTTACAGGTCGACCTGGTCGGCTGTTTTGACCCAGAACTCATTTTTGAAGCCTGAGACGTGTTTTGATGGCCCGGATTGATTCTAGGGTTAATCTAAGGGCCTAAACTAGTTGCTACACCTATAAAAACACCCTTAGACCTAACCTAATTCATATCAAATCATTCTTACACCATTATGCTGCTGAACTCCCTCTTGAACCATGGCCGTCGCCCCCAAATTGAAGTACAAACATTCAAACTCAAATCAATTCAAAGAACAAAGCTTCAACAATGATTCAAGACAATAAATCAACAACGCCGCAACATTTGTACAACAAATTCAGTTCCTAATTCACTAGCCGAGCTCTATAAGTTCTAGTTGTTTTTAGATTTATACATTTAATTATAATGTGGCCATGGAATAAAGTGGAATTAGATTTAAGTATGTTTATCGATTCTGATCTATTTCTGTTGCTCTTTTAATCTTGTGTTTTGGGACTTGTCTATCTTTATGCTCATGACAAGTTTATGATCTATTCAGCAGTTTTCTTGATTCGTAATGACGTTATCATCAAGTTGTAATATTTATGCCTATGATGATGTTTTCCTATGATCTCATTTTTATTCAAGCTCTATCTCCCCCAATTTATTTTCTTTCATGAACCTTGGTCAATTTCGGACCTTGGCCTAAAATCGCGATTTGCGTACGATATGTATACGGGGGAATTATGGGATTATTGCCTATATGAATATGATGTAATAATTGGCAACATGAAATTGGATATTATCATTGTATTTGCAAGTTTGGGCGTGATCTGTAAATTTTGGTATAATCTTGTTATGAAAAATTTGCATAAATATTATATAAATGGAATTTGGCACAAATAGGATCTATGTAATGTAACATGAGATTTGGTATATATAACATGTAAATAATTTGGCATAAACATGTATTATGAACTTGGGCAACTGACATGTACTGTAATAAAAAGATTATAGTTTGGGATAACTACATCATGAATCATGATTTGGGTTTATTGGGTATGAAACTTGATACATGTAATTTTGGCTAGAACTTGACATGGTAAAATGGCATAAAATTGGCATACATGTAAAACGGCATAAATTGAACATATGTAAATTTGGTACGAATTGGGCATATATAAAATTTACATGTAATCTAGAACTTGGGCATATGTTAATTTTGTAAAATTTGGAGTTGAAACATATATGAAAATTTATGACTTGGTAAAGGTTTAATATGAACGCGCCTAAGTTGGGTTTTGGGTAGTTGGCATGTATTGTAAATAAAAGGCTATAATTTGGCGTAAACTTATAGTGAATTACGATAATAATTTTGGAATACGTTTTGGGGCAAAAACGTGAAACATGAATATTTCTATATGTTAAACGCATGAACTGATATTGGGGTTTTGGGTGGAATACGACCATTAATGAACCTTTGACACGAGGTTAGACTCAGTTTGTGGTGTAAATCTTCCCGGAACCGCCCGACAAATCCAGTAGCCACAAAGTGTTAGTCTAATGTGAGAGGTCGAAGGTCGAATTGTAGCGTAACGATTTATGACACGAGGTTAGACCCAGTTTGTGGTGTAAATCTGCGCGGAACTGCCCGGCAAATCCAGTGGCCACAAAATGCACGGTCTAATGTGAGAGGTCATGATTCGTTCGTCATAATGAATGAATTAAGGAATACTAACCATAATAAGACGTGGGTATGGTTAGAGGTTAGGTGGGATGACATGGAAATTTGACATGTAAATGTGGACCTAACCGGTATGAGTTAAGAACATGTAAAACTTACAAATGTAGGCTTAACCAACATAATAGTTAATCCGACCAGTGGGTGGGTTAAGTAATATGACAAGACTAATGACACTTAACCAATTTGACACGATGATTTGATAGGGTTAAATAATGAACCGCTTGAATATACTTAACCAATTTGACACGATGATTTGATAGGGTTAAATCATGAACCGCTTGAATATACTTAACCAATTGGATACGATGATTTGATAGGGTTAAGTCATGAACCGCTTGAATATACTTAACCAATTTGACATGATGATTTGATAGGGTTAAGTCATGAACCGATTGAATATACTTAACCAACTTGACAGATGATTCGTAGGGCTAAGTCATGAACTTGAACGACAACACTTAGCCAATTTGACATGACACGTAGGCGGGTTAAGTCACGAACTTGAATGACAACACTTAACCAACTTGACATGCTAGACTGATGGGGTTAAGTCTCGAATTTAAATGACAACACTTAACCTACTGGACGGAAACCCTAGTTGCGCGGTCCTTTTCAGCAGTAACCCACTAGATGTATCACGGTACCCTGGAACTAGGCAGGGTGGGGCACGATTACTGGGTTGATTGTAAGCGACCAGAACGACGGCTGAGTTAGTATGTCATTGTAGGTTCAGGAGGACTATGGTCGTGCACGTAGTCCGGAGTTGAAAAAGCAGGCATTGGGCACCGGTAGGTTTACACTGTGCGTGCTTGATTCGTGTCGGTGGTTGGCACCCTAGGACTTGATACACCCTATGGTGGACCTAGCACAGGTGACTACATTTCGTGATTGGGCCGTATGACACAGACACATGAACGGGCTAGGACTTGTAGGGAGCCGATCGATTAATAGATCGTTACGTGGAAAAAGGGTGTTGTTCGTTAGGTAGCATAATCCCTAGTGGTCCTAGGTGGCATAAACCCTAATCGAATCTAGAAAACGTTCAATAGGTAGCATAATCCCAAGTGGTCCTCGGTGGCATAAATCCTAGTTGAACACGCGATAGTTCATGATAAGGAAACCTAGCCAGAACAAGGGTGGCGGTCCAAACGATTTCAAGAACGGTGGCACTACGTTGAACTAGTATAGAAGTACATGATGAAACCCGTACGATATACGGCAAGGGACTATACATATACATGGAAAGGATGATACGGTTGGGGTACTAGCACAGTTAGTGCAGAGAACATAGGAAATCAAAGAAAATAGTGGAATGGTGAAGCTTAGAAATCTTGCGATGTTATACTTAATAGAAACCTTGCAATGTGATACTTGGTAGGAACCTTGTGATGATACTCTTGATAGGAAGCATGGGATGTTATACTTGATTCATCATGCCTGTAGCTTACCTTGTCATCATGTTTGTGTTTACTTTCAGTTTATTCATGCCATATTATCTTCACCTGTTTTTATGCTGAAAGCCACTAGGACTTACTCAGTCTTTATGACTGACCCAGTTTGTTTCGCCTCCTTTTCTTTCGCCCCCCCCCCCCCCCCCAGGTTCGCAGGGTGGGAATACAGCTTAGTTCGGATCTTACCAAGCTCCAAGGCTCTTTCATGTACTGCTTGGATTTCTCTTGGCTATGGCTTGCTTTGCTGTTTTACTTGGGGAATGATTCATGACTATGGTTTTATGCTTCTTTACTATTGCAAGACAGATTTCGATGTAATGGATTTAATAGCATTTTGATGTAAAAGGCTTTAGACCTTTCTAGATTTTAAAGCAATGAAATTTGGTTCTTCTTCCGTTGTTTTATATGTTCTGTCTTGTAATATTTCTGTGGATGTTTACCTAGATGATGCTCCACCAAAGCTAGTGCATTCCCTTTGTGAGTGAGCTTAGCGGAGGTGGGGTGTTACATTTGGTATCAGAGCAGAAGGTTACCAGACTGGGCAAAAGTTTTTAAACCCTTTTGAAATTATTTTCAAAACCATTTACAAAGAAGCATTTTTCGAGAAAAGTTCTATTTTTAAAGGCTATTCCCCAAAGGCCATTAGCATTATCCTTTGTTTCCTTTTTCGAATCCCTTTTCCTTTCTTTCCTCCATCTGTAGTCACATTAGTTCCATCTGCAACTTATCTTATTTCAAGCTTTGTAGGGTTGCCGTGCGATGGAGGTAGTTCTCGAGAGACCTATTAACACGTTATATAAGAGGGGATAAGAGTGGTTAAGGCGAATGAGGCTCAGAACAAGAAGGTAGAAATGTTTCTGTAGGAAAGTCTAGTTTATATTTCTATCCTATTCGTACCCTTTTTGATTATGGTACATCGCATCCTTTTTATTTCTGCTTCGATAGTTGAGTCTCTGCAACTTAGTACTAGCGTAGTAGAGAATCCCATTTTATTCTCAAATCCTGTTGGGGAATCGGCTCATTATTCATGACTTGTTTGGATTTGAGAATGTCTATGCTAAGTGTTGAATTTAGAAGTAAAGATTATGTTTTTGGGCTATGGGTTGATTCTAGGAATGGAGTGGTTATCCAGTAATGGTGCAATTCTTGAGTATGAAAAGAGGGTAGTTAGATTCTTGACTTTCCTTGGTAATGCCCTCAAAGTCTAGTGTAACCCTTAGGGTTCTGCCATGCTTAGTTACCTAGAATCTCTTGATACATTTATTGATCCCGAGTAGTGTTCGCCACTAAGGTGGATGGTTCATTTCGCTTATGCATGAGTTATAGGAAATCACCTTAGTAAGTACATTTGGCAACATGGTTGACATTTGTTTATTTGCAAGAGATAATCCTTCTGCGTGGAATACCCTATAAACGAGATCCAGGATTCACTAGTGAATTTTGGAGAGCTTGCATGAAACCATGAGTACGCAGTTATGTTTGAGCCGAGTATACTAGAAGGAGGATAAGGGAAAATGGGACGAGAGACAACAGTGAAATGAGTTCCAACTCATATTTTGGAAACAAGAATTAAGAAATTATGAAGTTAAAGACGGACAAAGCACAATAGAGTTAAGCTCAAGGAAATGCGACTTAGAAGATTGAAGACTAGATACGCGCATCATATCTCTTTTTAAGAGTATATCCTTGATCCCTCTTTTCCTGTAGAGCTTACTTGTATGCTATCTTTTAAGTATAACCTCTCGGTCCTATTCTCAATCCTATTTCTGTTGCAAACCCCATAGGGAGTATGACTTATCTGTTAGTAATACATGTTGGGGCTTGAGGGTGTCCGTTGGGTTAACTAAACTTTTTGGGTTTTATAGGATATGGGCTGGTGCTTAGGGAGTTCTCCTCCTATTCAGTATATATGTGACGTAGATTTCCAGCTTTGACATTGCCTAATGGGCACAAAGATTTTACTTGCTTCTATCATTCGGCTATATCTTTAGGTAGGAACAATTGGGTGAAACATGTGTTTGAGACATGTTATGATTGATGGTTGCAAGTGGTTGCAACTGGTCGCAAGTGGTTGCTCGTGGTTGCATAACACACATTAGGCACTAGATCGGCTCAGACACATTTTCATATTGCATACGCATGAGTGTTTATACTTGTTTATGGATGAAATTGAATGTGTTATCATGTGAATGTTGCATATGGATGGATGTTTGAGCACACATATAGTGTTTATGTGATTAGGGCTATTTGCATACATGTTGGACTCATGGCACTAAACATATTTTGCATTAAGAATATCAATCAGGCCGGATCATTTGCATTAGATAAGGAACATATACACACACTTTCTGCATATGTTCATACAGCATTAGAAATCTCTTAAGGACAATGGATGCCTGTGATTGATGATTGAGTAGATGGATAATTGGATGGTAGGACACATTCTTCTTAACTAGAATATTTCGGGGACGAAATCCTTTAAGGAGGGGAGAATGTAACAACCCGTATTTTTATAACATGTTAAAACAAGAAATCAAGGCAGAATTAAATTTTAAATTCAGATTCAGGGGAAACGGGTTATGCCATTGCGTTCGTCTCAAAATTTTACATGAAATAGAGTCCAAGTTTTCGAAAAACGGAGTCCGGATGAAGAAGTTATGGACTGTACAAGTTTCAGCAGTTTTCAGGCAGCACTAGACCAGGGGGTCGACCATAGGGTCGACCTACCCCACCCACCCCCCAGGTCGACCATAGGGTCGACCTACCCCCAGGTCGACCATAGTGTCGACCTCCCCCCCCCCCCCTTACAGGTCGACCTGGTCGGCCTGTTTTGACCCAGAACTCAATTTTGAAGCCTGAGACGTGTTTTGACGGTCCGGATTGATTCTAAGGTTAATCTAAGGGCCTAAACTAGTTGCTACACCTATAAAAACACCCTTAGACCTAACCTAATTCATATCAAATCATTCTTACACCATTATGCTGTTGAACTCCCTCTTGAACCATGGCGGCCGCCCCCAAATTGAAGTACAAACATTCAAACTCAAATCAATTCAAAGAATAAAGCTTCAACAATGATTCAAGACAATAAATCAACAACGCCGCAACATTTGTACAACAAATTCAGTTCCTAATTCACTAGCCATGCTCTATAAGTTCTAGTTGTTTTTAGATTTAAACATTTAATTATAATGTGGCCATGGAATAAAGTGGAATTGGATTTAAGTATGTTTATCGATTCTGATCTATTTTTGTAGCTCCTTCAATCTTGTGTTTTGGGACTTGTCTATCTTTATGCTCATGACAAGTTTATGATCTATTCAGCAGTTTTCTTGATTCGTAATGACGTTATCATCAAGTTGTAATATTTATGCCTATGATGATGTTTTCCTCTGATCTCATTTTTATTCAATTTCTATCTCCCCCAATTTATTTTCTTTCATGAACCTTGGTCAATTTCGGACCTTGGCCTAAAATCGCGATTTGCGTACGATACGTATACGGGGGAATTATGGGATTATTGCATATATGAATATGATGTAATAATTGGCAACATGAAATTGGATATTATCATTGTATTTGCAAGTTTGGGCGTGATTTGTAAATTTTGGTATAATCTTGTTATGAAAAATTTGCATAAATATTATATACATGGAATTTGGCACAAATAGGATCTATGAAATGTAACATGAGATTTGGTATATATAACATGTAAATAATTTGGCATAAACATGTATTATGAACTTGGGCAACTGACATGTACTGTAATAAAAAGATTATAGTTTGGGATAACTACATCATGAATCATGATTTGGGTTTATTGGGTATGAAACTTGATACGTGTAATTTTGGCTAGAACTTGACATGGTAAAATGGCATAAAATTGGCATACATGTAAAACGACATAAATTGAACATATGTAAATTTGGTATGAATTGGGCATATGTAAAATTTACATGTAATCTAGAACTTGGGCATATGTTAATTTTGTAAAATTTGGAGTTGAAACATATATGAAAATTTATGACTTGGTAAAGGTTTAATATGAACGCGCCTAAGTTGGGTTTTGGGTAGTTGGCATGTATTGTAAATAAAAGGCTATAACTTGGCATAACCTTATAGTGAATTACGATAATAATTTTGGAATACGTTTTGGGGCAAAAACGTGAATCATGAATATTTCTATATGTTAAACGCATGAACTGATATTGGGGTTTTGGGTGGAATACGAACATTAATGAACCTTTGACACGAGGTTAGACTCAGTTTGTGGTGTAAATCTGCCTGGAACCGCCCGACAAATCCAGTAGCCACAAAGTGTTAGTCTAATGTGAGAGGTCGAAGGTCGAATTGTAGGCGTAACGATTTATGACACGAGGTTAGTCCCAGTTTGTGGTTTAAATCTGCCCGGAACCGCCCGGCAAATCCAGTGGCCACAAAATGCACGGTCTAATGTGAGAGGTCATGATTCGTTCGTCATAATGAATGAATTAAGGAATACTAACCATAATAAGACGTGGGTATGGTTAGAGGGTTAGGTGGGATGACATGGAAATTTGACATGTAAATGTGGACCTAACTGGTATGAGTTAAGAACATGTAAAACTTACAAATGTAGGCTTAACCAACATAATAGTTAATCCGACCAATGGGTGGTTAAGTAATACGACTAGACTAATGACACTTAACCAATTTGACACGATGATTTGATAGGGTTAAATCATGAACCGCTTGAATATACTTAACCAATATGACACGATGATTTGATAGGGTTAAATCATGAACCGCTTGAATATACTTAACCAATTGGATACGATGATTTGATAGGGTTAAGTCATGAACCGCTTGAATATACTTAACCAATTTGACACGATGATTTGATAGGGTTAAGTCATGAACCGATTGAATATACTTAACCAACTTGACAGATGATTCGTAGGGCTAAGTCATGAACTTGAACGACAACACTTAGCCAATTTGACATGACACGTAGGCGAGTTAAGTCACGAACTTGAATGACAGCACTTAACCAACTTGACATGCTAGACTGTTGGGGTTAAGTCTCGAATTTAAATGACAACACTTAACCTACTGGACGGAAACCCTAGTTGCGCGGTCCTTTTCAGCAGTAACCCACTAGATGTATCACGGTACCCTGGAACTAGGCAGGGTGGGGCAAGTTTACTGGGCTGATTGTAAGCGACCAGAACGACGGCTGAGTTGGTGCGCCATTGTAGGTTCAGGCGGACTATGGTCGTGCACGTAGTCCGGAGTTGAAAAAGCAGGCATTGGGCACCGGTAGGTTTACACTATGCGTGCTTGAATCGTGTCGGTGGTTGGCACCCTAGGGCTTGATACACCCTATGGTGGACCTAGCACAGGTGACTACATTTCGTGATTGGGCCGTATGACATAGACACATGAAGGGGCTAGGACTTGTAGGGAGCCGATCGATTAATAGATCGTTACGTGGAAAAAGGGTGTTGTTCATTAGGTAGCATAATCCCTAGTGGTCCTAGGTGGCATAAACCCTAATCGAATCTAGAAAACGTTCAATAGGTAGCATAATACCTAGTGGTCCTAGGTGGCATAAATCCTAGTTGAACACGCGATAGTTTATGATAAGGAAACCTAGCCAGAACAAGGGTGGCGGTCCAAACGATTTCAAGAATGGTGGCACTACGTTGAAATAGTATAGAAATACGTGATGAAACCCGTACGATATACGGCAAGGGACTGTACATATACATGGAAAGGATGATACGGGTTGGGGTACTAGTATAGTTGGTGCAAAGAACATAGGAAATCAAAGAAAATAGTGGAATGGTGAAGCTTAGAAATCTTGCGATGTTATACTTAATAGAAACCTTGCAATGTGATACTTGGTAGGAACCTTGTGATGATACTCTTGATAGGAAGCATGGGATGTTATACTTGATTCATCGTGCCTGTAGCTTACCTTGTTATCATGCTTATGTTTACTTTCAGTTTATTCATGCCATATTATCTTCACCTGTTTTTATGCTGAAAGCCACTAGGACTTACTCAGTCTTTATGACTGACCCAGTTTGTTTCGCCTCCTTTTCTTTCGCCCCCCCCCCCCCAGGTTCGCAGGGTGGGAATACAGCTTAGTTCGGATCTTACCAAGCTCCAAGGCTCTTTCATGTACTGCTTGGATTTCTCTTGGCTATGGCTTGCTTTGCTGTTTTACTTGGGGAATGATTCATGACTATGGTTTTATGCTTCTTTACTATTGCAAGACAGATTTCGATGTAATGGATTTAATAGCATTTTGATGTAAAAGGCTTTAGACCTTTATAGATTTTAAAGCAATGAAATTTGGTTCTTCTTCTGCTGTTTTATATGTTCTGTCTTGTAATATTTATGTGTATGTTTACCTAGATGATGCTCCACCAAAGCTAGTGCATTCCCTTTGTAAGTGACCCTAACGGAGGTGGGGTGTTACAGAGGTGCTATTTGAACAGTGATGTAATCAAGGAGAGATTGTCGGCTGCACAATACAAAGGAAGCATACATATATGAACATCATTTATATAACATGAGAATTGTTAATTGCTTCATGAAAGCTAACCTAAGCATTCCTTCTTGAAACTAAATGTGGTCCATCTTCGCACACACATAACCTAATTCTCTTCCAGCTCGAGGTGAAATAGTGATCTAAGTTGTAGTCAAATCATACAAAAATAGGTGCTCCATTAGCAGTTTAAATTAATTGAACTGTGAGATTACTTTTTTTTTTTCTAGCCTATCAACAAATCAAAGGATAAGATGATGAAATTAGAAACAGTGAAATGTCATATCAAAAGACAAAAGATAAACATTGTTGCTGACAAACAAAAGGTTTTAGAAATTTCGTTAGGATAGCATTTACTAATGTAAGCATGAAATAATGTCACATGAAAGAGTGCAGACGTTACAAACTGAATGTTCTTCAAATCAAGAAAATTAACGGCAACAACAGTCATAGTAGCTTCATTTAGAGCAAGCCTACTCCACAACTCAGGACTCCTCTCCTTTTTATCAAGCATTCCCCTTTCTTCAATTTGTGCGGCTTGCAATAGATCATCAGTTGTAATCTGTATGATGGAAGTTTGAATGTCAATTGCTGTTTCAATTGACAAATGATGGAAGTTTAAATGGTGCTTATATTTCCAGGATTATTTTCCCCTTTTTTAATGCAACACTGTTACCGTGATAGGTGCTTACCTGAAAGTCAAAGTTAATTTAACTTTTTTGCATGTAATTAAAAGATAACTGTTTTAGATTCTTTCCTATTTTGGATATGCTTGTGCTCCTAAATATCATGTTCACGAATAGAATTCAATCCGGACAATGACAGGTACAAGATAAAGATCCTTACATGCTTATTTTGGATAACTGTTTCAGATTCTAGTGCCCACGGACCAGGGTACAGAAAGCAAACATGGTTATTTCATGCTTATTTGATCTCCAATTAAGACAGAAGTTCCTACATCTGGTCAGATGAACAAACATAATTGTACCAATATGAATGTTTTCAGTTTAATCCTATGTGACTCACTACATTCTACACATTGCACTAGTAAATTAAAAAAAAAACGTGTGTATAATATTACAAACAGGTTCAATTGAACTCTTAAACCTAACAACTCATTCGCATTAGAATGCAATTCACCTAATATACATGTTAATTATGCTAACATGATTACTAATGTTTTAAATTTTTATTCTTAGTTACTTTATGTTGGCGTCATTTTCAGTCAGTGGCGAGTTAATCAAACAAATTATATGTAGATGCAAATGGAGTTTTGAAGTCTAAGGATGGGTTCTAAATCCCCTTAAAAATTATCAATCCGCATTCCATTTCTCAGTCTACAATACTTTTTTATGCAACCTAATATTTTATGTGCAGAATCACATGACTTCGCTGCAACTTCAATATTCACTAAAATCTGCAAATCAACACAAGTCAGTGAAGCTATTTATTTAACCATTGATTCTAAACTTAGTTTTACAAGTAAAATCTTCGAAATAAATTAACTTATTGTGGAAATTATTCTGAATATAAATATATTACACCGATACAGTGTCATTTTGAAATAACTAAACAGTAGAACAAGAGGCTTATGGAGATGCACAAGAGGGAGGAAATTTAATTTTACTCGTTATTCGTATTTTTCTAAAGACTCAAAGAACCTAAATTCACCAGTAATAAGGGATGTGAGCCTACCCTACCCCCAACAAAGATTTGGGTGAATCAAAGGAATTGATGCTGCTAAAATGAATTGATGCCAATTTTTGGTTTTTGGTTTTTTTTAATACATAAATAGAGAAGGGAGGGATGCTACGATTGATAACCCACTTCGATTGACCACAATTTGAGCCCCTTAATTTCAACCAAAATTTTGTGTTTAATTAATGGTATCACGGGTCGAAAGACAGAAATAACAAATATTTGAATACAAACTTGTAAAAATTAGAGGCTAAGGGTGAGGGTTAAATAAAAGGAATCATTGATCATATCTCCTTCTCTCTCTTTCTTTCTTTCACACACATGATCACATAGATATCAATATATATGTACACACATATAAATAAATCAAGGTTTTAAACCACAAACTTCAATCACGTTTCATCTAAGAATTTCGACACAAACTATCTCATTTCTCACCCTTAGAATTTCGACACAAATCATGGCTCTTCCAATTTTATTGGTGTATTTATTTGTTTAAACTTCTATAATTGACTGTATTTTGACTGTAAATGAGGAATGTTAAGCAAATAGGTTGATCAACAGCTCATAATGGAAACAAATTATTTTCCACACTTGCATGTCAGTCAGTTTAAGTGCACTTTTTTATTGAAACCTACAGTTGTTAAATTTAAAATGTAATATGCATTCAAAAGCTACGCATATTTGAACTTACATATAAAAATGATGTTCATATTTAGACCTATTCGTACTCATAACTTGTATGCATTATAAACTCATTATATTTGCTGTTTCTATGCATTCAAAGCTTACCAATATATCTTCAAACATAATACACACCAAAATCACAAAAGTTGATACATGCATTTAAAACTGAAACTCATAATATCAAAGCTCATATTATGCATTTAATAAGATAATTTGCAACAAAAGGGTTATTCGATTAAAAGAAAAATTTATTAGTGATATCAATGAATCGTAATGCATATGCTGTGAGATTTCTGGAAATGTAGGTTCATTTTGTACAATCTATGCAATTTAATGTACGGTGTTCAACAATGTAAGGAGTTTGCTTTAATATATTGACGTTTCTAGATGCAAGCATTTACTACAATCTATAATATTTCTATTATTTATGTTCTCACTGTGACATGTTTATGTAATCATAAAGTTTTGTTTTGGAAAAAGCGGTTTACTATGAAGTTGAGTCTGTTTAGTACATATGGATATGTACACATGTCAAAATGCATGATTGAATCTGATTGTGTTACCTATATTTGAAACGTAATCTTAAAGCATTTTACCAGCTTTAAACCCTCAGTTCAGATAATTAAATCCTCATTGGAATTATTTCGATAAGTTGCAACTGTATTTCCATTTATAACATGGTCCACAAGCAGTAACATTGGAACAAATCTGTTGCACTCTATCTGTTAATGTAATATTGTACAAGCATGCATGTAAGTTCTTACTGATTTCATAATAAAACAGGGACACTTTAAAACCCATTCTCTCTAACAAATATCATTGGAAACAAGTAGATAAAAGTTTCTAATATTAATTACAAAGTTTAATATGAAATGTACCCAAATCTTACGTGCAGAATTGTACTAAACGCTAGGACCCCTGCCATTTCTTATCAATAATAATGATTATTTAGAGTATACTATGTACCCTTTGGATAGTACAAATATATTTAGTATAATTATAACAACAAGCAACAGCTATATGCATATCTCATCAATCATCATTTAGATATCTATACTTCTGAATACTACACGAATCGATATTTATAGCAAAAGAAAAATAAAAAAATATCAATTCCCTTTTTTTTGCCTAAATGAAATATTCTTTGTGAATAACATATAAAATCTTCTATGATATTCGATGACAATATGTATAATATCGTCTATACCCATCAAAAGGAAGTTACCTACATTGAAATCACCTTAAAAAAGGAGTCTGCGAACGAACCAACTTGACTATTTTTAACTAACTATGTGCAATAAGCACATGAATGAAGGAAAGATGAGGCTTTGTACGGTTTTACTATAGGATGAAGCTACCATAGTAGACTCATCGTCATGCATTTGCGGCCTTAAAAAAACAATTAGTACAACTATACTTTGTTCTTGCAAATTGCTTTCGATCTACAATTATTGATAGCAATAAAAATTTATAATAATATTGTGTTAAACTATAATTCGAAATCTATAAACGACGCAAGTAGTATTACACTCCAACAAGTATTGAGCATTCACGAGGAACAGAGTATCATGTGAGGTATAATCTTTATAGTTGAAAAAAATATCCCGTATATATTAGCAGGCTGCTTTATTAACGTTCAAGATAAAAATGATGCAATTTTGTTTAGTTTCAAACTATTGGAAATGCTTGATTTTAATATTTATTACATTTCTCTTCGTATTGATGTAATAGTTAATTACTCCCTTTACGCGATTAATCATTTCCTAAGATAACATGATTTCGTTTTATGTTTATATATATATGGTTGATTTGTAAATGTGTGCACATAGAAAATGGAACTTCATTCCACATCAAACAATACGTAACATTAAAAAATTCATGCAAATAGTATTATATAACATCAATTCCTCCTGCGCATATTTGAACTTACATGGAAACAACCATATGGGCGAACAAAGTGTAATTTGGAAAATCATTCAGATTTCTCAGAAGCAAGTATGTTTCAGCATATAAACTCTAGCTTTTTCTTCAAAAAAATGACAACAAGGCTATATAGAGACTGCTAAATCAAAAATATATATAATTTAATCTTCTTTGGAATTTAAAAGGGGAGATTTCAGATCTATATCATGAGAAACAATCTTATATACCAAAGTTTAGTAAAATATAAACTTATATAATGAAATCTGAGTAAGCGGTGAAAATAACAATTAGGACAAAAAAAACTGAACAAATGTTTTTACTAGTTCTATAACTATCGTGGCACAAAAAAACATGAAATCTAGAAAACATGAAATCAAGTGTAAAGGAACAATACAGAACCAATATGGACCAAACCTGACTTCGAGGCGGAAAGTTAGAGAAGTGGAATCGTGAACGAGGCAAGAAGGCAGCGTGACTTGATCGGAAACAATGTGAGGTTGGAGGAGGGGAAAGCAGACGAGGCGAATGAGGAGGCGCGTGACAATTAAATGAAGCAGCGAACCCTATTTTTTTTTTGATTTACAGGGGAAAACGAGAAAGAAGGGTTAGAAGCGTTACCAGGTAGAAACCACGAATACAACACAAATTTACAATTTAACCCATTCTATTTTCCTGTATTTACGAAAGCATGCAAATGTAATAACAGATATAACCGTTATAACGGAAATAACTGTTATAACATTCTCACAGTAATAAGAACCGAGAAAAGTGTTACAAAATGGCCTGTTTGGTGTAGTGCTAAACCACTTCTGGGGTTATTTTGACAATCATGTCATGGGTTTCTTTTAAAGCACCTTTAAGTGTTTCTTCAGGAACACTTACCTCCTTTATTTTGCATCTTTATGACTTACTCTAAAGATATTTTGAATTGACTTTTATACCACATTTTCAGCTGTGATTTACACCTTTTGATCCTTCGGGATTCAAATGTATATTGGAGAAAGTCTATTAGGGATATAATTGATAATTTATGCAAGTTACTTAATATTTCGCATAATTCTATATGTTAGCAAATATTTAACATCGATGATTCCTTTATCCCCCCCTCAATGTTGACAAACATTGTCACTTTAAATAATAAACCTACTTTGGATTCATTTTTGATCCATTATAGCATCATAGCTAGCAAATACATTAGATGTATTTCAATTGTAGGAGGATAATGCTCTTATTAGTTGATAAAATGCATTCATATTACATTGCTTATTCCCTTTCATTGATATGGTGACTTGGAGGAATTTTCTATCATTTGAATATGCACATGACTTCAGATCAATCAATATAGATGTCAATCGACTTTTTGAAATATTAAATAATAAATGCATAATTTTTAATATGAGCTCATGACAACTTCAGGTTGTTAATAAAATTTTCGCATATATGTGTATGTATGTGCGTCCATGTATTACATATGTAATTGATTTGCATATTCTTTCTCATTCGAGTTATTTACTTTACAACAAATTGTTCATAACTTTCCAATCATTAATTTTTGCTTATCAAGCAATATCAATGTGAATCTTAAATATCGTATCATAATATCCAAAATATCTGATTTGGAACTGTGTTGAATTTCTGGTTCAAATGAAATATATGAACAACTTCAAGTTGTTTATCTATATTGAACTTCTGGTTCAAATAATATATAAACAATTTCAAGTTTGTTAAACTGTGTTAAACTTCTGGTTTAGCTGTATTGGACTTATGATTCCACTGTATTGAACTTCTGGTTCCACTGTATTGAACTTCTGGTTACACTATGTTGAACTTCTGGTTCAAATAAAATATATAACAACTTCTAGTTGTTAAAATTTTTTCTTTAATACAATATGTAAATATAAATATATAAGCAAGATACAACTCATTTTGAAAATTGTACAATCTTTGGATGCATTATTATTGTTGCATATGATTTAACTTCTTTAAGAAGCGTAATGTTATTATTTCATACGGTTTGAATAAAGCTTCAGGCTTTAAATTATGAAGTATTTCAAATTCATTGATTGAGGAACTTCGAGTTCCTATGCATATATATACACATACATATGCATATCAATTTTATAAATTTATGATGAACTTCTGGTTCTCAATCTTTTAACATACTTTTAATTTAGAAGCTTTTACATTTTTTGCTACTGACAAGATTTCAAACTTGTATACTTTATCAAAAATGTTTATATATGCATATATATATAATTCAAGACTTCAGGTCCAAGACTTTGAGTTATACAACTTCCAGTATAAATATTTTCTTTGCACAACTTCAGGTTGTGGTTCTATCCTTTCTTCCATAACATTAGTTATACTAGCTAAATACATCGAATAATAATATATATGTTTATTTTTATTCCAAATACAAACATACATGAATTAACAAACAATAATAATGTATTCAATGCATTTATGACAATAAGGTAATATAATATATTATCATAACAATGCATTCTCTAACATTCAATGGTTCAAAAATTTATAGATCTTTACATAAAATTCACAACTATAAACAAAAATAAACTACATGTCTCATATTCAATTTTTTTTCTCATTCTTCAATATGAATGATTTGAAAAACTTGTAAATCTATACATAAAATTCACAAACATAAAAAAATTACATTTTTTTTTGATTCAAATTATACAACTCATATAAAGATCTTTTAGATCTTTCTTTTTATATCAAAATTGCTTCTTGCCTTTTTAGAAACTGCAGGTTCTAAATTTTCCATGTAATGACAAAAATAGATTTTGCATTCACTTCCGGTGTGCAGAATTAAGATTAATATTTAGATCTTAACTCAATATGATCTTCAAGATGCATATTTTCTTTATAAAAGTTTTCCTAAGAAACAATGAAATATTTCTTCTAGAAATATAATATGTTCCAAAATGACTATAATAAAACTTCAAGTTTTATCATAATTCATATATTGTTATTATATATTTTAAATTGAAGTAACTTTTCTAGAAAGTGCCCTTTTTTCACATATGAGAGTCATTTTACTATTTTTCTTCAAGAAAACAGCATTTATTATAAATGTAATGATCTCTTCCAATAATAAGTTTCTTCAAGAAATTACATGTAGCATAAAGTTGGAATATAAGGCTTTTTCCTTTTTGTTGAAATTTTTCCTTTCATTGATTTTTCAAATCCTTTCCTTTTACAGGTTATTTGCTATATGCAAATATTAAATGCAATTATATGCTTTTATGCTTTATCTCATGTTTCTCGTTTGAATATGAACTTCAGGTTCCTTGTTTGCATATGAACTTCAGGTTCCTTATTTAAAAGAATTTGTAAATGGACTTTAGATCATATGAGCTTCAGGTCATTTGCATGTGAACTTCAGGTTCAACGATTCTTGCTTTGTGTTTGGAAGTATGACCGTCTTCTGTTGGTCATAATGCTCCTTCAGGGAGTTCCATAAGTGGAGAGAATTTTTTTTAGTTAAATATTCTGATTTTAGATCATCGTGGATATGGCCTCTTAAAAATATCAAAGCCTTTGTTTTGTCCTGCTGGGACATATTATTACCATTTTTAATGGTATTCTCTAAGTATTGAGATTGTAAATGGATTTAGTGTTCGACATTTTTGTGAACTACACAAAAATAATAATTGCAGATGCTTAATTAAACAAAATACACATATCAGTATACATGTTCTATAATCATCAAAACGAATTAACGAACAAATAAAATGATGAAACAGTAGTACTGTTATTTCATAAAAAAATATGCAGATCTCGTAAAATAGAATAGGACCGTATACATGGATGTAATAAATTGAATATATTACGGCACAGAATCATAAAAAAAAAAAAATCCAAATCTGCAAGTCTTTCTTTATACATTTATAATGAATTTCTTACAATAATGAAACATTACAAATCATCAAGGAGCCATACATCATGTTACATAACAAAAATAATGGCCACATTAATACATATGCTAATAAGCAGCTTGCTATTTACTTATATGCTATTTACTTATATGCATACCTATTAGCAATGGCTTCTCTGTTATTGAAGAGATAAAGTAGCAAATGAAGATGTTTTATGTATGGCGTATGAGGTAAAAGATCCATATATAATATAAAAAGAAAATGAATGGATCTTCCTAAAAATATATTTGGTATACCATAATACCAGATCAAATATGAATAAGTGGATATCTAAAAACCACTAAGTTAAAAATTAATTAGATCTAAAAAGTTTAGATCCACTAAAATAGAATCTAGATCTACAAAAACTAAAAAAGAAAAGTGATCTAGAAGTATGGATCACATCTAAGCAGAATATACAACAAGTTCATATATGTAGATCTATATTATTTCAAAACATAAAAAATTAACTTACATGATAGGCCCATAAATATTGATCTAGAATATTTCAAACAATAGCTCTAATAGAGCTTCGTGCTGATAACATGTTATAAAATGAAAACACAAAACAGAAGAAATAAGGGAGGGAGGACATTTCTATTCATTCAGATGTATATTTTTTCTATTACATTGGATACTTTATATATAGGCTTTTGGAGCTGATCTTTAGCATATTCCCATGATGTGGGACTAAACATAGAACTAATAAAAGCATATTCACAACATTCGTGTATATATATATATATATATATATATATATATATATATATATATATATATATATATTATAGCAGATGCTGCTATATTTTGTAGTACCTAACAAAAAGGGAAAGAGCGGAAAATATATATTGTAATTACGGATCATCGCGCAAGGAATTATTTTATAGTAAATATGAAATAGTTTTTTTGATAAAACCTCAATAGCCAACCCACTGGAATATGACTGACTCTCCAAGGATAAAACATAAGTGAAAGTGTAATATTTAAGCGACAACAAAAAGAAAATAAAAGGCAATAATCAAGCTAAATACTAGATAGGTAAAAGAAAAGAGAGGATATTTGAATGTTAAAAGAGATAAACGACAAATAAATAAAGAGTTAAGATCTGTCTTTAAGATGCAAATAATGAAATAAAGGAGGGTAATTATTATGATAAATAATTTATGATAGACAAGTACATTTTCAGGCTGAGATTATCATATAAGAGCAAAGAACCTAAAAGAGGATTAAATATCATAATAAAAAGATAAAGTGAACAAAAGAAAAAGAAAGATAAACTAAACGAAGAAGAAAAAGATTAGATATATATAGTTTAATAAAAAGGTAAGGCCATAACGATAACCTCATGAGACACATTTAGAATGGTTTAAAGGAAATATAAATGTAGGCCTTACGAAGTGGACCATCGCAGATCTAGAGTAAATGAAATTTGTACCGACGACGAACCGGAAGTTCTTCGGCATGGGTAAATAAGCGACTTCAAGAGACGTGGAGAGTACCCTAGGATGACCCTCTGATGTAGGCCTTACGAAGCGGACTGTCAGACGCAGGGTTAGTAGAGTTCATCAAGAGGGCATGCCTTTACTGCATCTGTATTGTAGGCCTTACAAGCAGTCAAAAAGGATGACGGGTAATTTGGATTTTTGCGTGACACCTGGCTCTTAGAGTAGGTCTAAGGGAGGACCAAAAACGATAATAGTCGCTCCGATACCCGTCATCACCGGTCAGTAGCGAGCATAGGGAGAGGGCTTGGTTTAGATCTCTATAGGTCAATGATTTTTCACTATTGAGACGTTGAATTGAGATGGCAATGCAAAACGGTTGCTTTAGTTTGTTTGTCTTATGGCAACACCATTAACCCATCAGAAAAGCCTTCCAACTAGTTGAGGGATGGATGCGTGTGGCCATAACCGCACTGATAAAGGAACGGTCCATAGAGGACATATGTATTGTAGGCTTAACAAAGCAGACCTTTAGATATAGTAAATCTCCGACTGAGCTTGGTACAACATGAATGATATATTATGGATATCCGCAATGTAGGCATTATAGTGGTCCGTCCTGGATGCAGTCCTCGCGTTTTCTTATCGGATCACGAAACATCCGTGTTGTAGGCCTTGTAAAGTGGACATTTACAGATGTAGTTCAACACTCTTTTGGTGAGAAGGCGAGATCATGGTGAGGAGGATACAAAGAATACTATAGGTAGTACATAGGACTGAGACGTTACATGGGCGCGCACACACACACATAGTTTATTAGGTTTTGTCTACTAGGAGTAGATGAGTGCAGCTTACGCGTACATATGAGAATATTGTAACTTTAATAAACCTAATATCACAAAGCGGTAACACAATGCTACATGATGTATTATGATAAAAAAGTAAACAATTTGTTATTCATCGAAACGTTCGTTCTTCTCCACTCCTCATAACAACTCATAGGTAAGATAGAAGACAAATGTTATTCACTTTATAGACACTTGGTATAGAAAGTGTCATTCTCTTAGTGGGAATATATCTATTATCATATTTAATTCATTTTCACTGTGAATTATTTACTTGAGCTTTGATATATTTATCTTTGCCTATTTGTAGGATAATAAACACCCAACTTGAACTTTGATAGACTTGGATTCTAGCATTTACGAAAAATCCGGCTGGGGTTGGGTTTCTACAAGAATGGAGTTGGAAGCTCTTTCTTAGGAGATATTTTAATCAATGCATGAGCGTAATCCAACCTATCTCTATATTAAGTAGCTTCATTGAAACAAACAAGCTTACCTATATGGCTAGGAAATCCGATCTGGGCCCTATAAGATTTGATATAATGAATGTATAATATATAGTTTTGCTCAAGTTTTATCGATTCAACTTGTTCTCGAACTCTACCAATAGTGAGGTAACATTTAGTGATGACACAAAATTTATCAAAAATATTGAAGGGGTCCAGATCTAGAATGTGGCTATTGGCAGCGGCGCACACATCAAATTAGAGGAATGAGAGCACCCGAGCATGGGAAATTGGGGGATTAGTGTTGAATGAGACGAGTTTTTATATATGTTTTTCCTTGTATCCGCGTACGTGGATTCAACAGTGTGAATGTATCGTGTGAATAAGTGGCAAAATTATGAATTTATGAGTGTACTGAAAACGAAGAATCCTCCAACTCTTAATTGAGCTTTCATGTAATTTAATTTAACGTATAATATAATAGACAATAGATTGGTTAACTGATTGATTTCTGAATCGGAGGAGTTTGAATTCCTACTCTCCGCCGTGTTCTAATTTCCAATGCATTGGAATGAGGTTCAAATCGTCTGGATCAATATTCCTTGGTCCCCCTGGACCAAAACAATCCGATCCATTGATTTCGGTGGGACCCACCTGAAATCGGGGGTCATATTGTTTTGGTCCAGAAGGACCAGGGAATATGGGTCCAGTGATTATTTCCAATGATTATTTCCCATTGGAATGAGGTAGAAATGACTTTGAGCGAACCCTTAGTCCAAGCACAAACCCGTTAGCAAATAAGTGAAATCCACCCATTTGCACTAGCCGCATGTATTGACCGAAGCTTTCTTCGGTCCATGCAGCATTTTAATACTCGATATGTCTTTTGCTGACATCCACTTATTATTTCCTCTTTTTTCTTCTTCTGAAAAATAAATAAACATAAATTCGACCATACTGTAACAAAATAACATTTGCTTGCGTATTTATTTCTGCTATGAATTCTCACTGCTTCGGTTTCTCTGCTCCAGTCAGAGCGTCATCTCTTAAAGAAAGTCGCAAATTCGAAGGCAATTATCATCATGTTTTAGTTATCATTAGATTTTATTACAATGTTTTAATTTTATTTATGTTACAGGAAAGGGAAAGCCTAATCTGAAGACACCCAGCAGAATTCTTGAGCTTTCAGTTCCAATCGCACTAACCGCTGCTGGTTCGACACATTTTGTTATTCTCATAATTTCACGAAGACCGCATGTTTGATAAAATGCTTACTACCCGTATTTCATTTTATTGAACTCAGCTGGATATTTTGTTACGATTGATCCTGCCCATGCTTCCACTGCTCATAATGTTTTGGTATGCATTCTTCGAATCTTGTTAGTGATGTTGTTGAGATATTATTTTCCGGCAAATTCTATTAACACCCCTGTTTTTGCCTTTCCCACCCGTTTGAAAACTAAAAGAATAAAATGGCAAATATACCCTTATTCATTTTTCTATTATGTTACTTTAATTATAAAAAAAATACAATGACACTAATATATTTTGAAAAGACAAATGGTTCCATGAAGAAAATAATGTTTTTTCTTAAAAAAAAAATAGTGTTTTATTTTAACTTTATTCTTTTTCAACTTTTATGTTTTTTTTCTTAACGTTGTTTAATTTTATAATTTCTGTTGTAATATATATTTCAATCATTTTTAAATTGAATTGAATGCAACGTTTTTTAGACTGCAAAATGAATAAAAATAAATATGAATTGCTGTTTTTTTGGTTGTGGATCTATCTTTTATTTTATTTTCATTGTTAACGCAGAGTTATTTGTGTGTGAAAATATAAATTAAAGGGTAGTTTTGGGGTGTGAAAAGCAAAAAGTGGGGTGAAATGTTTTTTTTAGACAACGGGGTGTGAAAGGCAAAATATGGGGTGCAAATAGAATTGGCCTTATTTTCCTCTTTCATGATTTTTTATTGTCACGGTAGTCCCTAAACTTGTGTGTTTCTGTTATTAAGGATCTGAGTCTTACCTACTGAAAAACAACAAGTTAGCATATTCGGTAAAAAAAATCCTAAATATTAGATCATATTACAATTGAACAACGATCAACTTTTAAACCATTTCACACACAGATTGCAAATATATCTGATAGGTTATACACCCTTAATTTTGCATTACTAGAGGTATTTGTAGTTAGTCTTTATGCACAGTCCAAGTTAGGACTATTTTTTGTACAACTATATAGCATGTTAATTTTGTTTAAGTGGTTGCAATTGATGATGTATTCTCTTATGAATGAAGATAAATAATATATTTCTTGTGTGTACCGATTAGTTGGAAAAACCTGGTTGTTTTAGTGGGCAATTTTAGCGACCTAGATGGTTATGCATATGAACAAATGCACATTCCTATTTCTTATAAACCTGGTTTTAGCTTTGCTGCTAGTAATTTCTTTTGTGAGTTCCAGATTATAGATTATGTCAGTTATTGCTACTCTTAGCAACTAATAAACCATTTTCTCTTGGCTAACGATGACTGTATCAGATTGTTATATATGTTTGCAGTGACAATCATGATCATTTATTTGATAAAACTGTCTTTCAATATTCTAAATTCTTCAGGTCTGATTTATTTTAAATAAATTTCTCTGATGGACTTATATCTACAGTTTTAGCTTTTTATATTGCAATAACATCTTACTGGTGTATTTAATTTCTTCACTTTATTGTGAATAAAGTTAACAAATCTATAATCCCTAAGAGAATATAAAAACTATTATTTCTATGAAAACTTATTGTTTTTGGCTGAGATAGCACAGTGAAGCTGATGCATGTGGTTAACTATCTAGTAGCAACAAATTTTGTACTAAATAAAATTATAAGTTTCTTGTTGACTTAATGACAGTGATAATCAGTTACTCAAGCAGTAAATAACCAGAATTGATGCATGATACCTGGACAAGCTATTTTCTAATGTAAATATTTGTTGCATTATTACCACTGTATTTGTGTATTGATTACCTAATTTTGTAACATGGTTACATATATAACTCCCCCGATTACATCAATTTGATATACTAGTATATAAATTCAGGAAGGAATTCATGCACCTATTTTGGCAGATGTAAACTTTGGTGACTGGGTTGGCAATTTTCTTTATTCCGCTAATCAACAAGCCAATGAAGCCGTTCAGGATCAGTTATCAGCTCTCAGTTTCACAAGGTAAACAAATTTTACCTACAATATATCGATCCGTAGTCGATTTCACTATTATTTTTTGATTCATCTGCTTGCCTTGTGCAGCCTAGCGGTTATTTTTGGTGCAGGGCTCGTAACTAGCTTATCACCTTGTACACTAAGTGTTTTGCCTTTAACTCTTGGTTATATAGGTACAGATAATTTAAGAATTTTATAATGATATCAATTTTAACTTGAATACAAAATGGAACCATTGGTTAGGCTTAATTTTAAATACTGCAGGAGCTTTTGGTTCTGGAAAAAGTCGTACACAGGTATATTGCCATGCTTATAAATATATAGCATGTTTCAAACTTTTTTAAGTAGCGTAAAAAGAGAGGAAAAAAAGGGTTCTGAATTCAGGCTCTGTTGGATAACAACTTGTATAATCATTTTGGAACATGGATTTCTAGGAGAAAGAATTTAAAGTTAAAATAAAGTTTCTGGTCTGAAAATCCAATGTACAGTTTATGAAGTGTTATGCCTAGTGTCAAGGTCAGACATGGTGCACATCAATAATAATATGATTGCACTTCTGAAATCAAGTAGGAATCCTCAACATTATACCCAGCACCTGTTGTAGCACAGTTTTCTTCAAAAAAACCTGTTTTTTTGAAGAATAACTCTATTGATTAACAAATGAATTTTTGCCTTTTTAGCGGCAACGGAGCCAGTAGTGCCTGAAATTCTTGGTCACTTACAGTAGTTACTGGAATTTAACAAATAAATAGCTGACGTGTGCTAAACATGTTTTGACTTGTTAAACATAAGCATTAGGCATTAGCCTACTAGTCGGCATAACCGATAGTTTTACTGTTAAGTTTATGTTGACAGAAATACATTTTTTTTGTTCCCGCACATGTGGATTAAGTGTGTGTTTATGTACGTATGTATGTATAAGTACACATGTATATGCATATGTGTGTATTTATATGTATATGAGGAAGAACCTGTATCTTATCTCATATTATTTTTATTCACACACTCTAAAATCTGCCCATCGGATCAAGGCTAGTTGAGCACTACAGCATTTTTTTCATTGATTATGAGTGCATTACATGATTAATGCACTCTTAATGTCAACTGATAAGAGATGTTTTAACAGTTTTAGTAAGAGTTTGTGGTTGGCAGATAAATATTGTGTTCTACTTGAATAATTTAGAATCGCCAAGATATTTTCTTTGTATTAGCTTATGAAAATATGTCGTATGAATTAATAACAAAGTCCAACCATGTCTCAGTGGGATTAGGCTATCTTAGAAAAGCATCAATTTAAATACTGTGGGTAAAGCAGCATACGGAAATAACTAAAGTTTCCTCTTTTCAATAGCTTAGAACTATGTAGATCACTGTGAGCATGTAGATTTATGTAAATATAAACAAATCATAGTCAATTATTGATTCACTGTAAGCTTTTAAAGGAAAAACAGGATACTAATGAATTAATTAGTTAATTTTATAGGATACTAATTAATTAATTAATTTTAAAATAACATCCAACGCTTTTGGAGTAACTTTTTTTTGGTAAAGTAGAAATGCAGAACCCTTGCCGGTTCTAGCCTATGGGTTGCCCTAGCCATGCACAAATTTTGTTGCCTTTTACAAAGTAAAAAGTGATTATATACCGTTGTAAATACTTCTGATCAATTTTTCATAAGAACAAAATTCATCCGAAATACATATTTAAGTTATCCTACCAAAATCTTTCCCATTAGCTTCATAAGTATACTCTAATATCTTTAAGAAATTCAATTCATTCAATGAAAACAACTTCTTTGAATTTTTAGAAGCAAACTCTTCAACTATGTCATCATATTTTAAACTATTCAATTATCCATTATGGATTGAAATCATCATCAAACCACTTATTATTGCGATCAAAAGTAAGTTTTTATCTATTTTGACTTAGAGAAGCTTCTTTCCCGTTGAAGCGACCCCAACTGGTCTATATTCAATAAAATTCGATATGCAACCCACACATTTAAAATTCCACTAAACGTCATGATAAGATTTTAAAATTTTAAGAATGCTAATTGATTCCGTTGTTTCCGATGGTGATATTCTTTTCAATCAGTTCAAGAAATATCATTTTCCCCACTTATACCGCTTCTTGATTATGTTCCAAAAACATTCTAGTTTCATACGTTGCTTTTTCGGTTGTTCAATAGTTTTGAATTTTGCATGCAATAAAAATCTCTTCATTAAGCTCAAATTGTTCAAATCAATCGTTAAATGAAAAGGAGCTTGTCATACTATGTGAAAAATGCAAGCGGTTCTAAGATTATGTTCCTAAGGTTGACTTTCATAAGCATCAACTTCTATATCCTCATCAAAATGCTTCTTTCTACGGATTATTGTTTTTTTAAGCAAATACAAGTTCAATGTCAACTTCTTCCGTGAGTTTTTAAGCTTATTTTCCACATTAGCAAATCCATCTCTAAATTCATATATAAAATATATATGCAATAAGCTTTTTTTATTTTAAATAATTGCATCTTCAGTATATTTTCTCACATTTAAATATTTTGCTAGCTTATTTAATGTAGCGTATCAAATGTATAGACTCATCAAGGACTCAGAATCTTTTAAAGCATGTTGGCATAAAAATTTAAACATCCACCTTCACGATATTATCGTCTTTGTACTTCTTTGCAGTTTCCATTAAAGCCTCTATTAACTTCGGCAGATGAGTTATTATCTTTCCCACGTTTTTTATATAATTTCCCATAAGTTGCCGACAATGATTTTGGTGTCTTACCCTTTACTTATTTTCTAAGTATTTCCCATCATTAAGTTGAACAAAGAGACAAATTGTAAATCTTTTGAACATATGCCCAAAAAAACTTTAGCTTTCATGCCTAATTTTGTCACATCATTTGGAGCAAGATTTACCACATAAAATATAAAATTCTTTTCAATTTCGATCAAGAAATCTCTTTTGTACACATTGATGTTTACGTAATATCAAATTTGGAATTATTTACCTCATGACAAAGTGCAATAGTACTAAACTGCTAAATTCATGTTATGAAATAATGTCTTTCAGAATCGTAGCCTTAGCCCTTCACGTCATCGATGTTAAGTTCGTGATCAGTTTTTTTTTTGAAGTTTCTTAAAAAGACCATGTCCCAAGGCATCTTCAACCTCAACAAAATCAAGGAAAAATTCCTCCACCTTGATAGCATCCTTCACGTCAACCCACCATATAGTAATTGACATTTGTTCTTTGTGACTCAAATCCAAAATACAATCAAGAATGATTGAATGTTGAGTCTTTGGTATCTTTGAAACCATCATTTGTTAAATCTTTTTTGCCAACGGTACTATGATTAAAATAATGGTTATTTACTTAATTACCACACATCCATGGTACTTTTTATTTTGCAATCTAGCCATTTTCTTTTATGTTCTCCCCATGACTAACAACTAAATGACGCTTAGAAGAAAAATGTCTATTGTCGATTTCACTTTTGGGGAAATCTTCGCTTTCTTTCACAATTTTAGTAGGACCTCGTTTAATTATCATTATTCTTTTACTATTGGTTATCATTTCCCATAATTCCGCACATAATTGCCATCACCATCTTTTCAAAATCAAACACAGTCAAATCATTCACATTACCATTTATGATCGATTACACTTTCTTCACCCTTTTGAATAGCCTCTTCATTGACATATCCAGTTAACATATTTCCTATTGTTATATCAACATCCTCATTCAATATTGATTCATCAGTCTCAATGTGCGTATTTTCATATTTCTCCCCAATTCCACTTAAAGTTGAAGATTGAGATTTTTGAATTTGTGCTTGAAATAAATTATCGATCGAATCAACAAGTGATTAAACAAATTTATCTTTTTTTTGGCTTAACTTTCTATGGTATTATCCAGAGTTCTGTTTTCGAAATCAAACACGATTTTTATCATCTTCTTTTTTATTCACATTTCTTATGCATTTCCAACCTGACTAAACTAGGAGAGTTTTAAAGCTATACACACACAGACACAGATATATATACACACACACACACTACAAACAACCTGACTAAACAAGGAAGCATTTAACGATTTTGGACAGTCGAAAATTTCGAATAGGAGTTGAAACCTGACTTGGTTTATATTAAATTGTGGGATTGAAATTGTTGAATTAACAAAGTTAAACTTATTAAATAGAATATAATTAAAAACGAGCTTGCCACGATGCGGTAGTTCGTAGTTTGAAGATTTGAACTTCAATTGAATGTATAGAATTTAATATGAGTTGGAATTCTTTGAAAAAAGAATCTTCCAAACTATTGAAGCATAGTTTTATAATGAAAGAGTAAAATCAGAATTTTATCTGGCATATTTTGAGTTATGTCAAAATTAAATTTCCAGAAAAATCGCGGTATAAACCATAATGATTTATTTAATGAAATAGAAAATTTTTAATTGAATAAAATTTGATTTTCGAGTAATAGAATCCAGACTTGAATTGTTAACTGGTTAAGAACTCATGTAAGTTAAATGAAACTGATTTTTGCAACAAAAATCAGATTTTTGAGTTACAGAGTGAAGTTAACTAATTTGGAAATTAATTGGTTAACGGGGAATGTGGATAGGACTTATCGTAGTTAAGTGAATTGGATTGGTGAGTTGAATATGGATTTGAGTTTAAAAAGAGAATTTGAAAAAAAATGAAATTGTTTGAACACGATTGATTCAAACTAACAAAATAAATGAGTTTTGGAATTATTCTCCAAAGATAATCAAAGATATTTTCTTAAATAAAGAATGAGGTAATGAAGCTACCTGGGGTGAAATGTTTGGTAGATAACCTGTGTGTTTCGGATACCTTGTTTGCTGTGATTGTTGGTGTATAACCTATGTATTTGTGCCTCAGATAAGTCTATGACTTTGAATATAACTGGAATCTCCTCGTTACTCTTTAATTTTGGGGACGAAATTCTTTTAAGGGGAATAAATTGTAACGATCCAGTTTTTGACTGACTTTGTAATATAATTTATTATGGATTATTTCAGTTATTGATTAAATTAGATAAATTTAGAATAATAAATTTAGGAAAATTACAAGTATATATTTTAATGGTTTAAAATTCTTTAACCAATGTATATAAATTCCAATAAGTAATGCTTTGTCATTTTGTTTTATTATAAATTCTGTATAAACAATTATTAAAAAATCATAAGTGTATATTTAAATTTATTTTATTCTTTAATACATGTATATATGTAAAACAAGTACCTTTTGTTATTTTTATTTTATTTTTGTATTTTTATATTTATTTTAAACTCTTGTATAAATAGAAAATCACTTAGAATAAAATTAGATTACTTCAGATGAAAAATAAATAAGGATATTTAAAGTAAAACTGCAATTGCTTCACACATAAGTCTATAAGAAGATATGACTTTAAAAGAAAAACAACCCCATTAATGTTATGATTTATCATTCAAATCACATAAATGCCAAGATTTTCCATTTAAAGTCATATCTTCTTATAGACTTATGTGTGAAGTAGTTGCAATTTTACTTTAAATATCCTTAATTATTTTTCTTGTGAAGTAATCTAATTTTTGTCCTATGTAATTTTCTACTTTTACAAGAGTTTAAAACAAATATAAAATTACAAAATAAAATAACAAAAAGTACTTGTTTTACATATATATATTAATGAATAAAATAAATTTAAATATACACTTAGGATTTTATAATAATTTTTATACATAATTTATAATAAAAATAAAATGACAAAGCATTACTTACTGGAATGTGTATATATATATATACACTGGTTAAAGAATTTTAACTCATTAAAATATATACTTGAAATTTCCCTATATTTATTATTCTAAATTTATCTAATTTAATCAATTACTGAAATAATCCATAATAAATTGTATTACAATGTCAGTCAAAAACTGGGTCGTTACAATCTACCCCTTAAAAGAATTTAATCCCCGAAATTAAAGAGTAACGAGGAGATTTTAGTTATATTCAAAGTCATAGACTTATCTCAGGCACACATACATAGGTTATACACGAACAATCAGAGCACACAAGGCATCCAAAACACACAAGTTATCTGCCAAACATTTCACCCTAGGTAGCTTCATTACCTCATTTTCTATTTAAGAAAATGTCTCTAATTATATTTGGAGAATAATTCCAAAACTCATTTACTTTGTTAGTTTGAATCAATCATGTTCAAACACTTTCATTTTTCTTCTTCAAATTCTCCTTTTAAACTCGAATCCATATTCAACTCACAAATAAAATTCACTAACTACGTTAAGTCCTATCCACATTCCCCATTAACTATTTAATTTCCCAAATTAGTTATCTCTATTCTAGAACACAAAATTTTGATTTTTGTTGCAAAAATCAATTCATTTAACTTACACGAGTTGTTACCCAGTTAACAATTCAAGTCTGGACTTTATTATTGGAAAATCAAATTTTATTCAATTAAAATTCCTTCTATTATCCGATCTGTCAGCGATCGATAAATCATGGTACATAAATGAATTTGTTTAGTTTAACATAAAGTTTTTTTTTAATCCAGTTGATTACTGAAATGCTAAAAATAAACAAATATGATAATAATGAATAATTTTGAGCAATTAATATGCGCTTAGGGTGTATAACATAAACTTCCAACTTAATAAATTAGCTTATTTCATTATGTCAAATACACATAATTTAAATGATAATTATGAAAAAAAACAGATGGATAATTTTCGATGGGATGTGCCTATATTCGCATCCACATATGTTTTCCCGGATATCGGATATTTATCCGCTTTTTGGATGCAAATGCAGACGAATTTCAGTTTTTTTGGGTATCCATCATTGTTTTAAAAACCCGCCTCAATACTTGCCTCGAGGAGCCCCTCGAGGAAATAAGAGATAAAACTGCTTGAGGCTTATTCTAAAATGCTTTTTACCTCTAAAGCTTACGCCTCAACAACTGAGGCATACAAAGCGCACGCCTTAAACTCCTGAGGGATAAGACTCAAATATTAAACTAATAAAAGTCACTAAATTTTAATTATTTAATGAAAATAAAAAATAATAAAACAAAAGGAAAAAAATACCATCTTTTATTTATAAATTTCTATATCGATATGATCAAGTAAGATTGTTTATGAAACAACGATCAAGAGCTATGTAATGGATTTTCTCATTGTTATTTTCAATAAATTTCGTTAAATCTTCAAATAAATTTTGCAGATTGATTTGAATTGATAGAAGAAATCAAATTTGGAGCTGGTGAAATCTTCAAATAGCTCTAAGAAATCAAAATTTAAATCATATGAGTTTTAATTATTTATTTTTAATCTATAATAAAAAGAGGATTTTCTGTTAAAGGACAAACTTTGGAAAAAATTTGGTGAAAAGTATGAGAAGTTTCAAAATTAGGGAGGACACATTTACACTAAAAGTGGAATTCAGGGGGCCCACTAACCTTTTCCCATTTACACTATCATTTGGCCTTCTTACTAAATTCTAAACTTTCCATACCGTTTACCAAATTTATTGTTAAGTTTGTCCTTCTCCCTATTTTCCACTAATAGAAACATATACTTATTCAAACTCAGATCTTAAATGATTTTTGTTTTTTGCATCAGTTAATTTAAAATGTCAAAAAAAAAAACATGTTTTGCGTTTTATTTTTACTCGAAAAGCTTAAGCCTCAACGTTTCGAGGCTTACGCCTCGCCTCGTGGACCTGAGAATACCTCATGTACGCCTTTTGCTTTTTAAAACATTGGTGTCCATTGACAGCCCTGTGTGATAGATAAAATTTATATAAAATACAGTGTCCTTTATATATTTATTTACAAATAATACTAATATATATAGTGATATTTCAATATAAATATGTATTGATTGAAATATTACTATACATATTAGTCAACGTGAAGTTGCTTGAAATCGGGATAAAGATTTGTTATGTTATGAAAGAAATTAAAGAGATAGACTTGTTGTCAATAAAGTAGGAATTTAACAAGTGGTGGAATAAGGAGATAAAATTCACTTATATATATGGTGGTGTAATCCCCGTTTGAAAATTAATTTGGTTTTGTACATGTGATTATAGTAGGATTTTCTGGAGTTGGGAAGAATGAGAGGATATGACGTGATGGTTGCTTGGAATCAGGATAAAAATTTGTTATGCTATGAAAGAAATTAAAGGGTGAGACTTGTTGTCAATTAAGTAGGAGAAACAAGTGGATGAATAGGGAGATGAAATTCACCTATATCTTTTGGCTTTAGATTATTGCAATAAAATGATAAGGCAAACATATCTCTGTTAGTTTGATTAGATGCCTAACATCCTCCCTTAAGTTGAATTCAGTTCACGAAACCGATGCATGTCTGGAGCTACTGCTATGTGGACTTGCTAGTGTTAAATTTTTGATGGACATCGGATTTGAAAACAAATAGATTTGTTTGTTTGATAACTTTACTCATATATTGGTAAACAGCAGCCAAACTAAGCATAATCAATTTTTTCATTCAAACCTCTCTCTATATTTAGCGGTGGTTGTTGTTTTTGATGCTTCTTTTTTCACTACCTTTCCAGATAATATCAGACTCTGTTGCTTTTGCATTAGGATTAGCAACAACGCTAGCTATATTAGGCATCGCTGCTTCCTTTGCTGGAAAAGCTTACGGTCAAGTTGGACAAGGGCTCCCAATTGCTGCATCGGGATTGGCTTTAGTTATGGGTTTGAATCTCCTGGAGGTACTTCCACGATTTAGTAGTTTTCCCTTTTTCCTTTTTTTGAAAAGAAACTCCCAGCTAAGTTATAATTCAGCGTTGAAAGTTCTCTGTATTTGCAGGTGATTGAGATACAACTTCCTTCCTTCTTTGATAATTTTGATCCTCGGGCTGCTGCTGCAAACTTTCCATCAAGTAATTTTCACCATCAAAATATTAAATGCATAAAAAAGTACATACAAATTTAGTAAAATGAAAATGAAGCATATAACATCACAGGTGTCCAGGCATATTTGGCTGGTCTTACATTTGCTTTGGCCGCGTCCCCTTGTAGTACTCCCGTGCTTGCTACTCTTCTTGGATATGTTGCTGCATCCAGGGTATATCAAATATATACTAATATATGTGCACAGAAACCTTCTGAAATACTTCAGATGTCTTGTTTGTCATTTAAATTTAACATGTAACTGCTTACTGAACAGACTTGCGATGCTTATACGCTCTTGTTGTCAGTTCGTTTTCATTTTTATTATTTATATTTTTAATGTTGATAATGGTGATTTTCTTAATGATACTCTTACCAGGACCCGATAATAGGCGGGAGCCTACTTCTGACATATACAACTGGATATGTTGCTCCTCTTTTAGTCGCAGCTTCTTTTGCTGGTGCTTTGCAGGCAAGGGTTTTCTTCTTTTTTTTCCTTGTTGTCTACGCAGTTAATTTGTGGGGTTTTTCAATATTATTTTTTGATTTTGATTTTAGCATAACATGCTGCAACAAAATAACATAACAAGTCAATTCTACAATTAGTACCAGTACTAGCATGCTTCATATCATGCACTTTGAATGCCTTGTTATCTCGTGATTTTGTGGTCTTTCATTTTGCTTGCAGAGCCTGCTTTCTTTTCGGAAATTTTCAGCTTGGATTAATCCTATGAGGTATGGAATCACATAGGCGTTATACTGCTTTTTATACCTTTTTATATTTTTGGAAAGGCGTCCTACTCCTGTGTAAAAGCATTTGTATTATTGAGGTTAAATTCTGTGTCTGAATATGTTGAATTTTAAAGCGGAGCTCTATTGCTTGGAGGAGGTGTATATACCCTGCTGGATAGATTGTTTCCTGCATCCACAATGGTCATGTAGTAGTCTACACAAGGCAATATGTAGTCTACAAAAGTGAATGTAGCAAAAGAAAAGCAGTATACAAAGTTCCAAAATATCCAGAAAGGTTAAAAGCTAAGGTATGCACCCACCTTCACCATTTTGCAATCCCCCCCCCCCCCCCCCCCCCCTCCTCCTTGTGACATACTGAAGTATTTTTGGCATTCAATAAAGGAAAGAAAAAAAAAACCTTTTACTCAGGTATATAATATTAGATATGTAATGGGAGTAACAAATGCTGTGATATTCAAATGATTAAAGCACATCTAATGGACGGATAAGGCTGTTATTCTGTCTCTATCTCACATGGGTAAATATAAATAGAGTCATATCAACATCCGAATCTAAAAATATTTATCAGATATCTGATGTTTGCATCTGCAGATAACCAATATTATAATTTCCGTTGACAATTGATAATTCTAAAGCCTTTAAAAAAACAAAAAAAACCTAACATGAAATTGCTTCAGTCATAATGGACATAAAAGAAGGAAATAAATACAATGATATAGTTTTGAGCACTCATGCATATTGTATACATGTAATACATGTTATTATAAACAATTAAATGCATATAAGCTTATCATCTTAAAGAAGACCGAATATATGATTTTCTTACGTAGATGTTTTTGTATTCACCTTCGTTTTTTCAAATATCGAATATTTTTTCGTTTTCTGGTTGAGAATATATTTTATTTCATATTTTTGGGATATTCATTATCAATCTTACTCTTTTTTTTTTGGTGGCCAAACTTTGTTTTAAAAAGGTCAACAAAACCTTTTATTCTATCTTATATCTGTACTGGACGAAAATAAGGATGTGGGTGGGGGCGTGTGTGTGTGGAAGGAGGAGGGGGGGGGGGGGGGGGGGGTGTATATATGTATGAGAGATGTTAACCGGTAGGCATTAGGTCTTACCTTGAATTCAACTCATAGTGACATGACCAGTGGTGTCCGCAGAGATTTGAATTAGTGGGGGCAAAGCTAAAAAAATAACATATTTCCACGATGATATAATTTGTTCTTGTTTTAGCTATAAATATGTATTAAATTTTACCGTGCAAGCATACCTGATATGGGTAAAGAAGTCGTATTTGCAAGGTTGTTAGATGAAGAGTTTACACTACGATTTTTTTTTTTTTTTTTTTTTTTTTTTTTTTTTGGTCCTAATTGAAAATGGAATTAGAGTTTCACTAAGTTTGGACATTTTAATTTAGAGATCCTGTAAACAATGACTGATAGACAAAATGAATAAATAATCTATAGTTCTAGAAGCACCTTTAGTTGATACTGCATGGTCAGTAAATGCTTTATGTGATAGGTAGAAAACGTCTTAACAGCAAAATCATACTAATTTTTTATAAAAAAAAATCAGTGGGGCTGCGGCCCCCACTAGGCCTCACATAGGTACGTCCCTGGTGACATCTAACTATAAACATCCATTGTGTCATCATTTTATGTTTTATTTTGCGTCTCACTTAGGTTGGTTGTTGGATCTCAACAAGGATGAATTCGGACAGTGATTTAGTGATTGACCTGTCTTCTGCAACTAATTTCTCATACATACATACATATGTATATAATCAAACTTTCCTCGTAAACTCTAGAAAAAAACATGTGCTTGTCAAATACTTACTGTTGGTACTTTTGATAGGTTGTCAGTTTTGATGTTCGGATCCTGTTGGCGAAATAGGGGAATATTTTGATATTGCTAATAGAGTCAATTCTATATAATCAAATTATGAGCTCGGTTTTCAGTAACATATCACGCATTTCGGTTTGAGAACAAAATATATGGATTTACCGCGTTCAACTTTGTTTTGATCGATAATCTTTTTTCGCTGCAGGTACGGCGAACAATATATTTCATTTGAATATATGTAAATATTGAACCTGCAACAAAAGAAGTACGCTAAATATATGTATTATCAAATCAAATGCACATATTTATTTATTACGTGTATTATAATATTATTTGAACCAAATTTATGTATTACTGAACTATCTAAGAAATTAGAGCATAGAGAAGGCATGTGAAGTTCACTTTTGATTGAACCAGCACAAACAGTAAATCTTAAAGACCAAGCCATTGTTCAACTAAGGCTTCGTTTGTTTAAAATGCTGAATTCTGAATTCTGATTGCTAAACTTTGAAGTCTGAATACTGATTGCTTAATGCTGAATTCTGAATGATTACTAATTTGTTTGTTTGCATTCAGCATTCAGAACAAAAAAACAATATTCAGCATTCAAAACAAAAATTAAGCATTAAAAATGTTCTGAATTATTTTGTCTGAATTGATGGTTTCATTCAGAACTTCAACAAAAAACAAACAACTTCAAAAGTTCTGATTTATAATTCAGAACAAGCATTCAGAACATTTAACAAAAAACAAACGCAGCCTAAAGTAGACTAATCAGAAGGGATAGAGCCACATGGATAGACTTCGCCGTGTATTTTTTTTCCACTAGCCTGGCAACTGGCGAGCATGCCCATGTGAATGAAGTGGTGCGGGTGGTTGAGGTTTAGCGTGGATGGACAATTTTTTTTTCTGTTTGAATTTAAAAAGTGAGTTCATATGGCGACTAAATGAAAATCTCCGACCTCGTTTATGCTCGTGATAATGCTTGAAGTATTCGTCTCCTTGCTATGGAAAGAAAGGAACAATCGAGTTTTAAACGACGACACTAGCAAGATAAAAATGAAATTTTACTATGATATGTCATGTGTTATGCAAAAATTGCTCTGATACCAAACCGTTGGGGTTTTGTGCGTAGCGAAAGTTTGACAAAACACCAAGAAAAAAGATCTTTTTCACTCAATCACTTGAAGATGAATTTGATTGAAAATAACAACATAACAAATCGAAAATAATAGGAATACACAAATATTCCACCCAACCACCCTCTTTATTGATTCACCAAAAACAAATTTTGTTTACACTTAATGGATTTTAACCAAAAATAAACAAAATACAATGAATCAATAATCTTATTGAGATAGGCAAAGAATATCTATATGACTGCAAATATTGTTGGAGCAGAAAAGCGATGAAGAACGACGACAAATCCTTGGACAATCTGGAGGCACCAACTGCGTCTTTCAGCAGTAAATAGGAATAGCTACTCTCAGCCCAAATTCCTACATCTTCCTCTCCAGGGCGCGAGCCTATGGAGGCACATAACCTCACCAGATATTTTCACACGGTTTCTTGTTTTTTGTTAATTGTCACAATCTAACCAAGAAGGCTGCATATATATAGGAGAATAGAAAGCCTAGACATATATCCAAGTTGCCCCTTCAAGATATCTCCAAAATATAACCATTTATTTCTTTCCTTCTATGATCAAATTAATCAGTTAATCAATAAATCAATCAATCTATCTATCAATCAACCAATTAGTTAATTAATTAGTCAATTAATTAATCAATCAATTAATTAATCCAATCAATCGATCATTTAATTAATTACATCCTCTTCATAAAATATTTGAATCAAAAAATTCAACACTCCACCTAGATTCAAATATCACATATCTCCAACAATCCACAAACAAGTCAGCCTAGCTCTTTCAACAACACCTACTCTCAATTAAAACCAACATCGATTTCAAGGCAACGAGATATATACCAGTCGATTTGAAAAGATTACGACCACACCTCAATTACAAATACAATCTACCGTCTGCAAAAGATGCATCTACCATCTGAGCTACACCACGCAAAAACCAACGGTTTAAAAAGTGCTTGCAATACCACAAGATCTCCATCGTCTTTGTGGATTTCAAAACTTGACGTCTGTCTTCCGTTTGACATGATCTCTTCATCTCTGGGATACCTCGAGCATCATCAACATCTAGACCCTTGTCGATACCATAATCCTCCATTTTAGGACCATAAGCAGTGACCATATTAACTTCTCCACCTTGCTGTGGACTAGATTCTTCAACCGTCATCCGCCTTCTTCTTCGTCTTCTTCCATCTTCCCTCATTCATATCAGAGGGCTTATTCACATCTCCATCAATTGGACCATTGAGGCATGGAACATCCACCATTATAGGCTTCCAAATCCCCTCAATATCTACCATCAAAAATAGTGATCCACGAAAGCAACATCTCCGACATCTACAATCTTCAATCCAGAATCACTCCAAGCTATGCGATGAACTGAGCTCCGATACCAATCTGTTATGCAAAAATTGCTCTGATACCAAACTGTTGGGGTTTTGTGCACAACGGAAGTTTGACAAAACACCAAGAAAAACATGATCTTTTTCACCCAATCACTTGAAGATGAATTTGATTGAAAATAACAACATAACAAATCGGAAATAATAGCAGTACACAAATATTCCACCCAACCACCCTTTTTATTGATTCAACAAAAACAAACTTTGTTTACACTCAATGGATTACAACCAAAAATAAACAAAATACAATGAATCAATAACCTTATTGAGATAGGCAAAGAATATCTAGATGACTACAAATATTGTTGGAGCAGAAGAGCGATGAAGAACGACGACAAACCCTTGAACAATCTGAAGGCACCAACTGCGTCTTTCAGCAGTAAATAAGAATAGCTACCCTCAGCCCAAATTCCTACATCTTACTCTCCAGGGCGCAAGCCCATGGAGACACACAACCTCACCAGATATTCTCACATGGATTTTTGTTCTTTGTTAATTGTCACAATCTAACCAAGAAGGCTGCATATATATAGGAGAATAGAAAGTCTAGGCAAATATCCAAGTTGCCCCTTCAAGATATCTGTAACGACCCGTATTCTACGCATCATAGGATCGTAGAATATTTATTTCTTTCACATACGAAGTCGTATGGTCATGAAACTTTGGGAGACGACTATTGGGGTCATTTCCCATGTTCATGATTTTTCCCGATTTTTAAATGACCATTTTACCCCTAGTTGGCACTGTTTTGGCCATAACTTTTGACTGGAAAGGAATTTTGACCTGAAACCACTTCCATTGGCTCCGAATGATGGTTTCTCTTTCCGTAGAGTGGTCACATTAGCCAAACGGACTCACCGTTTGGGAGATATGGCTGAAACAAGTTTCAGATGGTGAAAAACAACTTAATTGGGCTTAACCGGGTGATTAGCAGCTAGGCCCAAAGGGAAATTTCGGGATTAGGAGTTTAAAAGGGCTGTTAGGGTTTGGAGAATACCTTTTTCTCATTTTTCAGCCGTCACTATTCATTCCTCTTAACCTAGCCATGGCCTCCACCCTCTAAATCTCTTCAAAACACCTCTTAATCACTTTCTAATTGAAGATTAGGCTTAGCAAACATCAAATCAAGGAGTATTAGCATGAGAACCGAGGTAGAGCTGCTGTGTAAGATTGGGAACAACGCCAAATCAGAGAATATTTCAGTTTTGGGGTTTTAGTTGTGGCAAAGGTGAGTGATAGCATCGTTTTGACACTAATTACGGTAATTAAGGGTAATTAGTGAAGATTAGCGAATTTATACACTAATAAATACTGGAAAAATGTTTAGAAATTCTTAAATAATATTATATGCTTCTGTTAGAAATTTGGTTCGATTTGATTAAGTTTTGTTAACCCTATGATTAGTTCTACTTAAACATGCTATGGGAAAATATGAAGTTTTAGTCACTTTTGATCCATTTTGATTCATTTGGATTGTTGTTTGCTGTTTGTGATTGCTATTACATGTTGCTATGACTCTATGGTATGTTTTATGATTGATTAGAATAGTTAAATTGGTCGAAAACGTCGTCGAATGGCGTAGAAAGCTCGCTGGAAAGTTGCAGAAGTGTGCAGGTTCCGAACCGGATCGGATCGGATGAGGGCTCGGATCGGATATGTGAACTGGGCAAGAAACCCGATCCGAACCGGAGCTTGGCACATAGGAAGCTTGGCGAGAAGGAAGGCTGTTTGCTTAGAGTTGGAGTGGACAAGGGGATCGGATCGGAAGAGTAATGGAGGCCAGATCGGATCGACTCAAGAATGGAAGGCTAGGACTGGAGTAAGGCGAAGGGAGCGGATCAGATCGGAGTAGATGGAAAACGAGGGAGCTGATCGGAGAAAACTGGAAGGAAGACAGTAACCCGACCCGACCCGGAGGAGGACACCGACCCGACCCGAAGTGAAGTATCCGACCCGAACTGAATGAAGAGATGACCACCGAACCGAGCCGATCAGGAAGGTTACACCGAACCGAACCGAGCTAGATGAGGAGCACCGAACCGAACCGTACGTGGGCTATTACTACTACGCGATGACTCTTCTGAAGACCCACTCCAATTCGACCAAACCCGAGATGCAAAGGAAGTCCAAATGAGAAGTTAGAGCTCAAGATTCAGATGGGAATCAATGAGTTCGCTTCATGGTTGGGCTTTGCTGCGGGACGCGTGTTAAGGGGTTTACGATGTCTGTAGCTTTGGACCACTATGGTAGGAGGTACGGAGGCGGATTCAGGGCCATTATGGCATTGGTAGAACCAAGGGCTACGATCAATGAAATGGGACATTGAAATGTTTGGTCATGACTCCATATGTTTAGCTTGGTCACAGCAGGGTTTCTACAAGATGGGATCCGTCGTTACCTTAATTTGTCTAGTATTCCAAGATGGTAGATGTCGTATGCTTTACGCACTGAGTGAGGGATGTGAGGATGGTTGCTATGGATGGTTTGTTTGCTATCATTATGACATACACACCCCACCCCCGTATTCTTACACTATTTATTATGGCACCTTAGAGTATTGTACGGTATGTGGTACTAACTCTTTGGTTGCAGGTCCAGGTTCAGGTATGGTTTAGTATACCTGTTATTATTCTGTTTAGATGCTTATCGCTCATACCAGGTTTTATGTCTGACCCAGAGTTTTATGTCTCCTTTATTACTCTGGGTGCTCACACGAGCAGACTAGAGACATGTTAGCTGGTGATGCACGGGTAGATGATCCGGAGACGAGCAGGAGGCTTCCACGTAATATATATATAGTATTCTCCCTGTGTTGCTGAAGATCACTGCTTGGGCATTGGTGGTGCATCTTCTACTTTAGCTTTCTTTTGTTTAGAGACAGTAAATTTGGAAAATTGTAATAAGCTGTATTTGAATCTCCGCTGCTATGATGATTGATGTTGATTTTAGTTATCAGCTTATGCACTGTCTCACCTGTTTTATGTCAAGTATGTTATTATTATATTTTGTTCCATGCGCTGTGAGACATTCTACAGGTTCCTTGATTAGTTCATTCCCTTCTTCCCTTTCTTTGGCGACCGTTCCGTGCTAGTCGGGCATGTGTACAGCGCACTTCTGAAGGAAATGCAGGCTGGTGCGGGGCGGGCCGTCACACTTGGTATCAGAGCTCTAGGTTGCGTAGTTAACCTAGGGAAGTTATCAGGGAGAGATAATATACGTATACGAGAGAGCGTATTTGTGATTACTTTGGTTTTTAAAAGCTATATATACATATATACTATTAGTAGTATATGGATGAAGTCGTACTGCACTAGCACCACTATGGAGTCGTTAATTGTTTCCTTTTTCAGATTGACGATGAGCCGATATGTTAGAGGTACCGGTAGAGGGGCCAATAATGGGAATGCTGCTGACATGAGGACGATGTTTACTGACCTCATGAGAGAGATGCTTAGAGATGTACAAAGAGCAGCTCCCAATGGTGGAAATGGTGGTGATCCAATAGTGCAGGCGCCAAGAGTCGACTTCGCCAAGCTGAATAAGGATTATACTAGTCTTGGTGGGAAGTCATTCCACGGAACGGAGTCGGCTACGGACGTTCAGGATTGGTTGGATAGTTGCGAACGTATCTTCGAGGATTTGGGTATCGAGGATGCGATGAAAAGAAAGCTAGCGTCCCGTCAGTTGCAAGGGCGGGCAATGAATTGGTGGAATGCTATAAAGGCAGCTACTCCCGAAGATCAGATTACTTGGGAGCAGTTTAAAGCTCGCTTTAGCGAGAAGTTCATTCCAGCTGCTCAGAAGTCAGTACTGTTTAAGAAATTCTTGAAGCTCAAGCAGAATGACAGAGCTGTCTCGGAGTATATTGCTGAATTTGACACTTTGTCAAAATATAGGTTATCTCTTATTGATACTGCCGAGAAAAAGAATGAGAAATTCATAACTGGTTTGGATCAGTACTTGGGGGAAAAACTTATTAACCACATCGATGAGACGTTTGAATCGATTGTGGGGAAAGCATTAAGATCAGAAAGTCTCTACCCTAAGCCGAAGACTGAGGTTGCATCTGCAGATGAGCCAAAGCCACAAGCAAGTGGTGGAGGCAAGGGTGGTTCCCAGAATAAGAGAAAGCAGAGTCAGACCAAGGATGACCAGAAGAAAAAGAACAAGCAGGATGTGGAGTGCTTCAGCTGTGGTAAGAAGGGTCATTATGCTAGTAATTGTCGGGCCAAGCCAGCGGATAGGAAGTGCTTCAACTGTGGCCAGATGGGACATCACAAGGACAAGTGTCCGCAACCCCCCAAAGAAAAGCAAATGGTGAAAGCATATGCCATTAATGCTATTCCTTCTTCGTCGAATGCCCCAACTGCGGCGGAGAAGGGAAAGAATGTCGTCATTCAAGGTATGCTTTCTGTTTATGATGTTCCTGTTAGAGTTTTGTTTGATACCGGAGCTTCCAGTTCTTTCATATCTAGTGACCTGGTAGATAGGTTGGGATTGGAGCCCGAGATTGTCGATAGACCTTTAGTAGTGACGAACCCGATTGGTGGTTCGACTAGCCTTAGCATGATTTGTCGTAATGTGGTCTTATCGAGTCATGGATGCATGTTTGTTTGTGATTGCTTTGTTTTGGGCTTTACTGGGTTTGGCATTATTTTGGGAGTAGATTGGCTCCGAAGATACGGGGTGGTGGTAGACTGTGAGGGCTTTTTGGTGACAGCTAGAGCGGATGATGGGCGGAGGATAGTGTTTGGTGGTCTACCCAGTGAGGGGGTATTGGCTAGTTCTCTAAACTCCCTCGACATTCCGCATAGTGAGTTGTCAGGTTTGCCCGTGGTTGGCCAGTATCCGGATGTTTTCGAAGAAGTGACCGGACTTCCACCACACCGAGAAATTGAGTTTCATATTGATTTGGTAAAAGATGCCAGACCTATAGTGATGCCACTTCATCGTATGGCACCAAGGGAGCAGCGAGAGCTCGAGGTGCAAGTCAGCGATCTTTTGAAGAAGGGATTTATCAGAAGGAGTGTTTCTGAATGGGGAGCACCAGTTGTATTTGCTACCAAGGCGGATGGTTCCCTTCGTTTGTGTGTAGACTACCGCGAGTTGAATAAAGTGACGAGGAAGAACAAGTATCCTCTACCGCGGATAGATGATTTGTTGGATCAGTTGAGTGGCGCGAGAGTATTTTCTCAGTTGGATCTCGCGACAGGTTTTCATCAGCTTAGAGTGGAAGCTGAGAGTATAGCTAAAACGGCATTTCGAACGCCGTCTGGATTTTATGAATGGTTGGTCATGCCATTCGGGCTGACCAATGCCCCAGCATATTTTGTGGATCTTATGAATAGGGTATTCATAGATCTGTTGAATAAGTTTGTCCTCGTGTTCGTTGATGATATTTTGGTCTATTCGAAGACAGAGGAAGAACACAAGGAACATTTAAGAGTAGCAATGGAGGTGTTGAGAAAACACCAATTGAAAGCAAAGTTTTCTAAGTGTCACTTCTGGAAGAGGGAAGTGAGGTTCTTGGGCCATGTTGTATCAGAGAATGGTATTGCCGTGGACCCAGCAAAGGTGGCTACGGTACAGGATTGGCCTACGCCCAAGAATGCAACAGACGTAAGGAGTTTCTTGGGATTAGCTGGATATTATCGTAAGTTTATCCAAGGTTTCTCCAAGATAGCAGCACCATTGACCCAGTTGACCAAAAAGAATCAAGCTTTTGTCTGGGATGAAAGGTGCGAGAATGCATTCAAGAGTCTAAAGGACAAGTTGACGAGCGCACCAGTGTTAGTCATTCCTAAGGGGGATGAGGAGATGACGGTATACACGGATGCCTGTGGTACCGGATTGGGTGCTGTATTGATGCAAGGCGGTAGGGTTGTAGCTTACGCAAGTCGGCAATTGAAACCACACGAGAGAAGATACCCTACCCATGATTTAGAATTGGCAGCGATCGTGTTCGCGTTAAAGATGTGGAGACACTATCTCTTGGGAGAAAGATTTGAGTTGTTTACAGATCATAAGTCGTTGAAGTATCTATTCTCCCAGAAGGATTTAAATCTCCGTCAGCAGAGATGGTTAGAATTCTTGGCTTCCTATGATTTTGACATCGCATACACACCGGGAAAGGGCAATGCGGTGGCTGATGCATTGAGTAGAAGACATGCCAGCTTAGGGGCTATGTTCCTTGAATGGAAGCAACTGGAGTATATCGCGGGGTTTGATTTCAGACCAAAGTGCGAATTGGATCCAGAAATGTTAGCAAGTTTGACGATCAGACCCACTTTAATTGAGCGGATCGGCTCTAGTCAGAGGGACGATCCTAACCTGTTGGAAATCATCTCCGAATTAGAGATGTGTGTCGATGAGGAGGTGAACAAGTATGGGCTTGATCGAGATGGATGGCTTAGAAAGAATGGAAAGCTTGTTGTACCCAATGTCAATGGATTAAGAGATGAAGTGCTTAGAGAATGTCATCACTCAAAGCTGACTATACACCCCGGTGGTAACAAGATGTATCGAGATATAAAGCAGACTTACTACTGGGAAGGGATGAAAAGAGACGTTGGGAAGTTTATATCCAAGTGCATGAATTGCCAGCTAGTTAAAGCCGAGCAAAAGAAGCCTAGTGGGTTGTTACAGCCATTAGAAATTCCCGAATGGAAATGGGAGCAAGTCTCGATGGATTTCATCGATGGTTTACCAAGGACTAGATCAGGACATGATAGCATTTGGGTGATTATGGACCGATTGACTAAAAGTGCAAGATTTATACCAGTTAAATCGACCAGAACGGCAGCTAAATTAGCAGAATTGTATATGAAGTGGGTAGTGAGATTTCATGGAGTACCTAAAAGCATTGTGAGCGACCAAGACCCGTTGTTCACTAGTGGGTTTTGGAGGAGCTTACAAGAGGCTCTAGGGTCAGAGTTACATCTCAGTACCGCATATCATCCTCAGACCGACGGTCAGACGGAGAGGGTGAACCGTATTTTGGAAGACCTCTTGAGAGCATGTATATTGGATTTTGGTGGATCATGGGATGACCATTTGCATCTAGTAGAATTTGCATATTATAATAGCTACCAATCCAGTATCGGTATGGCTCCGTTTGAAGCTTTGTACGGAAGACCGTGTAACTCACCATCATGTTGGATAGAGACTGGCGAGAAGTTTATGCTTGGACCAGATGTGGTGAGGGAAACTTCAGATAAAATCAAGATCATTCAACAACGAATGAAGGCAGCCCAAGATAGACAGAAAAGTTATGCTGATAAGAGAAGAAGAGACTTAAAATTCTCCGTTGGTGACTTGGTGTTTGTCAAGATTTCTCCGTTGAAGAGCATAATACGATTTGGCAGGAGAGGCAAGTTGGCACCAAGATTCGTTGGCCCATTCCCTGTTCTTGAACTAGTCGGGAATTTGGCATATAGAATTGACTTACCAGAGAAGATGGCGGGAGTTCACAACGTATTTCATGTTTCCCAACTAAGGAAGTTCGTTCACGACTCAGATATGACTATTTCACCTGATCAGTTGGAGGACTTCGAAGTAGAACCCGAGGCGGTTGAGAACCGCAAGCCGGCCCGTATTGTCGCGCATGACATGAAGCAACTTCGAAGGAAGGCGGTGAAGCTAGTCAAGGTACAGTGGAGCGAGGACGAGAATGATTGTACTTGGGAAACAGAGGAGAACATTAGGAAGTCACACCCAGAACTCTTTGCCTGGTAAGATTTTGACTTCGATTTAGTTTTCCGCATGCTAAGATAGGCTTGTTTGTTTGTTTTGCATGTTTGATTGTTGTATGTGGTTGTTAGGCATGCGGGATCCTTTGTGTGTTTAGGGTTAAGGAATTTCGGGGACGAAATTTCTTAAGGGGGGGGGGGGGGGGGAGAATGTAACGACCCGTATTCTACGCATCATAGGATCGTAGAATATTTATTTCTTTCACATACGAAGTCGTATGGTCATGAAACTTTGGGAGACGACTATTGGGGTCATTTCCCATATTCATGATTTTTCCCGATTTTTAAATGACCATTTTACCCCTAGTTGGCACTGTTTTGGCCATAACTTTTGACTGGAAAGGAATTTTGACCTAAAACCACTTCCATTGGCTCCGGATGATGGTTTCTCTTTCCGTAGAGTGGTCACATTAGCCAAACGGACTCACCGTTTGGGAAATATGGCTGAAACAAGTTTCAGATGGTGAAAAACAGCTTAATTGGGCTTAACCGGGTGATTAGCAGCTAGGCCCAAAGGGAAATTTCGGGATTAGGAGTTTAAAAGGGCTGTTAGGGTTTGGAGAATACCTTTTTCTCATTTTTCAGCCGTCACTATTCATTCCTCTTAACCTAGCCATGGCCTCCACCCTCTAAATCTCTTCAAAACACCTCTTAATCACTTTCTAATTGAAGATTAGGCTTAGCAAACATCAAATCAAGGAGTATTAGCATGAGAACCGAGGTAGAGCTGCTGTGTAAGATTGGCAACAACGCCAAATCAGAGAATATTTCAGTTTTGGGGTTTTAGTTGTGGCAAAGGTGAGTGATAGCATCGTTTTGACACTAATTACGGTAATTAAGGGTAATTAGTGAAGATTAGCGAATTTATACACTAATAAATACTGGAAAAATGTTTAGAAATTCTTAAATAATATTATATGCTTCTGTTAGAAATTTGGTTCGATTTGATTAAGTTTTGTTAACCCTATGATTAGTTCTACTTAAACATGCTATGGGAAAATATGAAGTTTTAGTCACTTTTGATCCATTTTGATTCATTTGGATTGTTGTTTGCTGTTTGTGATTGCTATTACATGTTGCTATGACTCTATGGTATGTTTTATGATTGATTAGAATAGTTAAATTGGTCGAAAACGTCGTCGAATGGCGTAGAAAGCTCGCTGGAAAGTTGCAGAAGTGTGCAGGTTCCGAACCGGATCGGATCGGATGAGGGCTCGGATCGGATATGTGAACTGGGCAAGAAACCCGACCCGAACCGGAGCTTGGCACATAGGAAGCTTGGCGAGAAGGAAGGCTGTTTGCTTAGAGTTGGAGTGGACAAGCGGATCGGATCGGAAGAGTAATGGAGGCCAGATCGGATCGACTCAAGAATGGAAGGCTACGACTGGAGTAAGGCGAAGGGAGCGGATCAGGAGGGAGCTGATCGGAGAAAACTGGAAGGAAGACAGTAACCCGACCCGACCCGGAGGAGGACACCGACCCGACCCGAAGTGAAGTATCCGACCCGAACTGAATGAAGAGATGACCACCGAACCGAGCCGATCAAGAAGGTTACACCGAACCGAACCAAGCTAGATGAGGAGCACCGAACCGAACCGTACGTGAGCTATTACTACTACGCGATGACTCTTCTGAAGACCCACTCCAATTCGACCAAACCCGAGATGCAAAGGAAGTCCAAATGAGAAGTTAGAGCTCAAGATTCAGATGGGAATCAATGAGTTCGCTTCATGGTTGGGCTTTGCTGCGGGATGCGTGTTAAGGGGTTTACGATGTCTGTAGCTTTGGACCACTATGGTAGGAGGTACGGAGGCGGATTCAGGGCCATTATGGCATTGGTAGAACCAAGGGCTACGATCAATGAAATGGGTCATTGAAATGTTTGGTCATGACTCCATATGTTTAGCTTGGTCACAGCAGGGTTTCTACAAGACGGGATCCGTCGTTACCTCAATTTGTCTAGTATTCCAAGGTGGTAGATGTCGTATGCTTTACGCACTGAGTGAGGGATGTGAGGATGGTTGCTATGGATGGTTTGTTTGCTATCATTATGACATACACACCCCACCCTCGTATTCTTACACTATTTATTATGGCACCTTAGAGTATTGTACGGTATGTGGTACTAACTCTTTGGTTGCAGGTCCAGGTTCAGGTATGGTTTAGTATACCTGTTATTATTCTGTTTAGATGCTTATCGCTCATACCAGGCTTTATGTCTGACCCAGAGTTTTATGTCTCCTCTTATTACTCTGGGTGCGCACACGAGCAGACTAGAGACAGGTTAGCTGGTGATGCACGGGTAGATGATCCGGAGACGAGCAGGAGGCTTCCACGTAATATATATATAGTATTCTCCCTGTGTTGCTGAAGATCACTGCTTGGGCATTGGTGGTGCATCTTCTACTTTAGCTTTCTTTTGTTTAGAGACAGTAAATTTGGAAAATTGTAATAAGCTGTATTTGAATCTCCGCTGCTCTGATGATTGATGTTGATTTTAGTTATCAGCTTATGCACTGTCTCACCTGTTTTATGTCAAGTATGTTATTATTATATTTTGTTCCATGCGCTGTGAGACATTCTACAGGTTCCTTGATTAGTTCATTCCCTTCTTCCCTTTCTTTGACGACCGTTCCGTGCTAGTCGAGCATGTGTACAGCGCACTTCTGAAGGAAATGCAGGCTGGTGCGGGGCGGGCCGTCACAATATCTCCAAAATATAACCATTCATTTCTTTCCTTCTATGAGCAAATCAATCAATTAATCAATAAATAAATAAATCAATCAACCAATTAGTCAATTTATTAATCAATCAATTAATGAATCCAATCAATTAATAATTTATTTAATTATATCCTCTTCATTAAATATTTGAATCAAAAAATTCAACAATGTGCAATCCTCCAAGCTATGATTCGCTCTCCATAACGTTTTTGATCAGTGCTATTAGGGGTGAGCGCGGTTTGATCTGGTGCGGTTTGACGTTCAAACCGCTTCCGCACCGCACCGAACGGTTGATCAGAAATGCAAACCATTATACTAACCGTTCAAACGGTTCGATTTCGGTTTGGTTTTGATGTAATACAATTCAGTTTTGGTTCGGTCCAATTTGAACTTGTATTAAATATGAAATAAGAGAATTACTTCCATCAACAATCAATTTTACGATTGAGTGATGTTGTGTCACTTAAAGGTTAAAACACTGCGTTATCCTGAATTGAATGATTAGCTTCTAATTGTATGATACTTCAATTTTGCAATTAATGACAAGTGAAATTGTTTTAATACATTAACCAAACATCAACGTTAATTAATACATAAGTATTAAATAAGATAACTCAAATAAGATTATAATTAGCATTATTCAAAAAAATGATATGGAAACTAATATGTTGAAACTATAATTTTTTTCTCTTTGTGATAATGATTATTATTATTAATATAACATACGCTGAAAATAGAATATATATCGTTAAAATAAAAATTAGATAAAAATTAGTTATATTTTTATCATAACATTACCAGTGTAGATATGCGGTTCGGTCTGATTTAGTACGGTTGGGTCAATAGTTCAAACTGCAACTGAATCGTATCGTTGCGAGTCTGTTTGGTTTGGGATATTTGCTTTAAAGAGGATTTGATTCGGTTTTTCACACCGTTTTCGCGGTTCGGTCTGAGCGTTTTCCACATTGCGGGGTGGTTTATACCCACCCCTAAGTGCTATATTGATACTTTCTATGTTTATTAGTTGTGTTTTTTCCATTCTCTATTTCCTGCCTTGCTTTTTTCTCATGAACTCTTATTTATTCTTGTATGTTTTGCTTGCTTATTATAAATAAAAGAGAAGGGATCATTCAACTCTGCTGGCATTGCAAAGCAAAAATAAAATTCAAAAGTAGAAAAATTCTATGAAATTTGGAAGTAAAATGAAAAATTAGAAAACTAGAACCTTCTTTTTTATTTGGAACTTTTTAGTTTAAAATCAAATATTTTAGGAATCGAAATTTCAACTCAAAGTTTGAATGTTCAAATATATCATTTGATCTTCGAAAGTTCAAATTTCAATACTTTAGATTCAATTTTTCAGGCGTTGACTTTGTGAAATTTCATGCTTTAAAATTCTAACTTTCAAGCACATAATTTTAGGTTTCTCGTAATAAGAACTTTGAAATTTTTAAATTTTAAGTTCATATTTTTCCAAATTTTAAAATCAATATTTGGAGCTTTGCGTAAAGATCGATCAACGTTCAACCATTTGAAAATTTTAATTTAGTTCAAATATTTCCAACTACAGAATTTAAAATTCCAAAATTCATGTTTATAAGTTAGTGACCAGATGGAGGGACCAGGGTGGAGGCTGGAGTCTTGATCTACCAACGCTTAGAGTAGCTTTTGGTGAGGGAACTTTGGGAGGGAGCTCATCAGATGCAGTAATATCAAGAGGACAATTATATTTAATATTACCGGAAGAATGACAGTGATCGCAAATGGTTGGCTTCCACTAACATGAAATATCTAGGTGACCTTGTCCCTAGTAGGGAAACAAGAATACTAGTAGGCATTAGATAAAGGGTTATTTTTATATGATCTTTGTCAAAATGAAGCATTTGCCTACGTTGAGTAGAGAAGTCAAAACAAAGTCGACCAATATGATCATCAATCCACATTATCCCCTCGGGCAACTAGAAAACCGTTGAGATATTAGAAATATGGGCCCTAACTGGGATGAATATGATTTGCTCGCGAGCTAGATCAACTGAGGGGTTCCACCGGGTTATAATAAACATCTTACCCTTTATAATAACAGGGTCCATTTTCAACACACGACAGTGTTTCCGAAGGTTGCGAAATTTAAAAAAAATGACCAAGAGCTTGCTTTTTTGCAATGGAGTAAAGAGGTGCTTCATCTAATAAAGGTAACCAGATAATCTTTCAAGAAGGCTACAATAACATCTAAGATTTCTTTTAGGACAGGGATATGGCTACCAACAAAATTTACACCATATTGCTTGGGGACAAAAGAACCAGCATTACACAACTTTATAAACAATGAGCACCAATTTCCGATAACTACATTAATAGAGCAGGTATTACTATTAGAAAACGAAGCAGAGATGGGAAGTACCTCTGAAGGCGAACCACCACTCACAGGACCAGTAGAGTCCACTAGAGCGGCAACAATCATAGACATGCTAATGATCTGCTTAGACGCAGTAGCCGTCGAAATCCAGCTAGAAACAGCCTAGGTGTAAGTCGAGCGCCTAGAGCGATGACCTACGTCCAAAGCATCGACCATCGAACCCTAAAATTTGGAAGCTGAGGTGAATGAAGACTGCACTCGAAATAAGGACCAAAAAGACCTTGCTCGATTTGGAGATGGTGGCCGGGATGAAGCCAATGAAATTTAGAATCACAAACGAAAAGTACTAGTGAAGAAGAGGCGGACGTGAGATGTAACAACTCGGAATTTCTGAACCAATTTAAAATTTTATTTTCAATTGATTTAATGGATTTTAAGAATTTAAAATGATTTATTTTCTGAATTAACAATTTATTTAAATCGAAGTTAGAACACATATATCTAATTTAATTATAAATCGAGCTTGAAATGACGCGTTAGTTTGAAAATTCGATTTTAAACTTTGAATGGATGTACATAATGAAATATAAATCGGATTTCAGTAAAAGCAGAAGCGTTAGAATCTGTTTAATTGTATCTTTCTAATAAATGTGAAAAATTCAGATTTCATAATATAAATTGAAAGTTATGTCCAGATTAAAATTTTGAATAATTGCTATGGAATATATATATTTTTAATATATATGAAGCCCTTAAAAATAGTCATTTTGCAAACGACCTCCGTTTTTGATGAAACCACTTTTGTTGGATTTGGAATGTCAAATTATTGTTAGGTTTCAAATTTCATAATTTTTGGAACTAGTATGTGAGCGTAGTAAATTTAAATGTTTTTTCAATTTCAGTTTAAATTTAATTGACTAGTTAAAAAGGTCATTTTTCAAATGGTCTCCAAATTTGACGAAATTAGTTTCGTTAGGACTGTATAGTCAAAACATAGCTAGATTTATTTTTCTGTAATTTTTGGAGTCAGTATGTGGCCCCGGTAAATTAAAATGTACGTTCAAATTCAATGTTGATCGTTATATTAATTTATATTTTAATTTTGATAAAAATTGATCGAATTGGCTTACGAAACATATTCCATTGTGTTCGAAATGGGGGTATTTAGCTAGGAACGACAGTCGTTGGGTCTCGTTTGGAGTTCGGATGCAAAACCCCATTTTTACGAATTAAATAATAGTTAAAAATTGTATAAATGGCCCAAATAGAAACCCTAATCTCCCACAACTCAGAACGCGCCGCCACATTGAAAAAGAACGGCCAAAATCGTTTGAAAATTGTCCTTCAAATAATCCCAATCCACTTCATGATTTTTGAAAATTCCTACAGCAAAATTGAAGAGCTCTTCAAGCTCTATAAGTTGAACGACCATGATTAAAATTCGTGAGGTAATTGGTGTGCAATCTGAGCTCAAACTGGCACGTTTGGTTGCGGCTCTCGAGGCATAGAAGCCATCGAGCATGGCGGGGCTCATCCAGGAGGGAGGCATTGGTGTCGTCGTCGTGGCAGGACCTGATCGAAGTCCGGCGCTTTGGTGTTTGTGCGATTTGAAGCCCTAAATGTCCAGGGTGGGTTCGGCGGTATACAGAGAACGACGATGAAGAGGAAATATTTAGGAAATGTAATTAGGATTTTTATTATTAATTAATTAATTTAATTAATGTATTCATTGTCATAACTATTTCATACGAGGTCGGAATGGAACGATTTCAGTTGCATTGGAATCGTGGGATCAAACTCTAAAACATGGAACTGACCAGAACGGAAACAGAGCAAATTGGATTTTCAGCTAAATTAAACGTGCATTTAATTTAGTTGAAAAATACAATCTTCAATTAAAAACTGACGGAGTGGAACCCAAAGTGAGAATTCTCTCACTAAAATATTTGTCTAGTTATTTAATTTATTTTATAACTGTAAATATATAGAAATTGCCAGTGTTGACTTTTATCTTTTCTATGTTACATTGTTCTAGTTCAACACCTGAACTATTCACGACTCATCTGCACAAGAAGCGTTGTTTGAATATACGACACTGTATTTCAAACAATGTGGATCGACACTTTGTGATTGTTGAAATGAGATATAAATATCCATTTATTATTTAAACAGTGAAAATTGATTAATTAGAAAAAAATTCAAACCGAATTTGAATTGGTTAAATTTATTAATAATTAATTTATTTAAATAGGCTGTTGTTGTTTGAAAACCCCACACGGGTATTGGGATGATATTTGATATACACTAATCCCAATATTTAGTTGTATGTCGATCGGTTGATTGACATACTATTGTAAGCGTGATTTATTTATTTTAATGCTTATACAGTTGTAGAATGCACTCTGGATGATGTTTAAATGTTTAATGATTATTTATCATTATTGTTGAATACATGCGATGTATGAAATCCATATAATTGAAATTATATGGTAATTGATGGAGTCGCATTCCGATTCAGAATATGAACGAATATTTTAAAATTATATTTAGTGAATAACCAAAATATGATTTTGATGTCCGATTTTGGATGGACACAAAAATATTGAAATATTCATAACTGAAATGAATATATGAAGCCGAGTTAAGTAGATATACGCCATTTTTACTCGAACGGGTTTTTCTATCGATTTTATTTAGTTTATAATGAATATCGAAAAGAATGGATTTCAAAACCAGATATTTTGAAAATATTATCATTTTAAAATTATAATGATATGGAATATTCAATTTTGATTTAAAATTGAAATGGAAGTTGGAATCGTCTTTAAAACGAATTTATAAATACGTTTTAAATAGAAATCGGCGATATATATGTTATATATATAATGGTTTGAATCGAACGCGCCGCGCAGCGATCGTTCGCGAATTTCAACCATTAACTTCAAATTGATGTAACGGGAGATCCGACCGTCGGATTCTCCTAAAACCGAAACCTTTGGGTTCGTATCAAAAAGATATTTCCAATGAATATAAGAGATTTAGATTTGAACGGTTGGATTTCGAATTATGCCCAAATCAATTTCAGAAAAGGTCGCTATGGATGCAGTTCGGTGACCGTTATTGGAAACCGACTGAAATTGTGATATTAAAATTATAAAAAATATGAAAAAATTGTGTAAAATTATAATAAATGATTTGGAAAGATTTTGGATGAAAAATTCCGCATTTGAGAAGATAAAAGATATTTTTATCTAAATGAACTAGTTAATAACTAGAATAATAATCCAATGATTTTTGGAAATAATAAATTGGATCGAAATGGTTTTAATATAACCAGAATTTTCCAATGTATGAATTGAAATGGATTTGAATGGAAATAATCTTCGGAATATTTCAATATTGGATTACGTGATTATACGGATATTGTTGAGGAATTTGGAAGATATAAATATCGTTATTCCCAATACGATATTTGTTGGTTTCAGAATTTGATATTGAATAGAAGTCGACATAATTTCTATTTAGCGCCTTGTATTTGATATCAGATTGGATTTTGGGTTTGTCGTGAACTGTGTTTTAAATAACATTTGTTCTTTAACCCAATAAGCAATGAAGTTATGTTTTGGAATTTATAAATCTTTTAACTAAGATTAATGGAATTTTCCAAAGTAAAGTTTTCCAATTTAATATATTAAATTGGAATTAAATGGAATTCGATTCGGTAATAATCGAGATGAGATTCTGTAAAGGAAGACCGTTACTATATATGGAATTTAAAAGGCTTTGCCGTTATTCCATTTATAGTATTGATTTGATACAGAAATTTATATCGATTATATATTGATCTGTTTTTCGTGAAGATTCCATAGTTAATGGAAGATGATTTGGGTTTATCTTGAACTGTGTTTTAAATGATATTAGTTCTTTAACCTAGTTAAAGACAAGATTAATTTCCTAAAATTGAATAATCATAAAGTAATGATTTTTGGACGATTAAAACTAAATGGAGTTTTAATGAATCTTTAAATAGATTAAAAGGAGATTGGGATAATTAAATTTATCGAATTCATGAAATAATCGAGAATGGAGTACCACCAGTTTTACTTCATACGATAGTTAAATCTTTAATTGGACTTGAACGTGAAATGGTAATTAAATTTACCGATAACCCATGGGGTGTTAGATATGGAGTACTACCAGTTTTGCTCCATGGGATGAATAGTTTGGGATTGGAAATGATAATAATAGAGGATTACTTCGGTAAGGCTCGATAATCCCGACTAGTTTTATAAAACTTAATTTGATTTAGAATTGTTAAAGAATGAAATAAAATCTTTTGCAATGGTTTTTAAAGGAAGATTAAACAATAAGTTTAAAAGAATTTATCTTTAATAAAATTAATGTGAACCTTTCCCCAAAGATATGAATATCTAAATAAAAGAATATTCAGGATTGGAATGCGGCGTATGATGTGTTTATATATTACTTGATTATAAGATACGCAAGTTATTCGGAAAGACCGGGTATAACCAATTCTGAATAACTGCTACGACGATTAAAAGTCAAAGATATTGAAGACGGTGCAAGACCCATAATCTTCACATCGAATGGATTTCTACTGATGCCTTTGATTGGAGTTGCTGCCTTGAAAGCGTTATAGTGGTAGTTGTCTGGACGTACTTGTTGATTGTTCGGATGTGCGAGGACGTCTCTCCTGTGTTGGACGTATGGGACGAGGAATAATGTGCATCCGATTTCGTTCAAACCTAGAACGGACTTGTAAATGGATGTGTGTCTGACATTGGATTTAATTCTGTGTTGATTGATTTCTATTAAATATATATATGTTTGGTGGCGGAGAATTTATTCTCTTGCTTAACATCCTTCTCTGAGACGTACGGGCTTAGAGGTTATATATTGATAGACATCAGTTGCATGGCGTGAATTGTCAGTGTGACATGCTGAGATGCAAATGATCAAGATTTTTGTTGAAAAGCAAAGTCTTGTGGTTGGTGATCAAAGCACGGCTTTAAATAGCATAGCTTTGTGTATAGCGTTAATTCGCGAGCCTCGCACCCGGTATGAGTCAAAAAGGGGATATTGACTACAGGAAGAGCATGCGTTTCTTTCTAGCTAGAAGTGGTGTCATGGTATAAAGCCCAAACATTTTTACTTATGTGGATGATGGATTGCGAGGCTCCTCGAATATGAGTGGTCGACATACTGACCAGATTTTATGCCCCATAGGGCAGGGAAACGTATTGTGTAGGAATTACTAATCCACTAAAGTAAGCGTGGACCGACCCTGAAGATCCAGGTGCAGTTGCGGCCGAATCCTAAGACACGGGCTAGAGTGTCTCGAATCGTAGAGGAGTCATCCTTTGCCTCGACTCATAGATGAAATCCAATTGCCAATACGACATTTTTCGGTTTTAGCTGTAGACCTATATGGCGACATAGTAGGATGAGTACTATGCCGTCTATGGTTGATACATTTATATTTGAAGTTGTTTGTACATTATGCACTTATAGTAATATCAAAATGATTTTTTTTGAAACGTACTAAGTATGTTTGCCTATTATAAGGTAAAACTTTGTCCTTCGGCTTGCGTTGCATTGTGTGATGGGACCTGAGTCTTATAATAGCTTCATTTTTCAAAAACATTGCGTTGTTTATTAAATCGTTTTATTTCAAGCTTTGGTACTCACATGGAGAGAACCTATTTCGTGTTATATAGCGTGGTCCCGTGATTTATCGATTTTAAAGTAGAGTTTTAATAACTGTTTTAAGTTCTCACACCAGTCTGATGACTGACCTGGAGTTTATTGTTTTCGCCTAAACTCTAGGTGCCCATATTTTCCATACGGGCAGTCAATAGTTTTGATTTTGCAAATTTCTATTTAACAGAATCCTGGTTTACAGCTGGAGCTATATTCGAAAAGCTTTGCATTCCTGTATTTCTTTCAGTTGTGGTAATTGATGTATTTCCGCTGTGCATTGTATTTATACATTTTTATTTCCGCTGCTATGTAATTTTAATCTCTGATATTGTAATTTTCCGCCGTGTAATATTAATTCGTGCTCTGATATTCTTGTACTCTAATGTAATTGTTGTAATAGCAATGAAATGTTCTTGTGTTTGTGTTCTGATGCGTCGTGTTCTCAAAGCAATCCGGGCTCCTCATTATGGAATGTCTGGGTCATCTCATGAGAACCCTAAAACTAGGGCTGACAATTAGAACTGAAAAACCTAAACCTAACTGACCTGAAAAGACTCGAACCCGAACCAAAGCCGATGGGTCTCGGGTCGGGTCTAGGTGATGAAAAATACAATTAAGACCCGATTAAACCCGACTCGAAAGAACCAATAAATAGCATAGAAACGCACGTATTTTTAGTGTTATTATCCAACCTAACCTTAACCAACCCGAACTGATGCTCAGGTCAGATCCAGATTTTTGAAATGTATAGTTTTGACCCGACAAAATCCAATTAGTCTAGAATCGAGACCCACGTGCCGAGTCCGGGTCCATCGAGTCGGGTATAATTGCTACCTCTACGTAAAACAGTCAGCGTCGAGATTTGAAAATGTCCATCGTTTTCAATTTTTTGTTTGATATCGAATCATTTAATTTCAAATTTTAAGTTCTCAAAATTTGAGCTTGAATTTAATGTTCAAGTTCAAAATTTTCAAAATTGAAACGTTTCTTATTTTGCGCCATTAGAACTTTCTTGTATGTTTTAGTTTCATGCCATTTATGACACACATTATTTCTATAACTTATATCTATATGTTTTTATTTTTATTCTATCTATATGTGTGTTGTTCACATGTGTGTGTCAACATCCCATAATTAATTTTCTATTTCAAATTTTGACGTTATCCCCATTAATTTCCTTTTAATGTTACTTATGACATGCATTGACATTTAAGAGGAATGTTGCAATATTGATGTTAATTATCTTCAAATTCATATGCACTTTATTTATATAATTAATGTGCATAACATTTATTTTGTTTTTTCTTCCGTTTCTTTTTATTTAATTACACACACACACAAACACACACACTCCCCCCCATTGCGCATTTAGTTTGCACGGTGATAGTTTTGTATTTATTGCCTATTTTACAATATGCATTTGTTTTCAAACTTCAAACACACATTATTTCCATAATTATTTTGACAATTTTGTTAATCTTTATTATTTAAAATGCAGGTTGTTACAATAAGATTATCCATTATTTTGTTTTAAAGTTGAAAAATGAAGAGAGAAAAAGATAATGTACTTTACATTTGTTTCTCTGGTCTAAATGGGTATCTATAGTGGTAGAAAGCCATTTGAAATGCATAGATATAAGTTGGTTATTCAAACTTTTTTTTTGAAAACTAGTTGTTATATGTCGATATTAGGGCTAGGGGGATGTCAACATGTCTAAACAGATTTTGATTTTTGAGTTATTTTTGAATTTTTAAGCTATGTGTTTATGGTTTAACAATTTACATAGACTTACAGGTATTTGACAACAAGAGCAAGGATTTTCATTCATATTAAACATTGATTACCAACACTACTAGAGACTAAAGTAATACAATGCTTAATGAAGTAAAATACAAAGCTTATACAATATACATAAACATAGATAAGCTTAGAAAGTAGTAGATGAAGATGATGGTAATGATGATAATCCAAGCTTTTGGCTAAATCTTCCAAAAGAACTTGTTCATTTTACTTGAAATCTTGTTGAATTTATTACTCATCGATCGTTTTCATTCCCATCAGTTTTATTTTGGTTCATAAGATCGCCGATAGTTGGACGGGTCGGGAGATCGATATACTCTAAGGAAATTTCCTCCTCTTCTTCTTTCCCTTCTTCCTCGATTTTCATCCCTTCTTCTTCCTCTTCTATCATTTGTTGTTCGTGAGCGAGCCTTTGTTCCTTTTCAGTAAGTGTCTCATAAGGCTCGAAAGTCATCGAAATATGCATAAGATGGATATTAGTTAGAGTGAAAGTTTTCCAAGGGATAAATTCCTTTTTTTTAATAAATCAGCACTAAAATAAGTAAAGATTCGAGTAAGATAAACACCATTAAAGAGAATGTTTTCATGATTAGAAAGATTATTGAGATAATATTCATCAAGAGTGACTTCTCCTAAATTTATGCCATATTGACCAAAAAGAGCTTTACAAATTTTAAGAGTTACGTTGTTGAAAATTCCCAATCCGAAAATGATAATTTGTTGCAAAAGAAGACAACAATTCTCGGCTTTGGACAAAATTGTTATTTTTTGTAACGACCCAGAGATTTCGGCCTCGAAAATCGACATAAATACCCTTACCATGACTTATGCCGACTTTCCAAACACCGAAAACACTGGAACGTTTATAGAAAGAAATTAGAGGGTGAGATAAGAGAGAAAGAAAGATTAGAATAGAAGAAGGAGAATCAGTACAACACAGAGTCTCACATCGCAGCGGAACAAAATATAATACAGAAATAAATCTTTATTGAGAGCTTTTGAAAATACTTACAATATCAGAGTACATCAACATCTCTGGACAGTTATAATAATCTATCCCCATATACACAGCGGAATAAATTCTAGATAACATATATCTGAACATCTCCAGCTCGTCTCTGGACTTCTCAGAACCTGATAATCTGAACCTGTACACCCCGGGCTAACCCGAGCATTTACAAAACGACGGGTCAGTCTGGTGAACCAGAGTGGGAAAAACTCGCACATCATTAAGGGTATCACACAACTTGATTTTAAAATTTTAAAATCCTTTCGAAAGAAAAAGATAATCATAAGACCGATCCACACATAAACACGGATGGTTTTTACCTTACGATAACCCAAAACAGTTTTGAAATCAATATCTTTTCTAATATTATACTAGTGTCTAAATATAAGTAAATATCAATCTAGTGGAACGCTTACATCTCACGCTCCACGTATATATATACAAACAAAACCGTGGGCACTTATTGGAGATTGGATTTCGACCTTGACAAGGTATGGGACCACCTGCCGATAGTGTATCTCTAGAGATGAATACACTGGGTTCAACAAGAACGTCTTGCAACCCGGCCCTCACATGACTGACCACTCATTTCGCTTGAGTGTATCGAATGTATATCACCGACGGTTGGACTCAAACCACCGTTTCCTGATAAGGGACAACATCGAAATAGACTAAAGAATGAAATGGATTTTCTCTAGATAGGTGATTATACACCCTAATGGGAGCGACCCACATAGTCATGCTGCCTGCCCGATTTTTGTCATTTCCCGATTGTGAGGCTTGAGGCTAGAATTTACTTCTAGAACATTTGGCCATCCTCTACTTTGAATGCCACATCGTCAGATCCTCTGGATATCACTAATTGACGTCCACAAAAATACCCTAGTTGGGAGCTACCCAACTATGACACGTTTGAAGAAATCAACGTACGTGGTCCATTGGAAATACTTTGTCAGACATTCGTCCATACAAGTCATCCAGGAACAGGATGAACCGAAGGTACTCTCCTACTGCATCCAATATAGGAATCACCCCATGGATCAGTAGCGATAGTCCTTGCAATCCACGGATTCCAACCACGACAGAACCCCAGTATATCTCCGGGTCGAATCAGAGATTTTAAGTGGTTCTTCCGCTTTATGAAGATCTATGGTCTTCAAATGCTCCATCTCGATCGTCGTCTGATCTTTTCTATATTTTCGTATTTGTTGATTAGAATGGTTTTTGAATATTCATTCGATCCCGGTCTTTCCATACCAACAATCGTAAAGGTTAGACTTGATAGTCGGTTATTTAACTATCAAGTAAACATCCATAAAATCATAAAAATAGATCCATTGGTCTAGTATTTGGCATCACTTGGCTTTTAAACTTATCGCCCAATCTCCTTTTAATTCCCTTACTAGGGAAAATCTCATCTCATATCATTTTGGAAATCTTATCACCCATTCTTGACATTACCAACTAGTATCACCCTTGGATAGTCCCGAAGTCGTTCAAGTTGGGTTATTTTTAATTACCTCTCAGACCTTGATCAACAACGTTCTTATCTTCAGATAAATACGAGTTGTAATTCAAGAACCGATATTAAACACATCCTACTATTTAAAATATCGCTTTACAGTACTCTTTATCTTTTGGAAACTTCTCTTTAAATGTAATTAATATCGCTTAATTTGTTATTTGAATAATTCCTTACTAAACATCACTTTATTTACTCACGACTTATTCAAATGACTTCGTTTCACAAACTGGATTACAAATCCTATTTCCAACCTTGTTTACCAAACTCAAATCAAACCCCTTTTATCAATTCCCTTTTTCTTTCGGGAAATCCCCTTTTTAAATCCATTGATTTAACTTAATAACATTATTAGGTATTTCCAATTTAAAAAACAACGCTTTAATTCACATTCCATTTATAAACCTTGTTTATAAATTTAACATAAACCCTTTTACCTCCCTTAACTCAAACGTTAAGTAAACTTTTCATTTAAGTTATATATATTCGTTGAAACCTCTTATTTGCTTCATTAGAAAACTCGAGCTCAAATAATAAAACTCATCCCTAGCCTCTTTCCGACACTCGACCATTTTTCATTTCAACTTGGTTACTTAAAGGTATTTCATTTAATTAGTGATTACCATACCAACTCATTTATTTCAACATTCATCATTCAAATCAATTAACTCTTTTATTTACTAAAATGAATAATAAATTTCCTTTTTAAACTCTTACCAAGATTAACCAATTATTTATTAAGTTATTTCACTAACTTAAGGTCTAACTTAGTTTAAATGGTCGATTCAATCAACACAAACCTGATTACTCTTCTGACCAATCCTATTCAATTCCTCTTTTAAATTAATTAAAATATAATTAATTTAAATAACTTTATTTAATCGTTCACGATTAATCAAATACTTAACAGCTAGGTTATCTCATTTGTTTATAATTCTTATCAACGTAAGAAATTGTTTAATAAACAAATTCCATAATTACTTATAAACTTTAAATAATAAATATTTATTCCTTTCAAAATAACTCTTTAATGTAATAACTTTCAAATCCTATTTTTGTTATAAAATATGTTTATAACTTAAATACCAACGATTCACTGTCGATAAAACCCATATTCTATAAACGACTGATTTATAGGCCAGGTGATGCCAATTACCCAACCTCACTACCTATCAGAACAAATATTGAAACATGGTTCAACAATCAATCATTTCTTTTTATTTGACTGATCATCAATCCATCACAGTCAATTCAAACAATTCCAAACCATTTCAAACACGTTTATAAACATGACCAACCAAGGGAAATTTATTTTATTTGGATCAAATCAAAACGATGGGTATTTTTCTGAAATTAAACGACCGTTAAATTTCAGAATTTGAATCAACAATAAATGTGTTTAACTAGTAAACGGTCAATCACTAAAAATCAGAACGCGCAAAATAAAAACCCAATTTATATAAAATATAAATGGGAAGAGCTGAGTGAGTTTAACTCACCTTGATTTGAATCTGTCGATAAATATCTGGTTTTTAGTCAAATTAAACTGACGTTTAATTCGACTAAAATTCCCAGTTGTTCCCGATCCTGACCAACTTTGCTCCATCTCGAAGTCCTCGTTTTTACGGTCTCAACGCAACTGATCGTGCGTAAATCTGATAACGTACGTGCCAGAATTTGTATAAACAAATTTATAAAATAATTAAATTAAACATATATTTTCCTTTAAGTTTAAAAGTGGGCTTTACCTATCATTATCGGCCCAAGAACCCATCAACCGCTTCAACCTTAAAACCAAACCCTCCGATCCTTTTTTCATTCATACAGCCGCCTCCAAATTTTCTCAAATAAAAACCCTAATCCCCCTTTCAAAAGCAAATCGAAAGTTGATGCGTCGCTACCCCCTTTCCGCGCCTCTCCACTCCCATCGTCCCTTCGCTCTCCTTCTTCTGACGATCCAGCGATCCCTCAAGCAACCCCAAGAACGAAGCGGCTTCCTCCCTCATTATTAAGCTAAGTTTTCTTTTTTACTTGATTTTTTTCCAATTTCAGTATTACATGCTTGATTTTTTTTTTTTGTGGTTTCGAATGGGGCTGTTTTTGTTTACGGTGTTGGTTCGGTTTGCTTTTGGGGTGATGAAACACTACTGCCTGTACACATATTTATAGTTGCGATTTTTGTTCAGATAGGAACATTGTCCATCAGTAGCTTAACTAGGTTGATTCAGCTGCTCTAGCTTTTCTTCCCTTTTCAGATTTTCGTGTATTGGTAATGGGAATTTGTTGATAGACGTACATGTTTTTATCAGGGGATGTGAGGTGAAAACACACTGTTTTGATGGATTGAAAACTGCTAATGTGTATTGTATTTTCGAATAGCCATGTGACTTAGATATAGATGATACTTCCTTTGATCTCACTATGACCGAACTGTGCATACAGATTTGGTTATTGAGGCTATGTATATTCAAATCAGAGATCTGTACTGTGTATTGGGGATTTTGTTCAGATTTCGTAAAGATTCGATTCAGAGATTTTCTGAACTGTATATTAGATTTCTTGCTTGGATTTTTAATGAGATTTTTCTGAACTGTTTATTAGATTTGATTTCCATTTTAAATACATGTAAACAATGGATTTTGTATCAGAATTTTACTGTATATCCATGTGACTTAACTGTTCGATAAAGATTTGGTATACACATCAGTTGTTCTTAGTTGTACATGTACTGTTTTCGAGCTGTTCTTTCCCTTGTTCTTTAATTTCTATAGCTGTTTCAGATTTGCTGTATAATATATACACAAACCTGTTTTACTTCTGTGAATTGTCTATTGTTTTAGTTCTTTTTTTTTTTTTTTTTTAAAGACTTGTTTGGTTTGAAGCCCAAGTACAGTATAAGTAAAATATTTAATTAGCCTTGTTTAAAATAAAACATTTATGTCCAAAACTTTGTTTGACAATTACTGATGGGATACAAACCATACAACCAGATGGCATTAGTCATAAGTGAGCATACATGGCGATTCATATGTTTACTTTATTTTATTTTGTGAAACTTTTGTTGATAACATCTGAATACTGTGTGTGTTCACTTGTATTATCAGGAAATCTGATATATGTACACTTACTGACATATATACACTACCATACACTGAGCTGTTAGATACTGATCTGATAAAGTTAGGCATGAGTTCGAAAGAGGGCCTGTGTTGCCGAACTATATGTAACTATAGTACACATATGCTTAGCTGTTTTACTTCCCTTTTCCCTCTTTTTTTTTTTTGCTGTTTATTTCTGTCATGAAAACATCCCTTTTAATGGGTTTTTCCTTCTTCTCGCAGATCAAAAGAGATGGGACACTTCGGTTTGGGAAGAAAAAGAGACATGAAGAAGTTTATTTATAAATATTGTTTTATGTTTTGTAATTTTGAACTTGTATTGTACCGAAACTCTCATGTATTGTATATAAATTTTTGAATGTGTATAAGATATAAATTCTAGTTTTCTTTTCTCCCCCTACTGTACATGTTCGGTTCCATGTTATTGTATTATTTTCCTCCTTTTCTTTTCTTTGTACAAGCATTGATACATGCAGGATTCATTTGTATTGTCGAACCAAAGAAAAATGCTGATGTATATGCCATCACATACATATACATTTTACGGGATTATTTATAAGTCAAATAAAATATTTGATATAATATAAATAAAATTTAAATAGCTAGATTAACGAAAATAAATAAATAAATATCACCGTATTTATTTAACAACATCCTCAACATCAAACCGTATAGAATTCAACTTGACATTAAAAATTATAGTTTTTAAATTATATTCCATTTATATAAAAATCCTTTAATATAAATAAATAAATCATATATATTCGTAATCTATTTTAATTAAATAAATTCGATTACAAATCCATTATAATATATAAACTGATTTAAATATTCGAATTTAAATGGACGAAAAATCTGGGACGTTACATTTTTAAACTCAGAATCATCATGGGCTTCGAAAATGTGATGGGAAGTCTCTCTATCATTTTTACTAATATGAAATGTAGAACGATCTATTATGGTAAATTTACAGCTGTTGATGGGCCTTTCGGACAACCCATCAAGGCGAAATGACGAGGCAAGAATGCTGCTGAAGCGTTTGGTGTGGACCGAGCTTTAAGGCCCAACGACAGGGCTCTCTTCCCTTGACGTGGCCCTAAGGAGTTCGGCATGACCAGGCTCAACTAGCCTTGCCATCCTCAGATGAAATCCAGAAAACCGGCCTAAGGATCAGCTCGTCCCAAACTTTTCCTTTTAAATTACTCAAGCTGGAAGGGTTCAACACCAATTGATGCTTATAATTCGCGGAGAATATCAACTCTTCAGGAAAAAGCCGACTCATTCAATATCAGCTATCTTTTTGGATCTCACGGCACGTACTCAAGGCGGCTTGATATTATATCATCTATAAATACTGCTTGTTAATTCAGAAAAAGGGATCCATCTTCAATTCTCTGATATAAGAAAAACAATAGCAGAAACTGTTTATAATTCTTTTGTTATACCATTGTAAACATTCTTTTAGCTGCCGAAACGATCTATAAAAGTTTATAAAGTGGACGTAGGCTCTTTAACGCCGAACCACTATAAATCTATATGGGAATTTTCTGTTTTGCACTCTCTATACTAGTTAATCTTCATTTTATTCTCTACACAAGTCTCTCTTTTTGGTGTTGTGCCAATTTTTGGTGTCAACATTTTGGTGCTTTCACTGAGAACTGTAGTTCTCAGCTCAGTTCAGATTTTTGCTCTACTTTCGGATCACCAAGTCCGAGACAGAAATCTCATCCTCATTCCTGTACTGTCGAATTATGGCTGGAAAATTAGCTCGCAACATTGGAAAGCAACCGCAAGCTGGAACCTCCGCAGAGGCGGCTGGCGGATCTGCTGCCCCTGAAATTTCTCAGGATCAACCTGCCTTGCTTCCCACGGCAGATCCAACTCCCTCATCGATCTTTGCTACTCGAGACGAGTTTACGGCCGTGATGAATCAACTTCGGGAGACGACGGAGGCTCTAAAGACCCATGCCCGAGAGAATGCCGCCATGCGGCAAGATATGATTCACATAACAAGACAATAGGAGGAGCTCAGAAACCAAACCCAGGAAGTTAGGGAGCATCAGCTTCCTCTCCCTTAGCTGGATCACATATCCAAAGACTCTTCGTCGTCTGATGAAGACAGGGATCCACGACGGATTCGAAGCCCGTTAGAAAGGGCCGAAAATGTACGGCAGTGGCATCTCGAGGAACATCTAGACCCGCAGGAGGCGAATGAACAAACCGAGGTCGACCCGGCCGAGATAGAAATTATCGATCCCGCGGCCCAGTAGGACCGACGAGTTGCTCCTCAACCGCAGAATGCTGCCCGAAGGAATCGAGCCCCAATTCAGCCTCTCCGTAATCTTGTGATTGACCGAGATACCCGAGGACGAAGGGAGAGGGCCTGGGCACTGGGTTAGGCGATGTACCCTGGCGAAGGAGCCAGGGGAGCCCGTTTGAACGATGAAGCCAACCTGGACCTAGCCATCCCACCAAACTTGACTGCAATGGTGCGGTAGATTTTGAACGACAGTCGCGAACATAGGAACGAAGACTGGGGAGTTGATCGAAGCCACACACCATTCACCGACAATATCTTACAAGCAGAGTTCCCTCGAAGATATAATATGCCCCAGATGAATCAATACGATGGCACCTCTGACCCACAACAGCATCTGATGCGGTATTCTTGGCACATGGAGGTAGCGGTGGCCCACGACACTATCAAGTGCAAAGCCTTCCCAATCTTCCTGAGTGGGATGGCGCTTATGTGGTTCGTGCGTTTGCCCGCGAAATCTGTCCCAAGCTTTAAAGATTTGAGTGAGAGGTTTCTGACTCAATTTCGCCTTCATGCTACCAAGTCAAAGCATGTAATGACACTCTCAGTAGTTAAACAGGGAAAGGGAGAATCCCTGAGAAATTACCTTAACCGATTTAACCGGGCGGCCACCGAGGTCAATAACCCCAACCATGAAACTGTTCTAATGGCCCTAGTCGATGACATCGACAAACGAACTAAATTTGGGAAACACCTGATTGGGAAGCCGCTAACAACAATTGAGGCCTTTTATGAGAAAGCCCACATCCGATTACGGCAGGAGGATGCACATTTGGAGGAAGAGGATGGACCGAGAAATACCTCTATTCCACCGACTCAGAACAATGTCGCGGTCAAGCAGTCTGGTGATAGCTCAGGGAAAGTGGAAGTAAACATCGAAAACCGCGACAAGCGAAACATCGAGGGACTAAGAGAAACCGGTGGAAGCTCAGGACAGAGGGGGAACCCTCGAAAATGGTCGCGGTTCTAGGCGTTCGAAACTTACACTAACCTGAATGACACGTTGGAAAACATCTACCTTGATACCAATGGCACGGTCTAGTATAACAAACCTCCTCCTCGTGAACCCATTGAGAGGGAGCGAGCGACGGGAAAGTATTGCCTGTTCCATGGCATCTACGGGTGTACAACAAATGAGTGTCCGCATCTTCGAGACATCATAGAAAAGCTGATTCGGGAAGGAAAGCTTGATGAATATAAGACGACCCCAAGAGAAAGGGGACAACGGGTTTCAACCCCCAGGCAAAGTCAGGTCGTTCCTCGAGCTTCTGCACAAGATAAGGGGAAAGGAATGGTTGTCAATGCCATAATAGGAGGGCCACACCCCGCCGGTTTCAGTATCAAGGCTATGGAACAATATGTGAATTCCGTGAAGCACCTTGATGTTGCCGAAGCTAGCGTCCCCGAAGGGGGAATCCCATGAAGTAGAGGAAAACCGAGATAGAATATGTTGTCTTCTGCGGAAGAGAAGCAATAGGCGTCGAGGTTCCGATGGTCGATCCCACGGTAATAACTGCAACTATATGCCTGATTAACATAGAAATGTGTTTATTTTATGCTCTTATATCTAATCTTTTGAATATAAATAAATATTACTTGGGTATTGTTATGTCACTTTTACAGATATTCCAACCAAGCCGCATGCAGTCAGAAAAGTAGAGAAATTGAGATCAAACTGTTGTATATTTACATTTGAAGATTTGCAGATGAAGATCTCACATCTAGTTGCTGTTGGACAAGAAATTAATTAGTAGAAAGGTCATGCACATTACAAATCAAAGGAGGCTTGCAAGAGGAAAGGAGGAAAGGCCTAAAACTCACTTGATTTAACAAAGGCCTAGAACTTACTTGAAATAACTAAGGCCCATTTGTAATTAGGGTTTAGGTTGGCTATCTCCTATAAGTACCCATGTAATCTCATTGTAGCCACAATCCATATTTCCTGTATCCTCCTCTCCATCAATAAAGCTCTATTTTCTTTTAATTCTGTAATTTTTATTTTCATGGCAATTTGTGTTGTCTAGTCAATTTGATTTGCTAGAACACAATTGCTATTGCAATTTTAATATTCATTAGTGATTGACTGTCTGATTAGATTCAGCGGTAATCCTAATTTTATTTTCTTGTTAATTTAATTCAATTCTGCAATTTTATTTACAGCAATCTGTTTTATTCTTAATCATTGAATTGACTATAGATTCGATTAGATTCAAATCTATAATTCATTCAATTGCGGTTTTACTTGTTTTTATTGACAATTACAATTTTAGTTATCGGTTCAATTAGATTTGTTCTGAACTACATTGTAATTTCAATTTTATCCCATCTCCAAGATTTGTCTAACTCGCCCACGAAATTATATAAATAATTTGATTTAATTTACCTCCCTGTGATTCGACCTGCATACCACACGATCTGTGCGCTTGCAGTATTTATTTCAAAATCCGCGCTTAGAAAGCGACGATCAAGTTTTTGGCTCCGTTGCCGGGGAGGTAAACACTAAATTTTATTATTTATTTAATTTCTGATTCGTGTTAGTTTTTTTTATTTTATTTCATTTTCTTGTATATATAGAAAAAAAAATCTTGATTGAATAGATTTGGTATTATTCAATGATACCGTAATCTTCTAAGCAAGAGAAAAAAATAACTTGCCATTTTCATCGATTTTCTGTTTTTGCCATTTTTTCTTTTACTTCTTTCCTTTTTTCCTAATCATTTCCTTCTTTGTACAAATTTCTTTGCCTTAAAAAAAACTGTTAATTTTCCTTTGTTCTTTCCATCTTTCCACTTTCTTTCCAATCGTCTACATTCTTTTTCTTTTTACAAATTTCAAAAAAAAAAAAGATTCCTCTTTTGCAGTTTTTTTGTTTCCTTTCTTCTTTTGTCTTTCTTGTTCTCAATACATTTGATTTCTTTTCTTCTCTTACAAATTTCCTTTCTTTTTTTTAACAAAAAACTCTTTTGATTTCTTTACTCTTTATTCCTCTTTTCCAATTTTCAATACAATTACTTCTCATTCTTCTTTTACAAGTTCAAAAAAAAAAAACAATCTTGCCGTTTTTCTTTTATTTCTTCCATGTTTTCAACTTCTTTCTCCTTTCTTTCGTTTGTTTCCCTTCTTACTAATATCTCGCATCCTTTCTTCTTTTACAATTTGCTTAAGAAAGAAAAAATTTTCTTTTATAAATTTCTCTTCTCTGCCTTGTAATTAATTTTCTTTCCATTCTCCATTTATTTCTTTCCCGTTTCAAGTTTTTCCTTTTTCATTTTTTTTTTCTCTTTTCTAATTTTACAACAATAAAAAAAAGAAAAAAAATTCTTTCTGTTTTTGTATTCTCTTTTATTGCTTTCCCTTCTCAATTTCTTTTCCAAATCTTTTACAATTACTTTCCTTTCTTCCTTTACAATTCTCTTTCTTTTCTGAAATCTCTCTTCCCATTTTTTTTTGTTCATTTGTTTCTTTCCCATTTGTCCGCTTTTCAACAATAATTAAAAAAAGGGAAAGTCATAAAATGATTCTTTTTTTTTTTGCAATTATTTTTCCTTGCTTCATTTCTTCCCCTCTGATCAAATACCTCTCTCTCACATAATCTCATTTCACCACAGTTTTTTTTTTCAATCCACACTTCAGCACCATCTTCTCCAATCCCTCCTTCCCACCACACTTCTGCCACAACGCACAAACCAACCCCATCCACAAGCATTCTCTCAACAAATTCCAAACTTTCTTCAACCTACCATATAGCAAACAACATCTTCACCACGGTTTAAAAGCCATCAACAATCACCCCCTTTGTTTCCTTACTATACACCTGATTTCAAACCACTCCAGGAACCATCATTTTCTGCCATAATTCGAAATACCCACTTCTGCTTCGAACAACAAATTCGAACAGCGAGCCCTAACTGATTTATCGCAAATCCACAACCTCATATTTTGTTGCCTCAATCCCCGATTCCAACAATCTAAACCCGAAATCGAACAAGCAAAAATCGGAAACTAGGAATTTGTTTCATATATATTTATCTATATAAATTAAAATTTTCGATTGTTTCCTGAAATAAAACAATGGAGGAGGCGTGAATCATTTGTAGTTGTAGGGTTCGAATTGTTTCCAGAAGAAAGGGAGGCATTGTTTCTTTTATCTTTATTTGTGTGGTGGTGATTTTTTCTGAAATTGAAAAGGGGGCGTGACCCAATTACTTTGGTTTTCTGGGAGTATTGATTCGTAAGGTTTTATAGACCCAAAAAAACCCTTAGTTTTTGTTTTTTTTTCTTTTCCTCATCTGAGTTGTGTTTTTTTATTTCTTCTTGTTTTCTTTTTTTTTTCATTAAGTTAGTTTTTTTGTTAATTCCTTTGTTTCTTTTTCTTGTGCTTTTTTTGTTATTTACTTCATTCAAAAAAAAAAAACCAAAAAAAAAGGGAGTTTCGAACCAAGGACAAAGTGACTGGAGTTCAAGCAACAAATCAAGAATTCAAAAGAAATTGCAAATAGTGAGATTACAATCATTGACGCTACTCATTTTTTCTGGATGGACAGCCATGCCGCACTGTAATAATTTCTGAACTCTACAGGTGCTCTGCTGCAAAAAAAATAGACATTGCTTGTAAAAAATTTCTACAGGGGCAACGGCTTGCTTGTACAAATTTTATTTCTACATTTATTCTTGTGTGACTGTTGTGTTGGCTGAAATTTCTACATTGATTTGGTGAGGAACGAATTTCCATAATTATAAGCATCACTCTCATCGCTTTTCAAGAATAAAATCTGATTTGATTTTCAAAATATTTAACTGCTAGAGTGTATTTTATGAAATTGATTGTCTTAACGGTTTGATCGCGGATATATATTAGTTCAATTTATTGAACTTCTAGCAAAAGAGGTTGCATACTACCCGTAAAACATTGGTCGTATCCTTTAGTATTTATACTATACGTGAAAGGCCATAAGACCCTCTTCCCCCTTCAAATCGAGATTATCGATTAATAAAATATATATGAGTACATTATTTATTTTGTAATAACAGCTACTTGTGTCAAATTTAAGTTTTGGATTTTCCATATTTGATAACGATGAATGAGAAAAGTCTTAGCCACCATAATTCTTCTAGGGATTTGGAGATTGATAAAATTAGCATGATTCGGACCACAGTTGATGAAACTTTTATTGGCACTTCTGAAGCCTTGAAAATGTATTTTAACCATTTCAACTCTGATTTCGTTGAGCTCGAATACATTTATGAATTAAATGAACTTCTTGACTCGTAACCTATGTCATCTGAATCTAACCAAGGAACGTTGACCAATGTCATACACGAACTTCCTAAGTTAGACCTCAAACCCTACCACAAGACTTTGAGTATGATCACTTGGACTTTTCGAAAAATTCTCCCATAATCTTGGCCTCTGATCTTATCGAGGACCAAGAAGAAAAACCTGAGAAAATTTTACGGGATAATCTGCATCTTAATTATATAAATCATTGGCACGACAATATTTTCATAGGAATGATTCTGATTTCAGAATTTATAGACATACTTCTTGTACCTCAAAAATCATATACGAAATCATCATACATCATTTTCGATAGAAGCAAGTGTGTAAGTGGGGGGGGGGGGGAAGAAAATCTCAATTTTCACATAACACTCATCATCATTATAAATTTCATTTTGTATATGATTGGCATTTGCATATAGTGGTTAAACTTCATTTCATTTTAAAAATAATCTTGCAACTCATTCACCTTTGGGTACGATCTTTCAAATTTAGGAAACGTTTACAGTGTGGACACTGTTTAGATCAAGTGTGGGGGGAGTCTACATTCATTTTTCTTTATTTTTCTTTCTTTTCATTTGCAGCCATTTAAATAGGACCACCATGCATTTTATATCGTAGTGACATACTATAATTATTATTTTTGAAATACAACTCATTATAGATTGATACAACAAAATAAGTTAACGATTGTTAATCAGTTGGTAGTATTTTTTTTCTCTCAACTAAGATCGAATACGAAATATGATGAAAAGTTGAATTTTGAGGGATAATAATGTAACTGGTACATAGGGAGAGTCTTAGGTGATGGCCATGAAGTTTATTCTAAATTGTAGTTTTTGTTTAATAAGTGGAGGACTTAAAAATACTTATACTGGCTTTTCGAATCTCTCAAACTAAGTTGTGTTAAGCTGAAATCGTGTAACACTCTCTTTTCTTATATTTTCAATAATTATAATAGCAGTCTAAGGGTATCCAACATTGCTTGTATATCTAGCATTGGTGTGCAAACCCGCCAAGCTCTATCTGACGTACATGTTGTTGACAAAGTCAGCGTTGGTATATCTTGGTCTCATTTTATGAGTTGGACACCTAAGGATTACCGACATGTTGTTGACAAACTCAACGTCGGTCTGCACAATCCGCCAAGCTCTGTCCCAACTCTCCGTTAGTCCGCAAGGCAGTGTATGGGTGGTATACCTTGGCCTTTTAAGTTAGGTGTACGTAATTAATCATAAATTTCAATTTTTATAAAGATAGAGAATAAGCGATGAAGCCCAAGCACTTCTTGACCTTATTGATTTGACTAGCCATACACAAGGAAATTAGAATACCACTTTACAAACTGCGACAAGAAAACTAATAATTTATTTCATGGCTGCACTATGTTATCAACAGAACTAACCGGCCAAACTAGAACATAACATTTGAAAACTTGATTTATATTGAAAATTTGTGATAAGTTGAGATATCGAAAATAAAATCAACTGACTAGAAATTGTTAACTTAATTTGTTGTACCACTTTCCTGAAACAAGCCATGTTTTCAATTTTTGTTTTCAATTGCATAAGTCCTCTGCATTCATGTAGTTACATTAGAGTCATAGCATACTGCATTTGGATTTTGTGGGTAGTATCCGCTGAAAACCCTCATGAGACACCACTCACTTGGGACACCTAGAGGCTTAACGGCTTGTTGCATACGCTCAATGCAATCGTGTTTCCTACGAAAGTGTGACCTGTCTAGTTAGTTTTTAATTTTTGTTTTACTCGAGGACGAGTAAAAGATAAGTGTAGGGGTATTTGATTAACATAGAAATGTGTTTATTTTATGCTCTTATATCTTATCTTTTGAATATAAATAAATATTATTTGGTTATTGTTATGTCACTTTTACAGATATTCCAACCAAGCCGCATGCAGTCAGAAAAGTAGAGAAATTGAGATCAAACTGTTGTACATTTACATTTGAAGATTTGCAGATGAAGATCTCACATCTAGTTGCTGTTGGACAAGAAATTAATTAGTAGAAAGGTCATGCACATTACAAATCAAACGAGGCTTGCAGGAGGAAAGGAGGAAAGGCCTTAAACTCACTTGATTTAACAAAGGCCTAGAATTTACTTGAAATAACTAAGGCCCATTTGTAATTTGGGTTTACGTTGGCTATCTCCTATAAATACCCATGTAATCTCATTATAACTACAATCCATTTTTCCTGTATCCTTTTCTCCATTAATAAAGCTCTCTTTTCTTTTAATTTTGTAGTTTTTATTTTCATGGCAATTTGTGTTGTCTAGTCAATTAGATTTGCTAGAACACAATTGCTATTGCAATTTTAATATTCATTAGTGATTGACCGTCTGATTAGATTCAGCGGTAATCCTAATTTTATTTTCCTGTTAATTTAATTCAATTCTGCAATTTTATTTACAGCAATCTGTTTTATTCTTAATCATTGAATTGATTATAGATTCGATTAGATTCAAATCTATAATTCATTCAATTGCAATTTTACTTATTTTACTGAAAATTACAATTTTAGTTATCGGTTCAATTAGATTTGTTCTGAACTACATTGTAATTTCAATTTTATCCCATCTCCAAGATTTGTCTAACTCGCCCACAAAATCATATAAATAATTTGATTTAATTTACCTCCATGTGATTCGACCGGCATACTATACGAACTGTGCGCTTAAAGTATTTATTTCAAAATTCGCGCTTTTCTAATTCCTAGAAAGCGACGATCAAGGCCCGACAATAGTAAGAAAGGCGTTGATCGACAATGGAAGTTCGGTCAACATATTGTTTAAACAAACCTATAAACAGATGAAGCTAGAGCTACAAGACTTGGAGCCTTGCTCTGGCGAGATACAGGGTTTTAACGGATCTTCCACCGAACCCATTAGAGTAATCAAATTGCCTGTGGAATTAGGAGACGAAGATCGAAGGAGTGTAAGGCCCCTACTATTCGTTGTAATGGATATCAACTCCCGATATAATGCGTTCTTAGGAAGACCGACGCTAATGGAGTTTAGAGCCTATATCACCCCATGGTGCCTACTATTGAAATTCCCAACTGATGGAGGAATTGGTACGGTACGAGGGGACCAAGTAGTTGGGAGAGCTTGTTACTTGGCGGAGTGGAAGGATCTCCAGAATAAGGGCAGCAAAAAAATCAACAGTCGAGTCTCCTCCTATGAAAGACATGAGCAACTACAGAGAACATCCTGGTCAGGACCATCCATCTGAGGAGTCGAAGATATCGATCCTAGAGAGGACGAAGAGCTAGGATGCAGAAAGACCGCCCCGAATGAAGCAATGGCGGAAATTCCGGTTGATAAAAATGACCTCACCAGGGTCCTAAAAATCGGATCCCATCTCGATTCCTTCCAAACGAAGGAGCTGACTGACTTTCTTCGGACAAACGTAGACGTGTTTTCCTGGATCCACGTTGACATGTGTGGGATATCACCCTCCATTATAACTCACACCCTTAGCATCGACCCGAAGTACACCCTGATTAAACAAAAAAGAGGAATGCTCGGTCTTGAAAGGTCGACGGCCTTGAAAGAGGAGATCGGTAAGTTACAGCCTAATAGGTTCATCCGGGACTCGATCTATCCCGACTGGATAGCCAACCCATTGCTTGTAAAAAAGGCTAATGGGAAGTGGAGAACTTGCATCGATTTTTTGATTTAAACAAAGCATGTCCTAAGGATAGCTTCCCACTACCTAGGATTGATCAGTTGGTCGACTCGACCGCAGGGCATGAGCTGCTCTCGTTTATGGATGTGTACTCAGGGTACAACCAGATCGTTATGCATATACTTGACCAAGAGCATACCAGCTTCATCATCGACCTTGTACTGTATTGTTATGTGGTAATGCCCTTTGGCCTAAAAAATGCTGGAGCAACCTATCAACGGCTGGTCAACCGAATGCTCCATGACCAGATAGGGAAAACGATGGAGGTATTTGTAGATGACATGTTAGTAAAATCGAAATAATCATCCGAGCATGTGAATGAGCTCTCAAGGATGTTTAACATCCTCCGAAAGTATGGTATGAAATTAAATCCTTTGAAATGTTCCTGTGGAGTAGCTTCGGGCAAGTTCCTAGGTTTCATTGTGATTTTTCGAGGAATCGAGATTAATCCCAACCATATTTCGGCCCTCAAAATAATTCAAGAGCCTAAACGGATCAAGGATGTCCAAAGCCTGGCGGGTAAGATAGTAGTTATGGGGAGGTTCATTTCCAAGGCGACTGATAAATGTATACCCTTCTTTGACTTAATTAAAAGAGGGAAGCGAAACTTTGCTTGGATGCTCGACCGTGTCGAAGCTTTCCAAGGTTTGCTCGATCACCTAGAGAAACCACCCATCCTCTCTAAGCCCATCGACCACGAAGGCCTATTCGTTTATTTAGCGGTATCTGCACATGCGATCAGCTCAGTCCTAATTCTAGAAGAAGAGAGGGTATAGCGACCAGTCTATTATGTAAGCAAAAAGTTGACAGGTGTCGAGCGCAATTATCTGAAGATTAATAAGCTTGCTTATAGCTTATTGATCGCGTCAAGGAAACTCCGGCATTATTTCCAAGCCCATCCAATTAAGATATTTACTGACCAACCCCTTCGGCAAGTTTTGCAGCGACCGGAAGCCAGTGGGAGATTGTTAAAATGGAACATTGAATTAAGTCAGTTCGACTTAACTTTTGTGCCCCGAAAGTCCATCCGAGGGCAGGCCTTGGCTGACTTTATAGTAGAATTCACTGCTCTAGAGGATGAAGACCGGAGTGATATTCCCGAGCCTTTAGGGGTCAAACCTGAACCGATCGCTTGGAAGATATATATAGATGGAGCTCTAAATAAGCGTCGATCGAGGGCCGGCATAGTATTACTTTCCCCTGAAGGACGATCAGTTTACTATGCCTAGAGGCTTGAGTTTCTTGCGATAAACAATGATTCCGAGTACGAAGCCCTGATTGTCGGGCTAAGGCTCGCGAAGGACCTGAAGATAGCGTCGCTCGATATTTTTTGTGATTCACAACTTGTGGTTCGACAAGTTTGTAAGGAATATCTTACCAAGGGAGAGCGGTTAAGTTCTTATCTTAAACAAGTGAGAAATTATTGCAAAATTTTGGCCGATACAACATTTCACACATTCCTCGAAAAGAGAATCAGAAGGTGGACAGGTTGGCTAAATTCGCCGACTCAGACCACCCTGGCGAAACGGAGTTAGTCCCCATAGAAACCCTAAGTATACCGAGCATCGAGCAAAAGGAGATCGATCATGTCGACACTGAACCCGAGAAGGAGTCATGAATGACCCCCATCAAGAATTTCCTCCTCCATGGCACATTACCTGAAAGAAAGAATGAAAGACGAGCTTTGGTGCGGCAATCTTCCAGATATGCGATCCAACAATGATAGTTATAGTGAAGGGGGTTCTCCATTACCATATTTCGACGCGTGGCCAATGATGATATAAGGAAGATACTAAAGGAAGTACATGAAGGAGATTGTGGGGCGCACATCGGGGGCCAAACTTTGGCCAGGAAGATACTGCGCTATGGATACTTTTGGCCGACTGTTAACAAAGATGCCACCAATTGCTCTAAAAGATGTGACAAATGTCAGAGGTTCGCACAGATTCCGCGAGCTCCCCCGACGGAGATCACCCAAATGGCTGGCCCCTGGGCATTCACTGTTTGGGGAATAGACGTTATCGGGACCTTGCCCATTTTGAAGGGAGGTGCTAGATATGCAGTAGTAGCGGTAAATTACTTCACAAAATGGGCAGAAGCCGAGCAGATGACCACGATAACGACTAAAAAGGTTATCAACTTCATCGTTAGAAACATTATATGCCGGTATGGGGTCACTCGAACCATCATCGCTGACAACGAGACTCGGTTCGATAACTCAGAGTTCAGGGATTTTTGTGAGAAATATCATATTGAGAAAAAGTATATCGTGGCACATCCCCAGTCCAATGGACAAGTCGATGCGGTTAACAAAATCATCAAGACCATTCTAAAAAAGCGACTAGAACGAGCAAAAGGAAAATGGGTTGATGAATTGCCACTGAAAACCCCACCTCCGTTAAAGTCACTCACAAAGGGAATGCCTTAACTTCGGTGAAGCGCTTTCGGTAAAAGATGAAGAGAAATTACAAGAAATACAAATAAAACAGCGGAAAATAAAGTCAATTTATTAACAATGTGATTCAGTCAAGCTTTTACAACAATTTTCTCAAATCATACTTAAAAGTAATACGTAGAACTTTTGTCTTGATTTCTTAACTTCCAAGTGTAAAAGAAGCACAAAGATAACAATGATATTCCCCAAATAAAGCATGAACCAGCCATAGCAGTGGAAGAGAGAGAGTCCAATACACCAACTAATCTTCAAGCTTGGAAGGAGAAGAGGTCCAAGCTAGGCTGAGCTATTCCCTCCCTGACTACCTGGCGGGGAACGGAAGAAAAGAGGCAAAAAAGAAACTAGGTCAGACATAAGTCTGGTAAGTCTAGTGATCTTTCAGCATGCAAACAAGATAAAGGATCATGACATGAATAAACTGAAAATAGGACAATATCATAAAAACAAGATAACTAAAGACAAGATAGGTGCAATGTGAACTGAATGCGCTTCTACTTTTTCTCTGCTTCGCTACTACTCTGTTAATCTGATTTCTATATTTATCTCTGCACCACCTAACTAGTGTCCCAACTAGTAATCTGTATAAAATGATCATCGTGATCCCAAACCCCGTAATTGTGGTAGCCTTCAGGTGTACATCTATCGTGAGGATTCCACCTCAATCAGCCTAATTGCCATGAACATGTTAGATGTACCCTTACTACCCTATCGGTCGGCTCCCTACTTGTATTCATGTTCCATGTGTCTGTGTCAATCGGCCCTCTCTTGCATGTAGATACCCTGTGCTGGTCCCACCATAAGGTGTATCAATCCTTATGATAGCGACCCGACACGATTCAAGATGCACAGTGTATAACTACTGGTACCCAGTGCCTGCTTTTTCCCACTCCGGAGTACGTGCACACCCGTAAACCGTCGGAACCTACAATGACGTACCCCCTGCCGTTGCTTTGACTGCTTATAATCATCCCAGTAATCATGCCCCACCCTGCCTAGTTCAGGGTACCGTGATACATCTATTTGGGTTACTGCTGAAATGGGTCCCCGTTACTAGGGTTTCCTTATTGGTTAAGTTTGTGGGCCTATATATACAAATATTACCCGCCCACACGAAATGTACTTAACCTTCCCACCGGTTCTAGCATGTTTACTTAACGGTTAAGTTTGTGGGCCTATATGTACTAATATTACTCACCTACACGAGATGTACTTAACCCTCCCATCGATTCAAGTATGTTTATTTAACGATTAAGTTTTGTGGGCCTATATGTACTAATATTACTCACCAACCTGATATGTACTTAACCCTCCCACACATTATGTCATATTGGTTAAGTGTTTTCCATCCATGTTATCTTAACCCACCCATTCATCGTGTCATGTTGGTTAAGTGTTCCTTATGAACTTGACCCTCCTTACTTATCATGTTGGAACGGTTAAGTGTTTCCTATTAACTTAACCCCGTTCGTTCATCAAGTTATATTGGTCAAGTGTTTCTTGTTAACTTAACCCTACGTATTCATCTTGTTGTATTGGTTAAGTGTCATCAATCGATTTAAGTTAACTTAACCCACCTACATGTCATATTACTTTGGTTAAGTGTTGCCTTATTTTGTTAACTTAACCCTACCACAAATCAAGTTATATTGGTTAAGTGTTGCCCTCTTGTTTTTACTTAACCTTACCACAAATCAAGTTATATGGGTTAAGTGTTGTCCTCTTGTTTTTACTTAACCTTATCACAAATCAAGTTATATTGGTTAAGTGTTGTCCTCTTGTTTTTACTTAACCTTACCACAGATCAAGTTATATTGGTTAAGTGTTTCTTATTACTTAACCCTACCCATTCATCATGATATACTGGTTAAGTGTCTCCTATTAACTTAACCCTAGTAATTCATCTTGTTATAACGACTAAGTGTTCTAAGTTTACTTAACCCCACCTTCTAGTCCAGTTAACATGTTAAACTGGTTAAGTGTTCTAAATTTACTTAACCTCACCACTTGTCTAATTAACATGTATAACGGTTAAGTGTTCTAAATTTACTTAACCTCACCACTTGTCTAATTAACCTCACCTCTTGTTTTTACTTAACCTTACCACAAATCAAGTTATATTGGTTAAGTGTTGTCCTCTTGTTTTTACTTAACCTTACCACAAATCAAGTTATATTGGTTAAGTGTTTCTTATTACTTAACCCTACCCATTCATCATGCTATACTGGTTAAGTGTTTCCTATTAACTTAACCCTAGTCATTCATCTTGTTATAACGGCTAAGTGTTCTAAGTTTACTTAACCCCACCTTCTAGTCCAGTTAACATGTTAAATTGGTTAAGTGTTCTAAATGTACTTAACCTCACCACTTGTCTAATTAACATGTTATAACGGTTAAGTGTTCTAAATTTACTTAACCTCATCACTTGTCTAATTAACATGTTATAACGGTTAAATGTTCTAAATTTACTTAACCTCACCCATCAGTTTAGTTAACATGTTGAATTGGTTAAGTGTTTCCTTAATTGACTTAACCCTACCAATCTTGACTTAGCTTTATTAAAGCACCAACCACTCACATTAGACAGGTATTGTTGTGGTCACTGGATGTGCTGGTCGGTTCCGGGCAGTTTTACACCACAACTCAGTCTAACCTCCGGTCCTTTTTGGGCTCAATGCACTAACCACCCACATTAGACAGGTATTGTTGTGGTCACTGGATGTGTGACGGCCCGCCCCGCACCAACCGACATTTACTCCAAAAGTGCGCTGTACACATGTCCAATTATCACGGAACGGTCGCCAAAGAAAGGAAAGAAGGGAATGAACTAATCAAGGAACCTGTAGAATGTCTCACAGCGCATGGAACAAAATATAATAATAACATACTTGACATAAAACAGGTGAGACAGTGCATAAGCTGATAACTAAAACCAACATCAATCATCAGAGCAGCGGAAATCCAAATACAGCTTATTACAATTTTCCAAATTTACTGTCTCTAAACAAAAGAAAGCTAAAGTAGAAGATGCACCACCAATGCCCAAGCAGTGATCTTCAACAACACAAGGAGAATATTATATATATATATATTACGTGGAAGCCTCCTGCTCGTCTCCGGATCATCTACCCGTGCATCACCAGCTAACCTGTCTCTAGTCTGCTCGTGTGAGCACCCAGAGTAATAAGAGGAGACATAAAACTCTGGGTCAGACATAAAGCCTGGTATGAGCGATAAGCATCTAATATAATAACAGGTATACTAAACCATACTTGAACCTGGACCTGCAACCAAAGAGTTAGTACCATATACCGTACAGTACTCTAAGGTGCCATAATAAGTAGTGTAAAGAATACGGGGGTGGGGGTGCATGTCATAATGATAGCAAACAAATCATCCATAGCAACCATCCTCACATTTCTCACTCAGTGCGTAAAGCATACGATATCTACCACTTTGGAACACTAGACAAATTGAGGTAACGACGAATCCCGACTTGTAGAAACCCTGCTGTGACCAAGCTAAACACATGGAGTCATGACCAAACATTTCAATGACCCACCACATTGGTCGTAGCCCTTGGTCCTACCAATGCCATAATGGCCCTGAATCCGCCTTCGTACCTCCTACCATAGTGGTCCAAAGCTATAGACATCGATAACCCCTTAACACGCGTCCCGCAGTAAAGCCCAATCATGAAGCGAACTCGTTGATTCCCATCTGGATCTTGAGCTCTAGCTTCTCATTTGGACTTCCTTTGCATCTCGGGTTTGGTCGAATTGGAGTGGGTCTTCAGAAGAGTTGTCGTGCAGTAGCAGTCCTAGAATTCGGTTCGGTTCGGTAGTCATTACCCTCGACGGTTCGGTTCGGTGGTCATCTTTTCATTCGATTCGGGTCGGATACTCCACATAGGGTCGGGTCGGTGTCCTCCTCCGGGTCGGTTCGGGTTGCTGTCTTCCTTCTCGTGTTCCGATCTGCTCCCACGTTTCTTCACGTATTCCGATCCGATCCCCACTTGCTGTCTGATCCGCGTGGCTTTCCCTCTTGCTAGTCCTCCAAAGAGCTTACTTCCTATCCGAGCCCTGCGTCTCCTATCCGATCCGATCTGGCCTCCATTATTCTTCCGATCCGATCCGCTCTTTATAATTCCGATCCGATCCCCTCGTCCACTCCAACTCAAAGTAAACGGCCTTCCTTCTCGCCAAGCCTCCTCCAGTGACAAGTTCCAATCCAGTTCGAATTCCCTCTGTCAGTTCACAAATCCGATCCGACCCCTACTCCGATCCGATCCGGTTCGGAACCTGCACATTTCTGCAACTTTCCAGCGAGCTTTCTACGCCATTCGACGGCGTTTTCGACCAATCTAACTATTCTAATCAATCATAAAACATACCATAGAGTCATAGCGATATGTAAGAGCAACCACAAACACCAAAACAATGAATTTACATGTCAAAATGAATCAAATGTGCCCAAACTCCTTATTTTCCCTTAAGCATGTTTAAGCATATCTAATCATAGGGTTAACAAAACTCAATCAAATTAAACCAAATTTCTACCAGAGGCATAAAATATTATTTAAGAATTTCTAAACATTTTTCCAGAATTTATTAGTGTATAAATTCGCTAATCTTCACTAATTACCCTTAATTAACTGTAATTAGTGTCAAAACGATACTATCACTCACCTTTGCCACAACTAAAACCCCAAAACTGAAATATTCTCTGATTTGGCGCTGTTCCCAATCTTACACAGCAGCTCTACCTTGGTTCTCGTGCTAATACTCCTTGATTTGATGTTTGCTAAGCCTAATCTTCAATTAGAAAGTGATTAAGAGGTGTTTTGAAGAGATTTAGAGGGTGGAGGCCATGGCTAGGTTAAGAGGAATGAATAGTGACGGCTGAAAAATGAGAAAAAGGTATTCTCCAAACCCTAACAGCCCTTTTAAACTCCTAATCCCGAAATTTCCCTTTGGGCCTAGCTGTTAATCACCCGGTTAAGTCCAATTAAGCTGTTTTTCACCATTTGAAACTTGTTTCAGCCATATCTCCCAAACGGTGAGTCCGTTTGGCTAATGTGACCACTCTACAGAAAGGGAAACCATCATCCGGAGCCAATGGAAGTGGTTTCAGGTCAAAATTCATTTCCAGTCAAAAGTTATGGCCAAAACAGTGCCAACTAGGGGTAAAATGGTCATTTAAAAATCGGGAAAAATCATGAACATGGGAAATGACCCCAATAGTCGTCTCCCAAAGTTACATGACCATACGACTTCGTATGTGAAAGAAATAAATATCCTACGATCCTATGATGCGTAGAATACGGGTCGATACACTCTCCCCCCCTTGAGAAATTTCGCCCCCGAAATTCCTTAACCCAAAACATACAAAGGATCCCGCATGCCTAACAACCACATACAACAATCAAACATGCAAAACAAGCAAACAAGTCTATCCTAGTATGCGGAAAACTAAATCGAAGTCAAAATCTTACCAGGCAAAGAGTTCTGGGTGTGTCTTCCTAATGTTCTCCTCTGTCTCCCAAGTACAATCATTCTCGTCCTCGCTCCACTGTACCTTGACTAGCTTCACCGCCTTCCTTCGAAGTTGCTTCATGTCGTGCGCGACAATACGGGCCGGCTTGCGGTTCCCAACCGCCTCGGGTTCTACTTCGAAGTCCTCTAACTGATCAGGTGAAATAGTCATATCTGAGTCGTGAACGAACTTCCTTAGTTGGGAAACATGAAATACGTCGTGAACTCCCGCCATCTTCTCTGGTAAGTCAATTCTGTATGCCAAATTCCCGACTAGTTCAAGAACAGGGAATGGGCCAACGAATCTTGGTGCCAACTTGCCTCTCCTGCCAAATCGTATTATGCTCTTCAACGGAGAAATCTTGACAAACACCAAGTCACCAACGGAGAATTTTAAGTCTCTTCTTCTCTTATCAGCATAACTCTTCTGCCTATCTTGGGCTTCCTTCATTCGTTGTTGAATGATCTTGATCTTACCTGAAGTTTCCCTCACCACATCTGGTCCAAGCATAAACTTCTCGCCAGTCTCTATCCAACATGATGGTGAGTTACACGGTCTTCCGTACAAAGCTTCAAACGGAGCCATACCGATACTGGATTGGTATCTATTATTATATGCAAACTCTACTAGATGCAAATGGTCATCCCATGATCCACCAAAATCCAATATACATGCTCTCAAGAGATCTTCCAAAATACGATTCACCCTCTCCGTCTGACCGTCGGTCTGAGGATGATATGCGGTACTGAGATGTAACTCTGACCCTAGAGCCTCTTGTAAGCTCTTCCAAAACCCACTAGTGAACAACGGGTCTCGGTCACTCACAATGCTTTTAGGTACTCCATGAAATCTCACTACCCACTTCATATACAATTCTGCTAACTTAGCTGCCGTTCTGGTCGATTTGACTGGTATAAATCTTGCACTTTTAGTCAGTCGATCCACAACCACCCAAATGCTATCATGTCCCGATCTAGTCCTTGGTAAACCATCAATGAAATCCATCGAGACTTGCTCCCATTTCCATTCGGGAATTTCTAAAGGCTGTAACAACCCCCTAGGCTTCTTTTGCTCGGCTTTAACTAGCTGGCAATTCATGCACTTGGATATAAACTTCCCAACGTCTCTTTTCATCCCTTCCCAGTAGTAGGTCTGCTTCATATCTCGATACATCTTATTACCACCGGGGTGTATAGTCAGTTTTGAGTGATGACATTCTCTAAGCACTTCATCTCTCAATCCATTGACATTGGGTACAACAAGCTTTCCATTCTTCCTAAGCCATCCATCTCGATCAAGCCCATACTTGTTCATCTCCTCATCGATATCCATCTTTAACTTGGAGATGATTTCCAATAGGTTAGGATCGTCCCTCTGACTAGAGCCGATCCGCTCAATTAAAGTGGGTCTGATCGTCAAACTTGCTAACATTTCTGGATCCAATTCGCACTTTGGTCTGAAATCAAACCCCGCGATATACTCCAGTTGCTTCCATTCAAGGAACATAGCCCCTAAGCTGGCATGTCTTCTACTCAATGCATCAGCCACCGCATTGCCCTTTCCTGGTGTATATGCGATGTCAAAATCATAGGAAGCCAAGAATTCTAACCACCTCTGCTGACGGAGATTCAGATCTTTCTGAGAGAAGAGATACTTTAACGACTTATGATCTGTAAACAGCTCAAATCTTTCTCCCAAGAGATAGTGTCTCCACATCTTTAACGCGAACACGATCGCTGCCAATTCTAAATCATGGGTAGGGTATCTTCTCTCGTGCGGTTTCAATTACCGACTTGCGTAAGCTACAACCCTACCGCCTTACATCAATACAGCACCCAGTCCGGTACCACAGGCATTCGTGTATACCGTCATCTCTTCATCCCCCTTAGGAATGACTAACACTGGTGCGCTTGTCAACTTGTCCTTTAGACTTTTGAATGCATTCTCGCACCTTTCATCCCAGACAAAAGCTTGATTCTTCTTGGTCAACTGGGTCAATGGTGCTGCTATCTTGGAGAAACCTTGGATAAACTTACGATAATATCCAGCTAATCCCAAGAAACTCCTTACATCTGTTGCATTCTTGGGCGTAGGCCAATCCTGTACTGTAGCCACCTTCGCCGGATCCACGGCAATACCATTCTCTGATACAACATGGCCCAAGAACCTCACTTCCCTCTTCCAGAAGTGACACTTAGAAAACTTTGCTTTCAATTGGTGTTTTCTCAACACCTCCATCGCTACTCTTAAATGTTCCTTGTGTTCTTCCTCTGTCCTCGAATAGACCAAAATATCATCAACGAACACAAGGACAAACTTATTCAACTGATCTCTGAATACCCTATTCATAAGATCCACAAAATATGCTGGGGCATTGGTCAGCCCGAATGGCATGACCAACCATTCATAAAATCCAGACGGCGTTCGAAATGCTGTTTTAGCTATACTCTCAGCTTCCACTCTAAGCTGATGAAAACCTGTCGCGAGATCCAACTGAGAAAATACTCTCGCGCCACTCAACTGATCGAACAAATCATCTATCCGCGGTAGAGGATACTTGTTCTTCCTCGTCACTTTATTCAACTCGCGGTAGTCTACACACAAACGAAGGGAACCATCCGCCTTGGTAGCAAACACAACTGGTGCTCCCCATTCAGAAACACTCCTTCTGATAAATCCCTTCTTCAAAAGATCGCTGACTTGCACCTCGAGCTCTCGCTGCTCCCTTGGTGCCATACGACGAAGTGGCATCACTATAGGCCTGGCATCCTTTACCAAATCAGTACGAAACTCAATCTCTCGGTGTGGTGGAAGTCCGGTCACTTCTTCGAAAACATCCGGATACTGGCCAACCACGGGCAAACCTGACAACTCACTATGCGGAATGTCGAGGGAGTTTAGAAAACTAGCCAATACCCCCTTACTGGGTAGACCACCAAACACTATCCTCCGTCCATCATCCGCATTAGCTGTCACCAAAAGGCCCTCACAGTCTACCACCACCCCGTACCTTTGGAGCCAATCGACTCCCAAAATAATGCCAAACCCAGTAAAGCCCAAAACAAAGCAATCACACACAAACATGCATCCATGACTCGATAGGACCACGTTACGACAAATCATGCTAAGGCTAGTCGAACCACCAATCGGGTTCGTCACTACTAAAGGTCTATCGACAATGTCGGGCTCCAATCCCAACCTATCTACCAGGTCACTAGATATGAAAGAACTGGAAGCTCCGGTATCAAACAAAACTCTAACAGGAACATCATAAACAGAAAGCATACCTTGAATGACGACATTCTTTCCTTTCTCCGCCGCAGTTGGGGCATTCGACGAAGAAGGAATAGCATTAAGAGCATAGGCTTTCACCATTTGCTTTTCTTTAGGGGGTTGCGGACACTTTTCCTTGTGATGTCCCATTTGGCCATAGTTGAAGCACTTCCTATCCGCTGGCTTGGCCCGACAATTACTAGCATAATGGCCCTTCTTACCACAGCTGAAGCACTCAACATCTTGCTTATTCTTTTTCTTCTGGCCATCCTTAGTCTGACTCTGCTTTCTTTTATTCTGGGAACCACCCTTGCCTCCACCACTTGCTTGTGGCTTTGGCTCATCTGCGGATGCAACCTCAGTCTTCGGCTTAGCGTAGAGACTTTCTGATCTTAATGCTTTCCCCACAATCGATTCAAACGTCTCATCGATGTGGTTAATAAGTTTTTCCCACAAGTACTGATCCAAACCAGTTATGAATTTCTCATTCTTTTTCTCGGCAGTATCAATAAGAGATAACCCATATTTTGACAAAGTGTCAAATTCAGCAATATACTCTGAGACAGCTCTGCCATTCTGCTTGAGCTCCAAGAACTTCTTAAACAGCACTGACTTCTGAGCAGCTGGAATGAACTTCTCGCTAAAGCGAGCCTTAAACTGCTCCCAAGTAATCTGATCTTCGGGAGTAGCTGCCTTAATAGCATTCCACCAATTCATTGCCCGCCCTTGCAGCTGACGGGACGCTAGCTTTCTCTTCATCGCATCCTCTATACCCAAATCCTCGAAGATACGTTCGCAACTATCCAACCAATCCTGAACATCCGTGGCCGACTCCGTTCCGTGAAACGGCTTCCCACCAAGGCTAGTATAATCCTTATTCAGCTTGGCGAAGTCGACTCTTGGCGCCTGCACTATTGGACCACCACCATTTCCGCCATTGGGAGCTGCCCTCTGTACATCTCTAAGCATCTCCCTCATGAGGTCAGTAAACATCGTCCTCATGTCAGCAGCATTCCCATTATTGGCCCCTCTACCGGTACCTCTAACATATCGGCTCATCGTCAATCTGAAAAAGGAAATGATTAACGACCCCATAGTGGTGCTAGTGCAGTACGACTTCATCCTTATACTAGTAATAGTATATATATATAGCTTTTAAAAAAACCAAAGTAATCACAAATACGCTCTCTCGTATACGTATATTATCTCTCCCTGATAACTTCCCTAGGTTAACTATGCAACCTAGAGCTCTGATACCAAGTGTGATGGCCCGCCCCGCACCAACCGACATTTACTCCAAAAGTGCGCTGTACACATGTCCAATTAGCACGGAACGGTCGCCAAAGAAAGGAAAGAAGGGAATGAACTAATCAAGGAACCTGTAGAATGTCTCACAGCGCATGGAACAAAATATAATAATAACATACTTGACATAAAGCAGGTGAGACAGTGCATAAGCTGATAACTAAAATCAACATCAATCATCAGAGCAGCGGAAATCCAAATACAGCTTATTACAATTTTCCAAATTTACTGTCTCTAAACAAAAGAAAGCTAAAGTAGAAGATGCACCACCAATGCCCAAGCAGTGATCTTCAACAACACAGGGAGAATATTATATATATTACGTGGAAGCCTCCTGCTCGTCTCCGGATCATCTACCCGTGCATCACCAGCTAACCTGTCTCTAGTCTGCTCGTGTGAGCACCCAGAGTAATAAGAGGAGACATAAAACTCTGGGTCAGACATAAAGCCAGGTATGAGCGATAAGCATCTAATATAATAACAGGTATACTAAACCATACCTGAACCTGGACCTGCAACCAAAGAGTTAGTACCATATACCGTACAGTACTCTAAGGTGCCATAATAAGTAGTGTAAAGAATACGGGGGTGGGGGTGCATGTCATAATGATAGCAAACAAATCATCCATAGCAACCATCCTCACATTTCTCACTCAGTGCGTAAAGCATACGATATCTACCACTTTGGAACACTAGACAAATTGAGGTAACGACGAATCCCGACTTGTAGAAACCCTGCTATGACCAAGCTAAACACATGGAGTCATGACCAAACATTTCAATGACCCACCACATTGGTCGTAGCCCTTGGTCCTACCAATGCCATAATGGCCCTGAATCCGCCTTCGTACCTCCTACCATAGTGGTCCAAAGCTATAGACATCGATAACCCCTTAACACGCGTCCCGCAGCAAAGCCCAATCATGAAGCGAACTCGTTGATTCCCATCTGGATCTTGAGCTCTAGCTTCTCATTTGGACTTCCTTTGCATCTCGGGTTTGGTCGAATTGGAGTGGGTCTTCAGAAGAGTTGTCGTGCAGTAGCAGTCCTAGAATTCGGTTCGGTTCGGTAGTCATCACCCTCGACGGTTCGGTTCGGTGGTCATCTTTTCATTCGATTCGGGTCGGATACTCCACATAGGGTCGGGTCGGTGTCCTCCTCCGGGTCGGTTCGGGTTGCTGTCTTCCTTCTCGTGTTCCGATCCGCTCCCACGTTTCTTCACGTATTCCGATCCGATCCCCACTTGTTGTCTGATCCGCGTGGCTTTCCCTCTTGCTAGTCCTCCAAAGAGCTTACTTCCTATCCGAGCCCTGCGTCTCCTATCCGATCCGATCTGGCCTCCATTATTCTTCCGATCCGATCCGCTCTCTATAATTCCGATCCGATCCCCTCGTCCACTCCAACTCAAAGTAAACGGCCTTCCTTCTCGCCAAGCCTCCTCCAGTGACAAGTTCCAATCCAGTTCGAATTCCCTCGGTCAGTTCACAAATCCGATCCGACCCCCTACTCCGATCCGATCCGGTTCGGAACCTGCACATTTCTGCAACTTTCCAGCGAGCTTTCTACGCCATTCGACGGCGTTTTCGACCAATCTAACTATTCTAATCAATCATAAAACATACCATAGAGTCATAGCGATATGTAAGAGCAACCACAAACACCAAAGCAATGAATTTACATGTCAAAATGAATCAAATGTGCCCAAACTCCTTATTTTCCCTTAAGCATGTTTAAGCATATCTAATCATAGGGTTAACAAAACTCAATCAAATTAAACCAAATTTCTACCAGAGGCATAAAATATTATTTAAGAATTTCTAAACATTTTTCCAGAATTTATTAGTGTATAAATTCGCTAATCTTCACTAATTACCCTTAATTAACTGTAATTAGTGTCAAAACGATACTATCACTCACCTTTGCCACAACTAAAACCCCAAAACTGAAATATTCTCTGATTTGGCGCTGTTCCCAATCTTACACAGCAGCTCTACCTTGGTTCTCGTGCTAATACTCCTTGATTTGATGTTAGCTAAGCCTAATCTTCAATTAGAAAGTGATTAAGAGGTGTTTTGAAGAGATTTAGAGGGTGGAGGCCATGGCTAGGTTAAGAGGAATGAATAGTGACGACTGAAAAATGAGAAAAAGGTATTCTCCAAACCCTAACAGCCCTTTTAAACTCCTAATCCCGAAATTTCCCTTTGGGCCTAGCTGTTAATCACCCGGTTAAGCCCAATTAAGCTGTTTTTCACCATCTGAAACTTGTTTCAGCCATATCTCCCAAACGGTGAGTCCGTTTGGCTAATGTGACCACTCTACGGAAAGAGAAACCATCATCCGGAGCCAATGGAAGTGGTTTCAGGTCAAAATTCATTTCCAGTCAAAAGTTATGGCCAAAACAGTGCCAACTAGGGGTAAAATGGTCATTTAAAAATCGGGAAAAATCATGAACATGGGAAATGACCCCAATAGTCGTCTCCCAAAGTTACATGACCATAAGACTTCGTATGTGAAAGAAATAAATATCCTACGATCCTATGATGCGTAGAATACGGGTCGTTACAGGATGTGCCGGTCGGTTCCGGGCAGTTTTATACCACAACTCAGTCTAACCTCGGGTTAGGCATATTCGTCTTTTGCTAAATTTACATGTTTGTCATTTATGTCAAGTATACATGTAAATTTTCTTTAAATGTTTTCATGTCACATTATTTTAATTATGTTCATAACTTAAGTTATGTTCATAACCAATGATATATAAATTATATACCATTTCATGGCCTTAACCATTTACATGGTTATGGGCCCACCTACATCATTAACATGTTATAATTTAATGTCCATTCCAACATTACCCCCGTTTATACGTTCGCGTCAATCACATAAAGTAATTAGGCCCGCAAATTAGCCTAATTTATAAACAAGAGGTAAAAGAAGGTAACGTGCCTAATATAAATCCAGCCAAACATATGTCATGTAATGTTGACATAGAACATCATTTATTTCAACTAACATGTCTCATGAACTTGCATATGAATTGGACTAAATAATCACAAGCCTAAACATGTTAATATGTAGATCTAGGCATATGTAAACATAACTTGGTTTATGAACTAGCATATGTCATAATCATGACATGTACATTACCAAAGCATGTATAAGTTTAACTTTAACATGTAGATGTGAACTAGATCTAACAATAATGATCATATGAACTTGCATGAATCCATTTTATAAACATGCATATATATATATATATATATATATATATATATATATAGATCCAGGTTTGGATCTAACACAAAACATGCAACTTGCATATGAACATATATGTATGTATGTATATATATATATATATATATCTTGACTTGGAACTAACATAAAACTTGTAACTTGCATTAAATCATATGAACATATGTATAGATCTTGACTTGGATCTAATTAGCATGGATCTAAACACATAATGTTGTAGATCTAAACATGTAGGCATATGGATCTAACATAAAACATGTAACTTGCATTAAATCATATGAACATATGTATAGATATTGACTTGGATCTAATTAGCATGGATCTAAACACATAAAGTTGTAGATCTAAACATGTAGGTATATGGATCTAACATTATTTAGCCTAAAAACTTGCATGTAACATATCATGAAAAGATTATCAAACTTATATGCAGTATGATAGTTTCATTCCCCAAATCATAATAGGTTCATCATCAATTCCTATACGATAAGTCCAATAAACCACAATCATTCCAAGGCATACATGACAAAATTATCACAGGAAATGGACATGAATCAGCATCATCATTATTATACAGCTTGGTACAATTCTATTTTTCATTTTATTACAAATCACGTCTTAAATTTGTTCACATCTAAAAGATAACTAAACTTACTAACAAAAGACGATCTTGATTTCTAGAATCTGTATTCTAAAGTTGAAATGCTCGCCTTTGATGTAGACTAATCGTTGTTTTAATTTAGATTTGATTTGATTCGTCACTTTTAATTAGCTTCTATCTTGCCTTAGAGTTGAAAGAGATGACGGCTAGGTTTAGATGAGAGTGAATAATAGAACTAGGTTTTAGATTTAGGGTCCTTATATAGTTGTAGAGAGTTTTTTAGGACCATTAGATTAACCTTGAACCATCAGAACCAATCAGATGCCACATCTTCCTTAGAGCGAATCGGCCCACGGGTTGACAGCCAAACACCCTGAATCAACCCCTAGTCGACCCAGCGGGGATCGGGTCGACCTCAAAAATGGGCAGGTTCAGTTATTCCCCCTCTCGATTCACTGTTTTGAACTTTTTTGCATATTTATTTATTTAATTTATGTATATATATATATATATATATCTCATATGCATACAAACTTCAAGGCTTACTAACTTCTTCATAAGGTATCCGTTTTATGCAAACCAAATGTCTACCTTGACCAAAATTTTGAGATGAACGTAATAGCGCAACTCATTCACTTAATTCTTCTTCTAAAAATTAAGTGTTCTTGAATTTGTTAATTTTAATATTCTCAGAAAATTCAGGGTGTTACAGCCACTGGCCTTATAGGTCTATCGAACCACCCATAAAACCGCAACATGTCATACTCCTTTCGCCTTATCCTATGGTTCGGAAACAGCTCTCCCAATAGAGCTTGAAGTCCCATCATATCGAATGACTTACGACGACCCTTTAACTAACAAAGCACTCCTCTTGACGTCGTTGGACACGATTGATGAAAAAAGGGAAGAGGCGAATCTTCGCGCAATGGCCCATAGGCAGAGGGTCGCGATATATTACAACAAAAAGGTCCGGCCGAAGACTTTTGAAATAGGCGACCTTATTTTGAAGCGGATCTTTCCGGTACCCATTCATATGGGCCCTCGATGGGAAGGACCCTGCGTCATTCAACGAAAACTGGACAATGGAAGTTTTAGATTATCGACCGTTGATGGCGAGCTTCTTCCAAGAGCATAGAACGCAGAGCATTTACGACTTTATCTTTCTTAAATTTTCCAAATATTTTTACTTTCCTATTTGTTTTAGCATTGTAATAAGCAATAATTTGTCATTTGAAGTAGTCTATAAATAAAAATCTTTGTTCGGGCTCTAATTATTTGTTGTAAACTTGGACGGATTGATTAATTTCTGGCCCCTTCTTTGGAAACTATAAGTAAGGGTGACGCCAAATGAATACTATAACTAATCATATGGATGCAACTCTAATTCTCACGACTCGAGGACGAGTATAAACGACGAAAGAGCGTGAAAGGTGCACCCCACCCCGACTAGAGACCGCTCGAATCTTGACAAAACTCCCCTCTCTTACTGACTAAGAAGGGTGAGTATAAAGGACTGAAGGTGTAACCCGCTCAATGACACCCAACCCCTAATCAAGGTTAGATCCGCATGAGCGCGACTAAATGGTTCGCTGTTCCAAATGGCTCCCCTGACACCAGGGATGAGAAAGCCGACAAACAACTCCGGTTTGGGACACGTCTAAATAACCCTCGGAGCTAAGATAAGACGAGAAATTTGAATAATATTTTTGCACATAAGTGACACGAATACTTGCAGAACACATGAAATATCATTCGTGTTATCATGATTACAAAATGTTGTTGCATGATAGGTACATTTTGAGCATTATCTTCCAGACACGAAGTTCAATAATTAAAAAGACGCGAGGATCATATTTCACATAAGACTTCCCGAAAGACTAATTTTTTTTTTTTTTACAACTAAAGCTCAAGATAAGGGCGACATCTCCCCGCACTCGAGCACCTCAGCTGAGTCTTCCTGCTTATCAATCTTCATTGCCTTCCCGAAACTCAGCGAGCGTTGAACTCCCCCAAGCGTACTCCCGAAGGAACGAGAGATTAAAGTCGTGGCCTATGTGTTAACAGAATCTGGAAATGGAGGAACATCAACCAAAGAAAGGTTAGTTGGGGGAATAGCTCGAACAAGCTGAGTGTTCATAACATCTTCGGACGGTTCAAGTTTTACGGTAGAAATTTGCATCTCCATTCGAGCCTGAACCTCTGCCATCGGAGGCGATCACCTTTTCTTGATTCTGAGACTATTTCGATATCGTCGTCTCTGATGGCCCTATGCTAATTTTCCCTGCCTTCGATCCTCTAACTGTATCATCGTCGTCCTCTCTCTCATCAGTGGCGGCATCCACTTTTACACTTTCGCTTGCTCCAGCGATGCCTAAAAGAAGGAACGGGAGAAGGTAATGCATAAATCAAGGTGGTATAGATAGGCTTAAGATCAAAAAGTAACACTACCTTTGACATCAGGTTCGGTTGGTTTCTCTTTAGCAACTCTGATTGGGTCAGGCGGAAGGGCAGATGACGGGCCTCTCTTAATGTTAGCGATGGCAGACGTCTCGACCTGGCTGCTATCATTTTCCTCTATAGGGACCGACTTCCCTTTTAACCTATAACACTCTGATGTTATCGTAACCTCTTTCTGCCTTCTCCGTTCGACTAGCATTGCCCGTTCTTTCTCGTTCAGAATTTGAGTCATTAAAAGTTCTTCATCTACTGGCTGCCCTCGCGCTTTTCTTTTTTCCTCACCCAGAATTATTCCCCACACATCAGCCAAAACCATGGAATACTTCGACATCCAGGATAGATCCTTGCAACGAAGGAACTTAGCGAAAAACTTGAGAACTTGTCGAGTGTGCCCTTTCTTTAACTCGGACTTTTCTTGAGCATGCTTTTACTTGACCGCTTGGATGTCAATGTCGTGCTGGAGTCTCAGGTTGCTGGCTGACTTGATCGCTGCAGCGACATTCTGTTCGGCCAGTCCTTTAGCCAATTTGGACGAATGCAGTGTTGCCTTAAGATTCTGCCCTTCCAAATTTAGTCGAACCTTGTCAGCCCTTAATGATTCGATTTCACCTTTCATGGATTCGCACTCTCGACTCCCCTGCTTGACCTGGGAATCCAAATCCTTTATCATCTTTTCGTACTCCGCTTTGTCAGCAGCCACCTGTAGTTCCAGTCCCTTAACCTTCTTCTCGAGAGAGCCGAAAGCCTTCATGTCCTTCACCACATCCTAGATCTGATCATATATGTTACATGCTAAATTCAACCTAGATCTGATCATATATGTTTAACTCAAATTTAGATGCCTTAGGGAAACCTAATTTGATCATGTGAACCGGATAATTGTTAGGTTAACTATGTTTATTCGCATGTTTACATCCAAATCATGCTAGATCTCATGTTTATGAATTAATTATGATATATTCTTGTTTGTATGATAATAAATTGTTGTATTGTTCGCTGTTTTGTTGAAATTGGATGAATTGCTTTAGTTGTTTGTAAAATTGTTTGCTATAGAAACATAGGGTTGAAGTCTGGAGCAAATCGGAGGTTCAGATGATCGGATTCAGATGAAACTTGGCGGAGGAGCTCTGGAAGATGATACGAGGAGGCTTATAAAATTTGGATCGAAAATAAACTAACTGTGTGGACCGGTATCGGTCCATATGGATCGCTACCAATACATCACAATGTAATGGATGGCGACGAAACGTTGGGGGATGCATCGTGATGGTAAATCGAGGCTGCCTGCAAAATTTCAAGTCATTCAGAGTTAATTTGAGATGGGTTGGTCGCTCAAGTACATGGATGGATCGGTAGAAGTTTTTACTGGACGAATGGAATGCTATGAAAATGGACCGACAGGAAGTACCAGGGGAGTATAGAATAAGGATCAAGTTATTTAGCCAATAACGCCTAAGTATATGGACAGTTACAGATCCATCATGGACCGATACCGATCCACCACGTTAAGTCATGGAGAGCCGAGGATTTATAGACTTGGTTATAGTGGCTTCTGGTGAAGTTCGGTGATGTATGAACTTTGGATGATTGACGTGCAACTCAATGATGGATGGTGCTTTGATTGTGAACCCAAGTTGGAGTAGTCAGAGCTAGATTGATGTGATGTGGGTCGTGATGCGATATACGATTCAGTAGGATGATAGATATACTAGGGTGAGAGCCTGTTGAGGAAAATAATGGAATTGGTTTGAGAATCACTCGAACTAAAGATGTGATCTCCAAAAAGAAAGGCTCGACAGATTCAAAGTTCCAAGGAATCATCGATAATCGGAGTGTTCTAGCAGAATCAAAGCAAGGGTATCGTAGGGACGCCCATTAGGATCGGAATGGATAGATTGCGTACCCTGGGAAGTCATGATGGGCCTAGTTGTCTTAGTCAATTAAGGCAAACATACATAGTCACGATCGCATATGGTATTTGGCTATAACCGGGGTTTTCCATTAGCCCTTTTGATCATTGAAAGCAAGTTCGATTATCGATGGATTCAAGGCTGTAGTCGGTGATAACTAGGGTATTAGATGTTATGGATGATACACGTGATTGTATGCTTTCTTCTTTATTTTCTCTGGGTAGGTTATCATCGTAGGATGTCGAAGAGAATCAGGTTTGGGGGTTATCCTTTCTTATTCCAGAATGGCACATGATGGATGGTTTTCACGTGTTAATTTATTGGTTGTTAGGCAGATCGGATGGTTGATCCAGCTATACTCATATTATCCTGTGTAACCGTTGTTAGTTATTTTATCACTCACTAAGACTATTGTTTGACTCAAGGTTTTATGTTTTCCTCTTCGGACGTTGTGTTGATGAGCAGACCGAGTAACAGGTTTTGGTGCCGATGATGTTGTGCGGTGACGTGTAAGAGGCTGGTGTACTATCACTACCTACTATTTAGACATTTCTTTTCTATTTCCGCTGTAGGTTGATGGCTATTGAGGCTCTGAGGGATGTAGTGAGGATATTATATTCATAGATTCATGTATTGAGATGTATTGTACTTGAGATTTTATTCACTTATGGAGATTTGATTTTCTGTTCAGTTATTCTTCACTACTATATCTTGTTGTATATTTTATCATTTTATATTATCCATATGCTGTGAGTTATACGATAGTTTTCATTTCGAGTTATTCTTCCTTGGTGAGCATCTCATATCAGTCTGGCACGTCATACAGCGCACCTTTTTCGTAGTTCAATGAAGGAGGTATGGGGCAATCGTCCCACATATAACAATCAAAATATAGGATGATGGTAAATAACGCATTCTCTTTTATGGAACTATATTTTCTTTCTTTGTTTTGGTTTGTATCTTTCCTCATTACATATTTTGTAGTTTCTGAAGTTACTGCCATCTTTCCAATACAACATGCAACCTTTTATACATGTATTTATCTTTTGGTAAGGTAGACCGAGAGTCGACATAAGTGCTTTCACTTTATAATGACCACATCAGATTATTGGGTGACATATGTGCTAATTCTTCAAATGCACGGACAAGTCAGGTACGATTCTCCCTACTTATTGCATTATTTACTTTGGTACTGGAGATTACTATTATTCACCCTAAAATTTGTCTGGCCTGGAGCTTTATGCATTTTTATATTACTCTGGGTGCTCTTAAAACAGTAGACTAGAGGCATGTTGGAATGAGCATGAATATTTGTCTAGAAGGCAAGCATGAGGCTATCCCACGTACTATTTATATGTTTTTATCATTTTTCGTTGTTCACTACCATATAGCTTAATAGTATTTTTGCTATTTAGAGATAGTTTGTTTGAGTTATTATCACTTGTATAACTCTGTTTATTTATATTATATGGATTTATTACTCTGATGCTTTTGGTGCATTATTAGTTATTTATTGTCTCACTTGTTTTATATTCGTTATGCATTATTATTATATTTTGATCAAGGCATTAAGATATATGACAGATTTTGTGATGCTTTTTTTCATTTAAACTTTGTTGATTGTCCTGCATGACCAAGCACAATCGCAACGCACTATTTGTATGTTGGGTCGTAGGGCGATTGTCAAAATTTCTGATAATTTTAGGTAAATCAGTTTCATATTACCAAAACTATATATAGGAATATATTATTATAAAGACCAAAATAATTATTTCCATTTCAGATTATATTTTGTAATTCAAAACCTTCACTTTATATTTTAGTAATTAGAAACAAAATATTTTCCATTTTTAAAATACTTTTACATCCAATATAGTTTTAAAAATATATTTTATTTTCCAACAAAATTTATTTATCTATATACACACACACATACACTTTAATTTAATTTTAAAATACAAAAATAATTTATCAAAGCTTTCAAAAATATAACAAAACTAGAATAACAATAAATCATCTAAATGAAAAACTATGGAGCAAAATTCCCCAAATTAAACAATAATTATCAATATAAATCTTATTATATGATCGAGTCAAATTCTATTGAATTTCCATCATCCATACAATCTACACATAATACATTTAAATTACACGTATTAAAATGAAAAAATAAAGGGCAAGCTCGACTGGCTTTTAAAGCGATATGTAATGTTTTTTTATTATAACAAATAATAAATACAGGAGATACATGAGATAAAATGAGTGTCTATACACTACAACGGGTTTTTAAAGTGGACCGCTCAACATGCTAAAGAAGTTAGACCCATAATCTAAACAACCAAAATAAGAACTCATCTAAACTGCACAGGGAGTGATGTATTGCTGAAGCGCATGATCATAATACATGGTACAAGACAATTGCAACTTAGAAAATTGAAATACAACAGATCATCACCACCTATACAGCAGTGCTTCACTTCCAACACCAAAATATAGCAGCAAAACATGGTTTCTTCAGTCAAGAGACCAAAAACAGAGCCAAACTCTATAGCATAAACACAGCTAGCCTCTACTTTCATTGGTTAGTGTTCATGCCATGAAGCATCTCCACCTTAGTTCGCCTTGCTATAGGATTTTTAAGTTCGTTATAGCTGGGGATAGTAGCTGAGAGAGGAGAGACAACAGTGTCATTCACGAGTTTATTAGTTGGACCAATGTAGACGTGTCAAAAGGGTAAGATAGGCTAGGGTCATATGTGGATCAAGAAAAATTTGATACGACCCTATCGTCATATCTAATAGCACGACCCTTTAGACTTTTATTTTTAAACGGTTAACACATTGCAATCCTTAACAACCCTCATAACAAAACATCACACAAAAAGACTCTACTGTACTGTAGCAATCATCACAGAAATTACACCAAATATCACAAAAATTACACAATTTTTTTTTTTAAATCTGCAGCAGGAATATTACAGCACCAATAACTACAAGAGATCACTACAAAGTCATTGGTGGATTGAAACTCAATCCAAAATCAAATCATTATACTTAGAGGAACAAAAGCATTATAAAACATAATAATCATAACATGGTTATTTTATTCGATATATAAGTTTCTCATTTCAGTCTACATACAACTAAAAACATTAAGCAAAATTACATTAGTCTAGACTGCAGATGAAACACATTCTAGCAAATCGAGCATTTTATGTTCCATTGTTTTACAGAAGCTGCAAAAGACATGTAAAGTAAATAGCTCACTAATATACCAGTTCTTCCAAGGATAAGATCATAAATCTCTGAATGAATAGACTAAAAATATAAGCAACGCAACAACAACGACATTACAAAGAATAGGGTATTATATTCAACTTATCAGCTGCAGAACCTCAGATACAAACACAAACTTGTTCAATTTCATAGTTTCTGCAACAAACAGACACATATTCATATACACCGAATAGAAGAAGAAAATTGTTCCATTTTTAGTTAGTTTATATATCCCATAACTTCATATGCTCTTAAATTGCAAACAATGGAAACATTTTAGTTCAGAATAAACAATATTTTAGTATACTTACTTGTCTATTTCCAAAAGAAACTCCTTGAAATCATGCAATTTGGCACCATGCAAACTATTGAAACTTAACTCTTATGCGAGCAGTACATAATCTGAAATCATGCAAACATGAGCAATATTGTTGAGCAAAGAACTGCATCTAGTGGTAAAATTGAAGCAAATAGACATTTGATCATTTTGAATCAAAAACTGAAGCATGAGACATATTGCATACATCAGTGGCATATTAATTTTTCTACGGTTGAGCAAAGAATTTAGAACAGTAAACTTTTTTAGTTGCAGAAATCACTGAGACATGAAGTTGAACATGCAATAATTAAACGAAGGGGGGGGGGTGGGGGGGAGGGGGGAGATAGCATGAAGTTAAATGTGAAATCAAGAATGATAAGACTGCAGTAGGGTGTGATATATAACAGTGGTCAAGTTGGCACATTATCATATTTGAAGTCGAAAGCACCATTGCAAACCACTATTTCAAACATCCTCCTTTTGTAAGTGCAAGTGTTTCTTGCTCAAAACTAAGCTAAAAGTTCTTCAAAAATTGTGTGGTAATTTGTAACTGATAAATAGGTTTCAAGCCATGATTTTCATTAAGAGAACAATATATTCTATCAAGTAATTTGTTCAGAATATTCTCTTACCCAAATTTTATACTCCAAGGTTCCATTATAATGCATCATGTAATATAGTAACTTGTCATAAAGCCTTATCTAAAACCATTAATTCTCTACCAAATTTCCAAAAAAGAGAGAGAAATAACATTAACATAAACACGTAGAAGACATAAAGGCAGCCCTAACAACAAAAGTCTGCATTCAAAAAACCGGGCAACCCTTCACTGCAATTCCATGCCAAGTTGGGCATTTGGCTAACCGGAAGTGATCCGCTTCCATTCCCCACCAATGCAGGTTTACTTTGTTTTCATTAACAGCGTTGCATGAAATTATAACAGAGAAAACTATAAAGTTATTCAATTTCAACAAGCATTAGCCATGAACCACCGAGTCACACAATTTTTCGCATTGCATAGTATAAATTTTCACAGCTAAAAACCACCACAATAAATGATGTGATGCGGCTACCGACTAAAAAACCAACAGGTCCACACATCCATTTGACAGTTTACAACCACTTTATGTAAAAAATATAACAAATATTGTGATCATTAATCATCATAGTATATAAATAAGTTCGACCACTGATGTATAATTTTTCCACTAACCTAAGCAAATGCACACAAAATGTTAAACCTGAGAGTATCTTTGTTTGAAAAATGAGAAACAAAGGAAAATTAAGTTTTCTCCCTACAGATAATAGTGCAAATGAAGAACAATAAATGAACAAAGAATGTACAGAACAATACAAATAAGGTACAGTTTAAAAAAATTCAAGCAGCAAGGCTTTTTTTAATAGCAACAGATAAACCATGAACTGAATGAAAGCGCAAACAAAAAACAGTAGCGTAAAAAAGTTGAAAACGAAAGTAAAAGGATTATTTTTGTTATTCATTTTGAATAAGGTAAGAATCAAAAGCAAACTTAATTGAAATTAAATGCACAAGACAAATAAACTAATAATGCATAGAAATGTCTTAATATGATTATGAAACTTTTAATATTTTATATGAATTGGTATTTTAATATTTTACTCAAGTGAACATGCAATAATATAAAAAGACCTTCCAATAGCATATGTGAAATCAACACCAGTATGAAGTTGAATGTTTCTATTATAGGATGCGAATCAATCAAATATAACAAAAAGAAAGCATTATTCTTTCCATTTGAACTCAACATCAAATGAATGACAGTAACATACGTAAAAAGAACGATGACTGAAAAAGAACGCACTTTGATTTGTTTTGTTTTATTGGGCTGGGAAATGGTCAAATAAGAGTGACTGCAATGCAAGGATTTAATGGGGTTATTATTTCCATCAAGTTCAGAAAAATAGAAGTAATATAAATAGAAGCATACCTTTTAAAAACTAAGTATCAATTCGATAAAATGCGCTGTCAAAGTTATAAACTCATCGGTATTTTCTGATTTCCATAAATCAGATGTCAAAGTTATAAACCCATCGGTATTTACTGATGTCCATAAATCAGATGTCAAACTAACTCACCCACTACATGACTTTAGAAAATCCTTAAGTTTGATCTTTTCGACCTCATATAATTTCATAACATCAGAACGCGATGTGTTTCTTGAATAATGTTCTACTTGATTGTTTAAGTATGAATGGACCTTACGAATACGTTTATACTAAACAAATTTGGATGGCAAGTTATGTTCAATAATAGCTTTGGTCATCAACTCTCTGTATATTTTCTGATCGAAATTACTTCTTTGATCATTTTCAAAACTTTTAGCAATTAACAGACACTTTGCTACATGTCTTAGCAAATTGTTTGTATCATATTTACCTCCCCAAATATATTTTCTTTTACATTATATGCGAAAACATGTGCGATTTTGACCTTCAACCGTTTCATTTTTTTCAAAATATTTCCAGACATCAAAGAGAGTATTTCGTTGTCGCTTATTTTTTATAGAGCTACCAACCGAATCTATCGCAGCCACCGATTCTTCTGTGTTTCTTAATTGAGTACCTTGTTCAACAATATCCATACCATTTTTTCACCTGAATTCTGTGTTTCTTAATTGAGTACCTTGTTCAACAATATTCATACCATTTTTTCACCTGAATTCAAATTTTTACTGTAAAAATAAACCTTTAGCTAACTGAAAATAAACACATTGAATAGGAAAAAGACAAATCTATCTCATACCACAATTATAGCCAAACTCAATTTATGATTGAAAAAATATTAACTATATCTATGAGTTTACCCTCATCACTACTCTCTCGTTAAAAATGAAATGAATGGACTTAATACTTTGAACCAAATCAAAATTAAAGTAACAATCATGGAAAAAAGTATAATTTTCTCAATATATGGTCATAGGCTAAATCAGGAAATTTTGTAGTAACATAATTTCCTTAACAAAAGTGGTCATAGGTTAAACTGGGAAATTTTGTAATCAATTAACCAACCATGAAACTTCCCTAACAAAATTTGAGGCCAGCTGACAGTAACAAATCTCACCATCACTAATAAAGAATACAGTACCTACTAGTATAACCGCATAACGGTGGGAAAACCGACTTTGTAATGCTACAAGATAAAAGAATTTATTTTGCTCATGTTTTTTAGTTCTTTAAGACCACACATGAATCACAGTATATAGAAGAAAAATTGCATATATTATTAAAAACTTAAAATAATTATTTTAAGCCATCATGCAAACACAAAGATTTAATACATAAATAAATATTCATGAAAAATGTCACATTTAATTAGTGTAATTTATCAATTACATATGAAGGATTTTAAAGCAAAAAAGTTGTACATTTTCTATTTGAAAAATTGCTAGCTGATTCAAACATTTTCAAAGCTCATTGATAGTTCCAAAGGTTGAAACTTAAAATATTATCTAAAAAAGAACAATTGGTAGGCAAATACCTTATTATACAGTTGAAATTTAGTATGAATTAAGAGATGCAAATCGAAACCAAACCCATGGACAAAACTAGATTGATCTACAAAATTACAACTATAATTCACTATTGGAATTTTAAATTTAGATTAAGGCGAAAATTCAATAATTTAAAAAAAATAAGTTTATCAACTTTAAATCTGACCATGAAATCTAATCCACAATGAAATGTAATCGTAGAAGAAAGAAATAATAAGACAGAGATGTAATAATACTCACCACTATAGAAAGAAATGTGATAAGAGTATAAATTATCCTTAAAATATATGACAAAAATTTGTTTACATTTAAGTCTTTTGGTATTTTTTTGAAGTAGATTAAACGAGATTTGTTGCGGAAAAATTGAACTGAAGGGGAAATCTGCAAATATTGCTTAGAGACAAAGAGAGATTAATATTTCATTTGAGTTCGATTTTGAAAAAAAATAAAAAATGAATTATAGAAGAAAACTACAAATATTGCCTAAGTTAAAGGGAATCAATATTCCATTTAATATTAACTGCCATAAAAGAAATAAAAAGTCAAGAATATCAAGCTATACATATACATATATATATATTAAAAGAAATAATAAATGGTAATAAATTAAAGTTAGTATATACTTGTACGTTAATTAGATTTGAAAAAAATGTTATGAAATAAAGGAAAATGGAAAATTATTTACATTAATTAACATCAACGTTAAAACTGGTCATAAATGCACATAAAGAAAGAAAATATAAGGAACTGATATATAAGGCTTGTCATGATTATTCATTAGACATTGTAATTAATGCATCATTCAAAGGAGGACAAAATGGGTATTGTAAAAAAGCTTCAGACGGACACAAGTTTTTGAAGGCTCAGTAGATTTAAGAAAAACCGACAAAGTCGGTTTGATAAAAATGTTGCATATGTGAATAAAAGGTTTAGCCACTATCTAAACTGATTGATGGCCTCAACTGAACTGATTAGATGCTTCCAAAGGCTCAATGTCTAACATGTGACAATACGCGAAAGGTTTGATCTTTCACTAAGTTAACTAATAAAAAATTATTGTTATAGTTTACTAATAAAAAAATATTGTTATAGTTAACTAATAAAAAAATATTGTTACCATTAAGGAAAAGAATTAGCCATGGAGAAGAGGCTAGCATAAATGATCCATTCAATCTGCAAGTAAACAAAAAAGAGTGAAAAGAGTATCTGGCTGTTTTAATTTTTACATATTAAACAAATGATGCATTATCACAATGGATGTTTCAACTCATTTTATATATAACCTGTATACAGTAAAAAGAAAGTATAAATTCCATGCACAATACATCATATCTAATTTTACAGCTAAAAATAACTAAAAAACATAATGAGCATAAGTTAATTCTTCCCAAAACTTGAAATAGCCTTTTAAAAGGAAAAAATAATTACAAATTTAGATTTTGTGCACTCCATGAATGTGTTAAGCTGCATATGTGCTTCTGCATTTTTGTTTGTACTTTTCAACATATTCAAATTCCTTTTCACCCATGATACATTCAGCTTCAATATTTTCATGTTTAACATGGCAAAATTCTGAAGATTTCATAAAGTATCAGAATAGCTTTTGGTACGTGTTACTAATGCACTATTAACCATAAATGTAACAACCCGCACCTCCGTTCACGCAAGATATTGTCCCCAACTTAGCCACCGTATAGGTGTGGGGTTTTGTTCCTCAAAAGGCCTCGACATTAGTAAGAGATGGGCTCTACTATATAAGTACCCACTTCACACAAGCTTCCACGATGTGGGACTTAGGGGTGTTACATTCTCCCCTCCTACAGAGTCCAACGTCCCCGTTGGCTCACAAACACCTCACTCAGGCGCTGTGGTCCACACAGGAGCCACAATTCCGGCTGGATATTGGCTCTGATACCACTGTAACAACCCGCACATCCGTTCACGCAAGATATTATCCCCAACTTAGCCACCGTATAGGTGTGGGGTTTTGTTCCTCAAAAGGCCTCGACATTAGTAAGAGATGGGCTCTACTATATAAGTACCCACTTCACACAGGCTTACACGATGTGGGACTTAGGTGTGTTACAATAAAACTATTAAGATGTTAGCACAATCACATGCATAAAGGAAAAAAACCATATATGCAATGCAAATAACTATGAGACTTACGTTAGCTCTTCTTCGACGATTATTCAAAATTTATCGAATCCAATAAACTTCAGCAACATTGCCAAGCACGAACGTGCAATCAAACTCTTTTTATCTTGAAAACTGGATACTTCGTATTTGGGAAAATTTCTATGCTCATGACAAAGATGTTTTTTAAAAAAAAAAATATGACACAAAAACATAAAGATTATACAAACGATTAAATACTATTTTTGCAAAAGGGTTATAATTATAATTCTTATTGCTTTTGAAAATAGAAAGTACAACAATATGTAGAATAAAATTGTCAAAATCAAAGCAACAGGAGTAAATTGTCTAAATTAGTAGTTTCAATAACAACTTCTAAGCTTTTAACAAAATATCTTAGTATGATGTCCTTAGATGTATTTCTAGTGCAAATATAAACAGAATAAATATGAATGAAAAAAGCCTTTTTGTTTCAAATGGATCGTCAATTTACCCGCCGTTCGTAGCTCGGGTGGTTCAGGAGTTGGGAGATGGGGATCTAAGCACTGTGTGCGGGCAGGTTCGAATCCCGCTGTGAACAACTTAGGGGGCTAGGACGTTACGCATCCGTGTGCGACGACTAAACAAAAGAGGGGTAGACACACGGCGTGAGGTTTACTTAAGTGAGTATCAATGTATACTGTGATCTTAAGGTTCCCCATGATATCAAAAAAAAAAAAAAATGGATCGTCAATTTTTGATTTTATCAATATTTCATCATAATATTTACTTGATTCACTGCTGTTTTTAAGCTTATATCAAAAATATATAATGTTTAATTTAACGTAGAACATACTCAAAATAGTTAAAAGAAACATTGTAAAAAAAGCGACAACCTTAATATTACAAAGATACCAATGAATGTGAATTTGCTACAATAAAAAAAACATGTTATACAACAGGCGATGGAGTGGAAGAAGATGGAGCAGATGTGAAGAGTTCGCCTAAAATACGAGAATGGGGGAATAAATAAGAAGTCAAATGTAAGTTATTCATTCTTATCGAGAAAATTAGCATGAAATTTAAAAGACGAAACAACTTTGCCTGTTGAGAGTTATTTAACTTGACAAAGATATCAAAACAAATAACTTATAACATCCATGTTTCTAATGTTCAATAATATAACGGATTTAATGGAGCATGTTTAATAATATGTGATGTGTGAACAAAATTGTAATAAGAAAGTTAGCAAATCAATTGAGTATATTATTTTTGTACTAAAATCTTTCCATTTTGTTAAAGGAAAACAGAGTGAAATGTAAGTGAGTTTGCAAAGACAGATTTATTCAGGTTGTATGACTTGAAGGTGGAAATAAAATTCTTAGAAAATCAAGTAAGAAGAGAAAAGATATCAGGAATAAGTGAAACAAAACCATGGCAGCTGGCATATTAAATATAGATAAGTTTGCATAAGCAGATATTTTTCAAGGTATATCAGTTTAAATTGGAAAATAAATCTTTAGAAACAGGCAAAAACGTAAAGGGAATCCGCAAAACTGTTCAAACTGATTTAATAGACTGAATTAATAGGTTGAGCAGTCAATGGAGAAGGCAAAAATTGATTTAATAGGATGAGCAGTCAATGGGTTGGATATAATAAAATTGCAAAACTGTTCAAATTGGGAATGAAATAATTTAAACCAGCAAAATTACTAAACTGTTAAAAAAGGAAATAAACTGAGTTAAAATTGAAACCGTCCAAACTGACAAATGAAAGTATATACAAAGAAATCGGTTTTAAAAAAATAATAATAATTAGTGCAGTAATACTGCCATGTCAACCAACAATCGAGAACAAAGTAGTATCATTCAAGCAGATTTGATTCATATTGCAGACCCAAATTTTATGGGAAATAATGGGATACACATGAAATGAACAGAACTAAACCCTTTTTACAGTAGGAAACAAATAATCAATGGATGAAAAAAAATTGAATACTGCTAAAAAATTAAAACCATATTGTTTAATTTGAAAAATAGCTAAAATAATTAAGTTGGCATGTTTGCTAAAATAATTAAGTTGGCATGTTTGCTAAAATAATTAAGTTGGTATGTTTGTTAATACTCCAAACGCCATACACGTAGTCAAACTTGATTTAAAGTTAATTTGAAATATTTTATGAAATATGCAAAGAAAACTTTGACTAAAAACAACTTCGCATGTTTTAGGATAAAAACATAAACAATATTTGGCTGAAACCTGCAAGTCATAGTTTAACATTCAAGGTACGTATTACAAAGAAAAATCATAATCGTACTTCTACGTACAAAATTCATATAATTGTGATGTATATATCAGGTTGATATATTTGGAACTGAGTTCTTTTGAGAAATCTGATGTGAACCGAGTATAATTAGAAGCCAAAATTTGCCTGCTGTGGACAGGAGTTAAAATTAGTCTCTTCCAATAGATTGCAAATTAGTTAAATTGTTATAAAACAAATGTGGCTAAATATAAAAGGTGCTTATTCTTCAAGACAAGTGAAAACAATGTACAACTGATGAACACGGATTTACCTCAAAACAATGCTGTAGATGTTTGGTTGACAGCTGAAGATCGATTCAGTTTGATTTTGATTTTAAATCCAGATTCTGAGTCAAAGATCGTTAGAACCGATTAGAGCCTAACCAGAAACAAAAATGAAACAGATCCTACTAAAAATCCAGAAATTAAAAAGTAAAAACTCAAACCTTCATATCTTCCATTTTCAGGGTTCGGCTGACTAAACACTTTTTTATTTTAAGCTTGACGTAATTTTGGAGATAGATAATTGGATTAATTTGAGAGAGAATCACATTAATTTAGGTTCGGCTGAAGAATAGGGAATCACCAAAGTTGATTTACGGTTTTAATTCTTTTGAACGTGTCTGGTAGTTTGCGTGCGTGTTTTGAAGGATCGAATTAGTTTGACCCGATATAAAATATTTAGAATGTGGGTCTACCCGTTCACGTTGAAAATAGGGTCAAAATGGTAGGGTAAAAGAGTTATCCAAATTTTTGACAGCCCTAGACCAATGTATAGCTGGGCTATTTTCCATTTAAGCGGGAATTGTGGCAGGGAGGATAGGTGGAGCTTTGAAGGACGCAGGAGGAAGGGTGTCATGCAGGGATGGTCTTGTTTGGTGGGGTTTTTGGCTTTAAAATGGAGTATAAGAGAAGTGGAAGGGGAGGCTGTGGAGCTTACACCAGAAGGAGGCAGGCTAACTTCACGCGGAAGAGGAGGCAGTGCTGGATTGATCAACAGAGGGAACTCAGAGCTGCTACATGTTGGGGAATCTATGGTTTGAGACGCTAATGGAGGAGAATAATTGCCGTACTTCTGACTTCAAGGATTTGCGTAGCAAATTCTTTCAGACAATAGTTCAACCCACCAGGTACAAAAGGGTTAATGAACTATTGACTTCAGGATTCAATGAATCCTTGAAACAGCATAATCGGATTCAAAATTTGTACGATTTTGATCCGACCAAGAACACTTTAATTTCGGTTTCTGAGAGGCAAGCAGATAATAATAATGAGGAGAAGAAGAAGATAACAAATTTGCAACAGTTTCTGGATTTTGCAACACCTGTAAGGCATTACAAAAACGACAGCGTTAGAAACGCTTTAATGGTGTTGCAAATTAGTGGAGGAAGAAGAAGATTTTTCGAAGTTATTTGAAACATTTCTGGGCATTGCTATTTATAACAAACGAAGAGGTGTCCTTTTAGAGAAACGCCACGACCGTTTGCAACGGCCATTTCCGTCCGTACAACGTTGCATCCCTTCCCTTTGGGAAGAAACCAGTCGACCGCCCAAAAGTCACCGGTCGACCATTTTTAACCCGAGAGCAAAACGGTCGACTGTTGAGTTTTGGCCTGTCGACTGATTTGTTTTGCGGCCTAATGGATCATGAGACCCCAAGACCCCCAAGGCCCATCTTTTGACATTTTAAATATTATCATCTATGCCAAGTTCATGCTTAAGGCCCATTTCCTTTTCTCTCCTTCTCTTTTTTCTTTTGTTATAATACATCATGCCTTTGTATATATAGAGGCAAGCTCTTGCTTATATCATGATGTGGGACAAATAAATTTTGCCCATTCCTTCTTTCTTCTCTCTTCAAAAAACAAACACATATCCTAATATTGAAAATTTACAACAATCTCCCCCAATTTTCAAAGTAAATTAAAGTGGACGACTGAATCACTAGTGTAACTTCTTACATACCCAAATGGGATCAAGCCTATGTAGTTTTAAGATCAAGATTTGCATCATCGTGGAAACAACACATAAATAAAAGTATCTTTTGGATTTGAACTTTTACTTAGTGTAAACCGTTCAAAGCTCTATCGAGATTCTATGGTGAACGAATCTTGAACCGAGTATCCCTTAATGATAAAGCCGGAACCATCACACATGTTGTATTCCTTAGTTAGAGTGTTCTGTATTGCTCAGCACGTTAATGGCTATGTGCTTAAATCCTGGTTCATGAGTCTACTTAGAAAGCGGTCTTACTTTCCTACGAAACGGCCTGATTTCCATACTCATATAGGTAAGTCACTTAAGGTGTTTCTGCGATACACCTTTTAGTATTTATTGACTTATTAAGGATATTTATCCATCCTTTGTTCTTGTAGAATCCAACACTAAATATTATGGAATTATTGATTTAGTGTTCCATAATCATTTCCTTAACTTGTTGGTACCCATTGAACTTTGTCTATCCTTTTCAAGACACAAGTTGGGTTTCTGTTAAGGATGATAATCTTCATTCACAGACCTTAGTCCCATTTCTTTAGACTTTATAGAAACCATAGCCTTTGGAAGACTCTTAGTAAGTGGGTCAGCCAAGTTTTTCTTCGTTTCTATGTAGTCAACAGTTATAACTCTACTTTTGAGTAACTGTCTCACCATGTGATGTCTTAGACTCACATGTCCAGACTTTCCATTGTATGTTTTATTAAAAACATTATATATCGTTGCTTGATTATCACAATTAATCAAGATTGCTGGAGATGACTTCTTCCATAATGGGATTTCTACTAACAAATTTCTAAGTCATTCCGCTTCCTTACATGTGTCTACTAATGCAATTAATTCTGATAACATATGTGAATCAGATATACAAGTTTGTTTCTTGGAAGCCCATGACACAGCAGCGCTTCCTAATGTAAATATCCAACCAGTTGTAGACTTGGATTTGGATTCTACATTGTTCCAGGTTACATCACTATATCCTTCTATTACAGCAGGATATCCTTTATAAGATAAACTATAGTGTATGGTTCCCTTCAAATAAGCTAATACTCTGGAAATGGCTTTCCAGTGTTCAAAACCTGGATTACTCGTAAATCGACACAATACACTTATAGCGTGTGCGATATCTGGTCTAGTGCAATGCATAACATACATAAGACTCCCAATAATACTGGAATATTCTAATTGAGAAATGGTACGTCCAGAGTTCTTTTCTAATTTTATACTTGGATCTAAAGGAGTTGGTGCTGGTTTGTTATCATAATGACCATATTTCTTTAGGAACTTCTCAATGTAATGAGATTGAGTTAGTAATAACTCCCCCACTTTCCTAATGATTTTAATTCCTAAAATTACATCAGCCTCACCCAGATCTTTCATATCAAATTTAGAAGATAGAAACTTCTTAGTTTCGTTCACACAGGATATATTGGAACCAAATATCAGCATGTCATCACGTATAAACATATTATAACATAACTGTTGTTATCTGATTTGCTCCAGATACATTTATCTGCATCATTAACAATGAATCCAAATGACAATGCAACTTTATCAAACTTCTCATGCCATTGCATAGGAGCTTGCTTTAGGCCATAAAGAGATTTAACTAATTTACAAACTTTCTTTTCTTGGCCTGGGGTTATGAAACCTTCAGGTTTTTCCATGTATATCTCTTCTTCTAAATCTCCATTTAGAAAAGCTGTCTTTACATCCATTTGATGTATGACCAAGTTATGGATTGATGCAAGTGCTATTAAACAACGTATCGAAGACATGCGAGCCACCGGAGCATATGTATCAAAATAATCAACTCCTTATCTTTGTTTATATCCCTTAGCAACTAATCTGGCTTTAAATTTATCAATGGATCCATTTGTATTCAATATTTTCTAGAATATCCATTTACATCCTATAGGTTTAGCACCAGGAGGTAAATCGCTTAATACCCAAGTTTGGTTCAACATTATGGAATTCATCTCATCATTGATAGCCTCTCTCCAGAAATTAGAATCTCTAGAATTCATAGCATCAGAATAAGTTTTGGGATCATCATCGACGTTCATTACATATCTTGTTACATTAAGGACTTCGTCCTTATTGCCTTCTACGAGATATGTTATGAAGTCAGGACCATAGTCCTTCTCTAATCTCGCTCTTTTACTTCTCCTGTGTTCAGTACTATCATCTGTTACTTACATTTCCTTGCTGTTTTGAGCAGGAGTATATTCATCGTCATTTGTATCATTAGTCTCAGTTGCTGGACTAGTTGATCTTAATGGATTCTCAATAGTCTGATTTTCAAAAAATTCTACATCTACAGATTCTATGACTTCTAAGGTATCAAGAATCATAAATCTATAAGTTATACTATTAAGAGAATATCCTATGAAAACACACTTAAGAGCTCTATTACCTAACTTTGGTCGTTTAGGGTCTGGTTTTCTAACATATGCTAAGCAACCCTAAACTTTAAGTCTAGTAAGATTAGGTTTTCTATTAAACCATAATTCATAAGGAGAAATATTATTCTTTTTAAGTGGTACTCTATTTAAAAAGTAACATGCAGATAATATAGCATCTCCCCATAAGTTATAAGGTAAATTAGAACTTATGATCATGGCGTTAACCATTTCCACTAAAGTTCTATTTTTACTCTCAGCAACACCATTTTGTTGTGGTGTATAAGGGGCAGTACATTAGTGAATAATACCATTTTGTGTGCAAAACAAAGTAAACTCATTTGAGAAATATTCACCACCACGATCTGAATGTAACACTTTAATTTTGATTCCTAATTGTCTTTCGACTTTTGCTTTGTAAATTTTGAATTTATCAAAGGCTTCATCTTTATATTTGATTAGATATACATAAGCATATCTAGAATAGTCATCAATAAATGTTATATAGTATTGGTTACCACCATAGGTGATATGACTCTTTAAGTCACCCACATCACTATATACTAAATCAAGCAAACTAGTTTTCCTTTCAACAGATTTAAAGGATTTCCGATGTTTTTTTGCTTGAACACATATTTCACATTTAGAAATAGATTCGAAATCACAATCAGAAATTAAACCTAATTTATGCATATTTCTAAGTGACTTATAATTAACATGTCCTAATCTATTATGCCATAAATTAACAGAGTCAACAATATATAAGCAGAAGATTTCTTCATTAGATTCAACTTAATCATGTCGTTAAAAGAATATCCCTATCCAATAAATTTGTTGTTCTTGGATAACACTAACTTATCAGACTCATACACCATCTTGAATCCTCCTTTGTTAAGAAGGTATCCAGAAATCAAATTCTTACACATATCAGGTACATAAAATACATTGACTAAAGTAAGAATTTTCCCAGAGGTGAATGTCAATTCAATAGTGCCTTTTCCCAGAACTTTGCTTGCAACTTTGTTTGCGCCAGTTACTTCACTGGATTCTCCGTTATTCTCATTGTAAGTCTTGAACAGATTACGGTCTTTGCAAATATGAATAGTTGTTCCAGTATCGAGCCACCAATCATTATCAATACCACTAACGAAGTTCGCCTCTTGTATGACAGCCACAAGCTTTTCTTCGACCAAATTCGCTTTTTGTTGTTTCTTCTGAAGACGACAGTCTCGAGCATAGCGATCGGGTTTGTGACAATAGTAACAGTCACCCTTATTCTTATTCTTGGAATTAGTACCTTTCTTTTTAAACCGTGTCTCATTCTTAGGCTTCAACTTATCGTTAATTTCAACATTATTAGTCTTAAATTGAGACTCAGTTTGTGGATTATCATCTAGTTCGCATTTACGAGAATCCTCTTCAATACGAAGATGACGCTGTAAATCATCTAAATCATAATCCATCTCCGCATGTTTTATTTTTTTTTCTTATAATCAATCCAAGAATTTGGGAGCCTCGAAATAATAACTCCAACAACAAAAGATTCAGGGAGATCAATACCGGCATCCTTAAGTTGATTTATCAACAGTAGAATTTCACTTACTTGTCCAATTATGGACTTGCTGGTGACCATTTTGAAATCCATAAAATTGCATATAAGAAATTTTTTATTACTTGACTCAGAGATGCGATATTTGCTTTCTAGCGCAGTCCAGAGTGCGTTCATGGTGTCCAAGGTCCTGTGAGCATTGTATATCGGAGTAGACAGTGCATTCAGAATGTGGCCTCTGCATAGAAAATCTTCCTCTTTGCACTTTGCCCTTTTAGCTTTTAGTTTCGCATTATCCTTATCGGTTTCCTCCGGTATTTTCTCCAATCCATCTTCGAGAATATGAAATAACTTGACGGTGATCAAAAAAAAATTCATGGTCTCTTGCCAACGAGTGAAATTCTCTCCATCAAATCGCTATAACTTCGTCAAATGCTGATTCATCACTTGTAACGCGCTCAAACCTTCCATGGTTGAATAAATTGTCTGAAAATTTGTTGGGGAATTTGTGGTTTGAGACGCTAATAGAGGAGAATAATTGCCGTACTTCTGACTTCAAGGATTTGCATAGCAAATTCTTTCAGACAATAGTTCAACCTACCAAGGTACAAAAGGGTTAACGAACTATTGACTTCAGGATTCAATGAAGCCTTGAAACAGCGTAATCGGATTCAAAATTTGTGCGATTTTGATCTGACCAATAACACTCTTGATTTTGGTTTTTGATGATGCAAGCAGATAATAAGAATGAGGAGAAGAAGAAGATAACAAATCTGCAACAGTTTCTGGATTTTGCAACACCTGTAAGGCATTACAAAAACGACAGCGTTAGAAACGCTTTAATGGTGTTGCAGATTAGTGGAGGAAGAAGAAGATTTTTCGAAGTTATTTGAAACATTTCTAGGCATCGCTATTTATAACAAATGAAGAGGTGTCCTTTCAGAGAAACATCACGACCATTTGCAACAGACATTTCCATTCGTACAGCGTCTCTTGCCAACGAGACTGTAATGACCCGCATTGGCAGAGGTATTATAATTAATTTATTTAATTATATAAATAGTGATATAGTGAATTTAATAGTCGTTGAATTAAATAATGGTGAATATTTAATTAAAATAATATATTTAATTCTGAAATAATCAAAATTGGCTGAAATGGCGATATGGTGTGAACTGGATCATCTGTGATATTTAATTCAGTTTAGAATTGAATTAGAATAACGAATATATTATATAAACGACAGTTTGAACGTAGAGTTATAATATAATTAAAATCAAGCTCGAAATGCCGCTGCAGTTCATAAATTGGCGATTCGAACTTCAACTGAATGTACAGGATTCGTTTTAAGCCGGATTTCTGTGAAACAAGAAATGTGTGGAGCTGGTGGAGTATATCTTTCTAGTGGAAGAAAAAAATCTGGATTTCGTCAGGTAGATTTTGATTTACGTCCAAATCAAATTTTAGAAAAGTCGTTGTGGAATTCCTTTATAATTTATAAAGGAATTATTTATATTTTAAAAAGGAATTTCATTTTAAATCGAATATCGATTTAATCGGGATTTGAAATATCAAGTTATAAATCCCAATAGAGCTGTATGGTATTCCACTGTGAGTATATACGATAATATAAATTTATTTGTATCTAATTTAATTATATTTAAATATATTTATATATTTAAATGGGTCATTCAGAGCTTTAAAAATAGCCAGTTTTGTAAACGAAGTTGAAATTCGACGAAACTAATTTTGTTGGATCCGCAATGTCAAATAGTTGTTAGATTTCCAGTTTCGTGATTTTTAGAGTCACTGTGTGGCCGTACGGATTTTTAGAGTGAGAAACAATCAGTATTCTGAAGGTTAAAAATACACTGCGTGAGCAAACAGAGTCGGAATTCGAAGAAACCAGTTTCGTTGGGACCGTAATGTCGAACTCTAGTCGTATGTCCATTTTCATGATTTTTGGGTATTGTATGAGACCGTAGGAATTTTTAGAAGACAGAAAGGAATATAATCGAATATAATAAATGGAAATATCTTTGAAAATATCTAGATATTTATATGCCTATAAATATACCATCTAAAATCCTTATAACCTAAACAAGCCGTCACTTTTCTTTTTCTTTTTCTCCAGAAAGAAAACGTGAAGATCCAAGTTTTTAAAATCAAAAGAAAGTAAAATAAAATCATATAAATCATTCCATATATATATATATTTGCATTCGGTGACCGATCCTCTTCATTCCTATACTACTTTTATAGAGTGCGATGCCTGTTTGGGTAGGTCGAGATCGACAAAGCGTCGATTTCAGATTTCTAGGGTTCGAGATTTTGGTGTTGTTTGAGAATTTAAGGTATGGATTCATGTTTAGCATGATGAGCAGTGGTTTGTGGCGAGATTTCGGTGTTGTTGAAAAAAAAAAGCTATCGCGATGCTTACTGTAGAAGGAACCTCGGGTTTGATGTCGCGTTGTTCAATGGGAAATCTGGGTTTTTGTGGTGGTATCGGCAGAAGGGAGGGGGAGATGAGGAGGTTATTGGTAATTGTTGTCTGAAATATTGTGAAGTGTGGTGGAAAGGGGATTGAGCAGAAGTCGACGTTGGGATGGAGGGTTGAAATCACGGAAATGGTTAGAGTGTTACAGGAGTCTGTTGTGTGTGTATACGGGAGAGAGGATGCGAAGAGAAAAACGTTTGTGTATTTAGTTTTGATTTTATTGATATATTGAACGAGGAAAAGGAGTGGGAAATTGGTGAGGATGGTTGTATGGAATAGCATCTTACAGGAAAGTATGCATCGGAGAAGAGGGATGGTTTACGGGTTGGTTTAGTTTAAAGGGGTATTGGGCCAGGAAAACCCGCTGCGGAAAAAGTAAGGAAGATGTGAAGCCTTTTTATAAAAGAAGAAATGGCTATAAATTTGGTACGTTGTTGTCTCGAGGGAGAACCACAAGATGTCTGTACGGAGCGAATTTTAGAGGAGAAGATACTGTTGAAAATTGATGGCGGGTGGATGACTGGGCCGAATGGTAAGAGAATGGTAAAAGCCCAATCTAAAATGTAATTTAGTTTAATTTAAACTATAATAGTGTATCAACTTTTAAAAATCATATCTTGCTCTCACGTGATCAGAATTTCACAAAACAAGATCCGTTGGGATCGTATGAATGGACACTACACGATGAAACTGATTGGAAGTCCATCGGAGCTCGTTACAATTTATAGCAAAATAAATTGTCCATCTGAATCAAGCGATGGTTATCGTTATTAAAGATGATCGTCCAATGTGAGTAAATCTCACTAACTCTGAACAGTTTATAATTTCATGTTGTATTTTTAGAACTGTTAAATATTGGCTTATTGACTGTGTGTTGATTGTTTGCTTGAACTGCTAGTCAGTTAGTTGAATTTCTATATTGATTCTGTTAAACAGAATATATCATATGGAATTGAATGTGATGTTGATCTTATTGTGTAACATCTGTGGATGCAGGGAAACAAGTTGGAGGAATCCGAATGGATTCCTCAACAGTTATTTTATTGTTTTTCATATATTGTGATGTATGATGTGATATATAATCTGTTGTTGATTATATGTGTTGGACAATACTGATCATCGTGATTTGATATGTTGAATACCATAACATACCGAAATGTTGATAAGGGAATATTTTCAAAATGATATTTGAAAATAAAATATTTATAAATAAGAAATATTTATAAATTGGAATATTTATAAATAAGAGATTTTTATAAAAAGGGAAAACGTTATAAAAAGGAAACTGTTATAAGAAGGAAATCATTTTAAAGTGGAGAACCGTTACTAAAAGTAAATCTTTAAAAATGAATAAACATTGTTAAAAGGGAAATCCTTATAAAGCGAATAAAGGAGTTAAATCGAATATGGTATTCGAAAGTTAGTAAATCGAATTAGTTATTCGAAAGGGGTTAGTCGAGTCGAGTTAGTTGAATAGAGTTAATCGAATATTTGTTATTCGAATTAGAGTTAACCGGTTAGAGTTAATCCAGTTAGAGTTAAACCAGTTAGAGTTAATCAGTTAGAGAAAGTCGATTAGAGTAAATCAAACAGAGTTAATCAAACAGAGTTAATCGATTAGAGTTAAAGCAAATGAGTTAATCGAATATAGTTTATTCGAATAGAAAGTAAAAGGAGTTAATCGAATATAGTTTATTCGAATAGATTTAAAGGAGTTATCGAATATAGTTTATTCGAAAGGAGTTAAGTGAAATGAGTAAATCAATAGCGTTAGTCCAAATGAGTAAATCAATAGCGTTAGTCCAATAGAGTTAATCCAATAGCGTTAGTCCAATAGAGTTAATCAATAGCGTTAGTCCAATAGAGTTAATTGAAAGGGTTAATCGAATAGAGTAAATTGAATAGAGTTATCGAATATACCTTATTCGAAGGAAAGAATTATCGAATAAGAGATGATTCGAAGGAGGGTTAAGTAAGGAAGTTAGTTAAAGAAATATAAAGTGAACTTTGCCTGTTTCAAAGTTAGAAATGTTGTTCAGTTAAGGTCTGAGAGGTAGTTCTACCCCAACTTGATTGGCTTCGTATTTAACTAAGGAATGGTTAAGGTTCGGCAGTAAATAATGGTTAAGTGAATTTAGTAATTAAAGGAAATGGTTTGAGTTGGCATAGTGATGTTTTATCTAAACATCTGTCTAAGCCCAATGAAGGAGTTTTGGAAATGTTTTCCAAATAAGAACCAGAAATATTTTCTGATATAGAAAACAAGAAATAGAAATGTTTTCCAATGGTAATAACATATATTTTCTAAATTTAGAATATAAGAAATGTTAAATATAGGGAAACAGGAGGTGAAAAATGAACTAAGGAGATAAATGTTAAATGATGTTTGATCGATATAATTTCCCTTTGGAAATAATATCGTTGTTTGCACACCTGTTTTTCTTTGATGATTAAATCACAGACTATCGAAGTTTTGACCATTTTAACGTTGTTAATATGGAGAGACCGGTTGGATTATTATCCAAAGAACCACTCTGTATTGGTATAAGCGTTGCGAATCATATATGCCAAAGATAATTGAAGACGGAGTAAAGTGCAAGGGCTATTGTATAAGTCTTAGATAACAGTGTCTAAGATGGATGTATTGAATAGTGCCTTCGGTTCATCCTGTTCCTGGATGACTTGTATGGATGAATGTCTGACAGAGTATTTCCAGACGATCACGTATATTGATTTCTCCAACCGTACCAAGAGTGGAAGTGGAGAAGGAAACTTCTTTTAGCTAACACATAATGTATTGTTGAGGATGTCAATCGGTGATTTGATGGATGTGACGATGTGACATTCGAAGTGAATCTGGTGTGATGATAAAGCGTAGCTTCTAGCCTCATCAACCGGTAAATGACAGAAATCGGGCAAGCAGCATGGTTAAGTCGGTCGCACCGAAGTAGGGTGTATAATCACCTGATCTAGAGTTTCATTTACTTCTAAAAATATATTGTTGATGTTGTCCCATTCGGGAAACGGTTGCTGATCCCAACCGTTGGTGATATACATTCGATACACTCAAGCGAAATGAGTGGTCGGTCATGTGTGGCCGGGTTGCAAGATGTTCTTGTTGAACCCAGTGTATTCCTCTCTAGAGGTACACTAGCGAAAGGTGGTTCCATACCTTGTCATAGTTGGAAATCCATTACTCAATACGTGCTTGCGGTTTTGATTGTATACTATATATGTAGAACGTGAGATAAAAACGTTTCTGCTAGATGATTATTATATTGTGGTTGATAGACATTATGATAATATCAAAAGATTTTTGATATAAAGATAATTTGGATTCTCATAATGCCTAAATTTGTATGGCCAGTCAAGTAGTCGGGATTTTACAAATATAGTTGATAAATGATGTATATTGTATATCGAATAACCAAGATCCCCAAAAATCCCAGGTCATTACAAAGACCCCAAGTGCCTCAAGGCCCAAGGCTCATCTTTTGATATTTTAAATATTATCATCTATGCGAAGTTCATGTTTAAGGCCTAAGGCCCATCTTTTGACATTTTAAGTATTATCATCTATGCCAAGTTCATACTTAAGGCCCATTTCCTTTTCTCTCCTTCCCTTCTTTCTTTTGTTATAATACATCATGCCTTTGTGTATATAGAGGCAAGCTTTTGCTTATTTCATGATGTGGGACAAATAAATTTTGTCCATTCCTTCTTCCTTCTTTCTTCTCTCTTCAAAAAATAAACCCATATCCTAATATTGAAAATTTACTACACTACATGCATGGATAAAGATGGCTCACTTAAAATTGCATGCGGAGACATGCATTGGCTTTTGCACTTCATGAACACTCAAACTTGTGCACGTCTGAAACAGGTCAGTAACTATTTGCATGTCCAGTTTTTGTTTGCAAGAACCGATCTCTTCTGAACTAACATCACAAACACTAACAATAGCATCAATATGGACTGCAATAGTGTGACAAGACTTCGAACTGGAGGATTTAACTGTAGGATTATTATTCTTCTGTGCTTTTCCATAGGAACTAATTTAAGTACTATTGGGTTAAAATTAGTTTTACTTGGCTTCACAACACCATTAACATTTACTACTTCTGCACCATTGTTATTGGTATCGTTGTACGTGCATTGTTCTGTCTCCAGGACACGGGGGGACAGTGGGAATGGACATAGAAGAATTGGTCTACATTGCAGGTAGACTCGGCTCCTACATTATCAAACAGAGTTCTGTCAGCAGAAGAAACAGTATGTTTAACCAAAACTGTGACAACAACTTCACCTTTCTCCACAACATCAACCACCAAATCAAATAAAATATCAAAGGAGTTAGAAAGTAATCTTAAGTTTAATGTATTATCATCTCGAGCTTTAATTCTATTAAGAGGAACATTTTCACCTGATACTTTATTACTTCGCAACTCATTAGGTTCTTTATTAACTTCTGAACAATTGTTTTCGGGCATACTACTGGATAGAAAATTGGAGTTTCCACTAGTAGGAAAAACAGAGAGTAAGTTATCTACTTTCTTACTTTGGAATTTCTTTCTAGTACAACTCACTTTCTGTCATTTGTTTGCTATGATGAAATTTCCATTATTTAACTGCTTAGGCACATAGCCATCTTTATCTTATATCAACTTTTTTTTCCTTTGTTTTAACTGCTTAGGCATATGAACTTCGTTTTCTTCTGTCAACTCTTTGCCTTCAGTGCTCAATACATTAGAATCAAAATTCGAGACTGTATGAATAAAAGTGTTGCAAGAGCAACATATACCTGGTTTCCACAAATATTTTACTACTATCCTTTGCGTTCCACCATCAACAAGTTTCACTAAGAAATTATCCACTAACTCACATTCAGGATTCACTTCAGTAGCATACTATAATCTTTCTAACTTCTTTGACATTTCTTCTAGACACGGTAGTTTTCCTACTCTACTAGCTAGTCGGTTTATTCTCAGATGAGACCAAGTAAATAACGGTATGTTATGGAACTGAACCCAAACAGGAGCTGATCTAATACACCCAAGAACATTGCATATAGAAGATTCATACAACTTAACTATAAATAATTTATTCCCCATAAAAATAGGATCTCTCTGTAAGATGTTTTACCTGTCCTCTGCATTGGAAAGAAGGAAGATAGAAAGAGTATCTCTGATTTAACTTTGAGGGTGCCATTCAGTTTCCAAATAAGCCTCAGCCTTTGGACAACTGCAGAGTACGAGAGAGGGGAGTCTAGTAAGAATCTGACCAACACATCATCCTAGACTTCAGCTCCTACATTTACTACATCTGAGGTGTACAACATAGCATCTCCTTCGGAAAGAGGTGTCAAAGCAACCGGGATAAACGTCCCCGCGTTGCGCGACTTACGCTGGATGAGTGAAGACCATTCTGGTTGCCTAAGCAGAAGGGGAGGGTTGAGATTAGGACCTACGAGGTTGGCAAAGAGTAGGCCGGAAGAAAATTAATTGGCGAGGAAGGAATTATTAGAGTTTGTGCCCCAGTAGCAATCTATTTGATTTAATTAATAACATTGCTGACATTATATTTTATTTTGAATAAAATAATCTATTATGTTATATTTATTGCGTAATATAAATATTAACATAATAGAATTCTTTAGAATAATAATATAAAATTATATAGTTTCAAGTGAGTGACTTGAACATGAGATTATATAATATAATAAGCATTATAATTCTTAAATGTTCATAGTCAAGTTTTATTGTATATATATATATAGGACAATAACGAAACATTAAGACTAGTATGTTAATTGACTGATGATCATATCTCATTGATCATTAGTATATGTGATATTAATGTCACATAAATACGTATTAGAGAAAAGTGTGTTGGACTGACCCAACTTGAGAAAACTTCACAGAACAAAATTAATAGTGTCATAAGTAATTCTCATAGTGATAGTGATGTAATGGTCCTCAGACCTGAAATCATTATATATTTTATTCGATGATATTTGTGTTTTGATATCATCAAAAGTTACTTTTAACTAGTAGATGATAAAGTTGATTATTGGATACATCTCTAATCGATTAAATAATATGAATGATCTACATGAAATTTAACCCTACAATATAAGAAGAGATATCCATGGGCCTCTTGGTAGAGTATGATCATACAATGCATGGCCGTACGTGCTCAAATATTGATTTGTTTTATATAATTTACTCATCGATTAATATAAAAAGATTAAATTATAAAGAAGATTATACGTTCCATGCCTCGAGTTTAATCTTGGATATAATGGTTCAAAGGATTAAAACACGTTAATAAACTGGTCACAGAAAAAGTTGTATCGAATAGATGATTTTATTATAACTCTGGTAACAGAGATGTATTACTAGTTGCTGCTCACTGTTTATAATTTAAATTATTGCCAACATTATAGCAACTTATAGGGTTGCACAATAGAACATTTAAATGGATGAGAACCATTGTTAACAAAATAAAATCAAACGTTGGTAATTTCATTTGGTTTCGAAATGATATTCCGGGTTTTGCATTTCTCCTAAGATATCTTTTTTACTTTATAAAAGGATACTGACCCTTTTTTAATCTACGCAGTAAATCGAGATATCAAAAGAGGAAAAGCAAAATCCATCAATTCGGCTAGTACCGACCTCTCACTCTTCTTGGATTCCGTTCGACGACATCTAAGGAGCTAGCGTTTGTGGACAACATAGAGTCGCCGCCATCACCAGGAGCGCGCTCGAGATCGATTCGATTAAGATTCAGATTTCATACGAGTCGTGAATTGCAAAACCTCAAAAAGGTTCATAAATTACCCGATTCTTCGTAATATCGCATAGATCCTGTTATTAAGGTGGTTAATTTTTTTAAATCAAATTGTCGATTAGATCATTTAAACTGAACAATGGTATCGGAGCTTGGGTTCTTGCGAGTTCAAATTGTTGGGTTGGATGTGTATTTGATTTGTTTGTACATATCTATTTATATTATAATTCCCACCAATCTTTAATTATTACTAATTGGTCCGACCGTAAAATACCCAAATTGCCATATTTATCAAGGCCATTTAATTATTCTAACCTTTGGTCCGACCTTGAATTATTCCCACTAATTTTTAATTATTCCAACTTTGTTATGTTATAAAATTGATTAAAAATATTATTTTATTGTAGTTTTTTAAATTATTTGAAACTACATATGAATGACAATATATTAAAAAAATTACATGTATTGTTACAAATTAGGAATAATTATTCTAACTAATCAAGCACATGCAAATATTAAATACATAAATAAATATTCAACAAAAAAGTCTAAAGGTTTGATATAATGATTCAAATTATTTAACCATTAATCTATTTATTTAATTAAATCATATTAGTTTCAAATTTTATCTTATATACGTTACTTACGTTATCCTAAACAAATTAAAATAACATAACATATATCGATATAATTATTAATTAATCTAGATTCATTTAGAACTTTTCTAAGTTTCGTTTAAATAAAAGCAATATTTTATTTAGTTTCACAAATAAATTTTATTATAGTTTAATTGATAATTTTTATTATAGTTTCACAAATAAATTTTTATTATAGTTTAATGTGTATATAAATTTAAGGAATGAAATTTTTTGTTTTCTTCACTTAACTTATTTCAAACTGACAAGGATGGCAAATGATATTAATAATTGGAGATAGAAAACTTTACATTTCCTTCCCTTTAATTAAATTGACTAATTGATTAATGGTCGATTTATATGAGACATGAAATGCCTGTTAATCTATTTATTTAATTAAATCATATTAGTTTCAAATTTTATCTTATATACATTACTTACGCTATCCTTTCTACGTTTCTAATTTGTCAATTAGTCTTTCCTAATTCTCTCTCTATTAAATTGTCAATTAACCTTTCTAAATTGTCAATTAAATTTTATGTATAATAATTTAGTGATAAATTGTCAATTTAGTGATAATTTTATGTATGATAATTTAGTGATAATTTTATGTATGATAATTGTCAATAAAATTTTATGTATGATAAATTGTCAATTAACCTTCCTACATTTCTAAATTCTCTCTCTATTAAATGTATTATTCATGTTATATTAGTGGACCAACATGTAGATGTTCATATTAGTGGACCAACATGTAGATGTTCATATTAAATTGTCAATTAAATCAACCAGATTTAATTCTATATTAGTGGACCAACATGTAGATGTTCATATTGTGTACTATCATTGTATTACACACACACGCACACGCATATAAATAAATATATATACATAAATATATCATTGTATTACACACACACGCATAAATATATATATATATATATGTACACACACATAATATTATGTATGATAAATGTATTATCTGATTTTATTGAACTATTGCCTAAAATGTAATGATAAAATACCCTAACATGCATAAGTTTTATGTTCTTTGAAAAGGCTAATTGTAAGAGATTTTAAGGCAAATAGTTTTAGCGGGTACCTTCTATTTCTTTACTTAAATATAATTTGGATATCTTCTGTTTCTTTCCTTAAAAGAAATTTGGAAATTTAATTGACAATTTTTGCATTCTTACTCCATTTTTCCCTGTACTTCAACTTTTGAAACTCAAATTTAAATGTGGTTGTTTTATATATATAAATGTTTTAATTCATTCACTGATATTGTAAACTGCAATTAACTATTATTCATGTTGCATGCTTTTAACATTTTAATGACTTAATTATACGGATCACTTATTTATTTTGTGATTGTTTTCCTTTTTAATTCTTGGTGAATATTCATCATGTCTGGTAAGATTATCTAGGCACATTAAATCCTTTTTAAGATTCAAAACTGTAATCGCCATCAGCCAGTGCATTAATAATACAAACATAACCAAGGATTTTATCCTTGAACAGCATGGTGAGCCCTTTTACTTATTTTGTTAATTATTAAATACCCAATTTGATGCTTTCCTAGATAATAAATTCAAATTAATTTTCTCTTCTAACTATTTCTTTCTTCAATGACTGGATTAGATCTACTACGGAAAATAAATGTCCCGGTCTTCTTTTGTGGGTCATTTTTAAGGTTGAAAGACAATGCAAATTTTGTTTCTATCTTCATTGTTGAATATCTGATATTTTTGAATCTACTAAGACTTACAACATGATCGTTGCTCTTACATAATTTTTTTTTTTGCCTGCAGCTTCTGATAACACTGCTACTCTAAGCTTCTTGGCCTGAAATCACTTGGAAGATTTAGATGAAGGTAACAAATAGATCGCAGAGTTTGGATTTGTGGTAGTTTGTTTATGGTAAGTTAAAGAATATTAGATGCAAACTGAGCTTAGACTATTGGCTAATGTAGCTAAGTTGTTCTGTTTGCATTCTGAAGTGAAGATATTCCACTCAACTGCTTCATTTCTGTTCAATTTTGCAATCCTAATAATGGACATCTTAAGATTTTTTGTTTCTAAATTCAAGTATCTTTGTATTACTTTGTTTCAGTCATGCTTTAATTATAAAATTAAATACCAAACGTGTGACTTTTTTGTAAGAGAACTTTTTATTTTTCCTATTTTATACTGGGATAATGCTTTAACTATTTGTGTGTTTTGATGATTGATGGTAGGTGCTTTTTTTAATTCTGTATTTATTGAATATTTGTTGTTTTCAAACCGATGTGTGAACATCTACCTAATTTTATTATGTTGGATACAAAAATAAAGATCACTACTCACCACTACAAGATTTGTAGCTTCAGATTCCCAAGTGTTTAATATTGATATTTTTTTTAAATATTACAGTGGCTTTTATATTGTTATTAATTATATTGCCTAAAATGTAATGATAAAATACCCTAACATATGCATAATTTTTTTGTACTTTGAAACGGCTAGTTGTAAGAGATTTTAAGGCAAATAGTTTTAGCGGGTACCTTCTATTTCTTTACTTAAATTTAATTTGGGTATCTTCTGTTTCTTTCCTTTAAAGAAATTTGAAAATTTTCTATTATAATTATTGCATTCTTACTCCATTTTTTCCTGTACTTCAACTTTTGAAACTCAAATTTAAATGTGGTTGTTTTATACATTGATTATGTTACATAATCCTTTTTGGGAATAATAATAAACTATATCTTTTCTTTAATTATTTTGCCAACTTTCATGCTACTAATCTTGATGTGTCCTATTATCTTCCTTTTAGAAGGAAATAAATATTAAATGCATTGATAGATACAGATAGTTATGTAATTAATTACTTTTTCCTTATTATGCCTCATCAGCTTATTGATTTAATTTATGGATTTAATTACTAATCTTGAATTTAATTTATGGATTTTGAGTAGACTGGATGCATTTGTAGTTTTTTCTTTTCTTTTCAGCTCCCCCTGAGATATGAACCTAATACCTTTGACTTTAAGGGTGTTTGAATATAATCAGTGGACATTTGTACCAAGTATGATAGAACCTACACTGAACTATGGTGATCTGTTGCTTGCTTATTTATTGCTTAACTTGGCTATTATTGTAGTTAAATGATTTATAGTTGTAATAATATAATATTAATAATCAAACGATATTCATTTTTCAGACGGCAATGCACCAAAGATGAATAATCAAAGGAGACAAAATAGAAGTTCTAACATTTTAAATGATGAACAAAGAGAAATGCGCCGTATGAGGGATAGAGAAAGAAGAAGAGGTATGAGTTAAGAACAACGAGAAAGTTACCTAGCTCGGCGTCGTGAAACATATCGAGAAAGAAGGGAAAGATCTCAAAATGCATCTTTAGAAGCACAACCAAATATAATAGCCCATGAATCTCATACTTATCATCAAGAAAGAAACCCAAGAATAGAGATTGAAAAAATTGAAAACGTTCCCGCTGCTATTATGAAAATATATTCAACCAACTTGCAATCATCTATGGTTGAAAAACAATATACTGCTGAAGTTAAAGAAAATACTTATTATACAGGTTTGTTTTCTTATTTCCGTCGTCAAATTTGTTATAAGTATTAAAAAATACGTTTAAATATGTGTGTGTGTGTGTACTGAATAAATTTGCATTGTTATATTATTATTTATTTCATAGTACAGCATGAAATTTTGAACTTCAAAAGTGGTGTTAAAGTTATATTCTAGTTGCTAGATTACGTATACAAAAATTTATTTGTTGCTCTAAAGGTGAAAGTTCTGGTCCGTTTCGAAGTGGAAAACGTGGAAGGCTACCAAAATTAAAAGCAAATCAGTATCTGCTACTTGGTCCATATATAATGACATCATATTGTGTAGCATTTTGGTTTTTTATATTCCCTTAAAGTTGTTAATTTACGTACTCATGTATTAGTTTGTAAGAAATTAAGTGGAAGAGCTCTTGGACAGAACATTATTCCTAATACTGTTCAAGACATAATTAATAGAGAAAATATACAAATGTCACCCGAGGTCCAGTGCAGCGTGGGAGATGGCCATTATAGGATCCATTTGCTACCTTTCACGTAGTAAAATAAAAAATGAAAGTGTCACCAACTTTGATCATCAAGTTACAAAACTTAGATCTCAATTTGCTACCTTTCATGTAGTAAAATAAGAAATGAAAGTGTCACCAACTTTGAACATCATGTTACAAAACTTAGATCTTAATTTGCTACCTTTCACGTAGTAAAATAAGAAATGAAAGTGTCACCAACTTTGATCATCATATTACAGAACTTAAATCTTAATTTGCTTTAATATATCAAATAGGTATTGAGTGCATATATTGTTTAATATAACATCATAGATAAAGGACATGCCTATTACAGGAAGTTCTTCCACAGATCACCCCAGGAGATTTAATATATCAATATAGCGTAGTGGTTGTGTCGAAAAGAATTATACAAATGCAAAATCAAAACAACCTCTTGGTGATATTACTAACACTCCATGTATACTACATTTAAGATGTTTCAAAATATTATGGGTGTTATTTTTAAAATACACACTCAATTTACTTATCTTACAGGCAATGTATTTAGAATCATTGGTGATATCAATTTCCAATCTCAGTATACTCCAGGTATTATAGTGTATTATTTTTACCATAATTTTTTTTCGTGTTTTTATTTGGTTATTTTAATAAAATTCTCATGGGATATGTCTTTTTGGAACTTATTCTTTGGATCAAACTAGGAGATCTAGCAGGCCCAGAATGGTGTAGTGGTTGTGTTTATAAAAATAATGTAAATACAAAAACAAAACAACCTCTTGTTGATATTAGTACCAGTCCGGGTATATTAAGAACACGAGTTTCCAATCTCAATTCCCTACATGTGTTATGAGTATGTATTATATTTACTATAATTTCTTTATCTATATGCTTTTGTTAATTAATTTAACAAAGTTCTCATATTATATGTTTCCTTTGTATTTTAGTTAATTATATTTACTATAATTTCTTTATCCATATGCGAAATAAGTTAAAATCCTCTGTATTTTATTTTTTATAACATGCATCCAATTTAGGTATGTTATATTTAGTGCGTATAACACATTAATATGGGTTTATTATCTAATATTTTAGTATATTATTATTTGATTTTTGGTATCATATTGTATGAGTTTCATATTTTACAGGTAGCATATTATGCAATGTGAAGCTGGTAAGAAATGTGAAGCCAATGAGATTACAAGCTCATTTTGATGGAGGTATTTGTTTTATCTCAAAAAACTAGGTTTTATTTTTATAATTTTTGGAGTGCTTTGTAATTCATCTCCTGCTTTTCTCCAGAAAGTAGTTCTAATCCCTAACCTTCAATGGTTAATTATCAAATAAGTCTCACCAGTTAGAGGAGTTTGAGAATAATGGTATTGTATTTAAAATATTTTTGTTCAAGTAATGTTGTTTCATTTCATCTTTCTTCATTTTAAAATCTTAACAATATTTAATACATTCTACAGAGAGTGTGGGAACTTATATCTCGAGCTCAGAAGACGACATTTCTGATTATGATCCAAATGAAAACATGATCTTTGACGCTGTGGTTTATGACATGCAAAATATTTCTTTTACTCAAGTTAAGCATGCAGGTAAGAAGAATATACCACTTTGACCTGAGTACAGATCTCTTGGGTTTCCATCAAAAATATGTAAATATTGTGGAGCAACTATGTGGAATGAAGAAAGTGTAAATAAGAATAATACGAAAGAGGAGCTAGTATTTTCAATTTGTTGTGCCAAAGGAAAAAAATCAAGCTTGAAAAGAATCCACCTACTCCTGATTATCTACATCGTGTGTATTTTAGCAAAGAGAAAGGACCTACATTCTGCAAATCACAATGATCATATAAATATGCCTTATCCATGATATCTACTGGTGGAAAGATTGATCATTCTATCAATAAGTCAAGGGTCCATTTATTTATAGGTTAGGTGGACTTAATCATCATGAGATTGGAAGTCTATTTCCGCCCGAGGGCGAAATACCAAAATTTTGTCAGCTATACATATATGACACGGAAGATGAAATGTCTAACTGTATGAAAGTTATTAATGCCTAAAATTCTGATCAGATTGATCCGGTGATTTTAGAAGGTCTGGTGAAAATGTTGGATGAAATTAATCCCTTGGTTAAATATTTTCGCAAGGCATGTGATCGTTTTAAGAATGATAATATTGTTGATATGAAGATCCTGTTCAACGAGCCAAGAGCTCAAAATGGTCGTGAGAATCATGTCAGAAATTCAGATGATCAAATTGTTGCATTAATTGTGGGAGATGAGGGATATACATGTGGACAACGTGACATCCTCATTACAAGCAAGAGTGGAGATCTGCAAAGGATTACATTCATGCATCCAAAACTGATGGCATTGCAATATCCTCTTTTATTCCCAAACGGTGAAGATGGCTTTCATGATGAAATGTACTTTGTCAATTCAGATAAGGGGAATACAAATAAAAGGGATCAGAATCAAGCTGGGACAGACCAAGGTTAAGTAATAGTATTCTTCTCCATTGTTTTTAAGTATTTAAATGTTCATTATATATATACATATACTATATATTCTTTACAACTACTTTATCATAATTAATTGCTTGAATTTTAATTACAATATCTTTTTTAATTCTTTAGTTGTTGAACAGTGTGAGCTGGATTTCAAGGAAAGTTATATTTTGTCAATTCAGATAATGAGATAAAAGAGAAAAAGGATAAGATTTCAATGAAGGAATTTTATTCATATCAGATTCAAGTTAGAACTAATCAAGGTTGGAGCATATTTTTTTTTTCTTTCTATTTTTATTTAAAAGTTTATTACATACACCCACACGCACACTCTACATTCCTTGAAAATACACTAGTATACTTTTTTTTGATATTTTCTATGTAAAAGATGATACAAAGAGGCTTGGAGGAAAATTATATCAGCAATACATTGTGGACGCATTCTCCGCCATTGAACAATCGAGATTGTGGTGGTTTCGTTGTCACCAACAACTTCTTCGAAATGAACTGTATCATAATTTACGTGACATGCTTTTAAGTTCTGATTCTGTAGATCCTTCAAACATCGGTAAAGGATATATGCTTCCAGCTTCTTTTGTTGGATCTACAAGATATATGCAACAATTTTTTTTGGATTCACTGGCTTTGTGTCGAAAGATTGGTTATCCAGATATATTTTTAACCATGACTTTTAACCCTATGTGTGATGAAGTCTTACAAATGATATCACTTTTGCCGGCAACAACTCCAGCGGATTGCCCAGATATAATTGCTAGAGTTTTTAAGTTGAAACTTGATCAATTATATGATGATATCGAAAATAAAAAATAAAATTGGACCATGTGTAGCAAGTTTGTTTTCTCCTTTAAATATATTATCACATATTTCATAATTTAAAATTATTTATCATGCTGGCTATTATTTCCTTTCAATTCATATTAATAATGTTTTGGCAAAATTTTAATTTTCAGTTATGTATGTTGTTGAGTATCAAAAAAGAGGACTTCCCCATGCGCGTATGTTAATATGGTTGGAAGAAAGTGGTAAGAAGGATTTGAAGAGTAATATTGATAAGTATGTATGTGAAGAGATCCCTGATGAACAGAAAGATCCATATGGATATGCGGTTGTTAAACAATTTCTGATACATGGTCCTTGCAGACCTGAATTTCAATCACCTTGCATGAAGGGTTCTAAATGTACAAGGAAATTCCCAAAAAAGTATGATCAAAAACTTTATTCAACTCTAAAATATAAATTAATTTTTTTTATTTAACTCTAATTTTTCTTTTTCTTTTTCAGGTATTGTTCAAGTACAATGTTTGATGATTGCGGATTTCCAATTTACAAAAGAAGAAAAACCAAACATACTGTCAAAGTTAGAAATACAGATTTAGATAACCAGTGGGTGGTTCCTTATAATAGGGATCTTTTGGTTTGATACCAAGTCACATTAATGTTGAGATCTGCAATCACGGGCGTTGCATGAAATATCGTTTCAAATATTATCCGAAGGGTCATGACCGTGCCACTGTGTTAGTACAGTCCGAAAAAAGAAAAGATCAACAATCTGGGTGTAACGACCCGTATTTTTAGCGATATAATAATTAATTTATTTAATTATTTAATTAGTGATTTAGAGAGTTAAAGGGTTGTTTAATTAAAGAATATTTAATATTTAATTAATGTAAATAATGGAACTATACATTTAAATCTGAAATAATCGGAAAATAGTAAATTGACAATATTCTGTTAATTGGACAAATTAAAATATATATCAATTTAGAATTGAATTATATTAACGAATTTATTTATATATGTCAGCTGAACGTGTAAACTATATTATAATTATAATTGAGCTCGAAATGGCGCGGCAGTTCGTAATTTGGCGATTCGAACTTTAAATGAATATACAGAATCCATTTTAAATCAGATTTCTGTGGAACAAGAAACGTTTGGAGCTGGTGAAGTATATTTTTCTAATGGAAGAGAAAAATCGGGATTTAGTCGTGTAGATTGTGAGTTGTGTCCAAATCAAATTTTCGAATAGTTGCTATGGAATTCCTTTATAATTTATAATGATTTATTTATATTATAAAATGATTTTTAATATAAATTGAATACTGATATAATCTGGAACTTTGAAATATCGAGCTATAAATTCCAATATATTTATTTTGGAGTTGTGTGATATTCTAATGTGAATATATACGATGATATTAAATTATTTTTATTAAATTTAATTATTTTTAAATATATTAATATTAAATGGAATTATTTAGAGCTTTAAAATTAGCCACTTTTGCAAACAAGATCCGTCTTCGATGAAACTAGTTTTGTTGGTTCCGGAATATTGAATTATTATTCGATTTCAATTTTAGTGATTTTTTGGGTCAGTATGTGGCCGTATGGGATTTTAATGTGAAAGACAGTTGATTATTTGACTTTAAAAATGCGCTGTATGAGCAAACGAAGTCGGAATTCAATGAAACAAGTTTTGTTGGGTCCGTAATGTCAAACTGAAGGTGTATGTCCATTTTCGTGATTTTTGGATATTATATGTGATTATAGGAATGTTTAAATGGTAAACGGAGATAACGGTTGGTTATTAATTAATAAAATAATCAATATAAAATTAATTTAACTACCCTATAAATATAGTAACATCCTTCCTAACCTTATTTTCATTTTCTTCTTGGTCAACAGCGAAACAATTTCATGCCGCCACAAAAAAGGGAAAACCGTGAGTGTAAAATCAACATTAATCCATAGAAAAATCAATAAATCGCAAACCTTATATATTCAGATTCATATGAAGTCGCTCTCCACACTCATACCCATTTCGATGGGTTCGAACTACTTTTGAGTTCGCTGAAAAGTACCACGTCAACTAGGGTTAGATCGTTCGACGGTTTTGAGCATCAATTGAAGTTCGTGTGGTTATTTTCGAGTTTAAGGGATCAAACCGCGGATGTATACCATTTTTGGGAAATTTTGGAGTCAAATTTTGTCAATAGTTTTATTGGAGTCGTGACTATGTGGCTGTAGGTCGCGAGATGAGGAGTGATCCGAGTTTCAAAGTGAGGAAGGAGTACAGATTTTGAAGGAGTGAAGGATGGGCTCGATTTGAAGTTGAACCATGGAGGAAGGAAGTTGCGATAACGGCTATCGCTGGAGCTTGCGTTTGAATCGTGGGAGGAAGACGTACTATTTATGACGGGTCAGTGGATTTATGAACACGGTCTAGGCTTCTAAAAGGTGTAACATTGGGCCGATATATTTTGACTAAGGCCCGTGGGAAAGAATAAAGGAAAAGGGAAAAATAAAGGGGCATACGGATATAGAAAGGGTGGAAGCGAGCTTAACTGGCAAAGGAAAAGAGGGATTGCAATTTTGAAGCAGTCTGGGTTTTTACAAAGGAGGTATGGACTGGCTTTAAAGTGCAAACCCAATTATAGTAATATTTAAGTTTTATTTAAATTAATCCATGTATTATATTATAAATGTGATAACTTATACATACGTTGTCTAAATATAACAAAACAGGATCCGTTGGGATTGTATGGACGGTGGCTACACAATGGAACTGACTGAGAGTGAATTGGAGCTCGTGTTAAGTTACAGCGAAATAAATTGCCTGTCTGAATCAACAGATAGTTAATCGTTATTTAGCGATAACCTTCCAATGTGAGTAAATCTCACTAACTCTACCCAGTTATATTTCACAACGTATTTTTAGAACTGATAAATGTTGGTTGATTGTGGTGTTGTTTATTTGGATGAACTGTTAATTGATTGGTTGAAATATAGATATAGTTAAATATATAAATCGTTAATTATATATTGATGCTGTTTATCAGAATATTTCATATAAAAATGAAATTGGTGTTAATTTTATTGTTTAACATCTATGGATGCAGGGAAACAGGTCAGAGGGATCCAACTGAATTCCTCAACATTTATTTTACTGTTTTCATATATTGTGATATATGATGTGATATATAATCTGTTGTTGATTATGCGTGTTTGGATGATATTGATCATTGTTATATGGTATGTTAAATACCATAAGGAATACTGGAATGTAAAAACGGAATTTTCAAAGTGTATATTGAAAATGAAATATATTTATATAAAATCAAATGATTTTATAAAAAGGAATTTCAAAGTAGATATTGAATTTAAGGATATTTATAAAATCAAAGGATATTATAAATGAAATATTTATATCGAATAAATAGAATTATATAAATGAAATATTTATATCAAATAAATAGAATTATAAAAGAAATATTTATTTAGAAAACAAATATTATAAAAGGAATATTTATTTGGAAAATAAATAGAATTAAATAGGAAATATTTGTAAACCAAATAGAATTGAATAGGAAATATTTGTAAAACAAATAAAATAGAAAAGGGATTATTTGAGGAAATAAATAGGAATTATAAAAGGAAGTATTTTATAAATTAATAGAATTTTATAAAAGAAAATAAGTGGAAAATAAATATTAAATGGAAATCTGTTTTTAACAGATAAATGGAAAAGATTAATTTAAAGTAGAATTAAATAGAAATCTGTTTTAACAGATAAAATGGAGAAAATTAATTTTTAAATAATGCTTTATAAATTAAGTAAATTATTTATCATTGGATAAATGGGATATATAAGTTTGAACTTATATAGAGAAGTAGAAATCGGTTTTGGCACCGGCATTTCAAATAGAATGTGAACTCAGCATTTATAAAGGGAATTTACAAATGAGATTTAAGTGTTAGAAATAAAAAGGATTTCGTATGAATAATTCGATAAATAAAAGTATAAATAGAATTTGGAAATGGGATATTAATTTAAATACGAAATCAAACTGAATGGATTATATAAAAGAAATATTTTTCACATTCGATGTGAATAATGGATTAAAATGAATATTTTATAAATAAAAACATTTATAAAGAAATTGGGATTTGAAATAAAAATTCAAATGGGAATTTGAATGAGATAGGAATATTAGTTATCCAAATTAGAGCAATCGAATATTAGTTATTCGGATTAGAGTTTATCAAATAAGAGTAGTCGAATATTAGTTATTCGAATAGAGTTAACCGAATATAAATTATTCGAAGGAGGGATTATCGAATATAGTTTATTCGAAGGAGAGATTATCGATTACAGTTTATTCGAAGGCGAGATTATCGAATAATAGTTCGAAAGAGAGTTATCGAGTATAGTTTATTTGGAAATGAGTTATCGAATAGAGATTATTCGAGAAAGAATTATACATTGGGATCGACTATATCGAATGCAGGAAAGTATTATTTACTTTCTGGTTTTTTAATCAAGACTTATTTATTTAATAAATCCTTTGTTTATTTATTTAAATTAAGAAATAAAGGTTATATTTAAATTATTATATTTCAGAAGCATGGGATTATAATACTATTGTTATAGTCTAGTAATTTCTGTAAAAGAAGTGTATTCGTAAATAGAATCAGAGAGTTACGTAAGGAAGTTTGGTGAAGATTTAAAATGTGAACTTTGTCTATTTTGATGTTAGAAATGTTGTTCAGTTAAGGTCTGAGAGGTAGTTATACCCCAACTTGATTGACTTTATTTTTAACTAAGGAATGGTTAAAGTTCGATAGTGAAGGTTAGTTAATTGAATTTAGTTAATAAGTGTTAATGGTTCGAGTCGGCATAGCGATGTTTTACTTAAACATTTATTTAAATCCAATGAAGGAGTTTCAGGAATATTTTCCAAATAAGAATAAAAAATGTTTTCTAATATAGAAAATAAGAAATGAGAGTAAATATGAAATGTTTTCCAATGATTAATAACGTATATTTTCTAAATTTAGAAAATGAGAATTTACGAATATATGGAAATGGAAATAGGGAAATGAATAATTGAATGGCAAATTAAATTAAAGGGAATCAGTGTTGACTGATGATTTGCTCGATAAGATTTCCATTTGGAAATATGACCGTTGTTTGTACACATGTTTTCCTTTGATAGTTAAATCACCGCTATCAAAATTTTTGACCATTTCCGTTGTCAGTATGGAGAGACCGGGATCAGATTCATTTTCTAAAAACCACTCCGTATGGGCATTAGCGTTGCGAATCAAATATGATGAAGATAACTGAAGACGGGGTTGTGCAAGGGCTATTCTGGTGATCCTAGGTAGAAATTGCCTAAGATGGATTTACAGAATAATGCCTTCGATTTGTCCAGTCCTAGGATAACTTGTATGGAAGTATATCCAATAGATCACGTAAGTTGATCACTTCAAATGTATTTACGTTGATGGCGGAGGAATTCGTTTCTCTTAGCTTTATACCCGGGATATTTTTAGGGAAATCAATCTGTGATTTGACAGGTATGACGATGGAGCATTCAAAGTAAATGGAGGTGTGATCTGTCAAAAGATATGTTATGACCTCAAGCCTCATCAACCGGGAAATGACAAAAATCGGGCAGACAGCATGGCTATGTGGGTCGCCCCCATTAGGATGTATTGTCACCATCTAGAGAACATTCATATTTGTTACTTCTTTTCGCTTTTGTATCTCCCGGGAACGGTTATGTTGCTAGCAACCGTAGGTGACAATATATTCAATGCATTCAAGAGAAATGAGTGGTCGGTCATGTGTAGCCGGGTTGCAAGATGTTCTTGTTGAACCCAGTGTATTCCGCTCTAGAGATACACTATCGGCAGGTGGTTCCATACCTTGTCATAGTCGGAATCCAATCTCCAATAAGCGCCTGCGGTTTTGATTGTATACTATATATATATATAGAGCGCGAGATGCAAGCATTCTGTTAGACTGTTAATTATTTGTGATTAGACATTATTATAATATCAGAAAAGTATTGGTTTCGAAAAATGTTTTGGGTTATCGTAAGGTACAAACCATCCGTATTTATGTGTAGATCGGTCTTACGATTATCTTTTCTTTTGAAAAGGATTTTGAAAAGTTAAACCGACTGATTAGAGTTTACTCACATCGGTCCCATGACTGACTTAGAGTTTATTTTGTTTTGTTTTCCCTAAACTCTTGGGTGCTCAAAATTTGAACGGGCAGTCAAGTAGTCGGGATTTACAGATACACTAGATGGAGCTTAGAGCAGGAGGCTTTAGGATTTTTAGCTACTGTTTATTTCCGCTGTGATGTAAGTGTCGTACTCTAATATACAAATACAGATTTGTATTTCAAATGTTACTTTGTATACTATATTTTATTCGTACCGCTATGAGATTCATGTTACTTTGATGATGTTGTATTTATGTTCTTCTTCTATTCTAATAGTTCTACCTTATCTATTCTCACCCTCTAACTTTTTTCTATTAACTATCTAGTATTTCCGATGTCTGAATAGTCGACATTGGTATTTGTGTCGATTTTCGGGGTCGAAAATTCCCGGGTCGTTACACTGGGGATAAGAAAACAGTAAATGAGATTAAACATACTTAGATGGGAGGTAATTTATACTAAAAGAATTGTATTTTTATTTTTTATTTTTCATATTTGTTACAGATAAAATGCTATTAAATGACATGTTAATCTAAATGTAGGTATGTATATGGACCAGAGGCTGCTGATAGAATCTTTGGATTTGATGTGCACCATCGTAGTATGTCTGTAGAGAGACTACCTTTCCATTTGGAAAATGAGAAGTACGTTACTTTTAAATCAACAGACAACTTAGATCATGTTATTAAACAAGCAGCTGAAAAAGTTCCAATTTGGAAGCATTCATTAAACTTTGTCAGGAAAATGTTGATGCGAGAAGAACACTTACCAAGAAATACCAGAACATTTTGTTTGGGATTCTGACATTTATAAATGGAGACCTAGAAAAAGTGGACGGATGGTAGGTAGATTAAATTCACCACATTATGCCGCCGGAGAAGTATGGTACTTACGTATGCCACTCACAAGGATAATTGGACCTACATGTTTTGAAGATTTACATTGGGTTGGAGATACCATCTACGATACCTATCGTGAAACTTGTGATGCACTTGGCTTATTGAATGATGATAATGAGTGGCATGAGGCTTTTGCGAAAAATAAGTCAACTGCATTTACATGGTAATTGTGCTCACTGTTTGTGACGACCCCAAAACCCGTACTGCGGTGTTAAGGGTAATCTTTGGAATATAACACATAAACAGATACTAACAGAACAAAATTAAATAAATACACCTGATAATACACAATAGAATATACTAGATAAACGTAATCATCAGAGTTACACAATATACAGGATCATACTTAGTACAAATACAGTTCAGCTATACATAAATGTCTACAGCGGAAAACAAAACATAATGTACAATAGGAGCTGAACAACATAAAAAGAGATAAATGATAGAATCCATCTTCAGCTCCAGCTATCCAGAAAGAGCCTGCTAATAACCTGAATACAAGGCTTCCCGTGTAGAAAAAGGGGCACCCGAGTTTGCAAGTGAAACAAACTACGAGTCAGTCATGGAACTGGTATGAGAAATCTACTTAACACATTTAAAATATGGCTAATCACAGGACCACGCCACTTTCGTGGAACGGGTTTACTCCATCGGATTGCCAGTGCTTTAAAACAAATAATTCTTTTAAACATCGCAGTGCTTTTTATAAAAATGAAGCCATTATAAGACTCAGTTCCCATCACACAATGCAACACAAACCTGAGGATAGAGTTTTACCTTATAATGGCCAAAATATGCTTGATATGAATAAAACAAAAGCATTTGATATTATTACTAGTGTTTACATGTTTCAAAAACAATTTCGAATCATAACTATCAATCATAGACGGCATGGGTACCATATATCATGTCGCCATATATATATACAATCAAAACCGCACGGTGTCGTATTTGGAAATTGGATTTCCGTCATGGACCAAGGCAAAAGATAGTCCGTACCGACTTCGAGACGCTCTAGCCCTCCCCTCAGGATCAGAGCTCGAGTGACCCTTGGATCGTCATGGTCGGTCCACCGATGTGGATTAAAATGCCCGAACACTGCGTTTCCCCGCCCTTTGGGGCGTCAATGAGCCAACGAATGACTCTATCGGTCCCGGATCGACCGATATAACCGAGGCGCCTCGCAACAGCAACAACCACATAGGTGAAAATAATATAAATGTCAGCCAGTTTAAGCACCAACACCACCTCTATCTAGAAAGAAACGCATGTCCTCCCTGATGTCCTCTCCCGTTTCTGGTTCATACCGGGGTGTGAGGTTCGCAAATTCACGTTATACACAAAGCTACGCCACACAGGCGGTGCTTTGATCATCAACCACAAGACTTTGCTTTTCAACAGAAGCCCTGATCACTGCATCTTAGCATGCCACACAGGCAATTCACACCATGCAACTGATGGCTATCAATCACACGGAATGAATTCCAATGTCAGACACATTGTCCATTTGCAAGTCCGTTCTAGGTCTGAACGAAACCGGAGGCACTATATACCTCGCATACCCATCGATCTCCACATACGTCTGGACAATCACCACTCATTATCCATATTTCGGGATGCCTCCCAATCAGGACATCAGTTACCATCCAAACGAGGTGAAGATTTCCAGTCTTCAACCACCGTCTCCATCTTCGATTACTTATCGTCGATTCAGTTGTTCAGAATGGGATGGACCCCGTCTTTCTGAGCAACTTGCGTATATAATAAACCAGTGCTAAACAAACACAACATACACTTTATTCCAATTCATTAGTCACAACCGTAAACCATAAGAGAACGATTTCCCAAATATTAACCCCGAAGGCCGAAACCAACATCAGATCAAAACCCAGGAAACCATTCGACTTAGCAAACCTTCAGTTAATTTTTAAATTTCACATTCCATATCGTTTATAATATTTTATAACGATTTATCGCTATTTTATTTATTTTAAAATAGCCAATTTATTCAAATGACGCTTCGGCCATAACGCGGCTGTGGTGCTGTTTTTCTTCAGATTTGATGTACACATATCTGAAAATCTAACCGTTGGATCTTCACAAAATTTACATCATTAGAAAGATCTTTTCAAAACGAATCCAATGGTTCCAGTTTTGGGAAAATCCGACGGTCGGATCTCCCGCACTAATCGTTTGAAGCTTCGATTTCAAAATACGAACTGCAGCGTCGTTATTCGATTTAATATAATTATATTTATATATATATATATAATCGATTCTGGCGCTGTTTTTCTTCAGATTTGAATTAAACATTCCAGACAATCCAACCGTCGGATCCTTACAAAGTTGGTGTCGTTGGAAAGATATTTCCAAAGCGAACCCAACGGTTTAGGTTTCGGGAAAATCCGATGGTCGGATCTCCCGCACTAATCATTTGAAATCACGGTTTCAAAACACGAACTGCAGCTTCGTTATTCGTTATATTTTAATTATATATATATAATCGATTCTTCGATTTCAAAACCATATTCTTTTCATACCTTTAATAAAATTGATATTTTTTATCCAACTGACTTATATTTCAACACTTCATTATTTTTAACAATTCATGTATATGATAAAAAATGTGATTTTCATTGTAAAACTATTTATTTCAAAACACGACTATTTTATAAAGTTCATATAGATGATAAAAATATGATTTTTATTATAAAACAATTCATTTCAAAACACGACTATTTTATATAGTTCATATAGATGGTAAAAATATGATTTTTATTATAAAACAATTTATTTTAAAACACGAATACCATTCAACACATGAATTTCTATCCAACGAATGAATTTCTATTCAACACATGAAGGTTTTCTATAGTTTGTATATATATAGTAAAAATGTGATTTTTTATTGCAAAACAATTTATTTCAAAACACGACTATTTTATATAGTTCATATAGATGATAAACATATGATTTTTATTATAAAACGATTTATTTTTAAAACACGTATACCATTCAACACATGAATTTCTATCCAACGAATGAATTTCTATTCAACACATGAAGGTTTTCTATAGTTTGTATATATATATAGTAAAAATGTGATTTTTATTGCAAAACAATTTATTTTAAAACACGAATACCATTCAACACATGAATTTCTATCCAACGAATGAATTTCTTTTCAACACATGAAGGTTTTCTATAGTTTGTATATATATAGTAAAAATGTGATTTTTATTGCAAAACAATTTATTTTAAAACACGAATACCATTCAACACATGAATTTCTATCCAATGAATGAATTTCTATTCAACACATGAAGGTTTTCTGTTCAACACACGAATATAGTTTCAACACATGAAAATAATTCTAACACATGAATATTATTCAAAATTTCGGCAGCATAACGGCAGGGTAGTTAAAACCGGGGTCGTCCCTAGTACGGCTCCTCGCTCTACCTTAAAGCCTCGCAGCTTTTGACAAGGGGGATTTCATGCATCTAGTTCGCACGCAGGCGGCATGTATATTTTTTTTTCATTTCCACAAACTAATCCTATGGGTTTCAACCAAATAATTCTCAACCACAAATGGGTATTTTTCAACCACAATCAATCAATTTCAACCACAAAAAATTCTAATCAACCATTCGTAATCAACCAATTTTCACACCAATCACAACCAATAAATATCGTCCATGGTTTGTGGACGAGGGCGTATATATATATATATATATATATATATATATATATAAGCATTTCACTTCTATTTCAACACATGTATAATTTTTTACAATGCATATATAACTTATATATCGAACGTACAACTTATACAACGCTTATACAAGAGTTGTACAACGCTTATATAACTCATACATCGACTATATAATTTATACATCGTCGTTTTCCATCGTTTATAATTTAGAAATCTCACATTGGGTTCCACTCCACCAAAAATAGCAGAAGGCTCAGAAAAATGTGCGGTCTCTTCTAGACTGTAGAAGACGTCCACACGAGTCCACTGTCTCTTGTTTCACTGAATTTCATCAAGAAACGAAAAAGATATGATTTTTACAGTGAAATCAAAAACCGTAGCGCTTTAAACTGCTATTAAATAGTTTAAAATAAAAACAGTTGTACCTCAGCTGAAATGTTCAAAACTAGGTTTTGAATTTTTGCGAGATCCGTGTAGTATTACAACGATCGGGCGATGCAGCGTTGAAGAGGGGCGAGAGGCGCACCTGGCGCTAGTGGTGCGGCGGCGTTAGATGATCGGAGGAAGCGGCGGCAGCGGTTTCAACGGCGCGACTTCGAGGTGCCCGTTCTCCCAAAATACTGAGCGATAAATTACAATCCCTATATGATTTAAAGATCTCGAGACGATCTACAAAAACTTCAACTGGGGCATGGGTTTTTATTGCGTGTAGGAGGAGGAATCGGAGGGGGAAGTTTTGAGCAATATCCGCCGTCGTCGAGAGGGTTTGTCGGGTTTGGGGGAGTTGACCAACCAATGAGATATTTTTATTTATTTATATATTTTTAAATTTCCAAAATACCCCTTGTCACATACGAACTCCAATCCAAACCCAACGACTGTCGTTTCTAGCTAAACACCCCAATTCCGAACACAATGGGATATGTTTCGTAGGCCCATTCGACTATTTCAGTCAGTTTTCCTTTAAATTAAAATATAAAACATTCAATATTTAATTTGAATGTACATTTCAATTTGCCAGGGCCACAAACAGATTCGAAAAATTCCAGAAAAACAAATCTAGCTATGTTTTGATGATACGGTCCCAACAAAACTAGTTTCGTCGAATTCTAAGACCGTTTGAAAAATGGCTCATTTCTGGTCGATCCAATTTAACTGTAATTGACCAAAACATGTTTTCCTTTGCCACGCTCACATATTAACTTCAAAAATTATGAAATTTGAAACCTAGCAATAACTTGACATCCCGGATCCAACAAAAGTGGTTTCGTCGAATTCTGAGGTCGTTTGCAAAATGGTCATTTTCTGGTCGAACCAATTTAACTGTAATTGACCAAAACACGTTTTCCTTTGCCACGCTCACATACTAGCTTCAAAAATTATGAAATTTGAAACTTAGTAATAGTTTAACATCCCGGATCCAACAAAAGTGGTTTCGTCGAATTCCGAGGTCGTCTGCAAAATGGCCATTTTCACGGGCTATATATATTCTATAGCGACCTTTCTGAAAATTCATTTGGCCATAACTTTTGCTCCCGCTATGAAACTTCGATTTTTCAGATTCGTTAGAAAGGTATTCACTAACAGATTTAAATATTTTTGGTTTCACTCAAATCCGTTTTGTTTTGCACCCGGTACAGTCAGTCAAAGTTTGAAGTCAAATTTTGAAACTACCGCGCCATTTCAGGCCTTGTTTATAATTAGAAATAATTATATTCATTTTCTATGTCGATTCAAACTTACTTTTCGTCGTTATTATTTAAAATATTTATTTTAAATATTTAAAATCCACTAAAATAGCCAATTTAAAAATTTTAAATTGGTTCAGATTTTCCTGGTTGTTACATTGTTTGTCCATATTATCACAAACTGTTAGGTGACCGATGTTTGTAAGCTGTGGATTTCTCATTGGGATTGCATGGCAGATGATATCTTACATAAACAGAAGGTGATTACTGGAAATCCTAATTTAAAGCTAAGTGATGAACAATTACAAAATTATGCTCGGTTGGTATGTTATGTTTTATCCAATATATTATGTATATTTCATTATTAAATTTTAATATTCTTTATTGAGTTACCATTACATTCTTACATAATTTACTATATTCAAAATATTGTATCTTGATGGTACAATCTTAACTAAAACATAATATTTTTTCTGTACAGAAATTGAGATAATATTGAACACAATTGGTAAATCACTGAAGGATTTTCCCACTATTCCAATGTCATCCAGCCTCTATTTGGATAATTTCAATAACAGATTTATTTTAGAAGAAAGGAGTTATGACACAAATCAAATGTATAATGAGCACAAGGATTTGTTTTCAAAGTTAAATGTTGAACAAAAGTGTGTTTACGATGCAGTCATGAATTCTGTTTATAACAACAATTGAGTTATCTTCTTTGTGTATGGAAGTGGAGGTAGTGGAAAGTCTTTTCTTTGGAGGACTATAATTTCCCGCCTAAGATCAGAGTCTCTAATTGTTCTACCTGTGGCTTCATCCGGAATTGCCGCTACTTTTTTGCCGGGAGGTAGAACTGCGCACTCGAGATTCAAAATCCCACTAAAGCTAGATGATTCTTCTATATGTTCAATTTGTTGTTGTTTATTAATCCCCTTATTATCACAAAACCAATTGGCAATGTGATGAGGAACATCTTAGTTTATACCCAGGATCATAGTTGCATATTTTCCGATGTGGGACAATTATTTTCATCACTCCCCCTTCACGTGTGGCGTATTTGAGCCATCTACGTGAACATAGTATTTTGGATGGAGGGGGTACGTATGGCGGTTAAGCACATACGTATTTTTTGCATTGGCTCTAATCCTGAGCTCTGATACCATGTTGTTGTTTATTAATCCCCTTATTATCACAATACCAATTGGCAATGTGATGAGGAACATCTTAGTTTATATCCAAGATCATATTTGCATATTTTCCGATGTGGGACTATTATTTTCATCACAATCTCTATGAATTCTGATATTGCAGAACTCCTTAGACAAACAAAGCTTATTATTTGGGATGAAGCTCTAATGCAACACAGGTTCGCATTTGAAGCTACAGACCGTTCATTATGCGATATTATGAAGTCAGTTAGTAGTGAAAGTTTTGACAAACCTTTTGGTGGGATAACTGTGGTGCTAGGGGGTGACTTCAGACAAATTTTTCCTGTAATTTATAAAGGTAATAGATGTGACATTGTTAGCGCATGTATTTTTAGATCTCAACTTTGGTCCATATGTCGGGTTTTTAAATTAACACGCAACATGAGGCTAAATGAAGGAAATAATGATGGTGAAAAACGTCATATAGAAGCATTTATAAATGGATACTAGATATTGGTGAGGGTAAAGTTCCTGTGGTTCAAAATGAATGTTCAATTGATATTCCAACAGAATTTTGTATTCAATCAGAGTCAAATAACATTGATGAATTTATAAATACTGTTTTTCCAAATTTGGAGACATCATACACCAATGATGAGTATTTACGTGAAAGATCAATATTGACTCCCAGAAATAAGGTGGTTGATCATGTTAACAACCTGATTCTTAATAAGATACCTGGTGAGGCATTCACATATTTGAGTTCTGATTCAATTAAATGTCGTTCTGGTGATGATGATCAACTCAGTGCCTCTTTTCCTGTTGAATATCTAAATTCCATTAGAATTTCTGGTATTCCTCACCATAAGCTGGTTTTGAAAGAGGGTGTTGTTGTAACGTTGTTGCGCAATTTGAGCCAGGCTATTGGATTGTGTAATGGTACTCGCTTGGTTGTTATGAGGTGTTTAAAACACACAGTGGTATGTGAAATTATTAGTGGCAGTCACGCACACACAACACACTTGATACCCAGAATTGAAATGTCTCCAAGTGATTCAAATTTACCATTTGACTTGGTCCGAGTTCAGTTCCCGTTGCAACTTTGTTTTGCTATGACAATCAACAAAGCACAAGGTCAATCTCTAGAGCGTGTAGGTTTGTATTTGCCAGAGCCTGTATTTTGTCATGGCCAAATGTATGTATGTTGCTATCAGTCGGGTAACATCTTCTGCTGGTTTAGTTATTTTCATTGAGAAAGAAGAAGGAGGAACTACAACAATTACTGATAATGTGGTGTATGAAGAAGTTTTTTATAGTTTGTAAGATATGTGTTAATTTTGTTGTACTTAATTGCCTATAAAGATATCTAAATAATGTGATATCTCAATGTTACGTTCTTCCAGTTCTAAGTATTTTATGTGGATAATCGTTTTGATATTGGCAGGAGATTTTGGATATTTCTACTCATGATCTTATATTTATTTTGTGCTGATTTTCATATTTATTTTGTTTGGAATGAAAACTACTCATGATCTTATATTTATTTTGCTCTAAAAACTACTATTGGTTAATGTATTTTTCTGATATGAATGTTTATTTTTATGTTGTAATTTGATTTTTTTTTTTTTAAGTTAGAATGCCTCTTGTACATAAAAAATATATATTTAAAACTTAATAACAAATCATGCATTGAGCAACAACTACTCATACATTGTTTAGAATGTCATATATATAACTATTTAATATTAATTACAATACTTTAAATTTCTTTTATTTTTGATATTTAATCATTACAATATTTTTTTTAATAACATAAATTTTAATGCCCTGCAAAGCGGGAAAAAAATACTAGTTCTTGTAATTAATGGTCAATCGGTGTTGTGAACACTACAAGAAGTAAGAAATGAGATGTAATATAGACTCGATTCTGAGATGAAATAGTGTCATTGTAAAAAAAATGTTTTCGTTAATAAAATCATGAATTAATATATGGTATTAATTTTGTTATGTTGCCAATTCTTACTTGTTAAATCTGGAAATTTGAATTATTTTTCAATATCTGTGTGAATTTATATAAGTGATTGGATCTATTAGTATATATGACTCTGTTATAATTATGTTTTGGATCAAAAATCCAATTTTTTATGATCGAATGTTAGTCCTTCTAGATCTAGGTCTCTGGAACATATTAAACTGTGAATTATGTGCTTAATTACTAATGATGAAACAGATAAATTTATGATCTTGTATCATTGCAATATTTTGAGCACTATATTAATTAAGTCTTTGAAAAGTATATTAATTAAGTCTTTGAACTTTGGTTGGTATATAGTTTTGAAATTAAATTTGAAACACACACACACACACACAGAGAGGATATGTTTTAGAAGCAACATCTTATTTCTCATGTGTTCCCAACCAGATTGGATATGTATACATGCTCAGATTTTTTTTGTTGCATATAGTGGAAGTGCATATACTCTACTTATATGAATGTTTAAATCTGCTATACCTTTAATGTGTACATCTCCATTAACCTCATAATAGTCCAGTTTACCAAGCACAGTTAAATATGTTGCTTAGATATGCCTAATAGACCATAAAGTAATGTATATATATGGATAAGCTGCTAATGGTTGTTTGTTTATTCATGTTTGGAATGGTTAACTTTTAATCTTGGCTATGATTATGTTGTGTTCACTTTAATGGATTTTGGTGCAGTTAAGATTTGAAGTTTCTGTACCAAAAATTGCATTTTCAGTTTGCAAAATTTTAATCTGACATGTCTGAAACATGTTATACTATATGTTTGTGAATATGCATGTATGTGTGATCACCATGAACGAGAAGCTTATGTGTTCATGTTGATTCTTACTGTAATAAGTTGTTGAGAATTGTGGCAAGTATATCATGTTTTTACTTTTCACTGTGTTCGCATTTATTTATTTTATCTGGATAATAATATGGGCCTTGAAATCTGATTTTATAAAATTAGGCCTGGCTTTGTATACTGTTGTATGAAAGGGCTGCATGCATTTTCCTTTAACTATGCGAATATCTGTGATTGTAATTGTCCAATTTGGTTATATGATATTATACTTATGCAAGTTTGTGAAAAATTTTAAATAACCATGCATGCAAATTTTATTGTTTTGTAAGCATGTTTATATGATACCAATGCGTATGTATGTGTCATAACCCCAATTCTTAACCTACTTTGGACTTTGTATTTATCAAAATCTCCTAACATACAAATGTTATAAACTGTAGTTAATATTAACCATGTGTATACCTGGAATTTGTAATTTGGAATAATTTATTTTCTGGTTAAAGGAAAATATAAATGTTTAATAGCCTTGTAGTTGAATACTTAACATGAAGTCATGTGACATAGAATCCTTAGGATGTTATAGGGTGCCCGGGGTAAAATGACACTTGAATAATTCATTTGAAAATATATTTTGGCACAACGTATTCTTTTGTATACTAAAGAATAGGGACCGAAAAGGGAAGTCACACATATAGCATGACATACATAATTCCTAAAATGACCTGGGGCATGCAAGATATTGAGAATGGCACGTAGAAGGGTTGCTATGTAGTGTGTACAGCTATTGTAAATGGGTAAGGTGTTAGAAAGCTGCTGCTTTCATGCTGCAGCCAGCAGCCCATGTGCTAAACATGGAGGCTGCCCACCAACTGCTCCACCAACTGAGCCACCAACCCCCACCAACCGAGCCACCAACCCTCTTCTTACCTTATAAATACGCCCTTGTTCTTCATAGTGTTGAGATTTGTGATACGCAAATCATAAAATTGTAGGCAACAAATTTTCTATGTGGATCCATTTTTGGTGGAGATATTTGTTGCTACTTTTATGGGATATTTGAAAATGAAGGCAAAGATTATTTGGTGCTTATCCAAATATATATATTTGAGATATATGAGGATATATTTGAGATATATGAGGATAATTTGGGTGACAAGTTACTCTATAAAAGGCCTACATGATATCTTCATTATGTGGTGCAAAAATTTGCCATTGTTCTTCATTATCTTTCTCTTCAAATTGTTTAGCCATTAGATATTCTCTACCTATTTCTCAATAAGATTATTGATTCAAGTTGTGTTTGTTTAACGATAGTTGAGATCGGTTGTAAACAATATTTTGGTGAATCAATAAAGAGGGTGGTTGGGTGGAATATCGTGTGTTCATATTTCCGATATTTTTTTTGTGTTGTTGTTTGTTATTCAATCACATTCATCTTCAAGTGATTGGGTGAAAAAGATTCATTTTGTTTTTGGGTGTTTTGTCAAAACTTCCGCTGCGCACAAAACCCCAACAGTTGGTATCAGAGCTCAGATCACCGCATAGCTTGGAGTGTTTGTTGGATTGAAAAAAAAAATTGATTTTTTGTTTGAAAAAAATTGATTTTTTGATGTCGGAGATGATGACGTTGTCGAAGATGGCTATTTTGAATGGGAGGAATTGGGGTATATGGAAGCCGAAGATGGAGGACGTTCTATATCTCAATGATTTGCATGATCTCATTGATGGAAATGGGGAGAAGCCCTCAAATATGGATGAGGGAAAGTGGAAGAAAATGGACAAAAAGGCGATTGCATTGATTCGCCAATATTTGGATGATTCTGTGTTCCATCATGTGGCTAGTTGTGAATCCGCAAAGGCGTTGTAGGACAAATTAGTATCGCTGTATGAGTCAAAGAGTGCTACAAGCAAGGCTTTTCTAGTTCGAAAGTTGGTGCAACTTCGATTGGATGAGGAGAAGTCTGTTGCAGAGCATTTGAACGAGTTTCAAGATGTCATCAATCAATTGGCAAACATGAAGGTCAATTTTGATGATGAGTTGCAGGCTCTTTTGTTGATGAGTTCTTTTTCGGAAAGCTGGGAGACTTTGGTTGTTTCATTGAGTAATTCCAATGCTAATGGAACTATCTCTTTGGAAACGGTTCGAAGCAGTCTTTTGAATGAGGAGCTAAGGAGAAAAGGGTCGGAGTTGAAATCGGTTCAAACTGAGGCGATGGTAGCAAGGGACTCAGGTAAAGATACAAGGAAGAAGAAAGGTGCTATCTTTTGTCATTATTGTGGTAAGAAAGGCCACGAGCGCAATGATTGCTATTCATATATATGAGATATGAAGAAGAAGATGTTGGATCTAGATTAACCCTAGAGGGGGGGTGAATAGGGTTTATCACAGTTTATAACTAAATTAAAAATCTAACGGGATATGTAATAATGCACAAATCATAGAATATAGCAAAAACAAAAAATGCAGAAAATAGATCACACACAGATATACCCAGCTTCGGTAGACTCTGCCTACTGCTGCATTCACTAAGGTTTCTACTAGGTGTTAATAACAGATCCCGCTTACAGACTCTGTAAACTCACACTCCCTGCTCCTGTACTAACCCTACGCTCAAATCCCTAGACTGACCGATGTCCACTCAATCAGATTTTCCCTTGATTACAACCCCGTAATCAATAACTCAGATTTTACAGATTCTGAAACTGACAGTCAACACCGTGACTGATTCCCCCTAGAGATTACAGACTCTAGAACTGTTGGACGGTTTACAGAATAATTTAAAACAATACAAAATAAAGAAAACAAAAAAAAAAAAAAAACCCTAGTGTATAACTAAGGGGTCATCCCTTTTTCACATTAAAAAGGTTGGCCGGCCCATAATCTTTTATCTGTTGCCCGATCTCCTTTGTCTAAAAATGGCGGCTAGGGTTTTTTGCTCTGCTCCAATTCGTTGCTGATGAATTCGATGTCTTTGTGCAATCTCTGAATGGACGCTGATATTCTCTGAAGCTCCAATTCTTGTTGATGAATTCGGTCGATTGCTGATGCTCCTTGCTTCAATGATTTTGGAGTTCTTGCTCTGGCACTCGATCGAAAATCTAATATGATTTTGTGAGTATATCGATTCCCTTCTTGCTCTCGATTTTTTTAATTTTCGATGCTTTCCTGTGATGTAAATGGTGTGAATTAATAGGGTAATCGAAACCCTAAATTTGCTCTGATTTCGTGTCAATGGCTTGACTGTTTTGTTGCGTTGCTTTCCCCTTTTGATTCGATGAACATGAGTAATTCAGGGAAATATTTATGGCCTCTTGATTGATTTATTCACGTATGTGAATTCCTGGTCTTCAATTTCGGCAATGAACATCTGATTGATTTTCTAGTTTTTAAATTGTCTCATGGGTGTTCTCCGGAATGAATTTGAATTTTGAGGTTAAAACCATTCCAAGAAAAAATGTTGCTTGCCAAAATTGTTGTGCACCATTCTGGAAACAAATTTGCATATTTCTTTTTGTTGCCTAGTTTGAACAGAGTGATTGTTGCTACGACTATGGTTCAATTTTGGTAATGTTTGAAATAGAAAATTGATTTCTTTCCCAAGATAAAGCGTTGATTCCTGGACTGAATTTTGTTTTGGGAACATGCTGGATTTCCAAAAATTTCTTACCAAAAAAAATCCCTTTTGTGCCTTGACTTAACACTGTCTTGAATGCCATGATTACGTGGTCTTCCTTGATTTCAAACTTGGCAATTTCACACCGATTTGAAACATGAACCGTTTGAATCCACTGTTTTCCAAAAGATAATTGCTTTCCTCTTTTGCTCAGACAAAGTCTGAATTTGCTTGATTGATTGTTTCAAAAATTTCTTCAATTTATTTCTGGAAAACAAAATTGTTTTTCTTGCCAATCTTGAATTTCTGAAATGAATTCTCTGCATTCCTTCCAGTATTGAATACTTGCCATTTTCCATATATGTTTACTTCATTTTTCTGGAAACTCCTGTTTGTGATTGCACATATTCACTTTATCACTTGTTTGAGCTGCTATTTCAATTCTGTTTGGTCTTGACCATTTGTTTATAAATATGTTGAGTCTTGTTAATTACTTTACACAGATTTGAACTGTTTTGAACATGTATGAGCTGCACCATCGATTTTAGTTCACTGATTGAACCTGTCCATGCTGTGCTGAACTGTTTTGCCTTCATTATGCAGTGAACGTTATTTTGCATTTGAACTTTGACATGCTTCTGTATGTCCAAGTTGTTCCACTCTGGCTTGTGCTTGAAAAATTGTTTTCTGATCTTTGTTTTCTTGAATGATCACCACACTGTTGAACTGCTTATGTTGTTGCTTCCATCTTCAATCTGTAGCTTCACCACTGTTCTGAAAAGATTTTCTACAATACTACACTAAATCTGCTGTGTACATGCCATGTATGCTCCAGTCTTGATTGAATGCTTGTATTTCCTTGATGATATGCATATGACACCTTGAAGCATTTTTCTGCCTTGTTGCATTTTGCTGTGAACTGTTTTGATGCACTCATGTGCATGACCATTTTTGTGTTGAGCCAAAAAAAAACTTGCATTCATGTTGACTATTTTATGTTGATGCTGAAGAAAAAAAATTTGATTGTATTGCTCCATATTGTTGCTGTTGTGCTACCTTAACCATTCCATCACTCTTTGCTGTTTTTGCTGGCTCGACCATGCTTTGACACTTGAGCATTTTCATGATTCACCATATTCATATGCACTGAGTCGAGTTGGTCCACGCGGCTACTCCTCAGTTGCGTGCTGATTGGCGAGGCAGTGCACACGTGTATATTTATGCACGTGTGTATATGCAGTCATCAGTCAAGTTTTCCTGTCCCTGCATTGTATATACATACTGTCTACCTTGTGGTATTTACAGTGTATCACTGTGAATATCACAAGCTGTCTAGACACAGATTGATGGTTTTAATAAATCAGATCAGGTCATGAAAAATGATGAGAAACACACCAGAAATCTGAGGCAAATAAAATTTTAAAAATAAAATTTATATTCGCGTATATTTAGTATTGTTTCTATGCAGTGTACTGTGTGTTTTCTGTTTCATGTGACAGGTAAGCAGACGGTGACTGGACTGACAGTGAAGATGCTGTGAAGACAGAAGACTGAAGAAAAGAACAATGTGAAAAAGTGTATATGTATACGAGTCTATGTAAAAGAATGAATGAGTGAAACTGTGACTGAAAGATAGAGTGTTGTAGTGGAGTACACTGTATATGAAATTGTATTTGATATGTAATACAGTGATGTACAAATAGTGGAGTTAAAAAAAAATTTGTACTGTTTGAATATTGAAATAAAATATTATATTTAAATAAAACACTGTGAATATTTTAATTTCTGTACAGTCGTATTTTATTTAAATATAAATATTATATTCCTGTCTGTAATGTGATATAACAGTACAATAACAAACACATTCAAAATAATATAAACTTGTTTGTTATCATCAAACAAAAATCATATAATTGTGTATACAACATTGTTATATACAACAATCTCCCCCTTTTGATGATGACAAACAAATAAAAGATTTTGAATAATAAATGTGTTTGTTCGTGAATATTTGAACTCCCCCTATTTAAATGCTCCCCCTACAACAGAAACTCCCCCTATAACTATGCATGAGTGAAATGTATGAATATTTAAATTTTCAAAATTAAATATATTTATAAAATATTCACTCATAAATCAAAATCTAATCCATTCTCCCCCTTTTGTTATCATCAAAAGGATACAGAGTTTAAAAATACAAATGAAAAATGACTAAAGATATAATTTCAGCTCAAGAGGAAGAATGATCATCATAAATCTCAATCAGTCAAACAAAAATCATAATATACTGAGAACAGGTGGCATATTTCACATTGTAGATAATGATGGATTTACGATGAGATTTATATAATGGAGAGAGTTTAAAAAAAAAATTCAATTATTTCCAAGGATTTTTATTAAGGTGGAGCACAAAAACAGTGATGGATTTGGACTATAATTATAAATTCAACTTAAGTGATAAAATCGTATAATCTCAAATCGCAGTAGCTATCAATCAACAATTCATAATACTTCATAAGATATTAACACATTTCATAGATTAGAACATGGATTGATAGACTGGTTTTTATACACTAAGGAGAATTTTATATAAATCTTTATTTTATCCAAATTATTTTCTTTTCTTTTTCTTTTTAATTTAAGAGCACACTGACCACGCATAACCAGATCTTGGATTTTTAAATGAGATCAGTTGCAGCTTAAATATAAGTAATCTCGTAACCATGCATAACCAGAGCTTGGATTTTTAAATGAGGTTAGAGAAATACTTATTATATTATTATCTTTTTCTGTTTCAAAAAGAAAAAACTCCTCGATATATAAAATCAATATGGATGATAGAAAAATGGTAGGGACAGAAATGGACTGTGAAATAAATTTCTAAATTAATTATATTATGAAATATGACCAACTGTACCGGGATCATTAAAAATTCTTAATTTCACTAATTCTGAATAATAACATAACCACAATTCCATCACAAATATTTTCACTGTTTATTCAAAAGATTTTTAAACAAGATAAACTCTCCACATTAATATAAAAGACATGATGGATGGAAGAACGATGATAGATAAATGAAGATGGTCGTGAAATAATTGCCAGTTCAAAGATATTATAATAAATATTCAACCATCATGAAAATCCAAATAAGATCTCCTCTTGTTGTGAAATATATTGCAGTCACAATTCATCATAATTTCAAATCTGTCAATAATTTTTGATGAATTATAAATACAATTCAATTTGGATATAGATTTCAATTTCTGAATGAATAATCAATAAATAATTTTAAAGTTGAAAATCAATTACAAGAGTAATATGCTGATCTATACATGACAAGAGGGAAAAATATATATATACAGCAAAAGATATGCAGCACTTTTACACTGATACCACATGGTGTCTCTATTAAAGAGGATTTTTAATTACACCCTGATGGACCATCATGAACATCTCAGACCAAAGAAATTTAGACACAAACCCAGCCATACAAATTTAGCACATTTATTTGTATAAGGGAAAAAAAATGTATGGATCTATACAAGGTGAAAATTTGAATCTCAGTACAGATGGGTGAAACAAATATAAGCACTTCTGATACCACTTGTTCTCGCTTTCCCGAGGATTTTACCAAGACAATGGAGACAAACTATGATATCACAGACAACAGAAATTTAAAGCCCAAGCGGACAAATCAAACAATAAGCAATTATCTAAGAACAGTATCAGAGCAGTGCAGAACACAATATCACATCAGACTTGTCTGGGGATGGTCACATAAGAACTTTCATGATCCAAGATTAGAACTACCATTTATTTGAAATCATTTGAGGAATATGAAAAATCTCTAGATTTAATGAATCGATCACACCAAATTATTATTTTCACATTCAGAATATGTGTGTGATTCAATAAATCAATAATTTCAAATGATTTTAAACAAACAATCATTCAAATCAAATAACCATGAAATAGCAGAGAAATTCAAGACCGGATTTTCAAAGAATTTTCACAAGAATTTCCTGACAAGTCCTCAAGAAATTTTAGATCATCTACATCAATTTTGTGAGATATTCATGATCCAAAGAATAAAAATAATTTATTTGAAATCATTTGAATTAATGTCAAATTTTGAGATATAATGAATCAGTCACACAAGGTTAATAATTTCAGATTTAAGTGGTGTGTGAGATTCAAAATATCAGGAATTTCAGATGATTTCAAACTAAACTAATTTCAACCATAATAATCATGAATAAGGATGAAATTCTAGATATATCACTGATTTAACCCAAATATTTTTCAAGTCAGAAATAATCAAGCCAATCTGAAAAACAATGTAATTATCACAACTGATAAATAATAGAGTGCTGTAATGAGTATAATTTTTAGCTTTTCTAAAATGAATTAGAATAAACTCAGAACAGCAAAGGTGTGTGAAATTCCATCAATTTTCAGATCTTCAAAAATTTAGAATTCAAATTAATTAACAGTGTTCAAGATATGACATGAATACAACAACACCGTTATGAATTCAGAATTAGGAAAATAAACTTCAAAACAATTGCAGATATTTACACAAATAAATTCAAGATCTGGAAATGATTACAAACACGAGAGTTTTCTACAAATAAAATGAATTTCCAGACAAATATGAGTTTTGCAATTTGCAGTTAATGAAGCGCAGAATAAGAAGAATAAGGCAATGTCAAATCAATTCAGGAGAAACAAAAAGAAAAAAATAAAAAGGAAAGGGGTAGAAGAAGAAATAAACAAAAAAAATATTTACAAAGACAAGTTCAGAGATCATACCTGAAATCAGTGAAAAACAGAATCTCTAACTCAGTAAATCTTGGCCAAGGAACTGTAAAGAATACAGAAATATAGAACAACTTGAAATCAATCTCTTTTCAGCATAGCAGTTCCTCAACCTTCACTGGTACCTAGCAGTTAAGTGGATCAAGTGGTCTAACAAAATTTGTAAAACCACTCTGAAATTTGTTTACCACTTTTGGTACCCAAACCTGTTTGTATAACATCCCATTCGAATCTATCTTTGTGCCTTTAGGAACCCAAACTTGTTTAGGTTTTCCAAAAATCATTTTATTTCCTTTTGGGGTCCACATCTGCTCAACTGGATTGTTATCAAACCAATTCTTGTCTCGTTTGTGATTTAAAAACCTTTTGGAATTGTCAAAATTTAAACTTTCAGAAAGACCCTTTTTAAAGCAATTTAAAGGATTTTTAAAATCACAAGAATTCCATTTTTCAAAAACACTTGTTTTTCCAAAACCAAGACCTTGTTTATGACCAACCGAAAATTGGTTTTGTAACAGCATATTCAACGATTTTTCTCCATTCGAAAATTTATCCAAAGTTGATTCTAATCGTTGAATTTTGGATTTAAGATCAGAGTTTTCTTTTATCAGATTTGAACAACGATTAATGTTGATCTTTCTCCTTTCAGTCTCATTTTGTTTCAAAGACAAATTTTCGTTTTCAAGAAGTTTGATTTTGGTCTTGGACTCAAAAATTTCAGATTCAAATTTAACTTGTTTTTCAAATTCAAGTTTCTTGAAATTCTCAATTTCTTTTTCAAGCTCATTTAAAATTAAATCACTTCTCAACAAGCTTTCTTTCTCAGCAGTTTCATGTTTGGAACTTTTGATGGCCTTAAAATTATTAAATTTTTTTTGCAAAGAATTGTTTGAATCTTTTAGCTCAACCTCGTTATCTTTTAAAATCAGAATTTCCTCTTTAAGCCTTTGAATATTTTTATTGAGATGAACGAGGTCAGTTTTCAAATTCAAACAACTTTCACAGTCAGAATTTTCTAATTTCATGACATTTGTAGATTCTGATTCCAAACAGTTAATTTTGCTATTTAACTCGTGATTTTTAGATTTCAAGTATTTGTTTTTACGATGGAGTTTATCAACGATTTTTGTTAAATCAGTACACATATAAACCAACTCTTCATATGAGAAGCTTTCAGTCTCATTGTCTGTTGATTCTCCATCGTCTGATCTACTTGAATTTTCATTTGTTTCTTCTCCTGAGCATAGATCTGAATCTGAGTTGACCACTTTGGGTTTTGAGCTGCTGTTGTCGATCTTTTCATACTTTCTATTGAGGAAATCCCATATTTCCTGCGCAGTCAAGCAATGAGAAATGAGGTTATATTGGACATCATCAATATAAGAATACAAAGTGTGAATAGCACGAGAATTAAATCCAATATCGTTCCTATTGACCATATCATAACCATTAATAACAGTATCCCAACATTTAATATCAATAGATTTTAAATATAATTCCATTTCTAATTTCCAATTTGAAAAATCTGTACCATCGAAAATAAATGGAGTACGACTGGACTGATTCTCAGAAGACTGACAACTAGAATTCACCATTTCTCTAGAGTTAAAAAGTACCTGCTCTGATACCACTTGTTGGATCTAGATTAACCCTAGAGGGGGGGTGAATAGGGTTTATCACAGTTTATAACTAAATTAAAAATCTAACGGGATATGTAATAATGCACAAATCATAGAATATAGCAAAAACAAAAAATGCAGAAAATAGATCACACACAGATATACCCAGCTTCGGCAGACTCTGCCTACTGCTGCATTCACTAAGGTTTCTACTAGGTGTTAATAACAGATCCCGCTTACAGACTCTGTAAACTCGCACTCCCTGCTCCTGTACTAACCCTACGCTCAAATCCCTCGACTGACCGATGTCCACTCAATCAGATTTTCCCTTGATTACAACCCCGTAATCAATAACTCAGATTTTACAGATTCTGAAACTGACAGTCAACACCGTGACTGATTCCCCCTAGAGATTACAGACTCTAGAACTGTTGGACGGTTTACAGAATAATTTAAAACAATACAAAATAAAGAAAAAAAAATAGAAAAAACCCTAGAGTATAACTAAGGGGTCATCCCTTTTTCACATTAAAAAGGTTGGCCGGCCCATAATCTTTTATCTGTTGCCCGATCTCCTTTGTCTAAAAATGGCGGCTAGGGTTTTTTGCTCTGCTCCAATTCGTTGCTGATGAATTCGATGTCTTTGTGCAATCTCTGAATGGACGCTGATATTCTCTGAAGCTCCAATTCTTGTTGATGAATTCGGTCGATTGCTGATGCTCCTTGCTTCAATGATTTTGGAGTTCTTGCTCTGGCACTCGATCGAAAACCTAATATGATTTTGTGAGTATATCGATTCCCTTCTTGCTCTCGATTTTTTTAATTTTCGATGCTTTCCTGTGATGTAAATGGTGTGAATTAATAGGGTAATCGAAACCCTAAATTTGCTCTGATTTCGTGTCAATGGCTTGACTGTTTTGTTGCGTTGCTTTCCCCTTTTGATTCGATGAACATGAGTAATTCAGGGAAATATTTATGGCCTCTTGATTGATTTATTCACGTATGTGAATTCCTGGTCTTCAATTTCGGCAATGAACATCTGATTGATTTTCTAGTTTTTAAATTGTCTCATGGGTGTTCTCCGGAATGAATTTTAATTTTGAGGTTAAAACCATTCCAAGAAAAAATGTTGCTTGCCAAAATTGTTGTGCACCATTCTGGAAACAAATTTGCATATTTCTTTTTGTTGCCTAGTTTGAACAGAGTGATTGTTGCTACGACTATGGTTCAATTTTGGAAATGTTTGAAATAGAAAATTGATTTCTTTCCCAAGATAAAGCGTTGATTCCTGGACTGAATTTTGTTTTGGGAACATGCTGGATTTCCAAAAATTTCTTACCAAAAAAAAATCCCTTTTGTGCCTTGACTTAACACTGTCTTGAATGCCATGATTACGTGGTCTTCCTTGATTTCAAACTTGGCAATTTCACACCGATTTGAAACATGAACCGTTTGAATCCACTGTTTTCCAAAAGATAATTGCTTTCCTCTTTTGCTCAGACAAAGTCTGAATTTGCTTGATTGATTGTTTCAAAAATTTCTTCAATTTATTTCTGGAAAACAAAATTGTTTTTCTTGCCAATCTTGAATTTCTGAAATGAATTCTCTGCATTCCTTCCAGTATTGAATACTTGCCATTTTCCATATATGTTTACTTCATTTTTCTGGAAACTCCTGTTTGTGATTGCACATATTCACTTTATCACTTGTTTGAGCTGCTATTTCAATTCTGTTTGGTCTTGACCATTTGTTTATAAATATGTTGAGTCTTGTTAATTACTTTACACAGATTTGAACTGTTTTGAACATGTATGAGCTGCACCATCGATTTTAGTTCACTGATTGAACCTGTCCATGCTGTGCTGAACTGTTTTGCCTTCATTATGCAGTGAACGTTATTTTGCATTTGAACTTTGACATGCTTCTGTATGTCCAAGTTGTTCCACTCTGGCTTGTGCTTGAAAAATTGTTTTCTGATCTTTGTTTTCTTGAATGATCACCACACTGTTGAACTGCTTATGTTGTTGCTTCCATCTTCAATCTGTAGCTTCACCACTGTTCTGAAAAGATTTTCTACAATACTACACTAAATCTGCTGTGTACATGCCATGTATGCTCCAGTCTTGATTGAATGCTTGTATTTCCTTGATGATATGCATATGACACCTTGAAGCATTTTTCTGCCTTGTTGCATTTTGCTGTGAACTGTTTTGATGCACTCATGTGCATGACCATTTTTGTGTTGAGCCAAAAAAAAACTTGCATTCATGTTGACTATTTTATGTTGATGCTGAAGAAAAAAAATTTGATTGTATTGCTCCATATTGTTGCTGTTGTGCTACCTTAACCATTCCATCACTCTTTGCTGTTTTTGCTGGCTCGACCATGCTTTGACACTTGAGCATTTTCATGATTCACCATATTCATATGCACTGAGTCGAGTTGGTCCACGCGGCTACTCCTCAGTTGCGTGCTGATTGGCGAGGCAGTGCACACGTGTATATTTATGCACGTGTGTATATGCAGCCATCAGTCAAGTTTTCCTGTCCCTGCATTGTATATACATACTGTCTACCTTGTGGTATTTACAGTGTATCACTGTGAATATCACAAGCTGTCTAGACACAGATTGATGGTTTTAATAAATCAGATCAGGTCATGAAAAATGATGAGAAACACACCAGAAATCTGAGGCAAATAAAATTTTAAAAATAAAATTTATATTCGCGTATATTTAGTATTGTTTCTATGCAGTGTACTGTGTGTTTTCTGTTTCATGTGACAGGTAAGCAGACGGTGACTGGACTGACAGTGAATATGCTGTGAAGACAGAAGACTGAAGAAAAGAACAATGTGAAAAAGTGTATATGTATACGAGTCTATGTAAAAGAATGAATGAGTGAAACTGTGACTGAAAGATAGAGTGTTGTAGTGGAGTACACTGTATATGAAATTGTATTTGATATGTAATACAGTGATGTACAAATAGTGGAGTTAAAAAAAAATTTGTACTGTTTGAATATTGAAATAAAATATTATATTTAAATAAAACACTGTGAATATTTTAATTTCTGTACAGTCGTATTTTATTTAAATATAAATATTATATTCCTGTCTGTAATGTGATATAACAGTACAATAACAAACACATTCAAAATAATATAAACTTGTTTGTTATCATCAAACAAAAATCATATAATTGTGTATACAACATTGTTATATACAACAGAAGAAGGCGCAAGGTGATAATAATAGTGATGAGGCACAGGCAGGCTTTGCTGAAGGTACCGAAGGCAATTCTTCATGTGATGTCCTACTTAGTGTTGTGGAGCCTTGGAAGATGGATTCAGGAGCCAGTTTTCACATATGTCGAGATGTGAAAAGTTTTTCTTCGTATGAGAAGAGTGTTGGCATGATAAAGACGGCCAATGGAGTAGAGCTACCAATTTGTGGAGTTGGATCTGTTAGGTTTCGGATGCATGATGGAGTGGAGAGAGAAGTTGCCGGTGTGAGGCACATACCCACTTGTTCGCATAACCTCATATCTCTCGGTCAGTTAGATCGCCGCGGTTGCACTTATGAGACTCGAGGTGGAGTTTTGAGAGTGAAGAAGGGTGGTCGTGTGATGATGCGAGGAGTTTTGGAGGAGGGGAACCTATATAGTTTGGTCGGTTCAGTGGTCAACAGTGGAAGGCGGGTGACGGTTGAAGAACCTAGTCCACAGCAAGGTGGAGAGGTTAATATGGTCACTGCTGATGGTCCTAAGGTGGAGGATCATGGTATCGACAAGGGTCTAGATGTTGATGATGCTCGAAAGATCCCGGAGATGAAGAGATCATGTCAAGCGGAAGACGGAAGTCGAGTTGTGAAATCCACAAAGACAAGATGGAGGTCTTTGTGGTATTACAAACGCTTTTGAAGATCGCTATTGGTGTGGTGCACGGATGAGGGAGGTGCACCATTTGTGGGCGATGGTGGAGGTTTGTGTAACACCCCACCTCCGCCAGGGTGACTCTTGCAAGCACTCTGACTTTGGAGGGGCGTTTGAATCAGGTAAACATGCATAATGATATATCAAGGCAGAACAAGAACATGTGTATATATGTAAACAGAGTAAATAAGATAAGTAAAACAGCGGAAGATTTCAAACTATTTCAAAACAAGTCTGGTACAACATAATGTCAACTTTCCAAATACACAAGTCTAGATAAAAACAACATCACTGAAAAACTGAAATACATAAGTACTATCCCCAAAATAAGTGATAACCATAGCTAGCTTCATGTCAAGACCGTACATGAGCTAAAATCCCACAAGCAAGCGATCAGAAATCCAAGCTAAGCTCCAACGTTCCCACCCTGAGAACCTGGGGGGGGGGAACGGAAGAAAAGAGGCGAAAGAAAAACAGGTCAGTCAAAAAGACTGAGTAAGCCCTACTACAATCAATGTAAACTGGTAAAGTTAACTGGCATGAGAAGCAGGGATGAACGTAAGGATAACAACATACTGGCATGATGATTTACTAACAAGGTAGATAAAGGTGTCATCGCATAATCAGGTTTAAGGTTTTTGCACCACAGGTGTACTAGTAAGCTATCATGACTTAAATAAACAAGTATTGATCCCTTGGCCCAAGCTTTGGCCCAATAACATGAAGTGACCCTAATACGAGGTCCAATAATATGAAGTGACCCTACTACAAGGTCCAATAATATGAAGTGACCCTAATACGAGGTCCAATAATATGAAGTGACCCTAATACGAGGTCCAACCAAACGGTCTAGTCGATCGGCTCCCTATAAGCCTAACTCGTCACGTGTTGGTGTCCATACGGCCCAAACATAATTGTAGTCAGACTGTGCCGGGTCTCCCGTCGGGTGTATCAAGCCCTAGGGTGTCAACCCCTGGACACCATAAACATAAGTGCACAGTCTCGATCTACTGGTACCCGTGCATGTTTTCCCCGGCTCCGGACTACGTGCACGACCATAGTCCGTCCGGAACTACACCGGCGTACCACTCTGCCGTCGTTTTTGGTCACTTACCTCAAGTCCAGTAATCGTGCCCCCACCCTAGCCTAGTCCCTAGGGTCTTAATGATACAAACTTGGGATTACTGCTGGAGTGGACCCCCATTGCTAGGATTTTCTAGTGGGTTAAGTACGGTTTAACCCTCTTGCTAATCATGGATTAACTTGGTTAAGTGTAACGATGAGTTCACGACTTAACCCTGATTAATCTACCAAGCCCAAATTGGTTAAGTATTAAGTGGACCATGACTTAACCCTAATCATGAGGCATTAATTAATTAATGTGCCTTAACCTCTCACATTAGACTTCGTTGCGGTTACTAGTTAAGCCGGTCGGTTCCGGGTAGCTTTATACCACAACTTGGTCTAACCTCGGGTTCAAGGTACAACATGGCCAACTTCTCACATTGGGTCCTATTGTTTGTAGCAACTAGTTAAGCCGGTCGGTTCCGGGTAGTTTTACGCTACAAACTCAACCCAACCTCGAGTTGGTCACACTTATATTTTCTAAGTGTCATGTCCATCATGTTTACAAAACATATTACAAGTTTTCAAGCAATTGGGTAGACCTAACTTAATAGGTAAATTCCCAATGGGTAGACCTAACTTAATAGGTAAATTCCCAATCTTATGTTTTTATGTCTTTTAAGTTTACCCAACCCCAAACGCAATCCCATCGCTTACATATCGCAATAGCGCATAAAGGATAGAAAGAGGGAACTTGGCATAATCATGACATAAAGGTGTTGAAGCCACAAGTTTAACATGGTGGCATATGAAATGTACATATGTTCATATACTTGCATATTACATTTTTAGGCCTCAAAAGCATGCATAAAACCAAACTTAGCATATTGTGATACATGGTGATAAATGACATGTAGAAATGGCCATAAGTTCGCATTTAGCCTCACATGCAAGTTATCATAAGGGATATGATAACTTACATGTTGCCAAAATGCAACCTTTAGCATAAAGCTTGAAGCTTTAAGCTCATAAACCCAAGATAAGCTTGCATAACATGATAACATGAGCAAAATGATCAACCCAAACTTGCATAACATAACTTGCATATCATATGGCAAACTTGCATATCATAACATAGCAAACTTGCATAACATAACATGATAAACTTGCATATCATAACATAGCAAGCTTGCATAACATGATAAACTTGCATATCATATCATAATGATCAAACACCACTTGCATCATTCATTAACTTTAGAGTTTAAATATGAAAGTAGAAAAGGGCTTACAATGCTTATGAAGACACAAAAATATGACAAAGCCCTTATGCAATCAAATAGACCCAAAATGCAAGCTCTAATAGAAAAACCCTTGAGCCAAAATGATCAAAACCCTTGCTTTATGATGTAAATATGGAAACTTGACTTGAATGCAAGCTAATGATGCTCATACAAGCTTGAAAACACTTGTATGCATGGAAAATCTCTCATAGAAATAACTTAGGAATTTTATGAAGAGAGTGGAGGCCATGAGAGGAATAATTTTGCCATAGTTTAGTTACTTGAATGAATAATGATGATTTAGGGTTAGGTTAGGGGCTTATTTATAGAGATTAGGACTAGTTTTAGCCTTAGGATTAAACCCTAGTTCCAATCTCAGCCCTTAAAATCGAATCTGGCCCCAAAACCTAACCAAAACCCCAAAATGGTGCACCAGGCAAAACTGCCCGGCTGGACCAAGTCGACAGCCAAGTCGACAGGGCTGTCGACTTGGGTCCAACCAAGTCGACTCCCAAGTCGACAGGGCTGTCGACTTGGGTACTCTGGCGGGAATTTTCCCGCCTGCGCCAACTGCCCTAATTTTCAAATTCAAACTTGAATTTGAAATCTATTTTTACTTTGAAATTTTCTGAAAACTTCGTTGGGCCTTAATCGGGTCATACGGACTCCGATTTTCGAAAACTCGGACTCTATTTCGCGTATTTTTCCGAGACGAACGCAATGGAATAGCCTGTTTCCCTTGATTCAGATTTATAAATTAAATTCTTCCTCGATTTACGTTATAACAGGTTATTGAAAATACGGGTTGTTACATTCTCCCCTCCTTAATGGATTTCGTCCCCGAAATCTTCAAGTTGGGAAGAACGTATCCTACCATCCAATCATCCATCTACTCAAAACATCATCCACGAGCAATCATTGTCCTTACAAGATTCTAAATGTTGTATGAACATATGCAAAGGTGTGTGTATATGTACTTATCTAATGCAAATATCATCAATGCAAATTATGTTAGTGAAATGAATCCATATGTATGCAATTCCTAACATAATGTATAACATCTATATGTGTGCACATAACATACATCCATATGCAACATCCATGTGATAACACAAAAATTTTCATCCATGAATAAGCGTAAACACTCATGCATATGCAATATGAGGAGTGTGCGAGCCGATCTAGTGCCTAATGTGTACAATGCATCCACGAGTAACCACTTGCAAACACTTGCAACCACTTGCAACCATCAAGCATAACATGTTTCATCCAAAGGGTTTCTACCTAAGGTTCTCATGACAAGATTAACACGATAGAGATAGCAAAAGAAAGATATGCTACAAAGAGATCGGGAAGATAAGCAGGATATACTCCTTTCGGATTACAAGAAATCCCTTCCTAACCCAACCCATATTCTATAAAAGCCCAAGAGGTTTGGTCAACCTAACGGATCCCTTCAAACCCTGACATGTATTACTAGCCAATAAGTCATACCTCCCGACAGAAATAGGACCGAGAATGGGACCGAGAGGATATACGTAAAAAGATAACATGCGAGTAAGTTCCACCGGAAAACAAGGATCAAGGATATACTCTTAGAAAGAGATATGATGCGCGTATCTAGCCTTCAGTCTTTTAAGTCACGTTTCCTTGAGTTTAACTCCACTGTGCTTTGACCGTCTTTTACTTCATGATTCCTTGGCTTCTTAACTCTTATTTCCAAATATGAGTTGGAACCCATTTCATTGTCGCCTCTCGTCTTCCTCTTTCACTTACTCTTCTATCATTCTTGGCTTAAACATAACTATGACCTCATGGTTTCATGCAAGCTCTCCAAAATTCACCAGTGAATCCTGGATCTCGTTTACTTACTATAAAGTATTCCACGCAGCAGAACGTTTCTTGAAAATACCAATCCCCGTTGCCAATTGCTCTTACTAACGTGATTTTCTATAACTCATGCTTGAACGAAATGAACCATCCGCCTGCGAATGATAGGCCGTACTTAGATTCAGTTGCTTGCCCATGACTTCCCGTAGACTATCCCAAAACTGGCTAGTGAAGATTGAGTCATGGTTACTAACTATACCTTAGGGAACCTCGTGCAACCGCTTTATTTCTTGAAAGTAAACTGTCGCTAGCTATGATGCAGTCCTTTCGCTCCTTACCGGAGTGAAATGAGCACTCTTCGTGAGTCTACCTACTATGACCCACATGCTCGTATTCCCTTTCCTTGATCTAGGCAGTCCATCCACGAAATCCTTCGTGACGCTTTACTACTTCCATTGCGGGGACCTCCAATGGATGTGATAGCCCACCGGGCTTTTTATGACTCGGCCTTAATCTGTTGGCACAACATGCACCTTGGGACAAACTCGGCCACCTCCTCGAGTGATGTGCATATTCAAGAGCCTTCTTTCTCTCATTGCGTCGTAGCCATCCCTTGTCATCTATAGCGAGGTGACTTACCATCTCGCCTCGAATCAACTTGTCCATGATCTCGGCTAACTGCGGGTCTTCCTTCTGTGAAGTCCCTACTTGATCCAGAAGGGTAGGTCTAAACTCAAGGGACGCTAACTGACTAATTAAACTGAGAAAGCTTCTTACTTCAATTGTCCTCGTCGGAGCTTTCCGGTCTTGAACCGCGACCACTTTAGCGGGATCCACCGCTAAGCCTTGCTTAGAAACTATATGCCCAAGGAATCTAACTTCCCTTCTCCCAAAAGTGACACTTGGAGAACTTGGCCTTCAACTGATGCACTCTAAGCGTATCCATCACCTCCACGAGATGCCTTGCGTGCTCTTCCTCATCCTTAGAGAAGATCAGAATATCATCTATGAAGACCACGACAAACTTGTTCAAGAACTCCCTGAACACCCTACTCATCAAGTCCACGAAATATGCGGGTGCATTAGTCAAGCCGAACGGCATGACAAGCCATTCGAAGAATCCATCTGGAGTTCTGAACGCAGTCTTGTCTATACTATCCTCAGCTACTCTGAGCTGATGGAATCCAGCAGCAAGATCAAGAGAAAACAAATGTTCCTACAAGCTGATCAAACAAATCATCGATCCTTGGCAATGGTTTTCTATTCTTCTTGTTTAACTCACGATAATCAACACAAAGTCGAAGAGAACCATCTACCTTGGTAGTAAATACTACAGGCGCTCCCCATTCAGATTTACTTCGTCTAATGAAGTTCTTCTCAAGCAACTCCTTGACTTGCTTTCTTAACTCTCATCTTGCGGGGCCATGTGCCTAACCGGCCACGAAACTATCTTGGCCTTATCAACCAGATAAATGCGGAAATCTATCTCTCGTTTAGGGGTAACCCCCTTCACTTCACCCAAGATATCAGGATATTCTCGGACCACCCTCACTGATTGCAAACTATCGATAGGCGAGTTGAGGGATTCAAGATAACACAACATGACGGGACTCATAGGGTTACAAGAAATTTTTAGGGTATTACCGAGGCGAGTCATGAGCCTCTCAACCCTATGCTCAAAAATCAAGAATGGCTCCAAAACTGGACAACCAATCCATGCCCAAAATCAACCCATACCCCATGAAACCGAGAATATAAGCATCACACGAGAACTCTACACTCAAGATAGAGATTTTCAAATCCACGTAGATAATAGACAAATGGGCGTAAACCCCAATTGGATTTGAAACACACACGGGATCATAAACTAGACTAGTACTTAGGTGCAAACTTTCAACAAGATCAGATGAGATAAAGCTATGCGATGCACCAGAATCAAACAAGGTACGAACTGGAAAATCAGAAATATATACAAGACTCTCAACAGAAATACTACCTCGATCGGGAATTGGAGCGGCATTGAGAGCATGAACTTGCCCTCCTGAAGGTCCAGCACGCTGAGTCTGACCCTGGCCTTGCCCTTGCTTCTTCGGGCAATCCTTACTGAAATGTCCAGTCTCACCGCAGAAAAAGCATTCACCGTTCTTCCTTTTCCTCTTCTTACAATCCTTAATAAGATGCCCAACTGAACCGCAATAATGGCACTTCCCCTTGTTGTTATTGCCGTTGTTGTTGTTCCCCTTGTTGCCTTGACTCTTGTTCTTGTTCTTGTTCTGATTGCCTTGACTGCTCTGACCACTTGGATTACCCTGATTTCCTTTCCACTGGGAATCAGTCTTCTTGGCTTGAGTATCATTCAACTTGATCTCCTTCTTGTCACTCCTATTCTCTTCATTGAGTAGGGCCATATTCACCAAACTCTCGAAAGTTGCCCCCAAGGGTATATGAGATATGGCCAAACCATGTAATGGCTCGTTTAATCCTAGAGCAAAGTATAGGGCCTTCTTCTGAGCTGTGTTAACCAAGTCTAAACCGACCTGAGCCAGTCGATTAAACTTATCTATGTATTCCCTAATAGTCATGTCCCCTTGCTTCAGTGATAGGAACCTTAGTCCAAACTTTCCCCGAAAGTCATCCCAAGTCTCAATTGGCCTAGTAGCGGTGGTGACCACCCACCAACGTGCAGCTTCTTCCTTTAGCAACCACACTGCTAATAAAACCTTCCTACGGTCATCTATATCAAAGAAGGCAAAAAGATATTCGGTTTCTTTCAACCAATTCCTGGCCTCTACATAAGTATCGGTTCCAATGAAATTCTTGCAACCCATCGCCTTAAAGTCTTTGCAAATCTCCGCGAAGTCAGCTTGAGGATGCTGAGGGGGAGGAGGGAGAGGAACCTCAGCGACAGGAGGAGGAGGAACATCAGCGACAGGAGGAGGAGGAACATTAACTACCGGAGGAGGAGGAACATCTGCGGGGCCGGCTTCGGTCGCCCTAGCCTCCAAAAGTCTCCTATACCAAACAGGTACGTGTACTCCCTCCGGAATAGCAAAGTTATCGGCCATACTGAAAATGAAGAAAAAGACAGATTCAGAATGGAGAAAAACGAAGGAATTTTGCTAATGGCTTTTTGGGGAATAGCCTTTAAAATAAACTAGACTTTTCTTTGGAAAATACTTTATACTTGGTTTTGAAAATAGTTTTCCAAAAGTTTTAAAAAACCTTTTTTTTTGTTCCTTCTCGTAAACCATATGCTCTGATACCAAATGTAACACCCCACCTCCGCCAGGGTGACTCTTGCAAGCACTCTGACTTTGGAGGGACGTTTGAATCAGGTAAACATGCATAATGATATATCAAGGCAGAACAAGAACATGTGTATATATGTAAACAGAGTAAATAAGATAAGTAAAACAGCGGAAGATTTCAAACTATTTCAAAACAAGTCTTGTACAACATAATGTCAACTTTCCAAATACACAAGTCTAGATAAAAACAACATCACTGAAAAACTGAAATACATAAGTACTATCCCCAAAATAAGTGATAACCATAGCTAGCTTCATGTCAAGACCGTACATGAGCTAAAATCCCACAAGCAAGCGATCAGAAATCCAAGCTAAGCTCCAACGTTCCCACCCTGAGAACCTGGGGGGGGGGGGGGAACGGAAGAAAAGAGGCAAAAGAAAAACAGGTCAGTCAAAAAGACTGAGTAAGCCCTACTACAATCAATGTAAACTGGTAAAGTTAACTGGCATGAGAAGCAGGGATGAACGTAAGGATAACAACATACTGGCATGATGATTTACTAACAAGGTAGATAAAGGTGTCATCGCATAATCAGGTTTAAGGTTTTTGCACCACAGGTGTACTAGTAAGCTATCATGACTTAAATAAACAAGTATTGATCCCTTAGCCCAAGCTTTGGCCCAATAACATGAAGTGACCCTAATACGAGGTCCAATAATATGAAGTGACCCTAATACGAGGTCCAATAATATGAAGTGACCCTAATACGAGGTCCAATAATATGAAGTGACCCTAATACGAGGTCCAATAATATGAAGTGACCCTAATACGAGGTCCAACCAAACGGTCTAGTCGATCGGCTCCCTATAAGCCTAACTCGTCACGTGTTGGTGTCCATACGGCCCAAACATAATTGTAGTCAGACTGTGTCGGGTCTCCCGTCGGGTGTATCAAGCCCTAGGGTGTCAACCCCTGGACACCATAAACATAAGTGCACAGTCTCGATCTACTGGTACCCGTGCATGTTTTCCCCGGCTCCGGACTACGTGCACGACCATAGTCCGTCCGGAACTACACCGGCGTACCACTCTGCCGTCGTTTTTGGTCACTTACCTCAAGTCCAGTAATCGTGCCCCCACCCTAGCCTAGTCCCTAGGGTCTTAATGATACAAACTTGGGATTACTGCTGGAGTGGACCCCCATTGCTAGGATTTTCTAGTGGGTTAAGTACGGTTTAACCCTCTTGCTAATCATGGATTAACTTGGTTAAGTGTAACGATGAGTTCACGACTTAACCCTGATTAATCTACCAAGCCCAAATTGGTTAAGTATTAAGTGGACCATGACTTAACCCTAATCATGAGGCATTAATTAATTAATGTGCCTTAACCTCTCACATTAGACTTCGTTGCGGTTACTAGTTAAGCCGGTCGGTTCCGGGTAGCTTTATACCACAACTTGGTCTAACCTCGGGTTCAAGGTACAACATGGCCAACTTCTCACATTGGGTCCTATTGTTTGTAGCAACTAGTTAAGCCGGTCGGTTCCGGGTAGTTTTACGCTACAAACTCAACCCAACCTCGAGTTGGTCACACTTATATTTTCTAAGTGTCATGTCCATCATGTTTACAAAACATATTACAAGTTTTCAAGCAATTGGGTAGACCTAACTTAATAGGTAAATTCCCAATGGGTAGACCTAACTTAATAGGTAAATTCCCAATCTTATGTTTTTATGTCTTTTAAGTTTACCCAACCCCAAACGCAATCCCATCGCTTACATATCGCAATAGCGCATAAAGGATAGAAAGAGGGAACTTGGCATAATCATGACATAAAGGTGTTGAAGCCACAAGTTTAACATGGTGGCATATGAAATGTACATATGTTCATATACTTGCATATTACATTTTTAGGCCTTAAAAGCATGCATAAAACCAAACTTAGCATATTTGTGATACATGGTGATAAATGACATGTAGAAATGGCCATAAGTTCGCATTTAGCCTCACATGCAAGTTATCATAAGGGATATGATAACTTACATGTTGCCAAAATGCAACCTTTAGCATAAAGCTTGAAGCTTTAAGCTCATAAACCCAAGATAAGCTTGCATAACATGATAACATGAGCAAAATGATCAACCCAAACTTGCATAACATAACTTGCATATCATATGGCAAACTTGCATATCATAACATAGCAAACTTGCATAACATAACATGATAAACTTGCATATCATAACATAGCAAACTTGCATAACATGATAAACTTGCATATCATATCATAATGATCAAACACCACTTGCATCATTCATTAACTTTAGAGTTTAAATATGAAAGTAGAAAAGGGCTTACAATGCTTATGAAGACACAAAAATATGACAAAGCCCTTATGCAATCAAATAGACCCAAAATGCAAGCTCTAATAGAAAAACCCTTGAGCCAAAATGATCAAAACCCTTGCTTTATGATGTAAATATGGAAACTTGACTTGAATGCAAGCTAATGATGCTCATACAAGCTTGAAAACACTTGTATGCATGGAAAATCTCTCATAGAAATAACTTAGGAATTTTATGAAGAGAGTGGAGGCCATGAGAGGAATAATTTTGCCATAGTTTAGTTACTTGAATGAATAATGATGATTTAGGGTTAGGTTAGGGGCTTATTTATAGAGATTAGGACTAGTTTTAGCCTTAGGATTAAACCCTAGTTCCAATCTCAGCCCTTAAAATCGAATCTGGCCCCAAAACCTAACCAAAACCCCAAAATGGTGCACCAGGCAAAACTGCTCGGCTGGACCAAGTCGACAGCCAAGTCGACAGGGCTGTCGACTTGGGTCCAACCAAGTCGACTCCCAAGTCGACAGGGCTGTCGACTTGGGTACTCTGGCGGGAATTTTCCCGCCTGCGCCCAACTGCCCTAATTTTCAAATTCAAACTTGAATTTGAAATCTGTTTTTACTTTGAAATTTTCTGAAAACTTCGTTGGGCCTTAATCGGGTCATACGGACTCCGATTTTCGAAAACTCGGACTCTATTTCGCGTATTTTTCCGAGACGAACGCAATGGCATAGCCCGTTTCCCTTGATTCAGATTTATAAATTAAATTCTGCCTCGATTTACGTTATAACAGGTTATTGAAAATACGGGTTGTTACAGTTTGTAATGATGTTAATTGAGAAAAGAAGGTTGAAAGTGAGAGCTAAGTTGGCTAGTGTTGAGTGGAGGAGATATTGTGATTTGGTATCAAGGTGGAGTGTTGAGATTTGTGATACGCAAATCACAAAATTGTAGGCAACAAATTTTCTATGTGGATCCATTTTTGGTGGAGATATTTGTTGCTACTTTTATGGGATATTTGAAAATGAAGGCAAGGATTATTTGGTGCTTATCCAAATATATATATTTGAGATATATGAGGATATATTTGAGATATATGAGGATAATTTGGGTGACAAGTTACTCTATAAAAGGCCTACATGATATCTTCATTATGTGGTGGAAAAATTTGCCATTGTTCTTCATTATCTTTCTCTTCAAATTGTTTAGCCATTAGATATTCTCTACCTATTTCTCAATAAGGTTATTGATTCAAGTTGTGTTTGTTTAACGATAGTTGAGATCGGTTGTAAACAATATTTTGGTGAATCAATAAAGAGGGTGGTTGGGTGGAATATCGTGTGTTCATATTTCCGATATATTTTTTGTGTTGTTTGTTATTCAATCACATTCATCTTCAAGTGATTGGGTGAAAAAGATTCATTTTGTTTTTGGGTGTTTTGTCAAAACTTCCGCTGCGCACAAAACCCCAACACATAGTTGATATCCCAATCTCATATCCAACAAGAAGTAAAGGAGCGAGCAAGCTTAGAGTGAGAACGAGTACCACTACCAAAAATCAAAGTAGCAAAGGCAGTAACAAATGCCTTTAAAAATTAAAATAGGAGCTGAAAACTATACATTATTGCCTCTACAACTATGAGAGGCAATTGAATATCCACCCCAAAAAATGTAGCCCCTATTGCTAAACAGAGGCATATTTATCATTTAATTAGCCTCTACTGTTTGCTGGTCCAAGTCATCAAAAGAATTAACTGCAGCAAATATACTAGCCCATAAAGAATTTAAAAACAGTAGAGGCGTTGCAACCGGTGCCTCTAAAATTAAAGTAGTTACGGTACTAAAAAACAGCACCATCCAATACAAACGCCCCTATAATTAAATCTAAAAGCCATGCTGCTGTTAATAACGAACAGAATAATTAACTCATAGATGTAAAGAATACAAAAACCAAATATGAAGCATATACAGTAAAGAATACAAAAACCAAATAGAAGAATTAACACATAGACCATTGGAGCATGTTCAATAATCAAACATCTCTACAGGAAACATAGGAAAAAACTGCATTTGTCTCTCAATTCAAATAGCAAAGAACATGAAATTTCAGAATCCATACATACATAATTCATTAGTACCTTGACTGCAAAAAACAATTATTAACATAACACCAAGATCATAAACACTAACGACTTACATGCTGCTGCGGGGACATGAGCTGTTGAAGAAAATCCATATCACTTAAAGTTGCCGTGAAATTTATTTTCTAGCTAAAGGAAAATATAAATGTTTAATAGCCTTGTAGTTGAATACTTAACATGAAGTCATGTGACATAGAATCCTTAGGATGTTATAGGGTGCCCGGGGTAAAATGACACTTGAATAATTCATTTGAAAAATATATTTTGGCACAACGTATTCTTTTGTATACTAAAGAATAGGGACCGAAAAGGGAAGTCACACATATAGCATGACATACATAATTCCTAAAATGACCTGGGGCATGCAAGATATTGAGAATGGCACGTAGAAGGGTTGCTATGTAGTGTATACAGCTATTGTAAATTGGTAAGGTGTTAGAAAGCTGCTGCTTTCATGCTGCAGCCAGCAGCCCATGTGCTAAACATGGAGGCTGCCCACCAACCGCTCCACCAACTGAGCCACCAACCCCCACCAACCGAGACACCAACCCTCTTCTTACCTTATAAATACGCCCTTGTTCTTCATAGTTGATATCCCAATCTCATATCCAACAAGAAGTAAAGGAGCGAGCAAGCTTAGAGTGAGAACGAGTCACTACCAAAAATCAAAGTAGCAAAGGCAGTAACAAATGCCTTTAAAAATTAAAATAGGGGCTGAAAACTATACATTATTGCCTCTACAACTATGAGAGGCAATTGAATATCCACCCCAAAAAATGTAGCCCCTATTGCTAAACAGAGGCATATTTATCATTTAATTAGCCTCTACTGTTTGCTGGTCCAAGTCATCAAAAGAATTAACTGCAGCAAATATACTAGCCCCTAAAGAATTTAAAAACAGTAGAGGCATTGCAACCGGTTCCTCTAAAATTAAAGCAGTTACGGTACTAAAAAACAGCACCATCCAATACAAACGCCCCTATAATTAAATCTGAGAGCCATGCTGCTGTTAATAACGAACAGAATAATTAACTCATAGATGTAAAGAATACAAAAACCAAATATAAAGCATATACAGTAAAGAATACAAAAACCAAATAGAAGAATTAACTCATAGACCATTGGAGCATGTTCAATAATCAAACATCTCTACAGGAAACATAGGAAAAAACTGCATTTGTCTCTCAATTCAAATAGCAAAGAACATGAAATTTCAGAATCCATACATACATAATTCATAAGTACCTTGACTGCAAAAAACAATTATTAACATAACACCAAGATCATAAACACCAACGACTTACATGCTGCTGCGGGGACATGAGCTGTTGAAGAAAATCCATATCACTTAAAGTTGCCGTGAAATTTCCTGCATGATGGGAAATCGGTGCATATAAAGGTGGTTGGTAAGGATGAGGATAGTAGAAAGGTCCGTTCTGAGCATATGTTGACTGCTGATGCATGCGAGACTGATGTGGTGGCGGCAAACTATGTTGTGGAGCCGACTGGTGTTGGACCGACGACTGATGTTGAACGGGCGACTGATGTCGAACTGGTGATTGATGTTGGACCGGCGACTGATATTGGACCAGCGACTGATGTTGCATGGATGTATGAATTGGAGATGAGTGCTGTTTGGAAGACATACCTGGACTAGAAGACTAATGCTGTGAGGATAAAATCATACGTCGCAACTCATCAATCTCCTTCCTTTGCTGTTCATACATTTCCCGCAATTCAAGATTTTCCGACTGCAATGATGCATAATCTCTTCCATTTCGTGACCTACGAACATGTGAAATATGTTGAGTTTGTTGCACCCACAGAACCATGCTTGGTGCTACAGCTTCTCCATAGCCTCGATGTAACAACCTGTATTTTTGAATAACATGTTATAACACAAATGGAGGCAGAATTAAACTGTAAAATTGAACCAAGGGAAACGGGCTGTGCCGTTGCGTTCGTCTCGGAAAAATACGCGAAATAGAGTCCGAGTTTTCGAAAATCGGAGTCCGTATGACCAAGATATGGCCTCACGAAGTTTCACGAAAAATTCACAAATTAAAGTATACTTAATTAAGTGAAATGGGTTGCGCAGAGAAATATATATATATTGATATATATATATATATAATTGAAAATTAAATAAATAAATATGCAAAAATGTTCAAAACAGCGAATTGGGAGAGGGGAATAACCGAACCGGCCGATTTTTGAGGTCGACCCGAGCCTGCTGGGTCGACTAGGGGTTAATCCAGGGTGTTTGGCTGTCAACCCGTGGGCCGATTCGCTCAAATGCAGATTTTGCATTTGAATGGTTCTCATGGTTCAGCTTTAATCTAAAGGCCCTAGATGGTTCCTACACTTGACTTCTTCCCCAAGACATGCTTTGATGGCTTGGATTGAATCTAGGGTTAATCCTATGGCTAATACTATCCTAATCCTCTATAAAAAGACCCCAAACCTAGCCTAAATCACCATTATTCAATCCTACAACTAAACTATGTCAAATTTGTTCCTCTCATGGCCTCCACTCCCATGCTAAAATTTCTAAGTTAATTTCTATGAGAGATTTTGAGTTCATACAAGTGTTTTCAAACTTGTATGAGTGTTCTTAGCTTGCATTCAAGTCAAGTTGCAACATTTCTATTTCAAAGCAAGGGTTTTTATTGAATTGGCTCAAGGGTTTTCATTTGGAGCTTGCATATTTGGGTTTTTGGTGCTCGCATAAGGGCTTCGTCTCAATCTTTATAATAAATATTTATTTGTGTCTTCATAGCATTGTAAGCCCTTTTCAACTTTCTTTCTTTCAACTCTAAAGTTAAATGAATGATGCAAGTTTGGTTGATCATTATATGCAAGTTTGGTTGATCATCATATGCAAGTTTGGTTGATCATTATATGCAAGTTTGGTTGATCATCATATGCAAGTTTGGTTGATCATTATGCAAGTTATGTATGACACATGTTGCCATGTTATGCAAGTTTGGTTGATCATTATATGCAAGTTTGGTTGATCATCATATGCAAGTTTGGTTGATCATTATGCAAGTTATGTATGACACATGTTGCCATGTTATGCAAGTTTGGGTTGATCATGTTATCATGTTATGCAAGTTTGGGTTGATCATGTTATCATGTTATGCAAGTTGGGTTGATCATGTTATCATGTTATGCAAGTTTGGGTTGATCATGTTATCATGTTATGCAAGTTAAACTTGGGTTTGTGACCTTAAAGCTTCAAGCTTTATGTTAAAAGTTGCATTTTGGCAACATGAAAGTTATCATATCCCTTATGATAACTTGCATGTAAGGCCAAATGCGAACTTCTAGCAACCTCTACATGTTATTTATCACCATGTATCACTCATATGCTAAGTTTGGTTTTATGCATGCTTTTGAAGCCTCATAATGCCATATGCAAGTATATGAACATATGTACATTTCATATGCCACCATGTTAAACTCGTGGCTTCAACACCTTTTTGTCATGGTTATGCCAAGTTCCCTATTTTATCCTTTATGCGTTATTGCGATTATGTAAACGATGGGATTACATTGGGGTTGGGTAACATAATGACATGAACATGATTTTTATAACATGACATGATATGTAATTATGTTTTGGAAACATAATGGACATGACACTTAGAAAAGATGAGTGTGGCCAACTCGAGGTTGGGTTGAGTTTGTAGCATAAATCTACCCGGACCCACCCGGCTTAACTAGTGGCTACAAACAATAGGACCCAATGTGAGAAGTTGGTCATGTTGTGCTCGAACCCGAGGTCAGACCAGGTTGTGGTGTAAAGCTACCCGGACTCGCCCGGCTTAACTAGTAACCACAACAAGGTCTAATGTGAGAGGTTAAAGCACATTAAGTTAATGAATGTCTCCTGATTAGGGTTAAGTCATGGTCCACTTAATACTTAACCAATATGGGCTTGATGGATTAATCGAGGTTAAGTCAGGAGCCTTGGGTACTCTTAACCAATTTAATCCACGTGTGGATCGGGTTAACCACATTTAACCCGTTAAGAAACCCTAGTTGCGTGGTCCTTTTCAGCAGTAACCTTCTAGTTGTATCATAAGACCCTAGGACTAGGCTAGGGTGGGGCACAATTACTGGGCTGATTATAAGAGACCAAAAAGAGACGGCTGAATGATGCCCCGGTTGTTCAGGCGGACCATGGTCGTGCACATCAAGTCCGGAGTTGAACACGGGCACCGGTAGGTTTGGACTGTGTATCATGGTATGGTGTCAGAGGGTTACACCGTAGGGCCAGATACACCCTAGGTTGGACCCTGCACAGTCAACTACATTACATGATTACGCCGTATGACACCGACACTTGACGAGTTAGGCTTATAGGGAGCCGATCGACTAGACCGAGTAGTTGGACCTTGATCTAGGTCATCTCAAACTATTTGGGCCAAGCTTGGGCCAAGGGATCAATTCTTGTTTTTACTTGACATGTTAGAATGCTAGTACACCCGTGGTGCAAAACTTAACCTTGATTATGCGATGACACCTTTATCTATCTTGTTAGTTAATCATCATGCCAGTATGTTGTTATCCTTATGTTCATCTCAGCTTCTCATGCCAGTTAACTTTACTAGTTCATAGACAGATAGTAGTAGGGCTTACCAGTCTTTTTGACTGACCTGTTTTCTTTCGCCTCTTTTCTTCCGTTTCCCTTCCCCTCAGGTTCTCAGGGTGGGAACATTGGAGCTTAGCTTGGATCTTTACAGCTTGCTTACTGGATTTGCTCATGTACGATTTTGGACATTGAGCTAGCTATGGTTTATCACTTCATTTTGGGGATAGTACTTTATGTATTTCAGTTTTTCAGTTTATGCTTTTATCTAGACTTTGTTGTTGGAAAATAATGACCAAGTACTTTGTTGTAACATGACTATAGTTTTGAAATGCTAAGTTTTATCCGCTGCTTTACTACTCTGTTTTACTTATATGTTCTGTCTTGTGATATCTGCATGCTTGTTTACCTTGTTTAACGGCCCTCCAAAGCTAATGTCCTTGCAAGAGTGGCATTGGCGGAGGTGGGGTGTTACATTTGGTATCAGAGCCAGGTTTACAAGATTTGAGCAAAAGTGTTTTTGAAACTTACCTTTTGAAAAACTATTTTCAAAACCAATTAAGTATTTTCCAAGAAAAGTCTAGTTATTTTAAAAAGGCTATTCCCCAAAAGCCATAGCACTATCCTTCGTTTCTTCGTTCTGAATCTATCTTTTTCTTCGTTTTAGTATGGCCGATCGCTTTAACATCCCGGAAGGCGTACAAGTACCCGTCTGGTTCTAGAGATTTATGGAGGCAAGGGCCAATGAGGCCGGCCCCGCGAACATTCCTCCTCCTTCCCCCGTCGCTAACATCTCTCCTCCTCCCGTAGCTGAGGTTCCTCCTCCCCCTCAGCATCCGCAAGAGGATTTCGCAAAGCTTTGCAAAGACTTTAAGGCGATGGGTTGCAAGAATTTTGTCGGAACGGAGACTCCCGTGGAGGCAAGAAGGAGGTCAAGGCAAATGAGTCCCAAGGCAAGAAGGAAGATACCGAGAAAAGAGATAAGAACAACAACAAGGCAAGAAAGACAAGAAAGTGCAACCAAAGTAAGAAGCTTTCTCGGTTTGGCGGGCTACTATAGGAAGTTCATCAGGGACTTCGCTAAGATTTCAGCCCCTCTTACTAAGTTGACGAAGAAGAACTTAGTCTGTGCATGGGACTTGGAGTGTGAGCTTGCTTTTCAAAGGCTCAAGAGAGCCCTTACCTCAGCTCCAGTTTGGCAACGTGGATTGGCACTGTTTTCAAGAGATAGTTTTCTGCGTGGGATACCGTATAGTATGTAAATGAGATCCAAGATTCACTAACGAATCTTGGAAAGCTTGCATGAACCATGAGCACGCAGTTATGTTTAAGCCAAGTATTTTAGGCAAAGAATAAGTGGAACGAGAAGCAACGGTGAAATGAGTTCTTACTCATATTTTGGGAACAAGAATTAAGAACTACGGAATTGCGAAGATAAAAGACGGTCAGGGCACGATGGGATTAAGCACAAGAAAATGCGGCTTAGAAGATTGAAGTCTAGATACGCGCATTTAATCTCTTTCTAAGAGTATATCCTTGATCCCTATTGTTCCGTAGAGCTTACTCGCATGCTACCTTTTAAGTATATCCTCTCAGTCCTATCCTCAATCTTAGTTCTGTTACAAACCCCCTAAGGAGTATGGCTAGCCTATTTGTGGTATATGGTTGGGGTGAAGAAGTTCGCCACCAAACTATTTGGGCTTTATGGGATATGGGTAATAATTGATAGATTTACAAAGAGAGCCCATTTTATTCCGGTGAAAAGCAAGAGGACCGTATCACGGCTAGCATCTGTTTATCTTCAAAAGATAGTGCGGCTGCATGGAGTTCCTTCTAGCATAGTTAGCGATCGTGACCCAATTTTCACTAGCCAGTTTGGAACAGTTTGCAAGAAGCGATGGGTACGCGATTGAATCTGAGTACAGCCTATCACCCCCAGACGGATGGCCAAATTGAGAGGGGTGAATAGAGTGCTAGAAGATCTTTTGAGGTTTTGTGTTCTCGACTTCGGTGGTACTTGGGAAGACCACCTTCCTCTTGTAGAGTTTGCTTATAATAATAACTATCAAGCCAGCATAGGGATGGCACCATTTGAAGCTTCGTATGGGAGGCCGTGCAAGCCACCAACATGTTGGTGGGAAGACGACGGATAAGCTTATAATTGAGCCCTACATGATAAGGGACACATCCGATAGGGTTGAATTGATTCGAAGACGGATAAGAACGGCCCAAGACAGACAGAAATCCTATGCAGACAAGCGAAGGACAGACTTGGAATTTAAAATTGGAGATATGGTCTTTGTGAAGATTTCTCCTTTGCGAAATATGGTTCGCTGACACCAAGGATCGTAGGACCCTTCCCTACTATAGAAAGAGTCGGGAAGATGACTTATAAGGTGGAATTGCCGAGAAGCTGGCCGGAGTGCATAATGTCTTTCATGTCTCACATCTCCGGAAGTGTTTGCACAGACCCGCCAAAGTGGTTGAACCAAGTATTCTTGAAGACATGGAGGTAGAGGATGAAGCAACCCTGAGACGAGCTCCGATTCGTATCATGGAAATGAAGACAAAGAAGCTAAGAAGCAAAAAAGTTAAGCTTGTTAAGGCGCAATGGAGTGAAACAGAGGGAGACGCAACTTGGGAAACCAAGGAGAAGAGGCGCGTGCTTTATCCATTTCTCTTGGAGGATACATTTTCAATCTCTTTTCCTAGATTGGTATATCTTCCCTTTGCTATCCATGCTTATCTAGTTTATCTTGTTTCGTAAATCTTGTCATGAGAACCTTAGGTAGAAACCCTTGGTTGAAACATGTATTTGAAACATGTTATGTTTGATGTTTGCAAGTGGTTGCAAGTGTTTGCAAGTGGATACTCGTGGATGCATAATACATGTTAGGCACTAAGATCGGCTCACACACTTTCATACCGCATATGCATGAGTGTTTATGCTTATTCATGGATGAAAACTTGTTATGCTATCACGTGGATGTTGCATATGGATGAATGTTATGTGCACTCATGTAGAGATTATAAATTATGTTAGGAATTTGCATACATATGGACTCATTTCACTAACATATTTTGCATTAAGGGGGTTTACTGAATCAGTAACCTCCTGATTTTCGCATTAGATAAGTACATATACACACACCTTTGCATATGATCATACAGCATTTAGAATCCTTTAAGGACAATGACTGCACGTGGATGTTGTTTTGAGTAGATGGATGATGGATGGTAGGATACGTTCTTCCTAACTTGGAGATTTCGGGGACGAAATCCTTTAAGGAGGGGAGAATGTAACAACCCGTATTTTTGAATAACATGTTATAACACAAATGGAGGCAGAATTAAACTGTAAAATCTGAACCAAGGGAAACGGGCTGTGCTATTGCGTTCGTCTCGGAAAAATACGCGAAATAGAGTCCGAGTTTTCGAAAATCGGAGTCCGTATGACCAAGATATGGCCTCACGAAGTTTCACGAAAAATTCACAAATTAAAGTATACTTAATTAAATGAAATGGGTTGCGCAGAGAAATATATATATATATATTGATATATATATATATATAATTGAAAATTAAATAAATAAATATGCAAAAATGTTCAAAACAGCGAATTGGGAGAGGGGAATAACCGAACCGGCCGATTTTTGAGGTCGACCCAAGCTTGCTGGGTCGACTAGGGGTTAATCCAGGGTGTTTGGCTGTCAACCCGTGGGCCGATTCGCTCAAATGCAGATTTTGCATTTGAATGGTTCTCATGGTTCAGCTTTAATCTAAAGGCCCTAGATGGTTCCTACACTTGACTTCTTCCCCAAGACATGCTTTGATGGCTTGGATTGAATCTAGGGTTAATCCTATGGCTAATACTATCCTAATCCTCTATAAAAAGACCCCAAACCTAGCCTAAATCACCATTATTCAATCCTACAACTAAACTATGTCAAATTTGTTCCTCTCATGGCCTCCACTCTCATGCTAAAATTTCTAAGTTAATTTCTATGAGAGATTTTGAGTTCATACAAGTGTTTTCAAACTTGTATGAGTGTTCTTAGCTTGCATTCAAGTCAAGTTGCAACATTTCTATTTCAAAGCAAGGGTTTTTATTGAATTGGCTCAAGGGTTTTCATTTGGAGCTTGCATATTTGGGTTTTTGGTGCTTGCATAAGGGCTTCGTCTCAATCTTTATAATAAATATTTATTTGTGTCTTCATAGCATTGTAAGCCCTTTTCTACTTTCTTTCTTTCAACTCTAAAGTTAAATGAATGATGCAAGTTTGGTTGATCATTATATGCAAGTTTGGTTGATCATCATATGCAAGTTTGGTTGATCATTATATGCAAGTTTGGTTGATCATCATATGCAAGTTTGGTTGATCATTATGCAAGTTATGTATGACACATGTTGCCATGTTATGCAAGTTTGGTTGATCATTATATGCAAGTTTGGTTGATCATCATATGCAAGTTTGGTTGATCATTATGCAAGTTATGTATGACACATGTTGCCATGTTATGCAAGTTTGGGTTGATCATGTTATCATGTTATGCAAGTTTGGGTTGATCATGTTATCATGTTATGCAAGTTGGGTTGATCATGTTATCATGTTATGCAAGTTTGGGTTGATCATGTTATCATGTTATGCAAGTTAAACTTGGGTTTGTGACCTTAAAGCTTCAAGCTTTATGTTAAAAGTTGCATTTTGGCAACATGAAAGTTATCATATCCCTTATGATAACTTGCATGTGAGGCCAAATGCGAACTTCTAGCAACCTCTACATGTTATTTATCACCATGTATCACTCATATGCTAAGTTTGGTTTTATGCATGCTTTTGAAGCCTCATAATGCCATATGCAAGTATATGAACATATGTACATTTCATATGCCACCATGTTAAACTCATGGCTTCAACACCTTTTTGTCATGGTTATGCCAAGTTCCCTATTTTATCCTTTATGCGTTATTGCGATTATGTAAACGATGGGATTACGTTGGGGTTGGGTAACATAATGACATGAACATGATTTTTATAACATGACGTGGTATGTAATTATGTTTTGGAAACATAATGGACATGACACTTAGAAAAGATGAGTGTGGCCAACTCGAGGTTGGGTTGAGTTTGTAGCATAAATCTACCCGGACCCGCCTGGCTTAACTAGTGGCTACAAACAATAGGACCCAATGTGAGAAGTTGGTCATGTTATGCTCGAACCCGAGGTTAGACCAGGTTGTGGTGTAAAGCTACCCGGACCCGCCCGGCTTAACTAGTAACCACAACAAGGTCTAATGTGAGAGGTTAAAGCACATTAAGTTAATGAATGCCTCCTGATTAGGGTTAAGTCATGGTCCACTTAATACTTAACCAATATGGGCTTGATGGATTAATCGAGGTTAAGTCAGGAGCCTTGGGTACTCTTAACCAATTTAATCCACGTGTGGATCGGGTTAACCACATTTAACCCGTTAAGAAACCCTAGTTGCGTGGTCCTTTTCAGCAGTAACCTTCTAGTTGTATCATAAGACCCTAGGACTAGGCTAGGGTGGGGCACGATTACTGGGCTGATTATAAGAGACCAAAAAGAGACGGCTGAATGATGCCCCGGTTGTTCAGGCGGACCATGGTCGTGCACATCAAGTCCGGAGTTGAACACGGGCACCGGTAGGTTTGGACTGTGTATCATGGTATGGTGTCAGAGGGTTACACCGTAGGGCCAGATACACCCTAGGTTGGACCCTGCACAGTCAACTACATTACATGATTACGCCGTATGACACCGACACTTGACGAGTTAGGCTTATAGGGAGCCGATCGACTAGACCGAGTAGTTGGACCTTGATCTATGTCATCTCAAACTATTTGGGCCAAGCTTGGGCCAAGGGATCAATTCTTGTTTTTACTTGACATGTTAGAATGCTAGTACACCCGTGGTGCAAAACTTAACCTTGATTATGCGATGACACCTTTATCTATCTTGTTAGTTAATCATCATGCCAGTATGTTGTTATCCTTATGTTCATCTCAGCTTCTCATGCCAGTTAACTTTACTAGTTCATAGACAGATAGTAGTAGGGCTTACCAGTCTTTTTGACTGACCTGTTTTCTTTCGCCTCTTTTCTTCCGCCCCCCCCCCCCTCAGGTTCTCAGGGTGGGAACATTGGAGCTTAGCTTGGATCTTTACAGCTTGCTTACTGGATTTGCTCATGTACGGTTTTGGACATTGAGCTAGCTATGGTTTATCACTTCATTTTGGGGATAGTACTTTATGTATTTCAGTTTTTCAGTTTATGCTTTTATCTAGACTTTGTTGTTGGAAAATAATGACCAAGTACTTTGTTGTAACATGACTATGGTTTTGAAATGCTAAGTTTTATCCGCTGCTTTACTACTCTGTTTTACTTATATGTTCTGTCTTGTGATATCTGCATGCATGTTTACCTTGTTTAACGCCCCTCCAAAGCTAATGTCCTTACAAGAGTGGCATTGGCGGAGGTGGGGTGTTACACTCGAACTCTTCCACCGGTCTCATAACCTCTTACCGACACATACGCTTGCAACCTTAATTCCGGCGTCTCCTCACCATGAGTATCAACTAGTTGTCTTAGCTTTTCGGATAATAGAGCCTGTAAAAATTAACTATTAATAAGAAAGGTTTTTAATGATGCCAAAGTAAAAGTGTCAATGACGATGATTAATTTGTAAAATGTGATTTGGAAAAGGGTATTTTCACAATATAGGGATGGCAAATTATCAAGCTACTTATGATTTGAAAGACCATATGGATGCTCAGTTGACACCTTATTTAATTTGGCCAACATTTTCATAAATGCCAAATCAATACAGAAGGTTGCACAATTTCAGTAGCTTAAACTACTAAATAAATTACCATGCAGCTAGAGGTTGATGTATGTAAGTATATGTATGTAAATTTGAACATATGCATATGTCTATTTATGTGTATATAGGTATACATACTATGACGCATCCATATATGCAGGCCTGGCCCAGGGGGAAGCCCATGGGCTGGGGCAACCCCCGGTGAAGGGCAACCCATGAAACAAATGTTATACATATATAGACAAGATATGCAGGGCAGTTAAAGATATGAAGTGGATTGTAGCATTGTTGTAATGGTTAGTATGCTTAGGTTCTGGGTGAAGTTTCCCAGGTTCAAATCGTAGAAAGTGTTGTTTATTTGTTTCAAAAAGAAACTGCCAGGTTTTTTTTTTTTTTTGAAAAAAAAAAACTGCAGTTTTATACGGATTGGCTCTGTCAATTTGCAGCAAAATGTAAGGCTCCTGTTCATGTATTCTTTCATGCTAATATGGACTTTGTTTTAAAAAAACTGCAATTTTATATGGGTTGAATATGTCTATTTGCAGCAAAATGTAAGGACTCCTGTTCATGTATGTTTGGATTCTGTTATATATCAATCATAGTTATTTATTTCACTGCTAAGGAAATGCAAAATACATAGGGATGGGAGGCAGCTTCATTGATGACTTCTTTATTGCAGTTTACTTGAATGCGACTAGAAATAGTTCTCATAGTTCCAATTTGTAGATCAACTTATGAGTTGACTCTTTTGACCCACTTTCAGAAATTTATACCTACTTATGAATAAATGGAATTCATCCCTCCTGAACAATTTTTTTTTAATTACAAAAAAGGAATTCTTGTCTGGGTCATTATCTGAAGGTACTTATCCTGTGAACACACTAGTTCAGGGCCATTCTCAGGGGATAATGTTAGTGTTAATCTGTTGTACGTTATTTTTCCTGGTTGTTGGTTCTGCAAGTACCTTTTGAGAAAACTTATTACTTGCTCGCGCATATGTTAGCAATGAGTTGTTCACAAAATCAAATTGGACTGTGTTTGTAACACTCAAGGTGTAGCTATTTGCTTTCACAGAGTATGAGAGTATTTACCAATTTAGTAACCTAACTAAAAGTAGTTGTAGCAAATAGGTAAAAAAATATTTGATACATATATCATTAGGAACGAAGTAAAGATGGCTGAATGCTAGATGTAAGGGCAACTTTTGCTCTAAAAAAATTTCTACCCACGTAAAGATTGGCTTGGGCAGCATTTTGTACGGGCCGGCTCTGCATATATGCATGTATGTATTATAACTGTCTACTTTTTTTCGTAACTACCTAAAATATCGGTTCATCGAAACTGAAAATGTGTTTATTCCTAGCATAAATCGAATTGCAGAGTTTGGTCTTTGCATAGTCGAATACGGGGATATAACATATCAGTACATATAGTAGACAGGCAACAAATTAGGGGAGCTGCATGATTAGCCAATGATAATTAGGTTGCCCTGTTAATTCTCAATAGAAAGTGAATAAAATATTTATATGTATTGAGATAGGTTTATATAGAAACTGATTATCATGGCTAAAGTTCACACACTGCCAATCACTACACTTCTCGAGCACATGAACTATGCATTGAATATATACTGAATGATGTATAGGCGCATATGCTGGCTGAAGCACATAATCTAAGGATGCACATGTGACCAAAGGAAGTGTATACTTGTAGAGCCATTGAAGTAAAAACATTAGGAGGCTTACAAAGGCTCCATTGATTTCTAGACTAGGCTCTGGAATGCAATAGCGAGAAACCCGAGCCTATACACAATTTTCTGAATGTGTGATAGTTTGGGAAATAGAATACACTAGAGATGTCATTACTCTTGATATCGGGAGCATTATTTGGATTAGTAATTAGCCTTGTGTGATAGCAGAGCAACGGAAGAAGTATTAAATAAAACATTAAATGATATGGTATATTTGAAGTTGTTGAATCTGTGGAGGTAAGGTGCGCTTCTTTACGAACAGTGGTGGTGATGGACTGGCCCTTAGAAATGTTTACTTTGAGATTGTGGTTGACAAGCATTGGAGGACTCAACTTTTGAAAATCAATCTTTTTGAATACTCAAGATTCAGAAATTTCTCATTTTTATTAATTTGAAATGTCAGTAACAATTTAGTTGATTTCTAATAAAGTTCTAAAAATATTAACAACTTCCTCGTTGATAATTCAAACAAACGCAGCCAATAGATAGTTGTTCATGAGAATATTTTCGTCAAAGATGTGTGATCTGAATCAGTTTCTACTTTCTTTGTGTCGTATGGGGCTGCCTGAGCAGTATATTTGTACTGCAACTAGATTCCTTTTCTTTTCTTTTTTAACAAAAACTGCAGTATCAATGTAATCTTGTTGCACAAACTTATAAATTTTTGTCGTAAGTTACAGATTTTGTATTTTATATTTTTCCAAAAATCAATTCCATTTTAACAAACAAAAATTCTAGGCGTAGGAGGAGAAGATAAGTTCATTACAATACATACCCAAGTAAAACTAGGAAGGTTGAGGTCAACAATAACTTCATCCGCCATAAAATTGGTTCCCACTAATCATAAAAACGCCTCGAGTTCTATTTTGTTGTATATATGCTGGGAGATACAGAAATGAGACACAAATAGGAAAGAAGGGACCATCAAACATGGAATGAAATCCAGTCGACCATTTGAAGATTGTCACTTAAGCATCAAGAATAGTTAAATGTTTGCGAAGCCAAAACCAATGGAAGCCCTCTTTATTAAACAATTAAATAAGGTTATGTTTTGCATCAATTACTCCTATTTTAGATTGAGAAATAAGAAGAAAAAAAAATTATGAACGCCTTACGAATCTTTTTCCAACGGTGGTCAATTGGAAGAGAAGTAACAAATCTATCAATTTTCCGGTTCTCCTTTAAAAAATGTTTTGGACTTATCTGTTTACGTCTACCCTCTGATGATGTTGACAAGTTTTTCAACACAGCATGATATTAATTCTGAGAAGTTGAAGCACTGGAGCCAAAACGGGTGATGACTGAATACTCGAAGTGGGCGCTAGGTTGCTAATAGTATGGGAGGCACAACATTTGGCAAAGGAGGAAATGCAGCATCAAATGTCGTCACGCTCGCAGCTGCGCCTGCATCAGGCAATGTTGCAGAATGATGGCTTATGCCAACTCTGGTGGCCTAACAAAGCAAAAAAGTAGCTAACCCTTAGGAAGGATAGGCATATTGAAGAACAGGAGGAGGAAGGAAGTGGATGGTATGGGTGCCGGTGTAGGTGAATGCAAAGCAGTTGAGATGACAGAAAAGCAGGCGAAGGGAAGAAGCACGTGAGAAGAAAGAATATGAAATTGAGATTTACAAATATTTTGGAAATGTATTTTTTTAACATGCAATAAGCTGTTTGAAAGATTTCAATAAAGAGATTTGCTAACTAATGAGATTTTGACAAAACAATTGATGTTGGTGAAAAGTATAAACTTCATATAGTAATAAATTAGTTTTATTATTATTCATGATTTTTCTTTAGGGAAACACCTCCTAACCTAGTTGCCACACATCCTTCATGTTGCTACAAGTATGAAAAGAAGTACATAATATGGACAGATTTGGTACGTAACGATTACAGGCTTGGCCATCGACATAAAGACCATCGGCATGCATAGTGTCTACCAACATAGGTACCAAAGTCCTTAGTGTCGACATAGACAGTATTGCTGTTTTAAAATGATTTTAAAGATATCGCTGCTTTTTTTTTTAAAACCGAGTTTTAAGGAAGTTGATACTATACTGTATCGACACTCATGTAAGCCGCTTACCCTTATATCGCCCTTGAGCATTTTTTATACAAGCCTATGTTTTAATTTCATATAGCCCTGGCACTTATGAAATGCGACACACTTGTTATCAATTATAAAGCCTTATGTTCATAAATTACAAGTTCTATTATATTTTCAAAAAAGAAAATTGCTTACCTAACGGTGATTCTCACAAATTATGCTGCCCTCAATATACAAATCTTGATTGCATGCTTTATGAGAATATTTTGAACTGGCCTCGCATGCATAATGAGTATATAGGCCTTTAGCGTGGCTTTCCGCTCGAAGAAATCATTTTTTTTTTACCATTTAATAAATGTATGGTTTTCCATGTAATCATTTTATGAAATAAGTATTATATTAAAAAATTCATAGAAAGTTTTTTAAATGAACATGAAGTTCTCAAATCTGTATATGCTCAATGCCTGAGCATACACATAGTAATGTTCATGAAATTCTCTTTATTAGTAGTAATTTAGTGCATGAAATTCTCTTTATTAGTAGTAAAGATGGATGCATGCAAATTATTACAGGACCATTTAAGCATATGTATAAATGTAACATGCCTAAAGCATTTCAGGACCATACACTACTCAAGGGTACAAATCAGTGCAAACAAGATTAATAATTCACTTACCCCTGTATGCTCAGATGTGTTGTCAATCCAGCTTCTATCTTTATCCTTTCTTTTATGAACCAAATCAAATGCTTCAATCGGATCAGGTTCATGACCATGAATTTGTTTCTGTTTCAAGGTAGAATAATGAGCACCTAAAAATTACATTATAATGATAAAGTAGCACAAACAGAATATATGATTTATATTATGATCATTTATATTGCCACTTATTTATAAGCACGGCCGTGGCTAAACAAATTAAATTTGTGTAAAGAAGTGGTCACTTACGAATTTGGCATGGTGTCTTACGAAGGACATCAAACCACCTGTGTGACTCATTTTCAGCTTCTTGCGGTTCTCGGTATTTTTTTCAACTTTTATCTATTACTCACAAAAAATAAAAATACAATGAATAATAATGTACATGTAATATCTACTAAACCAAATACATAGAGAAAAGGAGAATTACCCTATTTTTGTGATCATTGTCCCAATAGTTTACCATTCCCCTCCATTGTTCGCTATCCACGCGATCATCTCCACACTCAAAGCGCCACGGTGAGCCAATATATGGAGTGTAATTTTATTTTTTTAAGTGGATCTAGTGTTTCTCACTCTTTTAGCGAGGCGTTTTAGTAGTACATGACGAATTATAGGGATATGGGGTATGTCTTCAGGACGCCAGTCAATTGTATCCTTTAAGTTATAAATATTTTATGTTACACATGGGAAAGTTGATGAAACCACAGACATAAAAAATTATGTAAATGTAATTTTGGAGTGATTGATTCTAATGCAGTTGAAATATTGTTAACTTGTTAGTTTTGCAAAACTGAATATGTAGTGTTCAACCAAAGACCATGCATGTTTATTTTTTCATGTCATGAAAAAAATTTCAGTTTGAGATTATATCATTTACTGCTCGACATTTTGAAAACAATCAAAAGGTATGAAGATGAATATCCAATATTCGAACCATGAAGACATTTTCCAATATTATATAAAATTCAAAATGATTCAACATACCGATATGGTTTCCCACATTTTTTCCCTAAAAGCATTATTATGAGATCTCCAGTCTTTTGGGGAAAGAGGAATAAGGCTGCAGTTTCTTGCCAAATCACCTAAGTATCTTGCTAATTTGGCATCTTCTGGAACAATGCACAGTCCATCCTTCGTAAACTCAATTTTTTCTTTTCTAGATTTACCCCCATGTTGGCTTATTATAGCCATGCCCTTTTCTGCTCTTTGACCCTGCTAAAATAATAATATAGTATTTTCAATTGTAATATACTACTAAACTAATAATAGGTTACAAGCTGTATTTAGAACGATCATCTTTTAGCCGCATAAATTGAACTCGTAATGGTGTTGCTTTATGGTAAAAATAACACTTTCTAATTTTTGTTAACATATTCCAATAAAATGATTGGCATTACGCAAGAAATAATAACATATCACGAGTAAAATATGAAAAAACCATTGTTTAGGGAATATGAAAATACCGTTGCTTTGAGAATCACGCTCTTCAAGTATATCATCATTCAAAGGATTCACCTCATCTGAATGAGAAGTTCCGGAGCTGCTCATCTTAGTAATGGCTAAAGGAAATGACAAATAATGTATTTTAATTTATAACAAGTGATTTCACATAATGAATATAGCAATCAACTTGTACTATGGTTCAACAAAGACATCAAACTATACATGACAAATAAAAATAAATGACAACATTACATAAGTAGAATATAATCAAAGTTTAAATGGCATATTAAATGAACAAAGGTGAACAAATACATAAATTTGCAAGTACTATGTTTAGTCGATGCTCTCATTTTCATTTTCATTCTCATCTTCATCCTCATCCTCACTCTCGATTTCTTCTTCATCATCACTGCCATTGTCTTCAAAAATGGAAATGTTTGGATTAGGCGTTGGTAACAATTTGTTAACATACACACCGCGAACATCAGTTCTTATATGTAGCTCTTCGTTGTCAAGATTAGGATCATCAAGATTTGGCATGGCGTAGTAATCATCAACATCAACTTCATTATCATCCACAATTAAATCATAGAAATCTCTCGGTTTTGTTTTAACTACAACAACCCAATCCGGTTGCTTTGGATCAGCAACATAAAACACTTGAATAGCTTGTGATGCTAGAATAAACCGATCATTATTTTGTGCCACATGGTTAAAGTTCACTAAATTGAATCCATATATGTCAGTCTTCTTCCCAGACTTACTAACCCAATCACACTCAAACAAAACAATTTTGCAAGCTTGATCATCACTTTCACCAGGAAACCTATAATCAAGCTCATAAATATTCTTTAAGACACCATAATAGTCGATATTACCAGTGATTGGATTACAATCTCTCACACTCGAATAACTTGATGTTTCAGCATTCACAAAGACACCACAATTTTTATTTTTGTATTTGTCATCAATCGTTTTAATTCGAAATTGGTAACCATTTATCACATACTTCTTATACTGCCTCACAATCCTGCTTGGACCACTAGCTAATCGAAGTAAATCATTTGATACTGCAGAATCATTGCTAGCATAAAGGTCGTTTACCTAAGCCAACATGATCGTTAATATACTTCATTTAATAGTAAAAGTTATTAAAATTGCATGTTGAAATATAAAAACACATACATGGTTCCTAAACCATGTAGGAAATTCCTTGTTCCTCAAGCTCTCGACTTCTCGAATAGTTTTCCAACGATGAATTCTACGTAGCTCTTCAAACCTTTTACTATCAAAACAAATTCAAAGAAAAATGTTTGTCTAGAATTTAATTTTGAAATTAGAAGTACGTACTTTAGATTAGTATAATGGTCTTACTCTAAAAAACAAGCCACTTCGCCACAGTTGAATAAAATATAAGTATGACATTGCTCCTGGATTTTGATTTCGAGATTAATCTCCGAGCATTTTCCTAAATGACGACCAGAATGTGCAAATATTGATAGCCCTCCATCAACACTACGAGGTAAAGATGAATCAGCATTACGACCATGACGTGTATTACGAGTCTCTACATCTTTCAAGTACATTGAACAAAATGAAACACATTCTTCTGCAAGATATCCAACTGCAATACTTCCCTCTGGGTTACTTTTATTGCGAACGTATCTTTTTAATGTTTGCAAGTACCTGAAGAAACAAATAAATACTCATGTTTGTTATGCCATATCACTATCGCAAGGCGATCCAATTGAGATAAGCTCTTACACTTACAAACGGATTAACAAATGTCCCTATGTGATAGTGTTATCAAATAAACTATATAATTTGCATCAAAGTATTAATTTTCTACATTGATTTCACATGTAATGTTTTTTTTAAAATTCAGGTGAACATACTTATAATATTATAATACTTAATGTGGATATTATGAAAAATATTTCATTACCTATTTAATCGAAGTTATATTTACTTTAGTTACTACCATATACCTTATCATGTTTTAGCATTAACTTTCAATCTTCTTAGCTCGTGTTTAAATTTAAAATGTGGTTCATAAACTAGGATGTAATAAGGATCAGAAAAACAAAATATCAAATGAAATGAAGAAAAATCAATTACCTTTCAATAGGATACATCCAACGATATTGAATCGGTCTGGCAATTGCTGCTTCATCGACTAAATGAGCTATCAGGTGAACAGATATAGTGAAAAAAGAAGGAGGGAACATTTTTTCCATCATACATAAGGCTAATGCTACCCTGTATCTTAGTTGATTCATTGATGTAATATGTTGCTTTTTACAACAAAGTTGTCTAAAAATAGCACATAATTCAAGCAACACAAGGACAAGAGGTCTAGGCAAAACTCGTCGGATTGCAAGTGGAAGCAAATGTTGCATAATCACATGATGATCGTGACTCTTTAAACCATGTAAGCATTTTTCCTTCACATCTACACGTCGAGAAATATTGGTTGAATATCCATCCGGAACACGTACATTTGAGAGTGCTTTACAAAACAATGTTTTTTCCTCATTAGTCATGAAAAATATTGCTGGAGGTATATTTGTCCTATTGCCTTCGCGAATAGGGTGAAGTGATTTTCTTATTTATAAAATTTCTAAATCAGCTCGGGCCTTAACTCCATCCTTTCCTTTTCTCGAGTTACTAAGTAAAGTTCCTAAAATATTTTCACTTACATTTTTCTCAAGATGCATTAAATTTATGTTATGCCTTATCAACAGATGTTGCCAATAAGGTAAAGAAAAAAATATACTTTTTTTCTTCCAAGGTCCGGCAACCTGGGTCTTCCTGTTGGCATTCATACCTCTCTGTCTTTTTTGACCACTAACAGATTCAAGCGTTGGTGATTTACCAAATGTAAATCTTAAATTTGATAATTGCTTTAAACATTCGACTCATGTTAGTGGTTTAGGGCAAGAGTTTGTTCACACTTACCATTAAACGAACATTCATCAAGTCGAAACATATGCGTAATAGGCAAAAATCTACGACTTTCCAAATAACCTTGTTTTTTACTATTTGGTAAGCGCACCGAGTATGTTTGGTGGTTGCAATGCGGACATGCAAGCTTTCCTGATGTACTCCATCCTGATAAATTAGCATATGCAGGTAGATCATTTACAGTCCATAAAATAGTCGCTCTCATGTTGAATGTTTGTTTTGAAAAACTATCATATGTATCTGTGCCATCTTCCCATAACTTTTTTAACTCGTCTACTAGTGGTTGCATATAAATATCAATGTCTTTCCCTGGCTCTCGAGGTCCCGGAATTAGTAAAGTCATATATAGATAAGGTTGCTTCATACACAGCCATGGAGGTAAGTTATAAATAGAAATAATCACTGGCCAAGTGCTATGCTTACTATTTAAGTGTGCAAATGGATTGAAACCATCACTTGCAAGACCCAAACGAACATTACGAATTTCTGATGCAAAATCGGGGTAAAGAGAATCAAAATGTTTCCAAGCTGGAGAGTCTTTCAGATGTTTCATAAAACCATCATTTGAACCGTCAACCGAATGCCATCTCATATGTTCTGCTGTATATTTTGACATATACAACCTCTTTAGCCTTGGAATTAAAGGAAAATAGCGAAGCACTTTAATAGGTACTTTCTTTTTAAAATTGTCATCTTCGTTATCTACTTTGTATCTTGACACGCCACAACGAGAGCATGCTTGCAAGTGTGATGTTTGCTTCCAAAATAACATGCAGTCATTCGGGCATGCATCGATCTTTTCGTATGTGAGACCTAAATCATCAATCATTTTTTTGGCTTGCGCATTTGATTTTGGCCTACAATTTCCATCAGGCAACATATCTTTAAATGCTACCAAAAACATAGAGAAAGCCGAATTACTCACATTTCCCAAACACTTGATCTAATACAGTTTTACAACTGCATCCATTTTTTTATACTTACTACCAACATATAATTCCCTATTAGCTTCATCCACCAACTTGAAAAAACGTTTTGCCTCGGGAGTTTGACCTTCAAAAGAGGGAGAATGACCTGATGAATTTGAACTTTGTCCAATGAAGGGCATAAATGTCTCATCAAGAAAATCATGCATTTCACCTCTCTCCGTTTGATCATTGTCCATTGGCACATCATTTTCCAAGTTGCTGGAAGTCCCACACTCTACATAAGACTCCTCATTATACGATTCGCCATGATGTGTCCAACGAGCTGTCATATAAAGTGGATCCATTCCATACGAAAGGAGATGACCAGCAACATGAATTCTAATGTTGAAATAACGATTACAACACTTCTTACCAGGACATGTAATCTTATCTTTTCGAATGGATCTGGGAAAAGCTTCGTTCAAAAATAATTCCATCCCATCTCTATATTCTTTTGAATTACGTTCCAGGTTCACCCAGCTTTTATCCATAATTCAACTAATGTACACAAACAAAACTCATATCAAACACATGAAAAAAGGCTTCTTATCTAACATCATATCAAATACATATTTAATTATTACAAAGGATCTAACATAGTCATCCAATGACAGGAGTGTGTATAGCTAGATTGATGAGTGATTATATCACGTGCAGATCGAAAGTGTTGTGTGCAAGATATTTACGCTCATACTTATTAATGCAATTGGACATGAATGCCAAGTATCGTAGATAAGACTACAAAAAGACCTAACATATATCAAAGTAAATTATTACCAAAAGAACTAACATATATCAAAGTGAATTTATTATGTATATTGGTTGATTGGAAATTCACTTTGATTCGTTTCGGTATATTCAATTCGTTTCAACTTATACCGAAACTAAAACGCTTAACCGGAATCATGTTGTTTTGATCGGAATGCCAAACCATTATTGAAACCCTTGCCATGACATACTTATCTACAATAATTATTTAAAAAGGGAATCTAATCTACGGTTAGTATCATATTTTATGAGCAGCAATAAGATGACGTAGCAAAGCGGGCAACTACAAGAATTTCAAAATGGAAAGTAAATAATTACTGAGTTGTTACCCAAACCACATTATAAGCTTTCGTCCTCAACTTGTTTTTTAATGCTTTTGGCCATGGCTGTAACAGAAAAGATAAAAACATGTGCGTGCGAAAATATGTTTTATTAGCATTGATAGAGACATAAAATAAGCTTTGTTTTTTATAGTTGATAAAGATGTGACAATATACATGACAAAAGGCTAACTATTATCTAGATACATGAATAAGATGTAGTACATAAAATATAAAATGCAACATATAGTTTTATTATTTGGAAGTAAATGTAATCAAACTGGTATACTCAATGTTTCAGTTAATTAAGCATTTTGATTTATGAACTCTAGGCAAAATGTGCAGGCGTTGTTCTAAACATCACGACAGGATCATTGTCTCTCTCAGAGACTGTCTCTCCTCGAGTACACTGCCTATACTTCGATATGTTTTCAAACGAGAACTTGCTATGGTAATTCATTCTTTATTTTAAATATTATTATTGCTTTTTGTAAATTTCCTAAGTTAATCAAATATATTTGTTCAGGAAGTGTGAACTCAGCTGTATGCTCGCCATGCTTCCTGTCATATAAACTTATTCCTACTGACGTTCGTAAAGCTCAGGCATTGACTGATGATCTGATTTGGCTTTCAGTTGGCATTGAGGATATAAAAGAACTCAATTTTGATAAATATTAAAGACAGTAATTATAAATATCAAAGACAGCCATCTTCCAACCAAATCCAGTAATTATAAATCTGTTCTTTTTATGATATATATATATATATATATGTATATATATCAAAACTACCATTAGATTTCCATGCATTTTGCACAAACTTGATGAATTGGTTGTATAAAGTCCTGCTTCCATGCACGTATGCTACAACTGTGTTCTTCTGCAGTTCATTCAAAATAATTTTTCATAGTAGGCATAATTTTTTTTAGCATATCCTGAACACTAAACCTAATACAATATGCTTATAAATTTGTACTTCTAGAAACATAGCATTTGAATAGCAAAATATTTAAAATAAAGCTTATAACAATTGCAATTTTGTTAAACCTTTAATAATAAAGTAGTGAAACAAAAACTTGAATTTGTAATCATTGGTTTGTAGGAATACTTGAACTTTTGTGCTTATCTAACAAAATTCCTAGTAGGATTAAAAACTATGTGTGTACACAAATATGTGGATGTTTTTTGTGGTATTAAATCCATAATGTATGATAAGTTAAAAGAAAAGTATTTTACTTGTTTTTACAAGTTATTTTTATTTTTATTTTTTTAGAAACAAAACAACTACAAAATCCCAAATAAAAAAATCTTTAAAAACCATCTGAAGCATGAAATCCCATGCACAAAAACAACCCAAGACAAAACACAAGTAAAATACCCTTCACAGATAACATCAAATGCAACCGATTCACCACAACTTTGCCAGTCGGATTAGCACTGGAGGAGAGCAAGACCATCGATGCCAGAAACTGAGAAGAAGTGATCAAACAACCGCCTTAACCCATCCTCATGCCAGACACAGATATGGGAGCTATGGCAAAACTTTGTCAACGAAAACAAAAACCTAACAACTAGACTAGCTAAAACCAAACTATTGTAAAACATGATAGTACTACAAAACAATTCAGCCTGAACCAACCATAAGAAGATACACACAAAAGCCAAATCAAACCGAAGTCACCAGCCATTACAGATCAAACAACAAAGCACGTCGAGCAGATCTCAATCCGAGCCAAAACCAAAAATTCTAAAAATCCGCTGTGAATATAGGATAAGCTGGGAAGTAGCAAGAGACAACGATGGTGAAGAAATCGAACATGAGTAGGCAAGGCAAACTTAGATGTAGGTTCATAAATCATGGGCGGAGAAGGAAAATTATTCGAGAGCAGAAACTCAAATATAGGATAAGCTGATTTTACAAGTTATATAAGTAAATATAATTCAAATATTTTTATTTGTTACTCACATACAAGTATACAAAGATCAATATATATCAATCGTTATTTTAAATTACTTTTTATTTATAAGTTCCTATGAGCCGGAGCAAAATTTATGCTGCATGATTCAAAAGAAATTATCCTCAAACTGTGCAAATATAAAAATAATTTAAATAAATCTTATATAATAAAAAATATATTTATAATAATAGGTTAACTAAGATTTACAAACATTTTATAAAATAATAAAAAAGTTAAAATTACATTCAAAGCTTATCATTTCAACATGATAAGTTTTAAGGATAACACTTCCGAAAAATTAGCTTTAAAGAAAAATTACAGAAAAAATAAATCAATTTATCATCTTCACTTATACAGGAATAATAAATTGAATTTATCACTACTCATGTATATGAAAATGATAAATTGATTTAACTTTTTTCTGTAAATTATCCTTAAAACTAATTTTTTCAGTAATGTTGTCCTTAAAACTAATTATCTTGAATCAAGAAGTCCTTTAAATGAAAATCCCCAAAAATTATATGCTTAGCTAACGACAAAAATGGAAGCCAAAAAGAGTCATTCTGCTCCAACTGGACAACATGGTACATATTGTATATGATAATATAACGTGTTCAAAACTCATATATAGGGGCTGTGTGCCCTTCATTTTGCCATCATCGGTCATTTACCAATATATGTCTATGTAGACTATATGTCTCCTGATTTAAAAAAATTGTACTGAACCGCCAAAACAAAACATATACAAGCATGAAGATTATTAAATAAAAGTTACTGCCTACAACAACATCATAACGGACACCAAATGCTTTGCTAAAATTGAGACTGAGAATTTCTCAGAACTGATTTCAAAAAGGATTTCCAAAATGAGTTGTTATAGAACAAGTAAAACACCACACCATGCACGATGCAAGAAATAGAACAAACAGTTGCGGACATATATGCCATTCCACAGAAGAGAAAGAGCATACTAAATTAGGTTCATGAAAAGTTTTGAGGCATGCTTCCATAGACAATTAGCTAATTCTAGGCTTCTTTAATCAGAAGAACATGTGAGCATAAATTATACTGGCAATCAAATAGCAATATAAATTTTTTAAATGGAATGTACCCATGGGACATGAGCTAAACATGCAACATTTGTCAAAAACACAACAGGAATAAAACATAAATATATACCTGACCGAACTTTAAATCAGATGTACTGTTCTTCTCCTGCTACAATTAAGCAATTAGTAACATATAAGCTTGCATTCCTGTAACATTGAACCTACAAGATGCAAGTAGCAACATGTTTATGAACGGCTTTTCCAGTGCATCAGTATTCATAATAATCATTTTTTAAAATAGGCTTATGACAATGAAATTATGAAAACCCATAATCTTTATATTTAAATCATTAGATTTATGTTCTCCTCATGATAAATCCAACTCCGTAAATCAACAAACAAAAAAATGGCAACAAAATTTAAATCAGTGTGCAAATTAGCCATATACAAAATTATCGCAAAATAAATTCGATAATGAAAAATCAATTCGAGAAATCTATTCTCTTATGCGAACAAAAGTATAAAATAAACAAAAATTACCTGTAGATGGGCTATCTAGGGTTTTGAGAAGGGTTTGGGAAATACAAATCTACAGATTGAAGACAATTGAGAATCTGGCAGGGAAGAAGGAATACTACTACTGTGCACGAACTTTCTTTTCCCTCCGCTGCAATTTTGGAAGCACATCTTTCTGATTCTAGCGGGAATATTTTTTCTTCTGAAAATAGATGGATCTCGTTTGTTTTTTAAGGCAGAAGTATTTCCGTTTAACGTGGAAGAAGTATGGAGGCAATTAAATCGGTCCTTAATTGTGTAATTAAGGGCATTAAATTATTTTTCCTTTAATTAGCTTTAAATAGGGGCAGGACCGCTTTTATGCCCTCTTTATAATGCCTCTAAAAGAACATATTTTGGTAGTGAGTGTTGAGTGAAAAGTGTTTTGTGTAATAACTTTGTAATATTCTCTGAAATAAAAGATCTGGAGCAGCCCGGAGACGTAGGCATAATTGGCCGAACTCCGTTATCAAATTTGTGTGTCTCTTACCATTCTACATTTCATTTCTTTTCTCCACAAATATAATCATAGAAATTTGCGTAATTTCCAAACAACTGGTATCAGAGCCATAATTTGTTAGAAAAGAAATTAAATTCGACTGGGAGCGATGGCGGCAGATGAAGGAAAGGTGAAAATCGAGAAGTTTGACGGAGCCGACTTTGGCTTTTGGAAAATGCAGATTGAAGATTATCTGTATTAGAAAAGACTTTATCAACCTCTCTCAGAAAAGAAACCATAGAATATGAAGGATGAAGATTGGGCTCTTCTTGATAGACAAGCTCTTGGAGTTATTCGATTGACGTTATCTCGCAATGTTGCTTTCAACATAGCAAAAGAAAAGACCACGACGGGTCTTATGGCGGCTCTTTCTAGTATGTACGAGAAGCCATCGGCCTCTAACAAAGTTCATTTGATGAGGCGATTGTTCAATTTGCGGATGACAGAAGATGCATCGGTAGCTCAACATCTCAATGAACTGAATACAGTTACTACTCAGTTAAGTTCAGTTGAAATTGAGTTTGACGAAGAAGTACGTGCGTTGATACTTTTATCTTCCCTGCCATAAAGTTGGAATGCTACTGTCACAGCAGTGAGTAGCTCGTCGGGAAGCAATAAGTTAAAATTTGATGATATTCGTGATATGGTTCTCAGTGAAGAGATCCGGCGAAGGGATTCTGGTGAGTCATCAAAATTTTCAATTTTGCATACACAATCAAGAGGAAGAAATTCAACACAAGGAAATGGACGTAGCAAATCGAACTACCGAGGTAGGTCGAAGGACTGGAGATCTAACTCCAGAAATCCCAACAATTCTCACAGCTCAAAGACCATTGAGTGTTGGAATTGTGGAAAGACCGGGCACTACAAAAACCCATGCAGAAGTGCACCAAAGGATCAGGTGGCGAAGGCAGAGGCAAATGTTACTTCTACCTCAGGAGGAGATGAAGCGTTGATATGCTCTTTGGAGAGCAAGGAAGAGTCTTGGGTGCTAGACTCTGGAGCATCGTTTCATGCCACTTCGCAGAAAGAATTCTTCGAAAGGTACGCCTCTGGAAATCTTGGAAAGGTATATCTTGGTGACGATCAACCTTGTGATATCGTTGGTAAAGGTGTTGTGAAGATTAAGCTGAATGCGTCGGTTTGGGAGCTAAAGGACGTCAGGCACATACCGGATTTGAGGAAGAATTTGATCTCCGTAGGACAATTAGCTAGTGAAGGCTATACTACGACTTTCCATGGTGATGACTGGAAAATTTCAAAGGGTGCAATGACGATTGCTCAAGGCAAGAAGAGTGGTACTCTTTACATGACATCAGGAGCGCGATGTTCGATCACTGTTGCAGCTAGCAACGAAAATTCCAACATATGGCACCAGAGGCTAGGCCATATGAGTGAAAAGGGAATGAAGATTATGCACTCGAAGGGGAAACTTCTAGGTCTACAGTCAGTGGAAATAGGCATATGCGAAAATTGCATATTTGGAAAGCAGAAGAGAGTCAGCTTTCAATTAAGTGGTAAAACCCCAAAGAAGGAAAAGCTGGAGCTTGTTCGTTCCGATGTTTGGGGGCCAACGACCGTCCCATCCATTGGTGGAAAGCATTACTTCGTTACTTTCATCGATGATCACTCGCGAAAGGTATGGGTTTATTTTTTAAAGCATAAATTTGAAGTGTTCGAGGCTTTCAGGATATGGAAAGCTATGGTTGAAAATGAGACAAATCTAAAGATCAAAAAGCTTAGAACTGATAATGGAGGTGAATATGAAGACACCAGATTCAAGCAGTTCTGTTATGAGCACGGGATCAAAATGCAGAGAACCGTGCCGAGTACGCCTCAACACAATGGTGTAGCTGAGCGTATGAACCGAACGTTGACAGAAAGAGCCAGAAGCATTCGTATACAATCAGGTGTACCGAAGCAAATCTGGGCAGAAGCAGTCAACACATCAGATTATTTGATCAACAGAGGTCCTTCAGTTCCATTAGAGCACAAAATACCAGAAGAGTTATGGAGTGGTAATGAGGTAAAACTATCACATCTAAAAGTTTTCGGTTGCATAGCATATGTGCATGTTAGTGATGAAGGCAGGAATAAACTTGATCCCAAATCCAAGAAATGCACTCTCATCGGCTATGGTGAAAATAAGTTTGGCTACCGCATTTGGGATGATGAAAACAAGAAGGTGATCCGTAGCCGAGATGTGATTTTTAACGAAAGAGTAATGTACAAAGACAGACACAAAACAGAAGTCAACAACTCAAAGCAGAGTGAGTCAGTATTTGCAGATGCAAACGATATTCCAGATAGTCTCATCACAGAACCGACTATAGAAAGTGCTCTGCCTGATGAAATCATTGATCTGAGTAGTGTGGACCAGTCTGACACACTACAGCATCCTACTCCAGATCCTGAATTGAGAAGGTCTTCTCGACCTCATGTACCTAACAAAAGATACATGAATTATTTGTTGCTGACTGATGCAGGGGAACCTGAATGCTATGATGAAGCATCTCAGACTGAAGATGCTAGTAAGTGGGAGCTTGCCATGGAAGATGAGATGAAGTCTCTTATCTCCAACCAGACATGGGAACTAGTTGAGTTGCCCATAGGAAAGAAGGCACTTCACAATAAATGGGTGTATCGGGTGAAAGAGGAGCATGATGGTTCCAAGAGATACAAAGCTCGACTAGTTGTCAAAGGATTCCAACAGAAGGAAGGAGTGGACTACACTGACATTTTCTCTCCCGTTGTGAAGCTCAATACTATCAGGTCAATATTAAGTATTGTTGCTATTGAAGACCTTCATCTTGTACAGTTAGATGTGAAGACCGCATTTCTTCATGGAGACTTGGATGAGGAGATATACATGCACCAACCAGAAGGTTTCTTCGAGAAAGGGAAGAAGAACATGGTGTGTAGACTAAAGAAAAGCTTGTATGGCCTGAAACAAGCCCCAAGACAATGGTACAAAAAGTTTGATGGATTCATGCACAAGGAAGAGTTCCTGAAGTGCAATGCTGGTCATTGTTGCTACTTCAAGCGATATAGGTCTAGTTATATCATTTTACTACTTTATGTTGATGACATGTTAGTAGCAGGATCAAATATGGATGATATCAGAAGGTTGAAGCAGCAACTGTCAAAGGAGTTTGACATGAAAGACTTAGGCCCAGCAAAGAAGATTCTCGGAATGCAAATCACTAGAGATAAGCAGAAAGGACTCTTGCAGCTATCTCAGGCAGATTACATCAATCGTGTTTTGCAGAGATTCAACATGGACGATGCTAAGTCAGTCAGTACACCATTGGCCAGTCACTTTCGCCTATCCAAGGGTCAGTCCCCGCAAACCGAGGAAGAAAGAAATTTCATGAATGGTGTTCCTTATTCCTCGGCTATTGGAAGCTTAATGCATGCCATGGTCTGTACGAGACCAGACATTGGCCATGCAGTGGGAGTTGTTAGCAGGTTCATGTCAAATCTAGGGAAAGCTCATTGGGAAGCAGTCAAGTGGATTTTGAGATATCTACGAGGTACCGTACATAACTCTTTGTACTTTGGTAAAGGGCAGGTTAAAGCTCAAGGCTATGTAGATGCAGACTTTGGAGGCGAAGTCGGTCATCGAAGAAGTACTACAAGTTATGTATTCACGGTTGGAACTACAACTGTTAGTTGGATGTAACAGGTACAGAAGATTGTTACTTTATCCACTACAGAGGCTGAGTATGTAGCAATCACCGAAGCTAGTAAAGAGATGATATGGCTTCAAGGTTTGTTAACTGAACTGGGATTCAAACAGGAAATGAATGTTTTATACAGTGATAGTCAAAGTGCAATACGTTTGGCGAAGAATTCAGCATTTCATTCCAGAACCAAACATATCGAACTTCGTTATCACTTCATCAGATCTCTACTAGAAGATGATGTGTTAATACTGGAGAAGATCGAAGGAAGCAAGAACCCAGCAGATATGTTGACAAAGACGGTAACTATCGATAAACTGAAGTTGTGTTCAGCTTCAGTTGGTCTGCTAGAGTAAAAAGAGCAGATTGGCTTTTGCATCGATCAAGGTGTGAAGGCAGATTTAAATTAGTCTTCAAGTGGGAGATTGTTAGAAAGTTGTTGCTTTCATGCTGCAACCAGCAGCCCATGTGCTAAACATGGAGGCTGCCCACCAACCGCTCCACCAACCGAGCCACCAACCCCCACCAACCGAGCCACCAACCCTCTTCTTACCTTATAAATACGCCCTTATTCTTCATAGTTGATATCCCAATCTCATATCCAACAAGAAGTAAAGGAGTGAGCAAGCTTAGAGTGAGAACGAGTGTTGAGTGAAAAGTGTTTTGTGTAATCACTTTGTAATATTCTCTGAAATAAAAGATCTGCAGCAGCCCGGAGACGTAGGCATAATTGGCCGAACTCCGTTATCAAATTTGTGTGTCTCTTACCATTCTACATTTCTTTTCTTTTCTCCACGAATATAATCATAAGGAAATTTGCGTAATTTCCCAACATAAGGACCAAAGGATAATATAGGGATTTTATATAAAAAGGAAACCCTAGGTATACTGGGTATAAGTAGCCCATAGTAATGCCATTTAGAGAAATAATGATGAAATATTTTATCAATGAAGTATAACTATTAGTGGAGTTAACTGTAGAGAAACGGTAGGAAATGCTGGAATCTTATATGATAGGGGAAGAAAGAGTATTAGAGAGTATATCTCACTATTTAAGAGGCAATAAGACCTATTTAGGCAGCCCACATTAAATGTACTATATTGTTTAAATACACTGCTTTATTCATATGTTTTCATGGATTTAGTATTCTGCATGAATGTGTGATATGAAGTGAATATTTATAACCTGAATAGTAAATAACAATATTTCCATTGAAGTAAGATTTGATCGTTTGGGAGTATGCAGTTTGAACAAGGGAGATTGAGCTTTTGTATACTTCTGAATAACAGTGAATAGAGCAATGAGCTTAATCAAATGCTGATCTATTCACTGTGTGATATTCTTTCAGTCAGATCTTAATATCTGACAAGTAGAAATCATAAGGATTGGAGGTAACCTTATTATCTCTACTTTATTCTCTTGGCAATGAATATAAATAACCCACTCCTTCATATTTTAACATCAGATGTCAAATCATATGATCCCTTTTTTCATATAATAACATGATTCTGGATGGATGATTTTGGGTGTGTATAATAGGCCATTGAATGATTGTTTGTATTAGCTTACATTAGACGTTAAAACATATAGGCATGGATAATTTGCTCACCATTTTTAATGGGGTTTTCATGCATCAAGAGGGATGTATGGGGATGGTTGGGTTAACATAGTCTAAAAACCTAACTAAAAACATGATAGTGGGTCTAGTTGAGGTGCTTGTCACCTGTTACATTGATCTATCAAACATCAAGTTTGGATGTTAGGTATGCATATGGCTTAATGCAAGCCCCTATAGGCCTTTGTGTGTTTGGAAACACAATATGCACAGGTGTTCAATGCATGGTACTCTAGGATGGTGACCCACTGTGATAATCAAAATCTGTCTTGTGTAATAGAAATCATGTTATTAGAAAGGATTGTGAAATGTTATAAGGGGACTGGCTGTCATATATGTGTGTTATATAATATCTTGATGGATGCATTTACTTATTAATGCAGATATGCACAGAATATAGTGAAAGAAGTTGCTTATGCTTATTAAATATTGTTTTATGTTCACACCAGACCATTAATTTGACCCTAGTTGATTGTTCTCTCAATCTTTGGGGTGTCTCATTTCTGATGAGGCAGCTCAGGGAACTACTTCAGGAAAGGAGGCTTAATTAGAAGGGTTTGATGATGCTATGTTAATATGCTAATGCAGGGAGTATAGCTGTAGTAGAGTTAAAGTTTGAGTAGTTTAAATGCTTAAATAAATGTATGCAAAATGTTTGCAAAATGACTTAAAGGTTCAATGTTGTTTCGATGAAATTATGTAATGCTTAAGTACTTAGGAAATCAGTAGTAGATGGAGTGTTTTAAGTCATTTGTTTATGAGATCTGAAGTGCATGAATGCACCATATTGGTTATATAAATTACATGTTTGGATATGCTTTAAAAAGCTATCAGCTGAGTTTGATGCATATAAATGTGTTTTTACTATCTTCTTTCAGCAAGTATTTTATTGGAAAATTGATAGCATGAGAGGGGCAGAATATACAAATTAAATGTGTACATCATGCCACTGGAAATCATTATGCCATTATGTACAAAAGATAAAGTAATTTCCTATATATATACATACATACACACACACACACACACTTGATCACTTTGGTTACATCTTTTATTTGGCAAATTGATACTTAAGTGGCAGGGCATGCAAATATAATGTGTGTATTCTATCACTAGAGTAAATTGTGCCAATGCATATACGAAACTGGAATAAGCCTTATATAAATATTGTTGTAATCTACATATAATATAAGCCAAGATAAATACTTATGATATAAAGGTAATGAAAATATTTATTAAAGGTAACCTAGTACATTGGGGCATTTCATCATATACCTTGCTAAGTGTTTGTAGAAATTACACTACTTGATTTATGCAATACTTTATATAGGATGAGAATACATCATCAAAGAATTTGACTAATTTTACAATTTATATGTGGTAAAGATATCAAGAACTCTGGGAGCAATTTATAAGAGGGCTGTGTAGGTACACAACCTATATAAACTGTGCACCTACACATGCCGAAAGCCTACACAATTTCCAGATTACTATTTTCATCATATATAAATCTCTTTGGTAATGATACAATATATGATTTGACGTCTGATAATCATGCCACTTAGTCAACCTAAATGAAAGACAAAGAGGGTTCAAAAACCATCCAGGTTTTACTCAGTAAATAATCATAGACTGGATCACCTTGTGGGGTTTATTTTGTTTGAAATCTGCAAATACTGGGTGTTGCTAAATATCTTTGTTATGCATGTATATGATTGAAAATGCTGGTTAAACTAATATGTTTATATTGGTGGAAGAATGATCTTGGGGATTTAGTAGGGGAAGCCTATTAAATAGGTGATCTAGGTAACAACTGATATCAAATCAGGTCATATAAATTATCTAAAACATTGTCAATAAGGGTGGGTCACCTCAGTATGTTTTTATTTCTCTTATGAAATACAGTTGCCTGAGGTGTGTGTGTGTGTGTATATATATGGGAAACTCTATTTAGACACAAAATGAGGACACAAAATTGCACACAGTAAATCTCAACAACTGGATCCTCCCATGAATTCCACTCTCCACATAAAGACAAACAAATCCAATGGTGGAGGCTTTGTGTCTCTCTCTTTGTGTTTAATTTTGTGTCCAAGAAGCCGGCCCCATATATATATATACACACACACACACACATATCGCCCAACTAATTTTTCTAACCCCATTCAAATGCCAATTTTAAAATGCAAATATGATTTTCCACTTACAGTTATAGAACACCTTTATATAGATTATTAATATTAAGTCCAATTGATGTCTTCTAAGAAAAATACTCATTAGTTTTATAATAAATAGTTGTGGGTTATGCCAAAGCATAAGCACACTATTTATTATGGTTACATGCAATAAAGTAATTGTGATATTCAAATTGTTTATACTTAGGTCTGATTTAACTAGGCTGTCATAATAAGATTATGGGCTTAAAGACAAAGAGCATAAAATATTCAGTATTTAAATGAACACAAAATTGTAAATCATGCTATCCAAGAATTATTATGACATAATTGACATAATATGTCTACCTAAAAGATTATGTTTTGAGGATTAACCAAAGCTAACTCAAGGCGTGATTGGATATGGAACTTGGATCACTTATATATATATATACATATTGAAAATTGGTTCACTTTATTATCTACTAAAACCGTACAAAAGAAAGGTTAGCATACTAACCATTACAAAGCATAGGAACTGAAATAAAAACAGAGATTACAAGTAACTTTAAACTAACTAAAATTAACAGCCCATGGATAGGCAATCCCGCTTACGTGCATCTCTGCATCCCCCACAAGCCCACAAGCCGAAAGCTTCACTTGCTAATGACCTTCAAACTGACCAACACCTTTAAAGAAATTCCAGACAATGATTCCAGTATTCCACTACATAGTGTTTATTAGATTAGTTGGTAAAAAACCTCTTCTGCAAATACCATGAAAATCTATGGATGCTTCAAACACCGATCCTGAAACGCTTTTAATAAAATTGAGGATTCAAATGAAGAGAAGCAGCTGAAAGCCTACAGTAGCACCACTTTTATATAAAACCCAATACTGGATTATCTTCAATGACCTGAGCTATGAAATACCTCTAACTCCAGTATACATGTACCCAAAATTCATAGTGCCACTCTTATAAGTCACTTTGATAGCTCAACAACTCAAGAATTCATATATACTATCATTTCGCCCATAATCAAAAGAATATTGAATCCATGATCATAATCACCTCTTTATGTTTAAAACTAGTATTCATAATAATTCTTCACTGGGTTAAACAAAAAACCAGTTTCCCTTTTATAAAAAACATCTAACCCATTGAAATCCAAACAACTTTGTATAGCTACTAAATCCCAGAAACAATACCATCATCTCTCAATCAAACGGAACTGCATATAAATCTCTGAGCATTCAATTCCAGATACTAAATCTGGTTGATGATCCACGATTATCTATGAATCTATCTTAGCACTAGAATCGACACATAGAAACTCAAAAGCAATTTCTTAAATACGCATAGAGGCTGATCTCAGAAGAATATCAAATTGAAATTAATTCATCTTCTGCAGTAACTAATAAAGTGACAAATATGACACCCAGTGTTGAAAACCAAATCCATAAGTAGAAAGAAAATACGAAGAGGTAATTTGCCCCTCTCGTACATCACTCATCAGTATAATTAAACTGATTAAACCATATGTACTGGACATTTTAGACCCATTTCACTTATCTGGATACAGGCTCTTTCAGCAAATACTTACATACTAAAACGGAAAACTAAGAATCCAATAACCCCAGGACCAGAAACAAAAATATCATACCAAATACAGAACAAAATTCGATCAAGCACAACAATGGAAGATCGGTTGGGAAACTCGGAACTGAAGCTAATCAGTTGCGCCGGCCATGCCGAATCCCGAGTTAACAATGGTTTGAAAATCCACAATCAAACTGATCAGATCCGTAAAATATTGGGTAGACGGAGATCGAGCCAGCATATAGATCTAGAGGTTAATTAGTAGATCTGGAAAATAGGGTTAGATGATTGGAAAAAATCGCAGATCGATCTGGAGTATCACGAAATCCAATAACAAAAATGTATGAAATCAAATAGAAAAAAAGGGTGAAATCGCAAAGCGATTTAAGTGGTGAAAATCAGAAGAAAACAAGATATATTATCAACGATAAAATCGTTAAAGGTTGGTAAAATAAAAATCGCAGAGCGATTTGGTGAAGTAAAAGAGTAAAAAATCGAATGAAAACAGAGTGGAAGTCTGATAGAAAACAGATGAAATTCCAATGGAAAACAAATGGAAATCGAATAGAAATTAGATAGAAAGAGGATAAAAGAAAAACTCATGCATGAGCGAAAGCAGGCGATTAGCTTGTCGCCATGGACGAGTTTTCCTTTTTTATTTTTACTTATATATATATATACACACACACACATACGAATATATATAAGGGGATGTTGATTTGAGTGGGAGCATATTTTAACTTAACTTATATATGCAGTGTTTTGTATAATTTTGGTTGTCAAAATTTATATATATCTATTGCAAAATCATTTATCATTATTTTATTATTTATTATCCCCTGTAGATATTAAATGGTAAGAAGCACCTACAATTTGTCACTAAGGTTCGTCCTTGAAAACGGAAAATCAAATGGAATTAATTTCGTTGATTGACATCGAAATTTGATTATTGTTCTAAAACAACAAAGAAAATTGTGTGTACTTGATGGGCCTATTCCAGAGGCACCACAAAGTACAGTAATTCGTGCAGGGATTAATGCCCACAAGAAGCATCAAGATGATGCTCTTAATGTCATCTTTCTCATGATTGCAACCATGACTTCGGGGATTCAAAAGCAACATGCATTAATGGATGCATATGAGATGATCGAGCACCTTAAGAAATTGTTCGAAGGGCATGCCCGACAAGAAAAGTATGGCACAAGCAAGGCATTGTATCACTGTAAAATGGGAGAAAAGGAACCCGTTGTCCATATGTGCTGAAAATGATTGGATACATCGAGTATCTTGAAAGATTCTGGTTTTCGTTAACATCTGAAGCTCAAACCAATCTTGTTTTACAATCATTAAGAAATTACTATTCTCAATTCATGATGAATTATCTCATGAATGAATTAGAGAAACCCTTAAATGAGTTATTAAGCATGTTAGGAACTGCTGAAAACAACATGAAGAAAGAAGAACCAGCTGCCATGATGATAATACAAAAGGGGGCTGCTAAAACCAAGGGTAAAGGTGTAACGACCCAGATTTTTCGGTTATTTGAATTCGAATATTTAATTCTGTTTTAAATATTATATTATAAATATAAATGGATTTATATAAAGAGTTCATTAATAAAACGACGTTTAAACGTATAAATTTTTATTTTATTTAATACGAACTCATAGCGGCATGATAGTTCGTAATATTGAGTTTTGAACTTCAATTGAGTATACATGATCCGATTTAAGTCGGAATTCTATGAAACAAGAAATGTTTGAAGCTAGTTAATTGTAGTTTTCTAATGAAAGAGTAAAATCAAGATCTCATGTTATAAATTGTTAGTTATGTCCAAATTAAATTTTCAGAAAGTGCTTTGAAATCATTTATAAACCATAACGTTTATTTAATATATTTAAAAAGGATTTAAATATAATTTTCATATTGTATAACTCAGAAATGTTAATGTTGAGTAAAAATCTATATTGATTTATATTTAGAGTTATATATAGTTCCATGTGGATAAATATGATGATAATAATAATTTATTATTATTAAACTAATTTGTTTTGGAATTTAATTATATTTTATCGATATTATATAAGCCTTAGAAATAGCATTTTCCTAAAGACCTCTGTTTTCGACGAAACGAATTTTACTGGAATACGTATAGCTAGTTATTGCGAGATTTCTAGTTTGGAGCCAATCGGAGTTGTTTCATGAGAGGGCTATATTTAAACGTGAACTGATAAATAAACTAAAATAATTATGTTTTGCAAATGGAGTCAGATTTCAATGATTAATTTCATTAGATTTGGAACTTCAACGTATGGCGTTCTGTCCATTTTTGTTGCATTTAGAGTTCGTGTGAGGCGGTGCGTACAGTTAACGTTCCATGTAAATAGTGGTAGGATTTAAATAACCATATAAATTAAAACATACCGAATTAAAGCAATATATATATATAAGTAAATATTCAAACCCGTTACTTCCAAGCAAAGTTTGGTAAATATAACCTACCCAAAATACTGTCTAAACCAATTCGTACAGACCAAAAATGTTAAAATTTAGCTACCCTATAACACTAACAAGTACAACGTACAGCCTGAATATTTAAAACTGCACATGCCTACTTTTTTTATCTGCTCCCTACACACATGCATGTTGCCTGCCATCTTCTTTTCAATCACTTGCCTATGCATGCAAAGTTGCATACCTATTTTTGTGCAACCTACGCACATGCAACATGGTACCATATGAAGCAACGTGATGCTTATTTCCCTATTTCCTTCTATAAATAAACCCACGCACCTTCACCCTTTTGTTTCAGCAAGCAAGAAACCCAACTTTCCCTTCACCAAAATGCGACCCTCTAGTACAGTGTATAAGAAAAATTTATAGTGGGCTAAGGCAGATGGACGGAGGTGTGGCTCGGAATGCTGGTGGTGGCAGTTTGGAGGAGTGGCATGGGTAATTAGAAGTTGCATAGGGTGGTGCATGGCATGTTCGAAGACAGAGAAGGTGAGGAAGTAAGCAAATATAAAAAGTGCCTAATCCGAGTTTAACATGACTAATCAATATATATACGCCTAATATTTCATTCAAGTGCCTAATCGTGCCTAAGTCGTGGCTTACATGGCCTATTTAATTTAAAATTTGTTACTGAACCCTATTCGTATAAGGAAACTCTTAGCTTATCAACATTAATATAAATTCCCTTTCAAATTTATTTAATTAATAAGATTAATTAGTAGATTAATTGAGTTAAGGTTTTATTAGTTTTAATTTAAAGCAATACGTTCAAATTCCATAACGTACTCTTATGTTATCAGAATTCAACAAGACCGGAAGCGTCGGAAGCATATCAACGTGCACGACGTTTTGGAGATGGTTTAGCTAGAGTTGGTAGCTACTGGAAGTTTTAATTAAATTAAATGCTTGTTTAATTTAATTAAAAACAAAATGTTTTGACGACGAATGGAAACCCAATGTGAGTTTACTCACTCAGTTTGTCCCACTTATATTTTTTGTAAGTCGGATTTAATGTTTTTATGCTATGGCTATTTATTATTGGATGATTATTGAATAGTGTTATTATATACTGACTGAACCGATTAAATTAAATGCTCGTTTAATTTAATTGAAATCAATCGTTATCTTTATCGATTGTAACCAATTTAGGTAACTTACCTTGTTGGTCACGTTTATATTTATATAAACGTGTTAAAAAAAAGGGATGATATTAGATTGTTGTTATTAACTGTTATAAAAATTATCAGTTAAATTGAATTGAATGAGTTTATTTGAGGTAACCTATATGGATGCAGGGAAAAACAGGTTGGAGGGATCCAACTGGATTCCTCACCAGTAGTGTTAAATTTTGTATATTATATTATATTTTGAAATATGAATTTGTGATGCAGTGATAGACAGATTGGAGGGATCCAACAGAATTCCTCACTAATATTGATAACTTTATCAACATGATTGGATATGCACGATTTGACGCGAAATCGGTTAATATTTCACGGTTTGGTACTTTAGTAGATATTTGCCTCTTTAGTACCGTTGATAAAAAAAGATTTCTGGAATCGTTGTTAAATCGATTATGAATGTTTTCAAAGTTATTATATATATATATATTTAAAATATGATTTTTGTTTTAAAAATAAACATCGAAGTTTTATTCATATTTTTTAAATTATAGCGAATATAAATTCCAAGATATTATTAAATAAATGGTTAAGCAGTATATCTTGGCATGTTAGTGAATTGGAATGTTAAAAATGGTGTGTAAAGACCTTAAGCATAGAAACGGATTTTTAAAAGATTTAAAATAAAGAAATGGATTAAAAGGAATTGTAAGTGTATGTGAAATGATTAGAGAGTTGAAAAGTGATTTTCCGTAACCAATGAATGTTTTTGCAAACGTTGTTTATAAATATACAGAATGTGATTGAATGGAGTTTTTCGTGAATATGATTAGCGAATAATTGGAAGTGTAGTTGGGATTTCAAGTTAAGATTTTTCAACTGTAGTTATAAATGGGAATGCGTAAACAAATCGAGTTATATGGTAAAAGAGTTGGGAAATAAATTTTCTATAATAAAGGAATTTATCAAGTGAGAGTTGAATATGGGAAAATTGCTTAAAGAAGGCGTGAAATAATGAATCTTAGTTATTTACAAAATATTTGCAAATAGAAATAATTTGATAAAATAAAAGAATTCAGGGTTTTGGAAACATTTGTTTATAGATGTTAAGTTGAACTATTATGATTAATAAGCCAAAGATTTTTATACACGATTTTAAACAGTGAATAGTAATTGTTGCGAATGATTTATAGTATTATAAAGGGATATTAAAGAAATAAGAGCCTATTATACATTGGTTAAGTCGAGTAACTTTCAAGGTGTCAAACCGATGTTGGTTTCAGCCTTCATGATTGTATACTTAGAGATTTATTCACTTACCAATTTACAATGAGGAGTTAGTAAAGTAGAAAAGGAATGATAATTGAATATTCTCATATTAAATAAGAAAAGTGAAATGTTTTCCTAATATTTTAAAATTTAGAAGTTTTAATTAATGATTGGTTAATTAAAGAGGCTAAATGATGTTAGGTACCGAATCAGTGAATTCATTTTCTTTTATAAATGAACGGTTGTTTATTTGATAGTTAAATAACTGACTATCAACGTCAATACGATTGTTGGTAGTGAAAGATCGGGATCGAATCTATATTCGAAAACCATTCCGAACTAGTGAATACATAACCATGGAAAATGTTGAAGATGGAGCAATTAAAGACCGTGGATCTTCATATGCGGAAGGGCTACTTGATAAATTTCTCTGATTTACAACCAGATGTTTTTATGGTAATTCGCTCGTGGTTGGAAACTGCGGATTGTAAGGACTACTCGCTACCGGTCTATAGGGTGATTCCTAGTTTATGGTAGGAGGGTGTGTTCGGTTTGTCCAGTCATAAGACAAATTGCATGGACAGATGTCTGTCAGAGTTTTTCCAATGTGGTTACATACGCTGATTTCCTTAAACGTACTTCCATTGGTGGCGAAGAAGATACCTCCTAGCTTAACACCTAGAATATTTTTGTGGAAGTGAATTAGTGATTTTTTGGCGGATCTGACAATGTGGAATTCAAAGTGAATGGTGGCCAGATGTTCTAAAAAGGTAATTGTAACCTCAAGCCTCATCAACCGGGAAATGATATAAAATCGGGTAGGTCGCATAGCTATGTGGGTCGCTTCCATTAGGGTATATTGTCATGGCCATCTAGAGAAAATTCAATTTTGTTCTACTATCACTTCTGTATCTCCCGGGAAATGGTTATGTTGGTACCGACCGTAACGTGATAATATATTCGAAACACTCAAGCGAAATGAGTAGTCGGTCATGTTTAGCCATGGTTGCAAGATGTTCTTGTTGAACCCTAGTGTATTTTCTCTAGAGCTACACTATCGGAAGGTGGCCCCATACCTTTCCATAGTTGGAATCCATTCTCCAATAAGAGCCTGTAGTTTTTGATTATAGACTATGTATGTAGAGCGTGAGATGCAAGCGTTTTGCTGAATGGTTATTTATTTGATTTAGACACTATTATAATATTAGAATAAACATGATTTCAGATGTTTTGGGTTATCGTAAGATACAAACCGTCTATATTTATGTGTGGATTGGTCTTACGATTATCTTTTTCTTTCGAAAAGATCTTTACTTTAAAATCGAGTTGGATCATGCCTATAAACGTAGTGGGTTTTCTCACGTTGGTTTACCAGACCGATCCTGGCGTTTGCATTGCTCGGGTCAGACTGAGTCTTATAGGTTTAGGTCAGGATGCTACGGACTTCAGAAGATAAGCTGGAGAAGTTCAGACGTATGATATTATCTAGTGTGTTTTTCGCTATGTGTTGTATATGAGGACAGGTTATTATAACTGTCCAGATGTATTGATGTCCGATGTACTCTGATGATTGTAAGTATTTTTCAAGCTCTCGGTAAAGATTTATTTCTATAATATATTTTGTTCCACTGCGATGTGAGACTCTGTGTATGTTGATTAGTTGGTTCTTCTTCTTTTCTTTTATTGTCATATTTCTTTCTTTTTCTCACCTTCTAATTTCTTTATATTAACTACCTGATATTTTCGATACTTGGGTTTTGGCAAGTAAAACGGGTTTATGTATTATTATCGAAATTTGGACATCGGATTCCATTGGGTCATTACAAACGGAAAGGAAAATAAGCTTAAGAAGACTGCTGCAAGACCAATTCAAAAATACACTAAAGACTAAAGGAAGGGTTCCAAAAGAGGGTGATTTTCACAACTATGGAAAGCTAGGTCATTGGAAAAGCAATTGTTATGCTTATTTGGAAGATCTAAAAAAGAAGAAGGGAAGTATGACTTCACCCAAGTCAGGTATAAATGTTATAAGTGTCAATTTATCTACTTTTACATCTTGGGTATTAGATACTGGATGTGGATCACATATTTGTGTCAATTTGCAGGAAATGCAAAATAGTAGAAATTTGGAAAAATGAGAAGTGGACTTACGAGTGGGAAATGGAGAAAAAGTTGTTGCATTAGCCATAGGAAGTTGTCGCTTATCCTTACCTACTGGATTAGTTTTAGAATTAAAAGATTGTTATTATGTGTCTCCCATTAAAATAAATATTATTAATGTATCTTGTTTAGACAAACTTAAATTTTCATTTATAATAAAAGACAGTTGTTGTTCATTTTATTTAAATAAGATATTTTATGGAAATGAACAACTAGTTACTGGCCTTTATATTTTTAACTTTGATGTTTCTTTTTATAACATTAACACTAAGCGGATTGAATCTAATAATTTAAATCCAACATACACTTGGCATTGTCGTTTGGGCCATATAAACGAAAAACACATATCAAAACTCCATAATGATAGAATTTTGAATTCATTTGATTTCGAATCATGTGAAGAATGCAGATCTTGTTTATTAGGAAAAAATGGCCAAAGCTCCTTCCGCTAGACACAGTGAACGGGCTTGTGATGCATTAGCCCTTATACATAGTGATGTATGTGGACCAATGAGTGTATCTGCTAGAGGTAGTTTTTATTACTTCATTACATTTACTGATGATTTCAGTAGATATGGTTATGTGTATCTTATGAAACACAAATCAGAATCCTTTGAAAAGTTCAAAGAATATAAGAATGAAGTTGAAAAACAACTTGGTAAGAATATATAGACTCTTCGAATAGATCGAGGAGGAGAATATTCAAGCCAAGAATTTAATGACTATCTGAAAGAGTGTGGAATTGTATCACAACTCACTCCAACGGGAACACCAGTGTGTCCGAAAGGAGAAATCGCACTTTATTAGATATTGTATTTCCAATGATGAGTCATACAGATCTTCCAATAAGTTATTGGGTTATGCCCTTGAAAAAGTTGTATTCATACTTAATCCCATTCCCATAAAATGGTTATGAAGACGCCATATGAGATTTGGATTGGGAAATGTCCCAGTGTGTCTTTTATGATGATTTGGGGATGTGAGGCGTTTGTTAAACGTCTTGCTTTGGACAAGCTTGGACCCAAATGTGATAAGTGTTATTTTATGGGATATCCAAAAGAAACAAAAGGAAATTATTTCTACAAACCTTTTGAGAATAAAGTGTTTATTGCTCGAACTGGTATTTTTTGAAAAAAGAACTAGTCTCTAAAAGTACCAATGGGAATATAGTATAACTCGAAGAAATTCTGGAACCATAATGTACCATTAAACCTGAGCTAGAAATTCAGCAAGAACCGCAAGTTATTGTGGAAACTAAGGCTACTCAAATTACACAAGATATTCGTAGATCTGGTAAAATACGTTGTGAGCCTGAAAGATATTTCGAATTTCTTATAATTTAAACTGGAGACGTAATGCTCATAAATCGAGGTGAGCCCACTATTTACCAAGAGGCTATGTATAGACGTGAATACGAGAAATGGCTTAAAGCCATGAAATCTGAAATGGATTCCATGTACACCAACAAAGTGTGGACTTTGGTTGATCTACCTAACGAGGTAAAACCAATCGGGTGTAAGTGGGGTTTCAAGAAGAAAACTGACATGGATGGTAGTGTACAAACCTATAAAGGCCGATTGGTGGTAAAAGGTTTCAAACAAGTTCAAGGAGTTGACTATGATGAAACCTTATCCCCAGTGGCAATGGTTAATTCCATTAGGATTATGCTAGCAATTGCAGCCTTTTACGATTACGAAATCTGGCAAATGGATGTCAAAACTGCATCCCTTAACAGGAATCTTATTGAGGATGTGTACATGACACAACCTGAAGGTTTTATCAGTTCAAAGGATGCTAGAAAAGTATGTAAACTGCAATGATCCATTTATGGATTAAAACAAGCATCTCGGAGCTGGAATCTTCATTTTGATGAAACAGTCAAAGAGTTTGGCTTCATTGAGAATGAAGATTAACCTTGTGTATGCAAGAAAATTAGTGGGAGTAGCATTATATGTTGATGACATATTACTTATTAAGAATGATGTTAGTTCATTACAAGCGGTAAAGACATGGTTTGGAAAAAGTTTCTCCATGAAACACTTGGGTGAGCCAACCTACATCTTAGGTATCAAGATCTATAGAGATAGATTGATCGGCCTAAGTCAAAGTACATACATTGAGAAAGTGCTAAAAGGGTTTGGCATGCAAGAGGCAAAGAGAGGATATGTACCCATGTCACATGGTATAACACTCTCTAAGACTCAATGTTCTAAGTCACAAGATGATAAGGAATGCATGAGAACGGTCCCTTATGCTTCGGCAATTTAATCAATCATGTATGCATTGTTGTATACTCGTCCAGATGTCTCGCATGCTTTAAGTATGACAAAGTAGATTTCAATCTGATTCAGATGAAAGTCACTGTACAGTAGTCAAGAACATCCTTAAGTACCTGAAAAGGACTAAAGACTCAATCTTGATATATGGAGGCGAAGAGGAATTAATGGTAAAAGGTTACACATACACTAGTTTCCAGACTGATAGAGATGACTATAAGTCACAGTTTGGTTATGTGTTTTTCCTAAATGGTGTTGTTGTAAGATGGAAAAGTTCAAAGCAAGAAACATTCAATGATTCAACTATGGAGGCTGCATACATTGTTGCTTCCAAAGCTGCTAAAGAGGTTGTTTAAATTAAGAAGTTCATCACTGAACTTAATGTTGTTCCATCCACTGTTGATCCAATAGATCTTTATTGTGACAACAGCGGGGTCATTGTCAGGCCAAGGAACCTAGATCACATCATCGATCCAAGCACATGCTTCGGCGATGCCATCTCATCTGTGAAATTGTTGACAGAGGAGATATACATATCTACAAAGTTCCAACAGATAATAATGTTGCAGACCACTGACTAAGGCTTTGTCGCAGCAGAAGAATGATAGTCACACTAGTTTCATGGGTATACGATACATGAGTAATTGGCTCTAATGCAAGTGGGAGATTGTTAAAGTTCGTGTCCTAGAGGAAATATATTTGATGTGATTAATAACATTGTTGATGTTATAAATTATTTTGAATAAAAGATTTTGTCATGTTATATTTAATGTGTAATATAAATATTAACATAATAGAAGCCCTTAGAATAATAATACAGAATTATATAGTTTCAAGTGAGTGACTTGAATATGAGATTATATACTATAATAAGTATTATATTTCTTAAATGTCCCTAGTCAAGTTTTATTGTATATATAGGATAACAATGTAACATTAAGACTAGTATGTTGATTGACTGATGATCATATCTCATTGACCGTTAATATATGTGATATTAATGTCAATGCATAAATACGTATTAGATAATGGTGTATTGGACTGACCCAACTTGAGAAAACACCATGGATCATAATTAATAGTGTCATAAGTAATTCTTATAGTGACAGTGATGTAATGGTCCTTGACTTGAAATCATTATTATTTTATTCATGGATATTTGTGTTTTGATTCATCAAAAGTTTCTTTTAACCAAGTAGACGACAAAGGTGATTATCGGATACATCTCGAATCGATTAAATAATATGAAAGATCTAGACGAAATTTAACCATACAATGTAAGTAGAGATATCCATGGTACTCTTGATTAAGTATGATTATAAAATGCATGGTCGTGCTCAACTATTGATTTGTTTTATATAATCTACTCATCGATCAAGATAAAAGAATTAAATTATAAAGACGATGCTACATTCAATGCTTTGAGTTCAATCTTATATAATAGTTAAAAGGATTAAATTACATTAATACACTGATCACAGAAAAGGTTGTATCGAATCAATGATTTTATTATAACTTGGGTAACAACGATGTATTACTAGATGTCATTCACTGTTTATAATTTAAATTATTGCCAAACCTATAGGGTCGCATGATAGAACGTTTATAAGTGTGAGAACCATTCTTAACAAAAGAAAATCAAACGTTGACAATTTCAGTTGGTTTTGAAATGGTATACCGGGTTTACATTTCTCCTAAGATATCTCGTTTACTTTATAAAAGGGTGCCTACCCTTTTCTTAAGGGGATTGTTATTGACACACCAGTTTATGTTAAGGGGGGGTCATTTTTTAAGGGCACACCAACAATAATTAAATTGTTAAGGGGAGGTCTTAGTATTATAAAATTTGTTTGCCTCGTTCCTAAACTACCCTCAAATCAATTCATCCTAAACCCTTTCTCTCTCGTTCGCTTCTCGTTCGTTCCCAAACTCACGCACGTCGTTCGAAAGGAAGCAAAACCCTAGTCTTTCGATCCCAAACTCTCGCACGTCATTCCCAAACTCTCGCACGTCGTTCCCAAACTCACGCACGTCGTTCAAATTTCAGATTTAAACATCAAATCGAAAATCGCAAGCAATGCCACGAGCTAAGAGAACGGGGAAGAAAGACACTGTTGATCCTAATCCGATTCAGAAGAAGATGAAGGGGTAAGCAAATTTATGTTTTAATCTCTGCGTTTTTCTTATGCGATTCAGAAGAAAGAAATAACCTTCTACTTTTGTTCTAATGCGGTTCAGAAGAATGGTATATAATTGGTGAGAGTTGAGGGTGGTGTTACGTAGATTTTGGTTATAGGTAGTCTGAGACTGTCGGTCGGTAAAAGACCGTCGTATGGAGTTATACGACACATGTATGTCGTGTTAGTGTGCCTAATACAACGTAGACATGTCGTGGTGTAGTAAAGATTTTATATTTACACAATTAGATAATTCGGCGCACAACTTTCGTAGAAGTACAATTTATACGACATTAACCTGCCGTATGAATCTATACGACATATTCATGTCGTATAAAATATCATAATATTCCTGTTATCACTAATTTTGTACGATAATTTGCTGTCGTATAAATATTTTTCATTCGATTTCTATCTCTCGTTTTAACCCATACGGTTTCTCTTTTCCGTACAAACAGTATATTATGTTTAATTTTTATGCAAAAGAGATGAACTTAATTGATGCATGCTTTGTTTGTGCAGGAAACAAGGGACAGGGGCTTCATCTCGTAAGCCGATGACGGCTTCGGCCCGGAAACGGCTTCAAACCGAACGACAAAAAGAAGAAGAAGGAAAAAGGAAAAAAATTGTGACGGAAGAAGAACCTACTAAGTCCGATGATGAGGAGGATAGCGATGATCAAGAAAGTGATGATGATCAGGAGGGTAGTGATGAGGAGCGTACTGAGGAGGGAAATGATGAGGAGGGTAATGATGATGAGGGTAGCGGTGACGATGAGGGTAGCGGTGATGATGATGAGGGTAGCGGTGACGATGATGAAGAGGGTAGCGGTGACGACGAAAGTAGCGATGACAATGAACAAGAGAGTAGCAAGGAACAAGAACCCGACGATGACGTGGACGAAACTAACGAGGATGAAGAACATGAAGAAGCCGGAGATTTGGAACCGTTAGCAAAACAATTCAAAATTGCAAAGAGAAAAAGTAAACAAGCATCCAGACAACACAAAGGAAAAGACGTTCAACCGTCCCTCCTTTTTGTTTTTGAAGGACATATTGCTCATAAAATATGGAATTCCACGGTAAGCCGACAAATAACTTGCATATCTTCGTTATCTTGATTAGTAGCACGATTTTCATGATTTCAAATAATGGATATATTGCATAGCTTGATTATGTCGATTACAAATACATTTCATATGTTGATTACAAATAACGGACATATTACTTTCGAATGACATTTAGTAAAACGATACAAATAACTTGCATATCTTGATTAGTTTACTTATTCTTATGCAAGGCGTCGAAAGGGGAAGCTAGAATTGTAAGAATTCACAATCACGTGGGAACACATCGACATTGGGTGCTAGACGATGAATGTAAGTTTGTGCGGGATGTCGTAATTGGGTCAGGTTTATATAAGCTAATTTTACATTCTCACGACAAACTCGACAGAGTGCTTATCAATGCTTTTGTGGAAAGATATTATCCAGAAACAAATACATTTCATCTTCCATTCGGTGAAATGATGATAAATATCGACGAAGTTGTTCACATTACCGGTTTGCCAGCAGAAGGACGAGTTGTTTTAGGATCTCTTGGTGGTTCTAGGACTATAAGTCCTGATCATGTTTATGGTCTGTTGGAAAAATATCTAGGGATAGATAGGCCAGAGGCTATTTTGATAATGGGAGGGGAAAAAAAGATACGATTGGAATGGTTGAGAAAGACGTTTGCAGGTTCGAAAGAGGACGACTCTGATGTTCGAAAAAAACAATGTGCAACTGCGTATCTCTTGTATACCATTGGTTTGTTAGTGTGTGGTGATAAGTCGGGCAACAAAGTATCCGTTCAGTATTTACAGTGTCTTGATGATTTGAGTTCGGTGCATACATATTCATGGGCCACAGCTTGCTTGAGCTGGTTGTTCTACAATTTAGGTCATTGCAGCAGAAAAGATGTGCAGCAATTATGTGGTTGTATGACGTTGCTGCAGGTATGTGTTTGTAATTTGTCTTGTTTATCCGTTACGTGTAATTACTAATGCATAATGATGACATGTTGTAGGTATGGATTTATGAGCACTTTCCTGTTTTAAGGCGACATAATAGATGTGTTGGGGGCAGTTGAGGGAGATGTGAGAGCATCATTCTACTTTGCAATTGATCAAGCTAAAAATCTGTCGTCCGACTTAATTAATTTGAGAGAGAGGATTGATGATTTAACAGAGTGTGATGTAGTGTGGGACTGTTACCATGGCAAGCGTGGCATCTACAAATTAGAGCGATGTTCTTTTTACAACGGCCCAATTGTTTGTTTTGAATCCGTTGAGCTATATCTTCCGCAAAGGGCACTTCGTCAATTTGGTTACTTTCAACCCATCCCTTCGACTACTTTCTTTGTCAATAGTAAGAAGTTCAAGCTGTCTACTACATTTTATAAAGCAACATACTCTAATATCCAAGATCGTAGTTGGGAAGAATGGCCGAATCATTTGTTGAACGAGAGATTACTGTCTACAAAAGCTGTTCGTCCTTGGGATTGTGCCGACACTTACATGGAATGGTATCGCTCTGCTTCCCACCCTCTCGTGGCTAATCCTAAAAAAAGATTAACTGAACAAAGGAATGAACGTGACGCACCTGAACTACTTCGTCGTATTGTAAGCTGTATTTTTTTCATTTTTTGTTACGTACTTTCCACTTTGATGTTAATCATTTTCATATGTCAACATGCAACAAAAGAGGTTGCGACACATTACTGAGTTCATAAGCTCTTCTGCTCCTGATGAAACAATGAAGAAGCAAACACTAGAGAAGATTGCACAGATAGAGGGGCCAGAGCCGATGGAATTATATGGAGAGGATATTGCAGGTGGGGAACAAAGTGTTAGCAAGGCGATGCGGACGAAAGCAACCCAGAAGGTGGCAACCAAAAAGAAACCAGGGAAGAAGAGGAAGTAGTTGCATTACTATTTTGTGTACTTGTTTATATGTACTTGTTAATTATGTACTTGTCGTATGTGGTATTATTTTGTGGTGGGTTGACTTGTTGTGTTTTGGTATGAAATTAATTCTGTGTATGGTATTATGGTGATGAACTTGTGACTTGTTATGACTGCTGATTTTTTGGTCAATGTTATGAATTTTATGACTTGTCAAATTTTGTGATTTGTTTGAATTTGTGAATGTTGTGATTTGAGAATGGTATGAAAATGTTGACTTTGTGAGTTGAGAATGTTGTGATTTGAGAATGGTATGTAAATTTGAGAATATAGTGAACTTGTCAATGTTGTGAAAGAATTGAATGGTTTGAAAATTTGACAATTGTTACACGACGAAAACTTGCCGTATGGGCCAAAACGGAGGGATGTTGTCGTATTGCATTTTTTATACGACTTGTCATTGTCGTATAGTTGCAGGAAAAATATTACAGGGTTGGTATACCATAATACGACGGTCACAGATCGCATGAAATAAGTTTAAACGAAAGAGCAATGTCGTATGGTTGCAGGAAAATACTACAGGGTTGGCATAACTTAATACGACGGACACAAATTGTATGAAAATTTTTCATACGACATATCCTTGTCGTATAAAAAATTTTCATACGCTGCGTGACCATCGTGTTAAGTTGTGCCAACCCTGTAATATTTTCCTGCTACTATACGACAACGCTCTTTCGTGTAAATTTGTTTCATGCGATCTAATGCTGTCGTATTATTGTATACCAACCCTGTAATATTTTGCCTGCAACTATACGACAATGACGGATCGTATAAAAAAATACTGTATGAAAAATCCCTGTCGGATAAATTTTTTTCAAACGCAGCGTGGCTTTCGTATTATGTTATGCCAACCCTGTAATATTTTTCTGCAACTATACGACAATGCTCTTTCGTGTAAACTTTTTTCGTGCGATCTATGATCGTCGTATTATGGTATACCAACCCTGTAATATTTTTCCTGCAACTATACGACAACGACCCATCGTATAAAATATTACAACACGATAACTTCCTTTCGTTTTGGCCCATACGGCAAGTTTTCGTCGTGTAACAATTGTCAAATTTTCAAACCATTCAATTCTTTCACAACATTGACAAATTCACTATATACTCAAATTTTCATACCATTCTCAAATCACAACATTCTCAACTCAAAAATTCATCATTTTCATACCATTCTCAAATCACAACATTCACAAATTCAAACAAATCACAAAGTTTCACAAGTCATAAAATTCATACCATAATCACAAAATACCGTAGTCAATTAGAAGCTACCGAAATCACAAATACCGTAGTCATCAATTACAAGCAACAATAATTACAAAATACTCAATTACCACATGATACTAGCAGGAAGACAAATCTACTGGTTTACTATTGTCCTCATCTTCGAAGTCTCTAGCAATCGCGCTGTAACAACCCGTATTTTCAACAACCTGTAATAATGAAAATCGAGGCAGAATTTAATTTAAAAATCTGAATCAAGGGAAACGGGCTATGCCATTGCGTTCGTCTCGGAAAAATACGCGAAATAGAGTCCGAGTTTTCGAAAATCGGAGTCCGTATGACCCAGTTAAGGCCCATTGAAGTTTTCAGAAAATTCCTAAGTAAAAACAGATTTAAATTTCGAATTAAAAAAACAAGGGTTAGGGCAAACTGGCGCAGGCGGGAAAATTCCCGCCAGGACCCGCATGTCGACAGGCCTGTCGACAGGGTCCCTAGGGTGTCGACAGCCCTGTCGACAGCCCTGTCGACAGGGGGTAGCCAGGCAATGTTGCCGGGCGCACCATTTTGATTTGGGCTGGGTTGTGTGGCTTGGTTCTAGAGAATTCCGAAATCTGATGGACCTAATTGAATCTAGGGTTAATCCTATGGTCTAAATCACTAGCCTAATCTATAAATAAGACCCTAACCTACCCTAAATCATTCATTATTCATCCTAGCAACTAAACTATGTCAAAATCAAACCTCTCATGGCCTCCACTCTCTTCATACAATTCCTAAATCAATTTCTAAGAGATTTCCATGCATACAAGTGTATTTAGGCTTGTATGATCCTCTTTAGCTTGCATTAAAGTCTTGTTTTCTTATTGGCATCATAAAGGAGGAGTCTTGATCAAGTTTGCTTGCATTTTTGGGGTTTTTGTTGCATAAGGGGTTTCTTACGATTGCTATACTCATTTGAGTCCGCAAAAGCATAGTAAGCCCTATTCCTTTCATACTTGAACTTTTAAAGTTAAGTGTATGATATGCAAGTTGCTATAAGTTATGCATGTTTGTTTATGCAAGTATGATATGCAAGTTGCTATAAGTTATGCATGTTTGTTTATGCAAGTATGGTATGCAAGTTGCCATAAGTTATGCATGTTTGTTTATGCAAGTATGATATGCAAGTTGCTATAAGTTATGCATGTTTGTTTATGCAAGTATGATATGCAAGTCGCTATAAGTTATGCATGTTTGTTTATGCAAGTATGATATGCAAGTTGCCATAAGTTATGCAAGTTTGTTTATGCAAGTATGATATGCAAGTGTCATATGTTGTGCAAGTTTGTTTATGCAAGTTTGTTTATGTAAGTATGATATGCAAGTTGACATATGTTATGCAAGTTTTATTATGCAAGTTTGATATGCAAAGTTGTCATATGATATGCAAGTATGTTATGCAAGTTTGGGATGGTCATGTGGTTCATGTCATCAAGTTATGCATGCTTTTGGGCCTAAAAATGTAATATGCAAGTGTATGAACACATGAACCTTTCATATGCCACCATGTTGAACTTGTGGCTCTAACACTTTTATGTCATGATTATGCCAAGTTCCCTCTTTCTATCCTTTATGCGCTATTGCGATATGTAAGCGATGGGATTGCGTATGGGGTTTGGGTAAACTTAAAATACATGAAAATATAAGATTGGGAATTTACCTATTAAGTTAGGTCTACCCCTTGGGAATTTACCTATTAAGTTAGGTCTACCCAAGTATTTGTTGACTTGTAATTATGTTTTGAAATAAAGTGGACATGACACTTAGAAAACATAAATGTGGCCAACTCGAGGTTGGGTTGAGATTGTAGCGTAATTCTACCCGGAACATACCGGCTTAACTAGTGGCTACAAACAATAGGACCCAATGTGAGAAGTTGGTCATGTTGTACCTTGGACCCGAGGTTAGACCAAGTTGTGGTGTAAAGCTACCCGGACCCGCCCGGCTTAACTAGTAACCACAACAAAGTCTAATGTGAGAGGTTAAGGCGCATTAATTAATTAATGCCTCATGATTAGGGTTAAGTCATGGACCATTTAATACTTAACCAATCTGGGCTCGGTTGATTAATCGGGGTTAAGTCGTGAACTCACTGTTACACTTAACCAAGTTAATCCATGATTAGTGGAGGGGTTAAATCATACTTAACCCACTAGAGAAATCCTAGCAATGGGGGTCCACTCCTTCAGTAATCCCTAGTTTGTATCATCATGGCCCTAGGGACTAGGCTAGGGTGGGGGCACGATTACTGAACTGGAGATAAGGGGCCAAAAAGCGACGGCCGTGGTACGCTGGTGTAGTTCTGGGCGGACTCTGGTCGTGCACATAGTCCGTAGCCGGAGAAAACAAGCACGGGTACCGGTAGACCGAGACTGTGCACTCATGTTTATGGTGTCCAGGGGTTGACACCCTAGGGCTTGATACACCCGACGGGTGGACCCGGCACAGTTCGACTACATTCATGTTTGAGCCGTATTGACACCAACACTTGACGAGTTAGGCTTAGGGAGCCGATCGATTAGACCGTGCTAGTTGGACCTTAGTTTGGGTCATTCATGAGGATTGGGCCAAACTTGGGCCTAGGGATTACTTCATGTTATTGGACCTAGTATGAGGGTCACTTCAGGTTATTGGGCCAAAGCTTGGGCCGTGGGATCAATACTTGTATATCCAAGTCATGTTAGTTTGCTAGTACACCCGTGGTGCAAAACCTTAATCTTGATTATGCGATGACACCTTTATCTACCTTGATAGTTAATCATCATGTTGTTATCCTTATGTTCATACCTGCTGCTCATGTCAGTTAACTTTATCAGTTTACATTGATCGTAGTAGGGCTTACTCAGTCTTTTTGACTGACCTGTTTTCTTTCGCCTCTTTTCTTCCGTTTTCCCCCCCAGGTTCTCAGGGAGGGAATACAGGAGCTTAGCTTGGATCCTACCTGCTTTCTTGGATAGCTCATGTATGCTTGGACTTGAGCTCGCTATGGTTTTTCTGCTTTGGGGATAGCTACTTATGTTTTTCTGTTCAGTTTCAGATGATGTTGTTTATGTACTAGACTTATTTTATTTGGAAAATTGACACGATGTTGTACTAAGACTTGATTTGAAATGGTTTGAAAATCTTCCGCTGTTTTATCCATGTTATTTACTCTGGTTACATATATACATGTTCTTGTTCTGCCTTGATATATCATTATGCATGTTTACCTTGTTTTAAAACGCCCCACCAAAGTCAGAGTTGCTTGCAAGAGCCACCCTGGCGGAGGTGGGGTGTTACATTTGGTATCAGAGCATATGGTTTACGAGAAGGGATAAAAAGGTTTTTAAAACTCTTTGAAAAACTATTTTCAAAACCAAGTATTAAGTATTTTCCAAAGAAAAGTCTAGTTATTTTTAAAAGGCTATTCCCCAAAAGCCATTAGCACTATCCTTTGATCCCTCGTTTGAACTTTTTTCTTTTCGTTTCCAGCATGTCTGATAATCTCATCTTACCCGAAGGGGTAACAATACCCGATTGGTTTCGTCGGTACTTGGAAGTCACGGCACCGGTCCCGGGTGTCTCTAATGTTGTCTTTCCAGTCAAGGCCGCTGTTCCTCCTCCTCCTTCCGTAGCTGATGTTCCTCTTCTCCCTCAGCCTCCACAAGCGGATTTTGCGGAAACTTGTAAGAACTTTAAGATGATGGGTGGCAAGAATTTTAGTGGAACAGAGACTTTTGTAGAGGCAAGGAATTGGTTGAAAGAGACCGAAGATCTTTTAGCCACCTTTGATATAGGTGACCGCAGGAAGGTTTTATTGGCAGTATGGTTGCTAAAAGAAGAAGCTGCACGTTGGTGGGTAGTCACCACCGCTACTAGGCCAATTGAGACTTGGGATGACTTTAGAGGAAGGTTTGGACTGAGGTTCTTATCACTGAAGCAAGGGGACATGACTATTAGGGAATACATAGATAAGTTTAATCAACTGGCTCGTGTCGATTTAGACTTGATTAATACAGCTCAGAAGAAGGCCCTACACTTTGCTCTAGGATTAAACGAGCCATTACATGGTTTGGCCATGTCTCATATACCCTTGGGGGCGACTTTCGAGAATTTGGTGAATATGGCCCTACTTCAAGAAGAAGATAACAATGACAGGAAAGAGGTCAAAGCGAATGAGTCTCAAGGCAAGAGAGTAAATTCCGGGAAACGGGGCAAGAATAACAACAACCTCAAGGACAAGCCAAGAGAGAATAGGAAATGTAACTTCTGTGGTAAAGTTGGACATATAGCCAGGGAATGTAGGAAGAAGGAAAAGAGAAAGCGGGGCGAATGCTTTCATTGTGGTGAGTTTGGACATCCCAGCAAGGATTGCCCGAGGAAACAAGGGCAAGGTCAGACTCAGTGTGCAGGACTATCTGGAGGGCGAGTTCATCCCCTCAACACCGTTCTTCCAGCTCATGATAGAGGTAGTGTTTCTGTTGAAAATCTTGTTTACATTTTCTGATTTTCCCTGTTCGAACTTTGTTTGATTCTGGCACATCGCATAGTTTTATTTCATCTGATCTAGTTGAAAGTTTTGCACCTAAGTACTAGTCTGGTTGATGATCCCGTATATGTTTCAAATCTAATTGGGGGTTCTGCCCGTTTGTCTGTGGTCTGAGTGGATTTGAAAATTTCTATCTTAAGTATAGAATTCTCGTGGGATGCTTATATTCTCGGTTTCAGGGGATATGGGTTGGTTTTGGGCATGGAATGGTTGTCCTGTTTTGGAGCCATTCTTGGTTTTTGTGTATAGGGTTGTGAGGCTCATGACTCGCCTCGGTAATACCCTAGAAATTTCTAGTAACCCTATGGGTCCCGTCATGTTATGTTATCTTGAAATCCCTCGACTCGACTATCGATAGTTTGCAATATGTGAGGGTGGTCCGAGAATATCCTGATATCTTGGGTGAAGTGAAGGGGTTACCCCTAGACGTGGGATAGATTTCCGCATTATCTGGTTGGTAATACCAAGCCAGTTTCGTGGCCGGTTAGGCACATGACCTCACGAGATGAGAGTTAAGAAAGTAAGTCAAGGAGTTGCTTGAGAAGAACTTCCTGAGACGAGGCATTTTCGAGTAGGGTGCTCCAGTAGTATTCGTTACTAATGTGGACAGTTTGCTTCGCTTATGTGTTGATTATCGTGAGAAGAATAGACAACCGTTACCAAGGATCGATGATTTGTTTGATCAGCTTGTAGGAGCATCTATTTTCTTTTGATCTAGCTACCGGATTCCATCAGCTTAGGATGGCTGAGGATGGAATTGACAAGACTGCGTTTAGGACTCTAGATGGATTTTTAGAATGGCTAGTCATGCTATTTGGTTTGACTAATGCACCCGCATATTACGTGAACTTGATGGGTAGGGTGTTTAGGGAGTCCTTGAACAAGTTTGTCATGGTCGTCATAGACGATATTTTGATCTTCTCAAAAGAGCGAGGAAGAGCATGCTAGACATCTCAAGGAGGTGATGGATACGCTTAGAGCCACCAGTTGAAGGTCAAGTTCTCCAAATGTCACTTTGGAGGAAGGAAGTTGGATTTCTTGGGCACATAGTTCCTAAGTAAGGCTTAGCGGTGGACTCCGCTAAAGTGGGTGCGGTTTAAGACCGGAAAACCCTGAGGAGGGCAATTGAAGTAAGAAGCTTTCTCCGTTTGGCTAGTTAAGTTAGCATTCCCTGAGCTCAGACTTACTCTTCTGGATCAAGAAGGGGGTTTCACAGGAAGAAGACCCGCAGTTAGTCAAGAACATGGACCAGATGATTCGAGGCGAGATGTTAAGTCACCTCGCTAGATATATTATAGATGACAAGGGATGACTAAGGCGCGAGGAGAGATTAGGTGTTCCTCGAGTGGAAGACTGGGTAAAGAAGGTTCTTGAAGATGCGCATCACTCGAGGAGGTGACCGAGTTGGTCTCAGGATGCATGATGTGCCACCAGGTTAAGGCCAAGTCATAGAAGCCCAGCGGGCCATTACCTCCATTGGAGGTTCCGCAAGGGAAGTATGAAAACATCTCGATTGATTATGTGGATGGACTACCTAGATCAAAGAAAGAATATACGGGTATGAGGGTCATAATAGGTAGACTCACGAAGAGTGCTCATTTCAGTCCGGTAAAGAGCGAGAGGACTGCATCAGGGTTAGCAACGGTTTATCCTCAAGAAGTTGGCCAGTTTTGAAATAGCCTACAGGAAGCCATGGGTAGGCAACTGAATCTAGGTATGGCCTATCACTCATAGGCGGATGGTTCATTTCGATTAAGCATGAGTTATAGAAAATCACGTTTATAAGGGCAATTGGCAACGTGGATTGGTATTTTCAAGAAAAATTCTGCTGCGTGGAATACTTTATAGACGAGATCCAGGATTCACTAGTGAATTTTGGAGAGCTTGCATGAAATCATGAGGTTATAGTATGTTTAAGCCAAGTATACAGAAAGAAGAATAAGTGGAAAAGGAAGACGAGAGGCGATAATGAAATGAGTTCCAACTCGAATTTGGGAAATAGGAGTTAGGAAGCCAAGGAATCATGAAGTGAAAGATAGTCAAAGCACAGTGGAGTTAAGCTCAAGGAAACGTGACTAAGAAGAGTGAAGACTAGATACGCGCATCATATCTCTTTCTAAGAGTGCATCCTTGATCCTTGTTTTCCTGTGGAGCTTGCTTGCAAGTTATCTTTTGTATATATCCTCTCGGTCCCATTCTCGATCTTATTTCTGTTGTAAACTCCATAAGGGGGTTAAGACTCATCGGTTAGTACTATATGTCAAAGTTTGAATGGATTTCTTGTAATCCAAAAAGGAGTTTATCTAGTTTATCTAGTTTATCGTGTCTATCTTGTCATGAGAACCTTAGGTAGAAACCCTTTGGATGAAACATGTATTTGAAACATGTTATGCTTAATGTTTGCAAGTGGTTGCAAGTGGTTACTCGTGGATGCATTATACACATTAGGCACTAGATCGGCTCACACACTCTTCATGTTGCATATGCATGAGTGTTTATGCTTATTCATGATTGAAACTTGTTGTGCCACCACATGGATGTTGCATATGGATGAATGTTATGTGCACTCATATAGATACTATGAATTTAGGAATTTGCATACATATGGATTCATTTCACTGACATACATATGCATTAAGGAGGTTTACTGTATCAGTAACCGCCTGATTTACATACATATGCATTAAGGAGGTTTACTGTATCAGTAACCGCCTGATTTTTGCATTAGGTAAGTACATATACACACACTTTTGCATATGTTCATACCACATTTAGAATCCTTTAAGGACAATGATTGCTCGTGGATGATGTTTTGAGTAGATGGATGTTGGATGGTAGGATATGTTCTTCCTAACTTGAAGATTTCGGGGACGAAATCCTTTAAGGAGGGGAGAATGTAACAACCCGTATTTTCAACAACCTGTAATAATGAAAATCGAGGCAGAATTTAATTTAAAAATCTGAATCAAGGGAAACGGGCTATGCCATTGCGTTCGTCTCGGAAAAATACGCGAAATAGAGTCCGAGTTTTCGAAAATCGGAGTCCGTATGACCCAGTTAAGGCCCATTGAAGTTTTCAGAAAATTCCTAAGTAAAAACAGATTTAAATTTCGAATTAAAAAAACAAGGGTTAGGGCAAACTGGCGCAGGCGGGAAAATTCCCGCCAGGACCCGCATGTCGACAGGCCTGTCGACAGGGTCCCTAGGGTGTCGACAGCCCTGTCGACAACCCTGTCGACATGGGGTAGCCAGGCAATGTTGCCTGGCGCACCATTTTGATTTGGGCTGGGTTGTGTGGCTTGGTTCTAGAGAATTCCGAAATCTGATGGACCTAATTGAATCTAGGGTTAATCCTATGGTCTAAATCACTAGCCTAATCTATAAATAAGACCCTAACCTACCCTAAATCATTCATTATTCATCCTAGCAACTAAACTATGTCAAAATCAAACCTCTCATGGCCTCCACTCTCTTCATACAATTCCTAAATCAATTTCTAAGAGATTTCCATGCATACAAGTGTATTTAGGCTTGTATGATCCTCTTTAGCTTGCATTAAAGTCTTGTTTTCTTATTGGCATCATAAAGGAGGAGTCTTGATCAAGTTTGCTTGCATTTTTGGGGTTTTTGTTGCATAAGGGGTTTCTTACGATTGCTATACTCATTTGAGTCCGCAAAAGCATAGTAAGCCCTATTCCTTTCATACTTGAACTTTTAAAGTTAAGTGTATGATATGCAAGTTGCTATAAGTTATGCATGTTTGTTTATGCAAGTATGATATGCAAGTTGCTATAAGTTATGCATGTTTGTTTATGCAAGTATGATATGCAAGTTGCCATAAGTTATGCATGTTTGTTTATGCAAGTATGATATGCAAGTTGCTATAAGTTATGCATGTTTGTTTATGCAAGTATGATATGCAAGTCGCTATAAGTTATGCATGTTTGTTTATGCAAGTATGATATGCAAGTTGCCATAAGTTATGCAAGTTTGTTTATGCAAGTATGATATGCAAGTGTCATATGTTGTGCAAGTTTGTTTATGCAAGTTTGTTTATGTAAGTATGATATGCAAGTTGACATATGTTATGCAAGTTTTATTATGCAAGTTTGATATGCAAAGTTGTCATATGATATGCAAGTATGTTACGCAAGTTTGGGATGGTCATGTGGTTCATGTCATCAAGTTATGCATGCTTTTGGGCCTAAAAATGTAATATGCAAGTGTATGAACACATGAACCTTTCATATGCCACCATGTTGAACTTGTGGCTCTAACACTTTTATGTCATGATTATGCCAAGTTCCCTCTTTCTATCCTTTATGCGCTATTGCGATATGTAAGCGATGGGATTGCGTATGGGGTTTGGGTAAACTTAAAATACATGAAAATATAAGATTGGGAATTTACCTATTAAGTTAGGTCTACCCCTTGGGAATTTACCTATTAAGTTAGGTCTACCCAAGTATTTGTTGACTTGTAATTATGTTTTGAAATAAAGTGGACATGACACTTAGAAAACATAAATGTGGCCAACTCGAGGTTGAGTTGAGATTGTAGCGTAATTCTACCCGGAATATACCGGCTTAACTAGTGGCTACAAACAATAGGACCCAATGTGAGAAGTTGGTCATGTTGTACCTTGGACCCGAGGTTAGACCAAGTTGTGGTGTAAAGCTACCCGGACCTGCCCGGCTTAACTAGTAACCACAACAAAGTCTAATGTGAGAGGTTAAGGCGCATTAATTAATTAATGCCTCATGATTAGGGTTAAGTCATGGACCATTTAATACTTAACCAATCTGGGCTCGGTTGATTAATCGGGGTTAAGTCGTGAACTCACCGTTACACTTAACCAAGTTAATCCATGATTAGTGGAGGGGTTAAATCATACTTAACCCACTAGAGAAATCCTAGCAATGGGGGTCCACTCCTTCAGTAATCCCTAGTTTGTATCATCATGGCCCTAGGGACTAGGCTAGGGTGGGGGCACGATTACTGAACTGGAGATAAGGGGCCAAAAAGCGACGGCCGTGGTACGCCGGTGTAGTTCTGGGCGGACTCTGGTCGTGCACATAGTCCGTAGCCGGAGAAAACAAGCACGGGTACCGGTAGACCGAGACTGTGCACTCATGTTTATGGTGTCCAGGGGTTGACACCCTAGGGCTTGATACACCCGACGGGTGGACCCGGCACAGTTCGACTACATTCATGTTTGAGCCGTATTGACACCAACACTTGACGAGTTAGGCTTAGGGAGCCGATCGATTAGACCGTGCTAGTTGGACCTTAGTTTGGGTCATTCATGAGGATTGGGCCAAACTTGGGCCTAGGGATTACTTCATGTTATTGGACCTAGTATGAGGGTCACTTCAGGTTATTGGGCCAAAGCTTGGGCCGTGGGATCAATACTTGTATATCCAAGTCATGTTAGTTTGCTAGTACACCCGTGGTGCAAAACCTTAATCTTGATTATGCGATGACACCTTTATCTACCTTGATAGTTAATCATCATGTTGTTATCCTTATGTTCATACCTGCTGCTCATGTCAGTTAACTTTATCAGTTTACATTGATCGTAGTAGGGCTTACTCAGTCTTTTTGACTGACCTGTTTTCTTTCGCCTCTTTTCTTCCGTTTCCCCCCCCCAGGTTCTCAGGGAGGGAATACAGGAGCTTAGCTTGGATCCTACCTGCTTTCTTGGATAGCTCATGTATGCTTGGACTTGAGCTCGCTATGGTTTTTCTGCTTTGGGGATAGCTACTTATGTTTTTCTGTTCAGTTTCAGATGATGTTGTTTATGTACTAGACTTATTTTATTTGGAAAATTGACACGATGTTGTACTAAGACTTGATTTGAAATGGTTTGAAAATCTTCCGCTGTTTTATCCATGTTATTTACTCTGGTTACATATATACATGTTCTTGTTCTGCCTTGATATATCATTATGCATGTTTACCTTGTTTTAAAACGCCCCACCAAAGTCAGAGTTGCTTGCAAGAGCCACCCTGGCGGAGGTGGGGTGTTACACGCGCGGTACATGCTGATTCGGTCACTGATTCGTCGGACCCAATCTTGTGCATTAATGTTGTAGAATTGCTCAAAGTATTGAAATTGCGGTGGAGGAGGCAATGGACTTGCTGAAGTAAGTTTTAAACCAACAAAATGCAAATCGTCTACGTAGCCCATAACAACCATTCTATTTTCATTCATAAGGTTTACACGAACTGTAGTCGGAACAAAGGTACAGCAGATCTGTTTACTTATCAGCACTACCATGGTGCCAAATGTTTCTGCTATTATAAATCCTGACTCTGGCATCTGCATCCACTTATCAATCCCAACAAAATCTGTATCTTGTATTCTATTTTTAATTTCGTCGAAACCACATTCATCCCACATTCTTTTATACATCTCCGAATTTTGTGATAAGTTGTCAAGCATTGACTCGCGGACAAACTTACACGGATTATCTGGTCTTCGATTATGAAGATTTAGGTGTTCAACAACAACCCAATATCCACAATTTTCGTCACTTGGCATGTCCTGTATATCAAGTATATATGGCTCCATATGTTTTGGAATTTGCGACAAATATTTGTGCTGAAATGGTTTGTTCTCGTACCCCTTTTTAGTAGAAACACCGAGTTTTTTTAGATACCGACTAACCAGAGTCAAATTCGAGCCACATGACAGTTGAGCATCAACATGTTCGTAATAAGAAGGATCTCGCTTAGTTGATCTATCTTTTTTGGACGGTCTTCCTTTTCGAATCATGGCCACAGGAGGTTCTAAAATATCGGTTGTCTGCGGAAACACTTGCTTTTTCAAACCTTGTTGCATAACTAATCGAACGTTATCAGCGGAGTCATCGTACCTTCTCTTCAAGGCCTTGATTTCAGGAAAGTCATAAAAATCTAGAGTTGATCGATGTAACACAGGGGGAGTACAGGATAATTGCTTCCAATAAGCATCTATAGCGGTTAGAGGTATGAAACCGTGCGTGTGTCTAAAGTCCGTGAGCATATGACCACAGGGTAAACCATTAACTTGCCACATAACACAACCGCAATTGTCAGCAGTCAAACCAACAGTTGAAATGCTTCCTAGTTCATCTAGTAACAAGTCCAATGCTTTATGCGACACAAACCCAATTAACTCCTTCAACATCGGTTCTTTTCGAAATCGATGCATTGCCTTCGATGTGCTTATTTCGAATGCATTTTCTATTCCGACAAATTCATTTTCAGAACACAGATGGACACTATTCCAACATTGCACAAAACTTCCAGCAGCCGTGTCAAAGTACAATTTCAAACGGGCATATGCACTTTCTGCAATGCTCGTAGACACGTTATCATAGTGTTTTATTTTGTTCGTCCAAGCCAAAACAAACATTTCTTTATATTTATTTAACCAATTTTTAATCACATACGTGACGGATTTTTTTTGCTTCCCATCCCATTCAAGACGAAACAAGTTCAGATTGCGACAATACTCTTCTTCGGAAAGTGAGTTTATTATATTTGTCCAACCTTCCCAAAAACGTTCATACTCCTTTTTACCTTCATCATCGTCAAGTACAACCTCTTTTTGTTGAATCATTACTCGCTTCTTTTTCACAGAGTTGGGTTTACAGTTTGCTTGAACGTTCTTCGAAATATGCCATGCACATAGGATATGTCGAGCTGCTGGAAATACATTAGCTACTGCATTTATAAGTGCGATTTCGGCATCCGTGATAATAACACTTGGAATATCTTTTTCTCTATAACACTGTCTTACGCACTGAAGAGCCCATATATATGATTCTGTGGTTTCTCGGCTAAGAAAAGCAAGTGCAACGGTAAAGGATGCCCCTGTCGATGTCTGAGAAACCATATGGAAGCACGGAAGCTTGTATCGATTCGTTTTGAACGTGCAATCTAAAAACAATATTTGAGGAAAACACTGCGCTAGAAGGACGCATCTTGGATGACTGAAGAATAAATCTGTAACTTCATTACTTTTCTCATCAACTCTGTGTTGAACGGAATAAGAATGGTTGTAGGCCAATTTCATAAATTGCTGCATAACCGTCCGACCTTCTGTATTATTTTGTTTAATTTTGACTTTAGCATTGTACACAGTTCTTATGGTCGACTTGTTCTCCGGGTTGTCAATTCTTATAGCACTTAAAATATTTCGAGGCCTAACACCGCTAATCGTCATTGTTTCAACAGTTTTAAACTCTTCATCTTTTAGCCTTGCCACAAAAGGATGTCCGGTTAATACGTTTGGAATCCTATGATTATGTTGTCCATTAATAACTTTCAATGTCCATCTTCCATCTTCTTGACATCGAGCATGTAGACTAAATGAACATGCGCATTTTCTACTTCCCGACTGTCTGCGTTTTTTCCCAGATATAAGAACATAATTCTTTCCCTTATGATCAATATACTCCCCGCTTCTTTCGCAAACAAGATACATCAACGATCCTTTTCCATTTGCATGCAAATTTCGCAGTCTAGTTCTTTTTGTCACAACAACACAGTTTGCAGCGATGCCACGTTTTACGCACCAATCTCGTACTATTTCTTTAGAATCAAACATCTGCAAAAAACAAATAACAAAAACTCAAACGTGCTTCAATTAATTAATTGAAATATATGTTTATCTTACCATATCCGTAGTGAAATGAGCTGTTAAATCGGGATATTCCTCGTTGTTACAATTGCCATTCTCCTTGTCATCCTCGTTGTCAAAATTGTCATTCTCATTGGCATCCAGATTGTTATCATCCTCACCGTTACAACTGCCATTCTCAATGGCAACCTCCATGTTCCAATTGTCGTTCTCATTGCCATCTTCATTGTCATTCTCGATGCCATTCGCAATGTCAGGCTGAATGTCGACACCATCACCAGTTTGTACATTGGTGACTGCTATTTTCTGCAAAAGCAGCTGGAACATCAAAATATTTACAACACTAAAATTATACGACATAAAGCCTCCGTTTTAGTTTATACGACAAACATTTATCGTATAAAGTAAATCAGAACGACATATCCATACCGTATAAGTAAAGCTTTATATTCATCATTGTATATTGTTATACGACGTAGTCCTGTCGTATGCATGTCCTTTATACGGTGACGGGTTGTCGCCCGACGATGATACGTGACCTGTATCCCTTCAACCTTTAAAAAAAAAAATTTGGGTAAAAAAAATATTCACCTGCTTGATTTCTTCCATATATTCTGCATGATGTTCACTTTCTTGCGTAAGAATCATATTTGAATCTTGATTTGATGGATCATCCATTGTTGAATTAAGAAGTTGATTAGAAACTAAGTAGGGTTTAATCTTCATCTCACTAATTACGTTGTTTTACCACAGTAGGGCTGTTATGGTAATGGTTACCGTTACCGTTTGGCAAATACCGTCACCGTACCGTTTTTACTGGTAAGCCAGAATTGCTTACCGTTACCGATCGACTGGTATACCGTTGACTGGTATACCGATAATCTGGTAACCGTTACACTGGTAATGGTAAATTACCGTTTGTCGATCAAAGTTTATATCTTAACATATTTTTTATACACTGTGCATTTTTATTATACTATATGTGGTGTTAGTTTATAAAAAACATAAATGAAAAAGAAAATAAGTGTACCTGTAATTATTTCATCTGATTATTGAACTAAATATAATCATTTATTTGGTTCTACGTGCATGTAATAAAGCATATCAGATGAGTATACTTATGTTTTGAATTAACTGGTAAAATTACCGTTACCGTTGGTATTCAAGAAACGTTACCGATAATTTACCGTTAAAAATGGTAAATTTACCGTTACCATACCGTTTTAGCTGGTATACCGATTTCAACCAAAAATGATTACCGATCGACTGGTAATGGTATGGTAATGGTAAATTTACCGTTACCGTAACAGCCCTATACCACAGTAGAAAAATGGGCATTTTGAGAATTTTATTTTATATTGTTAAGGGGGGGGACTACTTGGGTTGACCTTCCCTTAACACAAATCTTTTTTTTTTTTAAAATGACTTCCTCTTAACAAAAAGGCTAATTCTATTTCAACCCGAGTTTTTAGTTAGTAGCCCCCCTTAATAACTTCAAAATTTTAAAGACAAAATTACCCTTGAAAAGTTTTCTTCTCATCTGTTATGAATATTACGTAGTATTCCATGATTCCCTAAAACATCAAACTTCCAAAACCCTAATATTTAAATCATTGAAAAATAAAAATTTATAAACAAGTATATGATGAATTCTGAAGAAGAAGATGATTTCTTATCTCAATTACAACAAATAATCAATTTTTTTTTACTATTTTAAATTTGAGAACAACAGCGTGGAAGGCATGTAATCCACGTAGGCTTCCTGCGTGATTTACTTATTATTCACATATCACCCTATTTTACACGCACAAAATAAAAAAAAAGCCCTAAACTGGATTCGAAGAAGATGCCGTGCGTATTAATGATGAAGATGATGCTCCTGTTTGAGAAGACGAGCGTGCTTGATTTTCAAATGCAGTTTATATTTTAGAACATGATTGATTGTTGGAAGAGAAGAAGCCAATTTATTTTTGAAGGTGAAGGGCAATTGTGGAAAGCATGGGGGGCTACTAACTAAATTTCTGGGTATGCAAGAATTTTTGTATTTAGGGGGCTACTACTCAATTTTGTGGGTTGAAATAGAATTAGCCTAACAAAAAATGGTGTGTGGTTAACATTCCCCTTTCTTAATCTACACAGTAAATCAAGATATCAAAAGAGGAAAAACAAAATCCATAAATTCGGCTAGTACCGATCTCTCACTCTTCTTGGATTCTGTTTGATGACATCCAAGGAGAGTTTGTGGACACCGTAGAGGCGCCGCCATCACCAGAAGCGCTCGAGATTGATTCAATTAAGATCCAGATTTCATACGAGTTCGTGAATTGCAAAACCTTAAAAAGGTACACAGCTTACCCGATTCTTTGTAAAATCGCATAGATCCAGTTATTAGGGTGGTTAAATTTTTTAAATCAAATTGCCAATTCGAACGTTTAAACCCAACAAGGATAGGATTGGATGGATTAGAAAGGGGAGGAAGTGGTTGGATCGAGGGAGGGACGGGCGAAGCGGGAGGCGATATGTGTCGTTTGATGGGGATGGAGGCAGCTGACATGATGGATGAGGATGAAAGAACGTTGGGAAAGGTGGATTATGTGGGAACAACAGCTCCGCCAATTCAGACCCATCCCAAAACTTTTCTTCGCTTTAAATCTACCGAATTCCACCTTACCAAACCCCAACCCTGCTTTCATCTCTCTGTCGCTACCAGAAAATCACGGAGTTCCCGCTCTAACCTTCCACTTGATTTCACGTGGTTGCGCTGCAAATTTTCGTGACTTTATCTACCCTAAACAACCGAATTCTACCCAACAGTCGCGGGTTTCCTCGGCTCTTTTGAAAAGGCAACACGCCACTTGCATGATCCACAGACGAACATTAAACTAGTGGTGCTAGCCTGCCAAAAAAACAAGACGATATCCACTGATGTGACATCGTTGGTTGTTTTTTTGGTAGTTTGGTGGTATTTGTTGTCTTCGTTGGTTGTTTCTTTTGTGTGTTAGTCTTTTGGTGATTATGTTATCATTCTACTAGAGCTACCGATTTTGTGAGCTTGATTTTTTTTTTTTATGTAAGTTGTAGTTTCCCTTTCATGGTGACTATAGGTTTGAGTTTAATTTATGGTGAATTTCATTGAGCTGCTGGATGCTGGCTGTTGGGTAGCTTCTTTGCTACTTAGTATAAGTGAGTTTTTTTTGTGATATTTCGTGATGTAGTGTGGCTTCTCTCATCTGATGCTAGTTTTCTGTGACACACCTTCGCCTTCAGTTACTGCTCCACGATGGTTGCTATGCTGTAGTGGAGCTCCATGGATATGAGCGTGGGTGTGCTGCTAATTTCTGAACTTAGTTAAGCTTGTTAGTTGTTATACTACTATCCCCGGCATGGTGTTGGTATGCAGGTTTTGCTGCTATGTTGTTTGTGTTGTTGAGATGTTCAAGTCAGAACGTGTAAGGTCATATTGTAATGCTTTTTTCGGTCTTGCTTGTTTGTAAGATGTTGTGTCATGTAAGATGAAACTAGGCAGTTTTGTTTGTCTAGTGATGATATCTTCATACTCCAAGAGGTGTATGTCAAATTGTTTTTGTTCCCCGCGTGGAGCGTCATATTATAATAGTCTAGACTTTAGGTCTAGCTTTTGCACTATAAGCTAGTTTAGTTAGAGTGAACGGTCTACTCTAAAAACCATATGTAGTAATTAGACAATATGTCAATTTGATGTACATTTCTGTATTTATTATTTGTTACAATAAAAAGTATTACGTATCACTGTAAAAACCGATTGGCTTTGCCAAAAAAACATTTCTTTGCATTTTCAATAATATAGATCACACAAATTGAATATCAAACAATCAATCGCATATCCTGATCAATCAATTTATCCAGGTGGTCCAATCAATATTTACAATCAATCAAATCTCAAATAGATAGCTCAACAAAGCAATGCAATCATGCTATACTATATATATCGCAAAGGAAAAAGATAAAGATGTAACTAGGAAGACCTACCAATGTTATTCCTATCAGAAAGCTTTGCGCTTGACTCCGCGTTTCACATTCCCATCATCTACTGCCTTTGCCTCGATCATTCCCTCGGATTACACAAACATGACAGTATGCACACAAACACAACAACATATAAATATACGACATCTCGTACACAAACACATGAATAGCACACACATGCACATCACATAAACACATAGTAACAACAAACACACACAATAACAGGACACTTAGGAACATCACACACATATAACACACGCATACAACCGCCATTACCACCAATGCTTTCAGCGTCCCCAAGTCGATATTTACTTCCGCCAATCAGAGGCCTCCATCCACTTTAGCACACTCACGCAAAAGATTCTAAGTCGTGACGCCATAGCCAGTATGCATCTCCTCCTCACATTAACACAATCATTGATTCCATGTCAGCTCAGGACTTATTCTAGATCGCGACATCCTGTTTTATTTTTTTATTTTCGAAGATGCAACTACGAAATTAAGGGAGTACAGAAAAGAAGTTTGGGCTTAAGGGGAAGAAGTGTCAAGAGTATATGAAAAGCATTGGAAATAACAAGGGCTTTGCGTTAGGGGTCTTAATTTTGTACAAGTGTCTGATATCCATTTTGTCCATGGTCAAAATATCTCCGTTCGATTTTCATTTAGCACACGAGTTAGGACAACAAAGTTTTACGAGAAAAAATCTCGTTCAATCCATGTTCATTTGAGTTCATCCATACTTTTTGTAGTTAAGCATATAACTTAAGGAAAGTCTATTAAAAAGGATAGAATTTGATATAAACAGCGATGTTTGTCCATGTTTGTCGTGTCCGTGTTCGAAAAACGTGTATCTGGTTTTTTGATTCCATTTAGAAGACGAGTTAGGACAACAAAATTTGTATGAGTATGAATCTTGTTCGGTCACTGTTCAATTTGATTTCATTTAGAATAGAAATTGAAAACATTTGTTTGTTTCGGTCTAACAGATTTACCCCATTACTTTGGGCCTTGATTTTTAGTTTTCTACTTTACTTAATTATTTTCTTTTTTTTCCTTTCAACGTCTAATATAATTTATTTGTAAATATATTCCAATCTAAGTTAAATTGATTCAAGTCTCGCTCTACAAATTATATTCATGTAAAACTGTTTATCCAATTCTATAAATTGAAATTTAGATTGGAGGGCTTCTTATTCTAGCATAATTAGTTTTGACGACTGCAATTTTGAATAATAAGTTCCAAGGATAATTTTACAAAAACAAAAAGATAAATTATTTTATCTTTTTAAGCTATATAGAAAATGATAAATTCATTTATCATTTTTTCTACATGACCGAGAATGATAAATTCATTTATCTTTTTCTTATAATGTTCTTAAAACTAGTTTTTTTTTTAGAAATACTGTCCTTAAAACTTATTACTTTAAACAAATAACCTCTTACTACAACAAAAAACACTTTTCGCAACAGGCAAAATCTGTTGCAGTAGACCTATTGCAATAGACCCGCGCCCGTCTCTATAGTCGGAGTTGTAATAGGTCTATCTCTTTTCGCAACGGTTTTTCCAGTTGCAATAAGAAGTTACGGTAAAGTTTTTTGCAGCTGCCTTTTGTTGTTGCAACAGATTCTTTTGCAATAACAATGTCAGTTGCAAACCTGAAATAGACGTTGAAAAAGTGAGATACTACAACTTGCAATTTGATTATTTGTAACACTAAATGCACGTTGGAAAATTCAAAAAACCCATTTATCTAGTATAATCTATCATCATCTGCATTTAATAATGTAATAATGAAAGCATATATTATCGAGAAATAAACAAACATACATTATCAAGAGATAACAAATATTTTATTTCAATAGAAATTTAATACTACATACGACTGCAACAAAAGTTCATAACATTTTCATACACTATTCACATATACAATAATTTCTATTCTCTCCTATAACACTTATTCTGAAAGTACAATTTTTCTGATCATATTTTCCAAATATATTATTTCTACTTAAATGACGATGTTTATCTTCTCATTCAAGCCCTTGTGCAAATGAAAATCTCTTCTACCTGTCAAATAGCAATGGAATTCAAAAGGAGTAAGCAACACACAAGCCAAAAAGCATTGAACAATATCATTGATTGAGATGTAAACTTGAAACAGTATACAAATAAACAGAGACGTAAACCAAGTCAGACACAATAATTTAAGTGTTGTTCAATACTCCATTAACTCAATGAGGGCCAATTATTGTAGTTTTGTATTACAATCATAATAGCGAAATCTTTCATGACAGATCATGCTCTGTCATTTGTAATGCATATATTGCTTTCCCTAAGCTATGAAGTATGAAAAATTAAGAAGAACAAACTTCAAAACAGAAAAATAGAACATAGATAACTAAGACAAGCATGAGATCATTCAGTAAATAAACCAGTAATTTAACATATAACATAAAATACAAACCTGGTAAAATTGTTGTTATGGCGGATGCATGGCAAAAGTGATGGCCGATTCAGCAAAACCAGTTGTCCATTAATAGTGTTAGAATTGTCCATTAGTATATCAAAATATTATTTGTTGTGCAGCTCTATCAAAAGCTACTCAGGCCCGGCCCAAGGCATAGGCGGGCTAGGCCGCCGCCTAGGGCAGCATCGTCGGAGGCGGTGCTGGAGGGCAGCGAGTTGGTGTTTGTGTATTTAAAAATACTGTCATATATCAGTTCTAGGGCAGTAAGCAAATGAGGGTAGTAGTGGCTTGGTGGTATGATGCTCAAGTCATTCTGAGGCAACTAGGGATCAATTCCTGTGTTATACATCTGTTTTCTCCTCTTGTTTTGCCCTCCCAGTTTCCCACTTTAACATTTTAGCTTCGCCTAGGGCATCGTACGGGCTTGGGCCGGCACTGAAGCTACTCACCATGACAATGATTGTCAACATTTTAACGATGATTTTTTACACTATCCGCCAATGAAGTGAACAGTACAACATTTTGACGATGATTTTTTTACAAATAGCTGTTATGATAATGAAGAATGAGTTGCCCAAGTTGCCTATATATAACGTTTACATTTTACAAGAATGAGAAGAAATTATGTGCATGAACTGATCCTTGTAGAGTAATGCATTAACTAGTTAGTGTAAAAATCATGAATATAATCCGAAATGAAATTAGTGGTGGATGGATAGAGCCAGGTCAATCTAAACATTAACCCAAAAAAAAAAAAAAAAAAAAAAAAAAAGAAGAAAAGAAAAGAAAAAGAAAAAATTAAAGGCTCTGTAGCTTCCATAAAATGAAAGCCTAAAATCAATAGCCTTCTTTCATGCCTCTCTCTCCTCATTTTCCTTGCCTAACGTGTAGCTCCCTTAATAAAAAGAATTTGAAAGCTTGTACAAACCTGTAACTCAGTCATCACCGCCTCCCCTTCCTTGCCTTCATCCACCGCCAGCGACCTCTTCTGTTCATCGAACCATTACTCACCCGCTCTCCTCCTCGCCTCCACCCTCCTTTGCCTCAGCATAGCATTTTCCTGATAGATATGAACGTGAAGCATATGAACTATTAAGAATAAATTGACTTTATCTTAACCATTAGCATCTATTTTTTTAGTATAAGTATGGGTCTCTCAAAGGTATCAATGAATACATATGCATGCAAACCACGTCTTTATGGGATATTTCAGTAAAAATAAATACGAGATTGTATGCTTTGATATTATTAATTTTCTATCCATAGTCTAAAATGCAACATTTTTTCATATGGACTTGTTGGAGCAGTTTGTGAAATTATTAAAAAAAAAAAGAGAACTAATTGCATTACCAAAATTTTATTATTGAGCAATTAATACAATAGAGCCACTGAAAATTATAACGGTAATTTGTTAACATATTTTATGCTATTATTTTGGAGATGTTAATGCATATTTATGAGTCATTAATGCATAGAGCCGTTGGAAGTTATAAACGGTATTATATTTTGTATTAGTAAATTTTTTCCTGAGAGCTGTTACATTTGCATAACAGTTGTGTGTGTGTATATATATATACACACACATGTATTTGATTGAGCTGTTACAAAATATAAATAGCATTAACAAATTGCAATGAATGGTAATAAATAAATATTTATTAACATTCATCTTCTCTTTATGAAACGAATGCAATTTGCAAATTGCAAATTTCTTTGAATGGTTTTTCATTTAATATGGCATTCATTTCAGTCCAATTTTTCTTCCACTATAATAGCCACCGTTTTTTCTGTATAAGAACTTGGTCATAGACCAGAAAGAAGATAGCATACAGAACATTTTTTCATTGCTCTTTTTTCTGGAAGAACTCTCTCGTCCTCTTCCACAGAAAGAAAAATCATATATACTTTTCTATCCTCTTCTCAACCATTCTTTTACAAAAAAATAGAAAGAAAATAAACTTGAGCAGTATTATTTTAGAGTGCAAACTGAATCGGATTCATATGTGCAAATAATCCGATATAGAAAGAAAAACAAGAAAGAGACTGTTTTATCCCAGAGGCGGCGGCGAACAGTACGAACTACTTTGCACCTTGAGTAGATCGCCGAAACGTCTTCAAGAAAGTGACATAGTCCACGATTCAGCCGAACCATTGTTTCCAACAGGACTTGTGCATCTCATAAATTCACCTTCACTTTTAGTTCATAATTTTTATTTTTATGATATATAGTACTGTAGTCTAGGGATTCAGTTTATACTGAACATTTTCTGCTTTCTCAATGTGAACCTTAATTCATGATATCATAGTAAAAGAAATATCCCTAACATTACAAGCGTGCTCATGCCTAAAAAAATGATTACTTAAGTTCATACGCAAATGGTTCATTAAATATATGTTGTTATTATTTCTGTAATGTACCACGATATGTACACTAGCAATTTTAGTTATGCATGAATATGAACTGCAATCGTATATGCTTCTTTACGTCATTTTCCACCTATCATGAATTTGATGCAAAAATTAATTATAAATTTAATTAATCAGTTATTCAAAGTCAGCAAAAGTACTATTTTTGGTATTTTCAAATACCTCAACAAATAATCCTATATTGACTGGCATGATATCTCATCCTTTTTCTTTCTAAAAAATATTTTGGTCTTTACTTTTTATTTTCTTTTACACCAAAACCAAATATATTTATGCTATCTTTCACTAGCTAGTATTCATGTATCACTCCATTTCATTTGTAAATGTAAATATAAATGAAACATTCGTATGCGAAGCACGGGTGCGCACTCGTTAGTTTAACCATTAACCACAACCAAGCCACCACTTACCTCGCTTTCTTTCCCTATGCTGCACCAGTTCAAACACCAAAGCAAACTTGCTTCTCTCGTCTTTTTATAAAAAATAAAACAAAATACATTTGATATCCCACAGAGAAAAACACAAGCCAAGGAGGAAGTTTGCACAAAAAGAAACTCAAAAGCTTACAAAGCTCAGTTCAGCAGCAAAATAGCACGTGACCACCCAGTTACAAAAATAGGTGTAGATTCAAGATGTTTGCATCAAGTTGTCGACCCACCGAAAGGAAATGTCACTTGTAAAAAATATAGTTATCGCAATCGGTAGAATAAAACAGTTACTAAAAATATATTTTTTGCAACTGGCAAAGTAGCGCGGTTTTTAATCATTAACTAAATTTATAATTATCAAATGTTATTACTAGATATGCACCGTAATTTACTGGTTATTAATAATTAATTACAATAAGTTATTAAATATAAGAAATAATAATTAATTACTATATTAACTAGTAATTATAAATTATTTAATCCTCAATTACAATAATTACAATGATACTAATATTAACCAATTATCATTTATATATTGATTATGAATTTATTAATTATTTATTATTTATACATATTCAAATTAATTATTAAGTTTATTCCATTGGTTTTTTTATTAATCAATTATTATTTAATAATTATTTATTCATTTTACTATTTTTTAATTATTAATTATTGTTATTGGATTATCAATTATAAATGTCACTTTATAGTAATTAAATATTATTATTAATTAATATTTGTTAAATATTAATCTTAATTATTATATAATTATAAATAGTTAATGATTTAATAGTAATTATATAAAATTAGTTATTAAAAGTAATCATTAAAAACCGTTGCTTATGTATCGATTGTTAATTATAAGTAGTCGTTTATGACTTCTTAATTAAACGCTAGTACTCATTTGGTATGTTTTTCGCAACTGACTGTAACAGTTGTAAAAAAATATGATTATTGCAACTAGCAAAACAGCTGCTAAAAATATTTTTTGCAACAAGTTTGGAAGCGCATTGCAAATAAAATGTTTGTTGCAACTGTTATGAAAACACAGTTGCTAAAAGTATATTTTTGCAAGGAAACACAGTTGCTAAAAACATGCTTTTCGCAACAAAAAAAAGACCTGTTGCTAAATCTCATATATTGCATCTACTACGAAAGGTCTATTGCTAAATATCATTTATTGTATTATCATATGTCGTCTGTTGCAAATAGCTAGTTGCAATAGAGTATTTTTCTTATAGTGTAAGTGAAATCACCTTCTATAAATTGTTCGAACTTTTTTATAAATTCAATCCAATATATTACAAAAAATCCTTTATTTGATAAACTTTAAATAAATAAGCTTTAATTTCCAGAATATTCATAATAAAAAATCAAGCAACAAAATTTTATTTTAATTTATGTTTATTTAACTTGTGACATATATATCAAGACTGTTACAACATGCTTAGAGACTGTGCAGTTAAAACCCCACTAAGGCCATCAAAATCTCCACTAGAGCATATAATGTTCTTTGATCATCGTGCTATTTTAACTGGGCATTGTTAGTGATACTCCAAAAAGTGTAAAAGGGGGGGGGGGTCAATTTTTTTTTCCTTTCAAAAATTGCTAAGGTGGGTACCAATGAAGAAAGTAGTCCGTTAACAACTAAAAGTAATTTTACCTTATTACCCGTTTAGCCGCTTAAAAATTAAGATAATTTTACCTTAACAAATTTTGTAACAGCCGTAGTGTTTTTTTTTTTTTTTAGATTTGCATATATCGATTTTTTTAATCCTAAAAGATAAGCGTTTTTGAAGGAATATGACCGAACAATTTTTTTTTTTTTTTTTTGGACATAAATATGTCGAGTTTCATAATTACGGAGGCAATACACCAAAATGATTATTAATTTTCGACATATCACTGTCGAATACATATATAATTGATTACATGCTACATTCGGTGCAATGGTGACGAACGGCTTATTTTAAGTCGGTTTTCCTTGTTGAATAAGCTTTTTTTAATCATATTTGAATGAGCAATCCGAGAATATTGAGTAGCATGAAATAATATGTTTATGTAATCTGTTAACAATTTTTCAAAGAGAAGTAATTTTAAAAAAAATGACCCCCCCCCCCCCCCCTCTTAACAATAATTAAACTGTCAATAATAACACCCTTTTAAATAATGCTGTTAGCCAATAGATTTACTCTAAATCTTACTATCTTCTACTAAAACCGCAAAATCAAGACTATGTAGCATTCGATTAAGCAACACACTAATATACAAAGATTAATTTGACTAGTTCATTTTTAAACCAAATTGATAATGATAGGATAAAAATTTAATTTTAAAGTATAAACGATGCGATATAAATAAAAAATTACTGCAAACATCAAATTCAATCTGCATAAATCATGTTATTTTCCAGATTTGTTATATAAGATTAAACAATATTTCTTTTTCTAATATACAAATAATGAAAAAAAAAATGATGTTATATATAATTAAGCTTTTTTCACTTCCGCTACTTTCCTTGCTGCTTTATCCGCCACTGTTTTTTTACATCTCCGCCGCTGGATAATCACCAGCAAATGAAACAATACTGCCACAGGGGTATACAAACAAATTAAATATCATGTGTCATGGCCATCCACTAGGAAAGCAACAAGGATCATTTCACATTCATTCACATCAAAAATACAACGTAGAATGAAGATGTCATTACAAAATACAAATAGGAAGTTAAAGATTTTCCCTTTAACCTTATTGCAGAAAAATACATTATGAACATAATGCCAGTAAAGGAACCAGGGATTCCTTAGAAAATCCATGCAGATGGATCACTGGCTGCATAGCCATCCAACCATTTCTGATGAACTTTTGAAATTACATATCCACGGGGGGCTTCAGCCTGAAAAAAAAAACAATTAAAAAAACACAATATTTTCAAGGGTTTCCGAGAAATAAAATAAAAACCTGACTATGGAAGGGTTGTTTATGTTAGATTGTATCACAATAGATTTCGAGTATTAAGTCACCCATAATTTAATGACCAAATGCAGATGATGCTTCAAAGACTAGATATATCATTTACCTTTAATACTAGCTGTACAGATGTCACAGAACACTCCGAGCTTCACCTACAATAAACCAAATCAACCAACCATGTCAAATTTATGAAATTGGCTTTAATGCTATAGACCCTTGCTCCAACTTCATTCAATTCAAAATTTATAAAGACAATTTTAAATTGCTAGATGATAGTTCTGATTTTTTTGAACATGTAGGCGAATTTTTGGGACGAAACAACCAATCAATCAATGTTTCCACACAAAAAAATTTTTGCCAGTTGAAAGAAAAAAATTGTATTGCATTTTTTCCCATGTGCATCTTTATTCGAACTGCACCACTTGAAGGCAGAGAGTATCAAGTTCCATTATCTAGTGACCACCACTTTATTTTCAAAATGACCACATTATATGTATGTATGTGTGTGTATATGTGTGTGTGTATGTATGTATATGTATATATTCAAGATTAAGAAAAGTTTTTTATCAGAAGATAGATAAAATTACATTAGAGAAAAATTCCACACAGGAATTACACGCTGATACGATATGTGGTTTGTCATCTAAACAGCTGATTAACCACGGCAGTCCCAGTGACAATGGAAAGAAAGAAAAAAAGTTGTTTGGACCCAAAAACGATAATAATAATTTAGTGCTTAAATATCACGGTAGACTTGTAGCATCAAAGGCGATACAACTATATTGAGGATTATTACTTTCGGAGACCTGAAAAAATTAGCAGAAAAAATAATCCATTAAAGTCTCTTGTTAACATAGGCATAGAGCCAATAGCACAATATCACGTTGAACCCTTCATTTTGTAAACATAGGCATTGAAAATTAATTAAAACTTTCAATAGTCATTATTGAATCATAAACATGACTTCTCCACATCCTCCGCAGTTTGCGTCTGATGGTCAACAGCTTGGCAAATGATCAAGATGCATATATGAGGTCGGGTTGACATACAGTAAACTTAGATTCATTCCTAAACCCCTAATTGTTGTGATTATAAAGTTCAAGAACTGACTAAAAAATGCACTAAGAACAAAATAAATAGAGAAATTGCCAATGTTATTCCACAGGGTTTAGCAACTTGTTTCAGAGGTTGTGTATGTAATTCGTAAGTAGACACAAAATCACCACATAACTCCCACTTGTCAAATTTCACCAGCCAAGAATCCGATGCAGTTTCTGAAGCAGATAATCTATCTACCCATACCCGAAACTGCTTCCCCTTTTTATTTCCATAGCATTTGCTAAGCAAATCGATGCACTCAAGAAGAGGACGTTCGGAATTAGAAGGATGGAGGACAACTGTAGTTGGACACTATCAATAAAATGCAGCCATTTGTTAGTTTCCAATTAACTAAATCATTGGCATTTTAGATCACACAATAAACTCTTAAGTTCATTACATTAGAACTTAACTAGCTTTGCACTACAAATAGTATATCAAAAAAGGGCTAACTTATTAGCCAAACCAAAAACTGTTTAATGAACATTAAGTATCCAGATAGACCTGCAAAATTGTTAATACACATTTTGCCTTTTTTCCTTTTAAAACTTATAATAATAAAATCTTCCTCGGATCTTCATAAAGCAAAACGTTAAATTCTTGCAGAAACATATAAGCACATAACGGCAAGTTAAGTTTATTAAGATAAACTATTAACATAGATTTAAGTGGCATAGAATTAAGATGTTATTCATTCACGGTGATTTCTACCATGAAAGCAAGAAATGTTTCATAAAATATCTCCATCAATATAGTTTCTGAAATAATTGTTGCTATTAACATGTATATGATGATGACGATCAAACTATACTTTAGACTTCAAAAGTTCAAAATTATAGAGAAAAATAACGATACCGGCTATGTTATACTCACACAAATACTTTTCAGATGCTGTAAAAGCATTTCCGTGTTTTCAACTTCAGCCCTAAGCCACCTTTCATAAAGCAAGTAGAGCGTAACTACTTCATGACCTGGGCTAAAATTCTCAAGCTTGTAGCAAGAGAAATCCATAATATCTCTAGGTGAGATATTGAGACCTAACTTAAAATGCCCAATAGCCTGAATAATGCCTGCAGCACAACGTTCAGTTGCATGAATTATCCTTGGGTTATCTTTGGCATTTTCTGCATGCCACTGCAATAGTTCTTCTTGAGCATTCTTGACCTAATATTTAAATAAAGATATGGTCTATTTCAACCACAAAATTTGGAATATTTCTGCAGTTTGAAAAAGGAAAGAACAGAGCTTAGATGACAATTTTCTCAGATACTGATTTGAGAATCTGTATAATCATAACTCAAGCATTAAACAAGCAATTACAACATAGATGAGTATTGGTCACAGCTTATTTCAACGAAACTACCAGAACTTAGCTATAAAGTCCTAACACAGCGTTTACGACTAATTCAAAGCATAATATTTTTAATTAGAGAACACATGGTCCGACTTTATCCCTAAGCTATACTTACAATGACGCCATAGACATCTGGAATGCTGAACAATTCAGCATCATTTCCCTAGTCACCACAGACAAGAGTATTTAGAGGCAATTTTCCTTCTGCCTTGAACTTGCTATGTAAAAATGCAAGTGCTTGCCCTTTGCCGGCCCCTTGTGGCAAAATGTCAAGATCCATTCCCCCGCTGTATATTATTTTGACATCCAACTGAATGACATTTAAGTTTCTTATCAGCTAAATTAAATCAAAGAAAAGTCCCCAATAGTTATCATTTGATAGTCTTACGCTGCGGTTCTTCAGGATTTCTGAAAGTTTTTTTGTTACTTGATGATCATTCGCTTTGTCTACATAAAAGCTAACTTTATGAGGTCTTTGCTCCGTATCTGACTGCATGAGCATTAAGTTGAATATATCAATATCTATACCACGGTTTTAATATGGCTTTGAGAAAGGCGTCATGTAACATAATATCTATTAATCTAGTAAATGATTACTGATAACCCAACCATGCAGCATACGGCCATAATCAGTACAAGTTTGTGTAAGGACGATGGTAAAAATCATCATTCTCTACCCAGTGCACAATGCCCCCAGCCCCAGTAGGCAAAAACTTGGTTGTCAGATATGCGTTAATAAGTCCTGCAGTAGGCTTACATACATACAACAAAACAGTGACATATGACATAAAGTTTACTATCCACCCATAAAGGGTGACAATCATGACTAATCCATGGTGATTAGACATCAAGCACCAAGGCATGGTAAAAAATATTCCTGGCGGATTTACTGAATGTTTAGGAGCATGGTTAAAGTTCAGTCACTGAGATGAAAATCATACACCATAGTAGTTTACCTGCAATTTAAGTTGTGGAATCTTTGATGTTTCCTCCAAAACAATACTTTTGTTCCATCCACGATCTAGTACATGTTCCCAGCCATCATCAGGCACCATAGCTTCGCCATATGTAATTTCAGTTCCTACAGACATGATAGTGATATCTGGAGTTAGCATGGGCGAAGATTTTTTTGCTGATCAAATTCAATTTAGATTATTCGAAGGCAATGGCAGCGAGACGGAGAAATAAGAGAAATACGGTGGTAGCCCCTATTATTTATTGTTTGGTACTAGGAAGAGGGAAATATAATTTTTTGTGGTATTTTTTAGTTGCGATATTATAAAGAAGATATTGGAGTGTTCTTAGCACCACACTATATTTATTTCATTTACTTATATTTAATTAAGTGTGATTGGTTTCAAATTGTGAAATACAATGTCTACAACTAGACATTGCAATTGACAATGTCTTATATTTTGTTTGCCACATCATATCAACAACTTATTACACATTAACATTGGACATAAAATTTCACTTCAAATTGTTAAATGCTTATGTGTAATGTATTTAACATGACAACCACAATAACATTGAAGATGCTTAAGACCACTCCCAATAGGGGGTCATTAATGGGTCACGGGGTTGCTTCGGCAACCCTTGCTTAGCCGGCTTATTTAAAGCCGGGAAGGGGGAGGGGGAGAATTTAAATTTGTCGGCTAATGGGTCTCGAGCGTTTTCTTTTACCGTTTTATTTTTAACCGTTTTTTTATGATCGTTTTTTTGTTTGACCATTTTTTCTGCTATATTTATACACCAGCTATCTACAAACTAAATAACTCAAATTTATTCTTCTTCTTCTATTTTTGTTACTAAACTTGTTTGCAATGTCAAAAAACTCAAGAGAGGAAAGATGGCTTCATCTCAATCTACTGTAAATCAACAAACTGTCATTCCGAACACCATCACTTTCCTATGCATTCTTCCTACCATCAAAACCAAACCTCCAACTTCGGTAATTTTCCGAATGTTCCAAAATCTTATTTTCCCCAACTAAATCCGAATTTCTATCAATCCCAGCAAAACTCAAATCATTATCAAAATACCCAAAATCCTGGTTCTGCACAGAATGCGTCTTTTCAACAAAACTACAATGATCATCTCTGAACTTATCAAGAATTCTCTAAGCAGCTAACAAAAGTTAGTCTCGCCTGAAACATCTCTGAACTTATCAAGAAATCTAAATTGTTTGTTCGGAGACAACTTTGGAAGAAACAAAGAAACAGTAGTCGATGTTACTGAAATTACAGATTTATATATGAATACCCCACCAAGTAGATCGTATAAAATTGTCAAATAGTCTCCGGATGAACAAGTTGAACTAGCTTTCTGTTGGATTGAATGCTCCAAAGACAACGTAAAAGGAACGAGTCAAAGTGAAAGTTCATTTTGAAATTAATCAATGGTCGTAGTCCACAAAACCCCTCAAGATCAATTGACTCTTTGAAGCAGTCTCGGAAGAGAACCAATGCTAACAGCCAGCGTTGGAAGGAGATAATGGCTGGATTGGAAAGTAGACAATAAAGTGGTACTAATGACATGGATTTGGTACTTCTTCTTATATAAGTTATATTTTGTATTATCGTATACTTCTAGCAACTTACATGAATTCATGCCACACAGCTAAATCAAGCAAATGCAGTGTATATGACTGAACACAAAAAATGATCTTTCAACTTACACAATTGTTACACCATTCTTTCAAGGGAAGAAAAATAGAGTAACATATGCCAAGAACATTTAGCATCGCGATTTATGCCTAGAAAGCCGATGGAGGATATCCCTGGTAGGTCGAATCCATAGAAAACACCACATTTACGACTAGTTCGGATGGTAGGCCACATATAAATATAAATCTAAGAAAAAAACAATAGCAAATTATAGTTCGTACTAAGAACAACTAAATATTGGAATGATTGCTTCTGAAGAATCAAAAAAAACTGTTGGTTGAATGAAAGGAAACTAAGAGATTTGAGAGAGCAAAGGAAAAACAGTGAAGATATGAAGAACTTCAAAGAAGAAGAGAAGGTGAATTGGATTTAGGAGATCGTGAATTAGCTCGACTAGAACGAGCTGATGATAGGGCACTTATAAGTTGCAACCTTGATACCTTAAATCCAATGCAACTCCTTTTAATGGAGCAGGAAATAGAGGAGTGCTATAAGTGACGCATGGGATAGGATGTAGTTAAGTTTGGGTTGTATTGTTTTAGTTATTTGTTGTTTTATCATTATTCATTTTCTAATTATTAAGTTTTGGTAATGTAGTAGTCGTAGATTTAAGTTTCCTAAGTTTGGTACTAATTGTTGTTGTTGTTGTAACAATTCATGAATTTAATTTGGTGTTTTGTCAATACTGTCATTACTGTAATTGTGCTAAGCCATACTTTTACCACTATTTCAGAATATCTAATAATCATGCCATAAAATTTCAAAACTTAATCATTAAATGATACATAATAGATAAAGAACATACATATTAAAAATAAAACTTATGTAATTTAACTTGAGTTAGTACACAAGGTAATTGAATTCTTACTGGTTTCCCATATGTTCCCAACAGTGTTTGACTAGTTCTTCCATTAGATCTAGATGGGCTTGAGGATCTCGAACGTCTTGGATACGTTGCAAGTATTCTGCAAAAGTATTCGGATCCTTGTACGGTTTACTCCTAATTAAACGCTAATATAATATCTGGATAGTTTCTAAGTTAAAGTTCATATCCACCCCTTTCTTCTTCAACAATCATATTATGTAATATAATACAACAGTACATGATATCAGATATAACCACTTGATCATGGTAGTACACTTCTTTTCCTAAAATATGAAACTGTCCCTAAAGTACTTCAAACGCTCTTTCTACATCTTTTCTTAAACTCTTTTGTTGTTGTGTAAATTTGGGTTCTTTGGCATTGTTAGGCTTTTTCAATGCTTGCACGAGTGTTTTTCGTTTAAGATAAATGTCATCTACCAAATAATAACCAACGAAATGATCTTTTTCTCCAATGTGATAGTTGCATGGGGGTGACAGATCATTGTACAAGTCATTAAATAAGTACGACTATTGTAGGACAATAATATCATTTAGTGAAGCAGGAACCCAAAAAAAAACATGTCATATGTACAAATCGAACGAAGTAACGGCTTTTAAAACCAACGTTGCTTTTTTGGCGTGACCTTCGTACTGGCCTTGTAGTGCTACTGGACAATTTTTCCACTTCCAATGCATACAATCTAAGCTTCCGAACACACTAGGAATCCACGTTGAGAACCCATTGCTAGCAATTTGTCAATGTCGCACGCCGTGGGATCTTATATACTCTTCACCGAAGGCGCGAACAACTGTTTTGCAGAATTCTTGCATACATAATATTGCCGTTGAATCACCGATTCTTATTTTGTAATCCGGTGAATCACCTGAACTTCCATATGATATCATACAATGTGCAGCAGTAACTTTTTGTAAGGGTGAAACTCCTAGTTCGTTGATTCCATTTTTTTATGCGTAAAAAATATGTTTGACTCTGATACCTTGTCCAGAACTCGATTAAATGCGGTCTTCGACATACGAAATATACGACGAAAATACACATCTCCATATACTGGTCTTGGCATAAAGTAATCCATTATCAATTGATTGTACCCTCCAGCATAATCATGTCCATAGCGTTTTTTTTTACCAACCACACTTCCTCCTTGAGTCGATGCTGAGCTCTTTGCGATATCACATTGCATCGCAGCGAATGTTTCACCTTGATACATTAATTGATGTTTGTTGAATTGTTCTTGATCCTTCTCGAAAGAAGAAGATGAAGATGAAGAAGAAATTTTGAGGCACCATAATCTCTTTAAACCATTCATGGACTAAATGTACTTTGAAAGGAATTAATACTATTTTGGTTAAGCTGAATGGAATGTATTTTTATAGCATTCACATAGCAGTATAGTTATGGGTACAGTTTATTTAAAGTACTTTTTAAACCAATAAAGTAATGTCAGTGCATGATTTGGACAGTACTTGTACTATTAACATTAAATATATGGGAGTGATTGTCTAAAGTCTATTTAAATCTGCATGTTGGATGGTTTGTTTATTTAAAGTACTTTTTAAACCAATAAAGTAATGTCAGTGCATGATTTGGAAAGCGCTTGTACTATTAAACATTGAAGATATGGGAATGATTGTTGATAATTCCATTTCTGTTCCATCGGTATAGCTTGTTCAATGATTAGGTCACTGTAGCCACATTGCTTTGTATATCTTGGATACCGCAACTACATTCTACAAAGATGTCCAAGTTGCTGCAGTGTATTGTCTTTATCAACGTTACCGTAACCACGTTGCAATGTATATATTGGAAACCACGTTTAAAGGTCGTGTGGTCATAACATTATGATTTATGAATGACATTGAATAAACAAGCTCGTAATGTTTATTAAATGACGTTTAATAAACGAGCATATTTTTTTTACTTATTAAACAACATTTATTAAACGACATTTATTAAACAAGCACGTAACGTTTGTTAAACGACGTTTTGTACATGACTTTGGCCAAAAAGAGCATGTAATGTTTATTAAAGACATTTATTAAACTACATTTGTTAAACGGGCCCGTAACATTCATTAAACGACGTTTATTAAATGATCTTGTAACTTTATCTTTTATTACTTATCAATTAAAATGCTTACTGTAACATAAAGTACATAATCATAATTAGTCCATTTTTTTCATACGAACATAAAATAAAGTTCAAAAAACCAAATAAAATAGACAAATACCATAAACCTATTCAGCCCCATACCGGGTTAGCCAACTATAGCGAAGTTTATATGCTTTGTGACAACAAATTTTTATTCGAACAGGTAACGATAATCAAAAGTTGCTTTAGTTGCTTGAAATATGTCTTCGCCTTCAACGATCATATAGCAGGGCAGCTACGATGTTTGTTATGTAATCTTGTGATCAGTGCCTAATGCCCTTCATGGGTCAGAACCCTCCTCTTTGCAATAGTAACTCATCTCTTCGATCAAATTCAAAATAGGCTTTCACGAGAATAAGTAAATCTTCGAAGAAAAGTCGGGAGTTGCAGAACCAGAGCTTGAAGTACTGGGTTTCGATGTATTCCTGGAGCTTGAACAAAATTATGTGGTCGAAGTACTAGAGCTTGGACCTCTTCAAGCACTTCTTTATTTGTGTATTTGAAACGAATCCACCCTTTTCTCGTCTTCTTTGTTCCGTTCATACTCATCACACATTTTTCCCATATATTCATCACTTATCTCCCAATCATCCATTTAACCTACACGAAATCAATAGAGCAAAAAATGTTGGAAGTATGACCTTTTTTTGTAACAAAAACCGCAACCTTGATGCAAACAAGTATAATGATTTCTCACTTTAACGACTGGAAAGGTTGAATGTGCATAGATTATAGTTTTTGAATGGACTTTTAAGTATGTAATATTTTTAAGAATGGGGTTATATGTTGAGGGCGTCCACAACCACATGGTTATAGTAAACCTATTTAAAATAATGTGGTTAACAACACTGTTGTCATATGACTAATCAAGAGCTTTAATTATGCAGTGTGTCAGCGGTATCACGCGTCAATAGTTCAAGGGAATAGACTAATCATTATTGAGTTATCTTTTATTTGAAAGCGATAGGACTAGTCAATATTATATCGTTGTATATTAATGTGTATCACTGTATCACTTTCTCCCTGATAGGACTGGTCAAAATTGTCAGTGATATCAATTTCTCCCTGATAGCACTAGTAAAGCTTTACTTCCATAGAGTGTTAGTGATATCATGTGCGTACAGTGTCATAAAATAGACTAGTCTTTAGTGTGAATTTCAAAATGTGATTTTCCAATCATAACCCTAATGTGTGTTCCAATGTAGGTCTATATATGCCCTTAATTCATGCTCTTAACCTAACCAATACTTCCTACAAGTTTTAATCATATCATTTTTGTGATGCATCATTATCAATTTAAGCTATGAACAACTGGGAAATTGACGATGAGGCAATGAACAATTATTGCGATGCATATGAACTATAAAGGAATAGTCTACAACACAACGATGATAAGGTAGAGTTTGTCTCGGAAACTCAAGTTGATTGAATCCCTCGAACGGCCAAGATGAAAACAAAATCTTTGAATGCTCATTTACGCACAGTTGTAGCAAATCAAAGATCAGGAAAACAGATTGTATATGAAGGACAAGTACTCGAGCCCCTATGTCCTATTGGTACTACACTACCGGGTGGAGCCTATCCTATTTGCCGTTGTGGAGATGACTCAGTCGTGGTTGTTGCAAAAACCAAAAAAATGTTAGGCGTTGATTATTCGGTTGTGTAGGTTACGAGGATCGTAGGATGTATCCTAGTGAAGTTCAATGTTGTAATTTTATAAAGTGGATTGACCTTCCGATGTGTAATCATGGACTTCAATACGCACTAGAAACGCAGGCTGAAATAAGACCCACTTAAATAAGATTATTATTGCGGCAAGTAGAGTTGGATTTGTTAGAAATCTGTGGTAGGTTTATGTCGAAACGATCATATCATTCTCGTTAAACTTGGTATTTCCTGTTTGTGTGTTAAGTTATTCTAGTGTGCTTGATTGTAGTTTTACTTTCACAGTACCTTATGTTGTAAGTTCGGCTTTGTTGGACAATGTTGTAAGTTCATACTATCTTCTCTTGGTATTTGAAATTTGGCATTTCTCGTTGTTGTCATTCCTTTTTCTTAATACGTCATATTGTCAAATCCATCTTTCCAAGTTCAATAATTTTGTCATCCATCTTGTGAATGACTTGGCAGATCCTACAGGATATTGTCAGCTCAAACTTTAGCCTGCATACAGCACTAAAACTAAATATTTGGTCTATAAATCTTGTGAACGAGTTGTCAAATCCAACAAGTTGATGTCATAACAACTTTAATAAGTTGTCAAATACATCAGAAGCCGACCTAAGCTAATTGAACACAATTTTACGTTATGCTTTATAAATTAGGGCTATGCTCATCTACACGGCTAAATTCCTTGTGACTTCTCAGTACGATATCCAAAGTGGCTACAGTGCATAGTGTACAGTATATAATATCCATTGCCAGTAACATCATTGTACCCACTTTCTTTAAAGAGGATTTTATTAGCCTTAGGGGTCCTCAGTGTAGCATGTATCAGGGTGTTTCAACATCAACAACTACACAAACCAGTAGTCATATCCATTGCCAGTGCTAACACATTCTCCTCCTTTTTCTTTGTAGCGTTCGTTCGTAAATACTAGAGTCAAACCAAGCGACAAAATTACCTCAACTCAGAAAAATGCCAGTTTATTATCCATCCTCTTACAATTACACTGATATTCTAGTTGGACTATCCGTCTTCACCTAGAGAACCGACTGAGTGGTATATCGAAATGGAAGAGCAACACCATAAAGAGTTATGACAAATGGAACTGGAAGAAGGGATGCATTAAATGAAAATAGGACATCAACAACAACAACAGACTCAACAACATGCCCAAAGTTCACACGTTGTAATTCCTCTTGTCAAAGTTGTTGTTGAAGACGATGAGGTACAATATGCAAATATTGTATGTTTTTGTGGTTTTGAAGCACCGCAACTAGTCATCCGATATGGAAACGATGTCGGACGTCGATATTATTGTTGTCTAGTATGTACGAACGGATGTGAATTTAGACAGTGGGTATACGATCGTTTTCCTTCTAGAGCTATTATGTATGCTTTGGAATTACAAGAAGAAAGATGAAAGCTATGAAATCAAGTCAACGTCCATAATAATGCAAATACCAACTACAACGTGGTTTAAATTGGAGGTTAAATATTTTATTGTTATGCCAGTCAATGATGTTTATGACATGTTGTATCTGTATGCTTATTATTAGTTATATTATTATGCTTAATATCTGTAACACCCCGCATTTTCAATTTGAGATAATAAAATAAGAATAACTTGATTAAATATTTAGAATTAAGTAAAACGGACAGTGCCATAGCGTCCGTCTCGAAATTCTGGTCAAGATAGACACCTGGTTTGCGTAAAATGGACACCGTATTAAGAAGTTATGAGCGTTAGAAGTTTGTATACATATAAGGAGCTTGTATATATATATATATTAAATAAATATATCCAATAAGTTCAAAAATCAAAATAGTGGGCGGGAAAGTTCGGAGGGAAAATTGACCGTTGGGGGTTGACCCACCAACAGGGAGGTCGACCCACCAACAGGGGTGTCGACCCAGGGGTCGACCCACCCGAGGATCCATAAAGTTCTTCTGACGTGTTCGGTTCTGATATCTTAAATTTTGATCTGAGGGTCCTGGTTCCTCCGCTACTCCTATAAATAAGACCCTAGACCTAACCCTAAACATCATAATTCGGCGGCTACGCTAGAACTCTGTCCTGACTCCCTCTCTCTCTTCTCAAATCTATTCTGAAATTAAAATGTTAGCCGAGGAGAATTATGGATTCAGATCTGGAAGAGGGAATCAACGTTAATAAAAATATTATTGAATCACGAAAGCAAGGTAAACTTCTAAGAACTAATCTATTTAAAGTATTTCTCTTTCCCTTCTCTTTTCATGAAATAATATATCCATGGACGTTAGGTTGTGAATCAAATTAAAGGGAAAAAAAGGAAACCATGGATGATAGAACAGATCGAATCCAAAATTTAGGGAAAGCATGAAAGGTGAGTGGGTTTAAAATATACTTTTTGAATAATAGTACCTTTATCGTATGGTATTCCCCATAATGAACATATTGGAATGTTTAATTTGATGAAATGCATTATTGCGCTAAAATGGATAGTATGTTCAGTCAGTTAATATGTTAAGATGTACACTTACTTGAATGTTTAATAAAAATGAGTATCGTTGTATAGATCCATTTTATGAACCTATGAATTGGGTAAATGATACACTATTGGAGAACTACATGTTATTTAAAATAAAGTTAATTACATGTAGGAAGACACGCGACATATATTGGGATTTGGGGCAAAAATTTGAAATGGGATTTTGGAACATAACATATATTATGGGACTTTAATTTGGAGGCACAATCTGATATGAACATAAATGGTTGAAATTTCATACATAAGATTAGTTAAAATATTGGAAATGTTTATATGTTATAGACTTGTTAAAAATATTGGCAGTAACTACCACTGTTCATATTACATATTTATTGTCCCATTTATATACCAAAGCCCTTACCTGTGTGAATTAGAATGGTTGTATGATTATATACATAGAATTGAATAAATGAAGATGAATATGCCTAGGATTACAATTAGAAATTGTTACTGCACTTGTGGCATGAGGTCAGGTTGCATTAGTGGCAAAAGTCTGCCCGGACCCGACCGGCATATCCGGCAGCCACTAATGTTGAACCTAATGTGAGAGGCCTAAGTGAAAAATTAAAAACATGTAATCGTGCTAAGAAACGAGGTTAAGTCAACTTGTGATAGAAGTCTGCCCGGATTCGCCCGACAAATCTAGCGTTCACAAGTGTAGGCTTAATGTGAGAGGTCTTATGCATATATATATATATATATATATATATATATATATATATATATATGAATAAATATATATAACCAGATATGAATAAATGGCGATAATAGTGATTAAATGTCTAGCTCGGAAAATAAGAAAGGAAGGGATGTAGTGGACTGAGCTAGTGTGATGCAAAGGAAAAGTGATGTATTTCCCTAAATGGCCTATTTCTGAGAACGTAGTTGCAAGTAACCCACAGTAAATAAAGTAAGAAAAGTAAAGAAATTACTTGATACCACGGATTTAGATGGGAATATGTTATGAAAGCAAATCACTGATTCCTTCTATCAAACTGATAAGGTGCATGAAGTATTTTCCTTAATATAATAAGGAATATATATTAGAGAAAATGAAATAATGGTTTATGTAACACCCTGTAATTTGAACATAAAAATTCACAAATTAAAGTATACTTAATTTAGTGAAATGGGTTGCGCAGAGAAATATATATATATTGATATATATATATATATAATTGAAAATTAAATAAATAAATATGCAAAAATGTTCAAAACAGCGAATTGGGAGAGGGGAATAACCGAACCGGCCGATTTTTGAGGTCGACCCGAGCTCGCTGGGTCGACTAGGGGTTAATCCAGGGTGTTTGGCTGTCAACCCGTGGGCCGATTCGCTCAAATGCAGTTTTGCATTTGAATGGTTCTCATGGTTCAGCTTTAATCTAAAGGCCCTAGATGGTTCCTACACTTGACTTCTTCCCCAAGACATGCTTTGATGGCTTGGATTGAATCTAGGGTTAATCCTATGGCTAATACTATCCTAATCCTCTATAAAAAGACCCCTAAACCTAGACTAAACCACCATTATTCAATCCTACAACTAAACTATGTCAAATTTGTTCCTCTCATGGCCTCCACTCTCATGCTAAAATTCCTAAGCCTATTTCTATGAGAGATTGTGAGTTCATACAAGTGCTTTCAAACTTGTATGAGTGTTCTTAGTTTGCATTCAAGTCAAGTTGCAACATTTCTATTTCAAAGCAAGGATTTTTATTGATTTGGCGCAAGGGTTTTTCAATTGGGGCTTTCATATTTTGGTGCTTGCATAAGGGCTTCGTCTCAATCTTTATAATAAATATTCATTTGTATCTTCATAGCGTAGTAAGCTCTTTTCTACTTTCTTTCTTTGAACTCTAAAGTTAAATGAATGATGCAAGTTTGGGGTTGATCATTATGATATGCAAGTTTGGTTGAACATTATATGCAAGTTTGGTTGATCATTATATGCAAGTTTGGTTGATCATTATATGCAAGTTTGGATGATCATTATGCAAGTTGGTTTAACCATTATGTATGACACATGTTGCTATGTTATGCAAGTTTGGGTTGATCATGTTATCATGTTATGCAAGTTAAACTTGATGTTGTGAGCATAAAGCTCTAAGCTTTATATTAAAGGTTGCATTTTGGCAACATGAAAGTTATCATACCCCTTATGATAACTTTCATGTGACGCTAAATGCGAACTTCTAGCAACTTCTACATGTCATTTATCACCATGTATCACTCATATGCTAAGTTTGGTTTTATGCATGCTTTTGAAGCCTAATGATGCAATATGCAAGTATATGAACATATGTACATCTCATATGCCACCATGATAAATTTGTGGCTTCAACACCTTTTTGTCATGATTATGCCAAGTTCCTTATTTTACCCTTTATGCGTTGTTGCGATTATGTAAACGTTGGGATTACGTTGGGGTTGGGCAACAATATGACAAAAACATGGTTTTTATAACATAACGTGATATGTTAACTTGTAATTATGTTTTGGAAACATAATGGACATGACACTTAGAAAATATGAGTGTGGCCAACTCGAGGTTGGGTTGAGTTTGTAGCATAAATCTACCCGGACCCGCCCGGCTTAACTAGTGGCTACAAACAATAGGACCCAATGTGAGAAGTTGGTCATGTTGTGCTCGAACCCGAGGTTAGACCTAGTTGTGGTGAAAAGCTACCCGGACCCGCCCGGCTTAACTAGTAACCACAACAAAGTCTAATGTGAGAGGTTAAAGCGCATTAAGTTAATTAATGCCTCCTGATTAGGGTTAAGTCATGGTCCACTTAATACTTAACCAATTTGGGCTTGATGGATTAATCGAGGTTAAGTCAGGAGACTTGGGTACTCTTAACCGATTTAATCCACGTTTGGATCGGGTTAACCACATTTAACCCGTTAAGAAACCCTAGTTGCGTGGTCCTTTTCAGCAGTAACCTTCTAGGTAGTATCATAAGACCCTAGGACTAGGCTAGGGTGGGGCACGATTACTGGGCTGATTGTAAGAGACCAAAAGAGACGGCTGAATGATGCCCCGGTTGTTCAGGCGGACCATGGTCGTGCACATTAAGTCCGGAGTTGAACACGGGCACTGGTAGGTTTGGACTGTGCATCATGGTATGGTGTCAGAGGGTTACACCATAGGGCCTGATACACCCTAGGGTGGACCCTGCACAGTCAACTACATTACATGATTAAGCCGCATGACACCGACACTTGACGAGTTAGGCTTATAGGGAGCCGATCGACTAGACCGAGTAGTTGGACCTTGATTTAGGTCATCTCATGATGTTGGGCCAAGCTTGGGCCAAGGGATCAATTCTTGTTTTTACTTGACATGTTAGAATGCTAGTACACCCGTGGTGCAAAACTCAACCTTGATTATGCGATGACACCTTTATCTATCTTGTTAGGTAATCATCATGCTAGTATGTTGTTATCCTTATGTTCATCTCAGCTTCTCATGCCAGTTAACTTTACTAGTTCATGGACAGATAGTAGTTAGGGCTTACCAGTCTTTTTGGCTGACCTGTTTTCTTTCGCCTCTTGTCTTCCGTTTCCCCCCTCAGGTCCTCTGGGTGGGAACATTGGAGCTTAGCTTGGATCTTTCTAGCTTGCTTACTGGATTTGCTCATGTACGGGTTTGGATATTGAGCTAGCTATGGTTTATCACTTCACTTTGGGGATAGTACTTTATGTATTTCAGTTTTTCAGTTTATGCTTTTATCTAGACTTTGTTTGTTGGAAAATAATGACTAAGTACTTTATTGTAACTTAACTGTGGTTTTGGAAATGCAAGTTTTATACGCTGCTTTACTACTCTGTTTTACTTATATGTTATGTCTTGTGATATCTGCATGCATGTTTACCTTGTTTAAACGCCCCTCCAAAGCTAGTGTCCTTGCAAGAGTGGCACTGGCGGAGGTGGGGTGTTACATTTGGTATCAGAGCATAAGGTTTACAAGATTTGAGCAAAAGTTTTTTTAAAACTTACCTTTTGAAGAACTATTTTCAAAATCAATTAAGTATTTTCCAAGAAAAGTCTAGTTTATTTTAAAAGGCTATTCCCCAAAAGCCATAGCACTATCCTTCGTTTCTTCGTTCTGAATCTATCTTTTTCTTCGTTTTAGTATGGCCGATCGCTTTAACATCCCGGAAGGCGTACAAGTACCCGTCTGGTTCCGGAGATTTATGGAGGCAAGGGCGAATGAAGCCGGCCCCGCGAAGATTCCTCCTCCTTCCCCCGTCGCTAACATCTCTCCTCCTCCCGTAGCTGAGATTCCTTCTCCCCCTCAGCATCCGCAAGAGGATTTCGCAAAGCTTTGTAAAGACTTTAAGGCGATGGGTTACAAGAATTTTGTCGGAACGGAGACTTCTGTGGAGGCAAGAAACTGGTTAAAGGAAACTGAAGACCTCTTTGCTATCTTTGATGTGGAAGATCGTAGGAAAGTTCTGTTGGCGGTATGGCTATTGAAAGGGGAAGCTGCTTATTGGTGGGTAGTCACCACCACTACTAGACCCATTGAGACTTGGGATGACTTTAGGAGAAGGTTTGGACTAAAGTTTTTATCATCGACAGAAGAGAACCTTCAGCTAGAGAGGTTCCTATCACTAAAGCAAGGGGACATGACCGTTAGAGAATACGTGGATAAGTTTAATCAACTTGCTCAGTTCGGTCTAGAATGGGTTAACACCGCTCGGAAGAAGGCCATACGCTTTGCTCTAGGATTAAATGAGCCATTGCGCGGTTTGGCCATGTCTTATATACCCCTGGGGGCAACTTTCGAGAGTTTGGTGAATATGGCCTTACTTCAAGAGGAAGATAAGAGTGGCAAGAAGGAGGTCAAGGAAAATGAGTCCCAAGGCAAGAAGGAAGATACCGAGGAAAGAGATAAGAACAACCATAGCAAGAACAACAAGTCAAGAGAAAGGAGGATGTGCAACTTCTGTGGGATTATTGGGCACATAGCCAAAGACTGTAGGAAGAAGAAGAGGAAGTTGGGCGAATGCTTTCACTGTGGAGATCCTGGACATCTTAGCAAGGATTGCCCCAAGAAGCAAGGACAAGGGCAAGGGCAGAATCAGCGTGCAGGACCTTCTGGAGGGCTAGTGCATACTCTCAACATCGCTCCAGTTCTTGATCGAGGTAGTATTTCTGTAGAAAACCTTGTTTACATTTCTGATTTTCCTGTTCATACCTTGTTTGATTCTGGCGCATCGCATAGTTTTATTTCTGATTTTGTTGAAGGTTTGCACCTAAGTACTAGCCTAGTTGAGGATCCCGTTTGTATTTCAAATCCAATTGGGGGTTCCGCCCATCTGTCTATGATTTGGGTGGATTTGAAAATTTCTATTTTGGCCCTAGAATTCACGTATAGTGCTTATGTTCTCGGGGTCACGGGATATGGGTTGGTCTTGGGCATGGATTGGTTGTCCAGTTATGGAGCCATCCTCGATTGTGAGCATAGGGTGGAGAGGCTCATGACTCGCCTCGGTAATACCCTAGAAATTTCTTGTAACCCTAGAGGTCCCGTCATGTTATGTTATCTTGAATCTCTCGACTCGTCCATCGATGATCTGCAATCTGTAAGGGTGGTCCGAGACTATCCCGATGTCTTTGAAGAAGTTAAGGGGTTACCCCCTAAACGAGAGATAGATTTCCGCATTTATCTAGTCGATAATGCCAAGCCAGTATCATTGCCTGTTAGGCACATGGCCCCTCGTGAAAGAAGGGAGCTTAGTAAGCAAATCAAGGAGTTGCTTGAGAAGAATTTTATTAGACGAAGCATTTCTGAATGGGGTGCTCCGGTGGTATTCGCTACTAAGGCGGATGGTTCGCTTTGTCTATGTGTTGATTATCGAGAATTGAACAAGCTGACAAAGAAGAATAGGCACCCGTTACCGAGGATTGATGATCTCTTTGACCAGTTGTTGGTGCTTCTGTTTTCTCTCAGCTCGATCTAGCTACCGGATTCCATCAGCTTAGAGTAGCTGAGGATAGTATTGATAAAACTGCGTTTAGGACTCCATATGGATTCTTTGAATGGCTTGTCATGCCATTCGGTTTGACTAATGCACCCGCATACTTCGTAGACTTGATGAGTAGGTTGTTCAGGGAGTTCCTCAACAAGTTTGTTGTTGTCTTCGTGGATGATATTCTGATCTTCTCAAAGGATGAGGAAGAACATGCCAGACATCTCAAGGAAGTGATGGATACGCTTAGAGCGCATCAGTTGAAAGCCAAGTTCTCCAAATGTCATTTCTGGAGAAGGGAAGTTCGGTTTCTTGGACATATAGTTTCTAAGCAAGGCATAGTGGTGGATCCCGCGAAAGTGGTTGTGGTTCAAGACTGGAAGACTCCGAGGAATGCAACCGAAGTAAGGAGCTTTCTCGGTTTGGCGGGCTACTATAGGAAGTTCATCAGGGACTTCGCCAAGATTTCGGCCCCTCTTACTAAGTTGACGAAGAAGAACTTAGTCTTTGCATGGGACTTGGAGTGTGAGCTTGCTTTTCAAAGGCTCAAAAGAGCCCTTACCTCAGCTCCAGTTTGGCAACGTGGATTGGCACTGTTTTCAAGAGATAGTTTTCTGCGTGGGATACCGTATAATATGTAAATGAGATCCAAGATTCACTAACGAATCTTGGAAAGCTTGCACGAAACCATGAGCACGCAGTTATGTTTAAGCCAAGTATTTTAGGCAAAGAATAAGTGGAAGTGGAACGAGAGGCAACGGTGAAATGAGTTCTAACTCATATTTTGGGAACAAGAATTAAGAACTATGGAATTGTGAAGTTAAAAGACGGTCAGGGCACGATGGGATTAAGCACAAGAAAATGCGGCTTAGAAGATCGAAGACTAGATACGCGCATTTAATCTCTTTCTAAGAGTATATCCTTGATCCCTATTGTTCCGTAGAGCTTACTCGCATGCTATCTTTTAAGTATATCCTCTCGGCCTTATCCTCAATCTTAGATCTGTTGCAAACCCCCTAAGGAGTATGACTAGCCTATTTGTGATATATGGTTGGGGTGAAGAAGTTCGTCACCAAACTATTTGGGCTTTATGGGATATGGGTAATAATTGATAGACTTACGAAGAGAACCCATTTTTCCGGTGAAAAGCAAGAGGACCGTATCATGGCTAGCATCTGTTTATCTTCGAGAGATAGTATGGTTGCATGGAGTTCCTTCTAGCATAGTTAGCGATCGTGACCCAATTTTCACCAGCCAGTTCTGGAATAGTTTGCAAGAAGCGATGGGTACGCGATTGAATTTGAGTACAGCCTATCACCCCCAGACGGATGGCCAAACCGAAAGGGTGAATAGGGTGCTAGAAGATCTCTTGAGGCTTTGTATTCTCGACTTTGGTGGTACTTGGGAAGACCACCTTCCTCTTGTAGAATTTGCTTATAATAATAGCTATCAAGCCAGCATAGGGATAGCACCATTTGAAGCTTCGTATGGGAGGCCGTGCAAGCCACCAACATGTTGGTGAGAAGACGACGGATAAGCTTATAATTGAGCCCGACATGATAAGGGACACATCCGAGAGGGTTGAATTGATTCGAAGACGGATAAGAACGGCCCAAGACAGATAGAAATCCTATGCAGACAAGCGAAGGACAGACTTGGAATTTAAAATTGGAGATATGGTCTTTGTGAAGATTTCTCCTTTGCGAAATATGGTTCGCTGACACCAAGGATCGTAGGACCCTTCCCTACTATAGAAAGAGTCGGGAAGATGACTTATAAGGTGGAATTGCCGAGAAGCTGGCCGGAGTGCATAATGTCTTTCATGTCTCGCATCTCCGGAAGTGTTTGCACAGACCCGCCAAAGTGGTTGAACCAAGTATTCTTGAAGACATGGAGGTAGAGGATGAAGCAACCCTGAGACGAGCTCCGATTCGTATCATGGAAATGAAGACAAAGAAGCTAAGAAGCAAAGAAGTTAAGCTTGTTAAGGCGCAATGGAGTGAAACAGAGGGAGACGCAACATGGGAAACCAAGGAGAAGAGGCGCGTGCTTTATCCATTTCTCTTGGAGGATACATTTTCAATCTCTTTTCCTAGATTGGTATATCTTCCCTTTGCTATCCATGCTTATCTAGTTTATCTTGTTTCGTAAATCTTGTCATGAGAACCTTAGGTAGAAACCCTTGGTTGAAACATGTATTTGAAACATGTTATGTTTGATGTTTGCAAGTGGTTGCAAGTGTTTGCAAGTGGATACTCGTGGATGCATAATACACGTTAGGCACTAAGATCGGCTCACACACTTTCATACCGCATATGCATGAGTGTTTATGCTTATTCATGGATGAAACTTGTTATGCTATCACGTGGATGTTGCATATGGATGAATATTATGTGCACTCATGTAGAGACTATGAGTTATGTTAGGAATTTGCATACATATGGACTCATTTCACTAACATGCTTTGCATTAAGGAGGTTTACTGAATCAGTAACGGCCTGATTTTTGCATTAGATAAGTACATACACACACACATTTGCATATGATCATACAACATTTAGAATCCTTTAAGGACAATGACTGCACGTGGATGATGTTTTGAGTAGATGGGTGATGGATGGTAGGATACGTTCTTCCTAACTTGGAGATTTCGGGGACGAAATCCTTTAAGGAGGGGAGAATGTAACACCCCGTAATTCGAACATAAAAATTCACAAATTAAAGTATACTTAATTTAGTGAAATGGGTTGCGCAGAGAAATATATATATATTGATATATATATATATATATAATTGAAAATTAAATAAATAAATATGCAAAAATGTTCAAAACAGCGAATTGGGAGAGGGGAATAACCGAACCGGCCGATTTTTGAGGTCGACCCGAGCCCGCTGGGTCGATTAGGGGTTAATCCAGGGTGTTTGGCTGTCAACCCGTGGGCCGATTCGCTCAAATGAAGATTTTGCATTCGAATGGTTCTCATGGTTCAGCTTTAATCTAAATGCCCTAGATGGTTCCTACACTTGACTTCTTCCCCAAGACATGCTTTGATGGCTTGGATTGAATCTAGGGTTAATCCTATGGCTAATACTATCCTAATCCTCTATAAAAAGACCCCTAAACCTAGCCTAAATCACCATTATTCAATCCTACAACTAAACTATGTCAAATTTGTTCCTCTCATGGCCTCCACTCTCATGCTAAAATTCCTAAGCCTATTTCTATGAGAGATTGTGATTTCATACAAGTGCTTTCAAACTTGTATGAGTGTTCTTAGTTTGCATTCAAGTCAAGTTGCAACATTTCTATTTCAAAGCAAGGATTTTTATTGATTTGGCGCAAGGGTTTTTTCAATTGGGGCTTTCATATTTTGGTGCTTGCATAAGGGCTTCGTCTCAATCTTTATAATAAATATTCATTTGTATCTTCATAGCGTAGTAAGCCCTTTTCTACTTTCTTTCTTTGAACTCTAAAGTTAAATGAATGATGCAAGTTTGGGGTTGATCATTATGATATGCAAGTTTGGTTGAACATTATATGCAAGTTTGGTTGATCATTATATGCAAGTTTGGATGATCATTATGCAAGTTGGTTTAACCATTATGTATGACACATGTTGCTATGTTATGCAAGTTTGGGTTGATCATGTTATCATGTTATGCAAGTTAAACTTGATGTTGTGAGCATAAAGCTCTAAGCTTTATATTAAAGGTTGCATTTTGGCAACATGAAAGTTATAATACCCCTTATGATAACTTGCATGTGATGCTAAATGCGAACTTCTAGCAACTTCTACATGTCATTTATCACCATGTATCACTCATATGCTACGTTTGGTTTTATGCATGCTTTTGAAGCCTAATGATGCAATATGCAAGTATATGAACATATGTACATCTCATATGCCACCATGATAAACTTGTGGCTTCAACACCTTTTTGTCATGATTATGCCAAGTTCCCTATTTTACCCTTTATGCGTTGTTGCGATTATGTAAACGATGGGATTACGTTGGGGTTGGGCAACATTATGACAAAAACATGGTTTTTATAACATAACGTGATATGTTAACTTGTAATTATGTTTTGGAAACATAATGGACATGACACTTAGAAAATATGAGTGTGGCCAACTCGAGGTTGGGTTGAGTTTGTAGCATAAATCTACCCGGACCCGCCCGGCTTAACTAGTGGCTACAAACAATAGGACCCAATGTGAGAAGTTGGTCATGTTGTGCTCGAACCCGAGGTTAGACCTAGTTGTGGTGTAAAGCTACCCGGACCCGCCCGGCTTAACTAGTAACCACAACAAAGTCTAATGTGAGAGGTTAAAGCGCATTAAGTTAATTAATGCCTCCTGATTAGGGTTAAGTCATGGTCCACTTAATACTTAACCAATTTGGGCTTGATGGATTAATCGAGGTTAAGTCAGGAGCCTTGGGTACTCTTAACCGATTTAATCCACGTTTGGATCGGGTTAACCACATTTAACCCGTTAAGAAACCCTAGTTGCGTGGTCCTTTTCAGCAGTAACCTTCTAGGTAGTATCATAAGACCCTAGGACTAGGCTAGGGTGGGGCACGATTACTGGGCTGATTGTAAGAGACCAAAAGAGACGGCTGAATGATGCCCCGGTTGTTCAGGCGGACCATGGTCGTGCACATTAAGTCCGGAGTTGAACACGGGCACCGGTAGGTTTGGACTGTGCATCATGGTATGGTGTCAGAGGGTTACACCATAGGGCCTGATACACCCTACGGTGGACCCTGCACAGTCAACTACATTACATGATTAAGCCGCATGACACCGACACTTGACGAGTTAGGCTTATAGGGAGCCGATCGACTAGACCGAGTAGTTGGACCTTGATTTAGGTCATCTCATGATGTTGGGCCAAGCTTGGGCCAAGCTTGGGCCAAGGGATCAATTCTTGTTTTTACTTGACATGTTAGAATGCTAGTACACCCGTGGTGTAAAACTTAACCTTGATTATGCGATGACACCTTTATCTATCTTGTTAGTTAATCATCATGCTAGTATGTTGTTATCCTTATGTTCATCTCAGCTTCTCATGCCAGTTAACTTTACTAGTTCATGGACAGATAGTAGTTAGGGCTTACCAGTCTTTTTGACTGACCTGTTTTCTTTCGCCTCTTGTCTTCCGTTTCCCCCCCTCAGGTCCTCAGGGTGGGAACATTGGAGCTTAGCTTGGATCTTTCTAGCTTGCTTACTGGATTTGCTCATGTACAGGTTTGGATATTGAGCTAGCTATGGTTTATCACTTCACTTTGGGGATAGTACTTTATGTATTTCAGTTTTTCAGTTTATGCTTTTATCTAGACTTTGTTTGTTGGAAAATAATGACTAAGTACTTTATTGTAACTTAACTGTGGTTTTGGAAATGCAAGTTTTATCCGCTGCTTTACTACTCTGTTTTACTTATATGTTCTGTCTTGTGATATCTGCATGCATGTTTACCTTGTTTAAACGCCCCTACAAAGCTAGTTTCCTTGCAAGAGTGGCACTGGAGGAGGTGGGGTGTTACAGTTTACAATAGTAATTGGTTTAAAAGGGAATGATAATAACCTATTATAAATAAATAACATTAATGAAAATGTTGTATAATAGGTAGACTCGTCCTAGGAACAAGTGAATATTATAACTTGGGTTATAATAAACTAGTAAGGGAATGAGATAACTGGTGAATTGAGTTAAGTGACACTTAATTATAAATTAAGGGGAAAACCTGAAACCAATTAAGAAAAGGGGGAAAATATATTGTACTTAATTATAATTAAGTAATCTGTAAGCTTGGAAGTCCAAAACTTCTTGATAAGAATGGTTAGGCTTGTCCTTGGGACAAAAGGAAATTATAACATAGGTTATAATAAATGGGTAGAGAAACTTATTAATGGGCCTTAGTTAATAGAACTAAGTTAATAAGTAAACAACGATAAGTTGTATTGTCAATGTAAAATGGAATTATCATTGAACGAGAAAGGATGAGGAAAACTTAAGAAATGAAATAAGTTATATTTAATAATAAATGGTAAGTGACATGTTAATTAGAAAACATGTGAATTGGATATACTTAATTACATATTAAGTAAAATATGTTATTGTAATGATGAAATCAAACCAGAATATAAAAGAGATTGTGGATTACAGACCTTTGGCCACAATCTAGAGAATAACATGTGGTGAGCTTATTAATAAACTTAAATGGGTTAAGTTGTATGACCAAAATTAATAAGCAAGAGAAATTTGGTAATTTGAATAAAAATTCAATATGAATTGGAATAACCAAGTTAACTGCAAATCTGATGAGGTGAGACAAGCGCGTAAAAGAATGTTTAAACATAGAGTCTAATAACATGCTAAATTAAGGCGCTTAAACCAGTCCGTTCAATTGAGGGTGAATAACCCAACAGGGTAGATCATCGAGGTGTTATAAGGCATGAGGGGAGCGTACATTCATCTGATTGTTCTGACGGCTCCAAATGATTGGAAGGGGAAGCACGCGGCTTCCTGAGGTACGTAAGGTGCTCCTAGTAGTCCTCTGTGTGGTGACATATGTCTTAGGCTGTGCTCGTAGAGGTTGGGTCTGCGCGTAACTACTAGGTGGGTAGGCCTTGGCTACAGATGCAGCTATGCAGTCAGAATGCTGTGACGCGGTGACACCAGGGTGATTCGGCGGTTGCCTCATCGGGAGGTGAAGGGTCACAACCAATAAGGATAGTAGATCGTCGGATACCCGTCATTGGCAGCTAGTGGGATGCAGAAAGACTAGAGCTAAACCCAAGATACCATTTTACCCTTCACTATCGGGGTAATGGGTTGAGGGGAGGCGCCACATGGATGTTTAGATTGTTTGCATAGGGGCAGTCGCTTAGCTCTTGTAGTCTTTACTAGTTGAGGGAGGGACTGAGGTAGGGCCATAGCCACCATGAAAACAGACCCTAGGGATATCTGTATTTGGAGGCTCTTAAAGGCGGGCATGTACAGGTATGGAAAAGCTCCCGACCGAGTTCCGTGTTTCTTGTATCGCCTTGTCATGGCACCGGGTGCACATTAGAGGACATGTGATTGAGGCATCGAGCTACAATTGAAGATACGTATGGTGGACAGCCTAGATACATGCATGTCGGCTCTGGGTGGTATATCGTAGACTTGAGGGTATTACTCCGGTACGAATTCTAATTCGAAGAAAGGTGGCGGTCCGTACGTTTGTGTAGCATAGTAATGACAGACTTATGCGAAACGTAACATTGTTATATACAGATCCATACGTCACTACGGCGTAGGATGAGGGACCGCGTATATTTCGATAATGTTACGGTGGAGACCGTGCGGGTGGGGTACCATGGGGTGTACCTTAATATTGGGGGTAGATACATATATACTATATTTGGTTAATCCATTGGGGAGAAAATGGGTACGACGTGTGTGTAAGCCTTGAGTGCTGAAAACCCAAGTAACCTAATAAATAAGAAAATATGATTGAACGGTATATGTACGATTATCCAAAGTGTTTAGTCTAAATCGAGTCACCAGAATTTGTGTTTTGACCCCCTCCTCATAACATACTCACATGTTAGAATTGTGGCAGGGACATGATAGCCTTGGATACTGGTTAGGCAGTATTATTAATATGTTAAGGCTATATTTTGATTATACTATATTTTATCCATTCCGCTACGGGATATTTTCTGAGCTCTGACATATTTTATGTCTCTGTCTCTTCTGCAGGATACCAAGCAAACCAATCCGAGTTTCGACGGATTGGAATTTTGGAAAAAAAAAATCGGTCTGTTGGAATCGGGGTTGTTACATCTGGTATCAGAGCTTAGGTTTAGGATTCCTTTATAGATAGTTAGGGAATGTATTTGTATTTTAAAAAATATAAATATATATACCTAGATCCATAGAGGAACCCACTAAATACAAAGAGCATGATATGATAAGAAATGGGATGTTGTTTTGTACACTAAAGGAATGAATAAGGAAATTTGAGACCCTTAGGTTATTTGGGTGGAGAGTGTACAATATACTTTGTATGGATGGAAAGTGAATCCCATATGGTTAGTATTTTGGATTAGTGGGTTTGATAGTAAAACCTTATAGATTGGAAAAGGGTAGAAAGAGATAAATGGATTAGGAAAATATATAGTTGAGAGAATTGGGGGGGGGGGATGTCTAGGAAAGCCTAGAAGAATTGGAAACCCACTTTGAGTCTAACCCCGTGATTAACATTTAAGAACTTGAGATTATAAAAGTTTTGGGAAAATGTTTTATGGTGTTTTCAAGTTTTAATCTTAAAAGTTAAAATTTTAAATATGTAAAGAAGTACACATATTGAGTTTTAAAGAAAAATTCTCCCATAAAAAGGTGCATATTATAGAGCATGTATAGCTTGCTAGTTTTCTTGTTATATTTCATACAAGAATTTTTAATAAGAAAGATTTTTAATCTCTATTCTTGTGACAACCCTTTTTGATAAATTATTTTATGATAATTTTGTGGATGGACAAAATAAGTTGTAGAAAATAAGAATAGAGTGGATGTTGGCACCTTTTAGTAAGAGACTAAACCGACCTTATAGGTAAGAACAAGTCATAAACCCGATGGAGAAAATAGTTGTCCGTATCTACTCCAGTTTTGTGATTTGAAAAAAAAATTATAATTTACATTTTTAAGATGACATGTTTTATGGCTTGGCAAAAGAAAGTTTTCATGAGGAAAATAAAGTTTTGATTTTTTTTTTTGGAAGAAAGTTTAAATGAAAAAGAAAGGACAAACCATGTTTTAAAAAGTATAAAGTAGGTAAGGATTAGTGCCTAGGAAAGACGGGAAAAGTTTTGAGGCTATGAAGCAGATAGCGAGAATTATCTTGGAATAATAATGAGTTCCTGTAAAATGCATAAGCATTGAAAGCCTAGGATGTTGCTTGAAATAATTATTGATACACAGCTAGAGTTAGCAATGACTACTAGATAGAAAAGGGCAAGTAAGTGTTTAGATCCAGTTACTGATTTTCAGGTTAGAGGTGAAACCCGTTACTACATTTCAGTTGGGATCATTCCATTATATTTTTCTAGTTGGTAACACCTGAACTTGTCGTGGATCCCATGGTTTGGACTTTTCTGATAAAGGGGGACATTGTCCCGAGATTCTTGGCCCTTAGTAGTAGATGTGTAGGGTGTCTATTCTCCTGTTTTAGTTGAAAGACTAGAGGCTTATTTAAATTTAAACTAAGATCAGATGATTAAATAAGCTAAGAAAAGAAAAATAATACGACTAGAAAAGAAACAGAAAATTTAGTAAAGCAACAAAAATGGAAAATTATGATAAAAGATGGATAAAGATAAAAAAAAGAAAATCAGTAATAAAGAAAATTTTCTTATGTGGGCTGTGCTTGGATAGGAAAATAGGAGAATCTTTATAAATAGTTACATAAAATCCAAGTACGGTTAGAAAAAGGTTGAAAAAGAAAAGCAGAAGACCTTTATGTAACATAAGAAATCAAATTTAGAAAATTAGATTTTTCTGAAAGTCGAAAAATAAAGTTGGTTGGTAGGGATATGGATGCAACAATTGAATGAACTATGCTCTTACTCAGTAAGAGTGTGAGAAAAATTGGATGAGAAAGCTTTTCAATTTTCAAAATATTGCATTCATGTAGAACTGCCAGTATATTTAGGATGTGAGCATCATATTTTGAAAGGGTTTTTTGAGAAAATTTGCATGCACATAGGAGGTACCGCTTAGGCATACATGCATTATTATGTTGTACTTCACTTTGCACAAGTGCATAATGTTTGCAAAAAAAATTGGATGCACACATGATGGATGTACATTATGCGAGGGGTTAGTTAATTTTACCCTTATCAAATTTCGGGGATGAAATATACTAAGGGTGGGAGAATATAACACCCCGCATTTTTAGCTCAAGATAATATAATAATAATAACTTAATTAAATATTCAGAATTAAGTAAAAGGCCTGCGCCATTGCATCCGTCTCGAAATTTTGGTCAAGATAGACACTTGGTTTGTGTAAAACAGACACCGTTTTAAGAGGTTATGAGCGTTAGAAGTTTGTATACATATAAGGAGCTTATATGTATATATATATATATTAAATAAATATATCCAGTAAGGTCAAAAATCAAAATGGCGGGCGGGAAAGTTCGGAGGGAAAATGGACCGTTGGGGGTCGACTTAGGGGTCGATCCACAACCAGGGGGGTCGACGTAGGGGTCGACCCACCAACAGGGGTGTCGACCTAGGGGTCCACCCTCCCGAGGATCCAGAAATTTCTTCTGATGTGTTCGGTTCTGATATCTTAAATTTTGATCTGAGGGTCCTGATTCCTCCGCTACTCCTATAAATAAGACCCTAGACCTAACCCTAAATATCATAATTCGGCGGCTACGCTGGAACTCTGTCCTGGCTCCCTATCTCTCTCTTCTCAAATCTATTCTGAAATTAAAATGTTAGCCGAGGAGAATTATGGATTCAGATCTGGAAGTGGGAATCAACGTTAATAAAAAGATTATTGAATCATGAAAGCAAGGTAAACTTCTAAGAACTAATCTATTTAAATTATTTCTCTTTCCCTTCTCTTTTCATGAAATAATAAATCCATGGTTGTTAGGTTGTGAATCAAATTAAAGGGAAAAAAAGGAAACCATGGATGATAGAATGGATCAGATCCAAAATTTGGGGAAAGCATGAAAGGTGAGTGGGTTTAAAATATACTTTTTGAATAATAGTATCTCTATCGTTTGGCATTCCCCATAATGAACATATTGGAAGGTTTAATTTGATGAAATGCATTATTGCGCTAAAACGGATAATATGTTCAATTAGTTAATACGTTGAGATGTACATTTACTTAAATGTTTAAGAAAAATGAATATCGTTGTATAGATCAATTTTATGAACCTGTGAATTTGGTAAATGATACACTATTGGAGAACTACTTGTTATTTAAAATAAAGATAGTTACATGTAGGAAGACACGTGACATATATTGGGATTTAGGGCATAAAATTGGAATGGGATTTTGGAACATAACATATATTATGAGACTTTAATTTTGAGGCGCAATCTGATATGAACATAACTGGTTGAAAATTCAAACATAAGATTAGTTAAAATATTGGAAATGTTTATATGTTATAGACTTGTTAAAAATATTGGCAATAACTACTACTGTTCATATTACATACTGATTGTCCCATGTATATACCAGAGCCCTTACCTGTGTGAATTAGAATGGTTGTATGATTATATACATAGAATTGAATAAATGAAGATGAATATGCCTAGGATTACAATTGGAAATTGTAACTGCACTTATGGCATGAGGTAAGGTTGCATTAGTGGCAGAAGTCTGCCTGGACCCGACCGGCGTATCCAGCAGCCACTAATGTTGAACCTAATGTGAGAGGCATAAGTGCAAAATTAAAAACATGTAATCATGTTAAGACACGAGGTTGAGTCAACTTGTGATAGAAGTTTGCCCGGACTCGCCCGACAAATCTAGCGTTCACAAGTTTAGGCTTAAAGTGAGAGGTCTTATATATATATATATATATATATATATATATATATAACCAGATATGAATAAGTGGCAATAATAGTGATTAAATGTCTAACTCGGAAAATAAGAAAGGAAGGGATGTAGTGGACTGAGTTACTGTGATGCGAAGGAAAAGTGATGTATTTCCCTAACGGACCTATTTCTGAGAACGTCGTTACAAGTAAGCCACAATAAATAAAGAAGGAAAAGTAAAGAAATTACTTGCTACCACGGATTTATATGGGAATATGTTATGAAAGTAAATCACTAATTCCTTCTATCAAACTGATAAGGTGCATGAAGTATTTTCCTTAATATAATAAGGAATATATATTACAGTAAATGAAATAATGCTTTACAATAGTAATTGGTTTAAAAGGGGAATGATAATAACCTATTATAAATAAATAACATTAATGAAAATGTTGAATAATCGGTAGACTTGTCCTAGGGACAAGTGAATATAATAACTTGGGTTATAATAAACTAGTAAGGGAATGAGATAACTGGTGAATTGAGTTAAGTGAAACTTAATTATAATTTAAGGGGAAAACCTGAAACCAGTTAAGAAAAGGGGGAAAATATATTGTACTTAATTATAAATTAAGTAATCTGTAAGCTTGGAAGTCTGAAACTCGTTGATAAGAATGGTTAGGCTTGTCCTAGGGACAAAAGGAAATTATTACATATGTTATAATAAACGGGTAGAGAAACTTATTAATGGGCCTTAGTTAATAGAACTAAGGTAATAAGTAAACAGCGATAAGTTGTATTGTCAATGTAAAATGGAATTATGATTAAACGAGAAAGGATGAGGAAAACTTAAGAAATGAAATAAGTTATATTTAATCATAAATGGTAAGTGACATGTTAATTAGAAAACATGTTAATTGGATATACTTAATTACATATTAAGTAAAATATGTTATTGTAATGATGAAATCAAACGAGAATATAAAAGAGATTGTGAATTACAGACCTTGGGCCACAATCTAGAGAACAACATGTGGTGGGCTTATTAATAAACTTAAATGGGTTAAGTTGTATGACCGAAATTAATAAGCAAGAGAAACTTGGTAATTTGAATAAAAATTCAATATGAATTGGAATTACCAAGTTAACGGCAAACCTGATGAGGTGAGACAAGCGCGTAAAAGAATGTTTAGACATAGAGTATAACAACATGCTAAAGTAAGGCACTTAGACCAGTCCATACGGTTGAGGGTGAATAACCAAATGGGGTTGATCATCGAGGCTTTATAAGGCACGAGGGGAGCGCACATTCATCTGATTGTTTTGACAGCACCAAAGGATTGGAAGGGGAAACACGCGGCTTCCTGAGGTATGTAAGGTACTCCTAGTAGTCCTCTGTGCGGTGATAGATGTCTTAGGCTGTGCTCGCAGAGGTTTGGTTTGCGCCAACTACTTGGTGGATGGGCCTTGGGTGCAGATGTAGCTATGCAGTCAGAATGCTGTGACGCAGTGACACCAGGGTGATTTGGCGGTTGCCTCACGGGGAAGCATAGGGTCATGACCAACAAGGATAGTTGATCGTCGGATACCCATCATCGGCAGCCAGTGGGATGCGGAAAGACTAGAGCTAAACCCAAGATACCATTTCACCCTTCGCTATCGGGGTAAGGGGTTGAGGGGAGACGCCAAATGGATGTTTAGATTGTTTGTGTAGGGGCAGTCACTTAGCTCTTGTAGTCTTTACTAGTTGAGGGAGGGGACGAGGTGGGGTCATAGCCACCGTGAAAACAGACCCTAGGGATATATGTATTTGGAGGCTCTTTAAGGCGGGCCTGTACAGGTATGAAAAAGCTCCCGACTGAGTTCTGTGTTTCTTGTATCGCCCTGCCATGGAACCCGATGCACATTAGAGGACGTGCGATTGAGGCATCGAGCTACAATTGAAGATACGTATGGTGGAAAGTCTAGATACATGCATGTCGGCTCTGGATGGTGTATCGTAGACTTGAGGGTATTACTCCAGTATGAATTCTAATTCAAGCAAAGGTGGTGGTCCGTACGTTTGTGTAGCATAGTAATGACAGACTTTTGTGAAATGTAACATTGTTATATAGAGATCCATACGTCACTACGGCGTAGGATGAGGGACTGTATATATTTCGATAATGTTACGGTGGAGACCGTGCAAGTGGGTACCATGGGGTATACCTTTATAATTGGGGTTGGTACATATATACTATATTAGGTTAATCCACTGGGGAGCAAATGGGTACGACATGTGTGTAAGCCTTGAGTGCTGACGACCCAAGTAACCTAATAAATAGGAAAATATGATTGAACGGTATATGTAGACTTATCCAAAGTGTATAGTTTAAATCCAGTCACCAGAATTTGTGTTCTGGACCCTCCTCATAACATACTCGCAGGTTAGATTTGTGGCAGGGGCATGATAGCCTTGAATACTGGTTAGGCATTATTAATACGGTAAGGCTATATTTTTATTATATTATATTTTATCCGTTCCGCTGTGAGATATTTTCTAAGCTCTGACATATTTTATGTCTCTGTCTCTTCTGCACGATACCAGAGCAAACCAATCCGAGTTTCGATGGATTGGAATTTTAAAATGAATTCAATCTGTCGGAATCCGAGTTGTTACAATATCAGTTATATTGTAAAGATTGATATCAGTTGGATCGTGAAGGTAGCTCAGGGTTATGGAGGTATCTCGGGGCCATGGAGGCAAGTCGTTGTTTCTGACCTATTGTATTTGTATGCTTATTATTAGTTATATCGTTTTGCTTAATGTCAGTTGGATCGTTATGTTTATGACCACTTGTATCTATATGATTTTTATCAATTGTATATGGAGTTTATTAATTAGCCTAAGTTTGAACATAAAAGGAGCAATATCAAGAAAATACAATTTATATAACACAAAAAGAACATTACCAATACGTGGACAAATAAAAGTACACACTACAAAAAAATACAACAAATTATACAAGAATACTTCAAACAGATACATCCAACGACAAATGTATAATGCAAGAACTCAAACTATGTCTCCTAAAATTTCCAAGTATCATCCTAAAGAGAAACTGAAGGTCCTCCAAAAGGGTCATCGTCACCGTCATCGACTCTGGGTGTAGGATGATATCGATTGTCATCAGCAGAAGTAAGCTCGTTAATACGAGCTGTCAACTCCTCAATGCTCGGCTACGCTCTGTGTACATTGTCTGTCGAAGTCTAATATGCATCTGATATAGCTCCTCATTAGGAAGAACAGTTGGATCTGGGTACTGCGTAATCTGCGACCGTGAAATATCAATGTATCTATCGACTCCAATTGTACCTAGTATGCCAACAGTCCAATCGTAATCTAGTGTCGCAGAAGGTGGTGATGGACCATACTGTTGATATTGATCGTCATACGGTAAGGTTTTACCCTGATCAATGGGTATACCAGTGAGCATGGTAAAATCAAGTGGCGTAAAACTCATCTCTCCAAAACTGAAGTGAAATGTATGAGTAGTTTTCCACCAACACACGACTAATGCGCCACATAACTGAACATCATTATTTAATAGGCTCTAAATACCTAATAAGAAAATTTATAATATTAAACTCAAGTAAATATACCATGTAATCTAGTATGCATTTAAAAAGTTATGCTTGACAAAATCACGTATTCAAAAAGTCTCCAAGTCTAATATTATGAAGATATCCATGAATAACTCCATCTGTTTCGTACGCACGAATAGTCCTATACATATGGATTATACTAATCCAAGATCCTAGTGTACGATCACGACAAGCTAATAGTATACATGAGAATTGCTTAATGTTTATACGACAGTATTTTGTAAATGAATGAGTTTAAAAGGTTATACCGACAACTCCACGGATGTGCTAACGTAAACTTCAAATCCAGGCAATTCGCGGAAATTAGCCAATTGTTTGCTCGGTCCCAAATTCTGATCGATGTGAGGATCCAGAGTAGCACAATCGCTGCCTTTAGCGACTCATCTTCTCCGAACATGTGTTGTACGACGAGCGCCGGAAGGAACATTTTCTTGTAATGGTGCGTTATCCTCGTCTGGGTTATCGTTACCGCACTCCTGCTTCTGCTACTGCGAATAGCTCTCAATGCTCTCCTCATTTTTTTCAAAGGGGATTTGGGTTTTTGATTTTGGAGGTAGCGGCTGAAAGTGGAAGAAGAGAAGTGGAAAGGAGAGAGGAGGGTTTGAGGGGGGAGTAGTGTGTATAGCTGGCTTGCAAAATGTTACAAGCCAGCTATACCCTTAGCTGGATTATTAAAAGCCGAAGCAACTCCCACTGCAGTGGGGGTTACTCGGGTCAATTTGTCTCGAATTGAACATAAGTAACCCCTCTGGTTGGGAATGCTCTAAAAAGTGAGCCGGTGTTATCATCTCCACACAAAAAAGTAGTGCATTGCTGAGGCATCGACGGGCTGGTTGACGGCTGTTAGGGACTACCAGCCAGGTTTTCAGTTGGAAGTTGTCCACTGATTGAACCTCGTTCGGTGGAAAACCCCCAACCAAATCCTTGTTTTACTGACAATTAACCGCCGATCGAAAAGGACCGCGGTAGCCCTTAGTGAAAACTATGGTGCCTTTAGCATTACACAAAAATTATCAGCACAAACCATTTGTGCTTCAACCCTCCACGTACTCTACAAATCAATCTGCCATAGTACTCTTTTTTTCTAGTGCATCCCATCCAAACATTAGTCCGTTCATTTGTACACATTTGCTATCAATTTTAAACAAGAAATCTTCTCAAATCTTTTTTACTTGATTTTTGTTCATTGGTCACAAGATATTAAAATCGGCAACTATATTCAAAAAATTTATCACAATCTTGAAATTGACTTAAAGAAACTACACATTACATGTTAAGGAATTAGTAATGAAGCTTGAAAGACATCAAAATCAAAAAAAATCCCAAGTTTCTAAAATGCACTACAAGCTCATGCCAATATATTTTGCATGGACATGATTACCATTGAAATGTTTGATACCGACATGATTTGAGAACCATCAAGAATTACAAAAGAAGTATACAAAATTTGACTAGATTTGAACAACAAAAATATGTCGATAGTGACAAGATTTGACCGATTCTAAATGATTTTGGATCTTGACTTGACTACTTCGAAGGCTTGTGACTCAAACCACTAAGAACAAATTATATTTTGAAATTAAAATATATGGAAATCAAAATATTTAATTGTCATGGGAAACTATTGTTGAATTATGTCTACAAGTAGTAGTCCATCTTCAACTAAAGTGATGTTTCATCCTTTATTCATATGACTTTGAGAAAATTGAGATATATTAGGATCTAACTCGAGTTTTATTGTAAATTGTGTATTATGCGACAAATTCATAAATAAAACTGACTGAGTTGACAACAGCTAAATATTTTACCAAATCACTATAAAAATCTTATATCCCTTCTTTTGTTCTCTTTTTATTTCTTTTTTTTTTAACTTGTATTTGGTCCAATTTTAACGATAGGACATTGTATCTACCTTTTGGGTATTATTTTTTTTTTGCTTTCATGAATATGAACTTAGATCTAATATTGAAGAAGACTAAGAGACCAATTACAAGAGTCATGCAGGAATATGTCGTCCAAAGCATGTGGCAACCAGAAGGTGTCCACTAGTTTAAATCCACATTTTATTTGTGTCACTAAAGAGGTGATGGAAGAGATAATAATAAGTCTGCACGAGAGGTCGATAACTCGGCAAGAAAAGATAATGAATGGATTCCTTCAATTTGTGGAATAATACATGGTAATTGGAGTCGTTTGAAATCATATCCAAAGGATTGAAGGCTTAAAAATGCACAAGTAAATAAAGTGAAACAAACTGGAACCATCCCTCCACAAGCCAACAAGTTGGCACTGATATGTTCGAACATAAGAGCATGGTTGATCTAAATGTCGAGCATGGAAGGGCATGTCAAATGGATGATGTCTAGCTTCAAATGCAAGATTAGAATGAAAAATTGCAACCGCAAGGATTAGAATCAGAAGTCCTATATAAGAGCGAGGTATTAATAAGATCTGAATCTAATGCTTATGGAAATTTTCAACTGAATCAAGAGGTCACTTAACTAAGATGGTAAGACAATTACTTCTAGGTGAGGCAATAGATCAAAGTTAGGAAGATGTGAACTGAAATCAATTCACCCTAAACACTCGATACGCTATGAATCCATTTTATTCAGGTAACCTATCAATGAAGGATGGATAGATCCTATAGTTTATATAATAAGATACAATCAACATGTGAGAGTGTTGGTGGCTTTAAAGGAGATGATGGGAGTATGCACCCTTTGTATTTGACTGAATTGACTGTCATGTGGTTTCATTAAATGGATAATGGGTCCAACATCAGTATGTTGATCGAGTTAATAAAAAAGTTTATAGGTCAAATTAAAATTCATATTTTTACCAAGAAATGCAACGACACTTTTCAATTGTAAAGTGAAGAGTAACTAAGATTCGAAGATTTACTGGATTAGATTTAACGCATTAACTGTTGCATTTTAGAAACCAAACTCTTGGTAGTACCAACTGTAACGTCCTGCATTTTATCGGTTTGTATTTGAATATTTAAATCAGTTTAAATATTGAATTCGTAATATAAGTGGATTTATATATTAATTAAAATGAAGTTGAACGTATAAAAATATATATTAAATATATTCGAGCTCATAACGATGCTGTAGTTCGCAAATTAACGTTCTGAACTTCAACTGAGTGTACAGGATCCGTTATTAGTCGGATTTCTACGAAACAAGAAACGTTGGAATCCGTTAAACTATATCTTTCTAACAGAAGTGAAAAATCAATATTTCACATTATAGATTGCAAGTTATATCCAAATCAAATTTCCAAATAGTTGCTATAGAATCATTTATCGACCGTAACAGTTTATTTGATATAACGAGATACCGGTTGCAAATCTGGACAAGGTTCTTTTAAGGCGTAGTGATAATTTAATTTTTAGAACTTTACTATAATTTTTAATTAAATTAAATAAGCTATTTCTTATTTGGATTATTTCGCACCCTATATCAGTATGTTGGGGTTTCAAAATATGAGTTAATCTACCGATATTTTTATATTTTTGGGATCATGACACCTCGCCGGACACGACCATAATCTTATTTCTGTCCATAACGGCTTGGACATGAACGTGAATCTTTACAACCTAAAACCGCCTTTTAACATGCACATGAGCTACCAATGAATTTCTCAATAATGTACTATGTGCTGTGAACAACAATCCACCTTATTTTATTGAGAGTTTTAGGGAAAACGAGAATATTGCAATATGGACAAGTGCATTTTCTTTTGTTACTAACCAAAGTCAGAATCTTATATAAAACGTAGCAATAACACTTATATTATATTATTATATATATCCTTTGTCCTTAAGAAACAAGTAAAATAATAAGAAATAAAAGGACATGCACTTATATGTAACCTATATACGTCCACCCTTACTGTGAAGTGATCCAAGAAAAGAAGTTTCAAAAAGAAAAATCCAATCAAAACCTACAGGCTACCAATAGAATACATAAGCTAAATTAACCCATATCTTAAAATAGTTAATCAAGTTTCCTTCCATGCTAAGTAAGTATCGTCCATACCCTATATACTCAATTCTAGCATCTATAAAATTAGTTTAGCAAGTATTTTCACATCGGAAGACTACCAAATGAACGTGCCTACGCTATTGACTACACCTTACCCTATTACTTAACACTTAAGTAAAATTGTCTATATATATATAACGCACACTGAAGCTTCTTCTCAGTTTCACGCACCAAAAGAAAAACAAACTACAGATCAAAGCAAAATGGCAAAAAGAAATTATAAAGAAAGGGAAAACAAATTAAAGCTTATATATTTAAATCCTCATGGACTTTCTCTTGGTCTTTGTTTTGGTTGGCGCATTGGGTTATGGAAAGATCGACTTGTCAGCAGGAGGTGTCCAGTGTCAAAAGAGGTCTGTATCTTTTTATAGTTGAGCAGCAAGAAGAGAGTGGTGTCATGTTCCATGCGACTGAGTGGAAGAGTATGGACGTGGGTCTGATGGGATTGGGATGTTCTTGAGTTTTGGGGTGTTGTGTGCAGATGGGAAGGGAGACTACTATTGTTTGCGGGTTGAGTAGTGAAGTTTATACATGAATTAAAGGGAGTGTTGGGGTAAAGCATGTTGTATGTGTATTGATGTAGGGGAGCATACGGGTGCACGTAACAGGGTACGAATGAGTGTGAAGAGAACACTCTGGAGCTTGCGGTTCATTTCTGGAGAACGTGAAGTGGAAGCTGGTCGCGAGCTCGAGATAAGGAGATCGAAAGGGTGGAAAATGACGTGATCTTAGATGGTGAGAAATAATAGTGGAGATCATACTGGAGTGTGCAGGTTTGATATAGAAAGTATGGGGTTGAAGTGATGACATGGCGATGGAAGAAACGTGTACAATGGAAAGTGGAACAGGGGAGATGAGGGAATGTTGAACTGGTGTGGCGATAGAGAAAAATCTGTTGAAGTGAACGGTGTAGAAAGTTGAGGTGGCATGTTGTATTGCTGTAGGAGTTGGAGCGGTGTTCCCTTTATGGAGTAATTCAAAACGTGATCTTGGTATGAAGGGAGAATAACAGGTTTAAGCTATTGGCCATGAAAAATAAAAACAACGTGGAGATCAGTTGGGAAGTGTATGGCAATACAAAGAAAAGATGGGAGGCACACAACATGAAGGGGCAAACTGATTACGGTGGAAACTGGGTTCAGGTGGCTTGGCTATTTTATATATATATGTAAAAAAAAGTGAAAAGGAAAGTATACATATGCAGTATGGCTTTAACAGGAGATTTCGGTGTGGTTGGAAGAAAATTATGGGATGGGAAAATCAGTGTGCGGATGGTGGTTAAAATGAACGTGGGCCATATTGATAATGAATAAGCCCAATCTTTAGAAAAAGGAAAAGAAAGGGTCGGAGCCGAGTTGATGATCATCGCCACGGGTGGTCAAGCAGTCCGGGGGTGCTCTAGTGGTAGACGAAGCTGATTGAAACCATTTGAAGCCTGTTGAATTATGGCAGATTAAAACTTCTGGTATAATCAACCGACGCAAATCATTATTTAACGGTTAACGCGCAAGGTCAGTAAAATCACTGACTCTGTTCTATTTTAAATTATTATAATTAGATTTTAACAGTCGTAGATATTGGTTGAAAGCTGTGTGATGGTCGTTTAGATAAATTACAGTTTAATTGGTTGAATTATATATATATCGTTGCATATATACACCACATTTGCTGGATACTGATCGATTATAATATTCCATGATATGGAATTAGTGTTGATTGTGTTGACTAACATCTGTGGATGCAGGAAACCGGTTGGAGTAATCCGACCGGATTCCTCGATATTTATATGTATTGTTTGTTTTATATATGCACTGTTTGAACCATGTTGAGTGGAAATTCAACGTTATGTTGATTTAATAAATAAAACGTTGTTGCACAGGTTTAAGCATGACTGTAGTAAAGAGGAATATTATAGCGTATTGCAAGTTTTTACTATAACGATAAATTAACATTGTTAACTAAGCTTAAGCGTGATTATTATATATCACTATTCATTAGAAAGGTTTGAAATTCACTTATCCCAAGTGACAAGAAAATAATAATGTTTTCCCCGAAGAATTGTAAATGAATTATACGAAGTCGGAAGTAGAAGTAAATAATTGAGATCCAATATATATTACCCGTACTGAAGGGAACTCTTTAAATTATGGAAATGTTTTTCCAATATAAATAACGTACATTTTCTAACATACCAGAAATAAGAATTGTGAAGGGATGAGAATGTTTTCCGAACATTTACAACATATATACCTGGAATATGGAAGAGTAAAAGTTTATAATAATTGGAAATGTTTTCCAAGAAATGTGAAGGGCAAACGGGTTTTGGGAAAAGATCTAGGAAGATATAGAAAACTGGAAAACTAATGTTAAAATAAAAAGGGCCAGTGATTGTGTGATGTTTATATATACATTAGAATGGATGTTTGTTTTTACTTTGATGGTTAAATAACTGACTATCGAAGTGTTTTGACCATCGTAGTCAATACGGAGAGACCGGTTGGATATATTATTTGAAACCCACTCCGTATAGGCATAAGCGCTGCGAATTAAATTATGCTGAAGACAATTGAAGACGGAGTGAAATGCAAGGGTCGTCCTGTCCCAGAATGGTGTTTTCTGATTGTCCAGTCCCAGGACAACTTGTATGGACGAGTGTCTGACAGAGTATACCTAACAAATCATGTATGATTGATCTCTTAAAGGTATTACATCTGGTGGCAGAGGAATTCATTCCTTTTAGCTTTTTATACCCGTGATATTTTTGGAAATCAATTAGTGAATTGACGGGTTTGACGATGTGGCATTCAAAGTGAATGGTGATCAGATATTTTGAAGATAGACATAGCCTCTAGACTCACATCCAGGAAGTAACAAAATTTAGGCTAGGCAGCATAGCTAGTTGGGTCATCCCCAAGCAGGGTGTATTGTCACTGATCTAGGGAAAATTCATAATTGTTTCGGATTACGGTTGGATGGCCAACAACCGTGGGTGGCAATATATTCGATACACTCAAGCTAAATGAGTGATCGGTCATGTGTGGTCAGGTTGCAAGATGTTCTTGTTGAACCCCAGTGTATACCCGCTAGAGTACACTGATCGGAAGGTGCTCTCATACCTTGTCTGTTGGAATCAAATCTCCAATAAGCGCTCTGCGGTTTATGATTTCATACTATATATATGTGAAGCGTGAGATGCAAGCGTTCTGCTATTTTGTTATTTATTTGATTAGACATTATTATAATATCACTGGAGTTTGATATCAAAGTTTTTTTGGTTATAGTAAGGTAAAAACCGTTCATGTTTAAGTGTGGACTGGTCTTACTATTATTCTTTTATTTCAAAAGGATTTTCAAAAGTTAAACAATATGGTTGGAATTTTACTCACACCAGTCCCTTGACTGACCCAGAGTTTATTTTGTTTGTTTTTCCCTAAACTCTTGGGTGCCCAAATTTGTACGGGCAGTCAAGTGTTTCACGCTTTTACAGATACACTTGGAGGAGCTAAAAGCGGAAGGCTACACCATTAGTTATGTGGAGATTAATTCTGCTGTGATGTACATGAGCTATACTCCAATATGATATGTAAGTTCAAATTCAGATTTTGTATTTCAAAGTTATGTTATAATACAATTTATTCATTCCGCTGTGAGATTCGTGTTTACTCAGATTCTGTTCAGTAATGTTCTTCTTCTATCCTATTAGTTCTATCTTTTCTATCCCATCCTCTAATTTATTTCTATTAATGATCTGAATTTTCGTGCACTTTGAGCTGAATGTGGTGGATATTAGTCAGCTCAAATCGGTACGGATTTTCGGGCCGTTACAGTTGGTATCATAGCCAAGTTAAGTGATTACCTTGGCTCTGTGGCGTGATTCAGTAGAGATAGGGTTAATAACACCCTAGATTGAGTTTAAGTGTATATATATGAGCGCATATTTGTAATAAATAAAAAAACCATTTTATAATGTGTTGACTGGTCAGCCGTGTGGTGTTTGAATTCTGGTCGAAACAATAATGCAAACTGTGTCGATAGGTGTTTCCAAACTCTTGAACAGGGTAATTCGACACGATATGTTTTGAAAAGAGGGTAAATGAAATAATTTTACCTAAAAATATATTTTGGTATAAAAGAAGTATATATCTTGAGATTATTATAGTATATTAGATATGGTGATCATTATTGTAATCGAATAAGATCATAACTGAGTTGGTTATGTAAATAACCGATCAAAATTCACATAAGTATAATATGCAAAATCAGATGAACTAAATCTGAATTTAAAACCAGAATTTAAATAAAACTCTAAAAACTGGGAAAAGAGTTAGAAATAATATTTGGATTAAATATATGGAAATTTTAAATCCTGGGAATTTAAAATGTTTTCCCAAGCATTGTGAAAGATATTTTGAAATGGAAGTGTTTAAAAATAAGTTTGAAAAGTAGTATAGTATTGAACTCATTTTGATGGCTGGAAAATAAATCCGATGATGAACCGCGGTTTTATCGGTGTTAAATTTTGAGTTTCTAAAGTGACAAATTACCACCAAAGATTTTGTTTGAGGAAAAAAGTTGTTCGGAAATTCAAATGTTTTGAATTGCTATTAATATATGTAATATATATGATTTCAAACTGATTTGAAATAAAAAAAACCCAGGAATTTGAATTCCAGAATTTAAATTTTACTTATGAAGTAAATAAATAGAAATTTAACTAAGTCAAATAAAATTGGTTTGGATTTGAGATAATCTGCAATGGAATTGAATTGATGAATTAAGAGTTGGAATCGAGTTTGGAATTGGAGTTTGAATGAAGTTATATGTGGATGATGTGGTTCGAGGAAAAATTAATGGAAATCCAGTGGAAATGAAATGGCATATGCTAACTGGACAACAAATGGAAGAAATAGAGTGGAATGCCAGACAAAAAGGTAGATATTCATATTTTATATTGGATATGATATTTCTATGAGTATATTGGGCAAGCCACTTGGCTGTTTGAATTTCTGTTGAATTGGAGAAAGCCCAGAGAGGCAAGTTGCAGTAGTACCGAATGAGCCGTGCAGAGGAGATGCTGGCGAAATTCTCTGAAAATTTAAGATGTTAGGAAATTTTCAGAATTTTCAAAAATATTCGGTAATAAGAAGAAATTAATATTTTTAATTAAAGTAAATCGATTTAGTTGAAACTGAAGTTAAGAAGTAAATAGATGATTTTAACCAAACCAATACAAATTGTAGCAATTTTCTACCTTGGTAATTTCGGGGACGAAATTCTTTTAAGGGGAAAGGAATGTAATGTCCCACATTTTATCGGTTTGTATTTGAATAAAATCAGTTTAAATATTGAATTCATAATATAAGTCGATTTATATATTAATTAAAACGAAGTTGAATGTATAAAAATATATATTAAATATAATCAAGCTCATAACGATGCTGTAGATAGTAAATTAACATTCTGAACATCAATTGAGTATACAGGATCCGTTATTAGTCGGATTTTTGTGAAACAAGAAACGTTGGAATTCGTTAAACTATATCTTTCCAATAGAAGTGAAAAATCAAGATTTCGCGTTATAGATTGCAAGTTATATCCAAATCAAATTTCCAAATAGTCGTTATAGAATCATTTATCGACCGTAACAGTTTATTTGATATAACGAGATACCGGTTGCAAATCTGGACAAGGTTCTTTTGAGGCGTAGTGATAATTTAATTTTTAGAATTTTACTGTAATTTTTAATTAAATTAAATAAGCTACTTTATATTTGGAGTATTATGCACCCTGTATCAGTATTTTGGGGTTTCAAAATATGAGTTAACCTTCCAATATTATTATATTTTTGGGATCGTGACACCTCGCTGGACACGATCGTAATCTTATTTCTGTCCATAACGGCTTGGACATGAACGTGAATCTTTACAACCTAAAACTGCCTTTTAACATGCACACGAGCTACAAAGGAATTTCTCAATAATGTACTATGTGTTGTGAACAACAATCCACCTTATGTTATTGAGAGTTTTAGGGAAAACGAGAATATTGCAATATGGGCAAGTGCATTTTCGTTTGTTACTAACCAAAGTCAGAATCTTATATAAAACGTAGCGATAACACTTATATTATATTATTATATATATATCCTTTGTCCTTAAGCAACAAGTAAAATAATAAGAAATAAAAGGACTTGCACCTATATGTAACCTATATACGTCCACCCTTACTATGAAGTGATCCAGGAAAAGAAGTTTCGAAAAGAAAAATCCAATCAAAACCTACAGGCTACCAATAGAATACGTAAGCTAAATTAACCCATATCTTAAAATAGTTAATCAAGTTTCCTTCCATGCTAAGTAAGTACCGCCCATATCCTATATACTCAAGTCTAGCATCTATAAACTTAGTTTAGCAAGTATTTTCACACCAGAAGACTACCAAATGAATGTGCCTACGCTATTGACTACATCTTACCCTATTACTTAACACTTAAGTAACATTGTCTACATATATACAACGCACGCTGAAGCTTCTTCTGAATTTCACGCACCAAAAGAAAAACAAACTACAGATCTAAGTAAAATGGCGAAAAGAAATTATAAAGAAAGGAAAAAAATCAAAGCTTATATATTTAAATCCTCATGGACTTTCTCTTGGTCGTTGTTTTGGTTGGCGTTGGGTTATGGAAAGATCGACTCGTCAGCAGGAGGAGTCCAATGTCAAAAGAGGTATGTATCTTTTTACAGTTGAGTAGCAAGAAGAGAGTGGTGTCATGTTCCATGCGACTGAGTGGAAGAGTATGAACGTGGGTCTGATGGGATTGGGATGTTCTTGAGTTTTGGGGTGTTGCGTGCAGATGGGAAGGGAGACTACTGTTGTTTGCGGGTTGAGTAGTGAAGTGTATACATGAATTAAAGGGAGTGTTGGGGTACATCATTCTATATGCGCATTGATGTAGGGGAGCATACGGGTGCACGTAACAGGGGTATGAATGAGTGTGAAGAGAAAACTCTGGAGCTTGCGGTTCATTTCTGGAGAACGTGAAGTGGAAGCTGGTCGCGAGCTCGAGACAAGGAGATTGAAAGGGTGGAAAATGACGAGATCTTAGATGGTGAGAAATAATAGTGGAGATCATACTGGAGTGTGCGGGTTTGATTTAGAAAGTATGGGGTTGAAGTGATGACGTGGCGGTGGAAGAAATGTGTACAATGGAAAGTGGAACAGGGGAGATGAGGGAATGTTGAACTGGTGTGGCGATAGAGAAAAATCACTTGAAGTGAACGGTGTAGAAATTTAAGGTGGCAAGTTGTATTGCTGTAGGAGTTGGAGCGGTGTTCCCTTTATGGAGTAATTCAAAACGTGATCTTGGTATGAAGGGAGAATAACGGGTTTAAGCTATTGGCCATGAAAAATAAAAACAACGTGGAGATCAGTTTGAAGTGTATGGCAATACAAAGAAAAGACGAGAGGCACACAACATGAAGGGGCAAACTGATTACGGTGGAAACTGGGTTCTGGTGGCTCGGCTATTATATATATATATATATATATATATATATATGTAAAAAAAATGTAAAGAGAAAAGTATACATATGCAGTATGGCTTTAACAGGAGATTTCAGTGTGGTTGGAAGAAAATTATGGGATGGGAAAATCAGTGTGCGGATGGTGATTAAAATGAACGTGGGCCGTATTGATAAAGAATAAGCCCAGTCTTTAGAAAAAGGAAAAGAAAGGGTCGGAGCCGAGTTAATGCTCGTCGCTGCGGGTGGTCAAGCAGTCCGAGGGTGCTCTAGTGGTAGATGAAGTCGATTGAAACCATTTGAAGCCCATTGAATTATGGCAGATTAAAACGTCTGGTATAATCAACCGACGCAAATCGTTATTTAACGGTTAACACGCAAGGTCAGTAAAATCACTGACTCTGTTCTATTTTAAATTATTATAATTAGATTTTAACGGTGATAGATATTTGTTGAATGCTGTGTGATGGTCATTTAGATAAATTACAGTTTAATTGGTTAAATTATATATGTATCATTGCATATATACACCTCATTTGCTGGATACTGATCGATTATAATATTCCATGATATGGAATTAGTGTTGATTGTGTTGACTAAAAACTGTGGATGCAGGAAACCAGTTGGAGAAATCCCACTGGATTCCTCGATATTTATATGTATTGTTTGTTTTATATATGCACTGTTTGAACCACGTAGAATGGAAATTCAACGTTATGTTGATTTAATAAATAAAACGTTGTTGAACAGGTTTATGCGTGACTGTGGTAAAGAGGAATGTTACAGCGTATTGCAAGTTTTTACTATAACGATAAATTAACGTTGTTAACCAAGCTTAAGCGTGATTATTATATATAACACTATTCATTAGAAAGGTTTGAAATTCACTTATCCCAAGTGATAAGAAAATAATTATGTTTTCCCCGAAGAAGTGTAAATGAATTATACGAAGTCAGAAGTAGATGTAAATAATTGAGATCTGATATATATATTACCTGTACTGAAGGGAACTCTTTAAATTATGGAAATGTTTTCCAATATAAATAACATATAACATACCAGAAATAAGAATCGTGAAAGGATGAGAATGTTTTCCGAACATTAACAACATGTATACCTAGAATATGGGAGAATAAAAGTTTATAACAATTGGAAATGTTTTCCAAGAAATGTGAAGGGAAAACGGGTTTTGGGAAAATATCTAGGAAGATATAGAAAACTAGAAAATTAATGTTAAAATAAAAAGTGCCAGTGATTGTGTGATGTTTATATATACATTAGAATGGATGTTTGTTTTTACTTTGATGGTTAAAAAACTGACTATCAAAGTGTTCTAACCATCGTAGTTAATACGGAGAGACCGGTTGGATATATTATTTGAAACCCGCTCGTATAGGCATAAGCGCTGTGAATTAAATTATGCTGAAGACAATTGAAGACGGAGTGAAATGCAAGGGTCGTCCTGTCCCAGAATGGTGTTTTTTGATTGTCCAGTCCCAGGACAACTTGTATGGACGAGTGTCTGATAGAGTATACCTAACAAATCATGTATGATTGATCTCTTAAAGGTATTACGTCTGGTGGTGGAGGAATTCGTTTCTCTTTGCTTTTTATACCCGTGATATTTTTGGAAATCAATTAGTGAATTAACGGGTTTGACGATGTGGCATTCAAAGTGAATGGTGATCAGATATTCTGAAGATAGATGTAGTCTCTAGCCTCACAACCAAGAAGTAACAAAAGTTGGGCTAGGCAGCATGGCTAGTTGGGTCATCCCCAAGCAGCGTGTATTGTCACCGATCTAGAGAAAATTCATGTTTGTTCTTCTTTTTCGATTCTGTATCTTCGGATTACAGTTGGATGGCCAACAACCGTGGGTGGTAATATATTCGATACACTCAAGCTAAATGAGTGATCGGTCATGTGTGGTCGGGTTGCAAGACGTTCTTATTGAACCCCAGTGTATACCCTCTAGAGTACACTGATCGGAAGGTGCTCCCATACCTTGTCTGTTGGAATCCAATCTCCAATAAGCGCTCTGCGGTTTATGATTTTATACTATATATGTGTGGAGCATGAGATGCAAGTGTTCTGCTATTTGGTTATTTATTTTATTAGACATTATTATAATATCACTAGAGTTTGATATCAAAGTATTTTGGGTTATAGTAAGGTAAAAACCGTTCATGTTTATGTGTGGGCTGGTCTTACTATTATTATTTTATTTCAAAAGGATTTTCAAAAGTTAAACAATATGGTTGTAATTTTACTCACACCAGTCCCATGACTGACCCAGAGTTTATTTTGTTTGTTCTTCCCTAAACTCTTGGGTGCCCAAATTTGTACGGGTAGTCAAGTGTTTCAGGCTTTTACAGATACACTTGGAGGAGCTAAAAGCGGAAGGCTTCACCATTATTATGTAGAGATTAATTCTGCTGTGATGTATATGAGTTATACTCCGATATGATATGTAAGTACAAATTCAGATTTATTATTTCAAAGTTATGTTATAATACAATTTATTCATTCCGCTGTGAGATTCGCGTTTACTCTGATTCTGTTCAGCAGTGTTCTTCTTCTATCCTATTAGTTCTATCTTTTTTATCCCATCCTCTAATTTCTTTCTATTAATGATCTGAATTTTCATGCACTTTGAGTTGAATGTGTAGGATATTAGTCAGCTCAAATCGGTACGGATTTTCGGGCCGTTACACCAGCGGTGTTGGTTTTTAGAGTAGCCTATAATATCGGTATTAAGAAAGCATTTGAAAGAGATCCATCGGTGGATATCACCGACTTCTACTATGAAGCTGAGAGATATTAGTGCCAAGTGAAGCACAAAAGCAGAGCAATGAAGTTAGCAAAATGGATAATGGAGGACCATCTAAAATAGGGCATAGGGCGATCGTCACAATTTTTGATAATATTAAATAAATCAATTTCAAACTACCAAAATTATGTATAGGAATATATTATTATAAAAATAGATTATAAACACCAAAATAATTGTTTTCATTTTAGCTTATATTTTATAACTCAAAACCTTCACTTTTTATTATAAAAGTTAGAAACAAAATATAGCCCATTTTAAAAACCATTTTAATATCCAATATATTTTCCAAGAAATCATTTTATTTTCCAACAAATTTTATATATCTATACATATTTTGTAATTTAATTTTAAAATACAAAAATAATTTATTAAAGCTTTCAAAACCGGAATAACAATAAATCATCTAAATGAAAAACTATAGAGCAAAATTTCCCAAATACAATGATTATTATCGATATAAATTTTATTATGTGCTTGAATCAAATTATTGAATTTCTGTCCTCCATACAATCTACACACAACACAAATAGATTACACACATTAAAATGAAAGAAAAAGCATTTATTTACATTTTCAATAATCTAACACACACAATCGAATATCGCACATTCAATCGCATATCCTGATCAAACAATTCATCCAAGCAGTCCAATCAATATTTATAATCAATCAAGTCTCAAACAAATATCTCAACAAAGTAATGCAATCATGCTATATATATCATAAAGGAAAAAGATATAGATGTAACTAGGAAGACTTACCAAAATTATGATTGCTATCCGAGAGCTTTGCGCTTGACTTCACGTTTCACTTTCCCGTCATCTACTGCCTTTGCCTCCATCATTCCCTCGGATTACACAAACACGACAGCATGCACACAAACATAACAACATATACACACATGACATCTCAAACACACACAAACATCAACAATACATACACGCACATCACAAAAACACAAAATAACAACATATACACACACATGACATACACAGACAACAACATGACATCTAGGAACATACAACAGTAACAAACACACACATACAACTACCATCATGTAACACCCTGTATTTTCTGTGAACGTATAAGTAACAAATCAGAGAATAATTAAATTATAAGATAAGAATCAAGGGAAACGGGTTACGCCATTGCGTTCGTCTCGAAATTCTGCATAGAAATGAGTCCGAGTTTTTGAGAAACAGAGTCCGTATGAGGGAGATATGGCCCTCCGAAGTTTCAGAGAATTTCAGAATCGAAAACAGCTCGAAAATTCGAATTCAAAATCCCAGAACAAACTGGGCGGGAAAATTCCCACCCATGGACCAGGTCGACCTGGGGGTCGACCATAGTGTCGACCTCCCAGGGGTCAGGTCGACCATAGTGTCGACTTGGGGGGACCAGGTCGACCATAGTGTCGACCTGCCTCCCGAACCTATTTCCTGAACCAGATGCATTCTGATGTATTTAGACTTGTTTCGTGACCAGATTCATCTGCCTAACCCTATATAAATAGCCCCCTAGCCTCATTTTCTCTACACAATTCCATTCTGTCTATATTCTGCCTCTGTTCTAATTAAATAAAAATGGCGTCGCTACTCTGCTGGAATTAAAACTTGGACTGATGCATCTTCTTCCAACCTGAATAGAATTAAAAGCTAAATCAAATCTCAAATCAAAGTTTAGAGCTATAACAACAGTTTATTTTCCTTTCTTAAAACCACGAAAGGCAAGTACAGTTATTTTCCGATATAAACTTTAATTATAATTACGACATGATTGTAAATCTAAATTTAAGGTTGTGTATGTTCTGTTCTGATCTATTTTATTATGTATCTCTTTCTTCTTTCTGTTCTATAGCCAGGCTACCACGAGCCTGCGCCAAATCTCATAAGAGATTAACGCACAAATGCTAAATTTTGGGATAAATAATGAATGATGGCATAATTGGACATGGCTAATCTGTGACTGAAAGGACATAGGTTGTAAACTAGATTTAGATCTATGCATATTCTGTGAATTGGAAGGAAAGGAACCATTGCATGTTAACATGTAACTTGAGACATTGGACATAACGCATATCTTGAACTAAGATCTGTTATAATTTAAAGTTCTAGATGTTGGGTATAATTTATATGTGAATCTTTTGTACTAGGCAAGTTTAACTAAATTTGGGACATGTGTTATATGGTAAATTATGACCCTAATCTGTGCCATGTAATTTCAATGCAAACGTGGGGGTATATGATCATATTGTGAATCATGACAACTATTTAGGCATGCAAACTTAGGCGAAATTTATAATTAGGCAAAATATGTCTATGAAACTTTAAGGAATGATTAAATCTGTTATATTGCCTAATCTGCTAGTTCTGTTATATTGCCTAATCTGCTAGTTCTGTTATATTGTCTAATCTGCTAGTTCTGTTATATTGCCTAATATGCTAGTTCTGTTATATTTCCTAGTCTGATGGTTCTGTTATATTGCCTAGTCTGCTAGTTCTGTTATATTGCCTAATCTGCTAGTTCTGTTATATTACCTAATCTGCTAGTTCTGTTATATTGCCTAATCTGCTAGTTCAGTTATATTGCCTAGTCTTCTAGTTCTGTTATATTTCCTAGTCTGCTAGATCTGTTATATTGCCTAATCTGTTAGATCTGTTCATCTGCTAAATCGATTTAAAACTGAGTATTGAAATTTGAGTATGAATATCTGTAGGCTCGATTTAAAATTGAGCAAAACTTGTTAATAGAATCTCGAATAATCTGCTGTAACTTGTACAAAAGTTAATTGGTTAAAATTAGCATGACTAGTCTGATATTAGCATAGTCTGTGAATGGATGCATCGGCTAAATATGAAACATGGCTAACTCGAGGTTAGAATGAGTTTGCGGCGTAATCCTGCCCGGAATCGCCCGGCACATCCAGTGGTCGCAAAAAATAGGTTCTAATGTGAGAAGTTAGTCATAACGTGCTTGAAACCCGAGGTTAGACTCATTTTGCGGTAGAAACCTGCCCGGAACCAACCGGCCTAACCAGTGGCCGCAAACTGTCAGTCTAATGTGAGAGGTCTGCGCGTTAATTTTTAATTGATACAAATCTGAGATAAATATGATGTCTAAAACATGTTGGGTGGATAGGGTTAAACCAATTGGACTAATGAATTTAACAAACCCGTTTCGTGAATCTGTAGGCCCAATTACAAAGTTAGACAAATCTGTTAAATCCGTATATCTGATCCGTTAGTCTGAGAACTTGTCTGATCTATGAACTAGTTGATCTGAACTCCGTATGTTTGAACTTATAAACAAGTTAATCTGGAATTTGTTAGTCTGGGGGCACAAGGTTAGGAGGAAAATTACTCGTGTCATCTGTTGTTTGGTACCCATATTAGTCAGTAACCCTTTCTGGTATCAAACTTTGACCCAACAGTAGGTAGGGTCCGGGCACGCTTACTGAACTAATTATAAGCGGTTCATTCTGATAATGGCGAGGGGTGTTGATGGTGCGTTCTAACCGGGTCATGTGCGTGCATGGATCCCGGTCTGCCTCTGAGGATGTAAGACGCCGTGACATCTGTAAATAGGTCTGTGCTAATTGGTTGTCACTTTAGGGAGTGATACACCCTATTGTGGAGCCGACACATTATTTATGTATTAGGGAGCCGATCGCTTGGGGTAGAGTTTTAGGGTACACTTAGTTCTGTCTGTTTATGTTGGTATCGTCTGTTTCTGTTGGGTGGCAACACATGTCTGTTTCTGCCTGGTAACGTCTGTTCGGGTGGTAAAGGCCCATTTACTAGTGTACACCTAATTCTACATTCTGTTTCCGTAGGGATTAATCTGTTTCTGTTTCTGTTTCTGTACCTTCTGTTCGGGTGGTAAAGGCCTATTATTAGCATTCTGTTTCTGTCTGTTTCTGTTCGGGTGGTAAAGGCCTATTACTAGCATTCTGTTCAGTGGAAATTATTCTGTTCCCGTTTCTGTTTCAGTTTAGACATAAGGGTAACACCTAATCCTGTTATACTAGTATTAGTGTAGAGAAATGAAAAGTAATATTATTCTGTTTCTTCTGTTTAACCTAAGTACATCTGCTGCTCCTGTTACTGTTATCTCTTATCCAGCTTATTTTCATGTCATAATTATTATTATCTGTTCATATGATGAAAGTCACTGGACTTGCCAGACTTTATGTCGGACCTTGCTCGTTTTCGCCCCTTTTTCTTCCATTTCCCCCCCAGGTTTTCCAAGGAGGGAACACTTTAGCTTGATCCGGATTTCTTCTGCTTGAAGTACTTAGAGTGCTTAAAGTATGGCTTGACTCCTTATGGCAGCTTCTGTGGGGATTATGATTTTAAAGTTTTGTACTCTAATGATTTTCTGAACAAGATTGATATTTATGTACTTGAGTTTTTGGTAAAGATGTAACCAAACTGATTTCTGTTTTCCACTGTAATAAAGATATAATTTCTCAAGTATTGTTTATCTGTCTTGTAAATTTCTGTTCTGCCTACTAAAACGCTCCACCAAAGTTAAGGCATTCCCTTTGTGAGTGTCCTTAACGTTGTTGGGGTGTTACACTTGGTATCAGAGCTGAAGATTACCAGATTAGATAAAAGTTTTTGAAAACTATTTTCAAAAAGGTTTTGAAAGGAAGTATTTTCAAAAATAAAGTTTATTTTGAATAACATAATCCCCAAAAAGCCATATATCTATCTTTTCAGTTCTTCATTTTAAATCTTTTTCTTTCATTCCAACATGTCGGGGAATCTTAACTTTCCAGAGGGCGTGCCAATACCTGGCTGGTTGAGGAGGTACTTAGAGGCTAAGGCCAACGATGCAGACCCAGCAAATATTCCTCCCCCAGTTGCAGCGATTCCTCATCCTCCGCCCCCTCCTCGTGCAATTGCTTTTTCAAAGATCTGTAAAGATTTTAGGGCCATGGGTGGAAAGGACTTCAAGGGAACTGAATCATTCGTAGAAGCGAGGAACTGGCTCAAAGAAACTGAGGATCTGTTCGTTATTTTCGAGGTAGACGATAGGTAGAAAGTACAATTGGCGGTATGGTTACTTAAGGACGAAGCTTCCTATTGGTGGGAAGTCACTAACGCCGAGAGGCCGGTTGAAACATGGATGGATTTCAGAACAAGGTTTGAGACGAAATTCCTCTCGCAAGCTGAACGAAGTCTACAACTGGAAAAATTCTTATCTCTTATGCAAGGAAGTATGACGGTCAGGGAATACGTCAAACAGTTCAACCAACTCGCTAGGGTCGGACTAGATTTAGTCAACACCTAGCATAAAAAGGCTCTCCGCTTTGTTAAAGGATTGAACGAGCCACTGCACAGCCTAGCCATGACCCATGTACCTGTGGGAGCGACTTACGAGAGATTGGTGGATATGGCACTACTGCACGAGGAAGACAACGAAAAGAAAGAGGCAAAGAAGGAAGAACCACAGAACAAGAAAGCATGGCCCAAAAAGGAAACACAAAAGGAGGGTGAAAAGTCTGAAGATAAGAAGGAGAAAAAGTGCTTTACTTGTGGAAGTTCGACTCATCTGAACAAGGATTGCAGAAAAAGAAAGGGCACTTGCTTCAACTGTGGTGAGATGGGACACTTCACTAGGGACTGTCAGAAGAAACGAGGGCAAGGGCAGAGGGCAGGACCAACTTCTGGAAGGCAGGCGAACACTCTCGAGGCTAATGGATAGGATAGAAATAGGAAAACTTTCTGTAGGAGGTTTAATTTCTTTATCTGATTTTTAAGTTGAAACTCTTTCTGATTCTGGCATTTTGATTCTGTAACCGATACTCTGCACTTTAATACTAGTATTGTTTCTGATTCCACTGTAGGCTCAAACCCATAAGGGTTACGAATCATCTGCTTGTGATAGATTAGGGTTTGAGAGATATCTGTGTTAGGCGTCAAGTAGGACGCATACATTCTGGGTTTTATCATGCTTAGTTTTCTAAGAATCATTCGATAATCTGATCTGTACTGGTAGTCTGTAAGCATCTGGATATTTCTGAAAAGGTTAAGATTTCCAGTTTTGACATTGTCTAAGGAGGGTAATCCTCTAGGTGTCAATCTGATGTTGATTTCGGTCTTCGGGGTTGATACTTAGGGGAGTTTGTCTCTCAACCAAGGTCTAATGGAAACCAAGTTTTTGTTTTATCTGTACTCGCTTCCATCATTCGACTGTATCCTATCGATCGAATCTTCGAACTTTAGTATAAGGAAAAACCCTATCCTCCGGTTTGTGTTGCATTGTGTGTTGGAACCTGGGTCTTATAATGGATTCATTTTTCTTTATTTAGCATTGCGCTGTTTGTTTTATGCACTGGTATTCTTGGGAGGAAACCTGTTCCGTGTTATATGGCGTGGTCCCTTGATTTACCTAACTTTAAAATAAAGATTTATAACTATTTTAGTTCTCACACCAGTCCCATGACTGACCTGGAGTTTATTGTTTTAAACTAAACTCTGGGTGCCCTTATTTTGACACGGGCAGCTAGTAGTTTTGGTTTTGCAGATTTTTATTCACAGGATCCTGGTTTACAGCTGGAATGATATCCGGAAAGCTTTGTATCTGTATATCTCTTCTAATTGTGTTTTGTATTATTTTCCGCTGCTATGTAATGTATTGTAATCTCTGATATTTCTGTGTAATATTTATTCATTTATACTCTGTATATTCTTGTATTCTGATGGAATTGTTATAATATACGATGAAATGTTCTTCCGTCTGCATTCTATTTTTTCGTGTTCTCAAAACAATTCGTTCTTTCTCTTCTCTTCGGAGACCGGGGAAGTTCGGGTCGTTTCATTTAGGTAGAAACTAATGGATGTAAACATGTGTTTGAGACATGTTATGTTTGATGGTTGCAAGTGGTTGCTAGTGGTTGCTCGTGGATGCATATACACACACTAGGCACTAGATCGGCTCGAAAACACTCTCATACTGCATGTGGATGTATGAGCATTTTCAATTTCTGCGGATGCAAAATGATTGACTCATCACATGGATGTTGCATATGAATGAATGGTTGTCACTCATATAAGAATGATATGGATCAAATAGGAAAATTGCATACATGATGGGCTCATGGCACTGACATAATTCACATTAAGGAGGTCAACTTAATCAGTGGACCGCCTGATCTTTGCATTAGATAAGGAACATATACACACACTTTTGCATATGTTCATACAACATTAGAAGTTTTCTAAGGACAATGGATGCTTGTGGATGTTGGTTGAGTAGATGGATGACTGGATGGTAGGACACATTCTTCTTAATTTGAAGATTTCGGGGACGAAATCCTTTAAGGAGGGGAGAATGTAACACCCCGTATTTTCTGTGAACGTATAAGTAAAAAATCCGAGAATAATTAAATTATAAAATAAGAATCAAGGGAAACGGGTTGCGCCATTGCGTTTGTCTCGAAATTCTACTTGGAAATGAGTCCGAGTTTTCGAGAAACGGAGTTCGTATGAGGGAGATATGGCCCTCCGAAGTTTTAGAGAATTTCAGAATCGAAAACAGCTCGAAAATTCGAATTCAAATTCAAAATCCCAGAACAGGCTGGGCGGGAAAATTCCCGCCCATGGACCAGGTCGACCTAGGGGTCGATCATAGTATCGACCTCCCAGGGGCCAGGTCGACCATAGTGTCGACCTGGGGGGACCAGGTCGACCGTAGTGTCGACCTGCCTCCCGAACCTATTTCCCGAACCAGATGCATTCTGATGTATTTAGACTTGTTTCGTGACCAGATTCATCTGCCTAACCTTATATAAACAGCCCCCTGGCCTCATTTTCTCTACACAATTCCATTCTGTCTATATTCTGCCTCTGTTCCAATTAAATAAAAATGGAGTCGCTACTCTGCTGGAATCAAAACTTGGACTGATGCATCTTCTTCCAACCTGAATAGAATTAAAAGATAAATCAAATCTCAAATCAAAGTTTAGAGCTACAACAACAGTTTATTTTCCTTTCTTAAAACCACGAAAGGCAAGTAAAGTTATTTTCCGATATAAACTTTAATTATAATTGTGACATGATTGTAAATCTGAATTTGAGGTTGTGTATGTTCTGTTCTGATCTATTTTATTATGTATCTCTTTCTTCTTTCTGTTCTATAGCCAGGCTACCACGAGCCTGCGCCAAATCTCATAAGAGATTAACGCACAAACGCTAAACTTTGGGATAAATAATGAATGATGGCATAATTGGACATGGCTAATATGTGACTGAAAGGACATATGTTGTAAACTAGATTTAGATCTATGCATATTCTATGAATTGGAAGAAGAAGAACCATTGTATGTTAACATTTGACTTGAGACATTGGACATAACGCATATCTTGAATTAAGATCTGTTATAATTTAAAGTTCTAGATTGTTGGGTATAATTTATATATGAATCTTTTGTACTAGGCAAGTTTAACTAAATTTGGGACATGTGTTATATGGTAAATTATGACCCTAATTTGTGCCATGTAAATTCAATGCAAACGTGGGGTATATGATCATATTGTGAATCATGACAGCTATTTAGGCATGCAAACTTAGGCCAAATTTATAATTAGCCAAGATATGTCTATGAAACTTTAAGGAATGATTAAATTTGTTATATTGCCTAATCTGCTAGTTCTGTTATATTGCCTAATTTGCTAGTCCTGTTATATTGCCTAATCTGCTAGTTCTGTTATATTGCCTAATCTGCTAGCTCTGTTATATTGCCTAATCTGCTAGTTCTGTTATATTGCCTAGTCTGCTAGTTCTGTTATATTGCCTAATCTGCTAGTTCTGTTATATTGCCTAGTCTGCTAGTTCTGTTATATTGCATAATATGTTAGTTCTGTTATATTGCCTAATCTGCTAGTTCTGTTATATTGCCTAGTCTGCTAGTTCTGTTATATTTCCTAGTCTGCTAGATCTATTTTATTGCCTAATCTGTTAGATCTGTTCATCTGCTAAATCAATTGAAAACTGAGTATCGAAATTTGAGTATGAATATCTGTAGGCTCGATTTAAAATTGAGAAAAACTAGTTAATAGAATCTCGAATAATCTGCTGTAACTCAAGTTAATTGGATAAATTAGCATGATTAGTCTGATATTAGCATTGTCTGTGAATGAATGCATTGGCTAAATATGAAACATGGCTAACTCGAGGTTAGAATGAGTTTGCGGCGTAATCTTGCCTGGAACCGCCCGGCACATCCAGTGGCTGCAAACAATAGGTTCTAATGTGAGAAGTTAGTCATAACGTGCTTGAAACCCGAGGTTAGACTCAGTTTGCGGCAGAAACCTGTCCGGAACCAACCGGCCTAACCAGTGGCCGCGAACTGTCAGTCTAATGTGAGAGGTCTGCGCGTTAATTTTTAATTGATACAAATCTGAGATAAATATGATGTCTAAAACATGTTGGGTGGATAGGGTTAAACCAACTGGACTAATGAATTTAACAAACTCGTTTCGTGAATCTGTAGGCCCAATTACAAAGTTAGACAAATCTGTTAAATCTGTATATCTGATCCCTTAGTCTGAGAACTTGTTTGATCTGTGAACTAGTTGATCTGAACTCTGTATGTCTGAACTTATAAACAAGTTAATCTGGAATCTGTTAGTCTGGGGACACAAGGTTAGGAGGGAAATTACTTATGTCATCTGTTGTTTGGGACCCATATTAGTCAGTAACCCTTTCTGGTATCAAACTTTGACCCAACAGTAGGTAGGGTCCGGGCACGCTTACTGAACTAATTATAAGCGGTTCATTCTGATATTGGCGAGGGGTGTTGATGGTGCGTTCCAACCGGGTCATGTGCGTGCATGGATCCCGGTCTGCCTCTGAGGATGTAAGACGCCGTGACATCTGTAAATAGGTCTGTGCCAATTGGTTGTCACTTTAGGGAGTGATACACCCTATTGTGGAGCCGACACAGAGTATTTATGTATTAGGGAGCCGATCGCTTGGGGTAGGGTTTTAGGGTACACTTAGTTCTGTCTGTTTCTGTTGGTACCGTCTGTTCTGTTGGGTGGCAACACCTGTATGTTTCTGCGTGGTACCGTCTGTTCAGGTGGTAAAGGCCTATTTACTAGTGTACACCTAATTCTACATTCTGTTTCCGTAGGGATTAATCTGTTTCTGTTTCTGTACCTTCTGTTCGGGTGGTAAAGGCCCATTATTAGCATTATGTTTCTGTCTGTTTCTGTTCGGGTGATAAAGGCCCATTACTAGCATTCTGTTATGTGGAAATTATTCTATTCCCGTTTCTGTTTAGACATTAGGGTAACACCTAATCCTGTTATACTAGTATTAGTGCAGAGAAATGAAAAGTAATATTATTCTGTTTCTTCTGTTTAACCTAAGTACATCTGCTGCTCCTGTTACTGTTATCTCTTATCCAGCTTATTTTCATGTCATAATTATTATTATCTGTTCATATGCTGAAAGTCACTGGACTTGCCAGACTTTATGTCTGACCTTGCTCGTTTTCGCCCCTTTTTCTTCCATTCCCCCCAGGTTTTCCAAGGAGCGAACACTTTAGCTTGATCTGGATTTCTTCTGCTTGAAGTAATTAGAGTGCTTAAAGTATGGCTTGACTCCTTATGGCAGCTTCTGTGGGGATTATGATTTTAAAGTTTTGTACTCTGATGATTTTCTGAACAAGACTGGTATTTATGTACTTGAGGTTTTGGTAAAGATGTAACCAAACTGATTTCTGTTTTCCGCTGTAATAAAGATATAATTTCTCAAGTATTGTTTATCTATCTTGTAAATTTCTGTTCTGTCTACTAAAACGCTCCACCAAAGTTAAGGCATTCCCTTTGTGAGTGTCCTTAACGGAGGTGGGGTGTTACACATCACCACCAAGCTTTCAACATTTTCAAGTCGATATTTACTTCCTCCAATCGAACACCTCTATCCACTCTAGCACACTCACGCAAAAAGATTCCAAGTCGTGACGCCATAGCCGGTTATGCATCTCCTCCTCACGTTGACACAATCATCGATTTCAAGCTCGCTCGGGACTTATTCTAGGTCGCGACATCCTACTTTAATTTTTAATTTCGAAGATGTGAGGATTACGACAAAGAAGTTTGAACTTATGGACTTTAAGGGGAAGGGGGGTGTCAAGAGTATATTAGAAGCAATGAAAACAACAAGAGCTTTGCGTTAGGGCTCTTTTTTGTTTAATAAACAAAAGCAACACTATATACCAAAAGTGGAGAGAAAAAACTTTCTTCAACGGTGTACAAAAGCAGATTCGTAGCTCATAACGACTACAAGATCTATAAAATAAAACTGAAACATACAACAGAGAAGAATCAAACAGGAAAAATAAAGACAAATCAACAAGCCAAAAGGCCGCTTCAAATAGATGCAAGGCCAGGAAGACAGGCCCAATAAAGCCATGGGAAAAATACAGCGCGACCTCCAAATACAAGTAATACAAACAAAGGGAAACAACAGAAGCACCGTCCTAAGGGATCCCAAGAATTTAAGATGTTGCCTAACAGAAGACAAAGCTCGCCAACTCCAAAGTACTCCAAGCTAGAGCACCAGCCTCGTCAACCCAGCTAAGCTCAAAAGCCACCTGAAAAGCAGATCCTACACGACTAGAAAACAACATAAGATCTTAAAGGAGGGGGAAGGGGGAGGGGTAGGTGACATAAGGGATAACAACTAACTAAAAGAATCAACCAATCCCCGCTCGAGGAGCCGACGGACAACATGTCATATTGAAAGAGCGTGTCAGTCGAATAGATCGGGAGTCAACAACTCCCTTGAAAGGCCCACCACGAAAGGCAAGGAACACGTCGTTCCTTACCTTCCAAATGATAGTGGGAGGGTCCATAGGAGATTCTTCGAAGATGGCGTTATTCCGCGAGAAACAAAGGTGACAACAGATAAGACAAGGAAGCAGTCGAAAGATGGTAGAGCAGACAGATTTGCCTAAGATGTCGGACCACCAGTCTCTCAATGAATCTAGAAGGGAAAAAGAAAGCATTATCTCGGAGACCAACCAGATTCCCGAAGTAGTTCCAGACAGACCTGGCACATGAGCTGGTGAAGAACAAGTGAGCACTGGTCACCATGTCACCAACTCTACAACATCTGCAACGGGACACGAGTGGGTCACCAAGTCCCATTCTACAAATTATATTCATTTAAAACAGTTTATCGAATTCTATAAATTATTCAGAAAAAATTACCAATTTAATTCAAAATATAAAAAAAACCTTTATTAAATAAACTTTAAATAAATAAGCTTTTATTTCCAAGATACTAATAATCAAAAATCAAGGTAAATAATTTTATTTCAATTTATGATTATTTAACTTATGACGTATACATTTGGATTGTTACAGCATGCTTGAAGACCATTGTTTGCGAACAAATTAAACAATTGTAAACAACTGTAAAATTCGTTCGTCTTTCCTAAACAACAAGGATTGTTGTAGAGGGTGTCGAACTCTGGGACCAAAAATATTTTAATTAATAAATCCAATCAAGTTATCCCTAACTTTTGATTGGTGGAAAACAAAGAAAATAGCAGAAATTAAATAAAAGAGAGTTTTAACACTAAGTGAAAGCAATTAGGGGATAATGACATAGATCAGATTCATAATCATCAATAGCCAAAAGATTAACCAGATCTAATACATGTTTCTGTCACAAACATGAATCAACGATAATAGGTTTTTAGAAACAAATATGTAAATAACGACAAGCATAGCCTATGCAGGAGCTCAGCTCTACAACCATAGACTATCAGGACAGATTTACTAATTAATTTCTAAAACCCTAAAATTAGATCTAAATCTGATAATTGTTAGACCGAACACGAATATACCCCGTGAAGGAGCATAGCTCTTAAACGACACAGAATATGAAGGTTCAGATCTAACCCTTGATTCAGATCTAGATCTATATACATGAATTCCTCATCCTTTGGCTATGTGATTCATATTGAATCATACTATCAGCGTCATCACCCCCTAATCAAAGGGGATTAGCTAGACATAGCTAAAGAAGAAGAGAAAAAGAAAATAAATAACATGAACATAAATAAAATAAACAAAAAGTAAAAAGAAAGGGAGAGAATGATTTTATTCCAAGAAGAGAATTACAGAATAAAACCTAATGTGTTTTACAATGAATGAGATACAAGGTATTTATAGCTGATATGACAAAGACAACTAGGCTAGTTACACAATGTGGGACTAAAGATTTAGCCCAAATAACACATAAGCCAGTGTGAACAGGGTTGTAGAGTAAGAGGCCTTGTAAGTGAGCCAGTGTGAATGCGTGCAGTGCATGAATGAGAAGCCTTGCAAAGGAGCTAATGTGAACGCTTCATGAGTCTTTAGTGAGCCAAATCTACCCAACTGAACTCTATTTGCAACCGTTCTTCAAGCTTTAAACTCTTCAAGCTTTAGTAATCTTAACTTCACTCTTTTTCAGCAAATTCTTCATGCTTTATTCATCAAATGCTCTAAACCATGATTCTTGTCAACAATCTGAAAATACAGCTATAAATACAAAGTATCAATTATTTTAAAGGGAAAATAAGATAAATAAGCGGATAAAATATACACATTTACGTGTATATCAAATACCCCCACACTTATCTTTTTATTCGTCCTCGAATAAACTAAACTAAGATATGTCACACTTTCGTAGGAAACACGATTGCATTTAACGTATGCAACAAGCCGTTAAACCTCTGGGTGTCCCCAGTAGGACGAGTGTTGTCTCGTGAGGGTTTTCAGCGGATACTACCCACAAAATCCAAAGCGTCTTATGTACGCAGATTAATCAAACAATATTTTTAAAGTCTTTCACATTCCAAGGATTTCACCTAACTTCAATAATAACGGTTTAGTCCCAAATTGTCCATCCCATTGTTGGTGCAAAAATGAATAAAAAATTTCAAGCTGAATCGTAATTCCTTGATAACACTATAATTGTCTTGAAGGTTAAGAGCGTGGTGTCAACCAAAGTTCTACACATCGACAATGAGCACCCAATCATTTATTCAACCTTTTTTTTTTTTGAATAATTTTGCACCAGTGTAACTATAATGTATTGGATATGAGTTATGCATAGATGAAGGAATATTTTTGTAAGTTCTAAAAATATTCTAGATAAGAGGGCAAGTGTATTAGTTGAATTTCAAGCTACAAAAGATAAAGTAATACTAAGGCACATATGAACATTTTTATTTCCTTTCATCTCCTCTACTACAATCCTCACTTCTAAGTACGGTATAATGGATGTGGATGGAATGGAACTAAATGCTTTATAGTCAAGAATGATGAATGACTATTTTATTCTGAGAGACTCTCTTTATTTCATTTTTTTTTCTTTTTTTTTTCTTCTTTTTTTTCTTTTCTTTTCCCTTCTTTTTCTTTTTTTTTCATTTTTTTTCTTTTGCATGATGAATGATGAGTGGAGATGGAATGGAATGATACCGTACATTATTTCATTTGATTCCTCCTCTACTAAACCAACACTTCATGAAAGGAAAGTTTTGTGCCCTAGTTACTCTACTTCTATAACCTTAATTCAACACACAAGTCTGGATTGTTGTTATACAAAAAGCTGAAAGGAATGATAAGCAAAGTTTCGTAAGATAGATAACCCATATAAAATAAGATGTGGTATATGGTTATCCTACCTTAAAACAAGTACGGAGTGGGTGGTGTAATATTGGTATAAAAAGTGACGTTTTTGACCTTTAAACAAAGGTTCTTGAGTATACCAATATAAGATAAACTTGTCGACACATGGATGTAAATCGACTAAAACTTGGGTTTGAGTAATGTGGGGTATCGAAGAAGAACGCTACAATGAGTCATTTCTCCTTAATTGGGCCAAGTGGATTTTAGAACTTACGATTTTGAAAATTTGAGTGGAAAAGAAAATATTATGCATGAAAACGAACTCAGAAAATCCAACAAATGTAGGTGCAAAATCCTTTTATTTCATGATTTTTTTTTTTGATTATTTTTACTTGCACATTCTAACATGTATAACAAAGGTTGACACGCTTACTCCAGAACACAACTAACGTCTGCACAGTCTCAAGCTAGCATCTTAAAAAGACACATTACGACTCAATGAATAAATAATGTTCATTCCCATCACCCAAAAATTCAACTTATCAAACAAGAACCAAGGTGTTATTTATGAATTTAAGTTAATCCTTGTTCAGTGAATGACCTACTTCATAAAATTTGATTGCTGATGTAATGTAAATTCCCCCCCACACTTGAGTGTGACTGTGTCCTCACAGTCTTAATCAGACATATATTAGTGAAAGGGAAATAAAATAAGAGGGTCAGCATGGCTTACCGGATGTGTGTGCAGAAAATACGCAGTCATCGAATAGATGAACCGGTCTACAATGGACCAATGGATCGGCCCCATTAAGATTATGAGGCACAGCTTCAGTATAGAAAACCAAATCATAAAGGATTTTATATTACAATTCAGATTTGGGAAAACAAATTTTGTTTTTTCAAAAGTTTGAGTTGCTAATTTTGAAGTTTTGAGCTTACAATTGATCCTAAAATTGAATTGAATTTCTGTAGCAACTAAAGAGAGGTCATCGAGCTGGGGTTCAGTAAAAGTCTCAAAAACAAAGTTTGATTTGTTCAAATGATGTATAAATTGAGAGACGTGTGCAGCATTCTCACCCCCACAATGGTTTTGAGAAATATTGTTCAGTTTTTCTTTGATATTGGAAATTTTGTTAACTAAAGGTTCATTCGTAAACCTAAAGTCAAAACCGAACAAATGAATTTTTAGTAAATTTCGAAATCGTGTTTTCTCAAAAATAGTGTCATTCCAGAAAGAGTTCATAAACTGCAGAAATTTATCAGTGAAAAACGAGTGATCATAGTGAGGTTCAGTTGAAACGATTAAATCGCAAGGAGTTTCAACAGTTTTGGAAAAATCGTCATTGTGTTCAAGATCACATTCAGCAGTTTTGTTATTATCAACCTCAAGAGTTTCAAAGTTTTCATTTTCAGTTTCATACCCAACAACATTATCGTCAATCAATTCAAGAATTTTTAGCTCATCAAAGTCGTCCTCACTTGAATAGTTGTTAACAACTTCATCATTTTTGTCAAGTTGACAATCTAAAGTTGCTAAATTTTCAGAATCTGATAGAGGAAGATCAAATTGAAGATTTACGTCTTTGTTTTCAAAAGAATTTAAATTCAAATCAATCACAGAGCTTTCAACAACTTTATTGAGATTTTCATCGATTTCAAAAGTTGTCAGTTGAAAATCATTAATTGTGGGCAAAGGTGGATTATCGTTCGATTTGTCACACATTTGGATTTGATTTTGTTTCTCACGAAACTTCAAGTAGTCATTAATTTCATTTGTTTGCTCAACAAAATCAAATTTATAGTTATTTACACGGGAATTTTTAAGTTGAAATTGTTGAGAACAAAAGTTTTCACTAGCACCACAATTGAAATTATTCCCATTGCCAAAATCATTTGAAAAATGATTTACATTTCCATTTTGAATTTGAAATTCATTTTGGAATTCAAAACTGAATTGACAAGGGTTATAATCAAAATCTTTGGAATTTGAAGGTGAAATCGGATTTTGATTATTTCGAAAACTTTCACTTGAATTGTTGCACATGTATGAATTACACCATTCATTTATTTCTTGATTTTGTTGTATGCTCAATTCAAGTAAAGATTCAATACGTGTTTCAAGAGTTGAGGGTTGATCATCATTTTGAAAATTTGGTGGTGTACAATCAGGAGTATTTTGAAAATTTTGAAAAGTCGGTGGCATAAAATCCAAATTGTTTGTACAAAAGTTGTTATTAAAATATCCATATGAATTTGGTGTAAAATTATATGGATTATATTGATTTTCACAACTATCGTAAAATCCGTTGGAAAAAGGGAATTGGGACATTTTCAAGAAGCTTCTAAAAAAATTGTTAAAATTAACAAAATCGGATTATATGAATACAAGTCTGGGCCAGGTTCGGACAGGGATTATCAGTGTGCCACGAATCACCGTAGAAACACAACTGAAGGTTTAAGAACCTGTTTGAGTTCTAGACTCTACCGTTCCTTAGACACCTCAGAGAGTATCAATCCTAATTGTCAATTTAACAAATATTTTGTCATATGAGCTTTTGGGGAATCCTCGGTTCGATTTCAAAAATAACCTTTTCAATTAATCCCACGTTCGTTTTAAAATTTTAAACCACACATCAACAGGCAAAATATTCAGTCACAGAATGAACAGTCTCAGAACCGTCACAGAACAGGAAATTGCAGAAATATTTTTTTTTTACAAGCAAGCCAATCTCCTGTAGAAGCTTTTTACAAGCGATTTGTATAAACTTTTCTTTGCAGCAGCAATCCCTGTAGAGTTAGAAAATACTCACCTAGATCGGCGGTCCGTCCAGTGCAATTGAGTCGCGCTAGCGCGTTCACACCCCACTTGGTGTGCAACCGCTCCAACCCGTCTGAATCGTCCGCAGATTTATTGTTGTTTCGCCTTCTCTTAATTGTTTGACTGCGCTGCGGCACGGGTTAAAAATTTTTTTTACGCCTTTTTTGAATTTCCACCGTACCTGCTTTAAAAAAAAATATCTCTCAAACCCCTTTTTTTTTTTAAAGGAGAAGATCAAAATAAAATGGTCAAGAGCAAACAAAGGCGAATGGAAGAAAATCCGAAACAGTGAGCTCAACTAAAATTAAGAAAGCCAAAGTATTCCTTTTGGTTTGCATTTCTTAAATTACCAATATCAAATTAACTAAAAGAACAACTTTCAAAAGTGCCAAACTACGGCCCAATTAAAGTCCAGATGGGTCGGCTATTCATACCCATATAATTCTAAAAGACTAGAACTCTTTCATCCCACTTATTATATTTTCCCCAAACGAAGTAAAATTCAATCGTAGCTTCCAGAAAAAAAATCCTTCGCACCCGAACCGAAATCAATACGAAACAAGAAAATCTGCCAAAGAAAAATGACTTTCGATTTCAGTTTGGAGTGAACGAATTGAATATATGTTATGGAGTTAGAGCGTGGCTGTTGGGATGCAGTTGCATTTATGGTACGGGTTCTAAGGTTAGCGATGACGGCTGTCGTGAGTTGAACAGATGGAAAAGGCGGTTCACAGAAGTGATGAATTCGTTGTATTTGCGGTTTGAGATCAGTCGAAGGGTAATGAAGGGAGTTCGAAGGGGGCGCTTTCTCGGATTTGGGTTGCAACTTTGTGGGAAAAATGGGGATTTTCTGTTCGGTGCTTTGGGTATGGGGTTGGAGTGTTGGTTGAGAAGGGAGGAGATGAAGGTTGCGTTATGATGGCAGTGGAGGTTTTTGCGATGTAGTTGCAGTGGGGCTATGGCGATGGGTTTGTGATGCTTGGTGATTTGGTTGGTCTGTGGACAGTAACTGACGTTGAACTGTTGGATGGAGATTGAAGGATTGAAGAAGGTTTGTGGATGAAGATTTAGGGATGGCCGGGGGTAGAACGTGGTATGTCTAGTGCAAAATTGTTGTGGATTGGTGACTGTAGTGTTTTGTTTTGAGGGGGACTTTGTGGCTGACAGGGTGTAGGCTGTAAGGGTCTGGACGTGCTTGAAGGTTATAAGACTATGTGGTTTAAGTGGGAGGGTTGCAGATGGTTGTGAAGTTGGGGACGCTTGAAAAAGGTGGAGTTTTTATAGTTTGGCCGAGGCTGTGATATGCAGTAGGTGGTACTGAATAGGGTTTGGAAAATTTGGTCGATGCTACAGAATTTGGGGTGGTTTTGGGGATTGAGCTGTTTGTGGCTTGCAAATGTTATTGATATGAGAAGTGTGTGGATATGAGGGTGGTATGTTTGTGAAGGGGTGAATAATGGCGAAGGGGTTGGAAATGGGTGTTCAGGCGTTTCAAGCTTGCCTGGAAGTTTTGACTTTTCTTTTTTTTCTTTTTTTTCGAGAAGTAGCGGATTAGGTATGTGGCAGATGTGGGTTGACACGGTTAAGGTTTTGGAGGTGCTGTACTTTGTGATGACAATTCTGGTAGATGATGCACGTGTGAATTAAAGTGAAGGTGGTGCTGATTGTACTGATGTGTGGAAAGTGTAATGGCTGGTGAGGTGTGGATTTGTTGTATTGATGTGGTCTGAAGTGGAGTTGATGAATATGGTGCTGATGACGTGTTTGTATAGAACTTGTAGCCGAGAATTTGCAGTAGAAATACAGCAAGAAGAAAGAACAAAAGCAAGAGAGAAAGGAAATCAGAAGATTTTTTTTTTATGTATATATGGAATTGTTAAAAAGGGGAAAGAAACTGTAACAGCAATTGGAAAGAAATAAAAGAAAAATAGCAAGTTTTTTTTTTCTCCTTGTGTAGTAGATTACGGTATCATAGATCAAATACTAAATCCACTAACAAGATTTCTTTTTTTTTATCTATGCTAGAAAACAAAAGGGGACAAAATAAAATAAAAATATTTTTGTGTTTTTTTTTTAGTTTTTTTTTAATTTTTTTTTTGAGGGAAAACTAAAGAAAAAAAATATAAAGAAAAAAAATATAACCCGAAGGATTATTAATAAAAATTATTTTGGTCCCCGGCAACGGGGCCAAAATTTGTTTGCGAACAAATTAAACAATTGTAAACAACTGTAAAATTCGTTCGTCTTTCCTAAACAACAAGGATTGTTGTAGAGGGTGTCGAACTCTGGGACCAAAAATATTTTAATTAATAAATCCAATCAAGTTATCCCTAACTTTTGATTGGTGGAAAACAAAGAAAATAGCAAAAATTAAATAAAAGAGAGTTTTAACACTAAGTGAAAGCAATTAGGGGATAATGACATAGATCAGATTCATAATCATCAATAGCCAAAAGATTAACCAGATCTAATACATGTTTCTGTCACAAACATGAATCAACGATAATAGGTTTTTAGAAACAAATATGTAAATAACGACAAGCATAGCCTATGCAGGAGCTCAGCTCTACAACCATAGACTATCAGGACAGATTTACTAATTAATTTCTAAAACCCTAAAATTAGATCTAAATCTGATAATTGTTAGACCGAACACGAATATACCCTGTGAAGGAGCATAGCTCTTAAACGACACAGAATATGAAGGTTCAGATCTAACCCTTGATTCAGATCTAGATCTATATACATGAATTCCTCATCCTTTGGCTATGTGATTCATATTGAATCATACTATCAGCGTCATCACCCCCTAATCAAAGGGGATTAGCTAGACATAGCTAAAGAAGAAGAGAAAAAGAAAATAAATAACATGAACATAAATAAAATAAACAAAAAGTAAAAAGAAAGGGAGAGAATGATTTTATTCCAAGAAGAGAATTACAGAATAAAACCTAATGTGTTTTACAATGAATGAGATACAAGGTATTTATAGCTGATATGACAAAGACAACTAGGCTAGTTACACAATGTGGGACTAAAGATTTAGCCCAAATAACACATAAGCCAGTGTGAACAGGGTTGTAGAGTAAGAGGCCTTGTAAGTGAGCCAGTGTGAATGCGTGCAGTGCATGAATGAGAAGCCTTGCAAAGGAGCTAATGTGAACGCTTCATGAGTCTTTAGTGAGCCAAATCTACCCAA